>OZ037941.1:9631021-10990682 GCA_964035585.1 Polytrichum formosum
TCATGCCCGCCACCTCCCTCTAGTTTTCCCCACCATGCATACCTTTTGCACTTGTAGTCCCCCACCTTTTTACATTTGTTTCCTCTTCTTTACATCACGTGTTTGTTTTGGAGAAGGATTTTTGGCATGTGGCCCTTTTGCTTTGGAAAACTAGTTGGACATGTGTTCATTTTTCATAGATTCCCACCACCCCGTTATCTGTTGTATATAGATTTCCGACCACCATGTGGTGCCTACAAGGGCATTGTATAATATTTGAAAGGTTTATGTAGGCTCAACCCGGGGAGTGCTATCTTGTGAGCAGTGAGCGGTGAGCGGTGAGCGATGAGCGGTAATTTGTGAGCGGTGAAGAAAGAAAAAACTTTGGTAATAGGACCACTAATATCCTATAACCGTGGCCTAAAGAAATATAATTTTAGGGTTCAGTAATAAGATTGGGGAGGACAAATAAAATGAATGCTAGATTGTGAGCAGTGAGCAACGAGAAAAAAACAATATATGCACGCCTATGGGCATATATGTGTTTATCATTTACAAATTTTTATAGTTGTATTGCATGCCGAATGAGAGTGGAATGGACAAAGTTGAAGTAAATGATGCTCATGATAAAGATTATCATTGACATTTATAATATGAACACATTAAAAAATAAACAAAACATGTTGCAAATGAAACTCAATTTTGTACTAGGTCAATTATACGACACAAATATAGAGAGTGCAAAGAAAATAGAGTTGGACACAAAACGTGTATAAGTTCTTCAAGGTATAGCATAAGTGAATGTATATTAAAGAAACGGTACCAATAATAAAACCTTCCGTTCTGGCAATTGAACACTTGCTAACAAAAAACTAATCATCATTATAACTTGAAGTAATGGATGTTGATCATGATTCACACTCTAAAACTATGAAATTCAGAACTTAACAATCATAATGTCTAGTTTTGTTATGGGTAGAAGAAGGGGAAGATTGAGCAACAAGAACGGAAGCCATGGTTGCAACATAGATAAGGAGGCTTCGCGGGGGTGACTTGCTACAAATCATGGATCTTCAAAAAATTGTCGCCAATGTCGGCGCCATTGTGGTATCACATTCCTAGCACATGACAACATAGATGTCTTAATAATTACTAATGTCCATAATAATCCAAAAAAACACATATACAATATACTTCAAGTCAAAATTATGAAATCAGCCATATGAAATTTTCGAACAAGATAAATAAATAAAATTATTCACAAAATAAATTGATGGCCTTGCGATTAACAAGTGGAGAATGATTCAAGTCTTCAGAATTGGTGTCTTTGCCAATAGGTAAAGGGGATTGTATAATAAAAGGCTTCAAGATGGAATGAAAAACATCTTTGTCACCTTCTTATACCAAGAGGTGATGCTTCATAGAGCAACAAGCATGTATAAAGGGGTCCTATGAAAGTGATAATAAATAATTATCAAGAGAATAATCAATGAGAGCATATTGGTTTGTATAAAAATGATATTAAAAAATTCTAAAATAAAAACAAATTGATTTATACTTGTGGCGGCAGTGAGGTTTGTAACAATGCCTTCAGGATTTGACAAAGCATCAATCAAATTCGGAAGAACAATGGATGTTTTCTCGTGGGCTTCTCCATGGTGTGATGCAATCATCTCTCATCAGTTGAGAAATAACATCCATGATGTTGTATTAAATATCATCATCCAGATCCATACCATTATCCAAAAGATTTTTGTCAATATACATTTAAAAAGACAAAAATATGTGTTTGAATCCCAAAATATGATAAAAGCATTAAGAACAAATGACATAACAAAATAAAGACACATGACTTTAAAGGTGGTTACAATTACAGAGTTTCAATCACATATTTTGAATAAAATGTATGATCACAAAAAGATGTAAAACTTATAAAGTAAGAAACTCTCGATCCATTTAAATGAAATCAAGACAAAAAATGTGTCACATAAAGATATTTAACAAATTTTTAATAGTAGAAGATGAAGTCATATAAAAACATTTATTTAGATAACACGTACAACCATACAAAAAAACATAATAAAAATTATTTCATATTTTTTTATCAAAATCCCAAATTCTTAAAGACCTTCAAATTACCTATCCGAAAACTGTATTACAAAAGATGAATTCTAGGATATCCAAACAAAAATTGTAGACTTTAGAAATTTCATACAAATTGACATTAACGTATAAATTCCTAAAAGAAATCATGTATGTTTAAATCATCTTTATGTATATACTTAAATTTTTTCAACTCGATCCAAGAAATTCTCATAATTTTCAAAATTCATATTCAAAATCCCAAATCTACCAATCTTAGACATTGTTTAGTTTGCATCCCAAGGGTATTGGCGGTGCCGCCAATACCCTAGGTGTCTTCACAAATATATTTTATTTTATATCCCGGGGATATTGGCGGTGCCGCCAATACCCCTCACATGTAGACATTTAACAATTGTCTAGTAGTAGAAGATGACGTCATATAAAAAATATTTATTTAGATAAGAGGTACAACCAAACAAAAAAACCATAATAAAAAATATTTCATATAATTTTAAAAAATCTCAAATTTTTATGAACCTTGAAAGTTGCTTATACGAAAAATGTATTACAAAAGATGAATTCTAGGATATCCAAACAAAAATTGTAGACTTTGTAAATTTCCCAAAAATTGAAATTAACTTGTAAATTCAAACACAAAATCAAGTATCTTCAAATCATCTTTATGTATAAATGTATTTTTTTTCGACTCGATCCAAGAAATTTTTATAATTTTCAAAATTCATCTTCAATTGCCTTAATCTACCAATCTTGGACACTGTTTAGTTTGCATCCCAAGGGTATTGGCGGTGCCGCCAATACCCTAGATGCCCTCATAAATATATTATATTTTGTATCCCGGGGGTATTGGCGGTGCCGCCAATACCCCTCACATGTAGACATTTAACAATTGTTTAATAGTAGAAGATGACGTCATATAAAAAATATTTATTTAGATAAGAGGTATAACCAAACAAAACAAACATAATAAAAGATATTTCACATAATTTTATAAAAATCTCAAATTTTTATAGACCTTGAAAATTGCTTATACGAAAAATGTATCACAAAAGATGAATACTAGGATATCCAAACAAAAATTGTAGACTTTGTAAATTTCCCAAAAATTGAAATTAACTTGTAAATTCAAACAAAAAATCAAGTATCTTCAAATCATCTTTATGTATAAATGCATTTTTTTTCGACTCGATCCAAGAAATTTTTATAATTTTCAAAATTCATCTTCAATTGCCTTAATCTACCAATCTTGGACACTGTTTAGTTTGCATCCCTAGGGTATTGGCGGTGCCGCCAATACCTCTCACACATAGACATTTAACAATTGTTTAATAGTAGAAGATGATGTCATATAAAAAATATTTATTTAGATAAGAGGTACAACCAAACAAAACAAACATAATAAAAAATATTTCATATAATTTTATAAAAATCTCAAATTTTTATGGACCTTGAAAGTTGCTTATACGAAAAATGTATCACAAAAGATGAATTCTAGGATATCCAAACAAAAATTGTAGACTTTGTAAATTTCCCAAAAATTGACATTAACTTATAAATTCAAACAAAAAATCAAATATCTTCAAATCATCTTTATGTATTCATGTATTTTTTTCCGACTCGATCCAAAAACAATTTATAATTTTCAAAATTCATCTTCAATTGCTCAAATCTACTAATCTTGGACACTGTTTAGTTTGCATCCCAAGGGTATTGGCGGTGCCGCCAATACCCTAGGTGCCTTCATAAATATATTATATTTTGTATCCCAGGGGTATTGGCGGTGCCGCCAATACTCCAGGTTCCCTCCCAAATATATTTTATTTTATATCCCAGGGGTATTGGCGGTGCCGCCAGTATCCCAGGTTGTTTCCCAAGTATATTTTATTTTATATCCCGGGGGTATTGGCGGTGCCGCCAATATCTCATGTGCCCTCACAAATATAATTTATTTTGTATTCCGGGGGTATTGGCGGTGCCGCCAATACCCTTGCGCCATCATACGTACTTACCAATTTGTATCCCTAGGGATATTGGCGGTGCCGCCAATACCCCTTGTGTTCTTAGAAGTTATCTTTGTTTCGTATCCGGGGGTATTGGCGGTGCCGCCAATACTCTTTCGTTGTCATACATATTTGCCAATTAGTATCCCGAGGGATATTGGATGCACCGCGAATACCTCTAGCACTCTGACCAAGTCTTTTTTTCATATCCGGAGGTATTGGAGGTGCCGCCAATACCCCTTTCGTTCTCTCAAGTATTTTTATTTGGTATCTGGGGGTATTGGCGGCACCGCCAGTACCTTTTGCGCTCTCAGAATTATTTTATTCTTCTTATTTGGGGGTTATTGGCGGTGCCGCCAATACCCCTCGGGCTCTGAGAAATATTGTTCGTTTTGTATCCAAAAGGTATTGGCGGTGCCGCCAATATCATTTGGACTCTGAAAAATATTTTTTGTTTTGTATCCGAAGGGTATTGGCGGTGCCGCCAATACCATTTGGACTCTAAAAAATATTTTTTATTTTGTATCCCAAGGGTATTGGCGGCACCGCCAATACCCTTTGGGCTCTGACAAATATTTTTCGTTTTGTATCCGTAGGGTATTGGCGGTGCCGCCAATATCTTTTAGGCTCTGACAAATATTTTTCGTTTTGTTTCCGAAGGGTATTGGCGGTGCTGCCAATACCATTTGGATTCTGACAAATATTTTTTGTTTTGTATCCGAAGGGTATTGGCGGCACCGCCAATACCCCTTGGGCTCTGACAAATGTTTTTCGTTTTGTATCCGGAAGGTATTGGCGGTGCTGCCAATACCTTTTAAGCTATTACAAATATTTTTCGTTTTATATCCGAAGGTTATTGGCGGTGCCGCCAATACCATTTGAACTCTAACAAATATTTTTTGTTTTGCATCTGAAAGGTTTTGGCGGCACCGCCAATACCTCTTGGGTTCTGACAAAAAAATTTCATTTTTTATCCGGAGGATATTGGTGGTGACGCGATTACCATTTGAACTCTGACAAATATATTTTGTTTTATATCCGAAGGTATTGGCGGCACCGCCAATACCCCTTGGGCTCTAACAAATATTTTTCGTTTTGTATTTGAAGGGTATTAGCGGTGTCGCCAATATCTTTTAGGCTCTGACAAATATTTTTCATTTTGTATCGGAAGGGTATTGGCGGTGCCGCCAATACCATTTGAACTTTGAAAAATATTTTTCATTTTGTATCCGGAGGGTATTGGCGTCACTGCCAATACTCCTTGGGTCTGTCAAATATTTTTAGTTTTGTATCCAAAAGATATTAGCGGTGCCGCCAACATCCCTTGGGTTGTTACAAATGTGTTTCGTTTTGTATCCGAAAGGTATTGGCGGTGCCGCCAATACTTCTTGGGCTCTAATAATTATTTTGTCATTTTGTATCCAAAGGGTATTGGCATTGCTACCAATACGTTTGTGTTGTTGTATTAATTTTTTATTTCCCATCATGATGGATATTGGGGGTGGCGCCAAGTTCTTTGAGCTCACACACATATTTTTTATTTTTTATTCCGAGGAATATAAGCGGTATGTGCAATACACTTGTATTCTCACAAGGATTTTTTATTTTGTATCAAGGCAATATTTGCAGTGCTGTCTATATTTTTAAGCGTTCATATGTATTTTCTGTTTCATATTCCGAAGGATATTGGTGGTGCCCCAATACCTTTAGCGCTTTGGCAAATATTTTTTGTTTTTTATCTAGGGATATTGGTGGTGCCGCCAATCACCGTTGTGGTTTTATTTGTTTGTTTTGTTTTGTATCACGAGGGATATGGTTACAGCCGCTCATATCTTGTGAGTCCTTATTGAAATTGGCTATGATTTGTTATAAATTGTTTAAAACATAAAATGATTAGGGTGAATACTTACAATTTGGATTTGGTCTCCGGCTATATCTATTTTACATGCTTGAAAATGTTTACATCTTCTTCTGATATATTGGTGTATTTGTTTTTTATTCTTGAACTTCAAACTTTAAGATATTTTCATGGTCCCTCAATTTCTTTGGCTAATTCATTCTTTGGCTAGTCATTTGTGTTTCTATTAAATCGCCAATATATTTGTGCACTACAATATGGGATTGTTTTCTTCATAGTACTTTTTTATTTTTGAATTTTTTATAGTGAAATGTAGTCATTTTTATGTTATTTTCCAATCAGTTGTATATTAGTTCATGATGTTCTGTCTGTTGTATCTATGATGGTAAAATTTAAACATTATGCAACCTACTCTGTATAATATTCACATGTATTTTGATGCATATTTGTACTTATATGTATTAAAATTTATCAATGTCCATTTTTATTCTATTGATTGTAATATTTATTTGAAAAGATTTTGACAATGTACAATTTCTTTATTTTTTTGTGATATACAATCAAAATGATTTTTACAAGCAAAAACTTGAACATTCATTTTTGGGCATCTATTATAATCGTTTTTCATTTATTTTTACGCAGAGATTTGCCAAGTGTATTTTTTATGGTTTATAAATGGTTAGCTTAATAGCTGTTGGATATTTGGGTTTTTTTTTACATTTATGGTTTATTGCGCAAACCCTTATTATAATTATCCTATTAATAACAATGTTAATTTAAATTTTATGTTTAATAGAAACTTATAGAATAAATTATTGGGTTGCATTTTTTCATTGATATTCTCGTGTTATGTTCACATTCTACCAATTTATACAGTAACCGTATTTTAATTCAAGAAATATTAGCCTTATACTACCAATACAAATAGCGTCTCACCCACACATTTAAAGTCTCTCATTTTTCCCTTACTTCCAAATGGTTACCATTAGAGCTTATGAATTATTTATGCCCTTCACTTTGTCTTTTGAAGATGATGATCATGTAGGTGTCTTAGAGGATACTTAGTTTGAGATTTAATCTCGGATAGAAACCATGTACGTGGAGCAAAAGATGTATTCCGTGGACAGTGATATCTTTGAAACAAACTTGATTTAGAAAAACATGTGTAAAGATGGCCATGTTTGTATTTGGGTCTAAGATCATATGGAGTTGTAGGTGTTCCTGATTTCTAGATGCAAGTATTAAAAAACAAATCTGACACATCTATTGTCCATGTACCTATGTGGCTACTATCAAGATAGAACTAAGTGACGATAATTTTTTTTATTGTTGTTGTTAGATTCGGATGATGATGTTTGTCATGTTGTTCATATTTCTATCACATCATATTTTTCTTATAGAACTAGGACTCCCAATTCAATTTGTTTTCTATGGATATTGATGGTGATGTTTTATTTATTTTGCCCCTAGTAAATATGGGTGTTCCAGGTGTGTATGACCATTCTATAAATGGAATGAATAAGATGTGCGATGGACATCCTTCATGCACAACAAAAATGATAAATATCCAAAATAATTTTGAACTTTCTTTTAGACGTTATTCTTGTGCCGGTCATTTACAATGCACAAACAAATATTATGATTATATGTATCGCAATGGAGGTGTCCACAATTGTACGGAATGGATTGGATCAACTTCTAACCCATTTTATGTGGGAAATATCGTCCAAGAATAATCAAGACTAGAATATAAGGTATGTCGTTCCATACTAGTACGTATTATGTTGTGCTATGCTCGCATAATATATGTTCACTCTACATCCCTGGGCTGTCAAGGGCTTAAATACATCTTGGTATTTATGAACACCCTATATAAAATGGTACATGCCGTGAGTCACTTGACATGACTTCCCAATGCGTTGCCAATGAGGTCATGAAAACATCCACTGCCAAGAACTCTACTATAGTAATAACAACGAGCAAACCATTCTTAACAGACTATTTCCTAAAATGTCCATCAAACGGTGAAGGACATCACTTGGCAGGTTTGTCCATGGAGGTCGTTATGGATAAATTCAGTACTCTTGCCTCTCCAAATTATCGTAACTTCATATTGGGCTCAAAACATTTTGTTCGTAGCAAAATGGACACGATGGATAGTATCATGGCATAAAGTGACATGTATTAGTGTGGATTTTTATAATAAAAACCAACAATGGACTAATGATTTTGAAAGTATCCATGGTAATAGGTTCCTTTCACTCTTCTTCAATCAAAATGCGGGTACTTTATATTTTCTAAATTGTAAAAATACAAATTCTAATTTTAGAATATATATCCTAAAACCGTGTCCAATTACTAAATTTGGCATCATTGCTCACGAGTTATCGCTCACTGCTCATGTGTTACCGCTCACTGCTCATGTGTTATCGCTCACCGCTCACCGCTCATTGCTCATTGCTCATGTCTTAGCTTCCCTCGGCTCAACCCTTCCAATCACATGTCATCCATAATACAAAAAACATGGCTAGTGAGCATGGTAAGGTAAGTGGGTCCTAGATGGTTACTTTATTTGATTAGCTCACTTCTCCTAGGATAGGAAACACTTGATTAGTACAAGATGGTTAGCAAACCCAAGTTGAGGGTGTAGCCACTTTTCTCGTGATTTTTGAAGCTCATAGTGAAAGATCCAAAGTGAAGATTCTCATGCTCATCAAGTGGTCACATAGATTTCCCCCAATTATGTTGACTATGAACCTAAAATTATACATTTTGAACACATACAGTCAAGACTCTATAAATGTTACAGGTCGGGAGTAGCAAGAAAATAACATATATAGAATTATAACAAGTAACACTTATAGAATTCATACCGATGATTAATAACATTTATAGAAATAACACTCAATTTTTTTGAAAATGAAGAACATAACGTTTTATAAAAATAAAAAATACAAATACAAATGATAATACAAAATTGAAAGAAATAATCTATATAGTAGTAACTTGATGAGATTCTTCCAACTAAACTAACCGAAAGAAAGAGTCTATAGTAGTATGATGAGAAGCTTCCAAATGATGAGATGAAATTTCCTTATGGAGTCCTTGAATGCTCCTGATGTGTGATAGGGCATCATTTGGTCTTTGTTCAAAGTATTTCTTCAAAGTCTCTAGAGAACGCTCAGCAACACTCAATCCTACAACTTCTTCTACCACATCAACCATAACCTCATCAACATCAATTTCTTGATGTTCTGAGGAATACATATCCAAAAACTCCTCATCGGTAGGTTCATAGGGGTTGTTTAAATCAAACTCCATCTCATAATTGAGGTATTCATGAGCATTCATCACGTCACCCACCTCACTATCAGATGACAACAACGTCAGTTGATGAAGTAGAGTAGCAGCTTCATCAACCTCTACCAAGCGCCTAGCTTCCTCTATCTCCCTCTCAATAGAGATCGAAAGAACACCCGTGTGCCTCCAACAATTTTGATTCAATTGTCGATATGGTAACTCCTGCACGCCATGCCCGCTCAACCATAACAACAACTTGATATATATTAATTGCAAACACATTGTTTGCACTAAAACAATCTATCTAATATTGAATCACCAACTTTCGGTATTGTGCCTTGAAAGATGCAATAATGCCTGCATCCATGGGTTGAAAACGACTTGTGGTGTTCGGAAGTTGAAATTCTAATCGTGTGACCCTCAAACGTGAACCTACATTTGGCACTTGATGACCAGAGAAATTATCTAGGGCCATGTACTACATGGGAGAAATGTGATTACATGTTTAAAATGTATGCTCTCGTATATTACCTTGATTTTCTCAAAATTAACACTTATAGAGGTACAATTAACAAAGAAGGGAGTAGAGCATGTTATAACACTTAACACATAACACTCACTAGTCTTACCAATTGTGTTTTTGTAGGGGAGTAAAATTTTCTTAACATATATGAAATTATAACGCTTATAGGGGTAACACTTATAGAGTCTTGACTGTAGTATGATCTCTTTTAAATGCATGTCCTTTTAGTATCCATTTTTGGACACAAATATTTACATACGACTCAAACATGGGTGTCCAATGAACCCTTAAAGGATGTGGGTCTAAATATACAACTATATACGCGCTTCACCAAGTTCATAAAGCATATTATATAAATCTATGTGTTTGAAGTTACCTTATTATATTCATTGTCTTAGGTTAAGTATAAAATAAAATGTACTTATAATAGACATTAATGATCAAAATAAAATTGATGCATTTGCATCCAAGGGCACCCATAATATATATTTGACCGTAAATCTTCAATAACATCAAAGTGTTTAACTTATTCAAATAATGCATTTGAAGAACAAATTGATTTTAGATGGGGTCATATATAGCTCTCTCTCTCTAGAGAGAGAGAGAGAGAGAGAGAGAGAGAGAGCTGGGCATTTCTTGAATAGATCTAAGCTTATTTTCAAGCATAGTCCTTTCTTAAATATATCCTCTTATTTAGAGGCCACACCATTCTTCTACATATCTATGTACTTTTCCAAAACTCGGGAGGGAGGGTGGGACCATGAGGAATGCAAAGATGCGAGCGTAGAGCTTAGAGCCCAGAGCGTAGAGCGATGTTATGTGAGCGTGGTTTATTATGAGGCACCATTATGGGAACCTATTACTGTGGATTCTTGCATCCTCTCACCGTTAAAAACAAGCATTTTATTTACAACAATGTGCCCTATCACCGTGCAATCATAATATTATTCATTTGAATTCTTTTGAAAAATAACCTCTAACTATCTCCTCAACATTACAAGGGTTTGAATTTTCAAATATGCAAACCACCTTCAATATGAATGATGCACAAACTATGCATGTTGGAAATCCATATTCAATAACGATGTTGATGCAATAATAACAAGGAAATTTCAATAAAATTAAGATAATCACACATATAGAATTCCAAAGAGGAAGTAAGAGAATTAATATACATTGTCAATTAAATTAAAGAATGTGCAAAGTTTAACAACATGAATCATTGAGCACCAAGAAGATCGCATAAAAAACAAGAAAATAATATCTACTGTAATCTTTATTTAAATAAGGTTGTGTTTCTAAATACAACCAAAGGTACATAAACCAAAATAAAGTTAAGTATAATGCATATAGTTCCTCGTTAACAAACAAATTTTAAATATATTAGATGAATAAATATCATTCATTTATTGATGATTACTAGTGTTGGAAGAAGAAGTACTTGATTTTGAACACTCATCGGCGAACAAATCAAGATATTGTTTAACTCGAACATCATATTTAATCTGATTGTAGTAAACCTTATCAGGCCTAGATGCTAAAGCTTTTGCCATATTTTCTTGCCAAAGGGGGAGTGCACTAAAAGATTGAGAGGGACTCATCCACAAATCCGAGTGAAAGGAAGAAGTTGCATAATGAGGAGTCTTGGAAACAAGAAATCATAATCAGTATTTGATGAAAAATTATGATTAACTAGAAAAATTTGAAATAAATAATAAAAAAACTATTGATTAACTTACGCACAAAATTCATCGAGCTCAATATCCTCATAATCGTCATCGTCATCCTCAAGGTTTTCTATGTCTACATCAAGTGTAGATGGGCTTGCCAACAAGGGTTTAAAAACATCATTGAATAAAATGATGTCCTCTTCAAACCCCAAGAAATGCCGACCCGATGCTCGACATGCATGAAGTGCAGCACCTGTGAGAAACAAACTTTAGAAAATGATTGAAAGAAATGATGTATAATATATGATGTATGTTTGAGAAAAAAAATTACAAAGAAATTTGAAGAGGAAAAAAACATGAGAAAACCAGTTTGTAGAAATTGATATTTGTTCCAACAGTCAAATCAACTATCCTACTGCCCGGAGCAAAACATGCTTCAATAAGCATTTGCATAAATATGGAGGTTTTCTCCCGAGCACCTCTTCATGGAGTAACACCATCATAATGCATAGTTAGATTACTTTTATCAATGAAATTTAGAATGAATAGACCGGAAATAAGATCAAAATCAATGTTAACCAAGTGTTTGTCATAATGAAGTTGAAAAGAAGGCTTTCGTTTCATCGTTTCAGAGGTGGCATGGACGAGCAGAATGGCAGCAAAATATCGGGTCTACAAAAAAAATACATTGAAATAAAATATGATTAAAGATATGAAAGTGAATATATTACCTTCTGATTTGAAAAAAATAGGTGAGTGAGCATTATTCCATTGTAGCATGTCCAAAACAAACAAATTTCGAGACAAACTGATTTGAGATAGAGCATCAAAAGCTTCATGGATTCAAGGGGTTGAAAAACCAAAAGGGCTCCATCATCGTGCAAATATTTATTGCAAAATGAAAAAATGGATTGAATAAAATCAATATTTTTGGCATTCTAAGGAGGAATCGTATGATCAAGATCACATAGTCTAGGAATTGGTAGACCTTCAGATATGTCCGCAATAACAATATCTACCGAAGGTTGAGCCACTTGATTTCCATGAAAGTATACCTTACGGCCACGACTAATCTATACAAGAACAAATCATTGATCAAAAGATGGTTATAAAAATGAATACAAAGAAGACTTGAGATAATGAATATAATATTCATAAAATATAAAAGTTACCTTATCAAGAAATGGAGACATTTCATAAAATATTGAAGGCCATTGTTTGATGGCTTTAAAAAATTTCTACACAATGACTAATGTATTATTGAGGACAAGCTCAAAAAACAAGAAAATTGTGATCCCTTGATATGAAATGAGGACGGAGAGTTTGAGGATCACGGTGGATAATACTGGAACTAGAAGGGGAATGTCTTGCAGGAGTTAGAAATCTTCGTAATTTGGATGGAGGTTCAATGGGAATATATTCATTTGTCATGACATCTCTAGCATATTTTCTAGTAGATTGGTTTGGCCTAACATCAATATCATCTTGAGAAACTCGTTGGCTAGATTGTATAGAGACATTTTGAATGCCAAAGGTATCAAGGGTATCACCTAGAACAACGATATTATCATCCGTAGATTAATTGATTTGAACACGACAAGGGGTAGGGGTAGCTTTCTTTATGTTAAACGTAAATTTTGTATTGAAAAAAAAAATTATTTATAGGACATTCAATATACTATGCACATAACTGGAGATGGAGCAAACTCCATAGTTGCAATTGATGCGTAGTATATATATGAGAAGGGGTAGAAATGTCTGTCCAAATATTTTAAAAAGGGAGATCATCTTGGACAGCACCAAAAGACACCAACACATGTTTCCAGTACCCGAGAATAGAAAAAATCAATGTGATGATATATGTGTGTGTGTGCGTGTGTGTAATAAGAATATATATAACTTATTTTTATTAAAAAAACAATGATTCTTAAAAAAAATGCACACTTGAGAATAAGACGTTTCAAGGTGGATTCACCACCTTCTTGATCCTTCCACAACTTGGACTAAGAAATTGCATCTTCTGTCTTGAAGGACGTATGAAATGCAGAATTCCATAACATAATGCTCCATTGATCTATATATTTTTTTAAACCTATTGGTTTGCTCGGAACATCCATATTGATGGAGATATCATTATCAAACAGATATGGTTCAAAATACGTAGTTGCCTCTTTTTTAAGCTACATGAGAGAAATCAAGAATCAGTTGAAAATATGAGTGAAAAACAAGTGCCTTGAAATCCAAAAAATCAATTCATACGGGGTAAAAGTATATGAGCCCAAAATGTCGCTTTATAAAGCCAAAGCAAGAAGTTCCTATCAGAAAATGTTTTGCCCGTAGGAAATTTAAAAGTTTCCCTATTGATTTTGCTCGTGTTTCATAATTTCAACCAAGAAACTTTAATCTTTGCATGTATAATAGTTGTAGAAAGCACATGGAGCTTTTCTTTCGTCATTTCTAATTTAAAGACATTGTTGTAATATTTGGTGACCTACGCGAAGATGCAAAAAATAAGAAGCAAATAAAAATAAAGAAGAAGAGAAAAAAAAATGTAAGAAGAATGATTACCTCAAGCAAGAAATTTGTATGTCAAAGATGGATCAGCCAATGCCAATTGCTTATGGAATTGATTGAGATAGGACGCCAATTTGGCTTGCATTCCATCATGAAGGGCTTATATAACGTTGTCGCGTACCTCTCCATGAGGAGTGCCCGAAATACCATGGGCACAAGGGGGACCCCGGAGTGACACTCGGGACTTGTGGTACCATGGTGAGAGGGCCCAAGTAATCCTAGTGTGGGTGAGGGCCCCGGACATTGGGAATGCCCCCCACCCATGGAGACTAGGAGGCATGATGGTGAGGCCATAAGCTATGCGTAGCTTATGACATGTCAATTCTAGAATGCTCTAGAACACCTCAATCGGAGGTGTGAGCTAGGAGATATGGCAATTTGAGTGGGACACTGTCTCGGAACATCGCCCTGGTACAACAATGGCCTGGGAGTGGCTCCCGGGAATGCGAAGCTTTGAACATGCATAATTTCCTCAATACTTGTCTGAATGGGGCCAGTGAGTAGTCCATCGGCATCCACGTAAAACGTAGATGAGGATAGAATGGTCGATTATTAACATCAAAGATCATATGAAGAAGTTATAGGGTTTTGAAGTTGTTGGGGGCTTCCAACCCCAACGGCTAAGGGAAAATGTCTACTTGGTTCCAAGTGTTGGGAGAGAGACAAAATGTTACTTGATGTTAGGGTAAGGGCCCTGCCTAGAGTCCTAGAGGCTTATATGGGTGAGGTGGTGTGGCCGAATCCACCTAAGTCCGAACGGCACGACCTTCATGGGCATTGGCCCAATGTGAGGGCATAGTTGCCTAGTATGACTCTGGTTGTTGTAGTGTTGCTTCAGCAACGTGATGATCAACATAAAATTGGATTTCCATGGATGGAAGTCCACATCTAAAAATTAGTTACCGATTAAGGGATGAGTCCCAAAAGCAAAGTAGGAGGGTTGGTTCCCCTCCTATGAACTATAAGGTCAGCGGTATGGGGAGCTAACCATTTGCATGGCGGAATGCGAAGGGTTAGCGTTCGTGATCCTTGCTAAAATGAAAAATGACCCAAGTTACTTAAAGGAAGTTAGCAAGGGTTGCGACAAGCATGGTCACTACGTCTTTTGGCGAGATCATGCATAGATTCATTATATTTTTGAACGGCTTTCTTATTCACTTTAGTAATTTTTTGTTGAAAATATAAAGTAATTGATAAAGAATGAAACATAAAATATCACAGAATTCAAATAATAATAAATTTTTAATATAAAATATTATAGAATAATATAAAAAGATTGAAATGAAATACTTATAGAATAAATGTATTTGTAAAATTTCTTTCTTGTCAGTGTATACTAAGAATTTGTCGGTTTGGCCGCCATTTTTTTGAGATCGTCTTACTCAAGCAATTTGGAAGAACTCAAATTTTTTTGTCCTTAAGATTACAAACGGTAAAGAATGTGCATAATATTTGTTTTTATATAAGAATTCTCCGTTGACCTATAATAAATTGCATATGACATAAGTATGAAATATAAAATGTAAGAAAACTTATTTGTTTATATTATTCATACCAATCAAGATTTGTGGCACATTAGAAGAAATATCAAGAACGATGGAGTACACAGAATTATACCATTTGAGATCGTTATAATGGAGTTTGTCGATGTACGGTTTCCATGCTTGAAGCCTGTGATTTCCATCAAAGACAAAAAACCATTTTTCACTAAGCTTGACAAGGTCAACGTTAGCTTAGAGAAAGAACTCGAATTGTTCATTAATATACTTTCAATTATTACTCTAAAATTGAAAAACTTTGGGAGCAATAAACGCAAAATTTCCATCTTCATTAATAACTGAAATGTGAAAGATTTTTTCCCAATCACGATAGCCGTGAATAAAATTTGTCTCAAGTTTGTTCACATTTGTTTGCATGACATGACGTACAATAGGCCTGAAAATCTTACGACAAAGAGGGATGTTGAGCCTAGATTTCTCTTTTGGTAGGATCTTTAAAGATTTTAAAATGTCCATAGTGTTAATTTTTTCAGCAATTAAAACATCCCTAACTACATTCTCATAATGTGGGTGAACATCCGGAGATGACAGGAGGAAAGTTGCCGAAGGTGATAACGAATTAATGTTCGAATCCGCCATCTAGAAAAAACAAAAAACACATATAAGTATAGAGCAAAAGAGAATAATGAAAGGTAGTCATATAATTCATTACCTGAAAATGAAACATAACCCAAATATATATATTCAAAGCCCCAAAATAAAATACAAATCCAACAAAATTGAGGACTAATTACACAAATCAATGCAAGAAACTGCAGCTTGAAATGTTCTACAACGGTGCTAAAATATACGTAAAACAAAGATTTTTGGCAAATTTTCCCATCGTTGATTTCTGCTACTTTGGAGGCTTGCAAACAAAACACAAAAAAATCTAAAATTATGAAAATTTCCACAATAACACATGGAGGTTTTCAATTCACAAAAAAGTCAAATCAAAAAATGAAATGACAAGAAGTTATATCCTTCTGAAGTTTAGGCAAATTTATGAGTTTCGGATTGCTACTTTAGCTAACTTTCACATCCAAATCATGAATGCGGCAAATTTAGCAATTGATGTAGAATATGATGAAAAAATACCTCCAATTTATTTATCATGGTCCATATCGCATGATTGAACCATATGATGGATCCATTGCATCTATTTATGGCCCTCAGGTTGCAAAAATAACGCATGTAAGGTCGTTGCACATTCCACATCGCAGATAGGTGTGATTCCTTACGATTATGTCCAGTGGATAAATCATGTTTGGTGTAAAGTTTCACCTCCATGATAGTATATTTAGAATGGTAAAACATTGTTAAAAGGAAAGCAGGTATGAGATTTATAGGTGCTCTTAAACTCCTATATTATTCATTGTTTTTTTTTGCAACTTTCAAGCTTATTTTTTGACATGCCAACCCATGTCTTCCACATTGGAATAGCTATAGGAGCAATCAGATTTGTGTTACCCACTGCCCACATGCGATGTTGGAAATTTGCTACTAGAAGCGCCACACTTCTAGATGGTTTGATTGGAACTACTAGTCCCTTGCTTGTCACCATTGTATTTTTATGTTTTTCAACATGTGAAGACTGGATGTCCTCACTGAAATCTTCTAGAGCACTCAGATCTATGTAAGAGATTTTCAGTTTGGCCAGGAAAGGACGGGTATCAAAACCGGGATTAGCCTCTGGTCATGTAATTGTCCGTGATGTCTCAAAGTTCAGTGCGTCTTCATTGACCAATTTCAGTACAGCTTCAACTCTCTGGGCCAGCAGTGCAGATCTGACTGCATCCTGCTTGTCCTCTATCAACAACTCCGACAACCGACTCTGTGCCGTTTTAATTTTTCTATTGTCCTCTGTTTATCTGTTGTGGCTAGTACAAACAGGGATGTCCATGCAGCTAGGTCTAATGAATCCAGTAGAATAGGGGTATGCAAACCTTCTTCATCAACCTCGTTGACAACAGTTGTGTCTGTTTCTTAAATAAATGTGTGAAATTCTGGGACGTCAATGGCCGCCAGGGTTGTCTGCACTACATGGATTGGTGGTGGGAGTGGAGGGCCGTAGCCTAATGCCACCATATCCTCATTCCACACTTAGGTTTTTGTTCTGACTGTCGCATATAAATTGCAAATATCATATCAGTAATGAAGGTTTCATGGATTTGTTAGAGAATGGATGGTAGCAGCTTCCACACTGCTAATGGATGATCTAGAGAGAGTTGGGTTTTTCTTGCTTAGTGCTATGCTTACTGTCAAGCTTAGTCTTTGTGCAATACATCCTCTTATCAAGAAGCCAACCCATTCTTTTGCATATCTATGTACCTTTCAAAACCCGGGAGGGTGGGTAGGGTCATTCCTCATGGCCGTGCCCTTGCCTAGCAATCAACTTACCATGGTCATTGTCTTCTCTTGGTATTTCTCTAAGAAAGTAAACAATCATAAGTAATCTATATTACTAAGGTTTTACCTTTGAACCCTTAATGCAAATTAATGTATTTCATATCCAAAGTACACCATCCTCAAGTATAAACCTTGTTCATTATTACTTCAAAGTCCTATCATTACTCAAAATATTGCCTAACATTCCTCATCATCAAAGAATGTCTAAGCCCTATATACACACTATTTTTACAAAAGTTGATATGCAAAGCCTAAATATGTTGTCAAATTTGTGAAAGGTCTACTCACCTATGCCCATGCCACCAACCAAATCCAAAGAGAGGGTTAGTAACGTACACGAGGTGAATAACAACATAATCCAATTGTTCTCTATGTCACACAATAGTGTACAACATGAACATACATTTCGCAAGAAAGAATACACATACTTCCATGGAGTACTCTACCTGTTCCTTAGCCATTTGAACCTTGTGCATTCGAAGTTAGAGTTGGGTTACATACACCTCCTAGCTCAACTATTTTGCACCACTTACACTAAGCCCAAAAGTTACCCAAAAGTTACTTAGGGTGAACAACCACCGCGGTTTAGCCAGCGAAAGGAGGTCCTTATGGCCTCATTCACTTAATATAGAGTTAGGTAATCATTTGTGGTCATAGATGCAGATGTTCTAATCTATGGTGGATATTCGTTAGTTGAGACTAACCTAACCCTAAAGTAACTTTACTTTGGGTTTAACATAAGTTACTGGTTTGGTTCGTTTATGGTTAAGGCTATACATAGTAGAGAGAGAGAGAGAGAGAAAACCATTGGTGTTGGAGTGAATGAGGGATGCTTCACCTTGATCATAGCCACAAGCTCATATGCGAACCCAAAGCAGGTTCACTTGGCAAGGCTATGGGACAAGTGTTACTGCCTTGTGTTGGAGGTGATCCCTATAGGTGCAAATGACAAAGCCACTATAGGCACAGTTGAAGGGGGGGTATAACTTTTGTTTGTCATTATTGTGTATCCCAATGGTGGGTGTTACAAGGCATGTCATCTTGGCTCATTGCAACATGTGTTGGGTTCAATTTCTAGAGATGATTCCGGGGGTTTGTCTATCCTTGTATTTGAGCTATTTGAGTGGGTTTGGGCAACATGTTGTATGGTTCATTCTTGGGATTGTGTTGTTAGTATTTGTTCAGGTGGAAGTTACTGGTGGTTGATGGTTTTCCAAGTTTCATTTGTGAACATGAGCAGTGTGAGATATTTGATATCTATCAGGGATATTTGTTATGCATGCGTGCATGGGCATTAAGGGTATGTAGCATTGTTTGAAGAGGTTGGTGATGTTGTTCATGTATATGCCGCCTCGGATGCTTGTTGTGAAGATAGTGAGTGTTGCATACCATCTGGCCTCTTCTAGTGCATTTACAAGAGGTTGGTGTTTTAGTTTTTTTTATGTTGGGTTGTGGGGGTGGGATCTCGATATTGGCAAAATGTGCATTCAATGAATTGTAGGCTCGAGCTTTGGGAGGTGTAGTGTGTGGTTTTCTCCGGGGAGGTGGGGATGATGACAAGGTTGTCATGTTGAAATCTGACAAGGCAATGGTATGGTCTTGTGGTGCAAAGGCACATGTATAGCCATGGGGGGATTGTGGTCTCTGGGGGGCTTCCAAGGTGGGTGCTGACATTCATCAAGAATGTGTCTTTTGTTGAGGAGTGGTTTGTGTATTTGTCATACCACTTTATTATGCTTGGTTGTTCGATGTTATTGAGGGTGGTGTTCGTGCACATGCATAGTAGGTGGAGACACATTTTTAGTTTCTTGTAGTGGGCAAAGGTTACACATGGGGAGGGGAAATGGATGGACCAAATGATGTGTTTCTGTGATTGCCCATGTATTGATTATATTGTAATTTGAGTGTTTGTGCGATTTGGGCACCTATGCATGGGGGTGTTGACCATAAATGGTTGGAGAGGGGAGAATGAACTAGGGGGGTGTTAAGCCATTTCACTACGTATGGGTATTGGGGGTATGATAGTTGTGGATTGGCGTATGTAGGGTTTCAAGTGTTGTATGGAGGTTTTTTGTGAGGAATTTGGAGTTAGATAGGGTCAATTTTAGCATGATCAACCAAAAAATGAAAGTATGTACGTTAAATACGCTAGTTTGTGCTTGGAGAGGCTTAGTTTGCGCCTCTTGATGCATAGGGGTTTAGAAAAGTATGCAAATTAGGCACATCTACTTTAATGTAATTTGATTTTGAGAACACATTGTGTGCTTCAAATTTAGACATCATTTAAAGGGTAACATATTTACAATGGCCTATGTGATCATACAAGAGGGATAAAAAATAAAATAAAAAAACTTCGTTTTGGACTCTTATAACTTTTGCATCCGATCTTGGATATCTTCAGGCGCAAGCACAATCAAGTACACAACTCCATTATCCTACATAGGTTTAAGTGAAAGTGATTCAAAAATATCTACTAACTTTGAATTATGTGAAAGAAAAAACCATAAACATTTGAAAAACACATTGATCTACAAAGCCAATCAATTTATGTTGACAATTTTTTAAAAAGAAAAGTCTACATGTTTTAGAAGACAGTGCAAGTAGTGTGCAAGTAAATATATTGAACACGTAATTGTCTAATTTTTTTTTAAAACATGATAAAATTACATTAAGTTTATGATTTTCTACAAATTTTTGCAAGGGCGCCCTCAAGTTTATAATGAATTCAAGGAATATGAAGGAGAAGAAAAATCCAACTTCAAAATATTTAAGGTCATGAAATCTACGTCCAAAACCATAATTAACCATTACCTTTTGAGCAATACTTCTAATGATAAGTTTTGAAGATCTCATCTTGATATTCTATATTTGAGTACCTAACACAACAGTAGAAGGCGCCATGGAAAAAATCCAATTAAAACAACACTTTGCTACTACTTTTAGGTGTTTGGCCAAAAAAATCATAGTTTTAGTATACCCGAAAAATATCTCCGTTTACTTGACCATGCTTGCTCCCCATCATGATTCACAAATGCTAACCAGGATGAAACAATTCCAGATCCAATGCAAGGGCCAAAATTCTTGTGGAGTTGCAAGTGCTTGCAATAGTCCACATACCTTGACTATCCCTTGTGGATAGCAATTGGTCGATCAAAATTGGGATCTTAGTACCTCGTAGGTTGAAGACGATGAATTTTGTATAACATTATTATTGTCAAAGTGGTTAGAGCCCACCTCCCAAAAGGAAGGCATAACACCTGACACTACATCATGGAAGACCATAATCAAAACAAGGCTAACGGGCTCACATTCATGCTGGTGCATGAACAATAACATTTATTTTTCTTTTCTTTTCATAGGGGTTGAACTGGATGACACAACCCTTTCAACAATGACCTCCAATTTTTTTAAATGAACATGCTAGGTTCTTTGAATTGGTCTTGAAGGAAAAGATCGAAGTGTGTGATTTTTGTACAACGAAGGTATGCGAGTGTTATTAAGTTATTTTATTAAGTTATTTTTCTTAATCAGACACCTATATTAGAGTAAAACACCAGGGTTGTCTATCCCGCCGTTGTGACGGTGTCGTGCCGTCACGACGTGTCGTGTCGTGACGGACCCCTCCGTCACGACACAATAGGGTCCACGTAGGGTCAACATAGGGGGAGCCGACTAGGGTGGGTAAAATACTTACCTTCTTGCCAAGGTGGCGTCCTATGTGGCAGAAAACGTCGACGTGGATGTGCATATTTCCCCTGCCACGTAGACCATTTTGCCATTGTGTTTATCATTGTGTTAAAATCAAAGTAATAAAATATTACTAAGGAGGGTGTGGGGCGGACGGGGAAGGGGGGTGGTGCGGACGGGGAAGGGGGGTGGAGCGGACGGACGGGGGGGTGGTGCGGACGGTGGATGGGGGTGGAGCGGACGGACGGGGGTGTGGAGCGGACGGGGGAGGGGGGGGGTGGGGCGGACGGACGGGGGTGGAGCGGACGGGAGAGGGGGGGGGGGGGTGGGGCGGACGGAGGAGGGGAGGGGCGGACGGAGGAGGGGGATGGAGCGGACGGGGGAGGGGGGTGGAGCGGACGGGAGAGGGGGGGGGTGGGGCGTCCCACCCGTCCCACCCGTCCGCCCCGCGTTCCCTCCCGTCCGCTACCCTCCGTCCGCCACACGTTCCCCACCGTCCGCTCCTCGTTCCCTCCCGTCCGCCCCACGTTCCTCTCCCGTCCGCACGCGTTCCCTCACGTCCGCTCCACGTTCCCTCCGTCCGCCACACGTTCCCCGTCGTCCGTACCCCGTTCCCATCCTGTCCGCACCCGTTCCTTCCCGTCCGCCCCGCGTTCCCCCCGTCCGCCCCGCGTTCCCCCCGTCCGCCCCGCGTTCCCCCCGTCCGCCCCGCGTTCCCTCCGTCCGCTCGGAGTTCCCCTACGTCCGCTCCGCGTTCCCTCCCGTCCGCTTTCCGATCCCTTCCGTCCGCCCGCGTTCCCTATCGAGTTCCCTTCACGTCCGCTCCACGTTCCCTCCGTCCGCCACGTTCCCTCCGTCCGCCCGTTCCCCTCCCGTCCGCGCCTCGTTCCCTCCCGTCCGCCCGAGTTCCCTATCGCGTTCCCCACCCGTCTGCTCCTCGTTCCCTCCGTCCGCCCCCTAGTTCCCGCCCGTCCGCCCCTAGTTCCCACGTTCCCCATACGTCGTTTTCGTACCCTAAACCCTAATTCCGACCGGGATCCCATAATGATTGGGCTCCTCGTTGCCTATATAAAGCCGTGAGGCTTTAGTTCCTACCACTTTCCTCTCCTCCCACCACATAGGGACCCGAGACCTTGTTGCGTCCCAAAGGACAGCATCACCGCGCGGGTCTCAAGGGGTTTGGGAGGGCAGGGCAAATTGTGGGGGAACCTTCGCAATTTTTTTCTTCAGATTTACTCGCTCCCGTGATTTTTATCACGAGAGATTTTCACACTCACTTATTCACGTGATTTTTATCACGACTCATTTTCAGATTCACTCACTCACGTGATTTTTATCACGATGGAGGGGGAGGGCATTGCTCCTTACGAGAACGAGGATTTGAGGGTGCACCGTGCTTGGCTCGTAGGCAATGCATCGGCGAATACTGCCGAGGGTACGGGAAGCGATCCTGGAAGTGGAAGTACTGCAGCACGTCCACCACGTCCAGATCCCTTTCAGTTTGACGAAGAGTTCTTGGCTGTTGGTCATTCGGGATGCAACCAAACACGGGGAAGCCGTGGAACATGTGGGAGTCGGGGAAACAGTGGACATAGAGGGAGAACTGGAAGGGGACCAAGCTCAGGCAGTTCCACAGAAATACATGCACCGGCTCGTTCGGAGAACGTGCCACCACAATCTCCGACACGGCGGACATCAAGACCGGAGAGCCCTGCACGTGATGTACCTCAGGGTTCGGAGCAGACTGAAAGACGGGGATTAAAACGCCCAGCAGTTTCGGAAGGGACGGAGGACGGGTCCGCGGCATCGGGTTCGCAATCAAAGAAAAGGAAACATAGAGGCAAACGCGACCCGCGGACCGATGAGGCTCGAAATCATTGCAGGATCGTGTTGTTGGATTGGTTTAGAAGTAACAGCATGGTTTATTTGGAGAAAAAATACCTCAATGATGGTACAAAGGGTTTAGAGTTGGCGAGGAACGAGTTGATGCTTATTCTCACGGAAACCACGTCTGGACCGGAGTTTGAGGAAGCTAGGGGCATGAGCGATTGGAACACATGGATTGAAAAACAAGCTGTGGAAGCAATCTACAATCCAACGATGTCATATGAGGCTATGCATCCTGGAGAGGGAAGTAGTGGTGGGAGGAGGTCCGAGCTGTACATTAAGCTAGAGAATTGGAAAAGAGGCGTAATAGCAGCAAAAGGCACATCCGCCCGCAACCTTCCCGTTTTTATTGACAGGCAGCTGGCAGACAACATTGCCACTCAGGGCCGGCAGGGTGTCATATGGTTGCCTAGGAATGTGGAGATCAAACCCTTGGATAGGGAAATCTTCCAAGGGACCTTCGGAGTGGTGCGGAGAGTCACAATTCATGGAGCATCATTCATCCCTAACTGGATAGAGTGGGCTGGGAAGACCATGAAGGCCACGAATAGTCTGGAGAACCGAAAGGAGCGTTCGGTTGAAGCATTGGCATGCCCAGTAGATCATCATGGGATAATCAAGCTACAATACCTCCACCCGAAAACATACGAATCCTATTCGATGTGGTGGAATGGAGGCTCCTTGAAGAACATGAGGGTCTATGACCACCAAGTTCCGGAAACCCACGAGCGCACAATCCTTCAAATGCCTGGGGTAGACTTTGAAGCACGGAAACGGTTGGTTGTATATCGAAGGCATCGAGCTTATTTGGCATGGGCTCTAATGTGCATTGTGGATGTAGTGCACAAGCATGACGTGTTGCACAATGACCTTAATCCCAACAATGTCATGCTGCATTTCCCACAAGACCGTGAGAACACGGTTTTCATTGGTGTGTGTGATTGGGGGATGGCATCATGGGGAGATGAAGACGCACCCTCCAACTATGGAAAAGAATCAGTGGATGAGATGAACAAGCACCGCAAAAAATACAACTGTGCTGGTCCAGAATTATTCCATGTACGAGGGCAGCGTGGAACATCTACCTCTCCGGTGAGGATGGCTCGGAAACATAGGCACACGTTTCTCTCGGAGTCCTTCTCAGTGGGTGCTTTGGCAAAGAAGATTTATGCCAGGGATTCGACTTCCTCGTTGTTTCAGCTAAACAGTGATCCAAATGGCTTGAAGATGCGGTTTGAGATAGCATTGGATGCATTGACGAAGCCCAATCCAGCGGAAAGGTCAACCATCACACACGTAGTGAACATGTTGAAGTCGCCTCCATACAACATGGTTAACCCGACAATGTGCTTCCGTGACACTGCAAAATAGTTTTTTTTTGTTTTCTTTGCAACAATTTTGGATTATACCAATTTTGTAACCGTTGGAGATGTAAATAAAGCCATCATTTTTTCATACACAACTTGTATATTGTATGAGATTTATGGATCTTAGTGCAATGTTCATACTCCATGAGGATTTTTGCTTCATAATCGAGAAGAAGTCTATGGGAGACTAACCAAGGTTCTCGCCTCTCGTGAGGCCATATCATTCTTTCACATCGTTGTTATCACATCCATGTGCTAAGTTCAAGTTAACTATAGTTGTTCGTGATATGTCTTGCCAAAATGCAATTACCTATATTTATTCTAATTTTGGTATGCCACAAAATGTAGTCAACTATAGTTATATCTAGTTAACTAAAGTTGAGCACAATGTTGCAATAGTTATATCGGTTGTACACGTGATCCTAAACATCTCTAAATGTTCTTTCTTGTACTCCACACATATTGCACACATACTTCACAATTGCTTATATTTATATTTATATAATTCACAATCACTTTTTTTTGGAAGTTTGGACATAGTCTCGGTTTTTTGGCTCTCAAAAATTCATATGAAGTCCAAAAAATGAGTTCTTGGTATCCATGGATAGGTAATGAAGTCCTCTACAAGAATATGCAATAAAAGTCCTCTACATAATAGTCCCCCCATCCACATAATAAAGTACACTAAAATAGCAATAATCAACTAAGGGTGAACGTAAAGTGGTTAAAAAAATTTCTCTTGGAACTGAGAAGTGGATGCATAGTTTCATATTGCTTTGTGCTTGTTTATCTCAACAGAAATTGTTCGGTTGGTGAATTAAAAATAAATAAATAAATCATAGAAGTGGTACAACATATTATAGAAGTCATAACTTTATTATTGCGACAACGTTACAAATGCCCTTTATTAATCATATACATGAACAAACCATGCAAACTATAATATTCCACTTCATTCCGTCATCCCAACCTCGTAGATGCTCCTGGCTTCCGGCGAGGCTCCATTTTTGGAAGAGGATTCGGCTGAAGTAAATCAAAATAGCTAATCGTTCGGTCTTTCATCCGTTCCTTCAATGGTAGCCGATGAGGCGACAATCCTCTCCTCTTCTTACGAATAGACATAGTCTTTGAAGATTCCCCCGCTACCTTGACTATTTCAATGTCGATTGAAGTCTCCTCCACATCCACATCCACATCCACATCCCCGGGCTTCTCCAAAATATCCGCACACAAATCAATTAGATCATTTAGATCTCCACCCATGCATTGTGTGTGGTCCTTCTCCACCGCATCGATCTCAAAGTTGTCTGCATATCGTCGTTGTTCCTCCGCCGCCCTCATCCTCCAAGCTTGTGTAGATTGTGAGAAGGGAGTCATGACATACTTATCACGAAATCGATCCCTAGCACTTCTCTCATCTCTCTCACGCTCGGGTGTTGCATTGAATGGAATATGGGGATCGTCTAAATTATGTATCTCCTCATCGCATTCTACACCCTCAAACATGACTCTCCCCTTTCCCATCCTATCCATGATACTCTACCTTCGTTATATGTATGAGTCTCAATGATCTACTTATATATTGACCTCTAAGGACTTGATGACCATGACCAATAATTGATGTAATCCAATATGTAGAGGATCCAATTCTCGTTAGTAAGATAAAGTCAACGCAATCGGAATAAAAATAAAGTTGGTTAGGTTAAAAATGTACACTTTTGAAAAAATCTTCCGACATCCGCATTGGAAACCTCTTTGATACCTCTTTGAACTTTCCATATTTGATTAGTTATCCACTCATTCAACAAATCACCAATTTGTGCTTCAATCATAGTGGTTCATATGGTTTCATAACCGATGTCACCCATCCGAATGCACTTTCCTTCAATAAATCATTAATTTGTGCTTCAACCTTAGTGGTTCATATGGTTTCATAACCGATGTCACCCATCCGAATGCACTTTCCTTCAATAAATCATTAATTTGTGCTTCAACCTTAGTGGTTCATATGGTTTCATAACCGATGTCACCCATCCGAATGCACTTTCCTTCAATAAATCATTAATTTGTGCTTCAACCTTAGTGGTTCATATGGTTTCATAACCGATGTCACCCATCCGAATGCACTTTCCTTCAATAAATCATTAATTTGTGCTTCAACCTTAGTGGTTCATAAACCCTAAACCCTAAACCCTACGTCATTCCAAATTACTACCACATATGTGCCATTGATTTGTTCTCACACTCATGTAGAAGTGTTTCCATACATGGTTTGAGGGTTTAGGTTCCTAGCTTTCCAACGAACCCACCTGCTTTTTTTTTCGATGCCTACATTTTTTCATTATAATAATCAATCATTGACAAGATCTTGGCCGTTAGATTGGAGGGGTTATTTTGAGCAAGTAATAAAGTGGCATGCTCCTTTGAGTTTGGACTTTTGGGCTTGGCCTTTGGAGGCTTCACACTATGCCCAACTAAGGCTACCCTTACTATATTTTATTGGCTATTTAGGGTTCATTTCTTTGGACTCTCAACAAAGTTGGGCCGCTCAATCGCACTTTGATCCACTCCCGAGGGTTAACATTTATAGATGGTGACTATAGTGTCCGTTTTTTGGCTCTAAAAAATTCATATGAAGTCCAATTCATATGTGGTCGCAATTCTACGCTGTTCCCCTGCCGCCCCGTTCCCTCCCGTCCGCTCCGCGTTCCCCACCCGTCCGCTAATCGTTCCATCTTTCATCCGTTCCCCCCCGTCCGGTCCACGTTCCCCACCCGTCCGCCCCGTTCCCCTCCCGTCCGCGCCACGTTCCCTCCGTCCGCTCCTCGTTCCCCACCGTCCGCTCCTCGTTCCCCACCGTCCGCTCCTCGTTCCCATCCGTCCGCTCAGCGTTCCCCACCCGTCCGCCCCACGTTCCCTCCGTCCGCTCCTCGTTCCCCACCGTCCGCTCCTCGTTCCCACCCGTCCGCTCAGCGTTCCCCACCCGTCCGCCCCGCGTTCCCTCCCGTCCGCGAACATGGAGCGGACGGGGGGAACTGACGGCAGGGGAACGCGGAGCGGACGTAGGGAACGCAGAGCGGACGGCAGGGGAATGCGGAGCGGACGGAAGGGGAACGCGGAGCGGACGGCAGGGGAACGCGGAACGGACGGCAGGGGAACGGTGGCGCGGACGGGAGGGAACGCGGGGCGGACGGGTGGGGAACAAGGAGCGGATGGGTGGGAACGAGGAGCGGACGGGATGGGAACGAGGAGCGGACGGGTGGGAACGAGGAGCGGACGGGTGGGAACGAGGAGCGGACGGGATGGGAACGAGGAGCGGACGGGATGGGAACGCTGGAGCGTATGGAGAGGAGCGTACGGAGGGGAGCGTGGGAGCGGACGGGGGGGAACGCTGGGGGCGGACGGGAGGGAACGGGTGCGGACGGGGGGGAACGCTGGGGGCGGACGGGAGGGAACGGGTGCGGACGGGGGGGGGATTCTGGGGCGGACGGGCGGGAACGGGTGCGGACGGGTGCGAACGGGTGCGAACGGGTGCGAACGGGTGGGGACGCGGGAGCGGATGGAGGGGCGGACGGGGGTATATAAGTGGAGGGGACCACTTACATACCTTACTCCACTCCTTCTGGGCGCCCAGACAACCCTCCTCTAACACAGAGTGCGGGGTAGCGGGGCTCTCGGAGGAGTTAAGGATCCCTTTTTTGGGATCCTTTTACACTATTTTTGGCAGGTTGTGGCCGGTTTTGGCAGATCCACGTGGCCGTTATTTGGCATATTCCTTGTGACGCGCCCAGTCAACTGGCCTCTGCGTGAGCGCCGGTAGCGGGGTGCTCGAAGGGTGTGCCGAATAGTTGAACTTTAATTTTTAGGGACATTTTTGAACTAATTCCACAGCAACACTATTTTGAAGTGTATGCTTGGATATTTTGTAGCACTATTATGAAGTGCAATTAGTATTTTAAAAAGTAGAGTTCTAGATTAGAATTAGAAACTCCAATTTGGGTGGAATTAGAATTAGAAACTCCAATTTTCAGACATGGCAAGTGGAGGAACTGGAGACATGGCAAGTGCAAGTGGAGGATCTAGTTCTGGGTGTTCCAGAGGACATGGACGCAAGGCCGCTGATTTGGAGTGGAATGTTTACGATGATCCCTCCCAAAAAGCCAGGGTAGGTTGGGAGAATGTACCACAACCGTGGTCAGCGAAGACTGCAATGCAGTACGTGGGCTTCCCTCACTTTGATCGGTTGTGGCCAAGACATTGTCACGAGCGACATTGCAAGGCCGTCAATGCGAGCTATACGCAGCTTGAAGACGTGGAGGCAAAATGGAGATTCCTAACGATACTTAGAAGTATCTCCAATTTGGATAGATGGCCCAAGAGTGCAATTCCAAAGTCGGTGGCGTGTATGATGTATGCGGAGCACGTGTTGCGAGTTAGGGTGGATTGGTCAAGTTTGGGTGCTCTGCATGATCAAAAATTTGGGGGTATTGGAATTGCATTCACTAAATGCACAGTTCCGGATATTCCATACACTCCCGTTCCGGAGTGGTTCAGGAAGAATCCTAAACTAGTGGATGAGCCTGGGGCACCAATTCCAGAAGGTCGGGAACCAAAAAAACCACGTACTCGCAAACAACCAGCCAATGACGTGGAGATGGCCATCGAGGAGGCGTTTGAGCATATGGATGAGGAGGGCATGGAGGTAAATGTCGATGTGGTTAACGAGCTGGTTAACCAGGTGGTTAACGAGGCCCTAAACGAGGTAAACCCTGGTCAACTTGGTGCGGACATGATGGAGAGCAGAATGGAGGCATTGCGCCAGCAACATGCCGAGGAAATTCGTGAGTATAAAGCAAGGATTCTCGAGCTGGAAAATCGACTTGCAACACTTACGATGGGGGAGGCTGGCAGTTCAAGTAGTACACCAATTAACATCCAGTCTTTGAAAGCAGAGAGGGATACAGCTTTACAGGAGGCCATGATTGCAAAGTCACAAGCAGCGGACGTATGTACGAGGAATGAAGTAATGCAAGGAAAGATGGAGGCTTTGCAAAAGGAGGTGGTGGACATGCAACAACAACTTCAAGTGGTCTATGAAGTGGTTGTCGATCACGAATCCAAGATTGGCACACTGGAGGAGCAGAATGCAAGGTTGAGGAAATTTCTATCGGATGCGATCGTGGAGCGAACCAATATGAGGACAGGGACATTGCTTTCTATGGCCAAGGCTCGTCAATATGAAGCTGAATTTGAGAGCATCCAGCGAGAATGGAACCGCAATCATAGATTGCGGAACTTGATGCTCACGTCATGGCCAGATCAAGAACATATGTACCCTAGTAGGTGGGATGATGAGGATGACTTGAAATTGCCTAACGGGAGCTTGGATTGGCGGCAACTGATCGACTCCGATCACCATTGGGATGTGACCCAAGTGCATGAATATCCATACAGCATGAGGGATGAGTTGTTATGGCCGGGTCCACATCCAATGGTCTTCGACGGATCCGTGTGTGGGATTTGCGGCAGTCCATTTGGCCCAGAGGGATGCTTTCAAGTTGGATCGTGTGGGGGCCAATTCCATCCACAATGTCTGATAGTGACAATGATCAAGAGACGGCAATGTCCCCATTGCAGATCACCCTTCCACCCTCGTTTGTACCTCCAATTTGGCCTTCGGGATTACATGCCTAAGGACTGGGTGGTAAGGCCAACGGACTATCCCTTCAACCTTTGCGAGTTTGATGGGACTTCTGTTGAATGGAATTGGTTATTCAATCGTGCAACGGTTGAACTTTGGAACGATAACAAAAATGGCGAATGGACACAAAATCCACGTCAAATTTTGTATGTTGCAGACGAGTTGTTTCCCAACAAGCCCCCAAACCATGGCATGAAAATATTTTTGTACCAAACTTTTGGTTGGCATTGGGATGCGACAACCATGCAATTACGGAGAGGCATTCAACCTCCTTTTTACAATGCAAGTGGTGAACTATCAATATCGGAGCATGAGTTGGAAGAAGATGCACATGAGATGCCCATGGAACGGGATTCCCATTTTGAAGCGCACTTAGAGCAGTCGTACCACAAACACAGAACGCAGTTGGAGGCAGTTGAAGCACTCTTGAATAGAGTTACGGATGATGCGGTATTGAGATGGCTAAATGGGGGGCCTAGACCACGTAATGCCACTCCACTGTCTCCTGGAAGTCGTCCATATCTCACCCGTGAAACCACGCGAATGATGGAAGCCGGGGAATCATCACGAGCACGACGAGGATCTACTTCAGCTGCAATAGACCTCGATTCAGATTCGGATTAGGCATTTTTGTAGCATGTTTAGAAAGTTGTATAGGAACGGAGGAAGATTTTGTACACATTGAACATATTTCATGTTCAAAGAATATGTAATATAAAGAGGAGTTACCGACAAGTTGTCATTTCTAAGATCGTGTAAAAGATAGCATATGGATGTCACATGTTTTAATGTTATTCGAAACTTTTAAAAACTCACTTGAATATTTGTAATTCATATGATAGTCTAACCAAAAGTACTATTGACTACATAGTCAATATTGAATACCACATAAAGATATAATTATATAAATATGCAATAAATAATTTTAAAAAACATGCAATAAATAATTTTATTACTATAATAAAATGATACAACTTCGAACGTAACGTTCGCTTTGTGGTCTAAATGTCTTACCGAAGGCCCTAAGGTTGTATCTTGTATCAATTTTGACGGAAGTAATAAATTATGGGAGTACGTGGGAGCACCGAAAGAACACATTTGTACAAAACCATTACGTTCGAATCCGTACTGTAGGATCATTTGCTTCGACACATCTTGGGTCCTCTTCAGACTCGTCTGTGCTGAAATCATCATCCGTTTGGAGAGTCGCGCTTCGAAGATGCAACTCTCGGTCACGTTGTGAGAAAATTATCCTCTTGGTCGGCCGGGAGCCATCTGCATCCTGTATGCCATTTTCATCTAGATGTGGTCTACCCTCATCTTCATTGTAGTCTTCAGCAGTAAACGGAAGCGATCGTCCCTGATACCTCTTCCTAGTACGTTTGACACCTCTCGTAGTTCTCTGGCGCCCTCCACCCGTACCACGACTTGAGTGCACTTCATCTCTACTTCCATCTATAAAAGCATCCCCCGTTGTACTTCCGCCTCCAACTCCAAGACCACCTCTTCCATTGGATTGACTGTGTGGAAGTGAAACAGACGTGGGTGGAATTGCAATTGGTATGTTCTCAACAACATGTCGTCGTACAGAAGGACGACGTGGCGCCTCTATAGTAACATTTCTTGAAACATTGTGCATAGCAACCAAAGTAGCACCCACCGCAGTTGCACGTGAAACACCCAATCTAGAAATATTGGCAATACTTCGAGTGAGAGGACGATGTTGACCTTGTGCATGCAATTGCACCGTAGAGGTGGATGCAATCCTTTGAAGAGCACGGAATCGAGTTGTAGGCATTTCAGGAACATTGGGCGTTGGATCTTCTATACGATGGTTGGATATGAGGGAGGCATCCATGGATTCAGAATGTACTCGGGTTGGAAGTGGATCATGTTGAACGTGCGTTGGCTCATTTACGGGTAGTACATTGTCGCCTTCACCAAATGAAAGAGAATCGCTCCGATGTTGCAAGGAATCTACTTCAATTCCCACATTCTCACTTGCCCCCATAGCAACATTATGGTCAGATGGAAACCCTTCTCCAGTGTGGAGAGTTTCAACATGCGGTCTTCCAATAGACCCCTCATGATCGTCATGCATTCCGTCGTTATGTTGGGGGACATCCGGTTCATCAAACTCAAACACCCCAAGGTTTCCATCACTACCATTGCCATCCTCATCTTCTGAACCATGATTCTCGGAATCGAGGTCATCCAAATCAAAGTCGATGTCATCAACATTGTTGTCTTCATCATTTCCAGCCCTACCAGTTGGATCCACGTCATCTTCGTTGTCATCTTCTTCGTCAAGGTCATCGTCAGAATGGACCTCATTCAATTCGTACCATTGAGCAGGTCTTGGGCCCCTCCGATGTCGAATGAGCCTACTATTGGTATATATGTAGACGAGGTCCTCAGCACGACTATGCTTCAAGCGATTGAAACTCTTGTTGTGAACGTATGAGTACATGCTCCAATTGCGTTCACATGCGGATGCGGAACATACTTGTGCAAGGATACGTCTTGCTATTGTTTGGAGGGCTTTAGCTCCACCTCCCATTGCATCCCACCATTCATGGAGAGGTGCGGCATGCACGCTCGGGTCAGTAGAATCAGCAAAAGGCCCTCGATTTTCAAGAAAATCTTGGTACTGGTGGAGGATTTGGACATAAGTGTCTTCATCTTGAGCAAGCCTGCGAAGAACTCGATTTAGGATTGTCCTCGAATTGTCATCCTCATGGAGTGGGGCCCAACCACGTAGAAGCGGATTTAACATCGCTCCAGCCCAGTGTAGATCATTCAACATCAACCTCCATCTATTTTGAAACGTTACCATAGCATTTGCAGCAAGCTCAGGGCTTAAGCGAAATGGAGGTTTACTGAATCCACGAATATGGGTTTGTAAATCATGCATGACCCTCCAAGCCATTCCCATTGCAGGCGCCTTGCCGTCAAATACACGAAGAGCTTTAACAACCGGGATCACCATATACAAGAAATTTTCGCACGTGTTCCAGAATCCATCAGAACGTATAAAGCTTCGCACAACAGAGCCCTTCATGTAAGAGGTGCCAGATCTCCTCCTCATATCACGCATTAGAGTGATCCAATCCTCATCAACCACCATTCTTTCCAAAGCATTGCGTACTTGGAGAAGACGTTCAATCATGATGAAGTTCGTAGCAAAACGGGTCTCTACAGGTAGGCGGAGTGAGAGATTTGGTGACAACCTCCGGAATATAGCTTGAGAAGCATGATGGTTTTTAACAAATACACAAATATGGCGGGATTTTTTTACCAATTTTTTCACCCATTCCTCCTTCCCCCAATCTTCTAAGAGGAGATCTAGGCAATGTGCAGCACATCCTTGAAAATATAGATCGGGATTTGCTCGAATCAAGTCGCGAGCAGCGGAGGCCATAACTGGGGCATTGTCGGTGCAAACTTGGACCACATTATGTCGACCAACCTTTTCCACAAATGGTTGAATTTGAGTAGCAACGTAGACATGATCCTTGTGATTTCCCGTGGTGTCAATGGTACCCAAGAAAACGTCTCCCTTTGTGCCACATTGAAGAACGTTTAGGAGAGGTCGGTTTTGCACGTTGTCCCATCCATCACAACATATTGTAACACCGTATTTTTCAACGGAATTCCCCAGCTTCTCCTTCACTTGCCTATCTAGGTCAACCTTTATATCAGTTAACAACTTCGTACGGATGGCATTGTACGATGGTGGTGTGTAGGCTGGCATTCGATGACGGGCAGTTTCACGCACAGCATGAACAAATGCAGGATGTCTCACAATGTTGAAAGGAATGTTAGCTTCATAAAAAGCCGTTGCCCATGCTCTATCGAGGAGTTGTTTTGTTGACACATTGAACCCCTCCGTTATGTTGAGTTGACGTAGTTCACGAGGAGGAGTGCCATATATCACAACATCAGAATGTTGAGTGGTTTGGGACATAAGCAAAGGCTCTGTTTCACTAATTACGGAGCCCGCTATAATAGGCTCCAAAGGTACAATATCTGCCACCAGAGAGTCCTCATTTACAATGCCTACATATAAGGGCACAATGCCTCCGCAATGTTCAAACAAGGCCCTAATATGCGGGGGTACCATCCTACATGTGGAAACATCAGAAGCACCCCCTACATGAGGTCTATAACCAAGGTGGGCCAACATTCTATCTCCTCGGTAAGATATGACGAACGGGCAAAACCTACATTTAACCTGCCTTTGTGATTTACCGGGAACCCTCCCCTTATCCTCGTACCAATGATCCCATGCATCGTTTCGGCGTGGCATGACTTCAACAAAACCTGCAAATACAAACAAGTTAGAGCAAGTCACTTTGATCGCATACTAGGTCCTGTTCAAGAGTGCCACGAGGGCAACCCTAATTCACAGACACTAGATTGGACAAAGTATACTCTGCATTCGGGTCTCACGCATTCAATCCTCACTCCTCAAAGGAGAATCAAAAGACTTGAGACACACTATGTCAGTGGAGGCAAAAATGGCACCTTGCACCCTCAATTTATAGTGTTCGAATCGGACGGGGGAGCGGACGGAAGGGGTGGGAGCGGACGGGGGTGCGGACGGGGGAGCGGACGGAGGGGGGGGAGCGGACGGGGGGGGGGGGAGCGGGGGAGCGGACGGGGGGGGGGGGGGGGGGCGGACGGGGGAGCGGACGGGGGGGGGCGGACGGTGGAGCGGACGGGTGAGCGGACGGAGGTGGGGGGAGCGGACGGGGGAGCGGACGGGGGGGCGGACGGGGGGGCGGACGGGGGAGCGGACGGAGGGGGGGGGGGAGCGGACGGGTTGGGAGCGGGGCGGGGGACGTGGGCAGACGGAGGTTGGGAACGGGAGCGGACGAGGTTTGGGTACGGGAGCGGACGGGGTGGAACGGGGATTGGGAACGAGGGCGGACGGGTGGGAACGGGGATTGGGAACGGGGGCGGACGGGGGGGCGGACGGGCGCTAGTAGAATTTTCCCCACTTTCCCTTTACTTTGCTGACATGTCGTCACACGTGGACAATGTAAATCCTACGTGTCCGAAATTGGGTAATGTAATTACACAAAAAAATCGGTAAAATTCAAGTCCGGCAGGATAAAGACAGCATCCGGCATAATCCGGCATAATGTCGTGACGGATACGTGTCGTGACGGCACGACATTATGCCGGGATAAGCCTCCGTCACAACACAATAGACAACCCTGTAAAACACCATAGAAATAAATGTCCAAAAGAGATTGGACTATATCTTCAACTTTTATTCCCTACTCCACACTCAATAGTGAACACGATTGGCAAGACCTATGTATTCAGTTAAGGAATCAACAAACATGCTCTTATGATAACCATAATTAAACCAGGAAAGGGCTGATTTTTGTTGATGCTTCATGCTTCATCCTTCATTGTAGATTTGCCAATGCGGCACGAGTTTCATTGTGTAAATTTACTCTATAGAAGTTGGAGAATATGAAAAACAAACCAAATAACACTCACGTACCTTACATCCAACATCCCGAGTGCCATCAGTGTTGCCATTGTTCAGCCGGGCATTGTAAAATGATGTCACCATGTTCACCATAAAGCCTTTTGATCTGCAAGATTGCAAATAACACAACTACTCTAAATAGGATATTTAGTGTTTGATACACTAAATACAAACGCATACACTAAATATCAATAACCCTATGAAAGTAAGTAACATTAAATGTAAACTCCAACACTAAATACCACTATGGTAATATGTGGAAGTTATATGTTTGAATTTAGTGTTAGTAAGGATATTAAAAAATAAAAAATAACAATGATAATAGGAGAATTCCAGCATATCTTCTAGCATATCTTCTAACACTAATTGTCAAAAAAATTGAAAATTAGTGTTGAGTAGCGTAGGGTGATAACAACATTAAATACAATCAAACACTAAATATCCTATTTAGTGTAGTTGCGTGCACTTGGATGAAACGCGGGTAGATGTGCATGATTCAGATATTTTTCTCTAAGACATGACTACATGCAATTAGTGTGAGATGATCAACAGTTCCAAGTCATGCATGTAGCCATTGCCTCATAATTTATGGAGCTCATACAAACATCTTATTCGTTATCAAACTGAATATTCTTGTGCTCATTAAATGGTCATATAGGTCCCCCAACCCCCAATTATGTTGATCATTGAATCTAAATTAATTTAGCATATTTTGAGCACGTAGTCCAATCTCTTTTAAACATGTGTCTTTTTGGTGTTCATTCTTAGATCCATACCTAACCACATGTTACTCAAATATAGGTATCCAATTTATTGTTGTGTTCGAGGAATTAGGCACATCTACCTTAATATTAAATCTCAAGACGGTTTTTTCGACCACAACATGGTCCTCGCATTTGCAGTATGGTCACTTCAAAGCTAAATTGTGCAAAATCTTGTCACATCCCTCTTTTACACAAGAACAGTACAATCAAGAATGCACATGGGACACTAGTATTGTGAACTTTCAAACTTTGTACATTACAAAAGCTTTACAACTAAAACAGAATTGTGATTACTATGAGCTCGAACCACCCGGCCATAGGAGAGAGACAATAAGTTGATCCCTCCACCCCCAAGCTCTCTTTTATGCCTAAGGCAACCTGAGCCTTATCTCCCTTTACCCATAGTATCTAATAGATACTTAGAAGTCTCAAGTCTTACAAAATGTAGACTAAAGCTTCCTTGTCTATATACATTGATCATTTCAACTTATAATCAATTCTACTATTAGTTTTCTATCTTTTGGCTCAATTACAATCCTCTAGTTGTAAATGTCTAATTCCAACTTCACGCATTCATCTTTTCGTCTAGTTGGAATTGTCTAATTCCAACTAGATTCATTCATTCATTCTTCTAGTTGGAACTCTCTAATTCCAACTAGATTCATTTATTCATTGAGAATTGTCTAGCTCCAACAAATAACATCCATCCGCCAAGACTTGTTTAACTCCAATTCATATCTTTTAGTTGGAGATGTCTAACTCCGACACAAAGATCTCCCAAAGGTAGGTGTCTAACTCCTAGTTGGAGTTGTCTAACTCCCAGTTGGAGTTGTCTAACTTCCGTGCACAATTCCTTCATGGGTTGTCCAGCCCTTGTGCACCATTACTTCTTGGGTTCTCTAACCCAATCCAATCTTTGGAGTTGTTTGCTCCAAATACCACCGTAACACCATAGCAGGTTCGTTCATAAATAATTCCCAAAAAAAACGTAAAAAAACAGAAATTACAGGCAAAAAGAAACGAATAACTCTCAAATTATACTGTGATAAAAACGAAAAGACAAAAATCAAGGCCACCACTATGTCTACAACCTGGCAACATGTTCCACTCCCTCAACTTTCGGTGTTGAATGCCAAGCCATGTGTCGCATAAGATGTCGCATAAGACCCTCTCTCACACAACACTCTCCATCTCTCATCTCGCAGGTACTCATTCTTGTTGCAATGAGTCGGCGGCACGATTTCGAGAAAGTTTCATGTTTCTCGTGGTTCTCTGTGGACATTTTGAAGTGATTGTTTGTTTGTTTTTAGCTTCAAGGCAAATGGAGGCAGGCTTTGGTGCAATGGCTCCGGGGAAGATGCGAGGAGGTAATTTCTAGTTCTTTTCAGAATGAGCCAACGGCGCGGTTTGAGCGAGTGATGTGTTTCTTGTGATTATTTCAAGGAATTGATTGTTTATTAAGCTTCAAGGTAACGGATGGGAGGTGGGTTTTCGTGCAATGGCTTTGAATTAGATGTGATGAGGCGCTTCCCAGATTTTTTGCAATGATTCAATGGCACGATGTGAGAAAATGCCGTGTTCTTGTGGATTTTGAAAGCAGTGGCAGTGGATGTGTCTCTTGTCTGGTCCATTAGGTCGCGAAGAGGGTACACACGTCTGTTCTTGTACCTGCCATAGCCGGAGGCTTGCCGCCGTCCCTCTGTTTCCATGGGCTTGTTTATCACCGGGGATGCTTTCCGTCTTGATCTCAGGATTCTGGTGTTGGGTTTTTGATTCATCAACACGGAAACGGCATAATTCTTCAAGCTCATATGAGTCTGTCACAATCCAAATCTATGATAGTGAGAGCACTGTGATTTTCTGCATCTTCATCTGGTAGGGTCTTGGTAATAGAGCTCGGAACACTGGAGACCTCAACTAATGCAACTTCCCAAAAACAGCTGTTGATGAGTAAACAGGGGATTTGGTTTTTCTGACTTGACTTTGTTCAATTTATTTAAAATCTGAAGACGAGAATCGTGATGTTACCTCCGTCATCCTCGACTTGCAAACTTTCAATCTGTCTCCCATGATAGGAACATAATGTGCAACTTCAGCACACGTCCGCATTCCTTTCAACAAATGCTTTGCAATCAAGCAGAAATTGTGTCCAAAAATCTCGAGACCTTTTCGACAGAGATCAATCTCTAGTGCATTCCAGCAATCAACAATACGCTCTCATGTTGCAACATCATCAGCATTGAAGCAGGAAAGGCTGCCCATCCTTGCCAAGCTTCTTCACCTCCAATAACTGACTATGGCAGTGGATGTCCCTTCTTTGCAACCTCCTCTGTCATGGTTTATTGCTCTCATGATTTTCTTTGTAGCGCAATATTTAGGGTTTTTTTCAAGTGGTACTCATACCAAGATAGTAGGTATAATTGGCGTGAGAAAAAGCTAAAGTCCTAGATATTAATAGATGTCATCCTCATTGTGAGTTTCTTGTCAGAAATTTGAGTCAACTAGCTGCATATGGTCACAGGTCCTTCTGAAAAATGTTTGTTAGGGTTTTAAAGTTATTCCTTCAGCTGTGAATATGTTTGGCTTGTTTGAGGCAGGCGAAAAATCCAAATGAAAATGAGTACATAACTAAAAGAGGTTGTCGGACAGTTCTGCAGTTGTTATCGAGAATCTGGCTCTAGATGATGAATTGCGAGGACATTGCAGGCACACTGGTTTTGTATTCGCAAAGTTGGAGGAAAGTGGTACAACTTCAACAGTTTGTATGATGCCCCGGAGTTGTTGTCTGATTTTTACCTGTCAGCATACATGGATACACTAGTGACCAGCGGTTGGAGCATCTTTGTTGTTCAAGGAAAATTCCCTACTTCCAGCGATTGGGGTACTGAAGGAGTTTTTGGCCGATGGCTTACACCACAACAGGAATTACAACCCTTACACCGCAATTAGGATGAAATTTGTGCACATCTTTCCCACCCTAAACACGAATGATTTTTAATCCAATAAATGAGAAGACGAATTTCAAAAAAATCTATTTTTGGAATGCGAACCTTATTTCCCCAAAAAAAGTAAATATTCGTGCGGCAGGTGGCGAACCTGCTATGGTGTTACGGCATTCGCTCGCATGTTAAGTACAACAAAGTATGATTAATTTTTATTTCTTACATAACCAAACATTAAATCTCTTAACCCTTAAGCGCTCATGCAACCCTAAATGGGTCACCACCTAATTGTCTGATGGGGTTTGCAACCCATTAGGTGGCAATCTACATGCATGGAAGGTATTTACTAGTATATGGTGGTGCCCACTGCCATGTGGGCAAAAATAACATATAAAAACCTCATACACCAAGCATGTAGGAATTTTTGTTAGGTTGGCATGTTACTTGTTTTGGGAGGCAGTCGCATGAGCTATCCAAATGTAGGAGCCAAATTTAGGAGCCAAATTTAGGAGCCAAATTTAGGAGCCAATGTCTTTCACATATGATGCCCAATTTGGGTGGGGTTTTTCCCTTAGGACAAGGTGACGGTTGTGCACAACTTGACCGGATGGATTTGGAAAAACATTAGTGCACATGTTGCTTGCTCCATGGAAAAGGGGAAACATCCCAAAAATTATTTTATTGTGGCCCTCCAACTTTGAGGGTGACGGACTTCATCTAAATTTGCTAAAAACCCATATTTTTGGGATATTTCATTTGCCATCCACATAACATATAATGGCAAAGTTGCCAACTTTCTAAAATTTGTGGCATGACCAAAATGGTCATGAAACAAACAAAAAAATCAAAGTTGTCTCTAGCTATGCCCAAATGAAGGCCATGTTTATATGTCAATCTGACCTAGCAAATGTGGTCCAATTACTTCACTCTAGAAATAATATCAAAAACCATGCAGTAGACTCCGCGGAGTATTGGGGTTCAAATGGAATGATTTGGTCCTCATCCATTTAGGAGTATTGTTTCTATTGAGCTTAGAGCCCCTTCATCCCAGATGGATAAGTTTACATAGACGCCACAAACCTCAAGCATTAACTTTTGAAGACACCGATATTCTTGTATGTATTTCAACAAGTAATTAATGGAACGGATTTAGCGCATCACCATCATGGACAGGCTAGAGCTTTGTAATGTCTAGATACATTCATTGATTGGGCCAAAGGTGAAAATGCAACAAATTATATCATACCATGAACATTTATATTATCTTCTAATTTGACTCCAAATTTGACATCAATGGTCCCCCCAAATCAAGCTAGGGGGGGGGGTTAGAGCAACAACACTATATAGTATGGCAATTTCATCCAATTCAAGGTTGGATTGTGCACATGATAGAGTTATGCGTAAAGCATTGGATCAAACTCCCATCAAGTTGCCTAAAACATGAGTTTGAGAGCATAACCATAAAGTCCCCCAAGCTTTCTTAAGAGTTGGATTTAACATGTTCAAAGAGTGGTGTCGGACTATTAAGAACCAACTTTCTAGCTTATCATACTAAGATGGTGTGGAGTGAATTTACTGGATTTATAAACTCCCAAACAACACCCCCCCCGGAAAAAAAGGTTTTGAGAGGAGTCACTTGAGACTGAATGTGGGAAATATGTTGGAATATTCCATATAATATTGTCAGTCCCACGGAACATTGTTATGGATCTGAATAATGTTATGTTTTTATTGATTACTTCACACTCGATATTCAACACAATTGGGATAACCTAGACATTCAGTCAAGAATTCAACAAACATGCACTCCTACTAATCATAACTAGATCAAGGGAATTATGGTTTTCAATCCGATTATTGTTGACACTTCATCATAGATTTGCTAATGCAACACACGCCTTCCATTGTGTGAATACAATCGGTAGAAGTTGGAGAACATAAAAAACACATAATGAACAACACCCATGCACCTTAGAGGCACGTGGATGGGTCACAAAGAAGGTGGGTTCAATGGCATTCCCAATCCCTTTATGAAGATGCCCATTGGAGTGGGCTAAGTTGAAGTACGTGTGCCGGTGTGGGGCAGTGTCCGGAGAGACTTTTGGGCATCTTTGGTCAAAATCCTATTCTTTCCAAGTCCAACCACTTAAAACTTTTGATCTTTCGGTTTTTTTAATGATTTGAGGAATATTTTTTATATTTCTTTAAAATGATTGGTGATTTTCATGAAGTCTTGAACTTCAACCAATTCATCTGTAACTACGCTAAATAGTCTTATTAGTGTGGATGGAAAATCAACATGGACAAAATTAGCATGGTGGCCACATTAATTTTCTAGTCAAACAATTATAGTGGCCCGCGCTAATTTCCTACTAGAAATTTAGTGTGGGTTGAAAAATTAATGTGGCCCACACTAATTCGTATTAGCATGAGTTCCAGAAAATGATTGTGGCCCGCAACAATAGGCCTATTTAGTGTAGCAGTCGGTTCTCCATGTTCATTGGTGCGGGGTAAAGGGAAAGAGTCCTATAATCCCATTCAAGCACGTGGAAGTGAACTTCATGCTCAACTTTTTATATGTAACAACTTAGCATGCCCACACTTACTGGTGCGGGTGACCAACGAACAACTACCAACAAGGATCACTTTTAACTCCAATTTGACCAATGATAGGCACTAGATGTAACCAATGCTGGTGGGAAACCAGGTGGGAACCATTCATTGGTGGCATGTGCCATGTAAGCGTGGGTGGGCTATTAAGGGCCACTTCACACATGAGACTAAGAGCCCGTGACCAGTACACTTCAAGCACTCTCACTGGTGGAAAAGGCGGAGCCGGTCCAAGTTCCCTTCACACTACGCTTGAGGGACCAACAGAGTATGTGAATGCAAGATGGATGTAAAGTCTACATGGATTCCTACATGTCATCAAATGGATCATGTTTTCATGGTCACTTGGATTATTTTCAAGAACCACCTCTTGGAGGTAGGCCTAACACAAAACCGGGAGACCATGGCACTCCGAACGCTCACAACCGTTGATTTATTCTATTTTATCATGTGTGAGGACCCGCATGAATAGAGATGCATTGAAATAGCATTTGGTTGAGAGCCCGGTCACATATGACTTCACACTACACTTGAGGGCCCGTGACCACACTACATGATTTTGGAGGTGTGTTGGGGCGGCCTTTGGACACTTTCGTTTGGGCTCTCACAATTTCATGGTCACGGCTCTTGACTCGTGTGTGAAGTGGCCCTAATTCAAGAAGCTTGAGTCAGCGGCCGATACGGCTTGTCAGGCCACCTTTTAAAATGTGACAATGTGGCGAGTCAACTTGGCAAGGAGCCTGAATCATCCAAATAATAAGTTAAAGAAGACCCGCTTCTTTTGACTTCCTCCTGGCCAGGAAAGCAGCTTCGCATGTAAAGTGTGGAATGAATTAAATATTGCAAGGCACAATCCACGGGGGCTTGGGTGCTTTCCCACTTCCCGGGCAGAGCTGAATGGTTCCTTGATAAGGTGAGGCCCGTGCGGTGTTCGGGGACGTTTTTGGGCACAATCGGTCAAAATCCCATTCTTTCCGAGTCCGACCGGTTATATGATGTGATCTTCCGGGATTTTGTTTAATGATTTTAGGTATATTTTATAGACTCCTTTTAAATGATTGGTAAGGGCCACTTCACACACGAGCCAAGAGCCGTGACCATGAAATTGTGAGAGCCCAAAAGAAAGTGTCCAAAGGCCGTCCCAACACACCTCCAACATCACGTAGTGCGGTCACGGACCCTCAAGTGTAGTGTGAAGTCATATGTGACCGGGCCCTCGATCAAATGCTATTTCAATGAAATTTTATTCATGTGGGTCCTCACACATGATAAACTAGAATAAATCAATGGTTGTGAGCGTTTGGAGTGCCATGGTCTACTGGTTTTGTGTTAGGCCTACCTCCAAGAAGCGGTTTTTGAAAGTAGTCCAAGTGACCATGTAATATGATCCATTTGATGCCATGTAGGAATCCATGTAGACTTTACATCCATCTTGCATTCACATACTCCGTTGGTCCCTCAAGCGTAGTGTGAAGCGAACTTGGACCAACTCTGCCTTTTCCACCAATGAGAGTGCTTGAAGTGTAATGGACACGGCCTCTCATTCTCGTATGTGAAGTGGCCCTAATTTTCTTGAAGTTTTGAACTTCAACTGGTTATTTCTTAAACTCAACCAATGCATCTGTAACTACATTAAAAAGGATATTTAGTGTTTGATTATATTTAATGTTGTTACCACCCTACCCTACTCAACACTAATTTTCAATTCCTTGACAATTGGTGTTAGACATAAATATGCCATTACCTTCCCAACTACCACCTCCCTTATTATATATTTTGTTCATATCCTTACTAACACTAAATTCAAACATGTAACTTCCACATATTACCATAGTTGATATTTAGTGTTTAAGTTTACATTTAATGTTACTTGTTTTCATAGGGTTATTGACATTTAGTGTATGCATTCATATTTAGTGTATCAAACACTAAATATTCTTTTTTAGTATAGTGGTCAGTTCTCCCCGTTCATTGGGCCCATGTGGCCCTAACTTGGTATGTGGGTGTTAATTGGTTCATATTTCTTGTTCCCCAACTTTTATCAATTGGGTTTACACAATGAAATTCGTGTGGCACTAACAACTCTATGATGAAGCATCAGCAAAAATCAAACTTCCCATGAATTAATCATGGTTATCCAAAGTGCATATTTGTTGATTTTTTGATTGAATACTTATGTCCTCCCAATTGTGTTCATTGTTGAGGGTGGAGTAGTTAATTAAATCTCTTTTGAACATGGGTATGTATGGTATTTGATCTTTGATTCTCACCAATCCACACACCAATCAATTATTGGGGTCCAAATAAGAAAAGTAATCAAATGACATCCACATACCTTGCTTATTGGCACTTCCAACTCCACAAACAACTTGGTTTCATTGTTTGATTGAATCGGTGCTTATCCCATCCGATCAGCATTTGCAAATCACAAAGATTGTCAATTCAAGTATCATATAGAAGTTATAAAAAACCACAAGTCTATTCTTATATGATTCGAATATAGGTGTCAAATTCACAACAATGACTGCATAAGGTTCGCATACCTTATCATGTTTTTACACCATGCTAAGGATGCAATTTTCACATTACTAAGCAACAAAGTGATGTTTTCTTTCCAAAGAAAGAGGTTGTGATAAAAAACTATGATAAGATATAGTTGTTTGTTGAAAACTTCATAGTATATAACCTAGTTGCTCCCTATAAATGAGGTATACTATAATTAGCAGGATAATCGTGCTCATGTGATACGTGGTCCCATGAAATGGAGCCAATGTGCTGTGTAATGTTATGGACTTTGAGCCACATAACATTATTTAGCTGCATGGTTGTGCCCATTCTATATTTAGCATACGACATGTGCTTCCACTATCTCACGTTCACGGGAAGAAACTTAGAAAATAGGAAAGAACTTGACGCCGGTACGAATAATGAATAGTGCATGTATGAATATTGTGAATAGTGTCGGTAATCTCAACAACAATGTTGCTTTGAATAGTATTTTTAGTGCATAATACCGGGATGAATAGCGATTCATGTGAATAATGCCATAAACATAACTCCACCCAAATTTCCAAGTGTTAGCATGAATGTATGAATAGTGAATGAATATTCTTACTTTGTTCGAGGACCTCACATAATACAATTGACATATTCTAGGGTCATGGAACCAACCCACACGGCTGAATAATATTATACAAGATATGTTTTTCTTTGAACTGTTTGGAACGGAGTTAATATCATATGAAAATCTTTCTTGGTCAAGTGAACATGTCCATTTTAATGCCACAATGCATTCTAACACAACTAAAACATCTCAAAACCAAAGTATGTGAATTGCATTATTCATGACCCTAGTGCCCATGAGACCGTAGTACCTCGTCAATTTCAACGCGTTTTATGCCGATTTGTAAGTTTTTTAAAAGCTTATGTGCCACATCCACTTCTTAATTTTTTTTGAAAATTAAGTCAAAAATTTTGTGAAACGTGAACTTAACTCTCACTTCAAGAATGAATTGATCAAATACTTTCGAAGTTGCCGTAGCACTTGATAGGTATGGTACTCTTGAGTCCAACTTTGTCTGCAACATGGGGAGTTTCAAAGACCATTTCGCAACTAAAAGCACCAGAGTGAGCTCGAATCATGGCATCTGTTGTGTATTTTATTGTGATAAGAGTATTCAACCCTTAAAGGATCAATTGAGCCAAAGTGGGTTCCGTATGTTTCCGGAATTGTCTTTAGAGGTATTCAAAAACAATACCGTACTCGGCCGTCAGGGTCGGCAAAAATTAAATAAAAAAATAGAAGTTGAAAAAAATCGGAAATTATTGGAGAAGAGAGTTGAAAAGAAAAGTTATTCATTGAAGAGCATGCCCAATATTACAAAATTGAGCCAACTTCATGTAGTAAAATCCCAAAATATTGCATACCGTAGCATCATAACTAGTTTGTGCAATTTTTTTATAAAAAAAACCGGACATTATGAGCCCGAATTTTCTATTGTTTGCAAAGCAAATTGAATTAACCCCTAAAGAGCTTGTGGCCAAAATCATGGCAAACCAAGAGGTTGCAGTGGCATTTTAGGATCCAAAAGTAACACATACAAAGGACCACTAATTGAGATTAGGGCATTCAATTAGGTTAAACACACCAAGGCCGCCACAAAAGGGTGAAAAAAAGAAATCTTTCATTGTTGTGAACTAGCCTTGTATTAAAGCGTTGAATTTTTACAAATATTTTTTGAAATTATTGAAATTTTTATTAATTTATTTTTACCATGCCTGACCCACTTTCTCCACTTTAATTAATTATTCGGCATGAGATGTTGACCCTGACGGCCAAGTACGGTAATGTGTTGTGTTGTTTCAAACTACTGAAATTGGTTGTTTTTGTGGAGTGAAATCTTCCAATTTTTGAAGGAAAGGTTGTTCACAATGAAAGGAAATCTTCACAATCCACGTTCACTTGCAAAGTTCACTTGTAGAGTAACTTACTTGACACTTTCAATGGAACCTTGTTGATCAATGCCTCCCTTTAATCTTGGAGGTGGTATGCACGAAGACCTTAATGTGAGAATATGATAATGTGAATGGGTAGCACCAAAGCTAGACCACTTTCAAAATAATGCCCAAATTACACACATGTAAATGTAAGACACGCATATAAGTTACAATCTTGAATTCTTGTAGCATTGTAGCTTGTTCAGAAGGATTTGGTTAGACTCGTATTATTTTGCAGAGTTCCACAAAATATACAATATAACAATACTCAAACATTTCTCAAGTGTTTCATTTATGGTCCACTAATATCCGTAAGGAGATGCCAACATCCCATGTACTAAATTTGGGAGTTGGGGAGTCAAATTTTCTGCCAATTTGAAGTTGAGTAGAAAAAAACAATGTGAGAGGGGCTCAGTTTGAACTAAAATCTAGTTGACATGTGCAAATTAAGGTCGCGGTCTAACAATTTGAAAAGGAGAAGGTATGAGAAGACTATGGTGATTGGAGAGGGTGTAGCCCTAGGAGTTGGCACACGCTCGTTTGCGAGTATATAGTCCACATTGTTTTTAGAGAAAAGAGACAAACTTTGTTTTCTACCTGAACCTCTGTTGGTTTGTGTGGTCAATTGTCTTGGAAGTTGAATTGATAAAGGATCAAGGATTGATCCTTGTGAATTAGACTTACTTCAACTTGGGAATGCTAGTAGAATACTTAAGTTTTGGGTTGAGGAGTGATTCCTCGAACCATTATCTATGTATTCATTTGAACTTTATTGCCTTGTATTACCTTTGATTGAATCATGTCATGTTTGTGAACCAAAATACACAACCAAAGGCAATAGTCTTTGAACTCTTCTTTGAATTCATATAATCCTAGTCTCAAGAGAATGAGACAACATATGCATGTAACTATATATTGAAAGAATGTACTTGAGAAAATATACCATGTCAAGATCACCGTATGAGAATTGATTAAAAGAGAAGTAGCCCGAAGGATTGCACTTGTGGGTCCCTAGTCTTGGACATTTGGTGAATGATTCACCATGATAAGGAGTAATTGCGCTTCCTTATATAACCTTATCCGACCTTTACCTCAAATGATGGAATGTAGAAGCATTTGGAGATTGGATTACCCATGAGTCAATAGTTTGCATTGAATTTGAGGGTCTAAGACAATAGTACTTGGTTGTTATGATTTGGATTAAATTAGGCAAAAATCTCTTGCAGCCTCAATTTAAGAGGAATATAAAATTCCTCTCACTACACCATTTATCGTATTTAGTGTCACATGCAAAATAATGTCACTTATCCTACTATGAAGCGTATGCTAGGTTACATTGATGATTAACAACTTCAGCATAAGTGTCGTCTCATGACATTTGGCGTTCGAGTGCGCTTACTGATATCTTGGCATGAGTAAGTTCAATAGTGTTATGAGGTGGATGTCTATGTTCCACTATGGTCTATAAGTTGACTAAAGTGTACACAGATGGTACTTGCCATTATACGCAATGTCCAATGCTTGACATGCCTACCGATAGCGTAAGAGTTAAAGACAAACATGGTAAACTATGCTTGGGCATGGCATGTTCTGAAGATGCAGAGGACATGCTTTGTAGGCTTAATAATATTATGGACCTTTGCTTTAGAGCATAAATGTCAAAATGTACATTGAAATTTATATATTTGCCAAATTCTTTCATAGAGGTGGATAAGTATTCAACAACTCATGGTCAAGTCATCCAAGTGATGGGGGAATGTTTAAAATGGTGGCCTAATATGAATCAAGACATACACTTGGAATTCAAAACATAATTGATGGATATGCATATATTTTAACCCTTAAAGGTCGGAGAGGCCCTCTCAGGGCCTCGTTGACCCTAAACTATTTGACCATAAGATAGCGTCAAAACATGTCGGAATTGCAAAAAAATTCCCCCAAAACGTGTATCTCAAAATTTCATATCTAAATATGTATGCCGATCGCACTAAAAGAATTACATGGAGGTTTGAAATGGGGTAAACATAGGCTGATGGGAGAGGCCCTCTCACCCCCCCCCCCGACCTTTAAGGGTTAAGCCATGTATGCAAGATCACCTCGAGATGCATTTGAAAACCACGGTCCAATTTGACAATGGATGTGCATATTGAACTCATATCATTAGATTTCAAGATAATGTCTAAGCAAAACAAATAATGTTGTTACAATCACATGCATTTAGAATGTTGTTTTTGGACATGTCTCAAGAAACCTTCGATGGAGATCAATGCTTCGTAAGAGGAAATCCCATGAATTTGTTGCTTCATCACACTAACCAATATTCGTTTTGGACCTTCAAGCTCCTTTGACATTATTCTTCATAGTACTTCCATTACAATGAAGGGATTCATTTAGTAAGTTCCATGCTCAATTTCTACTTGAAGAAGTTCATTCTAAGTCAAGGTATGGCCTTCATGCAACTTCGTATATGGCTTTGTTTCCAATGTGTTTGAGGGTGGAACTATATCCAAGATGAGTTAGAGGAAGTTACATTGCCTTTGAATAATAAATAGATGTTTATTAGTACGTTTAAGTACGTTAATTCTTGCTAACATCCATGGGTAGTTCTTCCCATTGGTCAAGTAAACTCATCCATTTGGAAAGGTCAAACAACTTCAATTGAAATTCAACCTTTAAAATCACAACATTACTAGAACATGCACTACAAGTGTCGTGGGCATGGTTTTTAAACTAAGAATTATGCAAGCATTATTCTTTGTTTGACCTCCCCTACCAACATTCAATGTTGAAATTAGGAGACTCGATGAGAATTAGGACTAGAGTTATTTGCCATTGTATTGAGCGAGTAAAAATATGTAACCATAGTATGCTAATGCCATGGAGTCTTAATATTGACCGAGGTTGCCGAGCTAGCCTTAATATGTTTGAATACTCTCGGTACTTGTTTGGTAAGAAAATGTTGTTTTTGCTCTAATGTTGTTTGGCGAGAAATGCCTCGAATTTCTTAATCCACTAAAACCCACTTGGAATGAATCAACTACGAATATGAAAGGAGATATATTTTTGCTAACTTGGAGTGCTTTCATATACAATTGATACATTTACATGGCTAGTAGTGGGAAAGCTCGTGACTTTATGAAGTCAATGTACATGTCCATTACTTAAACCGATGTTATAATGGTATTGGGACATGTCCTCTTCTATATGAATTGACTTTAGGACCAAGTAAGGATCGACTTGGATCGATTCAATACTTTGTAATATTAAAAGGAAAGAAAGAAAAACCAAAGTTCTAAAACCGACACAAGGGTTAGTTGAAAGCAAATATTAGATCATGCATGTACTTCAACGGCACAACCTCTTTTGGACCAATTTGTGAGGTTCACGTCCAAAGGAGGGCGATTTAGAAAAATTTAAAGGCTTGGGGCCTTTATGAGCACGTCCACACCCATGGAGCCAAAATAGTCTTTTGGACCAAGATGCCCCGGTTCGCCCCATGGAAAACTTTATTTCTCGTGCATCTTTTTCAACAAACTTTTTGTTGCACGTTGAAGATCCCACTCACTCCCTATCTCGACCTTTCCAAGTCACTACATATGTAAAGGCCCATTCCCACCTCAACTTAGATCCAACATTTTATTGGGGAGTGAACCGGTCTTAGTTTCAAGTTGTTGTTCACACCAACACACCTAATGGTTGATTCATATTGGCTCTCAAGTCCTAAGCCAAGTCCCACTCATGCTAGCAAGTCTCGACATGGAGGCAAAGTCCCAACTTTTGAGCCTTAAGACACCATTACAATATGGTTTATATTCATTAAAGGCGGATCTTGATTATTTTTTTGCTAATATGGTGGGTTTTGTGTCTAGAGTTGGATCTAGTTTTTTTGGTCAACCTAGCTTTCAACACAAGTCCCGAGCCTCGCCTCCAAAAAGTGTTGTCATGTAGGCATCCATGTCATACTTGAGACTTGGGACTTGGGACTTGTGTGGAGTGATAAGTCCCAACTTCAATGCTCTCGATGGTTGAGATTGCACGGGTTGACCTCAAGTGTTTTGGGATTTAGGAGTTGGGACCCATGTGAACTGACCCTTAGTTTCAAGTTGTTCACACCAACACACCTAAGTAACCTCGGATCCTAGTTGCGGGTGAGGTGATGAAGTTGAAGATTGGAATGTAGCAATAGTAGAACATGATGTTTTTTTTTGGCACAAATTGAAAATTCAATTGCAGAAAAGAACCCAAAATACAACCAACCCGGCCAAACAGAACATGATGTTGGATACATTACACCAATTTTTGTGTGGGGTCACTAGGACAACACAATTTGGAGCACATGGTTGGTTGCCCACCCTCTCAAGTCAGAGTTTTACCGAATGTTGCCCCTTATGCTTCCTTAACTAATAGTGGCGTTGCTACCAATGGGAGAAGGTACACTAAGGGCCGCTTTAGACTACGGCGAAGAAGTGCACCGGTCAAAATTTTAAGGCAATGTAGCAATATGATTGGCTACAAAATGGGTTCCTCATCGGCCAGGGTTTACACTAAGATTGAGGCATTTATAAACTGGTAAAATAAGAGAGATTGCATTTGTTGAGGAGGAGTAATAATTGGGGATAATTTCTCTTGCAAAGATAAACACATTCTAAGGAGAATGCATTTAATTTTTTTTTATGAATATGGAAATTGGCTACAAATTTTGAAGTGGTGCAGTTTAGAGGAGCACATTGTCAATCTATAGGTTAACCCATGACTGCTCATCTAACTACTAATTCTTGGCTACAACAATTGTCAAAGCTCTTATGAGGGTCATCAATCACAAGCCGTCATCACATAAACCTTAACTTTGTTCGCCTAAAGAATATAGATCTCCTCCATGTCGGCATTACATGTACCCTAGCGAGTTGTTAAATGAACCCGGTCAACTATGGATGCCTTGACTTACAACCAAGACTTCTCCAGTGAAGAACTTCAAGCATAGTTGTAAAAATGACATGGTTGCCAACATGGGCATACTTTTTGCTAGGGAAGTTCTTCAGAGCTCAAGTTTCTTGGGCAACCTCAAACCCTTAGACAAGAAACTTGATCTCCCAAGAACTCCAACTCAAGGCAACGTTTTGTTATTGTTTTATCCGTCTTGTCCGCCATACCAACTGTTGCCTCAAATAACATTGTCTTGGGTTGAACTCCTGATTGACTGGTGCACTTCTTCACCGTAGTCTAAACCAACCCTAAGTAGTGTCAACAATTATATTTTTCTTGCTCAATAATAATTGTAAACCGCCCATGTAGTGTCACCAACACTAAATGTAAACCTAACATTGTTTCTCGTGCCTTGTTGAAAGAAAAAATAGGCATTACAAATTTACAACGTTGCAGTCATTGTCACTTACTAAGTATTTGTTCATCCAAACTGCAAGCATCCATGACATCATTGCATTGCAAAATTGTTAGGAGTCCGAATATACCAAACTAAAAAGTGGATGAACTAAAAAGTAAGCTGGGATAACAACACTTGTGAATTTAATCATAAGAAGTGCCATTAGAAAAGTCACCACAGTGACATAAAATACCACATGACACTAAATACACTATTTAGTAGTGTAATTACTTCTAGCCATCATCGATGCAGGTTGGAGACAATTTATGCTATTAAAGAAAGAAAATGTGTCAAAATACCTAAGCATACATTATTATTATTTTATTATTTTATTATTATTACATATTTTAAAATTCGAATGCTATAATAAAGAAAATAATTATCCTTTCCCCGAGGATGAAATGTGCATGGCTCCTAGCTCCATGCCTCAGTCTATTACTGATCTCATTTAACCATACCTTAGGTTCAACTAACCATACGTCCTTTTTTTGATAACACCGACAACATCCACATGTGCCAACCCATCATTCTAGGTCGGATCATTGCTCCAACATCAATCTTTCTAAACCCTACCTTTCTTGGTTTTTATCCATTCACGTTAGAGTCATTTGTAAAGTAAAGCATATGAACCTCGGGTTTAGTCCCAAATCCTAAGTTTATGGGAATCAGCACAAAGTCATCCAAGTTTTCTTAATGTTTAAGTTACTTTACATAAAAGTGGTGTCAAGTTATTAAAAAACTGGTTTTCTAGGTTGTCCTATTAGGATGGGTGGGCCAAACTAACTTTGCATAGGTCAATATGGGATTAAGGACAACAACTCCCATGCACACATGGATGGGCCACTCTAGGATTTTTGTGCACCACGTGCAGCAGAGGGGTGTTTGTTTAGGGGCTACTGACTTCCAAGGCATGAATTAAAGGTTTCCTTATAATTATTGGATTCTCTATAACGACCATACAATTACTTATATTTCCCATGCCAATGCAGATTATTGTAGTCTATATTCATTTTGAAGTAATAAAAAGCAATCCATGTCCACATATACCATTTCATATGTGCAAAATCCATGTCTATACATATTGTTGAAAACGCAGTTCCATACAAGTCATTGCAAGAAACTTGTGCTTGAGGATCATATTACAAAACACAACAACATTATTTGATCGCACAATACAATCCTAGAACCAAATACATTGACTCCCATGTGTTTACACATTTAGACCTAATAAATTGTTTTAACCGTGAAGACTACAAATTCGATATTTCCAACCGGCTGAAATTGAAGCATATAGAACACTAACACTTGCATATCATAAACACTTATACTAACAAGTAGAATATCATACACCATATCATTACAAAAGTGTAGGTGTATTCACCAAAAGGAATAATGATTGTGTTCTAAAAAAACACAATACATGCTCCATAGGAGTATGCGCACAAGTGCAAAGAAAATTCTATTTGGGTACTCTATTAAGACACCTTAAATTTCAACCCGTATATTGATTCCTCTAAAAAGTAATGGCCCACATTTTATACCTATCTAATTTACTTATAATGGAATTATAGACTCAATATTATGCATGATCTTCATGATATTCTAATAGCTGGCCATCCAGGTTTTCAAGAAACATATGTGGTTATTAGACGCCATTATTATTGGCTAGGCATGAAGAGATATATGTTGAGCGTTACTTACAGTGTCAATTATTTAAGGTTGATCATATTAAGAATCCTAGGTTGTTGCAACCACTTGAGGTGCCTAATTCAAAATATGAATCAATTCGTATGGATTTCATTGTAAGTCTTCCCAAAACAAAAACCGGTTATGATAGTATCTTTGAGATTGTGAATCGATTAACAAAGATAGCCCATTTCATACCAATGATGATAGCAGTGACGGCTTCTAGTGTCGCTAATTTATTTATGAATTGTGTCTTTAAGATTCACATAATGCCGTCAAAAATCATCAGTGATTGGGATCCTAAGTTTTTGAGTGAATTTTAGACGACACTGTTCAAAATGTGTGAAACCAAAATTAAACTTAGCACAACTTATCATCATGAGACAGATGGTCAAATTGAACAAATGAGTATATTCGTCGAGAACATACATCGAATGTATGTTGGTAAGAGACAATATTCTTGGAATGTATATATATACACACACCTATCATGCCTTCAACCACACATACCGGTCTCCCGTCACTCTTCAAGTGACTCAAATTCAACACCACGATGTCTATTGCATGCTCATAGATATAAGGAATGTCTTTGTTCTCCGCAATGATGTGGATGTTGTACACTTTGAAAAATCTTTGTGATGTGAAGTGTAGGTAAACTCTTCCTACCAATTGACCATTTTCATCTTCATGTGTGCATAATTTTACAAAAAACTAATCAATTATAACATGTAAATAGGAAATCATGTGCCGGCTTTAAAGTCATACGAGTTCATAATGATTCAATATTGATATGCTCACGTATTATTGATTGATTAGTTGAATTGATGCCTTTCGATATTAATCTTATTTATGTATAGCGTAACTTATTATTGAAAGCAAGAATTTGTTGCAACATAAAAGTTCACTGTTCCAAAAACTCCCACAAAGAATTAATCCATAGAATCATTCCTTAATGGTTCCTAAAACTATTATCACTTGAATACCTCAAGGTTGAAAATTGAGATCCTTTGTCCTCTGATTAGTCTTGATAAACATTGAGCAAAATGTAAGAAATACATAGCTCTATGTCGGTTGTTATGTCAAGGTACACAAATTCATGTTATAAAGTTATACAATTCATGAAATTGGTTATGTGAAGTTGTGAATATGGGTGCCAAATCGTGAAATTGTTCGCAACATGCAGTGAAGTTGGTTGAAAGTTCAAGTTAAATTAGTTGTCTATACAATGAACTTGGTTCATGGTTCCAATGAAATTGGTAGAACGTATTGCTAAGTTGGTTTGTAAAATCATGAAATTGAGTTTGCACTTATGTGAAATCATCTTACTACAGGAGTAATAAACTCTACACCTCTAAGCGTTAATTTGTGCAACTACTATAGGCTCAACATACTCCTCATATTCCAACCATTTTTGTTTGTATTGGCCCAAAATAGGAGTCAATGATGCTCAAAGGCGCATTGGCTTCTAACAATTGGAGAAACCAAACTTCAACCTTGGACCCCAAGTTCTTCAAACTATGACCCTAAAGGTGGATGTACACTAGGGTCCAAAACCAAAGAGACTTTGAAATCAAGTGATCCTATAAGTCAAGAATAAGAATTTGGACCCAACAAGTTTATAATAGTGTCCGAGTCTCAAGTATGAAAAAATTGAAGCGGTATTAATGTGACATTACTTTCCTGCCAAATCTTGGTTGTCCCAACTCAAGAAAATGTACTCTTCCTAGTTTGAGAAATCGATCGTCAACCGTGGGTCTAATCTTGAGTCCATGAATAATGCCCATAAGGTACATATATGGAAAATGGTGAAAATAAGTTGATTTGGCTAGAAAAAATGGCTTGAAATTTGCGCAATATTTTTCAAAGATGGAGGAGAGGAAACGATGAATGCAAGTTGTTTTATAAGTTTATTCCATGTAAATAATTAGTTACATTTTTTCAAAGAGGCAAGTAAGTAGAACCCCTACTTGTATAGTAGAGTCTCCCTAATATGAGCATCAAAATATCCTACTTTGCATATGAATGCACACAAAACGGTTAACTAAATGGTACCCAAAAGTGAGTGCAAGTGGTGTGAAACAACACTTATGCGGCCAATCACTCCATGCCACCTACCACTGCATCCTTTTCAAACCACCACTTTTACAATTAGTCATTTTGGGTCCACACAATAATCATTATGCTCCTAGTCTAGTGCACCGTTACATTGTTTCTGGTATTCAGTGTCACATGCGAAATAGCGTCACTTATCATATTTTGAAGCATATGATAGGTTACACTGATGATTAACAACTTCATCATGAGTGTCATCTTAGGACACTTGGCGTTCGAGTGCACTGACTAATATCTTGCCATGAGTATGTTCAATAGTGTTATGAGGGGGATGTCTATGTTCCACAATGGTTTACAAGTTGACTAAAGTGCACACAAATGACACTTGCCATTAGTAAGCTCAAAAATATCTTCCCCTTGCATACTAAAATGCAAGACTCTCATCTAATGTATCCCAGTGTGCTACTCTAAATGTCATCATGAAAGTTATTTTTCCCTTGAAAAAATTACTTATGTTGACGAATGGAATCATATTGGCAATTAGCATGCATGACACTTTGAGACCTGCAGCATATAGTTTCAGCCCTTTGCAAATAGTGTACGTGACAATGAATACCATAAACGGTGTAGTGGTCATTCACCATTTTCGGTTTTCCTACCTTAAAGAGGCGTTTTGGACACACGTTTGTTGGACCTAGACCATTAACTTATGTAAACTCACCCCAAGTGAAGTTAAGGTAGAAATACCCAAACCAGTGAACTTCCCTCTACCCATGCAGTAGATTTCCATCAGAATAGTGAAGTGCCATTTTTGAAACCGACAATTGCGAGGCTGGTAGCTTGAAATGCATGTACAATTTGTTTAGCCAAATTTAGTCACGTTTGACTATCATCAATCACAGTTTGATGTACTCATGAGTTAACCGATTTAGGTGATGTTCTTTGTGGAAATGAACATTATTGTGTTCGGTTTAAGAAGAATCTAGTGAATGAGTAGGGAGTTTGACTAACTTTCCAATTTGAAAAATATGAAACAACTTGCATTCTTCACGAATCCTTCTCTTCTATCTTGGGAAATTATCTCATGATTGCAAGACCATATCTTCAATGCGAATCACCTTATTTTCACGGTTTATGGTATTTCTACCTTAAATCCAGCACTCTAAATGTCCAAGTGGAGGAGAAACAGGAGCAGCACAGTGAAGGTGCCACATGGCAGCCCCAGGTGTCAACATTCATTCAGAAGAAACATATTCATCCGTTTGTTAGAAAGTTCATCCATCTGTTGATCTGGAGAGCCTTCGTCAAGCTTCCAACCATGACTTTAACTTAGGGGAGGCCACCCATGTTCAAAAGTGCCAGTTTTGGAATGGAGTTCGGTGAGCCAAGGTAAAAGGATTTTGACCTTGACATGTGCCTAACCTTCAAGAGCTCGGTTTCAAGGTTGATTTGTTTTTAATAAATTTTTTTATAATGTAATTTCTTTATGGTTTTGTTTGTTTGTGTGGTGAGAACTGTATGTTTTCAGCTTTGATTGGAAACGGAGGAACTGCCATCTTGGATTGAAGTTGAAAATGGACGATTCTATGCAATAAAATAGTGACCAACCTTGAAACCAATCTCCTCAAGATTTAGGCACATGTCAAAGGTCAAAATTTCTTGTATCTTGGCTTATTGATCTCTGTTTTGAAACTAGCATTTTCAAATATGTGTGGCTTCCACATGCGTGTTGCCAACATGAGAAGACATAATCTCCACATGGGAAGAGTAATGTAAGGGTGGGTTTAGGATTCAAATGACCCCTTAGATGAACCTGATTTTTGGACTCAAGATTGGCCAAAGGCTTAAAAACATGTTTCTCAAACTAGGAGGAGTATATTTTTTTAAGCGAGGACCGTCAAGATTTGGGTAATGCCATTTTTTAAAAAAAAAATTAAGAAAAATTTCAGCCTCATTGTGTTTAATGTGATCTTGACTGGGACCATCCAGCTATGTAGTAGCAAGCCCTAAATTTTTGTATATCTTCGACTTAGACCCTAGTGTAAACTCCTTGGGTCCAAAAAGTTTGCTCTCAAACAAATAGGATCACTTGATTTTGGAGTTTCCTTTTGGTCCCGGACCCTAAAGTCTCAAGTGAATCAAGTTAAGAAATGGGAACAGTACATTGAATAAGGTGCCACGTGCCCAAGTATATGGTGTCAACATTCGTTCACTGGACAGAAAACATCCATCCTTCGATTGATCTCGAGCTTTCCTCAAGCTCCGAGAGCACTGCCTGGCTGGGGGTCTCGCGGCTGCCGCCAAGCAGGAGAGTCGGAATCTCCACAAAGCAGCAAGACCGCTGCGAAAACACGACTAGAAGCTTGCGAGAAACTTCGATCAAAGTGGAGAGTAAGCTTATGAATTTGTGGGCGGTGGAGATCCGTGTCCAGAGATATAGTGGGAGAAAGTTACACGAATCCTTTTCCGTTACGGTTCTAGACCTCGGGAGGAACTTGCAAATATGCGACCACCAGGATTCTCGGTTAGCAGGATTCTCGGTTAACAACAACGTTCATCTTCTCGCGAGCTTCCAAGGAGTGGAGCGAAGCGGAGAGGGAGAGCGAGAGAGAGAGTATGTGTGTTTATGAGAGCGTTTAATGAGAGAGCGTGGCGTTCGTTGTGTTTCTAGAGGCTGGGGGAAATGCGATAAACGTGGATTGTCAGTTGGTAACGGGAATTTGTGTTCTTTGTGTTCAACTTGGAAGGAGTGAAGTGAAGTGACGCCGGAGTATTCACGAGCAGGAGATTAGTGTGAGGCTTTGAAGTGCGGCGAAGGCTGTGCGTCCGTTGCAATTTTTAGAGGCTGGCAGAAATCTGATAACGTGGATCTCGATTGGCAACGGAGTTTGTGTATTTTTGTTCATGTTGCAAGGAGTGAAGCGGGAGCAATAGGGAGCAGGAGAGCAGTGTGAGGCTTTGATGTGCGTGCGTTGTGTTGTTTTGCAAATCTTGGAAGAGGCTGGGAAGAACACGACGACGGGGATTTTATTATATTGGCAACGAGTTTGTGTTTTAGTGTGTTCAACTTTGAAGGAGTGAGGCTGGAGCGAGCATCACGAGGAGGAGCGTGCGGTAATTTGAACTTGCGTCCGTTGTGGTTTTACAGGCTGGGAGGAATACGACGAAGTCCATCTTGTTTTTTTCTGTGAACTTTGGAGGAGAGGAGTGGAGAGCAATCACGAGCAGGAGATAATTGTGATACTTCCAAGTACGCCGAAGACTGCGGGAATGACCTCGGAGTTGTGGAGAAGTGAAAGTTGTGAATGGAAGGAAGAAATAAAGTGGTAGCGAAACGGGGAGAGTTGCCGAACAGCTAGTCCTTGTGAATGATTAGCGAGTCTAGTGATCGAAGAAGCTGGATTGCTGCTGGTATCCTATAAATTCTGGAAGGGAGCTGTGAGAAGAAAGCGAAATGACATTGGAGAGGTGAGTAAATTCTCAACTAGATTTGTGGTTCTAATGAGGTGCACGAATGCGCGTTGTCTAGAGTTGCAAGGTTGTGGAGTTTTCGTTGGAAGTCGCAAGTGATCGGGTGGCCATAGCCAAGTAGCAGAAAATTGAAACTTGTTGTCGTCGATGTGAGCACGTGCAAAACCCAAGTAAACTTTCCGCTGTAATTTCCTGTAAACTCTTGTACGTACTCTTATTTTTCATTGCTGAAACTTTTCCTCCTCGGTACCCTTGATACTCTCAGCTTGATGTTCCCCTGATACTCTCACCTTCGCAAACAGCACGAGGTGAGAATATTATCAGTGCTACCGCAAATACATAAAATATTAAGTAGCCTTCCAGCCAAAAATTGAGATCTAATCCATGGCCACGGACGGATCACGAGAATGCTGCTGAATTTTCTTAGGGCAGCTGGAATTGGTATCGATCCTGCTGTTGAACCTCGCTTTTATTCATGTGGCAAAAAACGTTACTTAGAACTTGTACAATCGTGCGTGCTAAGGATTATTTCTGTATTTTTTTATTAAGATGATAATAATCATCATTCTTTACGATGAGCTAGGGCCAGAAATCAACCGCTTCTTCGAAATTGAGTGTAGGGAAAAAATTGCCATTCAGGACCTCTTTAAACATCGATCTTGGAATGGTCTATCCTCAGACATCTGAGTCTTGCGCATGATGAAGTTTTATGGAAAGACTTCAGTTATCTCCATGTGTGGAAATTCGTAAGATGTTCGTTCAGGTTCCAGCAAGTACCCTAAGTACGCCTCTCGCTTTTAAAATGTGTTTATAGAGATTCATGAGTCTTCTATTAAGGCTGTCCGCTATAAGATAGAATCGAAGCCGAATGATAAATAATCGAGTGCCTCACCAGATAGCTAGGTATTGATTTTCTTTAGTATGAGAGAGAATATTTTTAGGAGATTTTGAATTCTTCTGGTCGTGTTTGAACTGTGTACAAAGGAGCCACTTCCTCCTGGTCTGTGATGGTAAACTCAACTTTCTTTCCACTTATTTTCTTTCCGCTCTCGTCGAAACTTCTCAGTCTGGACTACGTATTTGCTTCTAAGTGTCCCTCGAGTTACGTATTTTGACCTGTTCCTTGGTTGCAATTTGTCATCAGTTCTCTGCAGTCTCAGGAATTTTTTTGACACCATTGCAGGTACAAGCAACTGACAGAAATCTGAAGAAAAGGACAAAAACCAGTTTAAATGGATACAGGAAGGATAGTACGCAGCAATTTGTGTACGCTGTTGCTTTTGTCCGTCCTACTCTGTGTCAACGGCATTCGATCTCCAAAAGTCCCACTGAGTAAGGTTTACGACTTGAGTCCGGGGACGAGTCCTCACTTTCCACAAGGCCAAGCTGAACGTCTCATAAAATCATTGGGTCTCTTACCTGGAGCAGCAGAAGAAGGTACAGGACCAGCAAATGGACCGGGTCTATTTGAGAGAAGGATACATCTTGACATAGAAGGAGATTCGGGGGCTACAGTTGGAACAGATGAGCTTGGTCAGCATGCAGGTTATTTCAAGGTCAAACGCACCCATGATGCTAAGTAAGTGTTTACTGCTGGTTTCTATGTTGTCACTATCATAATTGCTGCCATGTTTAGCAGGTCTTTCATTTTTGAGCTCTGGCCAGATGGAGAAGACATCAACGTTCCATGTCTAGGATCATATGATGAAGTTCGCCCTTATGATCATGTGTTAGTATTACTCTTGCATGTGAGTCAGATTTCCAGACTCGCGTTAATTGGTCTTCCATCTGCTGAGTGCAGCATGTTCTATTTTTTCTTCGAGTCTCGGAGCAACAAAAAAACGGATCCATTGCTTCTTTGGATGACTGGAGGCCCAGGGTGTGCCAGTGAACTGGCACTTTTTTACGAGAATGGTCCATTTCAAATCATTGACAACATAGATAACCTCACCCTTGCTTGGAACGACTATGGGTGGGACAAGGTAGAGCTCCTGACTGTATATCCAGTTCTGATGACCGTCTCTACATTTATATGCATAGTTTTTCCCAGGACAAGTAAACACATAAGAGAAAAATCTCTACATTCAGAGGAAGCTAAAACGAAGTGAATAATGAGTTTAGAGTTGATGTTTAGCGAGGTAGTCATTTGACAATAATTTGATCAGATGTGTCTGTATATGAGTGATCTGTCGTCTTAAATCCAAAAGATACAGCTCACAAGAGTTTTGAATACAATTACGGTCTTCATTGTGCGTAAGTAATCTGGAATTGTAATGTTGACTCAATTGGTAACTTCAAGGGTATCAACCTGTCGAAAGCACGTAGGATTTGTGATGGTCTGATATTTTGGAATTGCTGTATTGGGTTGGTAGGAGGCGAGTATTATATTTGTGGATCAGCCCGTAGGGATGGGCTACAGTTACAGCACAGATTCTCGAGACATACGTCATGACGAGGAGGGAGTAGGCGAAGACATGTACGACTTCTTCCAGGTTAGGGCTTCCTACACGCCAACGCTTAGATTCATGAGGTTCACTTCTCAATCCAAGTTTAGAGCTCCACATCAACACTTTGTAATCTGCTGGGCGTTCTCAGTAGACTTTTCCATGTCGTTCTCCGGCCAGACCTGGAGGGTTTTACTTCGTAGATAAAGAGTGCAAACGAACAACTGACAATTTATGAAGTGGAGGTTAAGATCTAGTCAGTACCAGAGTTTACAGGAGAATGGACGAAAAGTCTGTTCATGGAACTTAGTTTCAAAATAAGGCCCTGAAAATGTTTTTTTCTGGGTTGCACAGGCTTTTTTTGCAGCACATCCTGAGTATGCAAAAAACGACTTCTTTGTGACTGGAGAGTCCTACGGCGGCCACTATGTTCCTGCTGTTACTGCTCGATTGCATGAAGCCAATAAAAAGAGAGAGGGACTACCAATCAATTTGAAGGTCAGTATTTTATGTACCGACGTGCAGCCTTACTGTTACTTTTGATCTCCTAGACCTGATTATTAGCTGACGATGGCTGTGAAGGGTGGGGTACCTTGTAGCTGGGCATTTCTGTCAAAGTGACAATATAACAAAACACGCACTGATGCAGAGCTTTATTTAATTTATTTTTTGCCCTATCTATTTTCTTGGTTAGCGTTTCCAGCAATTTTATTGCTTTGTGCTTCTAGTTGCACCGGTCACTAAATAAGATTTTGAATAATTCCCACTTCTTCTAATCCTTGTACATATTTTTTGATTGCCTTGAGCAGGGATTCGCAATTGGAAACGGTCTTACTCAACCAAACATCCAGTACGAAGCATATGCTGATTATGCTGTTGACACAGGTCTAATAGATCACCGTGATCACAAGAGGCTCAGCAGATTGTTTCCAGCTTGTGCTGCATCCATCAAAATGTGTGGTAAGTGAATCTCATCACCTGTAGTGTGTTGAAGCGTGCAATATGCAGTTGTTCATCCAGTACACAAATTGTGTTCATACGTAGTAGTCTCGACATGGATGGAGCAGGAACAAGGACCTTGTCTAGGGTCTCCACGCTCATTCCTCACAGTTAGTAAATATTCCCATGTTCTCCCAGTTTGTGTTCATATGTATGGATAGAGACTTGTAACAAAGGTCAGTGTCTTTATCAAGCCATTCACAGATGTAGCAACTTCTGTTACCATCAAATTTGTGGCTCATTTTATACGGCAAACTTGTGATTGCACTGCAGGAACCAAAGGATCAGTTACTTGTGTCGCAGCATACCTCGTTTGTCAAAGCATCTTCAACTCCATCCTTTCCATTGCTGGTAACATCAATGTGAGTACCTCCGAGCTAATTTGGAATTTTAATTCCTCTACACATTGTGAGTTATAAAATACAAGAGTTGAAATGCTAGGGCTTTGTGCTGGTGTGTTTAGTGCTGTTGTGTAGAGTGATATGTATACATCAGTCGTTTTCATACCAGAAGTTTTCCACCTAGGGGTATTGACCCGCATTGGAAACCCGCATTGGGTATTCTATACGCAATCTGAGATGTGTGATTGGGTGTTGTTTTGTACAGTATTATGATGTACGAAAGGAGTGCAATGGGGACCTGTGTTATGACTTTTCCAACTTGGAGATGTACTTAGGCTATCCCGAAGTTCGAGAAGCTTTGGGAGTAGGTGACCGCAAGTTTCTATCTTGTAGTCCACTGGTTTATGAAGCAATGATTATGGACTGGATGAAGAATCTCGAGATGGGTATCCCTGCACTTCTGGAGGATGGAATTCAGATGCTTGTATATGCTGGAGAGTACGATCTAATGTGCAACTGGCTTGGTAAGTTTGAACGATCTCTTATGCAGGAGAAATCAGTTATTGAAGAAATCCTGATGTCTTTGACATGTGAACCTCGTAGAACTTTTTGCATAGAATACTCAACATTTTGGTTTTCAATGTGGATGCAACATTCATGAGTAGGTTTTGTATCGTGACTGAAGCTGTTGTACTGATTTTAGAATACAGTTAGAATACTATAACCTTCTATTTCGAACAAGTCCCATTTGTTTGCCTTGTCAAGTTTCTTGCCGAATCTGGTGGACATATCACTGTAAACAGTGAGAGACATGGTTGAAGTCGTCTCTGAGAAGAATAGGCTTGCTCTCCATGCAGGTAACTCGAGATGGGTGACGGCCATGGACTGGTCAGGCCAGGTAGAGTATGCTAAGGCACCTTGGAGAGTATTTGAAGTGGATGGCAAAGAAGCTGGCTTGGTGACAGGATACCAGAATGTCAACTTTGTAAAGGTATGCTACGATTTCAGTGAAAAAATTCTCTTTGAGAGGTTCTTGAAGAATCGATAGTGATGACAAGTGCTTCAAAATCTGAAATTCTTCACAATCTCCTAAATAACCTTGATGACTTTCTCTCATGTCCATTTCCACCTCTTTGGATGCATCGCTTACCTTGAATAAATTTGCGTAGCTGCCCAACTTACAAATAGTGAAAATAAGCTCACGATTCAAATACGTAAGTTGAGGCCTATCAAACATGATTGGCTGTGATGGATGTCTCCATAGGACGTTCACAGTTATCACTTCCTTGACAGTTCTATTTCATCTGTGCAGGTCAAGGATGCAGGGCACATGGTTCCAATGGACCAGCCAAGGAACGCTTTAGAAATGATCCGGCGGTGGACAAGAGGCATCTCATTAGGAACTCAGATTTCAAAAACAATACCTGAGTTGAAAACTCTGCAACCCAGCAGTGTGTTCTCAAGCAGCTGATTAATGCTGCAGCTTCTTGTGTATTACTCTGCCCCTCAATCCCAAGGCCCTCTATGCGGGCCCTGTAGAGAATCTCACTCAAAAACCAAAGCCCATACCATACTACATTTGCGCCTGTTACCCAATTATGCTTGACGCAAAGTGGACTCCATGTCTGTCGTCAATGCAGCAGCATGTCCCAATCCACTACCAACACAAAAGAAAGAAAACCCTGCAGAGAATTGCATAAGGATAACCAACTTGTAACATTACACTACTGCGTCAAAGCCGTAGTTCCAAGGACTATGACTCAATGCAAAGTTCAGGCATGAAGGTACTGCTACTGGTGGCACCTGACTCGCCAGTTAATTGATATTCTTTGTACTCATCTGAGCTTGTCTGTAGTCCGTGAGCTCTGCATTGGCAGTGTCCAAATATCGAAGTAATAAATCTCCTGGCATCTCAACAGAGTTCACTAACTTATGCGTACGTTCGGCTGTTTTTTGGAGGTACCCTTTGGGGAAGGATCCTTTCCTCACAAATCGTGGTGATATGAAATTAAGTTGAGTTGCCTTAAGTTAAGAGGAGAGGTACCCGCAGCAGCTTTGTAACTTTGTGATCACCCAGGTGGCCAGTCCCTCCCTTGTGGGCTGGTGGATTACGGTGAATTGACTTCATGAATTTGTCATCACATATCGTGCAGGTTAAAAATGTTGGAGCTTTAACCATTCCCTGGTCAACTGAAAAAAGGTCAGTTGGTCTTGTGGCCTGACCGTGATGGGTTTCGAAACTGAGTTTACGAGGCAAGGCAAGGCAAGTGCACCTGTTATGGACACTCTTGGGATTTCAGCATATCCCAAGATAGGCATATTTCAGGTGTGATAAACAATATAATGAGCATATCAGCAAATCCCAACGAGGAACGTGAGAGTTCAGCTTGCTTTGTTGAAGTGAAAGCCATAGGTGCCCTATAATGGGTTTTATTGTGGATATGGACATTGCAGACAGAAGAATCTATCACAGGTCGTGGTTCATGGTAATCGTGAAATGAAATAGTGGAATTGGATAGAAGGTGGTGCCGGGCGCTTCAAAGGCGTGAGTGACGAAAGTGTGCTCTCGATGCATAGTAGTCGAGGTGCCAGAAGGGCAGGGGGGAAGAAGTTGCTCAAGGCTGACTTTCCATTGCTTCTGACTTTCATATTTCACAGTTCTAGTTGACCAAATCGAATACTGAAATTGGTCAAATTCTTCCAGAAGATGCGAGGCAGTGGAAGTTCGTAAATTTACAAGACTGCGGCATACTCGCAGTCTCTTTCTTGCACTTCAGCCCTAGTGAATCTAGTAAGATGGTGTCCTAATCCAAGTGAGGTGAGGTGAGGAATTGTTGGGTAAATTATGACTGTTTAAAACTTGCCACTGGCTCATTTACCTAAATTGTGTTTTCACTAGACTAATTCCTGGGTCTTTGAAGCTAACTCCAGCATCAAATCAACTAAGAGAAGGAACATTCGGACCACATGCTAATTCATGATGTTGTTGATGGAAGAATGAGAGCTACACTCAAATGCAATATTTCCCTTTTGCTAAGAGGTCTTGTGGGTATTGCCAATTGTGTCTTTTAAAAGAGAAGCAGTTACTTCTAATATACTACTTAGTCCAAGGATCCAATACGAAACGCTTTGGTTGGTTGAGAGAAACAATGGTTGACTTTTTTCCTTTTTTTTAAAGCGGGCCTTGACTTTCATTACGTACTCATATTTGATTCATATGACAATAGAAAATCATGAACTCTCTTGCACCGAATGGGGGAGAAATTTGAGCTAACTCAGTTGCTACCCTTACTTCTTTACTACACCCTAACCTCTGGAATGTCACCCTCCGTATGTCACTCCCTCTCTTATATACCGAAACCCTAGGAAATGGATGTGCTCAATTTAAATCTCCCTCCTTGTGGTCACATTTCCTTCTTTTATATCATGGGTTTTGACATTAAAATAATCCACCAAAGAATTTAAACTACACGCTCGCATGCATCACATTGTCATCATTGTCATTATTGCAATGTTGACGTTTTTGTTATTCAAGAATGTCACAGGCTACACCAGTTGTCTATTATCATGTATCCATGTTAACACTGCAAACCTTCGTAACATCACATGCACTTTGGTTGCCATGGGCATGATATTAAGAAGGTTAGAATATCAACTGGTTATTCTTTGAAATGTTTCAATTATTTTTGTATGTTTTCTTTGAATAGTAATTTATTTAAAATGTGTTTTGATATAGTTCCTAGAGTTTTGATTTGAACTTGTAATTTGGCAAACGAGCCGGTTCATCTGTAACTAGTAATCACTTCTTCATTAACCTCCTCCTAGATTTGTTAATTTTGAATACTCCATGACATGTTTTGAGCACATTATACATGAATGTAGCCCTTAATCCTCTCTTTTTTTGGTTTTGGTATAGAGTATCCACGCCGTTTTTCTTTCTTTCAACTTCCCTCATTGTTTGATGTCTCTCTTCCAAATAAGGAAATCGTCCCATGTGCATAGAAGTTGGAACATAAAGTGGCATCTTTGATAAGAAAATTTGGATTCACATGATCAAGACATGTTTATTCTAGAACATCCAAGGAACACTATTCCTTAAAAAGAGTGAATTGTACAATGGTTGAAGAATGTGATGTAAGGGGTCTCATGTGCTCAAAGTGTCCATTCAAGAGGCAAGCATTGAGCTAGATTGTAAATCCAAAATTTCAAAGCATATTGAACATCATATTGAAGTCCAAAGCTCGTTTTCCAAGCCCTTTTTACAAATTGATTTCACTTGGGATGGAAATTTTGGGCATTCTAAGATGAAGCTTGTTGTGAAGGTTGTGCTGGTCCAAGATGACCCTAAACTACCGGGTGATAGTGGGGAGGTACCCATTTCCGAATGGGGTGGTTGGCGGTTCGATTCCCGCTGTGAAATCTTCTCTCTACTTGACGAAAAAAAACTAGCTAAATAGGTAAGAAGCCAAGAGCCCACCCACCGCAAAGGTAGGTAGTAAACCCCACCCTGCACCAAGAGGATTCTTGAACATGATAGGGCCAACATGCTGAAATTCACATTGGACTGCCCAATGTTGGTTGTTTATTTATTTATGAAGGTTGTGTAGAAAAAAAGTATTACCACAAAAGCTCATCCAAATATTAAGTCACATCCACAAGGATGTAAAAGCGGTATTTGGACCGGCTTCATCACCCAAGTGCCGATCCACTTGGAAGCCGATGGGGAGACTAGTAGAGGTTGAGATGACGACAAATTCCAAAATGTACCCAAAAAATGGAAAAAGAAAGCATGATTGCAAGTCCTTGAAGGTCAAACACACTCGGGTGGCATGTCCTTGCATGGTCTTCACATGCCAAATGTGCCGCTCCCCGGTTGGCCCAACTTCCCTTTTTCAACATCGAACTTAAGATGCCGAAAAGTGGTTGCATTTTTCAAATATATCTTTCTCGAGGCAAACTTACTACACTAAGTTAAATATTGCATTTAGTGTCACCAACCCAAAAACATGGTGTAGTTTCTTATTTCTATCTAAACCCTAATATAAGATTCTATATAGCATCTCCAATTTAGTTTTTTTAGATATAATATGCTGTGTGGAACAAATTATTTTCATGTTGATATTGGAGCATTTGTGTATTGGTTGACTACCTCATGGTTTTAGGGGTTAACTTGTTAAGTCAAAGTGTGACCTCATCTTAGGTAATCAGACACCTTTGTTAGACTGTGTGTGGTTAGGTGTGAGTCTAAGAACAGGACAAAGAAAAGAAAAAAGAGTCATGTGGTTAAAAGAGATTGGACTACGTGCTCAAAATCTAATAGCTATTGTAGGATTGGGGGCTTATATGATATAATGATCCACTACGAAGAAATATTCACTTTGATAATAAAGAAGATATTATATAAGCTCGCGTTATCATTAAAATAGTATGGATCCTTATGCTTGAGGGAATTATTTTTGCATCATTTTCTTCAATACCCATCCTATCCATGCAACTTCAATGGAAAGTATATTATTTTGCAAAGAAAAAACAGAGGAAATTTTATTTTGCTACACTAAATATGATATTTAGTGTTTGATACACTAAATACAAACGCATACACTAAATGTCAATAACCCTATGAAAGTAAGTAACGTTAAATGTAAACTCAAACACTAAATATCAACTATGGTAATATGTGGAAGTTACATGTTTGAATTTAGTGTTAGTTAGGATATTAAATAAAATGACGTCGACTTCGGCAGACGAGAGATTAGTGAGCAGGAACGTGGGGCACCATCCCTAAAATCACAAGTCCAATGAAATCCATGCTTCACACGAAGGGGGGTGGCAGTAAGGAAGATAGCGGCACATTTATGTCTAACACTAATTGTCAAGAAATTGAAAATTAGTGTTGAACAGGGTAGGGTGGTAACAACATTAAATATAATCAAACACTAAATATCATATTTAGTGTAGTGGTCTTACAAGGAAGTTCATGAGAAAATGGAAATTGTCAATTTTGTTCCAAAGGGTATATCTATGGGTTTCACTTAAAGAATGTCACAAACTCTCCCTTGACTCTCAAAACATAACCGCATTAGGTGCTCTATGTGGCCACAACCATGGTAAGGTAACACATGCCTTAAACATACACTTTCAACTCTACACCCACATCATGTTGGATGTAAAACACGCACTTAGTTTGAGATGATTAGCAAATCCAAATCGTGCATGTAACCATTTTTCTCATGAGTTTCAGAGCTCAATACAAACACATCTAAGTCATGATTGAAGTGAAGACTCCATTCTCATTTAATGGTCACATAAGCTCCCCCCCCCAATTACATTGACTATTCAATCTACAACAATTAACAAACATTGGGCATGTGTTTCAATCTTTATTAAACGCATGTCGTTTTGTTGTCCATTTTTAGATCCACACCCAATCACACATCACTCAAACACAATTGCATGTTTACAGAAACTAACTAACATAGGCATGCTTAATTCAATATAGAAATCAAAATTAACCCCTGGAATTGATCGAACAACAAATTAAACAGAAACCAACCACAACAATATGCACAATGAGGTTGCCCCAAGCTAAGTTATCAACATGCCACACTTTTTTAAATACTTGTTACCATAGCAACAAAATACATAACATCAATTTTTACTGTGTTTGCTATACATATTGATTAACAAAGTTACAAGTTTTTGTGATATGGTTATGATGCAAGGTAATTTGCATGGGTAGAGAGGCAACCTATTTGCAAAGACAACCTAACTTGCACATAGCAGTGTAGTTCAATATCCAGGGAGATTTTTGGACATAATTGATCAGAATCCTAGTATTTTTTCCTTCTTCCAAGTCCAACAAGTTACATGTTGTGATCTTTCAGTTTTTCTTTACCAATTTGAGGCATATTCCATAGATTCCTCTACAACGATCGGTAATTATCCTTGATGAAGTCTTGATGAACTTCAAACGGTTATTTCTTGAACTCAACCGATTCACTTGTAACTAACGGTCGGTTCTCCCTTGCTCGGAGGTGTAATTGTTAAGGAAGTGCCTAATTTGGATTCATCGAGTGTGATAGTACGTTTAAGGCAAACAAGGTGGGAACGCCGACACAGACAAAGTGGATCACAATTATCTGGTTTCACACTTGACATTAAAGTGGCCTGGTCAGCCGGACTGTCTGCTCAGTTCTGTTCACACTTGACTGATTTTGAGGATATTTGGGTGGTCCCACAGCCGCAGTGACAATGAATATTGTATAAGATAATAAGGGCCACTTCACACATGAGCCAAGAGCCGTGACCATGAAATTGTGAGAGCCCAAAAGAATGTGTCCAATGGCCATCCCAACACACCTCCAAAATCATGTAGTGTGGTCACGGACCCTCAAGTATAGTGTGAAGTCATATGTGACCGCGCCCTCAACCAAATGCTTTTGTAATGAATTTTTATTCATGTGGGTCCTCACACATGATAAAATAGAATAAATCAATGGTTGTGAGTGTTCAGAGTGCCATGGTCTCCCGGTTTTGTGTTAGGCCTACCTCCAAGAGGTGGTTTTTGAAAATAGTCCAAGTGACCATGAAACATGATCCATTTGATGCCATGTAGGAATCCATGTAGACTTTACATCCATCTTGCATTCACATACTCCATTGGTCCCTCAAGCATAGTGTGAAGCGAACTTGGACCAGCTCCGCCTTTTCCACCAATGAGAGTGCTTGAAGTGGAATGGTCACGGGCTCTCAATCTCGTGTGTGAAGTGGCCCTAAGTACTTGGACGATTATCAATGAATGGGGAGAACCGCAGGGGCGTCGCCAGGCCTACCCTGGGCCCAAAGGTCCACCTGAAAGCGTAGGTCATATATAGAAAATTACATTTTTCTTGAAAAAATATGCACTATGTAAAATTTGATTTCCCTAGCGGGCCAACCCTAGAAATCAAGGCTGGCAACACCCCAAGAGAACCGGCTGCTAGTTACATATGAACCAGTTGAATTTGAGAAATAACTAGTTGAAATTCAAGACTTCGTCTAGGAAAATCACTGACCATTATACCTCGAATCTATAGAATATACCTCAAATCAATAAAGAAAAACTGAAAGATCACAACATGTGACCGGTTGGACTTGGAAACAGTAGGATTTCGACTGGCTATGCCCAAAAATCTCCCCGGAACACTAAAGGCTATCATTTCTCCTTTATGAGACATTTAAGGAAAAGTAAAATTTGCCCATGAGGACCATTAAGAGGAGCCCTGAAGTGGCCCTCAGCTCATGAATGAATGAATACACCTAATAATTCTGTCCATTTTAATGAGCACATATTTGAAATTTCAAAGACACTCAAAGTAACTTAATTTAGCCATGTGTTGTAGGGAGAGAGAAAACTATCATCGTATACAAGTGTACCTCTATTCATCTAGCATAAAAGCCCTGAAATAGCATGTAGTTGTTTACAGAGGTTACTTTTTGAAGTGCATTTGACACCATAATTAACTTTAAATGCCCATAATTAGTCTACTCGAGGTCATTTGAGATGAACCGGCAACAAATTTATAGGAAATCGTGTTGGGTGGGATGAGAGTTACGTTCGTGTATGACAATATTTCATTTCAGAATTGTTAGAATGCAAAAATGTACCAAATTTTATTTCAATACTTGGCATTTGGATGAACTGAAAGCAAGTTGGGATGACAATGGTTTTATAAACTTATTCATAAGAAGTGTCATTAGAAAAGTTATTACAGTGACATAAAATACCTGTTGACACTAATTACAATAATTAGGGTAGTTAAGTGGTTGTGGCATCATTAGTGCGGGCCACGGAATTTGACCACTTCCAATCAAATTGGAAGTTAAAACTTGCAAATTTTGGGAGTTGGATACTTGGAGATGCCCACCTACTTGGGTTCGGCCCCCACCAACATCACACAAGGTGAAAACGCATTCAATTGTATCATAGCATAGGTATTCTCTTTATGGTCAAATTGATCTTGAAATCAACATCAAAGGCCATAAATTAGTCTAGAAGGTTCCATTAAGATGAATTAATCACAAACCTATGGAGTTCAGTTGTATTCTAGACCCTCTTTAAGGTCTAGCCGCACCACCCAATTTAGAGAATTGGCTAACTTACAAGTTTAGTGAGGGTGAGAGCTAACTAAAATCATGGCTGCACCACTTACTTAGGAGAATATAGCTAACAACGTGACTCAGTGAAATCAACTATTGTAGAGGGCTCTCTATTCCAACACAAAATACTTATTTACCCCTCAAACGTTGCCATGTGTCATGATCACATTCGCTATGACCCACTTGTATCCCACCTCCACCTCTATCCCGCATAATGATACTCGCATCAAAGCATTGAAAGTGTCCAACTTCAATGATGCTCGCAAGTGGCTCTTGATAGCATTTAAAAAAAAATCCCCCTTTCATAAATTGCAATACTTGAGGGAATGACAAGTTTTTTTTTTGCCAAAGTTTCATGAGATGTAGCCAATTGGTATACCACTCGTTGACGTCCCCCAAATTTGCCATGCCTCATACAATGATTTGTTTTCACATTCATGCTTCAAAAGTTTCTACAAACTCAAGCAACTCAACTCTACTTGCATCGCTTTCAACCGCCATAAATCCAAATTTTATGATCAATCTCTCCAAACATTGCTCTAACATTGTTATAGGAACTTCTTCATCACTTGAATATTACTTTGAACTGAAATTTTTTGATGCGTTGAAAACAAGTAATTCATGAAACCTTTTTTATAAATCAGGTGAAAACAATAAATCATGTGCTAAGATTCATAAACACAATGGTCAAAGTTGTGGAACAACCATCAAGCATAAATTCTTCAACGAGAGTTTATACCAAGTCAAGTTTGAAGCATGGTTATAAAGAAGATGACATTTTAGCTAATTGAAAAAAAAAAACTTTAGTGACCTAATGGTAGTCCCCATCAAATTTAATTGTAGGGTGTAGGATACAATGATTATTGACCTTTTAGTTGATCCCGCTAGGCTTCGCCCATGCTAATTGCTTCTAGACACTCATCTCACAACATACTATCAATGAACGAGGAGAACTGACTGCTAGTTAAAAATAAATCGGTTGAGTTTTAGGAATAATCAATTGGAGTTCAAACTTCAAGAAAAAACCCCCAATTCAGTATAGAAAAATTGAAAGATCACAATATGTAATTGGTTGGACTTGGAAACACTAGGATTTTGACTGATTGTGCCCAAAAATCTCCCCTACCTTGGACGCGATTCAGAGTTGCTCCTTTAAAAATCATGTAAATTAGTTTTCTACATACATTTTATCTCTCATCACTATCACAATCACATTGAAATCTCAACACAAACTCAAATTGGGCTTAGTTAGGTGACACTTACAAGTGTAGAAGTTGACTCGTATGTCTCAAGTCACTAGGAAATCGAAGCATGGCTTATGATTACGGGATACAACATTGTTTGCCCATAGTTATGGGATATGGTTGACCGATAATGGTTGAGGGGACCTTTCTTTTGACATTTTTTTTCCTTTCCAAGTGATGGGCATTTGTTTCATTTCACTTTTCTTTTAATTTCAGACTTTATATGATTTCTTTTGACTTGTGACAGGTGCAAAAAGAAGCCATGCTCAAATGCGAGCTAACCAATCGCACGACTGCACATCCCAGTTACCACTAACCAAAGGTTGACCAATTTAAGAGAGGAGTTTAGGTTGATTGGCCTAAAGATTTGCTCAACTTGCTCAAGTTTTGAACATGACACTTATTATGATACTTTATAATTTTGTGGCCCACACCATTTGTGTTTCATTAGGATTAAAATAGTAAACTATAATTAAACCATATTTTTTAATCTAAACTTGGATGTTGAAATGTTATTTTATATTGTTTTATGATTTAGGACAATGTAAGAAATAGTGTGGTCTACCTCAAAGTGGAATGGAGAAAGGAGGGGCTACTCATTTGTAAAAGTTAGTTAGCATTAGAGGTATGGATGAGTTAAGATTTCTTCACAAAAGCAAGCTCCCAGAATTTAGCTAACTACTATTTTGGATAAATTTTATTTAAACCTTGATTTTAACTAGGTGGTGCAGCGGTGAGATAAAGTAACTCTCACATAGGTTAGCTACCCCATATGTTAGCTAACTTTCTTGACTGGGTAGTGCGGGCACAACATAACTAATTTGAATGGTTACTTACACTAACCAGAATGTGTGGTTGGATCCATACTTTGGTAATAGTAGTGGGACCCAAGCTCAAAGAAGGTGGGCATCTAGCCTTGGCTAACAATCTGCAACACCAAAAAGAAAGAGGGAACTCGGTCATCAGTAGGATTCTTGAAATGACTAGTCCACTCCAAAGACTTTAGGCCAATCAACCTAAACTTCAACCTCTATACCATAAGGTAACTCTCTTAACTGGCCAGTGCCGGCACAATATAACTAATTTGAGTGATCACTTACTCTAGCTAGAATGTGTGGTTGGACCCTTACTTTGACGGTAGTAGTGGGACCCAAGCTCAAAGAAGGATTTCAGCATCTAGCCTTGACTGACAATCTACAACCCCAAAAAGAAAGAAAGAACTTAGTCATCAGTAGGGTTCTTGAAATGACTAGTCCACTCCAAAGACTACACCTATATATACTAGAAGGTGTGTGTGCCTATTGTGGGCACTTCCAATTTCATAGGCCAATATGACCGTTGGATAAGGGAGTTGAAAAATAGTCTCGCTTTCACTAGCGTGTCCGGGTGAAGAAGAGTGTCATAATAAGAGACCATATGCTCCTAGGATCTCCGGTCAAAGTGTAGATTCCATGCTTTGTAAAGTGGGACATGTAGGGGAGGCATTTCGAAATCCGGTAGCCAAATAAGCCACGTGACCACATCATCTCAATACTCTAGTTTGTTCTTTGCCGGAATACTTTTGTAGTGTTCAATACTTTGAATATTTTGGAGACTTCCAGAAGCCCCGACAAATGCTCCCAAGTGACTGTGTCTAGTGACCACTTTGAAGGTCGATAGAAAGTCTTTGTTCGCTTGGTCCGACTCACTCCCCTCCTTGGGCTATGCGTGCGAAGCTATCCTTTGCACTTTGAATTTTAGGTCTCCTACCCGTTTGGGAGAATGCGAAAAGTGCTCTCAAGGCAATATTCGTTACGGGGATGACATGTTCTTACACTCGTTCTTGGCCACTACCCTACATGGTTGTATAGTTTATGAATGTGGGTTTTTAAAATCTACATAAAACCTTCTAGTGGCGGGAATGAGTGGGAAGGCCTCTTCGTTCATGTACTACGTTTTATGGTGTATAGTGTCACATACATTATTGGCAAACGGTCTAACCTAGATGTCTAGATGTCTAACACTGTCACGTCTGCTATTTATCAACATGCTAGTATAAGTAACAATATGGAGTGCATCGCTATTTATGATATGATATTTAGCATAACATATTGGAGTGGTTGAGATGATAGTGTTACGTTTTAGTATGCAAAAAGAAGGTGATATTGAGAATATTAATTTCAAGTTCCATGTTTTGAAATTTTTGGTCAACTTGTTGACCATTGTGTATCCTAGGCGTAGACATGTCAGCTCATTATATAGTTGAGCATACTAATGCCAAGATAATAATAAGCACACTAATGCCAAGTGTCACGAGGTTATATCAATGGTCAAGTTGTTGGCCATTAGTGTAACCTAGCATTGCCTTCATAATAGGGTAAGTGACACTACTACGCACGTCGCATGTGACACCAAATACCATAAACAATGTGGTGGTAACTTGGCCACAATGCCCCCTGTAGGTCTCAAACATGGGAAGAAATTCAAGCAAACCATGTTGTTTGACTACACCATGTAGTGAGGGTACTAATCTCCCAACCCTATTTGCTTGAAATCTAAACCTAGTTGTCAACTTAGCCATTGACATTTGACTAAGTTGGATTTTGACATGACATGTCAAGACTAATTAGAGATTGAAATTGTGTTGCACGGTATAGGTTGGCCTAAGCTGCAAAAATGGGGTGGTGGTCGGGAATGGGTTGGTTACCTTAGGGCCACTTCACACACAACCTAGGGGCCATGACCATGTAACCGTGAGGACCCTCAACTCTCATTTGAAGGCCGTACTAGTTGTTTATTTGATATGATATGCCGGAATTTGCGTGAGGCCTACCTCTTGGAGGTGGGCCTAATGCAAATTCTAGCAAATCATGAAACATTACCCACGGTCTATCAAGTAGGAATCCATGTAGACTTTTTAGCCGTGATAATTTATTTGGGCCCTTAGGCCTTCACTTTCTAGAGTGAGGTGAACTTGGACAATCTTGGCCTTATGACCAATGAGAGATCTTAGAATGGAATGGTCACATGCCCAGGGGGGTGCACCTTTCATAACATGTATGAGTACATGTGAGTGCACAAAAGGGGTATTAATTTGAACTTTTCCATACTACATATACATATGCTACACAAATTATAACTCATAGTTATGTACATGTATGGAGGACCTCTAGAAAATATACAACATTTGTACTTGTATGGTAGGGTCACTTATTGAGGCTCATTTATTTGGAAGTATGAAGGAGGATGAGTAGTGTGATTATGATCACACATTGATTGATGATTCCAATGCATAAGGCAGTGACATGGAAAACTATAGTGATGGAGAAGACAATTCAGACATGTGCAAGGATGTTTCGTAGAGACATAATTGATGTAGGCGCAAGTTGAAATTGATCTACATGAACATGTGGAGTTGTAAAGTGAGCTTTGACATGCCTTAGATGTTCTAATTTATGAACATGAAAATGTTGAAATGCCCTCTCAATCTAATGTAAAGTCCATTGTGGTTTATGTAGAGGTAGGGGGTCTAGAATTTTTGAAAGTACACTTGTTAGTCAATTGAATTACGATCCGACTTTATCTAAAGATCAATTGACTCAGATTAAGGTTGCAATATTATATATGCAGCCTAAACTCCTTACTGCCGCAAATATTGATACTATGTTAAATCTTGGTTGTGATTGTGGAGTGTGTCTTTTTAACACACTTGAAGCTAGGATTGTCATAATCATGGTAGACCAAAGAAATTAGCTGCAATTAAGGTTTGGCTTCTTGGGAGGGTTTATAAGATGCGTAGAAAATGTGGTAATCGTTGGGTGGAGTAAGGGATCCAATTGACTTGATGGACCGTCCATTGGCTTCTATGACATATATTGTAAGACTCAAATGCTTATGAGTTACATCTGGGGGGCAGGAAAAAAAAAAAAAAAAAAAAAAACTTCAACGACTTTGTTAATGAATGCTAGAGGTTTACATTATACATATGATAAGGGTTCATTATTATTCAACAGTATATTTGTATACTTGTATTCATGACTATATGTAAATATAATTTTTTTACATATACATATTGTCACTTGTATTTTTATCATTGAAATTGTACGTTTATTGCTTGATTTTACAAACCAAAAAAACCAACTTGTATGTAGGGGTTTTTTTTAGAGTATGTTACGAATGCACGTGGCTCTTGGTTTTTAATAAAAGGTGCACCCCCCGGGGTCACAGGCCTTCAGTCTCGAGTGTGTGTGTGAAGTGGTCCTTAGTTGTCTGCAAGAAGAGATGAAGAATTTGTGCCTTCAACAGTTGACGAAAAGGAAATAACATGTGCATGATTCCATTATGATACTATAAATGGGACTTATACAGTATAGTGATTGAAAAACATCTTCACAAGGATGCAGTAACTTACCGTCCTCCTCATCATCATAACATTGACAAAAGAAATTGTGCTCATTACAGGAAAAGAAAAACAGGGGCATTGAAATATGATGCTATGTATAGACCCAGAGTTGAAAATAGTGGCAGAATTGATTTGACTGCCATTTGCATTGATGTTTGTCAACAAGATGATGATGATGATGATAACTTAGGGCCGCTTCACACTATGGCCGAAGGTCGAGAGGCCATTGATTTCCACCAATCGTGTTGCAAGAAATCAAGAATTCGGTCTCTCAACCCTTCATAGTAGAGGCCAAAGTCCAAAGGCTGGACATCGCTCTCCAAAATGCCTACATGGCAGTACTTTTTGACCAAGGCGACGGACTCTTAAAGGAAGTTTGGGTCGGACAGGAATGGAAACCCAAACTATGGTCGAGAGGCTGTCGATTTTTTTCCATTAAAAAAATATAAAAAACTGACAAGATCTTGGGCGTTAGATTGGAGGGGTTGTTTTGGGCATGGAATGAAGTGGGATGCTCCTTCTTCCTTTGGACTTTGGGCTTGGTCTTTAGAAACTTCACACTATGGTTGTTCAAGTCGAGAGGCCGTGAGAGTTCATGGCCAAAGGTTTGGACTTTGGGCTTGGCCTTTGGAGGCTTCACACTGTGCCCGGCCGAAGGCTCCAATTCCTATATTTAATTGGCTATTTTCAGCCCATTTCTTTGGACTCTCAACAAAATTTGGCCACTCAATCTCACGACCTCTGGACTTGGACAGCCATGGTGGGAAGCGGCCCTTACAAAGCAAAGTCTTCCAGCCGATATATAGCTACACTGCATCAACAGTTGAAATTTACATACCTACTATAACTGCCGACTCCCGAGCTTATCGTTACTGGCTCATAATTTTAAATTCCGGGGTGATGTGTCCAGGTGTCACTATGTGGTTCAATTGCCTGATTGTAATCGTATACTGGATGCAATGAAGATTCGTTTGCATTTACAAAAATATCGCCAAAATTTCAAAATAAAATAAAAATAAAATTGTCAACTTGTAATGGCCATAATGTTGATGAAGGTGCCAACAGTTTGAATTGGCATCTTTATGATGAATCACCATATTAGACACCCATTTTCACAACACCACTATCCAAGGCAAACTGCCCATTACCACTATAATACATCAAGTATATTAGGCTCAAACAAAAGTATTCATATGTAAAGTTTGTGCTTACACTAGGGTACTAGGCAATGAAATAGCTGACACACTAGCGAACGATGGATAAACGGAAGTCAAAGAGACTCCTACTCCACACATGTACACCACTCACACCATACCATTATGTTTGACTCGTTGAAATCTACACTCGTGAGGAAACCACCTGAAATTTCCACGCCTTTATCAACTGAGAACATAGAAAATGCAAGACCACCATGGCCAAATACAAATTCACCAATGAACAATTAAACCATAACTATCCGATTTTTTATATATAAAAAAATACATATTGGAAAGCACTAGGGACCAGATGCGGAAATCACCCAAACACTCAAATTTAGATACGCACAATACATTATGAAACCACATTAGAAAACATTTCTTCTGGTTACTCACCTACATCAATCCCAAGTGCACCCTATGTTCCAACAATGACAGGGTCACATGGCCTCACCTATTATCCACATGTGCCAATCAACTCATTATATGACTAAGAATTGCCAAACACAACAAAGTTGTGCAACTTATTGCCCAAACACAACAAAGTTGTGCACCTTATTGCCCAAACACCACAAGCCAATAAATGCATAATATTCTTCCCTTTATTTATTACAAATATAGTGCATGGGTAGCAAATGTGTTTCACAAGTATGTTTCTAATACGGGTGGAGTGACACCCCCACCCTCATGATATTCCGGAAGACATCGTGTAGGATAGGAAATTTTTTACCCAACACACCTCAAAAGGTTTAGGGTTTAGGGTTGGAAAATGATGTGGACCATGCATACGGGTTGTTGAGTGGATGCGTTCAATAAGATCTTATTGGATACCAATAGTACCTTAACAATTTCGGTCGGCGGAAGAAAAAAAATTCATGAGTGCAAGTGCTATAATTGATGCAGTGGTTGGTTAAAATGTGTGGGGAAAAGGTTGATGTGACAATGAAATGCAAGAATGAATGGGAGACTCGGCCGCTAGGTGAAGATGAACCAGCTGAGTTTGAGAAATAACCGGTTCACGTTGTTCAAGACTTCAGGAGAATTACTGATCATTTAAGAGGAATCTAGAGAATATACCTCAAACTAATAAAGAAACCCCAAAAGGTCACGACACGTAACCAGTTTATGGATTTGGAAACACTAGGGTTTTGACCAATTATGCCCAAACATCTCCCTGGACACTGTGTACACCGTTTATGGTATTTAGTGTCACGTACACTATTTGCGAAGGGCTTAAACTAGATGCCTAGCGGTCTCAAAGTGTCACGTTCGCTAATTGCCAATATGGTGTTATTCGTCGACACAAGCAACTTCTTTAAGTGAAAATATATTTACATTATGATATTTAGCGCAACACATTGAGATACTTGAGATGATAGTTTTGTGTTTTAGTATGCAAGAAGAAGACGTTATTGAACATACTAATGACAAGTTGCATGTGTTTACATTTTAGTATGGAAGAGGAAGGTATTCTTGAACATACTAATGCCAAGTGTCATATGTTTACACTTTAGTCAACTTGTAGACCATTGTATACCAGAGGCATGCATCTCATAACACTATCGAACATGCCAAGATGTTAATAACCTAGCATACGCCTCAAAGTAGGGTAAGTGACACTAAATACCATAAACGTTGTAGTCCTACAATGTATGCGTTATTATGTATTACTCTAAAAATCATATATGTGGCATGAACCTATGTATTTTTTTTAGATTCTATTTGGAGGATCTAGTGTAATACGGTGTTCTTTGAGCTCATGTCAAGAGTGAGGCACATTTTACACCAGCAGTGTCCGGGGAGATATTTGGGCATATGCGGTCAAATTCCTAGTGTTTCCAAGCCCAACTAATTACATGTCGTGATCTTTCGGTTTTTCTTTGTTGATTTGAGGTATATTCCATAGATTCCCCTAAAATGATGGTAATTTTCCCAAAGTTTTGAACCTCAACCGGTTATTACTCAAACTCACCCAGTTCATCTGTAACTAGCGGTTGGTTCTTCCCATCCATTGTACACCGGAGCTTTAGGTGAAAGCTTGAACTTGCAATTTGCGGGGGTTGGATAAGGTAGATAGGTCTTTAGTGGCTCGTTTCTTTAATCAAACTCCTAGATTTGATTGGTATGTGGTTCGGTGAAGATCAAAGAGCAAATATCATAAAGACACATGTTTAAAAGAGATTGGACTATGTCTTTCAAATATTAATAACTACTCTACAATCAAAAGTGAACACAACTGGGAGGACCTATGTATCCATTTACGAAATCCACAAGCATGCACTTCCAATAAACATAACTATATCAGGGGAGGTCCGATATTTCAATCCGGTGTTTGCATATGTTTCATCGTAGATTTGCTAATGCAACACGAGTTATGTTGTGTAAATCTAATCAGTAGAAGTTGGAGAACATGAAAATGGTCCAAATAACACCCACATTCCTTATTTGAATTTGACAAACTCTCGTCCAAAGCTCTAACGCTCACAACTTGATTGATTCTCAAGCTCCTAATACTTTGAGCGGTGCAAAGTGGCATTGTTTAAGTGAGGACCACTCTTGACAAGAGACCGTGACCACTGTTTTCTAAATACCCTTATTGGTTGAGACATGAGTGGCAGTCCTACTTCACATTACACAAGGTCATTACAGATTAGAGCGATTGTGTCTGAAAAATGACGAAAAAAGTAACATGGAAGTGACATGGAATTATAGATGTTTGGAATTGGATAATGGTCACCTGGATTTTGTAGTCAGAGAACACAAAGAGGTTGTCTCATTTGAAATGAAGGTGACAATGTCAAACAAAACAACTATTTTTAGGAATATACATTTTTAGGCAACCATTTTTCTTCTAGATTTTCCTCTTTTTAGCTATTTTAAAATTTTGATTTTCCTAAAAACACTATGTCTTGGTCCAAGTTTGCTTTACACTATGTCTTGTGACTAAAGCTTTAAAAAGTAATGTGGATATCTCTTGGTCATGATCTTTGATCCACAAACCATGACCTCGAGAAATATAAGTAAAACTATTTTTTTTCCATAGCTCTTGATCATGTGTGTAAAACATCCATGAAATTTCAAGGGTAAACGATACTAAATAAGTGAGAACTCATGACAAGTCAAAGTTGAATGCACGAAAGCCCTTAGGTTTAGGGCCCACAAAACAAGAGCTAGAATACATGGCATTCCTAAGTGTCCTTCATGAGGTGGTATAGGATTTTGACCACATCCTTGTCCTAGACATCCCACATGGGATCCACTAAGGCAATGTCTAAACATTGGAAGCCTTGTCTAAAGTTCAAGCTCTCAAGTTGAAAATTCAAGTGGAAAGTGGACCGAGTGAACACGCTAAGGCACTCCCCACAATGAGAAGGATCCTTTCGTCATGTTCTCAAGTACCTCCCTAGTGTGAAGGGGGCCTAAAGTTGGGGTTACGCTAACGTCATGGGTCCAAGCAACTTAGGTCCAAAACACTATTATTGGACCTTGCTTTTGGACTCAATATGGGACCCAAGTTTGAAGATTTGTTTCTCAAACTAGGAAAGATATTTTCTTGAGTGGGTTTTGCCAAGAATTGGTAGGAAAGTGATGGTATATTAACACACCTTCATTTTTTTCATACCTTGGACCTAGATCCTAGTGTAAACTTCTTGGATCCAGATGTTGTTCTCGACCAAATGGATCATTCAATTTTGAGGATTTTTTTATTTTGGACCCTCGTGTAAACACACCCTAACTTATATGCAATGTGAGTGCACCAAACATGATGCTTAAATGCTTTACGGCTCACATATAGGTAGAGCTAGATTTTTTTAGTATGTGTAGATTATAGTAGATACTACACATGTTTCCAAGAACACCGATCATTGAATGGACCTTCATTTCATGAACCATCTTAACGTAAGGTAGATGGGTCTTGAATGGCCCACTTCCCCTAGGATATGAAACATGCGATGAAAATGAGATGGTTAGCAAACCCAAACCGTGTCCGTAACCATGTTCCTCATAATTTTCGAAGCTCCTATAAATTTTTTATTCACTATCAAAGTGAACTACCTTGTGCTCATTAAATGGTCATATAGGTGTCTCCAATTATGTTCACTATCAAACTTAAGATGGTTATCATATTTGAGCACGCAATCCAATCTCTTTCAAACACGTGTCTTTTTGGTATCGGTTCTTGGAGCTGCACCAAATCACACACACGCTAACCTCCCTAATATCATGCCTATCGCAACCAAAGTGCACTTGATATTAAGGAGGTCTACATGTTATATACAACGACCTCGATATAATGACACAAACTTTCTAGTTAAAATTAATCTCTATAATACGATCACAAAATTGTTAATGTGATGCTCTTGGACCCCCAAAATGTCATATTATACAAGTAATAAATGCACATATGGCAAGTCCATTACATATATAAGTACATAGTAATAGTTAAATATATGTAACTTTCACATTATGAAATGTGGATAAAAGATAATTTAATGTAAAATTATGTTAAAGCATGGGAACTAAGGGAACTAGGTTCTCTATCTCAAAACCCAATCAAGAGACTCATTAGCTTTTGTCTTTTTTGCAACAGTTTGTCACCTAAACCCTAAACCAAGGTGCACAATATGTTTTCAAGCATTTTAAACTCAATATTTTATCAAATTTCTTTTATATGCATATTTTTGGAAACCTCTTGAAATTTGCTTGTTTTGGTGGTAGTTTTGTCCAATTCCAGGTTGTATTGGTAGAGTTATGAGCATTTGAAGGCAAGTCAAGTTTATGCAATTGATTTCTAGACAACGATCTACTTTTGTAGATTTTGAGGTCAGTTATGACCCGATCTTCTTCATCTGCACATTGTTGAAAAGCTATTGAGATTGTGCTTCTTTTGGTGGTAATCTTGCTAAATTTTTAATTGTATTGGCAAAGTTATGATCATTTGAAGGTTGGTTGAGTTTTGAAACTAGGGACCATTTCAAAGAAGCGTTTGAGTTCCTTGAAAAGGGCATCGATAGTAAGGTAGATGGGTCTTAAGTGGCTCGGTTTCTTAATTGGACCCCTAGATGTGCTTGGTATGTGGTTTGGTGAGTGTCCAAGAGCAAACAATATAAAGACACATGTGAAAAAGAGATTGGCCTACATCTTCAAATATTAACAACTAAACTACACTCAACAATGAACACAATTGGGGAGGACCTATGTATCCAGTTAAGAAATCAACAAACATGCACATCCGATAACCATGACTAAATTAGGAGAGGTCCGATTATTGCAAATGTTTCATTGTAGACTTGCTAATGCAACACAAGTTTTTGTTGTGTAAGTCTAATCAATAGAAGTTGGAGAACATGAAAAATGAACCAAATAACACCCACATACCTTACTCAAGTTTTCGTCTCCCAGTTATCAAAAACAGGTCGACCTATGCTATGAATATGGGTTGAAAGAGAATCTTGCCTTTGAAAATTTACAGTAATTTCAAATTTTAAAAACGATTTGCAATCTATTTGAGAAACGTTGTGATATGAGTTTCCAGACCCGTGAAAAATCACTCCAATATCACACTTGTACTACACTTACGCGAACTTGCTTACAAGTAACGGATTTGGGTCCGTCTACCTCATAGTATGTAATGAATTTCAACCCTGCATCCACACTAATGATTTGGACCTATGGTAGTTGCCCACTTCTTTGTGTCATCATAAGTCCAAGTTAGGTCCAAAGGAAGGGTTTGACGCTACATGGAGAGGTCAACCTTGTTTGAGCCTTTGTGGTGGCACTTGTGGCACGGTTGTGACGTTGTTGTCCTTGAGCTCACACAACGGTTTGGTTTCCTAACACCTACCAAGGGGGTAATTGTAAAAACCGAACCCCTATAGGTTGGTTGCTGATTCATCTTAATTTAAGTTCACTAGATTAATTCAGGGTCATTGAACCCAATTTAGGGGCTAAATTTAACCAAAACTACACTAAGTAGTTTTATTATTTATGAGTCAATGTGATTTCTCAGTTCCCATGTTAATTCTCATGATGAGAATTAATGTGGGCCACATTAAATTTCAATACTATGTAATTTTGTAATAGAAAATCAATGTGGGTGATTGTTTTATTTTGTGTTATTTTTTATCCTATGACTAATATTCAATCTACTGGTTGGAAATCTCCATGAAGGCTACCCATGGTCTTGGACCCGTGCTAATTCTACCTTGACTAGAAATTTAATGTGGTCCATGCTAATTTTCCACCCACACTAATAGGAATATTTAGTGTACCATCAGTGTTAAGATTTACACCCATAGAATATGCATCATGTATACATTTGGGGTTGTGATTTGGAATGAACTGACAACAAACTCGGGACTTGGGAAACCACACATGCAACGCCACATGGTCTAAAAGTGTGATGGAATCTAAAATTTGAACAAGCCCAAAGTGTGTTACATATCCAATGGAAACAACTTCAATGGCTTACAATTTCCAACACCTTTGTCGTGCCGCGGGGACTCCTCCAAAGCATGCCAAATTCGGTTGCTTGGTTACATCAAACGTTTGTATTTGAACTTGGTGTGTGGTTAGGTGTGGATATACGTAAGGATGGACATGCAAAATGGATGTGTTTAAAATAGATTAAAAAAATATGTGTTCAAAATTTTGTCTACTATTCTAGAGCAACCAATCAACATAAAGAGGAGGGCTTATGTGATCATTTAAGGAGAATGTGCCCGGTTGTAGTTTACTTTCTTTGACTCTATTTCCATGGAAAAGACAAATGGAATGCTACCCACAACCACAACTACTTTCTTGCCCCATCAACTCCACTACTTTGTTTGGTTAGCCATCCTTAGGGTGGTTGTTCGTGCTGCTCATGTGGCACCCTCAAAGAGTTTCAAGGCCAAGGTCCGGGACAAAAAGAGAGAGAAAGTAACCACTTTAACACTACAATCCAATGCCAACAAAGTTAATAGTCAACTTTAGTTCCATCTCGAGTCCAAGATCCAAAGCGATGATAGATTGTGATTCAAAAGACTGACCCCACCATCAACCACAACCACAAGGATTTGCACAATATAACGTGACTGAACAAAATTGTAGGTGTGATTGTTTCTTTGAATCAACCACAACTACCACCAACATAATGACAATGATATAAAATGGTGTATTGTTTGACAACATGAACAGAGTCCATCCGTCCAGGCCTTGTCCATTTGCGTTCCCATATGGAGCAAGGCATGGGTTTGAGTGCTTACTTGAGGCAAGCTACAACCACAACCACAACCACTTTGTAGTGTACACAAACCCTTCACTCCTCCGTTTGCTAATCAACCACGGATAGAGGGAATTATATTATACAAGCGTACCTCTCATTCATCCAACATAAACACCCTAAAATAGTATGCAACTCAAAGATAAATTCTTTAGGTTGATTTGCCACCTTAATTAGCTTTCAAGACCCCAAATATTAGTCTTCCCAAGATCATTTGAGATGAATCGGCAACATACCTATAGGGGGTCAAGTTCTTACATTGGATGAATGAGAGATACTTAACCTCCTATAAGTTTGTTGCCGATTCATCTGAAATGATCTCGAGAAGACTAATTCGAGGTCTTTGAAACCAATCCAAGTGTTAAATTAACTTAAAAAAAGTAACCTCTGGGTTGCATACTATTTCAAGGTTCTTTTTGTTGGATGGATGGGAGGTACGTTCATACACAATAATTCCCTCTCTCTCTCTCTCCACCATCATCCACAAAGAGACCGCAAAACACATGACCGGAAAATTCTTCCAGATTCCGGCTGCCACAAGATTCGGGTGGCCTACTTCCGTCCTCGAAATCCTTCTTCCGGCACTCATCATGCTTTGTCCTCCCTCACATTTCAAGTGCAGTCAAACCGGTGCTCCTTTGTTGTGATCGGAACGGAGTACTCCCCCGTACACATGGGGAGAAGATTTGGGCCTCAAGGATTTGATAAGTTGGTAAGGGTGGACTTTCTTCGTGGCTAGGGATTTCATGGTGTCTACGTAAACTCATCCATTGCGAAGGTGAAAACGCAATGACTCGTATTGTAAGATGTGAATGATTGTTTTTAGACAGTTTGACATTGAAAACAGAGTCAAAGACCCGAATTGGTCGAGTGCAGTCCAGTTAGAATGGACTGGCCCTCAACCTTGTAGGGGACTTTTCTTACCGGAGCCTTTTCATCCACGATGGATGAGTTTATGTAGACGCCACAAATCCCAAGCCCTTCTTCTTCATAAGCTCATACCAATGTTGTGTGGGTATCTGGTCAAACGTTGGTATCAACAAAGGCATGTGTATGTGTACAAAATACCCAAGGCAAGCCAAGCTCAGCCAAGCCAAGGATTTGTGCCACTCATGTAAGTTGAAGGTGCAAAACTAGAAAGTTTTTATAGCTTGGGTTTAAAAAATAGAAATAAGACACCAATTTGGCCATGAAATTAATATAAGAGGTCCTTAATTGGAATGTTGTAATGGTATTAACTTGGGATGAATAAACCATAAATTTATAACTTAGGGGGTGTATATATAATGGACTCCATACTTGAGTGGCACAAATCCTAAGCCCCCAATCCAAATGGTAACACAACCTTCAAATCCAATGTGGATACCCACTTGATATTTGTACATACAAAAATTTCAAGTATCACCTATACACCCTTGTTAATTTTATATATTTTACAAAAGTTTGTAATTTATTAGAGTTATTTGTAAATTAAAGCAGATGAAACCATGGGTTTAGTCCCAAACCCTGTGTTTATGAGAATCGACACAAAAGTCACCCAAGTTTCCTTAACGCTTAAAACATCAATGATCATACTTAAAGAATGGTGTCGGGATATTAAAAATTGGTTTTCTAGCTTACCCTACTAGGATGGGTGGGCCAAGATAGCCTTCCACATGCCGATCTAGGATTTAGGGCAATAGGTCCCATGGGCATACCCTATTTTAGATCCTAAAATTCTTTCAATGTTTAAGAGGTGGAAAAATGAGGTCCCTGAAGTTTCACCCAACTTTTAAAATAGACTCTAATAGTCGACGAGCTAACAAGCTCTTCATAGAAAGTTTTCTGAAAAGAAGAAGATCAAACCCACAATTTTGTCTTTCTTTGAGGGACTTTACAGATAACTCTATTGGATTTCAAATTTTATTTATTTATTTCATTTTCCCCCATATCCTCACCATTGGCATATGGCAATAACAATATGGCCCTCACAACGTTCATACCCAACCCAAAAGATTGGTGGTAGAGGCACCTATTTCTAGCACTTCAATCCTTTTGGTGTGAAGGGGGGGGGACATACACGCACATACAATTTCACAAAAAACAATCATAATGTTTGGACCCACAATGTGCATAACATTATTCAGATCCATAACAATGTTATGTGGAATTGATAGTATTCCATGGAATATTCCTGGATATTCCCATATTCAATCTAAATGTGGGGAATATTTTGTGGAATATTGTCTGTCCCACAGAACATTGTTATGGATCTAAATAATGTTATGTGTAGGCCCACAATGAATTTTTGAGTTAAGAAATATAGTGACCGATTATAGTTAGTTAGTTGCTCTAAATTCATCAACCTTACGGTTTCATAATAAGAAAATATGTTACAAGTTGATTGGGTTGTTTTGACTTGCAAGTAAGTCAATTTTTTCGACTACATACTAGGGGCGTTCATTGGCGATATACATAGAAACTACATGCGAGACAAGGTAGGGTGGAATATATTCGTAAGACATAATTATATAGTTTGTTTTGATCTACATTCATAACATTATTCAGACCCATGCAATGTTCTGTGGGACTGACAGTATTCTGGGGAATATTCCCGGAATACTGTCAGTCCCACAGAACACTGCATGGGTCTGAATAATGTTATGTTAGGCTTCGTATAATTTATCCATAAGTAATGTATATGTGAAATATGGTGCAATAAATGTGGAAGGAATTTTTCATAGGATGAGTACGTTTAGAGGGTAGAATTAAGTTATGTTAAAAAACATTTTGGGGGTTTGTTGGAACATTGATGAAATTTCAATCAATGTGGATGAGATTTGGTTTCTTGTGGATGAGCTTTGGTTTCTTGTGGATGAGCTTTGGTTCATTGTGGATGGTATAAGAAAATGGAGGTTTTTAGGGTTAGAAGCACGTTGAGCTAGTTTTCCCTTTCTATTGTTATTTTACACAACTCTCCTAGCCACATTGTCATGCCATCTTTAGATTGCTTAAATGTTTTGTCATTCTTGTATGTTTCCTTACATGGCAAACATCAGCAAACAATGAAATCCACTCCAATACCATGAGGAAGAAAAAGTCTAACCCCTCATTTTCATAAATAAATTTGAGTGCAAATTTTTGCACTATTCTAAAATTTATAATTACCTATAGCATGGAGGAAAATGGTGATAAGTAGGATTTTCTAATAATTATAGGGGTCCAAAAAAATGAAACAACTAAGATAAAGAGCCCGTAAACCAACACTTGGTTCTCGCACATGTATTCTAATTTTCTATAGAGGTGTCTACCCGGGGCATTATGCTGCACTTACAAGGCACATAACGAGGTCTACAATTGTTTTAGGTGCCTCTATCACATGTGGCCTTATTGTGAGTACTTCAAACTCCACTACAATCTTGGTTGTTGCATCGGATTGGGTTTGTTCACAAATTGTAAATTATAAAGACTGTCATTTCAAGTTTTAAATGTGGAGTTGAGATGTAAAATCTATAAGAGGTCAAAATGAAGACCCTCATTCTTAAATGATCACACAAAATTGTTTGGAATTACATTGAAGATTGAAAGCTTGGAGAAACGAGCCTTCTTATTGGCAAGATCCTCTTACGCATGTTAGTCCACTCAAGTCCACTTTACATGCAAGCTCTCAAATTGACAACTTAGATTTTTTTTCCAAGCTTAATATGGTCCGATGACACCTTGATGGATCCCATATGGAACAACTACGACAAGTTCTCAGTCAAATTGTCAACTACCTTGTGGAGGTCACTTACAAATGCCAAGAATCCAAACTCTTGTTTTTGTTGGCTCCAAGATAATGGGCTTTGAAGACTTTGGTTTGTCATGGATTAGCCTCTATTTAGTATCACCACCGCCCCCCCCCAGGGGTGCACTGCACCACCTCTAATTTTCCTCCCTTGATATCTCACTTTGAGCATGACCACTTGACACTTGATCAAACTATTGAGAGCTTGAGCTTTTACCAATACTCTTGACCTTTAAATGAGAGCATGTCTACTAGCCTTGGCCCATAGTGTCCATGTGAATGTGTTTGTTTTGTTTTGTTTTTTTCAATTGGTTTGACCTGCACTTTAATGCAAAATCAAATTACATCAAACCCAAAAAAGGTGCAAAAAACTAAATGGGTGAGAATGATAAGTTGGCTAAAGACAATGTCGTGTTCAGATATGCTTGCAAATCAAAAGACAAAAAGTGATATCCTTGTTGCACGATGAAATGAAATTGTTCTAAAACTTCATAAAGCTAAAACTCTTATAAGACTAGAAGTACATCAAGGTGGAGTCAAAAGTGCTACAATGTGACAATGGCATTACTGCTTTATCACCAAGTTCTAGAGCCCGAAGTAAAGTATTAGGGCTTTGCTAAAGTACGTGGTCTATATAGCTCTTCTAAAGCACCCACTTCTCCTAGCGAACACACTATGTTCAAGATGATTAAAATTCTCATATCAAGGCTGCAACCATTTTTCCCATTCTTTTTGGAGCTTGTATGAACGAATATTTTATTATCAAAGTGAAGTTTCTCTCTCTCTCTACTTAATTACTCATACAATCCCCCCACCCAATTATGTTACCTTAAAATACTTAATCAATGTTCAGCATGTGATCAAATCTCTATGAAACACATGTCTTTTGTTCTTCTTCTTTTCTGTTCTTATATCCACACCTAACCACACACCACTCAAATATAGATGTTTGATTGAAGTAAGCAATCAAATTGGCCTACTCACCTATATGGTCACTCTTCTTAACCCTTTAGAAGTCCAAGAGGCCCCATATGGGCCTGAAGACGTCGTATGGTGTTGTTTAAGGTTACTTGTTCTTATTCTTTACAAAAACAATTACAAAAAAGCAATCCCTTCTAGAACAAACTCTTTTCCTTTGATTCTTCTAATTGATGAGTAAGTATATGTTTGCAAAAAAACAAAACAAAACACAAACACAAATACAAACACAAACACAAACATACCAACAACACTTGAGAGCTTAGGGCTCAAATAATTGCCCTAAATTAAAATGCATAAAACGTTCATCTTATTACCATTGTTACATATGACTATATTCCCATTCCTTTGTGTGAGAGGAAGTGTTGAATAGATACTTCAATCTCATGGACCAAGTAGCTAAAATATTTGACTTATTTTCTTGCTAGGGGGTTCGTGTAAACTATTTTATAGGCTATAGAACGTATACCAATGGCTTTATTGCCTAAGTGGACACCTATATCTAAGTGGTATATGACACAACTTGTTGTTTAGAATACACACCAAATGGGTATTGTTCTAGGTTCAATAGTGACCACATTTGAAAATGTCTTGACATGTGATTGTTCAGAAGCCTAGTAAGAGCATCTTCACTTTGGACTCTAATGACGTGCATCTACACTCCATTTTTGAAACTTGAAATGACAATCCTCATGAACCGCAATTGCAGAACATGTGAGTCAATGCCCGACCCAGTCCAATGGCCAAAAACATTTGTGGAGTTGGACACGCTCACAATAGTAGGGCCAAATACCATAGTGTACCACAAACATTGTTGACAAAAGTGAGCTTTTTCTTATGCATGATAGGCCTTTGGAGACAAATGAAAAAAATGTTGACTTTAGCACCAATGATAATGGTTTAAAGCTCATCAGGGTGGACTTGACACTCTAAATATGTAGTTGAAATTATAAAGCTTGTTGAAAGTACATACCACCATGCATTGCTTGGAACAATTATTGCCACTCCATGTTCCTTGACCTTCTCGCTTTAATACCCATTTTCCTAGTAGTGACAGTGCTTGCATATACTTCCAAGTTCCTCCGCATTAAGGTACACATGTCGATTCAAAGTTCAAACAACCAACTTTTGGGTGCAAAATGGTTCAATATTTTCCTAAATTGAACATTTCTAGTATCATTTCCATAATCAATATGAAGGCTCATTGGTTGAGATAGCCAAAAAGTCAATGCTCAACACATGTTTGACACAACTCACTTTAGGCTGCACCCACAAAGATCACCACTTAAGAAGATCACATCAAATAGATTTCCCTAATTTGGTTACTTATCTTAACTAGACACCTATTTCTAAATGTATGTGATTAGGTGTGGCTCCAAGAACGGATTGCATCTGCTAGATCATTGGATATTGCATAGAAGCTGGGTCAAGAACACTTTGTTGAGCAACTAGAGGAGCTTTAGAGAATTCCTCGTTGGCTACACTCTAAACTCTGTAGTATCACACCTGTGGCGACCAAAGTGCACGTGATATTACAGAGTTTTGTAGTGTTAACATGGATGTGTGATACTAGTGAATTAGTGTAGCATGTGACACTATGGAATAACACAAAGTGCAACATATTAAATGGTGTGGTGTGGTCCACTCCGCTTTGCCTTCCCGGGCGATGTGGCGGATGCATGCACCAACATTCAACAAGTGGCATAAGAAGAAGAAGAAGAAGAAGGTGACACTCCCCATATTGACACATGGTACAATGCAAGGGTGTGGATTGACTTCTTTGGTGGTTTGCATTAATGACAAAATTCATGATATAAGGGAGAGAAAGGTAACAATAAGGAGTGAGATTTGAACTACGCACATCCGTTCCTTAGGGTTTCGGGATATTAGAGAGTGAGTGACATTATGGAGGTTGATATTACAGAGTTTAGGGTGTATTTGCTAGTGAAGTATATCATAATTAACTAAGGCATTTGAAACAAATTGATAGACTCTTTAGGTTGGCCACCTAACATGAGTGAATGTCGCGCATCTCTCCATGAGGAGTGCCCAAAACACCATGGGCACAAGGGGGACCCTAGAGTGACACTTGGGACTTGTAGCACCATTGGTGAGAGGGCCCAAGTGGTCCTAGTGTGGGTGAGGGCCCCAGGCGTTGAGAACGCCTCCCACCCATGGAGACTAGGAGTCACGAGGGTAAGGCCATGAGCATTGAGTAGCTTATGGCGTCCGGATACTAGAATGCTCAAGAACTCCCCAATCTGAGGTGTGAGCTAGGCAATATGGCAATTTAAGTGGGGCACTGCCTAGGGATAATGCCCTAGGATAGCAGTGACCTGGGAGTGGCATGCAAGACTGCTGAGGTTAGAACAACCATAACTCCTTCAATCCTTGCCCAAATGGAGCAAACGAGGAGTGTATCGGCATCTACACAAAGAGTAGATATTGATGGAGTGGTCTTTTGATAGAATCAAAGACCACACGATGAAGTTATGGAGGTTTGAAGTTGTTGGGGGACTCCTGCCCCAGCGGCTAAGGGAAAATGTCTACCTGGCCCCAACTCTTAGGAGAGAGACAAAAGGTTACTTGATGGTGTGGTAGGGCCCTGCCCAAAGTCCTAGAGGCTTATATGGGTGAGGCGGCATTGCCGACTGACCCCACCCGAGGCAAAAAGGCACGGCCTCCATGGGCGTTGGCCCAACGTAGGGGCATAGTTGCCAAGTATGCCTTGGGTTGTTGTAGTGTTTCTCTGGCAACGCGATGATCAACTCATGAGTGGATGGATGAAAGTCCACAACTAACCATTGGCTACCTACTAAGGGGAGAGTCCCGAATGCATGCGTAGGAGGATTGGTTTATGAGCTTATTCAAAGAATGATTAGTGCAAGATGATTAGCAAATTGAAACCGTGTATATCCATTTGATACATAAAATTTCGGAGCTCATGTGAGTATCATATTCGTTATCAAAGTGAAGGTTCTCATGCTCATCAAGTTGTCATGTAGGTCCCCCCAATCATGTTGATTACTGAACCTAGAATGGTTAGTAATTTTAAAACACGTAGTCCAATCTCTTTTAACCATGTGTCTTTTTAGTGTCCGTTATTAGATCCACACCTAATCACATACAACTCAATATAGGTGTCCATATTCTTGCCATATTCATTGAATAAGGTATGTCCACCTTCCTTGCAAGATGCACGAAACCCAAGCACCCCGTCAATCATGCTGACCTTGCACATGAGTGCCTGCACAGCTGCTGTAGCTTGCTGGGCTCTGAACTTTCCACTTCCAAGTTCTCGTGGATGATGATCTAAGGGCCACTTCACACATGAGCCAAGAGCCGTGACCTTGTAATGGTGAGGACCCTTGACTCTCATCCAAAAGCCGTACCATGGGTGTTGGGAAAGCCGTTTTATGTAGTCACGGGCCCTCAAGCATAGTGTGAAGTGAGAATGGACCATGTTACGGGACCATTGCATATTATGTTGGCAGAAAAAGGGGGGGATTTGGTTTAATATAATATGTCTCAAACTTTATCAATTTAAGAGAATTACTTGGTGGTGTTTGCCTGTCCTGGAATATGTCTTGGAATCTTGTTTTGGAATCTGCCCTGAAATCTATCCTTAAATCTGTCATGTTGGAAAAAATATTTTAAAAAAATCATGGTCTCCCGGAATTTGCGTCAGGCCCACCTCTTGGACGTGGGCCTGACGCAAATTCTGGTAGACCATGCACCCATATCCACAACTTTCCATGTAGGACTCCATGTAGACTTTTCATCCACGAACTTTTCTTTGGGCCTTTGGGCCTTCACCTCCTACTGTGAAGTGAACTTGGACGGTCTCCACCTTTTCGACCAATGAGAGCTCTTACATTGCCATGGTCAAGGGCCTTTAGCCTTGTGTGTGAAGTGGCCCTAAGCCCCAATTCCGGACAGAGGGGGACGGTCCATTGAGGCAATAGTGCTGCAAACATGTTGGCAACAGTCACTTGTGCAGGACCCGGGGACTTGGCACCCACCCCTCTGGTAAAAGTTACAAGATGTAAAATGCATGTCAAGTTGACATAGTGCCTCTATCCCGGTGAAAAGAGGGAGATGCTAGAACAAAGCATCCCAAATCTCATGGCCCACCCAAAGTTTGACTAATGTTAAGTTCTAGTGATCATACTTATGGACTAAATGACCAGCGAGAGGAGAGTGGATGACAAGCTGTGGAAGTGGCAAGTCATCCACTTGCTCGAGTTGTTTATTGGACATAACTGACTAGCTCGCGGACAAAATCTTGGAATTATGGATGATACCCTGCCTTAATAGATGAGTAATTATGACAAGTTTTGATAACCGTCGTGCTCCTGGATGAGCGATTGGTGATGTCTTGAAATGTGTGTTGCATGGACAAATCTACGATGAAACGTCAACAAAAAGTAACGTACAGTAGGTGGGTGTTATTTGGCATTTGTTTTCTTCCAATCAGACCTTAATATCTTGAATGGTGTGTGGATCTAAGAACAAACACTATATAGACACGTGCTCAAGAGAGATTGAACTTTCATTAACCCACATTGGGTTTTATAGAGCGTGTAGTTGTGATCAAGGTGTAACGTTTCTCAATCTTGCCAACGGTAGGTTGGTGTCATCTTTTTCTTCATTATGAGCTTTCAACATGAGAGCTTGAATTTCAAGCCAGACTTCTAATGCTTGAACGACACCTTGATGGATCCCATGTGAATCAACCATGGCAAGTTCTTGTTTCTTGGTCACAATATTCATAGAGATACTTGCTTAGGAATGTCAACAATTCAAGCTCTCATTTTGTGGATCCCAACCTAGTGGGCTTTCGACCATTTTTTGGCTTGTTAAGAACTCTCATTTGGTTCATGAAATTCCGTGCACTTTGAACGTGGTCACTTGCTCCTTGCTCAAACTATCAAGAGCTCAAGGATTAGAGGAAAGCTTGTCAACTCCAAGTGTCAAACTTCTAAAAATTGCAAAGTTCAAACTCTCAACTCGAGCTCTTATAGTATGGTAGTGTAAATGGCCTTTAGTGTAACCGGGGTACAAGTTCCGATCTCCGTCCATGCTTTCTTTTGGTCAATGAACAGGCAGAACTGCCCGCTAGTTACAGATGAATCGGTTGAGTTTGAGAAATAACCGGTTCAAATTCAAGACTTCAGAAAAATCACGGATCCATTTAGAGGAATTGACAAAACATTCTTCAATTTAATAAAGAAAATAAAACCCAAAGATGTCAACATGTAACTGGTTGGTCTTGGAAATCGTAGGATCTTGACCTAAGGTAGGAGAACCTTAAACCGAGACAACATCCAAAACGAACACCTTTGAGATTTTGCATAACAAGTACATATTGATTTGAGAATGTTCACCATATGAACATCAAGGTCCCCTAACAATTTTGGGTGCCAACATAGTTTTGCTTCAAAATTTTGTATTCATTCCAATATTGAGGAGAGAGAAAAAAAAAATTAAAATTTGCAATACACTTGGTTGGTCTCTTTTTCTATTTGGATTTTTTTTTGGGGGGGGGGGGTTTCATATGGTTGCCATTGTATGCCAAATACCTTAACTTCTTGGTTTAAGATGCTCCTATCTTATTATGTCCAAAATTCTCCCCGGACACTGCTTTTGGTATTTGATTTCCTACTTAAAGGTTTGGAGTTTGGACAAACCACGAGGTGCCACACAATGAACGGGGAGAACCGACCACTTTACACATAAACCGGTCGAGTTCGAGAAAATGACCGGTTAAAGTACAAGACTTTAGGGAATTTACTAATCGTTTTAGAGGAATATAGAGGAGATTCCTCAAATTAGTAAAGAAAAACCGAAAAATGTCAACATGTAACAGGTTGGATTTGGAAGCACTAGGATCTCGACCGAGTAAGTCCCAAAATCTCTCCCAGACATTGGTGCCACAGTGAAGTCAATGCTTTGTATTTTTTTTTAAAAGCATTAAGTTGCTACACACCACACTACAGTAGCAATGACCTTAGTTTTCATAGAGATTCCCATGACTCGGCAGGGGATGGATCAATGATGCCAGTGAAGTTAGTATTAAAAGTTTCAATCACACCAGAAGGCACCTTTAAGTCAATGAAATCAAGGGCTGTGATCGTCTCATATTATAAGTATGTTCACACAGTCACCGTTACAATACTATGTTATGTGTTATTTTTGTCACTTAGGTTTGACGCTGCACTAGAGGACGGTGTAGAGTCTTAGGGGGATACCACACGGGAGGCAGAGGAAGTTTCCCAACATCCTCCAACACGGCACTTTTCCTTGTTTTTCTCCTTAAACTATGGAACTTCCGGGCACTAGTGCCCGGAAGTGTTGAACTACATTTATTGTGCCATGTCACTCTACTTTATTGCCAAGTAGATCCCGACCCTAAACCCAAAGCAAAATCCAAAGCTAAAAAGTCATTGTTGCCACTCCCCATACCTCCTCTCATGTGGCAACCACTTGCTCATTTGAACCAATGCTATTCATCCAACTCGATGCCGTTCGAGGAAGTTTCCTCCCGTGTGGTAACCCCCTTAGGGCCGCTTCACACTATGGTCGTCCAAGTCGAGAGGCCGTGGGATTGAATGGCCAAACGTTGTTGAGAGTCCAAAGAAATGGGCTGAAAATAGCCAATAAAATATAGGAATTGAGGCTCCCATTTCAAGTGAATCTAAGGGCTGCTTCACACTATGGTTGTCCAAGTCGAGAGGCCATGGGATTGAATGGCCAAACGTTGTTGAGAGTCCAAAGAAATGGGCTGAAAATATAGGAATTGAGGCTCCCATTTCAACCGAATCTAAGGGCTGCTTCACACTATGGTTGTCCAAGTCGAGAGGCCGTGGGATTGAATGGCCAAATGTTGTTGAGAGTCCAAAGAAATGGGCTGAAAATAGCCAATAAAATATAGGAATTGAGGCTCCCATTTCAACCGAACCTAAGGGTTGCTTCACACTATGGTTGTCCAAGTCGAGAGGCCGTGGGATTGAATTGCCAAACGTTGTTGAGAGTCCAAAGAAATGGGCTGAAAATAGCCAATAAAATATAGGAATTGAGGCTCCCATTTCAACTGAATCTAAGGGTTGCTTCACACTATGGCTGTCCAAGTCGAGAAGCCGTGGGATTGAATGGCCAAACGTTGTTGAGAGTCCAAAGAAATGGGCTGAAAATAGCCACCCAAAGTCCAAACCTTTGGCCATGAACTCCCACGGCCTCTTGACTTGGACGGCCATAGTGTGAAGCCTCCAAAGGCCAAGCCCAAAGTCCAAAGAAAGAAGGAGCATCCCACTTTATTCCCTGCCCAAAACAACCCCTCCAATCTAACGGCCAAGATCTTGTCAGTTTTTGATTTTTTTTAATGAGAAAAAAATCGACAGCCTCTCGACCATAGTTTGGGTTTCCATTCCTGTCTGACCCAAACTTCCTTCAAGAGTCCGTCGCCTTGGTCAAAAAGTATTGCCATGTAGGCATTTTGGAGAGCGACGGCCTTTGGACTTTGGCCTCTAGTGTGAAGGGTCGAGAGGCCGAATTCTTGGTTTCTTGCAATCTTATTGGTGGAAATCGACGGCCTCTCGACCTTCGGCCATAGTATGAAGTGGCCCTTATTCAAATGTAGACTTGACACCCAAATACAAAATTTGACATTTCGAAACTATTGAGCCGGTCGTCACGATCACAATGCACCGGGTGAGTGTTCACCACACCTACCGAGGGGGAGGGTGAAATGGGTGAGGGAAGGGTTGATTACTATTGTAGTGCCCAGGTAATATTATGTTTAACCCCTAAACTCCCATGCTCAATTTCCCTCAAATCCGCCTAGAAAATGTGACCTCAAATTCAACAACCATAGCTAAAGATTTAAAGTTTTTTGGACAAATCCAACCATATGGATGTCTGTAGGTTAGAGGTGACTGCTCATAGTCCAAATTTTAAACGTTGAAGTTCTGTTAGTAGGAATTTATAATAGGAATGTCAATAATGGTCTTGAGAGGCAACAATTTAGAAATTAAATTGGGGGATTGGTTTTGTGATCGAACTTCCACTCAAAACATCTCCAAATGACAAAATGCTACCCTCATTCAAAAAAAAATGGAAAATCTACCTACTCAAATCAGCTCACAAATCTTGAAACCATTTTTTTCGTGAGTTTTTGGGAAGCTTTGCAATTTGAGGCAACCGGTGCCACAATTGTGCACCTTCCACATGGATTTACACCCACCCACACATGTCCAACTATAAATTCCAATGGTAAATGTTTAGGATATGCTACATTTGAGTGTCATGCAAATTTTCAAATCAATTGGCAATTATTTCAGAGCTTGGACAATTGCCAAAATAACTAGATTTTTTCAATACATTTTAGGGAACAACTATAGTTAACTAGAAAAATTCTAAGACCAGATTCAAAAACAACTACAGTTAACTAGAAAAAATTTAGACAACTATAACTTGAGAGTCCCAAAATTTGTAAGGAGCTAGCCAGCAAGTTCTTTCATTTATCTCAAAAAATGAAATGAAATATATTACAATAACTTTTTTAAGAGACCCTATGTAAGAATCAATGCTTGTCACCCATGCTGGCCCATCCCAAGAAGGAATAGAACCCACTGTCCTTGTGGCAGTTGAACCCATTATACTCTGAGTTGCTTATAGATAATGAGGTCGTGCTCATTGGGTGTTGATTGAGTCCGAGTCACAAATGGAATCAAGTCCCATTTTAAATTTTGAATAAAAGAAAAGGAAAAGATATAGATGCTCTAAATTGACCTGGCACTACACTGTAGATTGCGCTCAACTTTAGCTAACTAGATATAACTATAGTCAACTAGATTTTTTGGTAGACCAAAATTAAAACAACTATAGTTAACTACATTTTTTGGCAGGTCAAATCACGAACAACTATAGTTACAAAAGGCAACTAGTTAACTAATAGTTGAATTAATTGGTTAGTTGCCCAAGGTCTGAATTATTTGCACATAGGGATCAACAAAAAAACATGTTCACGATATGTTGCCCCTAAACCGTGGAGGTGACAAATGTCAAACATGCGTTTGTGGACCGGTTCCACTGTAAACCGGTTGAGAGCACACTCCCATATTTGAATTGATCCAAAAACAACTAGCTTTGTTGAATCAAAATTATCCACGTGGCAGGACAAAGCATACTTGACCATGAACAAGAGGAGTATTTGAAACAGTCTAGAATCCATCCGAACTAATGTCAAGGGGGTTAGAGCAAATTGTTCACGACCAAATTATGGTCACATAGGACATTAAGAATTAATTAAATTAAATTTTAAATCAGATTCAAGGATTTTAAATTAGTCTAGTGGACTTAATTTGGGATGAATTAGCACCCAAACATATAGGAGGTCAGTTTTTACTATTATCCCCTTGGTGGGTGTTGGGAAGCCAAACCACATTGCAACCTCTAAAGGATCATCTCTCGATCCATCCCATGAGTAGAAAATTTCATTCCTTCAATTTTGGGAACTTGGTGGCCTCTCGGGTGTTAGAGGTTCAACCTAATCACCGATGCATAGTTCTTGGAGGACCATGATTATTCCCCAAGGCCCAAAGTGAAATCTACCCAAAATCGTATTGAAAAAGCTCATCCCAATTGAATAGCTTGTTATCTCTTGGTGGATCTAACCGTACATGCGGCATTTGTGTAGAGTTATGAATGTTCCCAAGGGTGGACCTTTCATACCACATATGAACTAACATGAGTGTCAGAAAGGGTAGTATTTGAGGCACTAGCGTACATAGTATACATAAGGAGATGTGTTTATTTTCTCTAATGTGTACATTTAAAGAGGCTATTAATATTTTTCAAGTATAGGCAGATGTACAAAGGGGAGCCCTAAGGTTTAGAGATTTTTTTGACAATAGATGTGTCAATTTCATCCGATTCACAGTTTCATCCATTATTATCATATCGTAATAGTCCTCAATGACTCCCTCGCCTATTCTTGTTAGGGTTTGGATTTGGGTTATAGGATAGGCTGGAGACTCTTGGAGGGCTCATGGGCTCACTTTGAGTTTTGCTCTCTGAATTGTGGCTAGGTTATTATGCTATTGTCTTTGTTTGTTTGATGTAATCATTGAGTTACATGCTATGGATGGAAAAACGTTCAATGACTTTCTCATTAGAAAGTGAACATGGATTTTACATGTAATGAAGCCATATTTAATTAATGATTTATATTTTGTATACGTAGTGGAGGCATTTATCACATTAGATTGAAAAGCTTAGTATATATACATGAGTCCATTTTCTAGTTTGTTGTTAGTACGTATACATCTATTTTTCTCTATGAACTTTGCATATATAGGGGGTTTAATTTCATAGTGACCCATACACGTCACTTAGGTTTCTCATGAAGAGTCCACCCCCATGTGAACGTTCACACAAAAGCTCAAGTGTTTTTGTATCTCAAATTAAAAGGCTTTAATGTAAATGTGTACATTGGGAAGATTGGGTAGATGTGGCTACACAAATAAAGACGTCCCCTTCTCGACTATTAGGGGATAACTTAATCAAGGTAATGTAATTATGAAATCATTATCACATTCTTGCTAATTTTGTATCATATATTAGTTACGTGGACTTTACATTGAACTCAAAATCAGTTTCTCAAACTACATAGTAGTGTTTTCTTAAGTTGAAAACAAACAAAATCTGATGAGAAAGTGATGCCACACTCTAGTTATTTGTAAAGTAAAGGAGATGACACCATGGGTTTAGTCCTAAACCTTGGGTTTGTGAGAATTAACACAAAGTCACCCAAGTTTTCTTAATGCTTAGATTACCATATACCCAAAGAGTGGTGTTGGGCCATTAAAACCGGCTTTCTAGCTTGTCCTACTGGGATGGGTAGGCGAAGCTAGCCTTGCACAAGGTTTAGGACAGTGGATCCCACATACATACCCTACTTTAGATCCTAAAATTCTCTCAAAATTTGAGAAGTGGAAAGAGGAAGTTCCAAAAGTTTTACCCAACTTTCAAAATAGGCTCCAATGTACGACGAGCTAACAAGCTCTTAATAGGAAGTTTTCTCTAAGAAGTATCAAACCCACGGTTTTGCCCCTCTATGAGGGACTTTATGGATAACTTTAATAACAACACTTCATGAAGAAAAGAAAAGAAAATGCATACTTTGGATTCAAACCCTAATGCAAACTCCCTCACTATGTTTCTTGATACTATCAAAATTTCTCTCAAGTACTAGGGTCGCTTCAATTTGGAGTTTCTTTAGTCTTGAACCCTAGTGTAAAACCCACCCTTAAGTGGGCCTTGAGTCCCCAACTTATGAGCAAATTGGAAGACTAGGTTACTTGCAGTCAAGGCCCAACACTTGCAAGTAAAAGCCACATGCATACGCAACATTTAACACCTAGAAGGAGAGTTCTTTGGAAAGGATTATAGAACCTTTCATTAGACTATCCTCTATCCACTCATCATGGTTATGTACAAACACGTCACTAGGACCATTCAAAACAACGAATTTAGAAGGATCCACCACCATACTAGTCGTACACAAAGAATGTTTTCAAAGTGCACCGTAGAACTTTAAAAAGGGCCGCAAGCTCCCATTTGTGTTCCTTCCCGACGCACTTGGACCCCAATGGACACATTGGAATAGGTGGGCTCCACCTAAGTAAGCCTTACTCATATCATATGTGCATGTGCTCGCTTCTCCCATTATTTGTGGGCCCGATATAATATACACTACCCCGTACGACCAACAACTACTATGTGTGTCCCTCCCTCTCTCTCTTTGTGAGAAGACTTGATTGGCCATTTCACTGTTTTGGAGGCCCTCGAGCATCGTGGCCATGAGGTGTGTTTGTGTGTCACCCTGAGTGAGCAATTCGTACATTGTTCTCATTCAAGGTCCATGTTTATCCTTGATCAAGATAAGACTTTGCGTGACGTTGCTATAAGGTGTATGCACCTGTTGTGTGCATTGTACCTGAAATGGACACAATCTAGGGTTGGTTTTCATCGCGACATTTAGATTCTAGGAACATCACAGATTGTGTTCATTTTAAACGAACTGTCCATAATAGGTGCACATACCTTAGGTCCACTATACAAGGCTTGTGTCCCACTTGTGTGGTCCTCTTAACTTGGGCCACACCAATTTTTTTTTAGTTATAGTGTTCTAGTAAGTTTGCTAAACCTAACATCAACATCAAACATACAACTGTTCAAATTAAACATGTGCAAGGGCAAAAAGTTGGGTGGGATAGTTCTTCGTTTTAGATTATAACCTTTGATAGTTTCATGTAGAGAGTGGACGAGATGACATCATATGTTGGAACTTACAACACGAAATATGCAACCGGAGTCGGGCCATGATATCACTAGCTTAGGAGTCTTTTGGAGTACCTTGATCTTCATGTGTGTGACCTCCACTAGTTTTCACTAATCAACATGCGGACACAATTCTAGTCCAAAACATTTAATAAGCTTCAACCCAAATCTATGTTAACTAGGTTTATGAGGAATTTATTGAACTCTAAACCCAAGAGGATGTTTACGTGAAATTTGCCAAGTTCTTTGAGGACATGGGGAGGACACTAACTGTACCAACAAGTTTATGTCACAAAGTTCTTATCTTCTAGAAGCCCTGAACCCCTAATGTTCTATGCGACCATAATTAGGTCGTGAACTATTTGCTCTGATCCCCCTGACACTAGTTCAGATGGCTTCTGGATTGTTCCAACTACTTCTCTTGTTCATGGTCAGGTCTGCTATGTCCTACCACATGGATAATTTTTATTCAACATAGTTAGTTGTTTTTGGATTAATTCAAATATGGGAGTGTGCTTTCAACCCGTTTACAGTGGAACCAGTCCACGAACATCTACTTGACATTTGTCACCTCTGCCGTTTAGGGACATCATATCCTAAACATGTTTTTTTTGTTGATCCCTATGTGCAAATGATTCCCAATTGATCTGAAAATTTGCATGACACCCAAACGCAACATATCCTAAACATTTACTGTTGAAAATTTTAGTTGACATGTGTTGCTGGGTGTAAATCCACGTGGAAGGTGCGTAGTTGTGGCACCGCTGCCTCAAATTGCAAAGCTTCCCAAAAAAATCACAAAAGAGTGGTTTCAAGATTTGTGAGCTGATTTGAGTATGTATATTGCCCTTCTTTTGAATGAGGGTAGCATTTTATCATTTGGAGATGTTTTGAGTGGAGGTTCGATGAAAAACCAACCCCGATTTAATTTCTAAATTATTGCCCCTCAAGACCATTATCGACATTCCTATTATAATTTCCTACATAATAGATTTTCAACGTTTCAAAATTTGGATTGTGAGTAGTCACTTCTAACCCGCAAACATTTATATGGGTTGGATTTGTCAGGAAAACTTTAGATCTTTAACTACGGTCGCTGAAATTGAGGTCACATTTTCAGGGCATATTTGAGGGAAATCGGACGTGGGAAGTTGAAGGGTTAAGTTTAAGGATTGAACATGATTTCAACCCTTACTTATATAGAATAAACAAGACTTAATAAGTTAAGTTCCATTGGCCCCGCAGTAGGTTCGAGGATAAAGCCTCCGGATGCCAAAATCCCAACGCTTTCAAATTGAATTCAAAGTCAAGACAGTTGAACACAACTCAACAACCGAGTAACGAACATGGATCATGTCCTAAATGACCAGTGTCCAAGGAAGATTTTGAACATAATCGGTCAAAATCCTAGTGTTTCTAAGTACAACCGGTTACATGTTGCGATCTTTTGGTTTTCTTTATTATTCCACTAAAATCGTTGGTAATTTTCCTGAAGTGTTGAACGTCAACCGGTTATTTCTCAAACTCAACCGGTTCATCTGTAACTAACTGCCGGTTCTCCCCGTTCATTGGGAGTGACTCCGTCCTTGTATTTTGATGGAATCAAATATCATGGTCAATTCATGGACATATTTTGTGAATTTTGATGTCTGAGTCAACTTTCTGGGCAAAATACGATTTGACATCTTGGACCATTTTAAAATAGGCATTGAAATGTGGCTTCAAAGAAAAGAGGGAAACGGGAAGCTCCATTGGCGGTGGGTCGGTCAAAGGGAGCCCAATGCCCGGACCTAATTTCCTTTCCCGTCCACTTCCCATTTCTTTCGGGTATGCCCTTGGCTCCTAAGGTAGGCGTGCCTAATTTGGTTACCTATCTATATTTGAGTGGTATTTGGTTTGGTGTGGCTCCAACAACGAATACCCGAAAGACATGTGTTTGAAAGAGATTGGATTGCATGCTCAAAATACGATAAGCATCCTAGGTTTAGTAGAATCTTCACTTTGATACACTCTAAACTCTGTAATAACACTCTTGTGGCAACCAAAGTGCACGTGATATTAAGGGTTTATGTAGTGATAAAAGAGAATCAATGTAGCATGTGACATTATGGAATAACACAAAGTCAACATTGCAATATTGACAATAACTACAATCATGGCAAGATGATGTGTGCATGTGAGCGTGTGGTTTCAATTCTTTGGTGGGTTATTTTGATGTCAAAACCCATGATATATGGGCGGGAAATGTGGCAATGAGGAGTGAGATTTAAATTAAGAACATTTGTTCCCTAGGGTTTTAGAATATAAGAGAAGGAGTGACATTAAGGAGGTTGATATACGGAGCTTACAATGTAATGAATAAGATATTCAAGTGAGCCCTGAAAATATGAGGAAAGTGGTTATGGGCTTGGATTTGGATTTGGTAACCATCTCATACTAAGCGCGTGTTTCATATCCTAGGAGAAGTGGGTTAGTTGGATAAAAGCAACCATTTAAGACCCATCTACCTTAGAGTTTTCCATATTGAAGGGGTTGACTCTAGCATGGCATAAAAAATACGATAAATAGAAGTTATATATTTGTATAAAGTTAAGCTCCTCCTAACATTACTCAACAAAGTGGCCCCTCATAATATAATAGTGGGATGTTGGGAGCTCAATTTGAATTCGAATCTCCTTTGAGCATCCGGCTGTTATATTATGAGACCCACCGAACGAGAGCTGAAGGTTGAGTAACGTTGTCCTATTATTCAATGATGATACAATGAATAATAAAATTTGCTCAGTTGCATTGTGAAGTTCTATGGGCTTGAGAGTCTGATGAAATGTGTTATGAATAATGATGCTTGATTTGCAAGGATGTTAGATTTAGAATCAAGTATGGTGATTTCTCCCTGGATGGACCTACCACATGTGAGTCATTGTTACACTTTTGAAACCATGACCACATAACATTATTGACCAGTGCAGATTTAGTCAATCTGCACTAGGTTGGGGCATCCCATAACTATATTCTTAGGGCCCACATAACGAATGCACATTGCGTAGGTAATAATGTTAAGATTTGCAACACATGAATTCCCAAAATAACTTAGTTCTAGCCAAGGATGGTTGAAAATGAAGTTGTAGGCCACATGTCGTTAGCCCTTGGAAGCTTGGCCATTGCCATTATGCGAGCCCAACCACCGCATTCCAATTAAAACTGAGATGCCCCGGTTGTGCCATCACTTGTTTTAGGAGACATAACACACTTTTGAGGTTAAATAATATTAGTGTTAGCACTTGATAATAAAGTTATCCTTAAAGTCTCGGGATGCCGGGTGAAAGTCAAGCTGCAGTCCCAAGTTGAGAGATCTATTCTATATTTACAGGGTTTGCCTTCTTGTGTTAGTAGACTAAAAATAATGACAGGGTCAATCTTTGGGAACCTTGAGTTGGGACCCTCGGGAACTTTTGACCCTGACTCCTTTGTTTCTAGAGGCACCCTACCCCCTTCTGCTTTCCACTTGCATCCTCATTTCCTTCTTGAGCCAAATGTAGGCAGGCAGCCGCGCTGGCAGGCTGCACCGGGCTAATTAAAGCTTCGGCAAAATGGGGCAAGCAAGCTCCTTAAGTTTACGTTAATCCACCTAAACTCAAGGTACAGGTCTAAAGTCAGGTCTCCCAAGGCTGAGATTTTAAGGATAACTTTAATATCACTCAATTATCAAACATGCTCTTTATATCATCAAATAAGGTTGCATCTCAAGAGCCTGTGAGCCCATATTCAGTTCAACTCTATAAATCCCCACCTTTTGATACAGAAGAATCACTTCTTGAATAATAGGAAATAAGACAATTGAAACTTCATAACATTATTCAGATCCATAACAATATTTTGTGGGATTGACACTATTCCACAAAATATTCTATGGATCTGAATAATGTTATGTTCCTAAATACTAATATTCTATTGATTAAGTATTTATACTTTTATTTGTATAAACACTTAAGTGCCACTTATGGAAGCTATTGATTATGACCTATTATGGAGACTTCATTATTATTATTATTATTATTATGGAGACTATTGACCTACAATAATAATAATGATAATAATATGAGTGTTTTTAAATGACTTTTATCTAACGATTCTTTTTAAGTCAGCCTGCTAATGTTGGATAAAAAGATCTCATGGGACTAGGTAAGCACTTTGAGTCTAGTGCACTTCTGGTGTTAAGATGAGGTGGATTGAGAAATCCAATAAAGTTAATGTGGATCTCAAACAAGAACATATGCATGGAGTACATTTCTTCCACCCTTAGTAAACTTCTAGTTGCACTTCTAGTTTATACGATGCATAAAACTACTAGAGGGGTTTCATGGGGTTACTTTGAATCTCTTTCTTAGCGTACTTCTACATAGTGCATCTCTAATTCAAGCCTCACCGGATAGATCAACGCATTACTAGATAGATGGATGGATGGATGCAAATCGTGACTAAGTAAGTAAAGTTAGCACTACAAACGAACCCCAAATATGTGCGGCTCCATATTGACGAGTCTTTCTTGCTCCCCTCCACATAAAATTCTAGCAAAGTTTTTTCCCTCTACAAAATGAGGTCAAGTAGATTCGCTCCCAACTTTGGTCCAACGACACAAGACGCACACAAGTGCTTTAAGGATGACTCTCGTGAATAACAAAGTCCTCCAAAGAGAGGCACCACGCTCCCAAGTTCATTTATTCTTGAAGGACTTTGCGGATAATTCTATTGTTGGGGTTCCATTAAAGTCTTAAATGAAATCATACCCTATTCTATATATTAAATTCAAAACACAAAAAATTAAATTTAAATGTTTCAAAATTAGGTTCAGACAGAAGACACTCTCATGGGCAAGGGGTAGGTGTCCAACTCTTTGATTTGGGTTCCACGACTATCTATCCAAGGTGAAAATGCAGTCAATTAGGTTATACCACTAAATATTGTCTTAAGACTTATTCAACTCAAATTTAACGTCATAGACCCCGATCTATTCTAGAGGGGTTCAAATCAATACCTACGATGAATTTGTGGGGTTCAAATTTTCACTAGACTCCTTTTGCCTTGGTAATAGTGGTGGAGCTTGACTCAAAGAGGAGGCCACGGTGTAGCCCTGGCCGACGAAGAGTCTTGCAAAGAGGCGCCAAACTCATGCTTATTTAGTAAGGTAGATGTGCCTATCTCAATTACCTACCTTAATTGGACACCTATGTAAGAGTGGTATGTGGCTTGGTGTGGCTCCAAGAATGAGTTACCACAAGACATGTGTTTAAAAAAGATTGATGACATGCTCAAAATACGATAACCATTCTAGACTCAATAGTCAACATAATTGGGGGGGGGCCATATGACCACTTAACGAGCACAAGAATCTTCACTTTGATAATGAATAAGATATTCACGTGAGCTCCGAAAATTATGAGGAAAGTGGCAACGGCCTCGATTGGGATTTGGTGGGCTAGCTAGTTGGATAAAAGTAACCATTTAAGATCCATCTCCATTCTTTGACTCAGTGGATAACTCTATTGGAAAATGGCTTCAATAATAATAATAAAAATGAAAAATAACAGAACTGGCTGCCACCTCTCAGACTTCTCACCAACTGCATGTGGATCCCACTATCACGAGATCCGTCCGAGTCTTCTCTTTTCGTCCAGAGGTTTCGTCCACGTTCGTCCCCCTTCCTCTTCGTGGTCTTCTCCGGTGCTTGGGCTGGTCGTCTTCTCCGCCGTGTAGAGCCAGCGTTGAAAGAGCTCTCCCAGCCAGCCTAGGAGTCGATGTTGCAGCGTTGGTTTTAGCTCAATCTGAACACCGTGACGATTGACCCCGGGCTCCCCACAATTCAGGCACATGCTGACATCTACGACTTTCTCCTCCCTCTTTCTTTCTTACTTGCTTTCTGTCTTTTTGCGGTGGGTTTCCACCCCCTTTCTAACTCAACTTATTTGCAGCCTGGGACTCCTAGAACCACCTCAATACGCCAGTCTCATTGATTGCGAGCGCTGGCTGCTTGAAGGAGACTAAAAATAACTGAAGACCACCGGCCTCCCGACAGTCGCAACGTTTTTTCTACGACTTCGGGATTGTTTTATGTGAATCGTCAATTCGGTGGATGGAAGGTTGGCAGAGTCGGCAGGTTTGGTGGAGAAGTGCAATTCGGAGATTGAAGCTCCTTTTCTCAGGTTTTGGAAAGTTAAAGTGATGTGTTTCGAAGGCCTCGGGTGCTTTGATTCTTTTTTGAGGTGAAGAACTCGAGCGTTAAACGTCACAAGGACGTTTTGGTCTTCATTCTGCGGGCGTTGCAGATTGAACCGTTGTTTTTCTCTCCAGTTGCGATGTCTGGCTTCTTGGGTTGCCTCGACTTCGCTTTGTGCAGAGTTGAGTTTAGGTAGTCTGAGAATGCATGGAAGAGTGAGCGCGATTTTCGATTGGGAGTTATCACTGCGGCGCGCTTGCAGTGGTTTACAGGAATTCCAGACATTTGCGAGGATTGTGCTACTGTTCCACAACTAAGTCGCGTTCTTATTTACTGGCTAACTTACCTGAGGCATTGTGCCGTCTTTGTGAGCTACCGAAATCGGATACAAGAAAAGAACCACTGTGCATTTATTTTGCCGAACCTGGCGGAGACTCTCAAGGGAGGTGGAATTATTATTGGCAATCCATAACCTCCTCCACCTGAATTAATTGGAAACTCCAAGGAGTCAAGCGAACTAGAGCAATCACAACCAGGATCTAGTCAGTGATGGTTTGAAGTTTAAAGCTTTGGAAGACTGTTGCGTGCGTGCTGCGTTGTATATTTAGAGTCTGGGAGGCAATGCGACAACGAAGGTATTTCTTTGCAACGGATTCCTTAATATTCTTGTGATGGAGTTTGAAGCAGTGGAGTGAAGAACAATCACCAACAGGAGTCTTAGTTTCTTGATACTTTGAGCTCAGAAGAGCTAGTATTCATCGTACTCGGCTGGCGTTGTGAATGGTTGGTGAGTCTAGGGATCGAAGGAGCTGGATTGGTGCTGGCATTCTATTCATCCTGGAAGGGAGTTGTGAGAAGAAAGGCAAACGATGGTGGAGAGGTAAGAGAAAAATTGTTTATGTACCTTGGTTCGGGGTGTTCAGTGAATGTCAATCGATGCAATGAGTGGCACTTGAGGCGATTAAGTGTTTCGAGGCTGCAGACTTGTTATTGAAAATTGTAGTGAACACTCAGGGAGATCGCCATAGCCAAGGATCAGAAGATTGAGAAATTGAAGGGGACGGGTTAAAAGGGGGACCTACGTATGCCTCTCGCTGTTACATTTTGACGCAAAGTAGACATATAAGATGTAAGAAACAATCTTGCAAACACTAGTAAGTAGACATATAATATATAAGAAACAATCTACAAACACTAGTGGTGCGCAGCGACGTAAATTTTTGGAGCAAGAACAGTGGAATGATCCGTTTGGACAACAGAAGGGAAAGACTGAAGCCATAAACCATCAAATCAACCAAGAGGAGAGGAGGAACTGTATGATGCTAGACTGTCGATATATTGCAGAAGTTCGAAAATCTTCCTGTCGTGTTTGCGTTCAGTTACTACTATGGAGATATTCCCCTTAGTTTCTTCGTTTTTGCTTGTACGCAACTGTTTTCTCGAATTGCTTTCCTTTTTTCTCTCTTCGTCACTTGTCGCCGTGTGTCTCAAGTACGACTTTGCTTGGTTCACAGGAATTCCAAACAGCTGTGAAGGATTAATTATTTCCTACAAGCGTTCTTGCTGGCTGAGGCATCGTGACATCTTCGAGGGCCAAGGAACGGAATTGGTGTGCGAGAAAAGAGGTCGGGCTGGACATTTATTTTGCCCAATTCGGCGGAGACTTTAAAGGGAGGTGACAAGTTCTACCGACTAACGAATCACTTAAAACTTGTGATCAGGAGCAGCTGTGTTCGCACCCTAACCAGAAAACTGCAAACTAGTCGCAGCTATTTGCGGTCGGAAATTTTGTGATACAAGAATTGAGTGATGGCTGCTTATTAGGTGGTGGAAGGAAGAAGGCGTAATAGTATTGAATGCAGGATTCAGAAGAGGAGGAAGAAGCACCATCATCATGGCGCTTACTGCTCTCTCTTGTTATCTCCAAGTCAAAAAGTCTTCGGTATTGCCGTTTCTTCTCTTTGTAAGCTGCGCTTTAATGCTTGCAGCGCGATTCAGCTGTGCACAGGTTACTGTGGATGGAAACTTTGAGATTGAAGACAATTCGCAGGTGGACTATAGAGAAGCCTCCAGCAGGAGAGTAATCGCACAAACTGCGGTGAGTTATCTTGCGCTTGTAAAACAACCTGTGAATCACGGAAGAAAAAGGGTCATCTCTACTGTTTGTATCCGCCCTGGCGCCAGTGAAATTCCCTTGTGAAACCCAGCTATGGAGATTCTTCCTCATAAAATTAACGCGGGGTAACGTGTACTGTGTTCCGGATTCAAGGAATCCTGCATGTGTTACTCGATTGGAATGCCCTGAAAGCAATCTCTGGGTTTCGTAATGAAAGATTGCTCTGGATGTGAGTGCCGAGGAATTTGTACATGATTAGAATTCGTCATGTTCATAGCACCCAGATCTGCTTAGAACGAATGCTGGTCATAACAATTCTGCTCATTGCATATTTCGGACATATCCTGATTGGCCACATCGGGTAATTTCATAGCTGCTTAAAATACCAGCTTGTGTCGAATGGAAAGTGCGTTCTAGAAACTATGCAATTCTTAGAGATAAAAGATTCTGCCATTTTGTTCTTATAATGTGGTTGAAATTGAACTGTAAACCCGTTTTGGGTTCACATATGAGCTTGCAGCTATTGTCAAGGGTGAAGCGTCCCTCATACATGCCAACCCTAAGTTGGTGTTCTCTCTTTCTATGGTTGAAAGTGAGACATACTTTTATGTTGAAATGTCCCCTCTACAACTTTATTAAAGATAGGTTTCCTTTTCTATTTCAAAACGAAACATTCATTAATTAACTTATCAAGTCTTTTTATCAAGTGATTCATCAAGTTAATATTAGCCGTTATGTCACAAAAGTCATTGCATTCTCTTACTCCAAGAAACTACAGCCTTTTTGACCCCACCTTGATATGTACTTTGAATCCCATACCCCTTTTGACTTCATGTATTTCTTAAATCAAAATTCATTTCATTACATAGCCTTCTTCAAAGTCAACACTAGTAGAAAAGGTGGTTGTAAAACGCACTTCCCATTTGACATGGACGGCCATTAACACACGACCCGACCTGATTGACAATAGTCGAGCTAAATCTATGATGGTTGGAGACTGGAATTGAATATTGTCAATCGGGTCGTATTCTAACGATCTCCTGTTTCAAATGGGAAGTGCGTTTTAGGGCCATGGAGTTTCCTACTACCTACAGTAATGCAGAGAGACAGATTCTTTATAGAATTCAGCACGTTGCCGTATTTTTATGAATCTTTTCCTGCAATTTTTTCTGCACAGGGAACAAATTCGACGCAAAGCTTGTTGGAGGATTCCCAGGCGCTGCTCCTGGTGAAAGCGGCGATTACAAAGGACCCCTACAATGTCACGAGATACTGGAAACGTCAAGGGAAGAGGCAAGTGCTCAATGCATGCAGATGGCTGGGGATCACGTGCACGAAGAGAAGAGTGACGGGAGTCAACATTTCAGGTCACGCGCTGGAGGGCTCTATAAGTGCAGATTTAGGTCGTCTTGCACATTTGACCACTCTCGACATGTCAACAAATTTTTTCTCGGGTTCGATTCCCACGGAGCTAAGCGGGGCTACGTGGTTGAAATCTCTGAATCTCGGGAGCAACCGCCTCACAGGTTCAATACCCTCCTCCCTGGGCGGTTTGAAGAACCTCACTTACCTTGTGCTAGCGAATAATGAACTTGACGGAGCGTTTCCATCGTCGATTGTGAACATGACAAGCCTTACAACGCTCAACATTTCCAGCAACAACTTTACGGGGACGATTCCATCCGGATTGCAGAACTTGAAAAACCTAACGGTTCTGGATGCGAGTAACAATAAAATCAACGGTGGGTTACCTTCGACGTTGGGCGCTTGGATGTCTCTTGTAAAGCTGGACTTCTCGAATAATCATCTGGATGGGGGCATACCTACTACCATTGGCGATCTGACGGTTTTGGAAGGTCTGTGGCTTTCTGGTTGTTCTCTAACTGGGGAAATTCCTCAGCAGATCACCGGATGCACGAAACTCATTGAAATTGATCTGAGTAATAATGGTCTTCGGGGCAGCATTCCCTTTCAGAGCTTGGGAAACTTGACTTCCCTGCACTTGCAGAACAATTTCCTGGAGGGCAACTTCGTCACGAATCTGGGTATGTTTCCGAAATTGGAAGACATCGATCTGGCGAACAACCTCCTGAATGGGAGTATTTCTCATCAGATTGGTAACCTTCCTCTGAAATATAACCTGTCTCTTGCTCACAACAACCTCACTGGGAGCATCCCTGATGGAGTGGGTGGATTGACCCATGTGCAAAGCATCAATCTCTCCTCGAACGGATTTTCGGGAATTATCCCCAGTGCTATTGGCAATTGCACCAACCTTGCCGAGCTTGATGTTTCCAGCAACATACTTACAGGGAGCCTTCCACAGTCGCTGGATTCTCTCACCAGCTTGACCGGTTTGAATGTCTCCCATAACATGCTCAGCGGCCCCCTCCCTACATTCGACAATTTAACGAACCTCAGGGTGTTGGATGCATCCTTCAACAATTTCTCGGGGAAAGTCTCGGCTACTTTCGTCAATTTTTCTTCTCTTCTGTTCCTCAACGTATCTTACAACGGGCTTTCAGGTGAACTGCCAGTTTTCACTGCTCACGACAATGTCACAGCGGATAGTTTTCGCAACAATTACCTTTGCGGTTCAATTCTCAACATTGTATGCGGTGGGGGGTCATCCGACAAATTGTCAACCAAGGCCATCATAATCATAGTAATAGGGAGCGTAGCAGGTTTTATTGTCGCACTTGGGATCCTGTACTTTTGTGTGGCATGCTGGAAGGCACGGAAGAGTAAAGGCAGCAAACATTCCTCACAGGTTTCTGCGGAGCTTCAGTTGCAGCTCTCGTCCGAGGATATCCTGACAGCCACAAAGGGCTTCGATGATGGAAACCGCATTGGTATTGGGAAGTTGAGCACTGTACATAGAGGGGTACTCCCAGACGAGACTGTTGTGGCTGTCAAGAGACTTGCCATCACCAAGAGTGCACCAGGTAAAGAACTGGAGAATGCGCCTTCTCTAGACGAAGAGCTTGAAACCTTGGGACATATCCGTCACCGGAGTTTGGTGAAAGTTTTGGGATACTGCTCCACTGAGCAGATCAAAGCACTTGTCCTTGAGTACATGCCCAATGGAACATTGGATGGTCTACTCTACCCCCCGCGAGAGGCTGAGGTTGTGAAAGCTGTTGACTGGAACCTCCGGTTCAACTCCGCCATAGCCATTGCGGAAGGGTTGAAGTTCCTTCACCATGATTGCCGACGTCCTATTGTGCATGGTGACATTAAGCCCAGCAACGTTCTTTTTGATGCACAAATGGAGGCCAAGGTTGCTGACTATGGAGTGGCCCGAATTCTGGCCGACCAAGGGTTTGGCCCCAGCGCATCACCTTCTGCGTCGCCTTCTGGTTCTGCTTATGGTTACACTTCTCCAGGTAAAACACCATTGCAACATTTGTGCGTATTTTTCCACGCAACCTCGGGAGTTAGTTCCCTGTGATTTTCCTTTGGCTGTTTCGCATACAATACCAATAATCTCTTTCCACTTTTGGTGCATGCTCGGAGGTAGTGTTTGGATTTAAATGAAGAGCAACCTATTTCGTGAGGATCATTGACGGCCAAACTCGTTTTAGCACCTCTTGGCATGCCAAATGTGTTTGACCCTCAATTAATTACCGATATAGAATGTTCTTCGTTTAAACCTCCACGTGACTGCCTCCAAGGATGCACCGAAAACTTACCGAACATGGAAGGTGTTGTATGCAAAACTTCCAACTCCAGACCAGAAGTCATGTTGAGTTATAGGATAACTCTAATGTCGTCATACAATTTCACAATGCTCCCAGTGTCACGAAGCCTTACCAGAGTCTGATGATTGTCTTGATTTGCAGAGGTTGCAGCTTCGGGGATTCCAACGCTCAAGGGCGATGTTTACAGCTACGGTATATTGGTACTGGAGATGATCACCGGGCGTCACCCTTACAGTCTGGAATTAGGTCAAACCTTGCCACAATGGGTCCGCTCAACAATCTCAAACTCCAAGACATTGCAGAATGTGCTCGACCCCATCCTCATGAACGATGTTCAGGCTCACCAACAGAAAATGGCGATGGTGTTGGGAGTGGCGCTCCTGTGCACACGAGACAATCCTCAAGAACGGCCTCAAATGGACGACGTTCTCAAAATGTTGATCCACATCAAAACAAGGCCAGCTAGCAGCAGCCGGCGCCGATTCAGCATTTCCAGCCGGCAAAACTCAAGCACCCTCCGGAGAACGACGAGCGAGATTCAACGGCCCACTCAACCACCCATGGTCCAGCCGTTCCCGCACAATCCCTCCCTCTCCGATTGGACTCCAACACCGGACGAAATTGTATAACTAACCCTAACCCCCGGATCACATCCTCAAACCTCAATAATTCGAATGCCGCTCCGACTGACCTCTAAGGTGAGCATTTCAGATCAACAAACCTTCTCTTCTTCTGCAATTTGGAACAATGTTGTATCCGTTCTTCACCTTTTGCGTTGAGAATGCACATTAGCTCTCTAATTAGTAAGTTATTCATCTCCATGTGTAGCAACGTCCTATTTGTCTCAAGATTCAATCTAAACACAAGAATGCACACTCTTTAGAGTACACAAATTGATTGAGTAGCTCGGTGACGAATACATACGCATGTCAACCTTGAAACATGAAGACAACTGTCTGACTTGAAAACAAGCTTCTCATTTCTGAGCTCTTCTCTTTTGCAGGTAGTGGGAATGCGGGATCAGGCTTGATTGATCTTGAGCAGAGCTTAATAAAAGAAGACCTGCAATTGCGGTCACAACTTGTACATGATTTTTCCAGGGTGGACGAAGTTTTGCAGCGGTTGTAGAGTAGATTCAGTAACATAGAGCAGTACAAAGTAATTGTAAGCTTGTGATGTGCATTCACTCCGATTCCATCAGTCCTTGGCGAGGAATTTGTTCACTAGACACAAGACTCCACCCAAATCATCTTACCGCTTGAAACAACATTGTATTTGTACCGATTCATGATACACATTAATTGATGCAGGCTCCTGCAATCCTTGACCTGCAGCAAAAACATGCGCTTCTGTCTCTCTAATCTGCTTTTCTCGGCACTTCCATTTGTATTGTCCTTGACTTTCTAATATTTGGATTGGACCTCCAAAGTTAGGAGGGCATGTGTGATCATTCAAAGAGAAAGAATATCTTCCCTTTGACCTGTTATACATTTTGCATCTCAACTTCGATGTGGAAACTTGAGATGACAACCTTTGTGATTCACAATTGCTAACTGGATCAGACAATTCCCAAGCTCATCCAACAACCATAAATTTTTGTGCAGTTGGGAGTGTCCCAATAGGACCCCCACAACTAGCACAATATGCGTCACTATCACATTGTGTGCAATTGAATTGAATTTTTCGAATCTTTTGTCCTTTCATAATTGCGAACCCTAATCCTCTAGTGAGTGTATACATGTTACTTAGATGTGCCTAAATCAAACACCAAAATTTTTTGGACACCTATATATTTGAGCGGTATGTGGTTAGGTGTGGATTTAAGAACCAGCACCAACAAGACACGTGTTGAAAAGAGATTGAACTACGTGCTCAAAACATTCTAATCATTTTAGGCTCAATAGTCAACATGATTGGGGACCTATATGACCACGTAATGAGCAAGAGAATCTTGACTTCATTCATATGAGCTCCGGAAATTATGAGGCAAATGGCTATGAGCACGATGTGGATTTGCTAATCATTTTGCACTAATTGCGTGTTTCCATATCCTACAAGAAGTGGGTTTAGAGAAGAAAAAAAGTATCCTTGTAAGGCACGTCTATCTTAAGACAACACGAGTAGGGCTACATGTTACGTAGATGGGTCTTAAGTGGATCGATTTCTTAATCAAACCCATGTATTTGATCGGAATGTGGTTCAGTGAGGATCAAAGAGCAAACATCATAAAGACACATGTTTAAAAGAGATTGAACTATGTCTCCAAATATTAATAACTATTCTACACTCAATAGTGAACACAATTGGGAGGACCTATGTATCCAATTAAGAAATCAACAAACATACACTTCCGAAAACCAGAACTAGATCAGGGGAGGTCCGATTTTCAATCCGTTTTTTACAAATGCTTCATCGTAGATTTGCTAATACAACACGAGTTTTGTTGTGTAAATCTAATCGGTAGAAGTTGCAGAACACATAAAACGAACCAAATAACACGCACACACCTTTGGTACTGGAGAAACATAGTGATCAAACAAACAATTACTCAACAGCCATATAAGTTGCTGAGGGATCATATATAGCAGCTCATGAAATGGATAACAGGAACTTATAATAATTGCAAACTTACACTATAAAAGCGGACCTTTCAGATTTCTGAACATCTACATGGATGAGCCATGTGTGCAGAACAACAGCGAGGATGACCCTCTCAGCGAAGAAACAAACAGAAGCCATGAGGTTTGTGTCTCTAAAAGCGACACTTCCAGAAACTTACTTTTGCACTTTTAGGCAAGTTACACAGCTCAGAGGGGAATTTTATTATTATTATTATTATTATTATTATTAATCCCATAGATTTTTTAAACTGTGAAGAGTGTGCAGAAAATGATAAATAAATGAATATGTAAATTCAGATGCAACTTACAAAAATTTGCAAAGAAATTTTAGGGTTTTTATTTATTTTTATAATTTTTTTTGTTGTCGAGTAGGGGGGTCCACAATTGTTGGATTCTTAGGTGAGGACGGTCACAAAACCAACGTTGCAACAAGTGAGAGCCTTCTATTAAATGAGGTCATTGTTCACCTTTTGTCACGGGGGGTGCACCTACACTTGCTTTATGTATACACGTGCGAGAACCCCCTATTTAATGGGGGGGGTATTTACCTTCCTTCGTTGAATATTTTCCACCCTATAAGTAGCTAAATTTCTACTGCATGGTATTTTCTAACACCCTATCATTATATATAAATTATAGAGTCGCATAATAATAATCACCCTATCTTATTTATAAGTAGTAGAAATTTTGTGTGAACAATCTGCACATACATTACCCATATAGTGCACTATGCAATGACAAATGCCAATTTGGGATGGATTTCAAGGAACATAGATGCAATTGTCTTAAGTGTTCATATAGAGGCCACAAAAATATTAGTGTTGAGCAAGTGTTAGCAATTCCAGAGACAAGCCGAGTCACTGGCACCACCAAAAAAGGCCGGAATTAGTCCTTCGGTCACCTTTTTCCAACGACAACGACAAGAGCAAACACATGAGCACAAGAACAAGCACAAGAGCGAGCACATGAGCGAACAAAATGAGCAAGAAACCCTAAACCGAAGCAGAGCAACCAACTAGAGGAGAAAACAAAACCCTAAGGATGGAAATGAAAAACCTAAGGATGGTACTTCCATCCAAAGGTGACCGTTTCAACAAATCCATCCGCATGTTCACATACATTTTGCCTATTTCTCATCCAATGCCACTAATGGCATATGATTTATATTGAACCTATAAATTTTTAAAAAAAACTTAATTTTATTTATGCTATTTTACATCTAAATAATAATAAATACCACAACTTAAAACACACTATACATTATATATAATTCCCAAATTCAAATTTAGAGGAAGCTATTGTATATCTAAAAAAATGTAAAAATTATGTGTCTTGAATAAAATCCACCCTACATTTTCTCGCACGCGGTTTTCTACATTTTCGCCGCTGCACCCCCCGTGCCTTTTGTGGAATACTTCTTATATTGTCTTGTTGATTAGGTTCATCTAGATTAATCATTGTGATTGGCCAAAGTTGATGCACTACTTAGATTGTTCTTACATTCTTCTTACGCTGCCAATATGGTTGACAAATATGGTGGTATTTTATACTTAATGTCATATATAATTAGTTGATTTTAGCTTTGACTTCCTTAAGGCTCAAAATCAGTTGGCAGCATCAAGAAACATACAATTTTAGGTACACATACCTTAGCAAGTTCATTGAGCGGGCAATGTCATAGTACATTGCACCGGGCATTAGAGTTATCCATAGAGTCCCTCAAACCATGGGTTTGATCCTTTTGGGGGAAAACTTTCTATTAAAAACTCATTAGCTCGTTGTGCATTGGAGCTTATTTTGAAAGTTGGGTGAAACTTTTGTGACCTTCTTTTCCCACTTCAAAAACTTTGAGAGAATTTTAAGATCTAAATTAGGGTATGTGCGGGACCCGTTGTCCTGAATCTTGAATCGGCCTTTGTAAGGCTAGTTCAGTCCACCCATCCTAATAGGACAAGCTAGAAAGCCAATTTTTAATAACCCGACACCACTTTTTGTATATGGTAATTTAAGCATTAAGAAAACTTAAGTGACTTTATGATATTCTCATAAACTCAGGGGTTGGGACTAAACCCACAGTGTCGTATGTGAAACTTGGTTTCATTTAGCATCTACGAATAACTCTATTGTATAGAGCAAGATTGCCCCATGACCATGGAGTCTCAGCAGTGTCACAACATGAGGTGGGAGACAGAATGTGTCTAAATGGGAGTGGACAGAGGCAACCTCTATTGCATGTGGAATGGACTTGGCAGGCAAAGTGGTGTTGTCTGACAAAATGAAGCTCGAGTGTGTTAAAGCCAACATAGAGTCCACCGGCTTCTACAAATTAGGCAAGGCAAGGCAAGGCAAGGGAAGGTAAGGTAAGGTAAGGTAAGGTAAGTATACCTAAAACCGACAGAATAAGCACTGAGCACAATTTATATTATCATGATAAGGAAGTTTACATGATTTCTTCTTTGCAAGGTCAAGAGGATTTCAATGCACCAAAGAACACATTGTTTGAATATTATATGCAAAAGTTATAAGGGTTTGAAGTAGTATATTCATTAGTAGGAGACCTAAAACCAACGCCTATATCAGTTGTTTGGATGTTGAACATTCTCATAATCGTTGTATTTCTATTGTACAAGATTTTCATGTTGGATTTAGGTCAGGTGTTGGTTTTCGGTATGCTTTATCTTAATGGATGCGAGGAACCATGTCATTGGCTGTAGTAGGTGCCCAATCTAGTACCGAGTGTAGAAGGCAAAGCATTAGATTGCTCGTAGTCAATAGAAATAAATGGAAGAGGTATGAGAAAGAATAAGGTTAGAATAAGGCTACAATGCTAGTCCAAAGAGGGATAAGGGTTATCCCATATTGTTTGTATGAACCAATGAAAAGAAGAAAAGCAATAAAAGGCAAAGCAAGGAGAGCATGAGATCATCTCGCTCCAAGCATTGTTCATATGCCTTTGTGTATGTGCATATGTTTGTGCAATCTTATCTCTAGTCCTGTTGATATCCAATACCGAGTTGCACTAAGGGCGACACATGTGATGAGTTGGGTGCATGTGGAGTATCTACTAAAATTGATGGCATGCCACGTGTGTCCATTTCGGAATGCAATGGTCAAATTCATGGCAATGGTCGAATTCAAGGGTAGTTCAACCTAATGAACCAAAATAATGTTGAATTGGCCTTTGAGAGTCACATAGGACATGTTTAAATCAATGGTTACTTTTCCGACTAGTCCACTTCCCCTAGGATATGAAACAAACGATTAGTAAAAGATGGTTAGCAAATTTAAATCAAGGCCATAGCCACTATTCTCATAATTTTTGGAGCTCATATGAGTATCTTATTTATCATCAAAGTGAAGATTTTCATGCTTATCAAATGATCATACAAGTCCTTCCCCCCCAATTATGTTGACTATTGAATTTAGAACAATTATCATATTTTGAGCACGCAATCCAATCTCTTTTAAATGCGTGTCTTTTTGGTATCCGTTCTTGGAGCCACATTGATCCACATACCACTCAACTAGAGATGTCTTAATGAGAAAAATAACCAAACAAGGGTTACCCTTTGTGGATCGGAACACCGGTCCCCCGTGGGATTTACATGAGCAAGATCATGTACTAGTTCATGCCTCTTGAAATTCCCATGAAGGTAATTTGGTGTTAGTTGGTTGATTAGTTTTTTCTTGTTCTCAATCTCCTATTGAGCATATGTTAGTCTTGAGTTTTTTTGTTACATTGGAACATCTAGGATGAAGTATCAACAAAAATCGGATTGAATATCAGACCTCCACTAATTTAGTTATGATTATCAGGGATATATGTGTGCGATGTTCCTTGAATGAATACATATATAGGTCTTCTCAATCAACAACCATTACACGAGTTGTTGAGGGCCCCTTCGCACACGAGATTGAAGGCCCGTGACCGTTGTATTCTAAGATCTCTCAATGGTTAAAAAGGCCGAGACCATCCAAGTTCACTTCACACTCTAGAAGGTGAAGGCCTAAGGACCCAAAGAAATGATCATCAATGAAAAATGTGCATGGATTCCTACATGACAAAGTATAAATAATGTTTCATGGTTTGCTGGAAATTGTGTTAGGCCCACCTCCAAGAGGTACTTATGATGCAAATTCCAGCAGACCATGTCAATTGTATGGTATTCGGATGAGAATCAAGGGTTGTCACAACTACATGAACACAACCCTTGGCCCTGAGGAGGCCTACAACTACAAAGAAAGCATGGTTCCACCGTGTGCACCCCAACGTTGTCAGTCCCTTGCATTGTTTTGGGTCTTGATGATTTTGACGATGAAATGAATGTTATTTGTTTTGTTATGTGTTTAAAACATTAGAGAAACTTTGAGGCCTCAACATGCCCCCGAGTTTTTTGAGGAAAGTGAATTGTTTGAAAGTGAATTGTTTGGAGGCCTACATGCCTAGGGAAGACACTAGGGGTATACCCAAGTTGGGTACTCCACCTTAGGTAACTAGTACAAAGGAGGAAGTCGACAGGAGAAGGTCTCTGAGGCTTCCAACGAGCCTTGCGGTACTTTGTTACTTGTACCGAAGGTTGCCTAAAGTATAAAATTGGGAGGTACTATGAGACCTTCTAGTTTTATATTGCTATTTGGTGGTGCACTTTCCGAGGGGTCATTGTTCATGGGTACCGCTATCCTTCATCCCCCTCCCATCGGGCCAATCTTGGCCGTCAATTTTTTTTGGTACAATAACTCGGGTACGCGTACAAAGTGAGCAGAAATAGGGGTTTGGGGACCAAGGGATTTCTTTGCTTTCTTAAACGAATCTTAAGGGGGTGCGAGGCTAACACTACGGGAGGGGCATGTTGAGGCCTCAAAGTTTCTCTAATGGAAGACAAAGAAGATCTCAACAATCATATTTCTAGGGATAATATTTCTTAAAAATTGGACAAAAGAGTTAAGTCAAAGAAACTCTAGTAGAACATGCATATGTGAAGTCTTTTTCATAACATTTCTAAGTCTCGTGTTCCCTCGCCCGTTCCGAATAAAAGAGATGTCGTGTATCATGGGGACCTTGTCATGACATTAGGATCGAAGCCGTTACTTTTTTAGAATCACAACATGTTTTTTCTCACCCCTTCGCCGATTATTCTCCTGCCTAGTGTTAGTGGCGGGTGGAGTTTCACAATTTTACGTCACATACTACACATTTACAATCGGTTTTGAAACTTTGAAGTTGTTGTCCTAGACACTATATGTTTAGGTGGAGGACTGCTATCATATATTCTAGGTGGTCCAAGACGACCCTAAACTACTGGATGATGGTGGAGAGATACCCAAATCTAAAGGAAGAGGTTGGCAGTTCGATTCCCGGCTGTGAAATCTCCTCTCTATTTGACAGAAACTTGCCAAGTGGTCAACTGCCTCCTGTGCTTTGGCGCTGCCTGTCGGGCTTTTGTCTCAAAAATAATAATAAATAAAAATCATATATTCTAGGTTTCAAATCCCATGAATGGGTGATTATTTTGAGTGGTTTTTTGAATACTTGCAGAGAATGATATAACATTATTCAGATCCATAACAATGTTTTGTGGGACTGACATTATTTTGTGGAATATTCCCCACAATCAAACTGAATGTGGGAATATTCTGTAGAATAATGTCAATCCCACAAAACATTGTTATGGATCTGAATAATGTTACGGACTTGCATCACAAGATTAGATTAGTAGATTACCGAATGTGTATATCCTACTACTACGTGGATGTTTGAACTTTCTTGGAAGTGGACCTGGGGAATACTAACTTGAGCATGCTCATGTGAGACCCCTTGGCAATAGTTAGAGTTCATAGGGTTTGACCCGTAAGTACCGGGGTCCAGAGGGTTTTGCATAGATAAAAATCAGAGGTTGCTACACACGAAACATACCAAAAAAAAAAATTGAACAACCTTTGAATTTGTTGTCGAAGCTTTCCCAATGTTCAAGAGTCAAATTACGTAACCTACTTGCATGTAGGTATGCATTCTTGAGCAAGATTTGTTTAAGGTAGGCGGTGTTATAACCGTCACTTTAAGCGTTGAGAATAAATACTATCTTTATATTGATATAATTAAAAAATCAATAGCAAATGAAAGGGGATTGTGAAACTTCAAAGTATGTTTTCTTTGGATTATGTGTACAAAAGTTGTAAGGGTTTAAAGTTTTGTTGGTAGATTGGAGAAGCCTAATGTTAAGGTGGTGGACATTCTCATAATCAATATGTGGGTGCAAGCATGGTAAAGTGGACAGCTCCTGATCCTTGCTTAGTCTTCAGTGAAAGTGATTCAATACTATACACTAACTTTGAATTTTGTCAAGAAAAAAATCATAGACATTTTAAAAACATATTGATCTACAAAGGCAAGCAAATTATGATGACAAAAAAATTCCAAGAAAAGTCTATATATTTTAGAAGACGGTACAAGTGGTGTGCAAGTAGGTGATATTGAACCAGTAACTGTCTAAATCTTTTTTAAAGTACGATAAAATTACATTAAATTAATGGTTTTCCACAAAGTTATGTGATGGTGCCCTCAAGTAGATGAATTCAAGGAATATGAAAGGAAATTCCAACTTCAAAACAGTTAAGGTCATGAAATCTACGTCCAAAACTAGACTCAATCATTTGCTTTTGAGCATCACTTTTAATGATAAGTATTGAAGATCTCAACTTGATTTTCTACATTTGAGTTTTCAACACAACAACAAAGGTCATCATGAGAAGAAATCCAATTTAAACAACACTTTGCTACTACTTTTAGGCCTTTGACCAAAAAAATGATGGTTTTAGTATACCGGAGCACTTTTTTGGTCCACTTTACCATGTAATCATTATTATTGAACATTCTTGAGTAAGTCACCTTTGGTTCACAAAGGCCTTAGTTAGTTACTAAGTTAGTGAGTGTCCAAAAACAATTGAATGAGTTACAAAGGAATTAGTAAGTAAGTACACTACTTATCCCAATTAGTGAGGGAGGGGAAATTTGTGAAGGTAATACTAAATTCTTTAGATTATGAAAAGTAATGCCACCAAAAGATTTAGGAAGCATTGTTCAACCCCACACTATCACTGAAAATACTCTTCATAGCAACATTATTCACTAAAAGTACTAGCAGTATTCATCCTAGCATTATTCACTTTTACATGCATTTCATTATTATCACTCTACAAACACTTTAGAGCTCACACTCATTTTCTTGAAATGTATGGTAAATACCATGTATTCATGAATTTAGGATCACTCAGTAAAATATTCAGTCCACACTAATTTTGAGACTTGGAAAAATAGTACGTGTTTTGGGAATTAGTACCACTCGCACAAATTGGGATAATCAGTGCAGTTAACATCTTATAAAAATTTGACTACCTTTTACTTACTTAAAAAGATGTAGTAAGGAGTTAGCATCTTAATAAATGTTGAGTGTCATTTGTTGACAAGGATCTTAAACATCTTTTAGTTGAGCATTGATAAGTTCTTAATACTCCAAAAAGGAAAGAAATGCTTCTCAGAAAGATAGATGAGTGAAACGGATGAACATAATGTGACAAAGAGGATGAAGTGCATCCATGTTTCATCTAAAAGGTGTCACATGTTAAAGCATAAAACACCTATGGTTTAGCATAGGACTTCTCTAATTTAGCATAAAATGACCTATGGTTTGGCTCAGGGGACCTACGCATTAGCATAGGTGACCTATAGTTTTAGCATAGCTAACCTAGGGTGAAGCACATGAAAGCTTCACATGCTAGCGGTGAGGATCAATGATATTTCAGTGGTGAAATATAACCAAAAAGCAAGAAAAAAAAATTCAATTTGTTTCAATCAATTCCAGCAAGGTTTCATCATGTTATAATCATTACATTGAAAACCTGGATGAAATTGCTACATTTTATTTATTTATTTCATCGGTGCCGTTTGAGCGATAAACAAAAAATTCATAGAATAAAGACTGAAGTGCATGTGAAACTTGCAAAGCACGCACCTAATGTACTCCAGAGTCCATACCTCTGCTCGGGGAGAACCGGCGGTTAGTTACAGATGAACCGGTTGAGTTTGAGAAATAACCGGTTGAAGTTGGAGACTTCCGGAGAATTACCGATCATTTTAGAGGAATCTATAGAATATACCTCAAATGTATAAAGCAAAACCGGAAGATGTCAACACGTAACCCGCTGGATTTAGAATCACTAGGATCTTGACCGACTATGCCCAACAACTTCCCGGGCACTGGTCCATACCCATCATCACTTCCTGTCCTAGTAACGTAGCATTTTTGCACCATCAGAGCATGACCAGCCGTTGGCCATCAAGTTGGCCGCAATGGAAAGGTTCCGTTTTTAGGCCGCAACCTTTACAATATAGTTACCACGTAAGATCGTGTCCTAGTCAAGTCAAATCCCATTGACTTTGTCACATAAAGAGACTTATGTGGCAATTACCCAGTGACAAATTTGATGTAATAACAGTTAATAACACTTTGGCTCCAGTGTATCCGCATGACCTACTCTCTCAAATCCAACCCGGGAAGCTGACAGTGACTCGAAAGCTGCTGCAAAGCTTCATAGTCGATTATCTGATGGTGCTTCATCAGGTTCTTAGAAAGATATACACACACACACACACATAAAGACGGGCTCTCGATCAGTTGGGCCAAGCACCTTATGTGGAGGCTCTTTGTGTAATGTGTCGGTAGAGGCTTTGTTGGTCGAGAATTGTTGTAATTCGGAGACAAGAACAAATACTAGTAGTTGAACACGATTGAGGAGTGGTGTTTGGTTAGTCCGTTTCTTAGAGTGACAGTAGTCCTCCTCTTCCAAGTTATGCTTGCGTTCCTATCTCATGCGTTGCTTATCTTATGTAGACGATCTTGGTGTCCTCTATCGGTAGAATCTTTGTTGGTCGAGAATTGGGATTCGGAGACATCAACAACCAGTTGAGTAAGATTGAGTGCTGCTTATCGTATGCGGAGGATCTTGGTGTCATGTGTCGGTAGAACTACTGTTGGTTGAGAATTGGGATTCGGAGACGACAACGACGACGACGACGACAACAACAAAAAAAACTAGTTGTGCCAAGGTTGAGTACTGCATATCTTATGTGGAGGATCTTGGTGTCCTATGTCGGTAGAACAGTTGTTTGTTGAAAATTGGGATTCGGAGACGATGACAACAACAACAACTAGTTGAGGAAGGCTGAGTACTGCATAACTTATGTGGAGGATCGTGCTGTGCTGTATCGGTAGAACTTTTGTTGGTTAAGAAGAATTGGGATTCGGAGACATCATCAACAACTAGGTAGTAACTGTTGAGCAAGGTTGAGGATCAGTTTGGGGGCAACGGTCATGTCTACAGTTCCATCAATGTCAGAGAAGGTGGTGCAGCCGCGGATGTTGATAGCAGAGAATATGGCAGAGATGGAGTTGAAGGAGATTGTGCAGGAGTCATACAGTTTGATGAACAAGTGCAAGCGGCAGTTCCTCCCCTTCTTTCTTTGTATTTACATTCCGGTGGCCGTCATGTACACATTTATTGTCCGCTTACACCATGACCGGGTGGAAAACACGTTCCAAGCCTTCATCATAGCCTGGAAGCAGCAGCAACAGCACCAGGTGCAGCTTACATCTCTTCTCCCTGTGTTTCTAGTTGGTTTTGATGTGAGCTTTCAGGAAAGCCAAAATTTGTTGAACGATCGAACGCGAAGCTCTATTACTGCGCTCATAGGGTGACAGTGTCCGGGAAGATTTTTGGGCATAATCGGTCTAAATCCTAGTGTTTCCAAGTCCAACCGGTTACATGTTGTGATCTTTCGGATTGTTCTGTACTAATTTGAGGTATATTCCTTAGATTCCTCTAAAACGATCGGTAATTCTCCTGAAGTCTTGATGAACTTCAACCCGTTGTTTCTCAAACTCAATCGGTTCATCTGTAACCAGCGGTCGATCCTCCCCGTTCATGGTAGGGTGAGATGGGATGTGTTTTTTTTTTTTTTAAAGGAGACACTAATAGAAGTCTATAAAATGATACGCTCAGTAAAATGCTGTAGCAATGCGTAGCTCCGAATGGTAACCCACGCTAATTAGACAAAATAGTGTAGTTGTGGGTCAGAATTTGAACCAACTTGTGGATAGGTGTCCGTAGCCAACAGGTGAGGGAAGCCAGCCAAACATTTGTGGATTGTTCAATGTTGAACTCTATATCTGGGTGCTCATACGGCTCATACGGCTCATATCCAGGTGTTTTAAGGCGACCTTAGGTGACCATGGAAATGGCGGTGAATTTCTCAAGGCAGCTGAAATTGGCTTCAATCTTGTCACTGGACCTCACTTATATCCGTGTGACATTCATATTTTGGATATGAATTTAGGAGCCTCAGAAGTTCGGTGTGGCTGAAGTGAGTCATCGTCAGTCACACAAACACATTAAAATGTTTCACATCTAAAAGAGAAATTAGAATGTAAAGAAGGGTAATGTGTTACTTTGAACATTGTACAATTGAGGTTTGTTTCCTCAGATATGCTTGATCATCATTCTATGTCGTTTGATGATATTTTCTTGAGGAATAGCCGTGACAAGAAACCCAGCAAATAATTCTTTCAAGATTGAATGTAGCGCAATGTTTCACAGGATTAGGACCATTTCATATGACTGTCCAAGATGACCGATAGTACTGGGCAAAGCACTTCCATAAGGTGGCATGATTTGTGGCATAAAAAATAACCATTTCTAATAGGATTTTGAGCCTAATTCTTGGTCGTAATTCTTTGTGCCAAGCACTTCCATAAGGTGGCCATTATTTGTGGCGTAAAAAATAACCATCTCTAGTATTTTGAGCCGTGACAATCTGTACATGCGATTGTCTCCTAGTATGCCAACACGTTCATTCATAGCATTCTCAAGTGATGTAGTTGTTGTTCACCCCTAGATAAGCATCTTGGAGAGTATACACTTGGTAAGATTCTTTTTGGCAAGTTCTTTAAGTTGAATCTTAGTAGATGGGAGACTCAGGCTTTGCCCAGAGATTGGTAACAATGAGGGTTTAGGGTTTAATGACAGCTTGCTACTTGATAATGCTTGGCATTCATGAGCATGTACTCAAGATCCTTGATTCTTCGATTTCTTCTTGAAGCTAGAATGATAGGAAGAGAGCTTCCTAGCTACACATCATGCTTAAGAATGCTCACCATGCTTTATTTAACTGACATGTTATAAACGGCTTGCAGTTTGCAGACCCAACGTCGCCGGCGCCTATTAAACCAGTAGTCTCCAATACCCAGCTTTTGCTTGAAACCATCCTCCTTGTGACCTTCATGATCGGTTACTACCACATGATCACCTCTACCATCCTCACACTTTCCGCACTTCACCAATCTGCGAAGAACCGCGCAGATCGCTCGCCGGAGGATCAGGATCAGTCGGGTGAATCATTTTCTGCAAAGAAGATTGTTGCAATGCTTCCCAGCCGCACATGGAGAGTCTTCGTGACCCACATCGTCTGCATCTTCGCCTACATAGGCATAATTCTCATCATGCTGCTGGCCACACTCGCATTGGTGGGGCTCGCAAAGACGGTGTTGGATTTGGAAGTCGCGTACATTTCCCTACTTCTGGAGCTCTACCTGTTCATGGTCTGGATGATCTACTTCGTCCTCAACATCAGCCTCATCGAGCAGGTGTCGACGGTAGAGCGCGTTTGGGGGTGGGCGGCCATCAAACGATCCGCCACTCTTCTCCGCGGGAAGAAGATGACGGCCATTTCGGTCTTGATTTTCCACACCGTGTGCGTCTACAGCATCTACATTGTCCAAGTCACACTTATGCTCGGCCCCCCTTGGACACTACCCATCGCCATCGCCCTCAACGTCGGCCTCGCGAGCCTCATGTTTTGGTTTGTGATAACCACGAGCACCGTCTTGTACTTCTCGTGTAAAGCCACCCACAATGAGCGGGGACTCGCGCTTCCCATGCTTAGTGGGAAGAGTGGGCATGGAGTTGTTTACGAGCCTCTCTCTTCTGCATAGCAAGAAAGTGAAAACAAACATCGGTGCTTAGCACCGACGTGAATTTGACGTGATCCCTGTAGCTCAGGTGCTCGTTTGGCGTCTAACTTCGCGATGGTTGACGACGAGGTACGTGAGATACTTTATGGCTATTTAGTGTATGCTTTGCAATGAATTTTTGGACTGAGGGCTTGAGTGTATGGAGGCTCTCGAGTTCTTCGAGACTGTTTGTATATATGTATTGTGCCTCTAACTCATGCGGTTCCGACTTTGAGAGGATTGACTTTCCGTCCTTGTGCTAGGATTGCTTCTATTTGGATCACTTCTACATAAGTTAGCAATGAATCAGTAAAGAAATACTAGCGATGATTCTTGAGTTGTTTGTTTAGCTAGTCAGTCGTCGTAACTATGTTGCAAGTAAATCTAGACTTGTGAATGAATTTTGGATGGAAAGAAAGAAAGAAAGATTGATATAAACGATTGCTTGTGACCCTGGGGGGTGGACTCTTCATTGGAAACCTACATGACGTGCATGGGTCACTATGAAATAAAACCTCTCTATATATATGAGAGGTTCATAGAGAAAAACAAATGTAGAGTAAAGGCTTTCATAACCGATCACTTAAGAGATTTTGCACCAAATCTGGAGAAGTATTAGCAAACTCTTTCTGTGTAGGAAGATAGAAATCAGGAGGATTGCAAATTTCCAATAATTTTATTCTTTAGATTGAAATTACTATGGATTTTTTAAGCCAAAAGTTGGTCCAAACATATTACCAATGCTTAGAGTTTGCCATAAGCATTCATTTTAATTGTTCATTCTCCTCACTTTAAAACTCAAAATAGGGACATGTGTCATGGCACTATTGGTTTCGGCCTAATCGAAATTCAATCCTAGCCTACTGAAAATTATGGCACCCTATAGATTCTCTATCGGGTCCTCATTGGGAATAGGTGGTTCGACTATATACATACTAACTGCATGCTAGAAAAATGGACTCATGTATTTTTATTAAGCTTTTTAGTTTAATGTGATAAATGCCTCCCTGGGGGTGCACCTTTTATTTAAATACAAGAACCACGTGCGATTGCAACATACTCTACAACCCCCTGTATACAAGTTTTGTTTTTTTTGTAAAATCAAGCAATCCACATACAATTTCAATGATAAACATACACATGACAATATGTATACTAAAGACATTTACATTCATATATAATCATTAACATAAGTATACAAAGATACTTTTGAATAGTATTGAACCCTATCCTATGTATGATTACAAAACCCTATCATTCAATAATAAAGTTGTTGAAGAATTTTTCATCCCCCAGGTGTAACTCATAAGCATTTAAGTCTACAATATTTGTCATAGAAGCTAATGCAATTATTGTTTCTAAATCTACCATCAAATGATCCGTAAAATCGTAAGTCCATTTATTGTTGGTTCCTTTTCAATACCAACATACCCAAGGGGTGGACTTTTCATATCATGTACAAATCAACGTGAGTGTAAGAAGGGGTATTATTTGAGGCATTAGCATACATAGTATACATGAGGAAGAGGTATTGTTTTTCTCTAGTGTGTACATTTTAAAAGGCTATTAAGAATGTTGAAGTAAAGGCAGATGTACAAAAGAGGGCCTTAGGGTTTTTTTTTTTTAAATTGACAATAGATGTGCTAGTTCTATCCAATTCACGTTTCATCCATTGTTGTCACATGGTCAGAGTCCTTAATGACTACCTTGTCCATTCTTTTTGGAGTTTGCATTTGGGTTCTAGGTTTTTACAAGCTGGAGGAAGCTTGGAGGAAGCTCATGAAGCACTTATGGGCTCCCTTCAATTTTGCTCTTTTGGATTGTGGCTAAGTTATTATGTTCTTGTCTTTATTTGCTTGATGCAATCGTTAAGTTATATGCTATGAATGAAAAAATGTCCAATGACTTTCTTATTGGAAAGCGAAAGTGAGTTTTATATGTAATACATGTTTATTTAATTTGAGATTTATATTTTATTTATATAGTGGAGACATTTAATACATTACATTGAAAAGCTTAATATAAATACATGAGTCCATTTTCTAGCATGCCGTTAATACATATACACTTGTTTTTTTCTATAAACTTCTTGTGGATAGGGGCTTTAATTTCATTATAGTGACCTACGCACGTCATTTAGGTTTCCAATCAAGAGTCCACCCCCTGGGCCAACATAATCCAATCTCCATGTTTGATAGACAATCCATCAAATCAATTGGATCCCTATACTCCACCCAACAATTACCAAATTTTCTACGCATCCTGGGGGCATTCACGGTTGGGGTACTACTTTTGGGTGTCTAACGGTTTAAGGACTTTTTTAGATAACTTTACATAGTCGGTGTGCTTAGATTTGTATTGTGGAGCATACTTTGGATCATACCTACATTTAGTATTCCATAATGAGTACACCGACAAAGTTAATTTACAAGGAATAGGGTTATCTAAGCTTTCCTTTTCATTCCTTAACGGACATGCAGGATTGTTGTCATAACTGTTGACCTCAAGATTAAGGAATGAAAAGGACAACAAAAATTAATTGAAATGATCCCAATTTTTTTCCTCGCACTTATCGTTCAATTGTGTACCAATAGAACAAAAAGTGTATTGCATACCAATTGTATAGCCTTACATAACACACCTAACATGGCCAGAATTACACAATAACATGGCAACATGAAAAAGGAACGTTTAGAATTAGAATTGGACATAATAAAATATATGTATGGATACATGACACTTATACCAAGGTACTAGGATGCAAAACAAGAAAACAATTCACCCCCGATGTACACTTCAATAATGAAATTGCCATTGATGTGGCCAAAACAAGTCATATGACCTCTCTACAAGTTTTATGACCTACCTAATTATTTCATAAGGAATTTATCTATTATTAGTCATTATTTAATATCAAATAATAACTTTCTTGATAAATCTTATGACCTATCTATTTATCTATTTAAAATTTATTAATTAAGTCATAGTAAATCGTAATAAACGTCAAGATCCAATATGACAAAGTCCTTAATTCCTTTGTCCCAAAAGTAGTACCCCAACCGTGAATGGCCCCTCCTATAAAACACTCCCATCAAATCACACCTTGATTGGAGCTATTTTTTTCTTGGTCTGCCACGGTTTTTGACAATTCTAGCTTCCAGTGTGTTCAAAAAACACACTCCACAATCACAACCAATATTTAACAAAGTATCATGATTTGCAATGGTAAGGAGTTTAGGCTTCATATATATTGGGCCAGCATTAATCCGAGTCAATCTATCTTTAGATAAAATTGGATTGCCACTCAATTGACCAACAAGTGTGCTTTTCAATATTCTAGACTCCCCTACCTCTACATAAGCTGCCATGGACTTAAGTTTACACTAGATTGAGAGAGCATTTAAACATTTTCATGTTCATCTAATAGAACATCCAAGGCATGTCAAAGCTCACTTTGCAGTTCCACATCTTCATATAAATCATTTTCAACCTACAACTGCATCAATTCCGTCTCCACGAAACATCCTTGCACATGTTTGAATTGTCTTCTCCAGCACTACAATTTTCTTTGTCACCACCTTGTGCACTAGAATCATCAATCAATGCGTGATCATAATCACACTCCTCATCCTGCTCCATGCTTCCAAATAAATGAGTCTCAATAAGTGACCCTACTATACATGTACAAATGTTGTATATTCTTCTAGAGGTCCTCCACACATGTACATAACTATGAATAGAACTCGTATAGCATATGTATACTTAGTATGAAAAAGTTCAACTTAATACCCCTTTTGTGCACTCAAGTATACTCATACGTGTTATGCAAAGTGCACCATAACATTAAGTAACACGCTACGAATGACCTTCTCAAAAAAGCATCAAACTAGCACGTACCAGTTTGATGCTCTTTTGAGAGCAAAGGTGGCGTTGCCTTTGAGTTCTTCTTAGGCTGTTTTTGATCTACTTGGGCAATTACTTTCACTACTAAGAATTAATTATGTCAGTTTCTAGGACAAAACTAATGCCAAGTGGCAGTAAAGATTTTAATCCATGCTAATTTAGAATCTAAACAAATCTAAATAGCTTTAAAGCAATGGGAATAGTTGGCGGGGTCAAAAAAGTAGTTGTACTTTTATGAAAAGTCTTATGAAACCTGCATTGGAAACCTTTTCAACACCTTTTTGAAGCTACTATTTTTTATTGATTGCCCATTCATTCACCCTTGCTTTGCAAGCTTTTTCCTTCTTGCTGAGGTAATATTGTGAGTACTCAAAGGGTACCCCCCTAGCGTTGTACTTAATGTTATGACCCCCTAGGAAATGCCTCCACTACATATACAAGATATAATTTATGAAACAAATATGGCTTCATTACATATGACATTTATTTTTACTTTCCCCAAAGAGACCTTAGGGCCCCTTTTGTACATTTACCTTTACTTCAAATTTCTTAATAATTGTTTTAGATGTACACCCTAGAGAATAATAATACCTCTCCCTTATGTATACTATGTAGACTAATGCCTCAATTAATACCCTTTCTTACACTCACGTTAGTTCATACATGGTATGAAGAGTCCACACCCCCTTCACCCCCCCCCCAACAATCTCTTGACAGAGCAAGCATGAATTTTAGACAACATAATGAAATTGTAAATGCGCATTTCCATCAATAGACTCTATGATGGAAATGCGATAGCTAGTCTTAGATGTGGACTACATCTCTTGATGTAGATGTTGATGTCATGTTTGAGTTCCATGCACATGGTGTTATTTGTGAAAATTATGTACATTTAGAGTGATTAGTTGACCACATTGCTTCTCAAAATATGTTTGGAATCTTAAAGTCTCCATCATATTCTTCTAGTTTATTCCCGCGAACAAATTATTTTACAATGTGCATTTCTCAATAACGCCAAAAATGCTCTCAAATGCATTATCATTCTTGAAAAAGTACTTTCTCCATATATATATATATATATACTTAAATCGTACAATATTTGTTGGCAACATCGCCAACACAATAATGAAATTGGCATCGACAACTTCCTGAGCATGACGGATGGAGGGAATTATTGTGTATGAGTGCCTCTCATTCATCCAACATAGAAGCCTTGAAATAGTATGCAATCCAAAGATTATTATTTTAAATTAACTTATACCAAAACTAACTTTAAAGACACCGAATTACTCTAGTCCAAGTCATTTGAAATGATGTGGCCACAAACATATACGGTCAAGTTTTTACGTTGGATGGAATCAATGGATAAGAGGACCGATCATATGCAATAATTCTCTTTCTCCAAGCATGACTCTAAAGTGTTAGTGGCATGCCCATGGCCTTGCCTTGCACAGGCTTAGCACATGTTAGTACATGACGTTGTTAGATAGGATGTTATTAGTGGGTTGCTCCAAATTATGATCATGACTCTTGGAGTCATGGACTGCACGCTAAACCTTTAGTTGTAGTCTTTATATATGGATCCACTTTGGATTAAACTTTTGTATATATCAAAATTGATCACTTATCCAAGAGCAAAAAGGTTATCAAAACTTATCAAATTGTTTCATCTATGTCAAGTGACACATTCATTCATAATTTTCAAATTTATGTCCATGAGCTGATCGGTTATAATTGATACTCAACTCAAGTAGAAGATGATTTGCCGCTCCCGCAGCTCGTCATCCACTCTCCTCTTGTTTGTTATTTACACTATTTTGTCTAATTAGGGTGGGTTACCATTCGAAGTTACGTGTTACTATAGCATTTTACCGACAATATTATTTTTTACCCAAATGACATAAGTAGTTACAATTACGAACAAAACTGAGTACACTTTGAGCAAACTCATCTTCAACAGACAACCACAAACACTTTACATGCTCTTTCTCATATTTGAAAATTGGATATGATACTACACAAACTTGTGCACATGTATGCAAAATTTCACATTACATTGATAGTGAGAAAATATGCTGCAAAACCAAATGAGAAACTATATATAGATGCTCAATTTTGTTCAAGTTGCCCACAAAATCTTTAGTAATTGGTCCAGTAACCCCTACTCTTCAACACAATGTCAATTCTTCGTGGCATGCTTTCATAAAGCACCATGCAATCATATTCACTGAAATTGGGATACACTAAACACACACGCTCTTGGATACCTCTTGGAGGTGTTGTAAATTTGTTCAAGTGCCATTTGAGAAGTGCCCGGAAGTGTTCAATGCGATTCAAATCCGGAGATTGTGCATGCCATTGAAGGAGTTGAAATGGTTGTGATGCCAACCATTGTTACACGATCTTGCTCGTGTACTTGGGATCGTTATCCTGATGAAAGACCAACCTACTTGGATCCAGATTGTAATTTTGTATAGTGGACCACAATAAATTTTCTAAAATCAATTTGTACAAATGCCTATCCATCCTACCTTCAATTATGTACCATGCTCCCGGCCCAAAAGCCGTCATGACGCTCTCCTCTTTGTCTCTCAATCTCGCCCCCCTGCATCCTTCCCCAAATGCACTACAAAAGATTGGCTCATGCCCACTAAAGCGCCAACTTTGCGAGTAGAAAGACCGCTTCTAAGTTACACCAAAGCTTGGTGCTCCTATTCTTGAGACAACGGAGGCATACAGCTACAAACGATTCTACAAATTGCACCTTGTGTACTATGAAACCAAGGCTACACAATGCACAATAAATCTCACGACGTTCTCAACTACGCAATGCACACAGAGTTGTCAATGTTGGAAGAGTGACAGCAAACAAAAGCGAACATTGTAACCCTAACCACCTCAACATCTTCTATTTTGGAAACCCTAAGCCCTTTTCACTTTTTGGTTTCACATTTATGCAATTGATTACTTGGCCTCTTGCTTTGATCACTTCAACATTTTTTTTCTGATTTGAATCGGCTGACAATGGGAGCCGAAGTTGAGTTTGTGTACAACTTACCTAGTTTTGTTCGTAACTATAGTATGCGCACCGAAGAATGTGAAACAAATTAGTTGGTTAAAAACAATAAAGTCAGTAAAAAGTTATCGCAACACATAACTCCGAATGGGAACCCACACTAATCACACAAAATAAGTGTAGTCCATAAACAACAACCTGATTCACCTCCATCACAATGATTTTGACAAGTTAATCAGCTCGCTCAGGAGATTGTAACACATGTTGAATCTTATATACAGGGGTATAAATAGCCAGAGCAAGTTGCGGGAGCAGTAAGAGATCAACCACTTCAAGCTTACAAGTTTCAAAAAAGGACTCAAATACGCGAAACTTCATGTTTGTAAACCTCGTTCTTCTACATAACTTAGCAACGGCCACCTTCACCTTCACGATGCTACAGACGAGTTACCTCATGTGACATAGGCAAGAGTTTCTTGCAACTGGTTGTACATATTCTGGACTAGGTTGCGCCCCAAATGGGTGGTGGCAAGAGTCACCCATTTTGAGTAGCGCCCTCTAGAAGTTTAGCGGGTTTAGGGTTAGTTTCCATGCAAGCCGCTTGCGCACCATATTCTAGTGGAAATGTAGATTTTATGTGGTGGCATCTACATTTCCAATAGAATTTGGTGGGAGAGCGACCTACATGGAAACTAACCCTTAAAGGGTTTTACTATACATACAACACTTAGAATATTTCTTGTTGGGTTTTACATGTTACTTCATCTTAATTATGGACAAAACATTATTCAACGATGTGGGCCCTCAAAATATAACAATGGGATGTTGGGAGTTCAGTTTGAATCTTAATCTTCCTACGTGGCTTTTCGAGCATCCGATTGTTATAATATGAGGACCCACATATTGAGAGTTGAACTCTGAGTAATGTTATGGACGAAATATATGTGTATATATATATAATAAATATGAAATAAAGACTAGGTTCTTGCACGTGGAGTACAATTCCTTTGTGTGTGTGTATTTGTCCTTTCAATCGACCACAAATTCAAGACAAACCTGTGGTGGCCATGTAACTTGAAGGTGACAATTTATTTGGGAATCCCTCATAGCTCCGAAATTTTTCATTTTAGCTTATTAGACTCCATAATTAAGATCAATAATCCTAAGCTACTCTAATGAGATTAAGTTGGGATGAATTGATCACAAACCTATAGAAGGGTAGGTTTTATTGTACCCAATCATGGGCCCTTTCAATTGCTCTAATACCATGTTGGAATCAACAAAGGGATGTTGATGTGTATCTTGTTTTTCTTTACAATCATATGAGCAACAACTCTCTCATTATATACACTTGTAGGAAGCCTTGGTCAAGCTTGGTTGACCGGCCATGGATGAAATCACAAAGAAAGGCCCCATGCTAGAACACATCTGCCCAGGGTTGGGCCCCGCCCCAAGCACGCCTCCTTCACTGCCCGAATGAAGCCCATGCTCCTTGCCCGCTCCGCCCGACTTCAAAAAATAAAATTGCCCTTTGCATTCTTGAAGACCACCCGTCCATATAACCCATATTGAGTGCACTTCATCTTCAAGGTTCAAAATCCAATACATATGTTCACTTCCATTGAGTAAATAAGCAATTGATTGGGATTTCGTTTTCAAAGTGAAACCATCAACAACGCATGTAATTAACTTGGAAGTCAAAAATATTACAAAACCCTCATTAGCATTGAGGTTATAATTTTTGTGACTTACCATTGAAAGGGTCTTTGTCATTCTAAACAAGTACGATTGAATGTAATTAAGTATAATTAATCCTAATCAATCCTTATTAAGCCCAATTAAATCAAAAAGTATGCTTACCAGATTAATTCAGCCTAATTAATTATAGAATGCACTTACTAGAATCAATCATGATTTAATTTAGATATGAGGAATGATGTGCTTAATCACACTTGTTTTACAATGACAAAGATCCTTTCAATGGTAAGTAACAAAAATTATAACCTCAGTGCTAATGAGGGTTTTGTAATATTTTTGACTTCCAAGTTAATTACATGTTTTATTGACAGTTTCACTTTGAAAATGAAATCCCAAACAATTGCTTATTTACTCAATGGAAGTGAGCATATATATTGGAGTTTTGACCTTGAAGACGAAATGCACTCAATATGGGTTATATGGACAAGCGGCCTTCAAGAATGCAAGGACAATTATATTTTTCGAAGTCAGGCGGAGCGGGCAAGGAGCATGGGCTTCATCCGGGCAATGAAGGAGGCATGCCCAAAGGCCATAGGATGCTTGGCAATTTAAGGTAGAAATACCATAAACCGTTAAAATAAGGCGATTCGCATTGAAGATCTGGTCTGACAATCATGAGATAATTTTCCAAGATAGACGAGAAGGATTCATGAAGAATGCAAGTTGTTTCGTATTTTTCTGCCTTGTACAAAAAGTTCCACAATTTTTCAAAGTGGAAAGTTTGTCCAACCCACTTCCCGTTCACTAGGCTCTCCACGTTTCGATACAGATTATCACCTAAACCCGTTAATCATGAGTACGTTAGATCTTGCCTCCCATTGGCTACATTGCATTGAAGTTGCCGCACCATTTAAGACATGGCACTTACCATTATGAGGCGGTCTAGTGCACGGCTATTGGGTGGTTAACGGTTTATGGTATTTCTACCTTAATCAAGGAGGATGCAAGTGGTACATAACTAATCCTAGAAGACCGAGTCGAACCTCGGAGACTCTGAAGTGGGTAGGATTCCACGTAGATTAATTTACACTAAGAGAGGTGAGTTGGAATTCAAGTACACCCTAATGAAGAGAAGAGAAGAGAAGAGAGAAGGAAAACAGAGTGTGCAATTACCAAGATGAACCGGTTGAGTTTGAGAAATAACCGGTTGAAGTTCAAGACCCAAGGGGGGGACTCTTCATTGGAAACCTAAATGATGTGCGTGGGTCACTATGAAATTAACCCCCCTATATACGAGAAGTTTATAGAGAAAAACAAATGTATACATACTAACGACAAGCTAGAAAATGGACTCATGTATTTATATTGAGTTTTTCCAAATAAATGTGACAATTGCCTCCACTACACATACAAAATATAAATCATGAATTAATCATGCCTTCATTACATGTAAGATCCGTGTTCACTTTCTAATGAGAAAGTCATTGAACATTTTTCTCATTCATAGTATGTAACTCAATGGTTGCATCATATAAACAAAGACAAGAGCACAATAACTTAGCCACAATCTAGAGAGAAAAACTCAAGGGAGCCCATGAGCACTCCAAGAGCCTCTATTTGTCCTAGAACCCAAATGCAAACCCTAACAAGAATGAACAAAGGAGTCATTGAGGAATTTTTAACCATATGACAACAATAAATGAACATAAATTGGATGAAACTAACACATCTATTGCCAAAACAATTCTCTAAACCTTAGGGCCCCCTTTTGTACATCCACCTTTACTTGAAACAATCAATAGTCTTTTTAAATGCACACACACTAGAGAAAATTAATACCTCTCCCTTATGTATATTATGTATGCTAATGCCTCAAATAATACCCCTTCTTACACTCACGTTACTTCATACATGGCATAAAGAGTCCACCCCCCGGGATTGAAGACCTTCAAGAAAATAACCAATCACTTTGGAGGATCCATGGAATATACCTCAATTTAGTATTGAAAACCCGAAAGATCACAACATGTGAGCAGTTGGACTTAGAAACACTAGGATATTTGACTGATTATGCCCAAAAATCTCCCCGGACATGGGTCTAGGGTGGGTGGGCATCAAGAGGTCCGGTGCTCTTCTTAAAGGGAAGAAGATGTTTGTGTCATTGCATTATTCAAATCCATAACAATGTTTTGTGGGACTGACAGTATTCCACGGAATATTTCCCACATTCAGACTGAATGTGGAGAATATTCCATGGAATATTGCCAGTCCCACAAAACATTGTTATGGATTTGAATAATGTTATGCTTTCAAATCTCTTGCACATAAGATACATCATTTACATCGTTTGAAGCCCCACTCTTGCTCGGCCCCTTGTGGACATGGCCCCTCGCCTCGGCCTCACCGTCGGCATCCTTGAGAGCCTCGTGTCTTTGTGGTTCACCACCATGACCCCATGTTGTGGTTCTCCTTTAATGGGAAGAATAGGGGATTAATGGCTTACGAGCCTCTCTCGCTCACATTTGCCATTGAAAAACATAGTCTAAGATAGATGGGTCTTAAATAGTTGTTTTTTTTTCAACCAACCCATTTTTTTTTCTAGAATATGAAACATGTGATTTAGTACAAGATGGTCAGCAGATCCAAATTGTGTCCATAGTCATTTGCCTCAAATAGCCCTGTCTTGAGTGGACATTCTTTACCAACCGGTGCACTTCTTCACCAGACCTAAAGTGAGGTGTTTTAGAGATCCTTTCATCATCTCATAAGCATGGGAAAAAACGATTTTTGCACTTTTAAATTGTTTCACAATAACATTATATTCTTAAGAACAATCGTGCATTCTCATTTTGTTTTACTTCTACCTACGTGGAACCATGTAATGAATCCCAAAGATAAAGTTGTTAGACATTCAATAATTTAGATTCGGGCCATACATTTTCATTATCCTCATTATATTTTGGATAAAGGGGGATGACGCACTCAACGAGAAATGTTATTTCATCTCGCTTTATCCATTCATTGGCCAACATCGTTACCGATAAACTTAGATTGGATTGAAAGCCTATAAAAATGTCTCTAGATAATTGTAATGTATTTCATTACACATTGTCAAAGGGCGGTATACAAAGTAATTACCTTATATGTGGCACGTATGATTTAAAAGAATAGTGCAATTATTGAGACATTAATTATGGAATTATGATGTCATGTCAATCATATATAATTGAATAACAATTTAGCATCCGAATGATTTTGCTTTTGCTTTTCTAAGTACATATTCTCTAAAGGTAATGTGACATTTTCAACATGAATCATTATCATTGAAAGTGTGGCTCAAGTACTTTGAGAGGCCAAATTGACCGTATCGATGAGAGAGACTTGAGTGTGGTGTCCATCATAACATAGCGTACAATTTAAACCTACCCGTGCTCCGTGACTTGCTCTCGGGGCTTACCCATCCCCTAAAAAATTATATATAAAATAATCAAAATTTTATTATTATTAAAATCAAAATCAAAATAAATTATAAATAAATAAATAACACGCACACGTGTCAACATCCATGACCAAATGGTTCTATTGATGGTCCGAGACGACCCTAAACTACTGGATGATGGTGGAGAGATACCCAAATCTTAAGGAAGAGGTTGGCGGTTCGATTCCCGGCTGTGAAATCTCCTCTCTACTTGACAAAAACTTGCCAGGTGGTTAGCTGCCTCCTGTGCTTTAGCGCTCGCCTATCGGCCTTCTGTCTCAAAACAAAACAAAACAAAAACAAATGGTTCTTTGATGGAATGGTAAAGTTGTCGATGGGTTTCTCCGTCTTTGTGAGCCTTGATATTTTGGTAGAATCTCATAAACATTCAAAAGTAGCATGTGTGCTCACTTGGTTGCTCATTAGGTAAAATGGGGATGAGTTTTAAGCTGCTTTGACTGTTTTGGGAATTTTATTCCTGTGCATCATAATAAACACTAAAATGTAAAGCAAGAAACGTGATACATAGTAGCTGAAGTTTCAATAGTTACCCTCTAGATCATTAGTTTTTGGGTCCTCTCCAATGTACCTTCCCAATTTTTGCTTATATATCCAGTTCGGGTTTGCATGACTTGGATCGGGAGTTATAATCCCGTAATCATAAATCTTCCTCAAATTATAATCTTTCGGTTACTAATCTTAACTGGACACCTAGACTCAAGTTGTGTGTGGCTAGATGAGGCTCCAAAAACATATATCAAAAAGACATGTATTTTTAAAAAACTGGACTACGTCCTCAAAATATGATAATCGTTCTGATTTCTATAGTCAATGTAATTGATGGAATATTTATATCATTTAACGCGTACGAGAATCTTCAATTTGTTATGAATAAGATATCCATATGAGCTCCAATAATGATGAGGAAAGAGGCTATGGTCTCACTTTGGATTTGCTAATCATTTTGTGCTCATCACATGTTTCATAACTTACAAGAAGTGGGCTAGTTGGAAAAGTAACCATTTAAGACCCCATCTACCTTTAACTCCTAAATGCATGGGCATGTTTTCAAAAGTCAAAGAAGTGCATATGAGTGATTTTATGTCTACTTGAAGGAATGTAATTTTAAAAGAAGAATCCTACATAAGCAGGCAAATGTATTTTGAAGTTATAACCGAAACTTCAACATGATTGAACCATATTTGGATGATTTATGATTTTGGGCATGTAAAAACGATCAAATTGAAAAGAAATATATTGTAAGCATAAAATCTCACCCACAAAATTTCATTTGCAGTAGAGATAGTATGCATTCATTAGTAGGTAAGAAGTTGCAAAGGAAAAAAACTACAAGAAACACATGATTGAAGCACCCCTAGAACTCAGTTTGCATTCTAGGCACTCAAATTTCAATTTTCTCAAACACTGTGGAATCTACAAAATGAGGTCCTTCACTCAATCCAAACAGACGCAACATAACCTAACTTAAACATATGTTGAAAAAAAATATCTCCAACAAAGGTTTGAAAACCGATGATTCGGCCCTTTGACCACAAATCAACCACTTTGTGCCATCATGCCATCATTGCATAACTTAGTTGGAGGCTAGCCGGCTCTCCAATTCCTCATCACTTTTTTTTTAAAGAGTTTTTTTCCCGGTACATCAAACGTACAAGACTAAAGTGTACGGTGAGGTTGGCCACTTGGCCTTTCCAAAACCACGCCTCTCATCTTATATGTGCACTTTTAATGCTTGAAAGTTGGCGTGGCGGAGGTACGCGTGTTGTGGTTTCAACAAAGGAGTACAAACAAATGTTAAATGAGGCTCGACTTCCAAGCATTGTTGGCAAAGTCGTCGTACTTGTACTAAGTTAAGGGGCTCCATCATTTGTGTGGGGAAAGCCTCCCCCACACGCTTGGTGACTTTGTGAGGGGGTTTAGGTAACAACTATACATTGTATCTCTTGCCGTACGGATGTGATCCTTTGATGGTGCTTCACATGTTAAGGTGATGATAGTTTTAAACGGACACTTTTCTCTCCATACGGGCACTTCTTGTAGAATATGAAACACGCAATTAGTGTGAGATGGTTAGCAAACCCAATTATTGTCATGGCCACTTTTCGTATTATTTATGGAGCTTATATGAATCATATTTATTGTCAAAACGAAGATTCTCTGAGTTGTTAAATGATCATACATGTTTTTCTTAAGTATTATGTTTGGAGTGGTCAACATAGTTTGAGCACAAGGTCCAATCTTTTCAACCCATGTCTATTTGGAGTCTGTTCTTAGATTCACGCCCTACCATTCCAACTCCAATAAACGTGTCCATTTAAGAACATATATTGGATTAGGCACATCTATCTTATCCTTTTTTTGTTACTATTTCCGAAGTACCTTTAGAGAATGTTGTTTTTTTAATAACAAATCTTAAGGTGTCAAGGCCTTAAAGTAACACCTTCCTTTTGGCGACACCTAATTTTTCATCATCAAGACATCGACAAGTGAGTGCAACGATGCCATCAAGTAGGTCATTGTTAATGCGATTAATCTATGCGGCATTAAGTACAATATAGCAACACTTTGGCTAAACATAGTCACAACATTATTTAGCTGAGTTTGTACTCTGGGTGGAGATGGGCATTAGCTAGATTCTATTCGGGAATTATATTATGTTTATTGTCACGATAGACACTGCACTAACATATTTGGACTGAAAAAACTTGGGTGAAGCAGTGTATTGATTTAGAATGGAACAATTGATATTAGTTGAATAATGTTATGCTAGCGGTGTAAGAAGGTTGCAAAATTGCTTTCAGAAAAGCACCAACTTTGGCCAATCACAATGGCTTATTGGGGACCTATCCACTCAACGAGGCGGTGTAAGAAGTGATCCACAAAAGGGGGCCAACAACTTCACTTAATAGAAGATCCTCACTTGCTATAAGGCTGAATTTGTGGTGATTCTCACCTAGCAATCCAACATCAATGGAGACCCCCCCCAGTAGAGAGTAAAAGGCTCATTTCTTCAAATGTTTCTTCAAATGACTTTGCAAATTTATGTAGGTTGCATATGAAGCTAGTACTTTTCCAAAATAAATTAGTAAACTATGTATAAATTTGCTAATCTATGGAATTTGTTTGAAATTTTTGCAAGCTATTTAACCTACTTGAAATAGCAAATTTTTCTTAGTAACTTAGGGCCACTTCACACACAAGGTTGAAGGCCCCTGACCACGGCAATGTAAGAGCTCTCATTGGTCGAAAAGGCGGAGACCGTCCAAGTTCACTTCACACTAGGAGGTGAAGGCTTCAAGGTCCAAAGAAAAGTTCGTGGATGAAAAGTTTACATGGAGTCATACATGGCATGTTGTGGATAAGGGTGCATGGTCTACCGGAATTTGCATCAGGCCCACCTCCCTAACACAAATTCCGGAAGACCATGACTTTTTTAATATTTTTTCCAGTAGGACAAATTTCAAGGCAGATTCCAAAACAAATTTCAGGACAGACAAACACCACCAAGTAATTCTCTTAAATTGATAAAGTTTGAGACATATTATATTTAACCAAATCCTCCCCTCTTTTCCCGCCAACAAAATATGCAGTGGTCCCGCAACATGGTCCATTCTCACTTCACACTATGCTTGAGGGCCCGTGACTACATAAAACGGCTTTCCCAACACCCATGGTACGGCCTTTGGATGAGAGTCAAGGGTCCTCACCATTACAAGGTCACGGCCCTCTTGGCTCATGTGTGAAGTGGCCCTTAGACGGAAAATATTTCACTCTTCATGCCTGTCAGGATAAACACAGGTTCCACCTGTCTTTCCTAATGTGTGAGTGCAATCAACTATATCATAATGTATTCTTTAGGCCCTAATCATGCTTAAAAACATGCTAATTTGGTTTAGGAGTGCCATGGAAGATTGGCCCAATTGTGGATTGTGGCACCTATTATAGAAAACCTTCACCAATAGGAAAGGATAGGATGGGTAGAATTTAACACTCCTTGAAATTTATCTCCAATGGACTTTGTTGCCCTTGCTAGGTAAGTTGAGTACACCGTTTATGGTATTTAGTGTCACTTACTATTTGGGATTACACAATGCTATAACTTCATGCTATAGATTTCATTATTTACAAACAAAGATTAAATAAGTTGTATGGACAATATACAACATAAATGACTTTACTTGGTAAAAGGTACCATTATTAGCAAATAGTTAGAGCAATGTATAACTCCAAATAGTGAGTGACACTACACAGTTTCCTAGATTTCTTGTGCACATTCACAACATGGTGCTTTTGAAAATCAAGATCTCCGAAGATGAAAGACTTTCTATGCTAAGTCAACATAATGTTATGAACCACTCAAAGATTACATCCGTACAGTTGAAAGCTAAATCTAGTTAGTTAAAAGGCATAAATCCATGTTTAAGATTTATATTGTAAATATCAAACTAGATATCATGGCAAGGCATTGTCTAATGAAATTGTATCCCAATGTTCAAGACTAACTCATGTATAACACAATTTGAAACAACTAAAGTATACTTTTATGTAGAAATGATAGCTAAATATATTAGATATTGCATAGAATTGTAATATGATGAAATCATGTACATACCTCACCATATTGTTGACATCCTTGTTCTCAACTTATTTCTTCAATCATAGAAACTCATTTAGTCGAGAGGAATAAAACTATCTCAAATTGGGTTACTTTTCAAAGACACGATTAACAAGAGGTGGAGTTACCAAACAATGATATTTCATTTTCCTTGGCTCCCAAAGTGCCGTCGTGACCTTTTTGACATTTAAGGATGAAGAAGTGAACCCAAAATTCCTCATAGTTTCAAAGATCAACATGATCAAAGAGTTCTTGAGCAAGGTAGGGCCAATGGGCTCAAATTCACGTCAGATTGCCCGATGTTGGTTTTCTTTTCTTTTGTGAGTAAAGAGTGGTCAAATTGAAAGTGTCAATAACCATACAACAAGTTATTAAAACATTGGTGGTGGTGCATCCAACATTAGTAGAGGGAATAATTGCATTCAAGCAAACCCCTCATCCATCCAACATGAAAACTTGGGCCCCTTGTAGATTTGTGGTTGATTCATCTCATATGACTTGGACTAGATTATTAATTTGAGTTAATTCCGGTGTCATATCACATACAAATAGGAAGCTCCATGTTGCATACTAATTCAAGGTTTTATGTTGGATGAATGAGAGGTATGCCCATATGCAGGCATGCTTATTATAGGCGATTGGAGGCCGCGCCGCCTAAATTACCTAAATGTCCACCGGCTGTGGTGCCTAAATTAACAAGTTGCTATGTCCAGTGTCCGAGAATTTCTCATTGGTCTGGCTTCTTGGGTTGACACCTTACTTAACGAAGCCAATGAAAGCGACCAGAAAGACCTTCAGCACGACATTGCCCTTGTTTACGTCACCGCATGCGAACGAATTCATGAAATTTCTGCCTATCGGGATCATAACAACAATGCGATGGCCGATCCCGGTTCTAGTCCCCCAGTGCTACCGCATGAGCTCGTCGAGCTTTCCGCAGCCGACTTCATCCGAAAGATTCAACAACATGTTTTCTGTTACTCATCAGCTCAGATGGATCCCATCGCCAACAAGCACAAAGCCCTGATCCATGCTTACAGATGTGAGCCAGTGTTGAAGGACGGCATCGATTCGCTTTCCAACAGTTCAAGTTTCAAGGATGGTTGGTCTTTACTTGGTGCTCGATTCCCAAATCTGATGGAGTATTGTGGTGTCGTTGCAATGCTTTTTCTTGGAACCAGTACTATAGAGTCCGACTTTTCGATCTTGCATTGGGAGAAGGATTTGTTCCGCAAGCGTTTATCGGACTTTGGATTAGGAGGAGTCATGCAGGCAAAACAATTCTTGTTCATAGAGCAGTTCCAACATTGATAAATGCTAACCAATCATTTTCTGCTTAATAAAGCCTTCATTTGGCCCCCGCCTAAACTAACCATTCATGATGCGCCTAAATCAAGTTAATTTAGGTAATTCAGGCGACCGCCTAATTTATGCATGCCTGCCCATATGCGATAATTTCTTCTCTCCCACACAACACTTGTAAGACTCAAGATTCATCATGTATGAATCTACATTGATTATCCCACTCAGTGTGTGTTACTATCAAGGATTGCACGTCACGTCACATTTTGTGACAGTGATGTGACGGCTGACCAAAAAACGTCACGTCCGAGGGGGGTAAATCCGGCAGTTACCCCAGGGGTAAACTGACGCGGTCAACCCCCTGGTCGACTGCAAAAAAAAAAAAAATTCCAAAAACAATTCTGGACCGTCAGATCTTCTTGCCAAGAAGATCTGACGGTTCAGAATTTTTTTAATTGTTTTTTAATTAATTTATTTTTTGCAGTCGACTGCTAATAGCAGTCGACCAAGACCAGTCGACTGTAATTAGCAGTCAGCTAGCTGGTCGACTGCTAAAAGCAGTCGACTTCAAGGAAAACCTTAACAAAAATCAAAAAATTCTAAAAAAATCGTGGACCGTTAGATCTTCAATCCAAGAAGAACTAACGGTTCAGATTTTTAATAGATTTTTTTAAATTTTTTAATTTTTGTTTTATGAAGTCGACTGCTCGTAGCAGTCGACTAGAGCAGTCGTTCAAAAAAGTTACAAAAAAATTACAAAAAATTGGTACAATAACTTTTTTTTACCACGTCAGTGCGCGTCACGCCCCGACGTGACGCAAAAAGGCCGCGTCACGTCCATTTGCACATCCCTGGTTACTATTCAAAGTTACGCGGCGCTATAACTATTTAATGAGAATATAATCTCTTACTCAGCGAAGTCATTCATGTTCTATAATATCATAACAACCTATTGAACTTTTGTTTGTCAAAATTGAACTCATGAATAAGACATTATCACACTGTGTAACTTTGAATAGTAACACGCACTTGTTGGGATAATCGGTGTAGCAACCATAGTGATACCCATGTGCATAAATCCGACGCCTACCACCCATAACATTATCCAGTTGCATAGTTGAGTTACATTCTATATTTAGCATCTAACACGGGCCTCCACTATCTTACCTTCATGGGAAGAAACTTAGAAAACAAGAAGAAATTGACGCCAATACGAATAATGAATAGTGCCAATTTGAATAGTAAGAATGTTGTGAATAGTGTCGGTATTTTCAATGATATTAATACTATTAATAGACATTTATTGGAATTATACAAGGCTAAACCATGTTCATGTGAATGTTCATGGGATGAACAATAATTCTTGCGCATAGTGTTGGAAGTATAACTCCACCCAAATGATCAAGTTCAACCTGAATGTATGAATAGTAAACAAATATTTTCAACTTGTTCGAGGAGCCCACGAGCTATAACTAACATATTCCAAGCTCGTGGAACCAACCCACATGGCTGAATAATGTTATGGCATTACTAACTAACTAACTAACTAACTAACTAACTAACTAACTATCTATGAACAATAAGGTCGGTGTATGTTGGTTCATGTATTGTTGTGTACTAACACTTAGGATGTTGGGGTTTGAACATTTGTATAAGTTATAAAGTTTGTGGCCACGGTTCAAAGGTTCGTGTCTTGCTCATACCAAAAAAAAAACCCCTTCTCGGCCTGTAGGGGTTAAGTGGGGCCATGAACTTGTGTGTATCTTTATCAGGTGAAAATGCAGTCAACTTTCGTACTAACATAACATTATTCAGACCCATGCAGTGTTCTGTGGGACTGACAGTATTCCGGGAATATTCTGGGAATATTGTCAGTCCCACAGAGCACTGCATGGGTCTGAATAATGTTATGAAGGCCACGTTTCCTAGTTCTTCATTTTTTTATGGCAAATGTAGATTCAATGTGGGACATGCGTGGGTTGAAGCAACATAAGACCCATCACGTGTAAACAAGTCAAGAATAGTATAGTTAGTTACCGGTTTTGTCCTAGAGCAAAGGCATTGGTTTCTTCTTTGTGTTTCTCAACCGTTAGTTTCTCCATAGATGAATGTATGTGGGATGAATGTGGAAACTGCGTTGATTATCCCAATTAGTGTATGTGGAAACTGCGTTGATTATCCCAATTAGTGTATGTGGTGCTAATTCCCGAAACACGTACTATTTTGTCAAGTCTCAAAATTAGTGAGGGCTAGATTTTTCATTAAGTGATACTAAATTCATGACTACATGCTCATTTACCATACATTTCAAGAAAATTTGTGTGTGTTCTAAAGCGTTTGTAGACTGATAAATAAAAATTATACGCAAAAGTGTATAGTATTGGCATGAATAGTATAATCTATGAATAGTGTTGGGACGAACAATGCTTCCTATATCTTTTAGTGGCACTACTTAGATAAATTGAGTATCACCTTCACTAATTTTCCACACTCACAAGTCACTATTAGCTCTCCCTGACTAATTGGGACAATCAATGTAGATAACTCAGTTGTGGATGTAACTAGGTTAATTTAGATAACTAGGAATCCATGTAAGGTTAAGAAGCTAGATTGAGCTATCTAGAGCCTAAGTTTACTCTCGCTCTTAAGATAAGGCATGGGGGGGAGCTATAGACGAGGGGAGAGGTCGATTTAGTTCAATAAAATTTGATTTTGAATATAAATGAGTTTTTGTGTTGTAGCATCCACTATATCTCATTATGAAGTCAAGGTTTATACATGAGATTTATGAAACTTGTGAAGAACTTTGAACAATGGGCAGAGCCTTGCATGCGTAGCACCTTGTTGGAAGTTGCAAAACATGAACCACTCTACCATTTATCGCAACACAAGAAAACAATCGTTTAATAAAAAATCAAATTTCGATGTAGCATATGTAAGCAAATGAACCTACTTCGGTTGCTTATCTCAAATGGCCACCTATATTTTGAGTGGTGTGTGGTTAGATGAGGATTGAAGAATGGACATGTGATTAAAAAACAACGGACTACGTGCTCAAAATTTGTTGACCATTCTAGGCTCAAAATTCAATCTAATTGGGAGGGAGGAGGGGGGGGAGTCGATATATCACTTGATGATAAAGAGAACCTTGAATTTATTTTTATTTATTTACTTATTATTATTATTATTATTGAGACAGAAGGCCGACAGTCCAACACCAAAGCACATGAGGCAGTTGACCACTTGGCAAGTTTCTGTCAAGTAGAGAGGAGATTTTATAGCCAGGAATTGAACTGCCAACCTCTTCCTTGAGATTTGGGTATCTCTCCACCATCATCCAGTAGTTTAGGGTAGTCTCGAACCAGAAAACCTTGATTTTGACAATGAATAACATGTCCAAATGAGCTCCAAAATTTTATGAAGAAAACGCCAACAACCCTGATTTGGATTTGTTAATCATCTCACATAAATGGTGTGGTTCCATATCCTACGCGAAAGTGCGTGCATAGATACAAGTGTCCATTTTAGACCCGTCTTAGAACCTCAAAATACAATAAAAGTAATCAATTAGGATGAATGAACAAATACAAACCTACGGAGCACAAGATCCCCTTTACCTTGATAGGATATTTGGGGACCCATCTCCAAGAGCAAGACTTGCCAGGTGGTCAACTTCCTCCTGTGCTTTGGCGCTGGTCTATCAGCCTTCTGTCTCAAAAAAAAAGAAAAAGAAAAGAAAAGAAAGAGCAAGACATCTAGCCCTACTCCGAAGTTCGTGTGCACATAGGCATCTATAAATTGCATGGAGAAGACTTTGGAACCATCGGCATACGTCAAGCAAGGAGTGGTAGGCTTGCGACTGGATATGGGATAGGGCTAGACACCCACCTCTTTGAGTTGGGCCCTTACCACTAACTTATTATCCAAGGTGAAAATGCAATCCAGTATATTATAACATGTATATTTATCTTTCAAACCTAACCGATCCCTAATGAACATCAAATACCCCAAATTAAATTAACTTAGACAAACCATTATTCAAAATGTAACTCTTGTCATGTGGGTCCGCATCATATAACTGTGGGACGTTAAAAAACTACACAGGGAAACTAAGATTTAGATTGAGCTTCTACCATCACATTGTTATATTTTGAGGGTCCACGTCGACAAGTAATGTTGTAGAGACACACTTGTGATGAGTAAATCATAAACATATATGAGTCATGTTTTTATTAGACCCCCTTCAACCCATGTCACTGAGGCAATGTGAATGGAGGGTGTGTGGTCGTGGGCAGACCACATCCAAGCCATCCATTCACAGAGCCCCATCCTATAGTCTACGAAATTGCTCAGGCAACCCGAAAGAAGCTTCTAACGGATGAAATTTTGGCAAATGAAAAATCAATGTTTGCAAGATGAAGGGATTGATTGCTCATCCCATCATATGATAGCATTTGTTTGGGATTTTGAAGGGAACTTTATGGAACCCTCTAGGAACCTTCAAAATCCCACACAAATGCTCTCATACAACCGGTTAAATTTCATTTCATGTCAAGGTTGGTCATCAAAAGGGGCTTGGAGTTGATGACTAGTACCTTTGGTTCTACCTTTCGGAAGGAAGAGGTAGGAGTTCGAACCCCCCCCCCCATCGGATTCATCTCCTCCGCAAGTCCTCTTAATGAAGGACTTAGTTTGAAAATTTTCATCCAAGATTCGTGAGTGAATGAAGGTGGAGACTTCATCCAACATGAAGTTTTTCAAGCTCTACCCAAGGGGAAGAGAAGCCAAAAGTCGAGGCAACATAGGAGCCTTTAGATATTTGTAAGATCGTAATCAACAGCCAAGATCTTCCTAACCCCCAACTACACGGGAAGCGTTCATAACGCCTCAATGACGCAAGCCCTTCAACTTGGTAATAATGGTGGGGGCCAACTCAAAAGGTTGGATTGGGTGGCCATGGATTTGTCTTATTGCCAAATAACCTTCCCAACCGCCAACCACACACACCAATGTTGTGTAATACCATACTATTCCCCAAGTATTGGGGGAGTGGGGCCCTATATATGTTTGGCCATTCCATGCAAATTCATCTTTGCCATATATAGTAAGCATGTGGTTGGGATCCCTCCACCGATCGAAACATAGGCTTATTCCCTCCATGCATTTCATGTGTAATAGAGATGTTTGTAACGTCGTAAGGCAAATGAAACCATCGGTCTACACCGTTTATGGTATTCAATGTCACTTACTATTCGAAATTATGCAATGCAAAAACTCCTTATTATAGAGTCCAATTTTTAGTATTAAAGGTTGTATAGGTTGTTCATATATCATAGATATGAATGGCTTTGTGTACTCAAATAATACATTCTTAATAAATGGTTATAGCATTACATAACTCTGAATAGTATGTGACACTAAATGCCATAAACGGTGTAGTTCCAAATCATGAGTTCATGAGAATGAACACAAAGTCATTCAAGTTTTTTTCATGCTAAAAATACCACACACAAAGAGTGGTGTTGGGCTATTATTTACCAGAATTATAGCTTGTCCTACTAAAATGGGTGGGCCAAGCTAGCCTTGCATAGTATGATATGGGATTTAGGAGGGTGGGTCCCATGCGCATACTCTATTTTAGATCATAAAATCCTCCCAAAGTTCGAGAGGTGGAGAAAGTAGGTCCCAAAAGTTCCACCCAACTTTCAAAATAGGCTCCATGAAACGATGAGCTAATGAGCTTTTAATAGAAAGTGTTCTCAAAGAAGGATCAAACCCACGGTTTCGTCCCTCTTTGAGAGATTTTATGGATAACACTAACAACCAAAGAGGATGGGATGGGGAGTGATCCCCCATATTCCATCCTTGTGAACCACTCTTATAAGCTTAAGGTAGGCATGCCTAATTCCAACATAGCAATACTTTGGACACCTATATTTGAGTGGTATGTGGTTGAGTGTGGTACTAAAAATGGACATAAAAAGACATGTGGTGAAAAGAGATTGGATGACATGTTCAAATCATGCTGACCATTCTAGGTTCAATAGTCAACATAATTGGGGGATACCTACATTACTATTCAATGAGCACAAGAATCTTCACTTTGATAATGAATAAAATATTCATGTGTGCTCCAAGAATTATGAGGCAAATGGCTACATGACACAAATTGAATTCGCTAATTATCTCACACTAATTGCATGTTTCATAGCCTACAAGAATAGAGAAAAGTATTTGAACGGCACACGTTTATCTTAGAATTATATTTTTGCTCAAATGTTATAGGAGATTAACTTGATGATATTTTTCTCTCTTAGAGGTGTTCATTCAGGTTATCCCAATTGTGTTAACAATTCAGCCTAGAAACCCTTCAATATAGATGTCCTTAGGTTGAGATCAAAGGGCCACAATAAGGTGACATGCCTTATAGTGTGAAAGGAAAAAATGAGGAGAAAATGCATATTGCACAAATGCCTGCCCCTCACATAAAAGGACCTCCCCCCCCTTCTCCCCGATGGGGGGGGGGGTTGCACCCTTTATTAAAAGCATATGTCACATGTATGTCACATGTATCCATCACCTTCAATTTACCACCCCTACATATGGTTTGTGAGTGGACATAAAATAGATTAACATACATAGCTATAGCTAGCTATATCTAAGACATAGCAAAAAAATCATATATAGTACTACAAATACTCAAATAAAATAATAATTCCATACCATATGTAAATCAAGAAAAAAAAGAACTTGCAAAAAATAGGCCTTCATTATTTGTAGGTAAGGATATTTTATCTATGCTTCTTGAAGCCACAGAAAAATCTCTCATTCATTTGATGTAATTCACACAAATTGATTCCTACCATAATTGTCACTGTAGCCAATGTTGAAACCATACCCCAAACCCTATGGTGTTGAGTTGATGATTGGTGATGATGGTGGAAGAGTCATCCATTGATTGGATGAAATATGAAGATGTTGGATGATTATCTCCAACTTAATACGCACCCAACTTTCTATAATCTCATGCATATGTATGCCCTCGTACATTTATGTCAAATCCAATGTTCCATAGGATATAATATACCCTTCTTATATCTACATTGTCATAAAATCTCTCTCTCTCTCTCTCTCTCTATCTATCTATCTATCTATCTATCTTGTATGGAATTGTTAAAAATGACCATATAGACGTGTTGTGTGGTCACATGACCTGTCAAAATTCAAGTTTTCATGAAACTCATGAAGAGGAGCAAGGTATGACCTTTGTGTTAAAATTGATAAATTTGGTCAACTAGGATGACAAGTCATAGCCTGGTCGACACTTGACATATTGACAATGATTTTTTTAACCAATGTGTGGTTGATTTAACAATCTCTTGTTTATAAAATATTGCTCATGGCTAAAATCAAGGTGATCTCTCTCTCTCTCTTCTGCTCTCTCTCTCTCTCTCTCTTAGTCATAGTTAAAACCCCTTGCGTGCACCACGTGCTACAAGTATGGAAACCCAATGCACCCCGGGAAAGACCCATAGAACTTCAAGCAAGGCCATGAATGGGTGGATTGTGATTCTAGGAGATTCTAGTTTCTTGTAGTGAATCTTCGTTGTGTGGTCAAACACTAGTTGGACTTTATGGAAAAAGGAGCGTGAAGTGTGCAAGGAGGTGACAAATGGGGAAACCTTTGAAGTTACTTGACTTAGATTCGCGTGCAGTACCCACGTGGAGTGTTCCATGCGACACTATATTGTACTCCATCTTCGCATTTCCTCAATAGTATCTTACGTACTCTCAATCTAGTTTACTTTTTTTTTTGGGCACAAATTGAAAATTCAATTGCACTCTCAATCTAATTTACTAATTTTTGTGTTGCCTTGAGCTTAAAATTAGTGCTTGGGAAAGCATGTTTTGTTTCACTCATAATAAGGGGTCACTTTATACTTGGGACCAGATTGAGGGCCGGCCCGAACTCTCAAAATTTGGGCCAATAGGATCGCTCGATTTCATCAAATCGGGCCCAAGGGTTTTGTACTAGGGGCCGGCCTGAGCACTCACTCATCCCACGTGGCATCCTAGGTGGCACAATTTCGGCGCCAAATCATTGGGTCCTAGTGAAGAAATCGGGACAAGCTTTTCCTCGGCCCGAACTCTCATCTGGGGCCGGATCGGGCTCATCTCATCCGTCAATCTTTAGGGGGTAAATTCTTTTCCTCTCCTCTCCACTCCAATAACGCAACAATTAGCATAAATATGATTGCATTAGACTTATAAGGCAACAATCATGGCGTTAATCACACACTCAAGATAAAAAAAAATGAAACATTCAAGCATTTAATCAAGCATATAGTATGGCTTAGGCTATGGCTTAGTCTAATAACGCAATAATTGGCATAAATATGATATCATTAGGCTCATAACACAACAATTAGGGTGCTAATCAAACACTTAAGATGAAAATGATTTAATCAAGCACATGGTATGGCTTAGCTTATGGGGTTAGTAAAAAAAAAGGCAACAATTAGTACAAGTCTGTTAGCACTAGGCTAATAACACAACAATTAAGGTGCTAATCATACACTTAAGATAAAAATGAAATATTTAAGTCGTTAATCAAGAATTTGGTGTGCATTAGGCAATGGGTTAGTCCAATAATGCAATAATTAGCACACATATGGTAGCATTAGGCTAATAACACAACAATTAGGGTGTTAATCACACACTTAAGATAAAAATGAAACGTTCAAGCATTTAATCAAACATATGGTATGGCTTAGGCTATGGGTTAGTCTAATAAGGCAACAATTGGTATAAATATGGTAGCATTAGGCTAATACCACAACAATTAAGGTGCCAATTATCCAACTTAAGACAAAAATGAAACATTTAAGCCATTAATCAAGAATTTGGTGTGCTTCCTAAACCATACCCATCGGTTAATCCATTGAACATGGTAGATAAATTTATAGGAGTATTTTGACACCGGAATAGATTCAAAGGCCCCGATTTAGTCTAGTGGGACCCAATTTTGATTCACTAACCACAACCCTATAGATGTCATCCCCCATGGTAAGTGTCGTGAAACTTAATTGTTGAGAACACCGGGCATTGACTATGGTAAGCTCCATGAAACTTAACCCTCAAGATCATCGGGCCCTAGAATCGGGCCCTAGAATCGGGCCTCATCACTTTACATGTGACAAGGTTGGGCGCAAAAAAAGTTCATAAAGTGGGGCCGGATCGAGGGCTTAAAGGACATGAATCGGGCCGGTGCTCGGGCTGGCCCCAAGCTGTGTATAAAGCCGTCCTAAATATAGTCGGTTGCCTTTGATTCTAGAATAAATGTACAAGATGTAGAATCTTAATTCAATATAAGCTTGAATCTAAAGTGGATGTGTGCGAGGACAATTCTTAACACATTACAAGCATCACAAGACTTATTTTGACTTTTGTGTTCAAATCCATTCGAAGTTTCTCTAAATTCAAACTACGAGTATTCTTAAATTTAGTTGATTCAATGCCCAATAGGGACTCCATAGCTTCGGACTTTGAAGTGGTACATTTTGACAAACATTGCAAGAAAAGTATCAATTTGCATACAATAAACTTCCGCAAGTTGTTGTTGTTTGCCTCAACTCTCAAACATTTTGACTAAGAAATTCTAGGTCACCGTAATTTCTCCTTGACATGTTACAGGCCAAGAAATTCCTTTTGTAATGTCCGTTTCGGAAGTAGCTATAGACTTAGACCAACTTCATGTATGTGGGTTTCTATGGTGAATGTATTTGCCGGCTAAAGCTAATTGATGAAATGTGGGCATCTTAGCCACCAATGTAGAGAAAATTCCAAATAATAAAAATCAAAATTTGAAGGACTAACAAAGAAAACATTCAAGAAAGGCTATGTGGTGGTGGGCAGCTCAATTTGAGGTTTTACAATTGGGTAATGCACTCGATTTGTCTTATAAACATTTGTATAGACCACAAATTGGTGTTGTAGTTCAACCTCTCAGAAAAATTAAGAGAAGGGGGGGGGGGTGTTGACAACATCAAGTTTGGACTTTTTGGTTGTATGCAAAATTATTAGAGAGTTTTGAAAGATCGAGAGCAGCGAAGGTGAAATTGTCGTTATCAATTCTGCAAGAGTTCTTAGCCAAAACTTTGATCGTATAATAGCATGTATAGAGATCCTAAAGATGAATTTAAAATAAATCATAAACAAGATTAGCTCTTGATGGATCCAAGCGTTCATGGATGTGAATGATATTGTTTTGCGACAACAAACCAACTAGTCCATTACAATGCAACCCTAAAAAAAAAATGCACGTAGAGACGATTGTTGCTTTTCAATTGGGAGTCTTGAGAAAGTAGTTTGCAACAAGGATTTTCCATGAAGATTATATGGAGAATGTTGATGAGACCCATTTCGTCATCAACCGCGATAATGGAATAACACATTAGGGTTTTGAGGTCAAGGCAAGGTTGTATGCCAATGTGGTATCGAAAGGAGAGAAAATCACCATGATAGTGAGAACTATAGGTGGTTGTCCAACAATAATAACGGCTCAAATGATGATCTTTACGAGCATGAGACGTGTGGAAAATGATGTTTCATAGAGTTTGTTATCGTACAAGACCAAGAAGATGGATTGATTCGGAGTTGCTACCATGATGGTTTTTTGAGCCGAGAGCCTACCAACTTGAAGTACATGGGAGAATGAAGCATGTATGGACGGACAATTGCTCAACCCATACCCTAACTCCTCAATTATCTTGGTAGGTTGCGGACGGCACTCTCGTATCTTGTCTCCAAATATGACTCCAAACCTTGGACAACTAACCAACTAATTTAACTATTAGTTAACTAGTTGCCTTTCATAACTATAGTTGTTCACGATTTGCCCTGTCCAAAAATGAAGTTAACTATAGTTGTTGTTTTAAATCTGGTCTACCAAAAAATCTAGTTAACTATAGTTATATCTAGTTATCTAAATATCTAGTTAACTAAAGTTGAGAGCATAGTGTTCACGAAATTCAGTTGTAGTGTTGTAGTGTCACTAGTGTGTTATTTGTGTTGGTGGTGTACATGGAGGTTGTTTCGGAGCCTAGAATTGCGAGTGATCGTATAAAGGCCTCAATGGCCCGCGCATATTAAAGACCCTCAACCAAAGCAAATCAAGAGGCGAATTTCTTTGAATATATAATAATACTTGGAATTTTTCCAGTTAACTATAGTTGTTCCCTAAAATGTATTGAAAAAATGTAGCTAACTATAGTTGTTTTGACAGTTGTCCAAGGTTTGTACAACTCACTTGGTTCAACCAATGGATATGTTTATACTCTCGTTCGGATTAATGATGATTGGATTGCAATGAAGACGAAAAGAGAAAGAAATTTGATGGAAGACGGTGGATGGCAAAACGAAGTGAGATTTGGAGGAGGGTGGTCTGGCGAGATATGAAACCTTGGGAAAAAATATCTCCTTGAAGAAAGAAAAGAAAAGATGACGCCCGTATCAAAGTACCAGCGTGAATGTGAGCCCGTTGGCCTAATGTTGATTACAATTGTCCGTAATGCAACTATATCTCCTTGAACTGGTAGATGATAACGTTCGAGAAATCAAATCATAACGTGACCATCAAGGTCTTTCATATACTCATAAGGCTATGATAAAGTGTGGATTGTCACTTGACTAGATGGCCAATGGTGAATGTCTCCATTATTTCCCAATTTACAAGAAATCATTCGGAAATGTAGGGTGCATTTTGATGGGGAACCAACTCCTACATACTTTTGAACAAGGGTGAAAGTAGATTCAACAACTTTTGAAGCTAATATGTTCACTTGTTTAATTTCATGTGAAATATTTACAATGTGAAAGGAAGTTTTGTACCGAGCCTCCAAGGATTTGAAAAGTCAGCTCTCTTTGTTATTCATTACCCTTGTGTCTATATGCATGCCAATAGGGTTTTTATTTCATGATTATCCTTCGCTTTAAAGTTTCAACAAATTATGATCTTTGTTAATGCAACCGGGAGCATAAGTCCAAGTATAAGGATTCTTATGAGGATCTCGTTGTAATTCAATAAGCCTTTGGTATTCGGGAAGCAAAGATGTGATTATTTGATGTATTTGCAAGCAACTTTGTGTGAAACCAAAGATACTCGAAGGACTTATGGCCTTTTGTTTTTGCGTACATGTCTTGAGCATGGTGCTTTGGATTATTTTTCTTCACGTGTAATTTTTGAAGTTTGTGATGTGTGTGTGATTTTGCTAAAACAAAAGGTTGTGAGCAATCATGGGCAATTGTGCATTGATTCATTATTCTTCAAGTGGAACTAAGATCACGGGGTTTGCAATTTTGTGATTGATTTTGATCAAAGAAAGTATTGAGTACGTGCATTGATCCATTTCTTTAGGCGGAACTAAGTTATAAGGTGCAAGTTTATGTATTATGATGCTCAAGGCCAACTGATTAGGTTGTAAATTTGGTGACACTAAACTTGGATATGCTAATTTGTGATTTACAAACCCAATTCATATTGCATTGTATCCACACTATTTATGTACAAAGGGTATCAAAACAACCCACCTTATTTCTAAACTACAAGAAATAAAGCGAGTGAAAATTGAAGTGGACCATTTTATATCATGTTTATAGGAATTAGTGTAGAATTTTTTGAAATAGGGTGGTCCACACTATATAAAGTGAATGGTGTAACACAACAATGGTTGGGACTTGGTCACCAAGCTTGCAAGACTGTTCACATTGTCACTAGCCATAGCGTAAGACAAACTAAACTTTAAGAGCATGCGGAGTTGTCCACGTGTTGCTGTGGATTTTATTTCCCCCCTCTCTCACTCAAGTTATTGTTGCAAAATCCAAATCCTTTTCTTCTAATTGTTAATTCATCCCAATTTTACAATTCCCCCTCTCTTGGTAGGTGTTGTGAAACGAAACCCATTAGTAGACTACTGCCCTCCCCACACCTATTGGTGGGCACAACCAGCGAACAACTCCCACTAATATGGGGGACTTTTCCGTTTGCTTTTAGCCAATGAACGGTTGAAACTCGTGTATGTTACATCCGGTCACTGGACTAAAAGTGACGGAAAAGTCCCCCATACTAGTGGGAGCCGTCCGGTGACTGTTACCACCGGTAGGTGTGGGGAGGATATAATAAGTTGCCCTTATCATAAGTGTCCACTATGTGTCTCTCTTGGTAGGTGTTGTGAAACGAAACCCATTAGTATACTACTACCCTCCCCACACCTATTGGTGGGCACAATCAGTAGACAACTCCCACTACACAAAATATGATATTTAGTGTTTGATACACTAAATACGAATGCATACACTAAATATCATTAACCCTATGAAAGTAAGTAACATTAAATGCAATTTCAAACACTAAATATCAACTATGGTAATATATGGAAGTTACATGCACGAATTTAGTGTTAGTAAGGATATGAATTTTTTTTACAGTGATGAAAGGAGATTTTCGATATATCTTCTTGCATTCCAACCTTCTAATATTCCAGCATTCCAATATGACAACAAATACAATTTGGAGAGAGAATACAATTCAACATTATAGCATTCGATCGAATTCAACATTCTGTTTGAGCATGTGGACTCAAACGCCAAATCACCAGCCAAGCATAAAATCTCCAAGGAAAAACCTGGATGCTTCTTCGACGACACACCATGCTCTCCGCACAACCCCCACCAAACCCCTGGTCTCCAAATCAAGCACCCTTTCCGACTACAAATATAGGTTCTAGATATATCTAAGTTTGATGTGCTGCGTCATTTGACATCCAGGGAGAAAACTTGTAGAAAGGCCTAGACATTGTTCAAAGTTCTTGCATCTTGTTTCGTCACTTGATGAGTGTTCAATGCAATTTCTTTGGGAATTGTGAACTATAGAAATTGATTTCCTTGAACATGAACACCGGATGACAGTAACACATGAAATACTACACAGAAGTGCTTCATCAACAACATCCTCAGCCTCCAATTTAGCTTTGTCAACAAGGACCTGTATACGAAAGCATATCCAGATTAGAAATGTAGCCAGGGTGACCAATTACAAACACATTGAACTACTTGATGGGTTCCACCACTTCATCCAGATAGATCGACATATTGTAGCTCTCAGATTTTTCCTACTCCTAACCATAAGTCATGTTGAATTAGAGGATGCCCCTAATGTCACTATGAATTGACTTCCTACTGGAGAAGCACACATCACATGCCAAAACCTAAAGATGTTTCCTCTAAAATAAATGAATAAAAAATGTGCATCCAACTTCACCCACCATAAACAATTGAGTGATGGTTGTCTTGATTATCCCACTCTAAAACCTTAGACTAACTGTCCAAAAAAGTATCTCCTAAACAAAGAATTTCTTAATGTTGCCAAGAAATAAAGCAGGAGGAGAAATCAAGCACATAAATCCTACTCACCGTCCAGGAGTCCCATGTCTAGCTGGGCTGCGACTGGTACTCTGGCTTCCTGAACCGCTGTTGGTTCGACTTAGGCTCCGAGGTCGAAGCCCTAATGACAAAGCCTTTTCTAAACCCTCTTGACATAAACTTCTTTCCAATTTTCTGCACTCTTCGATCATGTGTATCTGATGTAGGATTGCGTCTTTCTCTTTCAGATTCTCGCCCCCGTGATTTGCTACTCTATTCTCTCTCTTTATCTTTCACTTTCTCTTTATCCTTCTCTCTCTCTTTATCGTTTACCCTCTCTTTGTGCTTATCAAAGTAATTCCGACCAAATGTTTCCAAATTCCTATCAACACCTCAACCAAACCAAACCCCCGATTTCGTCTCGCTGCAATCTGACACAAGCACTCCGAATGGAACTTCTTCTACTGGTAGGGTAAAAAGAGAGCTCCCAAGTCTGTAAGTGAAGGCAAACATATGAATTGCATGTATTCAGTTGTGCTGGTGATCCTTGAGGAAGATCACGAGGGTTTTGGTTGAATGGAAGCGTAAGGAAATCAGGAAGAAGAGAGAGAGAAACCTAGAAGCCATTGAAGAAGACTGTTTCACAGGAAAGGAGGGTAGAGGACTGTTTCACGGGAAAAGAGGTAGAGGATTGTTTCACAGGAAAGGAGGTGGCAGTAGGGAAGGTGGCGGCGCATTTATGTCTAACACTAATTATCAAGGAATTGAAAATTAGTGTTGAGCAAGGTAGGGTGGTAACAACACTAAATATAATCAAACACTAAATATCATATTTTGTGTAGTATGGGGGACTTTTCCGTTTGCTTTTAGCCAATGAACGGTTGAAACTCGCGTACGTTACATCTGGTCACTGGCTAAAAAGTGACGGAAAAGTCTTCCATACTGGTGGGAGCCATCCGCTGACCGTTACCACCGGTAGGTGTGGGGAGGATATAAGTTGCCCTTATCATAAGTGTCCACCATGTGTCACACATATCAAGTCATGCCACGTCACACAGGTGGATCATTAATAACGATCATTGTGCCAGCCTGGCAAGTGGTTGGGACTGGTTCACCGTGCCGCTAACTTACAAGCTAGAGCGTAAGACGCCGGACTTAACCTTAAACGCACGCGGAGTCGTCCACGTGCCACGTCCGCGGATTCCTCCCTTTTCCTCCTCTCACTCAAGTTCCTGAATCCTGTTTCGGAATCCAGATCCCTCCTCCTCGTCAAAAATTAGAATCCCCACGCACTCACCCCCTGTTGAATTAATCTCTCTCTCTCTCTCGCTTTGTCTCGCTTTCAAGTTCCAACGTACTTCATAACATGAGAAAGACAAAGAGACAGGTGCCATTCGCGCTCTCGTCGCTCAATGCATGTCGGTGGCTGTTGCATCTCCGTCCTTCTACCTGCCTTGCTCCCCACTCTTATCATAATTGTTGTTACTTTCCAGGTGTTGCAAACCTGTGATGTATGATTTGGAGCCCGTTCTGTTTGTTTGGGATTGTGATGTGGTGGTGGCTGCAGTCATCCTATGCGAGCATATGTGAGGGGAATTTTGGAAATAAGTTATGCATGTACAGCAGCCTGAGAGGTGGGATTGAGTTTCTTGCGTTCCTTTAGGGGATTTTCAGGGATTGGGAATGTTTTTTTGGGGATTTTGGTATTGAGGTGGCGGTTCTATTTTGGAAGAAGTGAGAAGTGAGGGAACATTCTGCCTCTGTAGCAGAGAGGCAGGGGAGCGTGTCCCCTGGATCTTGGTTCTCGAGGTTTTGTGGGCATTGGTGATGTTTGACATTCATGTTCATTGTGTTACCTCTGTGGTGGGTTGACTTGTGGTGCCAATTTTAAGGTACGGGGGTAAGATTTTGTGAGGTTTTCTTTGGTTGTGCTCGGTGACTTGTTGTGATGGGTTGTTCATGCAAGAAGCGAGGACTGATGAAATTCCACATTTGCAGCAGAGGTTGGAGCTCCTCTGATTCTTTGTTGAGTTTTCTGTCCGGGCTATGTGGTATTTGGCCTTGCGAGTTTCTGATTTTGGGGTTTCAGTAAACTTTTGTGGCTGTTTTCCCCTCATGATCTGGCACTGGCCATTTGCTCTCTGGATCTTGTTTTTGAGGTTATGTTATGGGTAGTAGATGGAACTGAGCGAGGGGCAATATTATGTGAGGTTCAATATTCGTGCTGTTTGGCATTCCACCTTGTGCCTTCTGGGTTTTGTGGGTCTCTTTGTTTGCGAGGGAATTTCCTCTTCTTTAAGGTTCCTTGTGTGGCTATCCTGTGGGATTTTACTGAGAGACATCTATACTTCTTAGTCGTTTCTATTCACCTTCTACGCAACTTCGGGGATCACAATTCCTCAGAATTTGGTCTGAGTTATCTTCTTCCCCCTTCTTGCTGAGCTTGAGTGTTTCTTCTTTGTTCTCGTGAAGCCTATCTGGTCGTCTTGTAAATACCAAATTCCAATTCCAGGCTCACAGAATTGATCCTCCTGATAATGCATTTGTGTCGACATTGCGAGTTTAGAGCTTTTTGAGAGCTTTGTATAAGGATTTGCAACATCCCAGCGAATGATCACTTGTGGTTGCCTGATTATCAACCCATGCAAACATCCTGTAGTGCAGGAGAACCAAAATTCCACCATAAAGGCATGTGCACAATTGTTAAGGAAGGGAAGGGAAGGGTTTGATTGGGTCTTCATTTTGAGCCAATTTGCTGACAGTGCCACCATGCCCTGCAGGTACCAGGAGTCCAAGGAATTCAATAACGGTGCGGATTTTCTTACACAAACACAACCATAATCTTCTTAAGTGTGCTCAAGTCTGAGCTTCGAGAGAGGACAGGTTGACAGCAGGCCTTTCTTAGCCCATAGTGACCTTGTTTCAGGTAAGCTAGGTAATGGTCAGATTCCTGCTTTGATACTAGAGTTATCCTTGAACTCAATGGGACTTTTTTGTCGGGAGTTGGTCCCCTATGATTTTTCATTGGGCATTTTGCGCACAATATCAATAATTTCTTTGCACGAGTGGTGCATGCTTGGATGTATCGTTTGAATTTGAATGAAGAGCAACCTATTTGGTTCATTGAGGGCCAACCTCATTTCAGCATCTCTTGACATGCCAAAATGAGTTTGACCCTCATGAACTGATATAGGATGTTCATTTCTCAAACCTCCACACTACCTCCAAGCATGCACTGCAAACTTATTGAGCATGGAAGGTGTTCTATGCAAAACCACCAACTCCAGACCAAAAGTCATGTTGAGTTACAGAATGACCCTACGATGGGCTTGTTTTTCCCTTCGAAGAAATTGAATTTTCAAAATCTGGATGTTGGGAGTGTGTTTGTTTCCATCATTGAAGTGTGTTTCTGTTGTTGTTTGTGTGCCAGTACGCAGGTTTGGAAAACTTTAATCTTCCCATACTCATTGGGATTGGTGATGGAAGTCTCCACCATGCAAGACATCACAAAGCCTCTGGACCACATGCCTTTGCCAAGAGTAAAGTCGAAGGAAGAAATTGAATATGAAACCACTGTTTCCACGCTCGACCGCCTTCTTTCAATTGAGCTACCGGAATCAGCATACAGTGTTCTTCACAATTTGGCAGGAAGATGGACCGACATCTTAGACCCCAAGGATCTCACGTTGAAACGGCTGAGTGGGGCTATGACCAACTTTGTATACGAATGTCACTGGGAGAGAGACAACGGCCACCGTCCTCGCAAAGTCATTGTACGAGTTTACGGGGAAGGCTCCAAGTATTTCTTTGACCGAAATGATGAAATCCTTACGTTTGAGCGCATGTCGCAGAGGCATCAGGGTCCACATTTACTTGGCAGATTTCCTAATGGCCGTGTCGAAGAATTCCTACGAGCTCGGGTAGGTTCAGACTGTTCTGTTTCTGTTGTTTCCTTTTGTTTACAGGTCAATTGGTATTCAGGGCTCTGAGTGTATGAAATCAGGTGCATTTGTGCATCTGGACATCGATGGCTTCTCATACCTCTTACATCTTTCAATTTTGTCAACCTCTTGTATTCTGTATTTGCCTGTTGAAATTGTGCACGTTCAGATTCTGAGCTTGGAGTTAGGCTTATGCCCCCTTCCCACCTGACTTTAGCTAAGACTAAAAGTATTTCCTAAAAACCGGGTAAAGCTCCCTTGGTTATAGCGGAGGCATCCGGCTATTCCAATGCACGTACAAGAACTTGCTCCGGAGATTTTCAAGTAGGTTTTAGTTAAGTAGCTTTCACACATGTTCATTGTTTTATCTACCAGCAATGAATGTTGGGTAGTTTTTGTCCCATCCCCAAATGCCTTACTACTCACCTATCTTACCATCCATTTTTGTTAATGGAGCTCCTCGTGCCCTCATAGGTAAGACTAAAAAGCAACCAATCACAAGGGCAGGAGGCAACACTTTTAAAGGTCCTATATTCTTGCCTCATGTTTAGGTACCGATGGGAGGGTCGGTGCTTGAGGCTTAAAACCTCCACTTTTAAGCCATGCCACATCATTTGACAACTAGGCTCGGCACTAGATAATGTCAATGGTGTGAAGGCCGGGTTGTTAGAACCAACTTTTAGTCTTAGCTAAAGTCAGGTGGGAAGGGGGCATTAGTGGTATCAAATTAAATGCTATTTATTCTTCTTCTTTTTTGCCATTGCAGACATTGTCAAAGGATGACATACGCAACCCGGAGATTTCCAAGAAGATTGCTGTTAAACTAGTGGAGTTCCATATGCTTGACATGCCAGGGTCTCGTACGCCAAAGTTGTGGGAGAGATTAAGGTTGGTTATTATTTTTCCTTTCTGACTGTAGTTGATTCGAGTAGTGCATCATATATATATATCCTGTCTGCTTGATGAAATATTTGAAATTTGTGTCTTACACGCATTTCCTTTGTAGCACATGTATTTGGCATTATAGTCTAGGAAAGAGAAATGGATTTGCATATCTGTAGGTTCTCAATGAGTTTTTTCCAGTTCCAGGGATTGGTTGAACAAGGTCTTGAAGCAAGGTGACCCTAGTATAGTGAAGGAGTTTTCACTGGAGCGGTTGGACGAGGAGATTGGTGACCTTCAGCGGTTATTGACTACACCAGATCAAAGAATTGGTTTCTGTCATAACGACCTGCAGTATGGCAACATTATGATATCAGAGAAGGATGATTCCGTCACCATCATTGTAGGTCTTGCCACAACAGTCTACATTATGTTTCTTTGTTACTACTCTGGTTCAGATCTATATGGGAGTTGGTTCTGTATGCTTTTCCATGGATTTGTTTGCATACAATATCAATAATTTCTTTCCACTTTTGGTACGTGCCCAGAGATAGTGTTTGAATGTGAATGAAGAGCAAAGCATTTTGGGATATTGAGGGCCAAACTCGTTTTAGAAACTCTTGGTATGCCCAAATGAGTTTGACCCCAATGAACTGATAGAATTTTGTTTGTTCAAACCTCCACACTACCTCCAAGCATGCACCAAAAACTTACTGAACATGGGAGGTGTTCTATGTGAAACAACCAACTCCTGACTGAAAGTCATGCTGAGTTAGTGGTTAACTGTATTGTAACATTGTCACAAGTGGGATGCTTCATATGCCTTTCTTTGAATATGGTTTCTAATATCTTGGATGTATTTTGGAAGAAAATATTTGGTCCTGCTTGTGCTTCGCTTTCCTGGAACTAAACAGTAGACAGAAGAACTAATATGATTGTAATATGTGAATCAGGACTACGAGTATGCCAGTTACAACCCTGTTGCATTTGATATTGCCAACCACTTTTGTGAGATGACAGCTGATTATCATTCAGAGCAGCCACACCTCCTGAATTTCGAATTATATCCTGGTATGTTTGCAAAACCCGACAATTTCAGGCTTCCTGGATGATGAGTATAAGCACTTCAAACCTCAGTATACTTTTCATGCTACCACTTCATTGCATTGCAGTCAGTAGACAGAATTTGACATTTTAAATGCCCTGCAGATCATGAGGAACGCAGCAGATTTTTGAGAGATTATTTGGAAGCCACAGGTAATTTTCTTGTGGTGAACTTGTTTCACATGGTGTCATACACATTGTCCATTCTTAACAACATGCACAACATGTTTAGGGTATATTTCATTCAGATGCAGTACATTTTGTGGTGATTTTGAGACCAAACTTTAGGGGAGAGAGCAGACTCCGATATATCCACCATAATGCCTCGCCTTCAAATTAGTATAATTCTCTATGTAACTTTGAAATGGACATTCTCTACTAAGAGCAAGCCCCTAGGTAACCACATGGTTGGTTGAATTTTTTTGGTTCAGCTGGATACCCCAACTATGATTGGGTGTACCATAGTGTCAGGGTGCAATGGAAATCAAATGCTCAGGAAGGCGACCCATCTGAGCACTATTCTGGCCTTAAGGGGCTCAACCTTCGAGTTCGCATGGGATCCTTGGTTTAAGCCACCCTGTCATTGTATTTGTCTCAAAATTATCGGTGGTGGTTCACCTTGGTATGTTATTTCTACCAAGGAGCATAACCATGTGGTGTTGGCTTTACAGGAGAGCTGGTAACAGAAGCTGATGTGGAGAAGCTTGTGAATGAGGTGGAGCAGTTTGTTCTTGCAAGTCATCTACACTGGGCTCTTTGGGGCTTGTTATCAGTAAGAACCTGATAACCTGTTTCTCAAATCTAGCAATTCAAATAGGAGTCAAGTATGTACCCATCGCTCTTTAGATGATATCTCAAACTCATTAGATTCTGACCAAAAAGGAGCATTCTACATCCAGTCAAGGTCATTGACTGGAAAATCCTTGAAGAGGGTGATTTTTTGGACCCATGATGTAGGCCTACTCTGAAGGAGCTTGAGGTGAGAAATAAAGTCTTGTTTTGGGAATTTTGATATGTAGATTCTCAATAGAAAATGAATACTATTTCAAGGGTCAACAAATCCTCAGAAGGCTTAGCCTGTCCAATTGGATAGTAATGATTTCTTCTGCAGTTTTGTTGAATTTTGAACAGAAGTTCCCTGTTTGACATGAATCCTTGGTTGTATTGTGATAACAGGCAGCAGTCTCTGATGTTGAGTTTGACTTCGTGGGGTATGCAAGGCAGCGGTTAGTCAAGTATTTTGAATTGAAGAAGCAGCTCTTTGGACAAAGTTAGGTTTGTAGGCAGCCTGCAACATTTTCATCAATTTCAGTTAATCCCTTGCCTCCCACTTACAGGGGATCTAACATTGTATAGTACAGAGCTACAGTTATACAGATACATATGATATACTGGTAGGGAGCCAGAAGATTTATGTCATTTAGGATTGACTTTATAATGATCAACACTTCTAAAATTGCTTTGTCATATTTCTTACTTACATTTCAGATTCCACAAGTCAAATGATGCAGCCTACTAGTAAGGTTACCTACACTTATCTATCTTGAAGTACATGCTGTAGATGGGAGTATTGCACACCTCCTGCAATGGCTTCAGCCATCTGGATGTTTGCAGTGCAAGTTACTGTTATGATGACTTAACTACATCTTTGAAATTTCCTTTCCTCTTTTGCTTTCTGGAGAGCACCGAGCTAGCCATGTTAAGCAATTATTGTGTAGCTAGCTCTGTGTCAAAGTGTGAAATTGTTTATCAGCAATTGCTGGTGCCCATGGTGGCAGGCATATAAGGTAAGCGGGCCTAATTTGTTACATATCTTGATGAGAACATGTATTTGAGTGGTGTTTGTTAGGTGTAAATCCGAGAACGGACACCAAAAGGAAATGTGTTGAAGAGAGATTGGACTAATGCTCTAAACTTTTTCAGGTTCAAGAGTTGACATCCTTGGGAGGACTAAGTTATACTGAATATCATTGAAGGAGAAAGAGAATCTTCACTTTGTTGATCGAAGTATGTCACACTTTGATTATTGACATGAGCTCAAAAAGTCACAAGGAAAATACATACAACTTCAATTTGGATATGCTAATTATGTACTAATCATGTGATTGATGTCCTGGCTAGTAGAAGTAAGTGCAGAGCTAAAAGTGTCTAGTGCTCCAAACGTTTTAAAATGAAAAACCATGGCAAAGCAAGAAGTGCCTAGTGCTCAAAATAAGCTTTGGGAACACCTCCCATTATTATGCGTACCAATTCAATTTGAACAAGTTGTAAAAACTATGTATACTGCAGTTTATGCAAAAATACAAATTAATGGTGATACACATGATGATGTTTGACATTGGTGTTAAACAAGGATGTCTCTTTGCCCCCACACTATTCGTTGTTGTATATTGCAATTTGAATCATAGACTTGCCATTGAAATTTGACGATGGTCAACTATCCCTATCTCTAGAGATAATATCTTATCCCACTTTTGCTCTTATTGTAGTTAAAAATGAGACACACTTTGTGATGGAGTGCCCCCTATATATTTCCATTAGAGCTCCATAACCCTTTGATGTTGTTGGTATGTTGAATGATCAGTATGGGGCAATGAATCTAAAAATGATGAATCTTGTATAGCTTACGTCTCCCCTGTTGAGACCTACAAATTATTAAAAGGTTATAATTTGCATGGATAAAGAGGTAACCTTTTTGTGAAGGCAACCTAATTGCACGTATTAATGTAGACGTCTATGAGACTATGGAATAATTCTCAAAAAGAAATCAAACAAAAATGACAATTCTTTCTTCTTTTTTCAATTCTAATGCTAACCCCAAGTACTATTCTAGAGCCAACCTCGGGACTAAACTCCGGTGAGGTCGAGAATAATCTAAACCATATCATAAACACTTACGAGTATATATATATATATATATATATTTTTCATCCATATAGTAACCACAATAATAAAGTATTTCATGTCATTTGGTATTGTGGAAGTAAATATCCAAAATAGTGTACAATGTCAATAAATTAGTGTGAGGCGACCTAATTGCGCATATCAGTGTAGCTCTCCAACAACAAGCAAGACAACATTGGAACATTGACAAACATTTAGTCATGAAGGAAGACATTACGCCCAACTCAGATGTTTGTGACATCAGGTGTTACTCCCTCCGTCCCAAAATGTTTGTCCTACCCCTCGGAGTTTTATGTCCCAAAATGTTTGACTGACAAACATTTTGGGACTTAAAACTTTGGGGGGTAGGACAATCATTTTGGGACGGAGGGAGTATTTGAATCAAGAATCCTTTGTTTGCATATGGAGTGAATTTCACATCACTTATCCATCGTTATTTTCACATTAATACACTACTCAATCATGCTGAGTGTCAGATGTTTCGGACTCAATAATTTGGGTTCAGTGTCCGGGGGAGATTTTTGAGCACAATTGGTCGATATCCTAGTGTTTCCGAGTCCAACCAGCTACATGTTGACATCTTTCAGTTTTTCTTTATTGAATTTGCATATATTCTCTAAATTCCTCTGAGATGATCAGTAATTTTCCTGAAGTCTTTGAACTTCAACCGATTATTTCTCAAACGCAACTTGTTCATCTGTAACTAGCAGCCAGTTTCTCCCCGTTCATTGCTTGGGTTTTGGCCTGCAACTCAAAGAAATTCATTCAAGTAAGGTAGACATGCGGCCTAAATCCAACATAGACACCTATATTTGACGTCTAAATAAATGGTTCAGTTGTCCATGTCTAGATTACATGCTCAAAATATGCATACCATATGAGGCTCAACAATCAACATAATCAGGGAGGATTTCTATGACAACTTCATGAACACAACAATTTTCACTTTGGGCACCTACTAGGGTCCAAGCAAGGCTCTTCAACCCAGTCACAAATTTCACAATCTAAGGACCAACAAGGATATACAGTGACTACCAAAACTGAGTACGAAAAAGCCTAGTCTACCTTTAGCCATTCATATTTTATAATTTATTGCATTTAATGCCAAATCAATTGACGGCTCAAGTATACATGCATGTAAATGATGTGGCTACCAAATTACAAGTCCAGCAATGCAAGATAATTTGAGAAAGATCTAGATCAAAGTAAATTAGCTCCAAAACTCAGTTATGCTCACACTTGGATTACGCAATGAATGCTACAAATCTGACATGTACAAGTGGTTTTCTAGGTCCGATTTTTTGGGTGGGCATGTTCTTGGCCTTCACATTTATAATTGTGTCCCCATTCAGTGCACATCATGTATGCAAATTGAGCAAAATGGTTTCATTGAGGTCTCTCTTTGCTGCTGGTAGAAAGCAAATAGAAGAAACTACTTTAGAGAAGTTGAGGAGGGGTGAAAGTACTAGAAATGTTGCTAGAGACTTACAGGTATCCCAAATTTGGGTTGCACAATTTTGTAAGCAACATTTGAGTGAATTGAGTGATGTCAATCACAGTTTTGGTGGCAGGCCACAGGTGTACAGTGCAACTGATCGTAGAGCTTGTGTGAGAGAAATCATTGTGGATGGCTTAGAAACTGCACACAAAGTTGGAAATTACTTGAGAGAAGAGCTTCATGTTGGTATGAGCGATAGTACTGTGAGGAGAGTGTTACGAAAAGCAGGTTTGAAATGTAAAGTGAAGCAAAAGAAACCAAGGCTCACACTTCTTCAAATTAAGGGACGATTAGAATTTGCTAGACGTCATTGCCATTGGATTGATGATGATTGAGATCGTGTAGTATTCTCCGATGAAACAAAAATCAACCGATTTTGCTCTGATGGTCGCAGTTGGTGTTGGTTTCGTGATGGACAGAGTAGAAGTGCTGGAATGGTACAACAAACTGTCAAGTTTGGAGGTGGGGGAGTGATGATGTGGGGTTGCATGACTCCGAGTGGCCCTGGTATGATGTGTAGGATTGAGGGAAGAATGGATCAGTACATGTATAGAAATTTTTTAGAGCGAGAGTTGATTCATACGCTGCATGCATACAATTTGGATCCTGCCAATTTGATTTTTCAACATGATAATGACCCAAAACATACATCCAAGAGTGTGCGCCGTTGGCTGAATTCGCAAGAATTTACTGTTTTGAAGTGGTCGGCGCAATCTCCAGACTTGAATCCGATCGAACACTTGTGGGCAACTTTAAAACGTCGACTAAACCAATATGAGAGACCTCCCAAAAGAATGTTAGAATTGTGAGAGCGTGTTGAGGATTGTTGGGCTTCAATTACTCCCAATGAGTGTAAGAACTTGTATAGGAGCATGCCTAAGGGCATTGCAGTTGTTATAACTACTAAGGGTAGGTGGACAAATTTTTAACTTTGTTCCAGCTTGTGTGAGCAAAACTGAGTTTTGGATTGAACTTCACTTTACTTTTTGTTTGTACATGCATACTTGTGTGTAATAGGCCTCAATTCCCATGGAAGTATGACTGATTGCAATGGTAATCCTATGCAATTTATGGTTTCATTTTTGGTGCGTCCAATTTCCTTACATTGTTTGTTGAATTTCAATATGTTGTGTTTGTACTCAGTTTTGGCAGTCACTGTAGTTTTCGTCGAGAAGTTTGTAGTCTGATCAGATGAAACTTTGTGCAGGCTCACAAGTTGCATTCCCTCTGCTTCCCACAGCAATGTCTTTAATTAGGGTCTCTTTTGACAACTGGTTCACTCGAAAGTGCCACTCAGGTGGTTCAGTATTTGATATTTCGCATTTGAAACACAGTGTCTCATGTGTCAGTTTTGTTTTGACAACAATCATTGTTAGATACACATGAACTTACCCTATGAAATTGCATAGTGACATGTATAAATCAGAACTCTCAACTGGATTCAGTAAAAGAGTTTTGACTACAAATCCCTCTTATGTCAAGTGCCTGATTCTTACATAAAATGTATTCAACGTTGGCAACGACCCTATCAGGTATGTGCACAGGAATTGACCAGCTGAAGTAGTGATGAGTGCATCTACTCCTGCCACTCCAATTAATAGTCGAGGATTAACCAGTGGCAGCTGAATGCTTATTGTTGGTGTAGACTCCACCCTGAGACTGGAAGTAAAGAAATTTGGAGCTCGGAAGTGGTATGCCATACCTCATAGCGCGTGATTATAGTGACTCTCTTTGTTAGGCAGTTGAATTGTGTTGCATAGGTAGCGGATTAATTTCATACTTGTACTCTTAGCATAACCTAGCATTGCTCAAAACTCTACTCCTCGACAGAAATGACTAGATTTGCAAAACCCTAAATGACATATGTTTCAGTGTTTGATCCACATTGGGCATTTCTGTCAATTTCAGAACCTGGAAGTTAACACCAACACAAACTTATGACCACTCAAATGAAGTAGGGGGTGCTTCATTGTAAATGCAAATTGCAAGCCTAAGACCTCCAAGAATTTTCATTTATGAGATCATACAATTCCGAAGTTGCATCCTTCAACATTACCTACGTTATGTATACAGTATCCTTATCATCATCAGGGTTCCTCTTCTTGTTCCCGTCGTTCTTCCTCTTCGTCTTCTTCATGTGCAGATTCCTATACCTCCTCTTCAGGCTCTGGGAGGCTCTGGGATTCCTAGATTCTTCCGCTCCCTGTCCCGCCTCTCCCAACTGTAATCTACCCCCGGAATATCCTTCAAGGTGTACCCTAACCCTCGAATATCACATTCATGCTTTATGACATACATACTCTTTCGAGGTTGTACCCTTCACCAATACCCTAATTTAGGTGTACAGGATACTCATCCTCATCAGGGTTCCTCTTCTTGTTCCTGTTCTTCCTCCACTTGGTCTTCTTCTTGTGCAGAATCCTCTTCCTCTTCCTCCTCAGGCTCTGGGATTCCTAGCTTCTTCCGCTCCTCCCTTTCATTCTGCTCCTTCTTCCGCTTCTCCCAAGTCTCCCAGCTATAATCTACCCCCGGAATATCCTTCAAGGTGTACCCTGACCCTCGAATATCACATTCCTGCAAAATACTGCACGCACCGAACGGAATGTCCACTTTCTCCCATCCTTTTGTGTCCAAGTTCCCCATCACAAATCTCTCCGCCAAACCTTCCTCCAGGAGCCAAGAGAACACCACAAAATGCTCACCGCAGAAGCTGGTGCGAAACTGCACGTCATTTATGTGTACAGGCGGGTCAGGGTCATCCTCATACGATAGCCATGCAAACAGATCCTCCGGCATACGCATCACCGCAGACCACTTCTGGTCAGAGTGATCAAGAAGCTCCCACGCTGCGATGGTTCGCTCGTCCAGTGCAACTGTGACATCAAAAAGCCTGCCCTGCCATGCTGCGATGGTGCGAAGATAGTCATCACAGTCTCCAGGTGGAACATCCACGTATCCCCAATCGCCATTCCCAAGGTCATATGTCACCACTCCGTCGATTTCTGTCCTAAGGTACATGTAGCCATTTGCTTCGGCGCAGGTGGACTGCCCCGGTGCCATCTCGGGCCTGTGCCCATCCTTAATCGTCCAGGAACCGGTCCTGGAGTCGTAAACCTGAGTTGGAATCCCAGGGCTTGCGTATACAACTTGAAATGCGTATGGGAAGACCGATGTGTCAACACGGAGAGCAACAAATGGATCCTCGGCTGTGGACTCCAGAACGGTAGGGAGCTTATGCCAAACCCTAGTGTGGAGGTCAAACACATGGTGAATGGTGGCATAGTAATCCTCGGTGGCGAATCCATACATCAATCCCTTGACCTCAAGAAATCTTCTCCGATTTGGCATCGAAGGTAACCGTGTCCAGTTCCATCGTTTCCTTAACGCATCATATGATAACAACCCCTCCAACTCCTCGCTCCAAGATCCCCCGGTCACCACGAAATAGGGCTTCGCGAGAGGCCGAGTGAAACTGCTCTCCAGAAACCCTCGGTCTACCGCAGCTCGGTTCCATTCCTTGCACACCAAACGTAGCTGGAAAAACTCCCGCAAGGGAAGCTTCGCAAAAATATGCTTCAGATCGATATGGTTCTGCAGTGTGCCCCAGAGGTTCGGGTCCATCACACCATCGCTTTCTTTTTCGCCATCGCTCATCGCCATAGCCACCAAATTCTCCATACCGTAATCCAAATTCCTCTGATGTAGATCTAATATACTCAAATTCTATCATGCCCTTCAAGGCATCATTGGAGAAGCTCCTAATTGAACTCCATTCGTTGGCCATCATAAAATTTCAACCTCTTCTGATCTCATGCCAGGGCCAAATCTCCAAACGACAGATGACGATCGAAAAATCTCAGCTTGAGCGTGCGTCACTGCGAAAGAATCGCGAGGTAGCAGCACGAGAGATGCGTGAGTGCGGGCCGCAACCGGACTTAGTTCGAGGGAAAGCCCTGGTGCGTGGGAATGATGACACGTGTCAATCACTTGTCGTCCCTTAATTACTATACTGCTTTTAAGCGTCTAATGCACACTCCGACAACAAGGCTGTATGATTTGTTCACATGTGGGGTTGGCACATGAGGTTCTGAGGCCTTAAAGTGTCACTTTTAGAAACTTTTGCTACTTCAGTCATGTGAAATAGCTTGGAATTTATTTTTAAAATTCCGTAGATTAGCAAATCTATATAGAGTGTACATCATTTTTTTTGGGCAAAAATGATAAATTCATATGCAACCTACAGAAATTTGCAAAGTCGTTTAAGAAATGAGCCTTTTACTCTCTACCAGGGATGTTCATTGACGTTGGATTGCTAGGTGAGAATCACCACAAAAACAACCTTATTGCGGGTAGGAGACCAGGAGTCTTCTATTAAATGAAGGTGTTGTCCTCCTTTTGTGAATCACTTCTTACACCGCCTCAATGAGCAAATAGAGCCTTGATTAGCCATTGTGATTGGGCAAAGTTGGCGCTCTTCTTAAAGCGTTCTTGTACCCTTCTTACACCGCTACTATGAATGGCCAAAGTGGTGCTATTTTATACTTAATGTCTCATGTATCTTAATCGCTTTCAACAAAAGGGGGGCTTACTTGATGCCACCGTTGCACTCACTTGTTGACAGCTTAAGGATGAAAAGATAGGTGTCACCAAAAGGAAGGTGTTCCCACTACACAGTTTATGGTTTTTAGTGTCACTTACTATTTGAAATTACGCAATGTAGCGACTTCTTATTTGGGGGTTCAATTTTTACTAGAAAAAGTTGATTAGGTTGTTCGGACATAATAAAACATAAATGACTTTGTTTGGTAAAATATTACATTGTCAGTAAATAGTTATAGCATTGTATAACTCCAAATAGTAAGTGACACTAAATACCATACATGGTGTAGTAGGATACCGGGGTCTTTTCGGCAACCCCTTTGAGTAATTTCCAAGTCTGAAAAAAAGTTTCCATTGTTGTTAGGGTTGGTGTTTAGGATGTACCATATATTCTTTTGAGTTCTTGCTTGAAATAGTCTACTCTCCTCTCGGTTGTTTAATCATTCAAGTCACGCAAGTACCGCTTAGCAACTTGTAAGTTCAATTGAGAGAGAAAAGAGATCACACGTATTTGTGGAAAAGATAAGTATATTGAAATAATGCTCCGGAAGAAGAGATACAAAATAAGCTCAAGTGTTTTGACATTCAATCTTAAGATAACTTCGTTGTAATGAAATGAGGTGTTTGTCCCTAAAAACTCCTTGCTTTATATAGTCTTTTCTCACTAATCCAAAATCTACGTAACTAAGTGGTTATCATTTCCACTTCCTAGATTTTTACTTGTCTTCGACATATGTGGATGATACCTATTGCAAACGGTTATAACCGTTAATCTTCCCTATGTATGTATTTTTTAAGTTTCATATCCTATCCTTGCCATGGCTATATTATGCATCATTTTTTGAAAATTAATCAATTCTTACATAATTGATTGATCCAAACTAAAATGATTTGTATTAGTATAATTATACTATTAGAATGTAACACATAGTTCTATATATCCTTTAAATTCCTCATAATAAGTCCTTACATACTTAACATAATTATCCTTGTACAAAAATCAAATCTTCCTTCACTAAAACATTGATGAACCTATAGCCGTGGATAAGGGTGCCTATAGCCACGCGTCTTCCTTCCAATTCCTTGGAAGGGGGCCTATTACCGTGGCCGAAGTACTTCGGCTCCGAGATTTGTAGCTCCGTTTCCAAGGCATTCTCCTCCGATCACCTTCTTCTAGTTCGATGCTTCTGTTCGACCAACTTATTTGTATCCATTCTCCTTCTTGTCAATGTTGTTACTCAACAGAAAGGCATGACATTGTATTTGAAATGACCATATTTTGTTTGAAAAATTGTCTTCCATTCGTCTCCTTCCTTGATTCGTACGAGGTTATAAGCACCGCGCAAGTCAATTTTCGTAAAAATCTTCGCACTTTCGAGTTGTTCCAAAAATCAAGAGATTAGAGGCAATGGATAGCGATTTTTCTTTGTCATCTTATTGAGACCTTGATAATCCATGCACATTCGTAATGAGCCATCTTTCTTCTTCACAAATAGAATAGGCGCTCCAGTTGGTGACTTGGAGTGATGAATGAAGTTCTTGGCCAGATTCTCGTCAATATACTTTCATAATTCTACCAATTCCGTTTGCGATAGGTTGTAGATCGGGCCAAAAGGCAGTTGTGCTCCTTCTTCCAAATCAATTGCACAATCATATGGACGGTGCTCCAGAAGTATGTCGGCATTCTTCTTCAATAATACATCTTCAAAATCCTTATACTACTTTGGAATACTGGCTGTTAAGGTCTTCTCTTTGCTAGTTGTCGCATAAATGACAAATAATTTGTCCTCCTTGGACGATCTTATAAATGTTCGTGCTCCAATGAAGAGGGGTTTTTTCATTCATGGTTTTCTAACACGTTTGTTAATATATTTTTTAATAGGGTTACTGTCTGGATGTTTCAAATAAAAGGCGAAAATCATCTTTCGCAACTTCTAGTCTATGGATGGGTTGTATTTTTCTAACTAGAAAATATCAAGAATAACATGGTTTGAAGGGGTTCTAATAACATTGAAGTTAATGTGGCTACTATGGCCTTCAAATGTCACCTTTAAAGACATTCTTTCATGTATAACACTACAGAGGACAAAGGTCGTCCATCTATCACTTTTACATGGACGGGTTCAAATTTCTGAACTAGAAAAAATTTATAACTTTTGACAAATTTTTCATCTAGAAAACAAGCAGATGCATCCGAATCTAGCAAAACAATGATTTTAAGTTTCTAAGAATCAAAAGACAAGGGAATTGTGAAACAAGGTGTAGGTTGAACGGGAAGAGAGGACCCTAAATGTTGTTGTGAAACTGAGCTATCCAACCGCACGGTTCCTATTGTGGTTGGGCGTCTTCGTTTTTTTAGACTATATCAGCGTTGGTCTTGATAATACGTTGATTTGGCTTCTTCGGGCAGTTGGGGACTCTGTGACCTCCTTTGTCATAATATAAACATAGTCTTTCCTCCATTCGATATTTCTTCTCTTCTGAAGTAAGATGTTTGATACGTATTGTGTTGATTTGCATATCTGTAACTTTTGAATGAGAACTCGAGTTGTGTGCTGACATAGATGAGGTCTGGCGAATAATCTGCTATTTTGATAGAGTCCATGAGCTATGGTCCTGACGACGTTGGAGGAGTCGATTATCGCACTTGACCGTTTGATTCATTACCCCATTGAACGTTTGCGGGTCAGGAAGTAACAATAACAAATCCTTCACAGTATTCTTCAAGCCCCAATAGAATTGGTTTATAAGTGTTGCTTCATCCTAGTTGATGTCGCACGCAATTTGTCTCAAATTTGAGACGTAAGCCGATGCAGAGCATGTCCCTTGCCATAGGGGCCGAATATTCGTTGTTGCCCAACGAGCCTTGTCATGTTCTCCAAATGCTTCCGCAAAAGCATGAGAAACAAACAACAACAAGAGGGATGAACGAGAGTTTCAAGAGATGTATTGTCGAAACTGAATGACTCTTCAGCCTCGACCCCTATATATACCTAATCTAAGGAACTAAGAGGTTCCAATAAGTTCTAAAGTAAAAGGAACTAGAAGGTTCCAACAAGTTCTAGAAGGTTCTAACAAGTTCTAGAAGGTTCTAGCAAGGTCTAGAAGGTTCCAACAAGTTCTAGAAGGTTCCAACAAGTTATAGAAGGTTCCAACAAGTTCTAGAAGGTTCTAATAAGTTCTAGAAGGTTCCAGAGGTCATGTCCCTAACACCAACCCGGGCTTGAATCTAGTTGGTTACATTGACTGGTTGTGAGCCCAAAATTGTGTCCACATGGGTTATTGATCTAAAGATGATGTGATCTTGGTGTTGAAAACAATTTAAGAACTTAAAGTAACACTAAAGAAATGAAAAGAACCTAAGTCGAGTTAAATTGATGTTGCTAAGTTAAAAAATAAGTTAATGGATAAGGAAAAATGTAGAAAAGAAGAAGTCAAGTGATTGAGCCCATTTTTTTTTCTCCAGGCTACCCTAAAAATGTCGGGTAGCGCGGGAAAAAAAGAACGAGAGTGAGGGGTCTCGGGAGTCTGGTGGAAAGAGACTCATTATGCACGCTAGGAAAGAGAGTGGAAGGAGCGTGCAGAAGCCCTACCGCGGTGTGGAACGGATACCTTCGGAGTGCTGTTGTAGGGACGAGTGGGAGATTTCCAGAGATCTGGTAGTGGTAGGACATATGAGGGATACATGCAAGAGAGCAAGGAAGCATGTGTGGAGAAGAGAGACTAGGAAGAACGCGCGGAAACCCTGTCGCTGTGGGGAACGGTGCGGCACGGTGCTGCTCTAGAGCAAATGTTGTGCGAATCGTGGGAGTAGTCTTGAGGCATTAAATGATCTAACAAGGAAGTCAGAGACTAGAAAGGGTAGGAGTAGCGGAAGGTTGTGGTGTTGCATGAGAAATTTGGTTGCGCACTTATGTTGGAAGGGAATGAGGTAGGGCTGCAAACTTGGGGATGGTGACCATGCTGGGGATGAGTGAGTGGAAGGTTAGCAAAGGTGATTGAGAGAAGTGTAGGAGTGAGAGAGAGAGAGAGGAAGCAGTGAGCAGGTTGTGTGAGAGTGTGGTAGTTAGCTAGTGACCTAGAGCTCGAACCCTGTAAGAAGTGGTATTTGGAGCTTGGGGTGTGAGGGTGAAGCTGAAGCTTCTAGAAGGTCGTGGGAAGGAGGTCGACGTCGGAGAGTAAGAACAAGGAGTTGTGTGCTAGGAGAGAGATTCAACGAGTTTCGAACAGTTGCCCGATCTTGACACCTTGGGCTTGGGACCACCCGTAAGATCTAGAGGGTACCTGTGCAACACTTACACATAGGGTATGGAAGTGGGGATTGTGTTGGGTGCGAAGGAACATAATTCATGTGTGCCATGCGGAGGCATGAGGTTGTCGTGGAAGGGGAGTGACGCATCTAGTGGAGCAACGAAAAGGGAGAGAAAATAACAACAAGAGCATCAAGGTGCCATGAGTGGCGGTGCAAAGGGTGTGAACCTTGGAGGAGCAAGGGAGAACGAAGTCAGGAATGGAGTGCACAAGGTTATGTTGTTGGGTTCATCGGTCTGTGATGAGCTTGCATGCGAGAAATCGAATCCTCATGGTCAGGACAATGCCGATGGGTTCGTTACAAGACTGCATGCTGAGTCTCGACACGCCAGCTTTTTATCAAAATGAGTCATTCAACTACGTTGTTAGTGCACGTGGTCCAATGTAGACGCCCTTAGGGTACCGGGTAACTTATGAGCGTTGATGTGATTGAGGAGGAACTAGTTAGTATTGTGGTGAGTGAAGTCCACCTTTAAATCTCTTTGAATGCTCATGAACTCCAGGTTGAAGTAATCATGCTAAGAATCGGTAGGATCCCCCTCGCAACAACATGCATGTGGTGCATCCTTAGCCAAGGAGTCCTTCCGTTAAATCCGGTGATGCAGTATTGTGTGTCACCGTGCAATTTTGGACGCATCAAAAACAGTAGGTGAGATGTTCACTTCGAGTTAAGGTGTTGTTTCTGGTGAGTGTTTTGGCGTTGAACTATGAGCACGAGGCTCAGTCTTCACTGGATCAGGAATCTCGAAGGCGGCAATTCATGAGTTGTTCATGTGAATTCAATTTAATGTTGAAGTGGTTGGAGGGTAGGACACCAACGCTCTAAGAGACTGTAATTCCTTGTAGTCTAATAGGAAAAAAAAAGAACAAGGAATTATTAAAAAGAAAATGGAATCAACTTGGACTTCTGGAGGCTCACTACTAGAAAAACAGTGTCCAAATTAACAAAACATTAACAATTTTTTGTTAATTTAGATACTGTAACGTCCATTTTCACAAATTTTTGTTAATTGTACCCAAATTAACAAAAAATTATCATTCTTTTTTGTTGATTTGGATAGTGCAATTAGCACATCGGGAATCTTTTTGAATCTTTTGAAAAAAAATTGAATTATTAAAAATATTTATAAACCTTTAAAAATCTTCAATATACAATGTAGATTTAAGAATAGAATAAGTACACAATTCGATGTTTATTAAAGTCAGCAGACTTCAGAGGCGATTCAGACCTAGTAAAAGATTTTTTTTAGAAAAACTTCGAACTAGAAAAAGTTGACAAACTTGATTTGTCAACTTTTTCTAGTTCGAAGTTTTTACAAAAAAAATGTTTTACTAGGTCTGAATTGCCTCTGAAGTCTGCTGACTTTTAAAAAGAATTGGAAGAAACCCGAAAAGCTAGTTAAGTAAATTCTTAACCCCATATGTGTCACACATAGTGAGTGGTTGGTGCCTTGGCAAGAGCTAAGGCCTCTAACCACGAGGTCTCCGGTTCAAACCCGGGAGGCCTCGCTTTCCATGTGACCGTTGTGATGTGGCACTAGGGTGTCCCCCCGTGTGGGAGTTGGATTGTTGGACATGTGGCACCTAGAGGTCAAAATCAACATTTTTTTGTTAGAAAATCAACACTGTTTTGTTAGAAAATCAACACTGTTTTGTTAAACTTTGACATTTTTTTGTTAAAAAATTAACAGTTTTGTGTTAAAAAATATCCAAATTAACACGTCCTAATCAACAAAAAAAATCAACACTTTTGTGTTGAATTTTGTTAAATTGGTCACTGTTTTTTTCTACTAGTGGCTGTTGTGGTGAATTCACCGGTGTGATAAAGAGTCAAAGACATCGCCGAGGCTTGCAACTTATCAACCAACGAGTTGGACAATAGATCTAGTCAAACTGCCAGGGGATTGCTTAATGTCGATGCTTAGTCGCACCAGTAGGTTTCTGTGTGAAATTCTCTACCCTTGGTGAGAAAGGAGGGCACGGATGGGAGGCGAGGGTAAATGGGATAGAGCGGGATAGCAGGGTCGGATTAATGGTGGAATGGGACTTGCATGAATTGCTGGCATATTATCTCGTTGAGGGGAGGATTCAACAACGAACTTCCGCATCTGCACGAATGATCTCAAACAATCATGATAACCACCGCAGTGGTAGGATCTCAATTGTTACCGTGTTGAAGTTGATGACATGAGAGATGAGTGGTAGGGAAATTGAGAGGCAACTAGGCAAGCATCGAAGTCGCTTGCAGCTGCCTGGGAAGTGGTCCGCGCGGCAGCTGAGGATGTGGTGGCAGGGACGTGGTCGCTCACTTAGCAAGTGGTAGATAAAGATATGCTTGTGGAGGCACTGGGTTACTTCCAGGGAGGTAGGTGGTCGGAAAAGCGTTGGGAACATAATTCCAATTTCCGCAAATGTGTGCTGGTTGTTACTCTTTTTTTCCACTCTTGTTGATTAGGGACACTCACATGGTAATGGAGCATGAGGTGTGCCGCACTCTCGTGAGTTCCCTTAGGTTGGAAGAGGATGAGCTATGCCTTTGGCTTAATGGAAAGGGCTGGTAGCTTCTGGGCCAACTTTATGGTATGAAGTGCGAGCAGTGGAGGAAGGTCAAATTGGCTGTGTTTGCAGGGGTAAGGGCATCGTGCCCAGTGTCACATGGTGCGGCCATGACTACATGACATGGCTGGGACAGTAGTTCCGCTTCCCTCTTTCCCCTCTCATTTTTTTGGGTTGTGTTTGTGTGTGGGTGTTGTTGCAGCTGTAGGGAGTTCACAGCAGAGTGGCGTCAGGTCTTGGATTTCCGAAAGGGGACTGAGTCGGTTGCTGACAATCCCCAGGCCGTTGCAAGAGGTGTAGCACCGGTGTTGGTGGGTTTTTTTGCTGTTGTGTGGGCCAACGGAGGAGAATCAGAGGGCACCGGACAGACTTTGCAGAAGTACCAGAAGTTTGTTGCCACATGCAGTTGGGATGGCGGGTCTGAAGGCTGGTAGCTTAAGGGCAAGGTCGTAGGTGGGTTAGAAGCAGCTATGGGTAGATTAGGGGTGGGTGAGGAGCTCCTTCAAAGGCCTGATGGGCACAGAGCTGAGGTGATCAGCAGAGGCATTAGAGGTGCATTCTTAGGACATTGTGTGGCAAATCAACTGTTTGTATGTTTGATGCAAATCAAATGCTTGAATGTTATAATAAAATGGTGTCATGCACACCACCTCACCCTCAATTGACTTGAATGCAAGCACATATGGTGGTTGATCAGTTAGGATTTGTGAAAAGAAGATCCCCATCCGGACAAGGACGCATTTAAAGGTGGGGAGGATTCTTGCTCACATAATTGATATCCCAAATTGAGCTGGTGTTAAAGCAAGAATAATCTGTAGGCGGATATAGAGGAAAAGTTACTACGCGTGTGTGCGTAGAACCTTCTCAATTACTTTTTTTTAAAAGCATTGTATTATTTACCCGCGTGAATTAACCAAACCACTCGTGGTTGGTTTAAAGTTCGTGGTCTAATTAGAAAGGAAGTTAGTGGGTAGAAATTAGATTTAGATCAATTAGTTAGTATAAAGAAATTTAGACAAATCACTATATTGATATTCAACTATGTATTTACAGCACTCCAGTGACAAAATCCGTCATTACAAAGGATCTGCAATGAACAACCCTTGTGTGGATTTAATTCTTGTGAATATGCCGGAAGGTCTTCCAGTTCCTGGAATATCCAATCCAACCACCTTTGTGCCTGCATGGAATCATGATGCCAAAGAATGGTTGCAGCCTGTATTTGACTTTGCTGACCAACACCTTCAAGACGATGGTGCTATTATTATAATTCACCCTTTTCGTTTGAGCACAAAATCAAACATTCTTGGCTATTGCAAATCCTATGGCTTTGAAATTCGGAAGGAGTGGTGGGGGATGAACCACCTGCACTTTACATTGGCTCTGAATCCATCTTTAACTGTAAGTCCTATACCATCATTCTTTTATTTCTATAAATTTTTATTACTTCAAAGCTTACATGTTTCCATTAGTTTACACAGGTAGTCGCTAGCAGATCTCTAGGTTTGGCGTTGGGTTCGTTTCTGATTTGGACCATGGGTGAGCAGTTGCAATGTGTCCAGGCTTTCATTTACAGCCTCTTGCTTTGAACCCATCTACGACACTATAAACCTTTCATTACCTCCTATGAACTAGGATAGATCAGCAGAAATGATTTTCTTAGGGCCATTTCATGAGCCCTGTTCATCTACATAACATAGTTCAAGCTATAGTTTCGGGCCCGTAACTGCATCTAGGAGTTTCCATTTATCTTTAATTAATTTCTTGCCTTGTGAAAATTTTTGACGACGTGTTACTCTTTTCAAACCATGCGCTTTGGCATATGCTTGGCAGTGAGGAGCCTCTTTGGGGTTCCAAAATCCAACTTCTCCATTTAGCCCATTCCCGCTCTTGATCGCCATGGAGTGGATGTCGCTCGTGACAATATTCTACAGAATTACGTTACTATAGACGATCAATTAATGAACGCCACAATGGCATGGCGTGGCCTTCGGGAGAAATCCGTGTTTTTTATGCAAATGCTTATTCAAGCTTCAAGTTACCTTGGCGACGTTATACTTGATTGTACTGCCTCTATAGGTTCGTTTATTTAAACTCGGAGTTTTTTATTATTATTCAAATCGTTATATTAATCAAGTAAACCGGTTAAAAATTAATCTGCATCGACTCTTGTTTTTTTCAGGTTCTGCTATCCACGCTTGCTGCAACGTTAATCGCCACGTTACGGCTTTGGAGCCGGACTCTGGAATTTTTGAGGCGATACTGGCTCCTTTGATTCAAAGTTTTCTAGCCCCTGTAGTACATTCCGAGGAGCCTGTCTCGAGTTTTGATGACATTGATGGTGAATAGATCACAGCTGAGAGAATTGTCAAGAAATCTCGTTTTAGTAAGTGAGTATGGTCTGCAAATTGCACTTTCTACTGAATTTGTTTGAAGATCATTTCTTATCAATTTGTGTTATGAACATTATATCTTTGGCACTTACAGATGTGGTAATTTGAAATATCCAGTTCACCGCCCATTATTCTGTGATCCTAACTTCTATCCAAGCCCTCCCAAATCGTTCGAACTTCCTTTGTACGCGGACAGTATGGCTAATGAGCTCCTCGGGGGGGGGGGGGGCACTCCCTCTTATTTTTTGCATACACGTGCGATAATGACCTATTTAATGGGGGGGTATTTACCTTGTAAAATGGATTATATGGCATGCTATTTTTAGAAATAAAGGTAAATGGAGGTGTTTTATGGCACCCTATTGTTACTTATAATTTTCAAGGATGGGCATTTAGAGGTTCCCTAATTTATTTATATCTAAATATTTTCTTGAGGTAAGTAACATCCTATTTTCTTCCTCGTGACCCTACAGCCTGCACCCTAAAGCCGTCCCTCCCAATCCAACAGTAATTCAATCCTTTGTCATTGGATACGAGACTTTGGATACCAGTATTGTATAATTATACTGCATGGAGGTTGTAAGACTTTATAGCATGTGTCATATATATTTTGCAAATCTATATTGTGAACGAGCCGCTCTGGATAATAGTATTTACTTCTACAACAAACAAACCCACTCACAATAGTCCCTCCTCTATAAGGAGTATAAGGTATCCTATAAAAAAAATTGAGGTCCTTTTTCCTATATGCTATTTTAGATGTAATAGTCATAAAATTTGTAGTATTATACATGACCCTATTTTACTTATAATCTTTTTTCACTTTTTTAGCTCCCTATACTACATGTAATTCATTTACAAATTTTACGTGCAATGAATATATTGCTCCCTATATTTTATCGCACGTGGTTTCTAATATTTTCGCCAGTGCCCCCCCGAGATGAGCTCGCTCAAGGTTTTCATCGCACATTTTATCCCATGTTTGCTCAATGCAAAGGCTTAGAATTCCAAGATGTGGAAGTTGTTGAGTCTGATGCCGAAGGAACATCCATTGCATTTTGTAAGTAAACTAAATGAATCAGATTGGCAAGTCTTAATGGATATATTGTGAGCCTCCTATGTATACATTCTTGTATGGAATGTTTTTTTGAATCAACGGTATTCACAGCAGTGTCATGCAACAAAATACCCTTGCTGTACAAAATCATTGTGAATATACGGTTAACTTCGTGAAGGACCCTACTAGTACATGATATGCCATCACCCGCGGATATAGGTGGCATTACATAATTTGTATTGAAAACTATCAAATTCACATCCAAACCACGCGGTTATAGGTGCTGAATGTCGTGTAAACTAAGATCGTTAAACACAACAGATCGAGTGTCGTCATCAACATCAATTAGCAAAATAAACATAGCAAACTAATATGCTAAACAACCACCTCTTCAAGATGAGGGTTTCTTTCTCCAAGCTCAAGAAACTAAGAAGTCTCCTTACAAAGCTTAAGAAACTCTGAAATTCACATACAAGAGTCAAGCTATCTCTCACTCCACGAAGGGAGAATCCAAGAGTGCAAGTGATGGAGAAAGAATGCAAAGGCTTTACTCATGATCTACTACACCATAGCCACAAGATAGCAACAACAAGCTCTCTCTCTCAAAACACACTCACAAGACTTGACTTGACAACAATGGCAAGTCAAGATGCCTTCCTCTCCACATAACCCCCCGTCTAGGTGGATTTCATCCATGGAGTGGATGAACAACTATCTAGGACTTCCAATGGAGTCCATTACTCATCCAAACACACATGGACTCCTAATGGAGTCCATTGACTTCTAATTTGACGTGATTTAGCCCCCGATGTCACCTCACGTGACAGCTGTCGTGTAAACTAAGATCGTTAAACACAACAGATCGAGTGTCGTCAACAACATCAATTAGCAAAATAAACATAGCAAACTAATATGCTAAACAACCACCTCTTCAAGTGCCCCCCCTAGCAGATAAGGAGCCCCTCCAATCAGCTAGGACCAAACACACTCATCGGTAGAGGTGTTGAACATGATGAAGTTGTTGTTACATCTGTACGTACTCATGTTGGTGTAGTGGTAATCTAAAGAATTAAACTCATGGTTGAGGAAGTAACCCAAGAACTGTAGGCTGGGTGCAATGTGAGCCCCATCCTTAATCGCCTTCAACAATTTATGTTGAATTCTTTGATAACTCTCCCAATATGATTTTCAATCCCATAAAACTACCGACCAACTAGATAACAACTTCATCACTAAGACATGTGGCAAACATCCACAAAGTCCTCAATCATGACCATTAACGGCCATGGAATGGGAGGATTTCCGACAACGAGGACAAACCCAATTGCCAGAAGGAAGAGTCAAAAGGGGAGGTGTCAAACATGCCATGTGCCATCCACGTTGACATTGATCGCACAATAACATTGTTGCAGCTCCTTTCTTCTCTCCACACACATAACAAGGCAGACCCTGTGGTACAACCGCCAATTCGGGATGCACAGAGCCGTCGATGGGAAGATGACATGGAGCACAATTCTTTGAATGCTCACGACATTCCCGTCCATCCTTGCCTTCAAGCAATAATATACCACTTGGTAAAACATCTTTTACTCGCAAAATTGTGCGTCCAGCCTTGACATCCAATGTCGTAGGCGCCTCCCGTTGCAAGTAAACATAATCCCCCTTGGAAAATCTACGAACCTGAGGTCGATAAGCACCACTGCGGATCCGGGCATACCGTAATGTATCACGATGTTGAGCTATATTTAAGTTCTCCATGGCCATAGGCATGGCTTTTTGAAAGAACACTGCTCGATCGTGAAGACATTGAGCCCAAACATCTGGATCATCCAAGTTGACCACATGAGCCAATTTCTCTCGCACAGAGCTAGGTAAAATTGGCTCCCGACCATATAAGAGTTGGTAAGGACTATAGGATGCCAAAGATGCTTGCCTGCTGAAACGGTAACCCATTGCTATCCATGGTAACATCAAGTCCCAATCGCGATGGTTGCCATGAAGCAACCCATACTTCCGCAAACCGCGCTTGACAGTCTGAACAACTCGTTCAGCTAAGCCATCTGCCTCAGGGTGATCTCTGGAGGTTGTTCGGTGATCAATCAAAGCCTTGGTACACAAAGCCTCGAAAGATCCAAGAAATTCTCTCCCTTGATCCGTCAACACCTCTGCAGGTGCTCCAAACCGTGCCAAAACTCGATCGAGAAATGCCATAGCTGCCAATTCTGAGGAATTTTGGGGAAGAGCCACGAGTTCAATCCACTTACTAAAATGCTCCACCATCACAAGTACATACTTTGCCCCACGTGGAGTGACAGTAAGCGGTCCGGCAAAATCCAAAGACCAACGATATCCCAAGCCCATAATAGGTAAAGGCTGAAGTTGAGGTGATAAAGTATTAAAACTTGACCTGACTCGGTCACATACTTCACACCGGGAAACATAAGTGGCAACCTGTTGATACATACCAGTCCACCAATATTGGTTGCGTAACATAGAGTGTGTCCTTCGCACTCCAAAATGTCCAAGCTCCTCGTGCACTTGCCGTACTAAAGAAGCTCTTTGATCTGGCCTTGGAACGATGCGCCTCGTCCCGTCCGGCCACACACGAAATAACAAGCCGTTTGTCCAACGAAATCTTGTTATTCGGTGACTAACTCTATCTCGCTCCATAGCGGATAGTCCAAAGGGATATGCCCCTTGTTGAAGTTTGTGCAAGACCGCATGGTCTTCCCACACATCACTAACAATGAGAGATTTATCGATCTCCTCATCTTGGTGTTCCACAAGGATCTCAGCAGCCAATCCTGACATAATTGTGAGATATGTGGCAGCATGCCAACCCGGCACCGCCTCACGATCACAATCTCCATGCCACCTGGCTCTAGTTAAATCCTCATCTGAAGGACTTGGATTGCGAGACAATCCGTCTGCATCCAAGTTGGCAATTCCTGCTCGGTGGACAACTTCAAAGTCATATTCTTGAAGTAACAATGCCCACCTAGCAAGTTTCCCGGTGAGTTTATCTGATTCCATAAGCCATTTTAAAGGCTGATGATCGGTCACCAAAGTAAATTTTTGCCCATATAAATAAGGTCGGAAATGTGCAATGGCCCAAACGGCCACCAAGGCCTCGCCTTCATAAGAAGAATAATTAGATTCAGCACTATTATTGCTTCTAGATGCATAAGCCACCACATATTCCTTTCCCTCTTCATCTTTCTGTGTCAATACCGCTCCCAATCCCACTGCACTCCAATCCGTGTGCAATTGAAAAGCTCTAGACACATCCGGGCGTCGAAGCACTGGCGCTGAACCGAGCCTCTGCTTCAATGTATCAAATGCCTGTTGTTGTTCCCGACTCCAAATCCATGGTTGGTCTTTCCCCGTGAGAATGGTGAGAGGTTTGGCAATCAAACTAAAGTTTTTGACAAACCTTCTATAATAATTTGCCAATCCTAGAAATGCCCGAAGTCGTGGTACATCACTAGGTGCGGGAATTTTGTATAAAGCATCCACCTTTGCCTGTTGCACACCAAGACCGCCAGGAACAATCATGTGGCCCAAATAGGGCAGTTGATCATGGAAAAACTTACATTTTCCATGATGTAAACGGAGTCCCCACCGTTGTAGCCGTTCAAATACCGCTTGCAAATGTCTCACATGATCCTGTGGACTATTACTAAAGATGATAACATCATCAATGTAACATTTAGCAAACGGTAAACCAGCCAATAATTGGTCCATCACCCGCTGAAATTCAGCTGGTGCATTCTTGAGACCAAATGGTAAAAATTTCCAATGATAAAGTTGATCCTTGCCATCTTTATCAATTCCCCAAAATGCGGTCTTCACCCGATCACCCAACAACAAAGGCAATTGATGATAACCAGACCTCAAATCCAGAGTGCTGAAAATTCTAGCAAATCCCAATGCATCAAACAACTCCTCTGGCATCGGCATTGGGTATCGATCCGACTTGGTCTTGCGGTTGACTGGACGATAATCACCACACATCCGTTTCTCCGTCCAGTTGCCAAAGATATCTTTCTTTGAAGGCATAACCGTGGCACAAGCATACTCTCCATTGGAGAGTTCAATCAATTCCGCTGCCAATAATTCTTGACATCGAGTTTGAACACCCAACCTTTCAGATGTACTAAGTCTGTACGGCCGTCTGAAAATAGGATGGTCGTCCTCGAGCTGAATACGAACAGGTTTACCTTTATATCCTTCAAGGTCATGAAGACTAAAGGCAAAACAATTACGGTAAGAGCGAATAAATGCCCGTACCTTTCGTGCTTCGGCACCAGTAAGTTTTGGCCCCACTTCAATTGGCCAATCGTCAAACTCCGTGGTTTCCTTCTCCATAGAAGGATTGCCACTTGGTGCCAGCACAGCCTGTGATTGCTAGTCCGTGGAGAGGGCAACACCTTTGCCCCCATCATCTGCACTTGAAATCAAATGCGTATCCTCTCCACTACAATCAGACACACCAAAATCTTGGGCCAAAGCAGCAAAAACACGTTGAGCTCGAAGCTCTCCTGCAGCATGCTGCTTCAAAGAAAATAATGCCTCAGCATCATTGACCTCCATGTGAAATTTGGATTGCAGCTCCATTGCCCCCTGACCATTGTCCTCTGCCCTCAGAGTAAGCAATTGGTCATGAAAATATTGTTGAGCAGCAAGACAAATTCCAATAATCCACACCATGCTATTGAGATCCATAGCTTGTCCCAATAGAAAACGTCTCTGACCTTCTTGAAGCCCGTGAGCAGCTGTGGTACCTGTAGGAAAACCCATGGCTCGTTCCCGTTCATCTGCCGTAGGCTCATCATAAGTTTGGGATTTTAAATCCCAAACCATACCTGGTCCACGAGATCGAAATGCAAAAGACCGTGGATATGTCACAAAAGTCGGTAGTGCACCTCGCGGAATTCCCACCTTGTTAATTACTGCAAGTGGCAAGGTGTCATCCTGGGTAACCGCCAAGGAAACACGATGATCATCTAAAATGTCATCTACCTTGCGATTCATAAGCCGAGGAATTCGAGCGACTACCGCTGAAAGCACCTGAGGTGATACCAAATTGGTCCAAAACCAACGAGGCCGGTGAGCAAAGGATCCCAAGGATGCAGCATCCAGAAATGTTGGAGTACCCAGAAGTTGGTTAATGTACTCACCATCCTTCACCACTTTGTGCCGTGTATCACCCAATAATGATACATTTTCCAAAATGTACCCTGGCGGAGTTGATTGATGGGCAAACCACCATTGTATCAATCGCATCAAATCCGCAAACAAACTAGACCTAGGGTCATCCAAACCTTGGCCAGTTCCTGCACGCGAATGGCCTTGACACGGCCATCCTGCAATAATCAAATCCACATGGCCCAACCTTCTCAAATCCTCATCACTAATCATAGTGACGTCTTGAGGGAGTTGACCACAACATCCATGAATAGCAGAGGCTGACAATTGTGTGGGATACCTCAACAACAATTGTTGGATGTGGTGTCGAACGGCTCTGTTGGCTGCATATCCATTATCCACATGAACATACCGCCTAACTGTAATCCCAGCCTCCAATACTGCAGCCAAACCTGTGCCAATGCCGCCAAAGATTTCTACAAGGACGATACCTTCAGGTGACGGTTGCCAACGAATGGGTTGGGCAAAAGAAAATGAGGATGATATTGGAGGTGCCTCTCCAAGCTCCAAAGCCGCTACAACGTGTCGACAATGGTCAGATAACTCCTTAGAAGTACGCCATGGTGGAGATGGATCTCTGAAATGTCGAGCAGGAATTTCGGTACATGGTAAAATTCGTTGCTCTGCTACATTACAAGTGTAGGCCAATGTTTCCTCCAACAAAATTGGTGAACAAGGCAAGTCTGAAACTAAACCACTACAACCAAACATTGCCTCCGCAACCATAGTCATAGAAGTAGCTGCAAACGCTACAGGAATAAATACCTTCCTGCCATCACCAGTAGACCATCCCGGTCTAATCCACGCCTCCTCGGTCCAATTATCCAAACCAAAGCCAAGTGGATAAAGAGCTTGCTGACCAACTAGTATATCATAGTTGGTTGCATTGGTAACAACACACTTCATTGTCAAATGAGTGTAGGTAGGTCCTGCCCCCACGTTAAAAATCAAACGGAGAGGTGCCTTGGTGTAACCTGTTGCACGTTCAGTGCCCCCCACTGAAGTCACAATTGTGAATGGACAAGGATCTAAATTGGTTAGCATCAACCCCAGACTGTCAGCAAGTCCTTTGCCAATCATAACCGGTTGAGCACCAGAATCCATCATAACTCTCAGTGGTGTAGCACGAATAGCGGGATTATCCGTGCGTGACACGACAAACAAAGCTTTGTCGTTCACCAGACGTACAACCCCAGGTTGTAAATTATGCCGTTCTCGAGCAGATCTTGCAGAAACATCTGCAAGATAGGCTGCTCCTGCTGCACAATGTGGAAAAAACGTGTCCATTGATGGAATTATTGGAGGAGGAATATCAGTGTGCTTACCAAAAGCAATGATTGCCGAATCTGCAAGGTTCGCTCGCAAATTGGCTAAGTCTTCCACCTCCTCAGCCACAGGCACGTCAACAACAGCTTGGGATACTTGAAGGGATGGCAAATCCGCCTTGCCTTCTAACATTCTCCCAGCTAAATGAAAAACTCCAGCAGGTTTGAAATCCGGAGCCATCAACTCTGAACCCGAGAAAATTGGCATATGGAGAATTTTATGTGCCAATACCTGCATAACGTCCTTTGAAATGGAATCCCCATCTCGCAAAGGTAAAGGATTTTTAGCCCCAACAGCAGTGGTAGTGTCTGCCAATCCAAATGATAGAGGTAGCCGTGCTTGACCAACCTGGTCTGCTGGACCGACATGGCGAGGACGTGAAGCCTCGTTGCTCCCAGCACTTGTGGAAGCCACCGAATTTGCCAATGTCTGTGCGCGAGTAGAAGCTGCAGCTACCACCTCTCCAGATGCTCCGAACATATACATGTCAGAACCGGAAGTGCCAACAACTGCATGCGGCTCAGAAATTTGAGCAAAAGATGCAGAAGATTTGAGCTTTTGCTCAAGCTCTGCAACCTTAGCCTCAAGAGTCTGCTCCCGTGAAGATTTGCCAGTCACATGACTGGCAGGCCGCCTCTCAGGATGAAGTTGGAAACAATGATCCACATCGTGGTTAGTGCCGCCACAATGGTTACATTTCAATTGCCTCTTCTTAGAATTTTCCCCCGCCTTTACCGGTTCTATCTTTTGTTTTATTTTTCCCAAAGGCTGGTTTTTCTTCTTCTTGGGACAATTGGCATCATTCTTCGAATGACCAGCTTCTCCACAACCCCAGCAGTACAAAATCCTTTGTTCCTTAACAGGTTGAGTCTCAGCTAAATTACTAGTAGCTGTGACAATTCTTTTTGATTTGCTAGTCTCTGTCATCCAAGATACCATATCCGTGGCATCGTGTTGACAGAGTGCCCGATCACATCTCTCAACCACGGCAAACGCTTGTGCAAGTGTAGCTCTGCCTTCGTAGTCCAAGATAATCCGAGGTGATGCCAACTCAAGTAGCCGCTTATCAATCTTAGACAAGAAGATTTTGACAAGCTGGCTCTCAGCGAAAACACCTCCCGACTCAACAGCAAATCGCGCGAGTCGCGTGTACATGGTCCGTGGAGTGTCATCCTTCTCCCGGCGAAAATCCTGGATGCGCTGCATCTGGTCTCGCCTAAACCCACCATACTCCACCTCCAAATGTGCGACAAATTCAGCAAGGGGATTAAATGGAGGTGGTGGACCAACAGCCGTCAATGCTGCCTGTGTAGCACGTGCCATCCGTGAAAGAGTAGCCGTGCTACTGCTAGCCGCTATTGGCCCAAGTGCCAGTTCCTTGTCTTTAGGTTCCTCCAGTGGTTCTTCCTCCTTTAAGGTGGGTGGAGCTAAGGTAGCAACCGCCCCATCTTTAAGAGCTGAAATAAGCTCAACCCGAGCCTCCCAATACTGCTCCACCTCCCGAAGTTGTCGCTGATGACCTTCTGTCCAGCGTTCATAGGTTTGGAGTGCCTCATACTCCAAATGCTGAGGCAGAAGTTCAAAGGCATACCAATCATTGAAATTGGAAGACCTTTGACGTTTCTCCTTAATCCAGGTACGAAACCGGAGTTTCCAATCGGGCAAGGAAATGCCCCCAGCTCGACCTGAGAACCGATCACGCACTGAACCGTGGTGATCGTCCTCCATTTCGTCGAATGTGCCGACACTCCAAATCCGAAGCCTATTAGTAGTGTCCAACGCCGAAATAGGCTCAAAAGCCTCGTTGGTATCTACCTCTGGCTCAAGATTTGTGGTATGCACGTCCTCCAAGTAATCTGGTGATGGAGATCGATAATATCGGCTCCTAGTTTGCACCATAAAATAATTACTTGAGTACCTGCAACTATCTACAAGGTAATGGGCAACCTGCACCTGTTGCGGGCTATCTAAATGGCAATCCCTTGCCAAATGCCAAGTGTTTATTTATGCCCCCAGAATTCCAAAATTGTGCAAAGGTTTGAGATTGGTAATTAAAATCAAAAATCAGCGTTGAAAATGCTCATTTCCAAGGTGAATATGGACTCCAATCAACAAACTAATTGCACCAATGGACTCCTAGGAAGATTTCACACAAATTAGGCTCAAATTTCACTCCGTTCGGAGTTAATTTGCTCCCAGAAACAAAAATCAGCGTTGAAATTAATAATTTCAGCAATGATTTGGAATTCCAATCAACAATCCAATTACACCATTGGATTCCTTGGCAAATTTCACACAAGATAGGCTCAAATTTCACTCCAATCGGAGCTAGTATGCCCCCAAATTTGAACCTCAAAGTTTGTGAAATTAAATGCCAAGTTTGAAAGGTGAAAGTAAAAATGTAAAAACAAAAATCTAAAAATTAAAGTAAAAAGGTGAAAAGTAAAACGTAGCAAGTGAAAAGGTAAAATCAAAAGTCAAAATCAAAATGTAAAAAGTCAAATGTAAAAGTGAAATTGAAAACTCAAAAGCTAAAATGTAAAAGTAAAATAGTAAAAAGTAAAAAGTAAAAATGAACTTTTTTGCGAGAATCTAGGGAGGAAAAGTAAAAAGTCAAAGTCAAAATCTGTAAAAAAAAAAAATTAAATTAAAAGTCAAAAATAAAATAAAAAAGTAAAAAGTAAAATAAAAGTCAAACAAAATTAAAAATTAAAAATAATAAAAATAATAATAAATAATAAAAAAACCTTACCTGGGGGGTTTGGCCCACCCCCAGGGCCTGGCCCGCGCCGCCCGCCCCCGGCCCGGCCTGCGCCGCCCGCCCCCGGCCCGGCCTGCGCCGCCCGCCCCCGGCCCGGCCTGCGCCGCCCGCCCCCGGCCTGCCTGCTTCCGGCAGGGGTCCAGGGAGCTCCGGGAGGGAGCTCCGGGAGGGAGCTCTTGAAGCTCTCTCCCAAAATTTTAAAAACAAATTGGAAAAAAAAAAATTCTTCTTGCAAATTGCAAAAAATAATTGTTGGATTTTGGCCTCCAACCTCCTAAGCTTGCAAGCAGAAGTTTGCAAGTTGCCAACAACTAAATATTATAATAATAATAATAAAATCTCTTCTTGTTGGTGTTGTTCTCTCAAGAAGGTGAAGAGAGAAAGAAATAGATAAGGAGATTCCTTGCAAGATTTGTCTTGCAAGCTATAATGAATTGCAAACTAAGCCTCTCAACACATGTATTACTCAGTTGCTCATGAGTTCTTGACCATTTGAACTCAAAATACAAACTAAAATTGAAAAATTCAAAGAAATTGTTGTCAAGTATGAGGGTTTCTTTCTCCAAGCTCAAGAAACTAAGAAGTCTCCTTACAAAGCTTAAGAAACTCTGAAATTCACACACAAGAGTCAAGCTATCTCTCACTCCACGAAGGGAGAATCCAAGAGTGCAAGTGATGGAGAAAGAATGCAAAGGCTTTACTCATGATCTACTACACCATAGCCACAAGATAGCAACAACAAGCTCTCTTTCTCAAAACACACTCACAAGACTTGACTTGACAACAATGGCAAGTCAAGATGCCTTCCTCTCCACATAACCCCCCGTCTAGGTGGATTTCATCCATGGAGTGGATGAACAACTATCTAGGACTTCCAATGGAGTCCATTACTCATCCAAACACACATGGACTCCTAATGGAGTCCATTGACTTCTAATTTGACGTGATTTAGCCCCCGATGTCACCTCACGTGACATGAATCATATGACAAACACTATATAAAAAATTATATAATTACCGCTCACCGCTCACCACTCACACGATAGCTTTTCCCTGTTACCGCTCGCACCTCATGTGTTACTGCTCACCGCTCATTGCTCACTGCTCATCGCTCATAAGATATATTCCCTCACCTAGAATTGCTACTTTACACATGGATCATGTGGTCATCCCACTAGAGCATATCATTGGGTTAAGGAGAAAGTGGTTGAAGTCATTGTTGTGTCCGTGTCCATGTCCATGTGAAATATGGTGTAACGCCCCCCCCCACAAACTTTTTGGGGGAGGTAGATTCGGGCAAGGGCAGCCCCCAGAAAGAAATCGAGATTTTTGGGACCTGACCAAAAACTTTTGCCCGCCCACCCGACTTCGAAAAAACCATTGCCCTTGCGTTCTTGAAGGCCACTTATCCACAAATACCATACTGAATGCACTTCACCTTCAAGGTCCAAAATCCAATATGTATGTTCATTTTCATTGAGTAAATAAGCAATTGATTGGGATATTTTTTGAAGTGAAACCGTCAATAAAGCATGTAATTAACTTGGAAGTCAAAATTATTACAAAACCTTCATAAGCACTGAGGTTATAATTTTTGTGACTTACCATTGAAAGGGTCTTTGTCATTCTAAAATGGAACTAAAATTGATGTTTCATTTTTAGTATGTTAAATATTATAATAAATTTAATAAATTTTATTTTCACAAAATATTCATGCACATTTAAAGTAATTAAGTGTGATAGAATGAAATTACGTCTAATTAATCTTGATTAATTCCAATTAAGTCCAATTAAATCAGAAAATATGCTTACCTAGTAAATCATGATTAATTCTAATAAGTAAAATTTATAATTAATTAGGCTTAATTAATTTGATAAAAATATTTTTATTTAATTGAATTTAATTGGAATTGATCAAAATTATTTAGATTCAATTACATTCTATCACACTTAATTAATTTAAATGTGTATGAATATTTTGTGAAAGTAGAAGATATTAACAAAACTATAATTATATTAAATATATTAAAAATCAAATAGCAATTTTAGTTCCATTTTAGAATGACAAAAGACCCTTTCAATGGTAAGTCGCAAAAATTATAACTTCAGTGTTAATGAAGGTTTTGTAATATTTTTGACTTCCAAATTAATTACATGCTTTATTGACGGTTTCATTTTGAAAAGTATTCTAGTCAATTGCATACTTATGAATGAAAGTGAACATATATATTGGGGGTCAAGTACATAAAAATGAATAATGTTTTATCCTTGCACTCATTCATTGTAAGTGAATTCACCACTTGTTCATATTATGGGAACGTGCGAGCGAATATGGAAGATTAAGAAGGGAATCACATGGAACATGGACCTTTATTCCACTCTATGTTACATAAAGTATCCGTAGGTTTATTATAAGCCTACTTGACATGCTTTCTAAACCCACTGAATCCAAAATTGAAGGGATCTTAAGTTTATTAATGGTCATGTGAAGTTTTACAATCAATAATGATAAAAAGTTGAATGATTTTTCATGATTTTTTCGTTAATTTCACTTGCATTTCTAGTGCTCCTTGCATTAGAACTAGTGGATCAAACACTTTGTTTAAAAAAACATCAAATTTTGATTATGTAATTTTTTTTTAAATTACAATACATTGGAAATTAATTTATTAAGACCTCCATATATATATGATACTATAATAATTCCAAAACGAATGAACAAAAAACACTTAATTCGCCCTTCAAATAGTACTCATAAGTAAAGTTGTCAAATTTGTGTTTCATGCAAGTGTTTCTTACACTGAAATAAATGGTTTTGTTGATTTTTTTTCCAAAAAATATGTGCATATAAGTATGTTCTAGGTCATCATACAAAAATTTCAATTTAATATGTTGTTATGAGACTACTTATATGTCACTTCAACCACTTGCAAATCCTAACATGTTTGCGTAGGTGTTGAAAAATGACATATAGATATTTTAAAACACATGTTTTCTTCATTTTTCTTCCACTCGATTCCTATACTAGTGTACTACAAGAGCAACATTTCTATATTCATAAAAAATCACACTTATATTTAATAGTGGTCTCTTTCTAATGGCATCTCCAAATTTACATTGACCGGAGCACTTTTTTGGTCCACTTTACCATGCTTGCACCCATTGGATTTTGGACCTTGAAGGTGAAGTGCACTCAATATGGAATTTGTGGATAAGTGGCCTTCAAGAATGTAAGGGCAATGGTTTTTTCGAAGTTGGGCGGGTGGGCAAAAGTTTTCGGTTGGGTCCAAAAAAATTGGATTTCTTTCTGGGGGCTACCCCTGCCCGAATCTACCTCCCCTGAAAAGTTCGGGGGGGGTTTAATGTCCGCCATAATTCAAGATGTACTACCCACTTTTGACCCCCCTCCCCCCCCCCCCCACGAAAGAAAAAAGAAAGAAAAAGAAAGAAAAAAAGGACAAAAATTCAAAAGCATGCTCATGAAATGCATGATTTCAAAATATGAGCTTCTCATCAATATGGCAAGTCCTGTCTAGATCAACTTTTGCATTACACATGCTTTTCAAGTGCAGGTACTCTCACTTTGCACTACAGATTATCCAAAGCAAGATTGCGTGACTAGAGCCCACCTCAGGAATACTTGTCCCTGATGGAAAGGGATTGAAATCATGAAGCTTCATGTGGATGACGAAACCTCCAAACCTTGTTTAAGCGATGTTAAGCTGTAGAGACACTAATTTGAACCCATACCAGCCGAGTCCATTGCACCTATGAAAATGAAATAATAGCCCACGTTGTCCCATGCCATCCGCTCAATATACCATTGTCGATCGTCGGCCATTTCCAAATGTATAACTGTAGGTGGCAGATTCAAGACTGCATTCTCATATTGTTGAGCAGCAACTTATGGGTGTTTCTATGATGGGCAATATGGCAGTGCATGTTATGGAATGCTTTGACTCACAAGCCCTCAAGGCATGGCGTGCCGTCTTAGTTGTCTTTCTGGTTACAATATCTTATGCTTGCACCTCAAAACTTCGGAACCGTAGAATGCCACCAGGTCCATTTCCTTGGCCAATTTTTGGCAATCTCTTCTCTGTGGGAAAAGGCGGACACTTATCGTTGGCACAGCTCGCAAACCGCTATGGCAACATCATGTGTGTGTACTTGGGAAACATCCGCACAATCGTCGTGTCAGATGCAAAAATGGCCAAGGAACTTTTCTCTGTCAGTGATGCCCAATTTGCGTCTCGACCAATTCATAGCCTCATGTACACAACCTCAAAGTACCTGAATCAAGCGGAGCATGACTGCGATGTGACTGTGAGCCATTACACGCCCAAGGTGCGTGAGCTGCGCCAGATTATGAAGACCGAGCTTTTTGGCCCCCGGAAATTGGACACCACCACCAATGCACGGAAGGAGGAAGTGGCGAGGATGGTGGAAGTGATCGAAAGTTTCGTGAGCGCGGGGCAACCCGTGAACTTCCGAAGTGTTGTCAGCGAGTTCGCCGTCCGCCAAGCCTGCCGCATTCTCTTCAACAAGCTCTTCGTCCATTGCGAGCGTTCCAAAAGTGAAGATTTGCAACCCCAGGATTTCAAAAAGATGGAGGAAGAATTTCTAGACCTCTTTGTAGCTCCCAACATATTTGGCGACTTCTGCCTATCTGTGCTCCGGCGTTTGGATCTGCAGGGGCTCGAGAAGAGATGGAGAGATTTCACCCTACGCAAGGATAAGAGGATGGCCCTTTTGTTGGACTGGTATCGAAAACAGGCAACTGAGGACCTGGTGCAACTCGGATCAGTTGAGCTGCCCGAGTTTGACTTTGTGGAAGCTCTGTTGCAGATTAGCAAGGAAGGCAAGTTAAGCGAAGAGACCGTTAAGGGTCTCACTTTAGTAAGTCCTCAACCTTAGATTTCTAGCCTCTTTCACAAATGTCCTGAATTTCTATTTTATGTTGCGGTGTTTTATGTCCCCAGGATGATCTGAAAACCTTTCAATATAAGAGGGGCCTTATGTGGTCAATTGTCTTAAACAAACATCCTATATTTGAGTGGCATATGGCAAGGCTCATAGTTTAGAGTAGATACTAAAAAGACATGTGCTACGATGAGATCGGACTAGTATGTACTCAAAATGTAGAGACCATTTTGGGTTCGATAGTAAACACAATTGGGAGGGTCTATGTGATCGTTCAAAGAGAGAAAGAACATCAATATGACTTCTTACAACTTTTATATGTCAACTCCAATCGTGAAACTTCAAATGATAATCTTCATGATTTGCAATTGCCAAATTTGTTTGTGGTGTTGGAAATGTGCACAATATGGGCACAGACCTTACTCGCAAACTTGCATAGATCTTGTGTGCCACATGTAATCAAGTTCAACAACTCCTAGGGGCTCAAAATTTATCTTAAACCGCTTTCTGTAAGTCCTTCAAAATAGAGGATTTCTCTTTCAGAAGGAATATCTGATTCACAAGCTATGGCCAATATATTCCAGTTGCGATTAAGAAGAAGACACCACAGTTTTGGAAGAAACTGAAACATGTAACATGCATCCTTAGCTCCACACCTGGTACCTAGTAGTACATTTAATTGATTGCCTATAATATAGGATGCAGCAAGTTCCAAAAGATCACATTTGAATATTTGTTGAAGTGTATATTTGTCATGTGTTGAAGCTCTTGGTGTTGGCCACCTCGGACACCATAGGGGTGACTTTGGAGTGGGCCATGTTGGAGCTTGTACGCCACCCCAACGCTATGCAAAGACTGCAATCAGAATTAGACTCGAATTTGGAGTTGGGCCAGCACATTGAGGAGGACTTGGCAAGCCAGTTGCCCTATCTGCAGGTAAACAATTATTAGAGATCATGTCTAGGCATGTTAGACTTGGGCAACACATCATGCGTTGATGAAAATCGACCTACGTCGTTGATAACCCTGTAAATCTCTCACAACGGTAGATTTGCAGATTCTTTCACTGTTGCAGAATATATCGCACAAGTCTCATATGTTGGTAGTGTCTTAAGGACTTAATTAGATAGCATCCAATCTATTGCATATAAATCTTACAATTTTATTGATTACCTACAAATAAGGATCCAAGTCAAACATTCAACATGTTGTCCATCATGGCAAGAATTATGTTTAGTTGATCTCGATCAATATCGAACACGTGAATTGAGAGGACGTATTTGTTCTCTTTGGACTCTGCTGACAATTGCATGTTTGATCTTAGTCAAAAACTTGAAATGACAATTTTAGTGATTCATTTAAATTGCCAATTGGATGAGAACGTTCCCAAGCTGACTAGATCATTGTGGTCAAAAATGTTTGTGAAGTTGGAATTGCCCACAATAGGGCCACATACCTTACACAAACTTAGAATATGAAGGCTCGACTTTTCTGTCTACAGTGAACATTGGTTTTCTACGTGTTGCTTCTCTAGATCTAAATTTCACACATCTTGTATGTAAGTAAATTCGGACATTTTTCTCTCTAAATATAGACATTTGGTTATGGGTGGATTTGATGATACCCTTTTGATGTACCAATTTTTTTTATGGAAGACATGTGAATCCTTAGTGCCTACTTAAATGTTATACTATTTTGTTATGATGGAAAAAATCAACTATCTAATTTTTTTATGGTAAATATAAAAAAACATTGAATATTGAAAGCATTATCAAAACAACTACTATACATTATCGTAATTAAATCTACATATTTATTGAAGGATCTTATGATACAATTCTATTGTAGGATCCTAAGATAGAATTCAACATGTTATAATTCTGGACTTGGACTTAGTCGGACTTAGTCCAATTTTACTTAAATATCAGTTACATTTATGGCCTTTATTTAAAGAAATTATGCAAATATGACTTGTCACACCTTTTTAACATTGTTAAGTCAATGTTATGACAACCCTTTTGTTAGAAGGATAAGCGAGGGTGAAGCTTAGGGTTTAAGGGCACAATTATAGTAATTTGGGCAACCGAAGTTGGGACCACATTGTGGATATTGGCAAGGGAGAAGGCTCTTAAATTTAAATTCAAAGTGGAATGGGCTGCATTGAATCATTATTCCCAATCATATGTCTCCTGCTTGAGATTTCTTTATCAAGTTTCCCTTTGTGATTCAACAAAGACAAACTTATTGTGGTTGCAAGTGCGATGCCTCGGGATGTAAGCCCCTCAGCAAGTGGCTAAAAAATGTTATGTGGAGCATGTTTGTACCATGTTTATTGTTTTGAAATATGTTGTTGTTTTTTGCTTTGTAGGCTGTGGTGAAGGAGGCTGTACGCTTGCACCCATCGGCCACGCTTAGCATCCCACATTGCAACACGGAGGACGCAGTGCTTGCTGGCTATCACATACCTGCAGGCACAACTGTGTTGGCCAATTTATGGGCCATCAATAGGGATCCGGCCATGTGGGGTAAAGATGCTTCCACATTTAATCCAGATAGATATCTCAATTTGAGCGCAAAGGAGAATGCATATGGCCCTGATTTCCACCTCCTTAGCTTTGGAGCTGGAAGGCGAATCTGCCCTGGAAAGGCCTTTGCCTTAAGAGCCCTCTATTTTACATTAGGATCCCTTGTTCATGCTTTCAACTGGTCGGATTTGCAAGGAGCTATGCTCACGGATATTGAGGAACCCGGTATGAGGTTGACCATTCGTCCAAAACATCCACTAGTTCTTCAATGTAAGTCACGTCTACGAATATGAAGACTACTTACAGATGAGCCAATAGAATTTGAGAAATGAATTGGTTCTTGTCACTACACCCATGCGTAGATTCTGTCAAAGTACACCGAAACTGCTAGTGGTGAATGGTAACGGGGGAGAAGCAAAGACCATGCATTACACTACTTTGTAGTTGTGTCAATTCAAGTCTATACAAGCGTTTTCTAAGTCGCAGATGACAATAGAAGTGAAAATCTTCATAGATCATTATGATATATTGACCTCTTGGTAACACTAGACAATTTGATGTATTGTGCTTGCAAATTTGGTTACCATGTATCATGTCTCAAGTGCCAATATACTCCAACCCTCCTATGGAGTTATGTGGGACAGTAATTTCATGTCTTCCGCAACATACGTGACCATGACCACACTACCACACATTCAAGAGTTGGCATAAATGACAAATAAAGGTTTGGACCACATATGGCAAAATCAATGCTCTAGCTGAGGTCATGTCAACATGAAAATGGCACATCACACGCCACGTGGGAAACATCATTGAGACAACAACACAAAATCCATCACCCAATTCGCGTCTCCCTTCACTTGCTTTGCACATAACATGTCATGGTTCACAAAATTAAATGCTTCTCACCCACTTGAGATGAAGTTGTGCCTTTGATGACTAGGGCATGTACTATAGTCATTTTCCATTTCCTTCCACTCGGTATTTTTGCCATGTATTGTATTTATATATTTTATTGGCATTTTTGAGTTGTCGTGTTTGCCCTTATGATATTTATCCTACTAATAATGACATTAATTCAATCTTGTATTTTAAATTTATTTCTACAATTAGTTTTTGAACAATAAGTTTTTTTTACGTTGTTTATCATGTTTTGTCCACATTCAACATTTTATGTATTGTAATTGTATTTTTATTCAAGTAAATTGACCCCATCTTGTCAATACAAATAGTGGTTCAATTACATGCTCCAATGTCTCTCAATTTTCCCCTTACTTCCTCATGTCTACCATTAGAGCTTATGGATCCTTTGTGCCCTTCACTTTGCCTCTAAAGGATATCATAGTCATGTGAGTGTATCAAAAGATTTACTTAATTTGAGGTTCAATCTCTAGATAGGAATCATGTACGTGGAGCAAGAGATGTACTCTATGGACTGTGATATCTCGGAAATAATCTTGTTGCATAAGAACATGAGCAAAGATAGTCATTCTTGGATTTTGGGTCCATGATCATTTAGAGCTATAGGTCTTTCTAATTCCCAGGTTCAAGCACCCACTATTGTACTAACAAAATATTCTTGCACATCCATTGTCCAACTATCTATTGTGGCTAATGTCAAGATAGAACCAAGTGACAATATTCTTCTTCTACTCTCAGAGTCAGATGATGATGTTTGTCATGCTATTGATTTTTTGATACATCATCTTTTCTTTATAAAATTAAATTTTCCACTTCACCTTTGGTTTCTATATATGTTTATAACATCCCTCGCAGTCCGCTATGCATGAAATTGCCTCGCCATGGATCTTCATGTCCCCATCCACCTCTTTATCTTCTTTATGCATGGGTATTGTTGATATATTGAAATTGACAAAGTCTAGGAGAAGGTTAAAATCTAATCTTACTACAATTGATTTTGATAGCATAGATATGTATGATGCCAAGTACTTGCCACCCTCTTTTGATGGTGATGTTTTATTTGTATTGCCCTATTGTCTATTGGTGTTCCTAGTCCATATGGACGTTCTATGGAGGGCATGGATAATATGTGTGATAGCCACCCTTGGTATACAACAAAAATAACAAATATCCAAGATGATTTTGGACTTTCTTTTAGACGTTCTTCTTGTGCCAGTCACCTGCAGTGCATGAACAAATATTATGATTATATGTATCACAATAAAGTGTCCCCAATTGCACCGAATAGATTGGATTGACTCCTATCACATTTTCTATGGGAGATGTTACCCCAAAAAATTCAAGATTGAAATATAAGATATGTCATTCCACACCATGTATATTGTGTTATGTCATACTCTCATTATACATTTTCACTCCAAATCCTTTGAAATGTTGAGGGTTTGCATACATTTTGGTGTTCATGAATACCTTGTATCAAATGATACATATTGTGAGTCATTTGACATAACTTACTAATGTATTACCAACGAGGTCATAAAAACATCCACTGCCAAGAACTTTGCTATAGTATAAGCAACAAGTAGACAATTCCTTGCAAACTACCTCCTCAAATCTCCATCAAACAATCACAGACATCATCTGGCATGTTCATCCTTGGAAGTCGTTATGATAAATTCAATACTCAGATTGCCTCTCCAAATTGTTGTAACTTTGTATCAGGCTCCAAGCGTTTTATTCATAGTGGAATGGACATGATGGATAGTATCAAGGCGTTCAAAGATTATTTGAGCTTCAAGTACGTCCGTGGTAGCATATTTATCGGGCAGTCTGAAGATAAAGTATTTGTCTTTAGAATATCAGTAGATCTTCTAGGGAGTGTTATTGATCTTGTTAAACGCATACATGTTGGAGGAGATATGAAAAATTCATGAATAATGTTTGACCTCGTCAAACGTCTAAAGTACTGGACCACCCTAAAGTGCCATGTGTACGACGGCGAGTATTGTAAGGTATTGACCATTGTGTATTGTGACATGCAATCTAAAAATGGCGTAGTTCAAACATTTTTTGGGAAAATTTGAATTTTGTCATAGTGGAGAATGGAGTGTTGAACATGAATTTCAAGGGTTTCATGATGGACAATACACAAGCCAATTGGATTGCAGTCATGAAGATACATGGTAAAGGTGATCCAAGTTTGCCAATAGTAGGTCGCAAGCGCACTTGTCTTGTCTATTGGTCGCATAGGTTGGATAAGGTTACGCAAAAAATATTAAGGCATCTTTGCAATTTCGACACAACACCTATACAAAGACTATGTACAAGAATGCATAAACAATAGATGAAGCCGAAACAAATATCATATCATTCTATCATGGTGGTTGTGGTCTGAAGTGGCCATAGAAGAAGGCTAAATCAAACTTTCTAAGTAGTTGGATTTTTGGCACTTCCATTGTAGGCAATGGGGTGGTCATATGATTCTTGTAAGTACATCACCACTGTGTATTTTGTAATATTCAATATTTTTTAGTATCCATAATATATACAATCTGCTATCATTTGCATAATATTTGCAGGCTATGACTATGGACAAATGTGCAAAAATGCCAATGTGTAACCTTGTAGAGATGATGCAGAACAAGTGGCTTCAACAATTCGGAAACAATATGACTTATCTATACAAAGTGACAGTGGATGATTTGATTTGTGCATTCATGCAAATTGCAAAGTATAGGTTGTGGTTGAAAGGTAGTTCTATTGGTAAAGGCCTTGATTATGCGTCCTAGAAATTGAAGGTTGATGCCAAGTGTGGAGATCTAAAGCTACTGGTAGATCTCATAAAGTCCTACCCAGAGGTGGAAGATCTCAACACTAGGGTTTGTACTTTGGAAGGGTCCGAATTTTTTGGATCTACCAAACGAAAGTTTAATTTGCCACTAGGTGCAAATTGAATTTAATAGCATGCACTATTTTGCCAAGTCTCAAAATTAATGAGGGTTGAATTTTTTACTGAGTGATACTAAATTCACAAATACATGCTCAAGAAATATACATCTCAAGAAATATATCTCAAGAAATACATCTCAAGAAATGCTCATTTACCATACATCTCAAGAAATATAGTGCATGCTCTAAGGTGCTTGTAGAGTGATAAAAAAAATTATATGCAAACAGATGCTTTTCAATGAATAATGCCAAGATGAAGAGTGCCAGAACTTTCAATGAATAGTGTTGCTATGATTAGTATTTTTAGCGAATAATGCTAAGATGAATAGTGCTTCCTAGATCTTTTGGTGACACTAAATTCATAGCTCAAAGAAATTGAGTATCACCTTCACTAATTTCCCATACTCACTATTAGCCCTCCCCCATTAATTGGGATAATCAATGTAGAACCTCAACCTTCTTTTGAAGGCATACAGTGACGAGTGAAGGGTGTTCACTCTTTACTTAGGTGGTTCATGGTCTCCACTCCCTTGATTTCTTAGTTATGGGTTGTTGTGGTATGTTTCTTCTACTGATAGTTGGGACATAACATTATTCAGATCCATAACATTGTTCTGTGGGATTGACATTATTCCACATAATATTCTTGGATATTTCCCACATTTAGAATGGAGTCGTCCGAGATATTAATTCTCAGATAGCTGACTCTTTATGTTCTCTTGGGTCTTTGGTCCTTTCTTTTAAGTCTCTCAATTCCGATCATAGTCCAATCTCTTTGGCCCAATCCTCTTGGTAATTACAACCGTATTCCTCAAAGCAATGAACATGTATTTGCTTCTTAAAAAACAACAACAACAACAACAACAACAACATCATGTAATTAAAAAAAATTAAAATTGTGCAATTTTAAGCCTTCATCTGAGAAATTGTAATGGCTTAAATTAGGATAGGGTTACATTTAATCGGATGCAGTGCTAAAGACTAAGCCTATGTTACCACTTCACTAATATCCTCAGCATTAATTCCTGGAATGAGGACCCAATTCTTAGAGATTTTTTTGAACTCAATAAACAAAAAGGAAATGAGCTCGCAAGGAGGCTTAGGACATATTGGTATGGGCCTCTTTTTTATCCAACCGTGTCATTCTCTAATTAAAGCGCAAAGGTCCCACATAACATTGCTAAGTCTTATGCTCCCTCATCGTGCCCTCATCTTAGGTAGGAGAAAAATACGGCCAAGGATCAAGAATAAACATGTTATGATTCTTAAATAACAATGGCCTAAGTCTTATTAGTGCCATGGCAAGGTCCCCGGGGTGGTAACAATTGGTGTTATAATACATAATCATTAAATTGTATATCACTTTATAATGGTATCAATATGATTAATAACTTAGCATTTTTTATATGTTGATAAAGAGGAAATCAAGATGAATCTAACATAACATTATTCAGATCCATAACAGTGTTCTATGGGATTGATAGTATCCTACTAAATGTGAGGAATATTTTGCAAAATATTGTCAGTCCCGCAGAACATTGTTATGGATCTGAATAATGTTATGAATGGTGCCAAAATTTATGTAAATAAACAAGTTGTAATATGAAATATAATGATTTAAACTTGTATAATAAGGTCTTATTTTATATTACAGGGGTCTTAGTCCAAACCTTGAGATTTTTAACCTTATTAATAAGTATAATAAGATCTTATAATAAAAATTAAGCACTATGGGGTAATATACAAGCGTTATAGCATTTTCAATCCAACTCAAATTTTGAAGTCTTGTATATTAACTCTATAATACATTATTATAGAGCCATTATCAACTCTCAAATGGTCTTATTATCCGAGGACCCCTGCAAAATATCCCAGTTGTTGCCACCCTAGGGCAAGAGGTCCTTATGGGAACATGGGATCTCTTCTTTTTAAAAAGGGTGACGGAGCATGACGCTTAACAATGCGTTGAAAAGCAATGCTTTGAAAGTATGATGACGCATGCCAACTTTATGTCATGAGCTGTACGGACCATCCCCCAATTTGTCTACAAGATGATGGCAAGAAAGTGATACAAGAAACAAGGAAAAATGAAGCCAGTTTGACTGATGTGAAGATGATGTGAAGATGATGTGTTCCATCTCCATACCATGCCCGAGAGATGATGAGAACCTATGGAGGTTCAATATTTACAACTAAGCAACCTCTGCGGCTTCTGACATGTGCAATATATGTGTTATTCAATCATGTTGATGGCCAGAATTTGAGAGTCCCTGGCAGCCAGGTTTGGACCCCTGCATTCGATTTCATCTTGTTGAAGCTTTAGGTGTTTTGTATGAGCGACACAGACATGGCAGTGCGTATTTTGGAAAGCTTCAACTTGCGAGCCCTTGAGGCATGGAGTGCCGTCTTGGTTATCTTAGTGCTCACGACAACATATTATGCGTACACCTCGAAACTTCAGAAGCGTAGATTGCCACCAGGCCCACTCCCGTGGCCAATTTTTGGCAACCTCTTCTCTGTGGGGAAATCACTACACTTGTCGTTGGCACAGCTCGCAAACCGCTATGGCAACATCATGTGCGTGTACTTGGGAAACGTCCGCATTGTTGTGGTGTCCGATGCAAAAATGGCCAAGGAACTTTTCTCTGTTAGCGATGCCCAATTTGCATCTCGGCCAATTCACAACCTCATGTACACAACCTCAAAGTACGTAAATAAAGAGTACGTGAACCAAGACTGCGACCTTGCCTTGAGTCATTACACGCCCAAGGTGCGCGAGATGCAACAGATCCTCAAAACTGAACTTTTCGCTCCCCGGAAATTGAACGCCACCACCGGTGCACGGAAGGAGGAAGTTGGGAGGCTGGTGGCAGTGGTCAAGAGTTCTGCAAGCACGGGGCAACCCGTGCACCTCAGAGATATTCTCAACAAATTTGCGGTCCGCAATGCCTGCCGCAGTTTCTTCAACAAGGCCTTCGTCGATTCTGAGCTTTCAAAAAGTGGTGGCCTGCAACCCCAGGATTTCAGAAAGATAGAGGAAGCTTATACCAAGGTACTAGGATGCAAAACAGGAAAATAATTCACCCCCGATGTACACTTCAATAACGAAATTGCCATTGATGTGGCCAAAACAAGTCATATGACCTCTTTACAAATTTTATGACTTATCTAATTATTTCATAAGGCATTTATCTATTATTAGTCATTATTTAATATCAAATGATATATTTCTTGATAAATCTTATGACCTATCTACTTATCTATTTAAATTTTATTAATTAAATCATAGTAAATCGTAATAAACGTCAAGATCCAATGCGACAAAGTCCTTAATCCCTTTGTCCCAAAAGTAGTACCCCAACCGTGAATGGCCCCACATGTCATAGATAATTTTAAAAATTATGATATTTTTTCTACATATACACAACCATTGATAGTATCTTTTGTATATTTTTCTAAAAATTTTAGTCATCTTCGTTTTTGTAGTAATTGTTTTAGTTCAATTCTGCGTCATTCTAGTTAGAAACGGTATGTTTTATAAAAAAAAAGATCATCAAATTTGGTTACCATTTTTTACTATGTGAAAGATACCGTGTATATCTACTCATGAAAAAATTTGATAAAATTTTGACCCATTTTGGTGATGCCCTTTAGAAAAAGTAGATTTTGTCTTAACGCACGTGGTGTTCAACTTGACAATGGAGTGACCTCCCCGAGCACCCACTTGGAGGGGGAGGTGGAGCCGCCCCTCAAGCGTGCCACACCACCACGTAAATATCTTTCTCACAGGGTAATATGAAACTCGCATTTAATGCAAGATGATTAGCAAATCCGAACTGTGCCCGTAGCCATTTTGCCTCATGATTTTCGGTGCTTATATGAAAGATCTTATTCATTGTCAAAGTGGAGATTCTGGGGCTCATTAAGTGCTCATATTAGGTCCCTCAATCATGTTGAGTATTGAGGGTAGAATGTTTAACATATTTTGAGCACATAGTCCAATCTCTTTTAAACACAAGTCTATTTGGTGCCAGTTCTTAGATCCACACCTAACTTAGGTTTTCAGATTATTGTTGTGTTTAATTTACTCACGTCTACCCCATGGGATGTATGATGATGCAAATGAAGGTGATTCAATTCACGTGTGGGATAAAGAATTAGTATTTGCTGAAGCACATAGTAAGCACGTAGTAATTTGGTCGCATGATATTGAAGGGGTTGATGTTGGCTGCATCGGACACTGTGGCAATAACTTTGGAGTGGGCCATGTTGGAGCTTGTCCGCCACCCGCATGTTATGCAAAGATTGCAGTCCGAATTGGATGCAAGTTTTGAGGGGATGAGTGGCCACGTGGACGAGGGCATTGCAACTCAGCTGCCCTACTTGCAGGTTAGCACAATACTCAACACATCATTTCCAACAGTGCCCGCAGAGATTTTTGGGCATGACCGGTCGAGATCCTAGTGTTTCCAAGGTACATGAACCTTATGGCGGGACCCCGGGGCCCCGCATAGACTCCATCTCAAAACGTCATTAATTAATTATTTTGTTGGAGTGCTTATGTTGCAACATAAACCTAAACCTGTAGATGTTGGCTAGAAGTCATTACTGCATCTCGCAACGTACTGTATCTCGCAACGTACTGTATCTCGCAACGTACTGTTGGATCTCTCTTGCTCTCAGCTAAGTTTCCCTTTAATAACTTCACTCAAAAATTTGTTCTTACTTATTTCTCCAAAAATCCATCTAAAAAATGAGCATGATACCCCTAAAAATGACTAATTGTGTCACCATTAAAAAAAATTGATCTGAATGTCCCCATGTAGCTCATGATGTGGGTAGTCGATTGCTGCCTTCGTAGAAAGAATCGGAGTTGTATTGACAGTGCTACAGAGTTTATGTGAGAGGCAGGGACTGATGGGACCCCGGGGTCCCGCCATATGGTTCACATGTTGACATCTTTCAGTTCTTCTTTATTAAATTGGGGTGTATTCTATGAATTCCTCTAAAATGATGGGTAATTTTCCTGAAGTCTTGAACCTCAACCAGTTATTTCTCAAACTCAACCAGTTCATCTGTAAGTAGCAGCCAGTTCTCCCTGTTCATCGATTTCCAACCTCTGTCTGTCTAGTTTGTTGCAAATGGATATCTCATACTTACCCTTCCTTTTTTAAAGGCGAGGTTACAAGGAATGCCTGTGTTATTCGGTTACAGTTTTCTTAATCGGACCCTGTATTTGATTGGTGTGTGGTTAGGTGAGTGTCAAAGAGCAAACATCATACATGCACATGTTTAAAAGAGATTGGACCACGTCTTTGAGATTTTAGTTACAACTCCACACTCAACAACGGACACAATTCGGAGGACCTACGTATTCATTTTAGAAGTCAAATAACATGCAATACGGGTATCCATAACTAAATCAAGAGAGGTCTGATTTTCAATCTTATTATTGTTTAATGTTTCATTATAAATTTGCTAATGCAAAACAAGTTTTGTTGGGTAAATCTAATCGGTAGAAGTTGGAAGACATGAAAAATGAATTGAATGACATCCACATATTACCTTATGTGGCCCTATTGTGGGCACTTCCAACTCTTCAAAAAAAAAATTAATGGTCATTGGATTGGCTTGGAAATACTACATGAATCCAATCATTAATTGTGAGTCACTGAGATTGTCATTCCAAGTTTCAGAATTATTGTAGAGATGCAAAATTATAAGAGTCCAAAGTGAGGATTATCTTACTATTTTGGTGATCACATAGGCCTTCCACTTGTGTTCACTCCTATTGAACTTAGAATGGTGTCTATATTTTGAGCATATCATGCAATCTTTCAGGAAACCACACCCCTTTGGTGGCCATTCACAACTACTATGTAAAAGCCTTGCCATATACCACTCAAAATTAGGTTGCTTGATTTAAGAAAGTGACAACATAAGAGCATCCCACTCATGGAGTCACAAACCGTCCTCTATCATTGGCTTTTTAGACCTTTTAAGACAAGATTGCATGTTGCATCCTTCTTCAAAACCCACATGTATATTAAATTCTTATTGCCCACCAGTTATGGGAAAGTGCTCTCTCTCTCTCTCTCTCTCTCTCTCAAAAAAAAATAAAAAATGATTTGGCTCAATTCATTTGGAGAGCCAAAGGGTCTTGAGAAAGGGCCCTCTAAAACATAATCGGTGGGCAATAAGAACTTAAACTTTATGCAGGCTTTGGAGAAGGATGGAACATATGACCTTATTGTACAAAGTCTAGAAAACCAATGGTAGAAGCCCGTTTGTGGCTCCATGAGTGGGGGTGCTCTAAGGCCGAAGTACCTTACATCATACACTTTCAAACACTTGTCCATCTAGAGTAGAGGCCTACCATAACTGCCTAGTTTAACTAGTCATTCCTCCTCAATTTAGCACTCAAAACCAAGACTTGTGTCATGGCCCTATTGGTTATGGCCTGATCAAATTTCCGGTACCCTATAGATTGCCAATGGGGTCCTCATAAGGAATATGCACTTGTACTATATTCAAGCAAATTTTTGAAAGATTTCATCTTTGAAAGATACTTGGAAGTTCAATACTTATCTTGACTTTCAAAATTGAGCAATTGCTGCCAACATCTTGTGGGAGCAGCATACATTGACTTCTCTCATTTTCATTGCATAATCTGTGACTTGTTGTAAATACCATAGCTGGTAAGTATACCTGAAGGTTAAAACTAAGTTAATTGCACTCAATCACATAGCAGCAAATACAACCAAGGAAACACAGGTACACAAACTTAGAGTGCAAATGTTCCACTTTTTCTGTCGTCCACGAACCTTGGGTTCTATACATGTCATGTTGCATCTTTACTAGTGCAATGAAAATGAGAGAATATGATATTTAGTGTTTGATTATGTTTAATGTTGTTACCACCCTACCCTGCTCAACACTAATTTTCAATTCCATAACAATTAATGTTAGAAGATATGCTAGAAGATATGTTGGAATTCTCCTTTTATCATTGTCATCTTTTTTTCTCATATCCTTAGTAACACTAAATTTAAACATGTAACTTCCACATATTACCATAGTTGATGTTTAGTATTTGAGTTTATATTTAATGTTACTTACTTTCATAGGGTTATTGACATTTAGTGTATCAAACACTAAATATAATATTTAGTGTAGTGGGATTTAGTGGGTCTGAACCAATGCAGGAAATGACATGTAGCAAGTTTTATTGGGAAAATAACTTATTTTTTGTCATAAAAGATAGTCCTTGTAGTATGTTGCCACTTCTCTAGAATTTCGCACTCCCAATCCATTCTTTCTTAAATAAAAAATATTGTGCAGATGTACCAGCTACCTGCCAGGGCAATTGTCGCAACCCTTGCTAGGTCCCCTTAATATGTTGGTCCATTTTTCCAACTCTAGCAAGGATTACGAGCGCTAACCCTTCACATACTGCCACGTGAATGGTTAGCTCCCCATACCGCGGACCTTCTTAGTTCATAGGAGGGGGACCAACCCTCCTACTCTTTGATTCGGGACTCACCCCTTAATCGGTAACCAATCCTTATATGTGGACTTCCATCCATGAAAGTCCAATCTTATGTTGATCATAGTGTTGCCGGAGCAACACTATAACAACTCGAGCCATACTAGGCAACTATGCCCTCACAATGGGCCAATGCCCATGGAGGCCGTGCCGTTCGGCCTCGGGTGGGTGAGGCCACACCACCTCACCCATATAAGCCTCTAGGACTCTAGGCAGGGCCCCTACCCCATTGTCAAGTAACCTTTTGTCTGTCTCCCAACACTTGGGGCCAAGTAGACATTTTCCCTTAACCGTTGGGGCTGGAAGCCCCTAGCAGTTTCAGAACCCCATAATTTTTTCATATGGTTTCTGATCGTAACAATCGACCACTCCATCGTCATCTACGTTTCACGTAAATGCCGATGGACTACTCACTTGCCCCATTCGGGCAAGTATTGACAAAGTTATGCCAGTTTAAAGCTTCGCAATCCCGGGAGCCACTCCCAGGCCACTGCTGTTCCAGGGCGTTGTCCCGGGACAATGGCCCACTCAAATTGCCATATCTCCTAGCTCACACCTCAGATTGAGGTGTTCTTGAGCATTCTAGAATTGGCACGCCATGAGCTACGCATAGCTCATGGCTTTACCCTTGTGCCTCTTAGGCCCAACCCACACGGGAAGAAACTTGCATGAACGGCACTGAGTTGCAGGGTTGTCTATCCCGACGTCATGACGGTGTCGTGCCGTCATGACGTGTCGTGTCGTGACGGACCCCTCCGTCACGACACAATAGGGTCCACGTAGGGTCAACCTAGGGGGAAGCTAGTAGGGTGGGTAAAATACTTACCTTCTTGCCAAGGTGGCGTCCTATGTGGCAGAAAAGGCCGACGTGGATGTGGATATGCCTAGCGCCAGGTAAACCATTTTACCATTATGTTTATCATTATGTTAAAATCAAAGTAGTAAAATCTGAGTAAGGAGGATGTGGGGCGGACGGGGGATGAGGGTGGGGCGGACGGGGAATGTGGGGAAACAATTACTAGCCCTCGTCCGCCCACCCCATCCGCCCCTTTGTTCCCACCGTCCGCCCCCGTTCCCCCCCCCCCCCCCCCCGTCCACCCCCCCCCGTTCCCCCCCGTCCGCCCCCCGTTCCCAACAATTGGGAACGTGTTCCCCATCGTCCGCCCCCGTTCCCAACCATCGGGAACGTGTTCCCCGTCGTCCGCCCCAATTTGACCCCTTCACCTTTGAAGGGCCCTAGCAGCCTCATTTTTCATCCATTTGTTGCGTTTGAGGACATTTTCGGCATCTACATTTCATGAGGATGTCGAAAATGTCCTCAAAATCAACATTTGGATTCAAAATGAGGCTGCTAGAGCCTCCCAAACTTGGAGGCGGACGGGGGCGGATGAGGGGGCGGATGGGAGGTTTGGGAGGCACTAGCAGCCTCAATTTGGATCCAAATGTTGATTTTGAGGACATTTTAGACATCCTCATGAAATGTAGATGCCGAAAATGTCCTCAAACGCAATAAACAGATGAAAAATGAGGCTGCTACAGCCTCCCAAACTTGGAGGCGGACGGGGGCGGACGGGGGGGCGGACGGGGGGGCGGACGGGAGGTTTGAGAGGCTCTAGCAGCCTCATTTTTTATCCAAATGTTGATTTTGAGGACATTTTCGACATCCTCATGAAATGTAGATGCCGAAAATGTCCTCAAACATAACAAACGGATGAAAAATGAGGCTGCTAGGGCCCTTCAAAGGTGAAGGGGTCAAATTGGGGCGGACGACGGGGAACACGTTCCCAATGGTTGGGAACGGGGGCGGACGGGGGGGGGGAACGGGGGCGGATGCTGGGAACAAAGGGGCGGACGGGAGGGCGGACGGGGGGGCGGACAAGGGCTAGTAATTTTTTCCCCACTTTACCTCTACTTTGCTGACATGTCATCACACGTGGACATCTTACATCCTACGTGTCCGAAATGGGGTAATGTAATTACACACAGAATTCGATAAAATTCAAGTCCGTCAGGATAAAGACAGCATCCGGCATAATGTCGTGACGGATACGTGTCGTGACGGCACGACATTATGCCGAGATTGGCCTCCGTCACGACACAATAGACAACCCTGCTGAGTTGGATGAATAGCATTGGTTCAAATGAGCCAGTGGTTGGTTCTCCTTAAACCGGGGTACTTCCTCTGCCTCTCGTGTGGGTTGGGCCTTAGTCTCCATGGGTGGGAGGCGTTCGCAACACCCGGGACCCTCACCCACACTAGGATCACTTGGGCCCTCTCACCAACGGCGCCACAAGTCCTGGGTGTCACTCCGGGGTCCTCCTCGTGCCCATGGTGTTTTAGGCACTCCTCATGGAGAGGTCCACAACAACAATATTGCACATTGTTTACTATTCCATGAAGTCTTGTTTTTTATGCATTGTAGGCTGTGTTGAAGGAAGTTTTGCGTCTTCATCCACCAACCCCGCTCGCCATCCCACATTGCAACCTTGAGGACGCGGTGTTGGCCGGCTATCACATACCCGCAGGCATAACCGCGTTGGCCAATATATGGGCCATCAACAGGGATCCAACCATGTGGGGTAAAGATGCCTCCACATTTAATCTAGACATATTTCTTAGTTTGGATGCAACGTGGAGTGCATATGGCCCTAATTTCCACCTCCTTGCCTTCTCAGCTGGAAGGCGAATATGCCCTGGAAGGGAATTGGCCATGCGCACCCTTAGTATCGCCTTAGGGTCCCTTGTTAACCCTTAAACGTCAAGGGGGGTGAGAGGGCCTCTCCCATCAGCCTATGTTTACCCCATTTCAGACCTCCATGTAATTCTTTTATTGCAATCGGCATATATATTTAGATATGGAATTTTGAGATACACATTTTGGGGAATTTTTTTTGCAATTCCGACATGTTTTGACGCTATCTTATGGTCAAATAGTTTAGGGTCAACGAGGCCCCGATAGGGCCTTTCCGACGTTTAAGGGTTAATGAATGTGAGTGGTTGGAATTGCAAAGTTGTAAACTTACCGATGAAGAGAACTCGGGTGGTTTGACCATCGGTTCAAAGCACCCAACCGTTCTCCGATGTAGGTCATGCACAATGATCTCGTAATGAACGACATCATAATATTTTGTTGAAATATGTGTTTGTACTCCCAAGGCTAACCCTCTCATAATACTAAAGGCGCACAATGCATATAAAGTCTAGGTATTTTTCATTCACTTGTAGTAGTACATAAAAACCTTTTAAAAATTGATTGTCCTAGCTTTGAGCAATTTATTGCCATAGTTGTATCAGTTGCTTTAACACAAAATGATACTCATCCAGAAAGTTAAACACCCGCAAGCCAGTTATCCAATTAATGTATTCTACAACCTTGTAGTGACCACATTACATTATTCAACAAAGGGCATTCGTTTCATTCTAAAATTACATCAATGTGGGATTTTTTGCAGTGTTCAAATTAGGAAGGAAATTTAGTGAAGGTTGTAGGGTTAATTTAGAGCATGTCAACCGGCTAGCATCTAGCTGGGGCGAAACAACCCGTACACTGGTTCCTTAGAGGCAAGGGTTTAGGCATCCAACAAGGAACGAGTGTATGGGTTGGTTCGCCCAAATCTTGGCATCTAGGCCGCCTTTACTTGCCACGTTGTTACTACAACCCTATAGGTCCGCATGTGAGGCCACGTCGCCATGGGGGGTGCACCTACACTTGATTTATGTATACACGTGCGACAACCCCCTATTTAATTTTTTTTGGGGGGGGGCATTTACCTTCCTTTGTTGAATATCTTCCACCCTATAAGTAGCTAAATTTCTACTGGATGGTATTTTCTAACACCCTATCATTATATATAAATTTTAGAGTTGCATAATTATAATCACCCTATCTTATTTATAAGTAGTAGAAATTTCGTGTGAAGAATCTGCACATACATTACGCATACATTACACTGCGCAAATATAACTCTACCCATCACACACATACAACCATCATACTATAAACTTTAGTATAATGCGTATGGTTCTTGAGCACGGGGGGGGGGGGGTCACTCCATTGTCAAGTTGAACACCACGTGTGGCCAAAACAAATCTACTTTTGGTAAGTTGCATCACCAAAATGGGTCAAAATTTTATCAATTTTTTTTCATGGGTAGATATACACGGTATCTATTACATAGTAAAAAGTGGTAACCAAATTTGATGATTTGTTTTTTTAATAAAACATACCGTTTCTAACTAGAATGACGCAGAATTGAACTAAAATAATTACTACACAAAATGAAGATGACTAAAAATTTCAAAAAAAAAATACAAAAGATATTATCAATGGTTATGTATATGTAGAAAAATATCATAATTTTTAAATTTATCTATTCCATGTAATATAGGGGTAGCAAACTTTGTCCGCACGTGGTGTTCAACTTGACATGGAGTGAACCCCCCGTGTTCTTGAGCCCCCCAAGAAACCCTAAATAAGCCTACCAACCCTTCCATCGCTGGATGACGGTACTTTTCATCCAAAGGCGACCGTTTCAACAAATCCAACCACATGTCCACATACATTTTGCTATAATTTCTCATCCAATGCCACTAATGGCATATGATTTATGTTCAACCTATAAATAAAAAATCTAAACTTAATTCTATTTATGCTACTTTACATCCAAATAAATAAAATCACGACTTCAACCACACCGTACATTATATATAATTCCCAAATTCACATTTAGAGGACATTGTTCTATATCTAAGAAAAATGTAAAAATTATGTGTCTTGAATAAAATCCACCCTACATTTTCTCGCACGTGGTTTTCTACATTTTCGCCAGTGCCCCCCCCCAGCACGTCGCATAGCCTTAGTAAGCACCTACCCATTTAGATTGGTCACTAATGCATTTAGGTAGGTCACTAATGCATTTAGGTAGGTCACTAATGTGATTAGATAGGCCAATAATAAACCATGCCTATCAGAGGAGGGTACTAAATGGGAGCAAAGAAGAGTCTTGCACTGAAAATTGCCAATAAACCAGTTGGGTTAGGGTAAGAGCATCTCCACCCATACGCGCTAAAGGGACTCGGCAAGCCCTTTGACGCGGCCTTGAAGAAAAACTTGCCCCACCCCTCTCGCCCGGGCTCTTCAAACTTGCCAAGGCTCTTCAAACTTCCGGCTCCACTCACTATCCTCGCGGGTGAGCGTTGCTCTTGCTGCGCCCACATTCCGGGCCTCATCCTCTTGCGATTCAGTGAATCGTGCCACTTTTGGGAATCAAGAGCGGTTCTGTAGGGCGGAGATGGCGGGATCAGGTATTGGAAAAGTAGGTTGTGCTTGGGCTTGTGCGGTACTTCTGTGCAGCAATAAATATTTTGGGCAGGCCTTCCGGACTTGGATTCCAGTGTGAATTGAGGGTGTGCTAGCTAGTTGTCAGAGTCATTCTTCGAAGAGTTTGCAATTCTGCTCATGGTGAGGGACAATCAGTTGGTGCGATTAATTGGGCCTTGCCGAAGTTTTCAAGGGGGGTGCAGAAGGTATTTAACTGTGCCGAAAATCTCTAAGTCATTGCGGAAAGATGTGGGTCTCCTATTGTGGAATGCTTGCTACTAGCATTTATCAGCAACATCGAGCATGAAAAGCATTCCATCTTTTGTATAAAGTTGAATCCTCATGAATCCTCACGAGCCCTGATGCCGAGAGACACAATCAAGTTATAAAGATGGAATGATGCTCTTGAGGGAATCTGGCTACCTTTCCTAAAATTGAAAGCAGAGCCTTGTTTAAGATTGTTGCAGGTAGAGATCAAAACTTGAGGAACAGCGAAGGACTTCGTGGATTTCATGTTAGGGTTGAGAATTGGTGCATTTGTTCCATGTTGCATTTGTGTCCTTAGTGCATTCGTGCTTGGCCTCTTCATGTTCCGGGCTTTTGGTGGCCAAGGCACTGCTATTGTGTTCCTTTACTTCCTTATTGTGAGTAATTTGCTCATCGTATCTTCTTCCCTGATATTGAGTAGATTAGAGTTTAGATGGTTTTTCTCCTTCAACAAAGTCCTTCGATGTTCCTCGCAAGAAATAGTGGATTGGAAGCTCAAGATTCTTGTGAGTAGTTGCTCAACATATCTTCTTCTCTGACATTTCGAAAATTAGGGTTCACAGAGTTTCCTTCTTCAACAAAGTCCTTCGATGTTTCCTCGCAAGAAATAGTGGATTGGAAGCTCAAAAATCTTGTGAGTAGTTGCTCAATAGATTTTCCTTGACATTCAGAAAATCAGGGTTCAGTGATTTTGTCTTCTACAAAGTCCTTCGAAGTTTCTCGCAAGAGATATTGGATTGGAAGCACAAATGTTTTGTGAGTAGTTGCTCAACTGTTCTTCCTTGACAATTAGAAAATCAGGGTTCAGTGATGTTGTCTTCTACAAAGTCCTTTGATGTTTGTCCGTACCATTCAGGAAAACAGAGCGTTCATTGACCCTAAACCCTCAAAGCTACAGAAACAGCAGCCTCCCTCAAAGCTACAGAATCCTCCCTCAAGTTACATCGCTGGAAGGTAATCACCGCCAGCGAGGCCAGCTAAGTGACAAGCTCTCATTTCAGCACCTTCCTTGAAATAGGTTCGAAAGTGGAAAGTGGACAGGTGGGTTATTTTTGGCCAGTTTCGGACATGTCATCACAGGGAATATTCCTGACCGTTTTTGGCTTGAAGAGCCAATATGCAAGTAACGGTGGGGGAGTGCCACCCTAAAGAAATTTAATGGATGTTTGGAGCCCTTCAAAGCGCATTTGGAGAGCCTGCCTTACTGCCCAAGGGTGGAGATGCTCTAATGCAAACTGCATCTTGCCAGTTCATTTTACCCAACCAAACTATGCTAGTTCAAACTGAATATGGTGGTGAAAGCATCTTCCAAGTGTTATTCAAGAACCTCTCTTGACATATTCCCGGCCCCACCCAACCTAGTAATGCAGTTGAATAATGTTATGCATGTAGCCATTGTAATATAAGACGAAGCAGTAGCGTAAGCTTTTATTGAAATGCTTGCTCAAACCAAGGCACGTGATAGACCCTCTCATATCACACCACAGTTCATATATAACTATAGGTATTAGAGTTATTCGTCAAGTAAAGTAGATGAAACCATGGGTTTAGTCACAAAGTCACCCAACTTTTCTTAATGCTTAATTTTTCATAAACAAAAAGTGGTGTCGATTTATTAAAAATCGGTTTTCTAGCTTGTCCTACTAGGATGGGTGGGCCAAGCTAGCCTTGCATAGGTCAATTTCGGATTTAGGACAATGGGTCCCATGTGCATACAATAATTCAGATCCTAAAATTCTCTCAAAGATTGAGAGGTGGAAAGAGGAGGTCTCAAAAGTTTCATCCAAGTTTCAAAATAGGCTTCAGAACATGATGAGCTAACGAGCTCTTACTAGAATTTTTTCACAAAGAATGATCAAACCCACAGTTTTGTCCCTCTTTGAAGGACTTTACGGATAACTCTATTGTAATTGGCTTGTATTTCATACAAACAAAAAACTAGTCATGTAACATAATGTCCAAGCTTTGAATAGTTTATTGCCACAACCATAACATGTGTTGTTGTCACAAGATATGGTAAATAAGAGGTGGTTAATTGTGGATGAGGACTTAGAAAGTCTATGTAAGCTCATTTGGTAACAAATTCCAAATGAGTTCATCGGGTATGTGAGAGTTCATTCCATATGAGTTTATGAGGATGGTTTTAGAAGGTGGGTTCCAAGTTGGTGGGCAGGCCCTCAATGTCCCCTTTATATTAATTTCAAAGAAAAGAGGCAAACATGTGCACATTATGAGCTTGGATTCGTAATTTCCAAACTTATTAAGGTAGAGTGGAAGAGAGAATGTGCATGATATGGCTTTGAATTTTCTTATTAAAGTAGAGTGGAAGAGAGAATGTGCATGATATGGCTTTGAATTTTCTTATTAAATTGGGCAACCAATTAACATAGGGTGTTGAGATATATATATATATATATATATATATAGAGAGAGAGAGAGAGAGAGAGAGAGAGAGAGAGAGAGATGGGCATTTCTTGAATAGATCTAAGCTTATTTTCAAGCATAGTCTTTTCTTAATACATCCTCTTATTCAGAGGCCACACCATTCTTCCACATATCTATGTACTTTTCAAAACTCGGGAGGGTGGGTGGGATCATCCCTCATGACCATATCATTGCAAAACTAGTCCTATACCTTTTTCATCATTACATACTGGTAGATATCTAAGAAGTTACAACCTTTGGGCATCCAATCTCCCAAAGTTGTATTCTTTGTGCCCTTTAACCACTTGTTGCGATCAATATCCATTGCTTACATCGTCAAATTCAAAAAAGTATCTAAGACATGCTCAAAAAGTACTTCCAGGTTCAATCATCAACCAAAACATGCTAAGTATTCCTCACAATTTTGTAGAATACCTACGCATTATATACACAATATTTTTGAAAGAAGATGATATTCAAAACCTAAGATTGCTGTCAAGTTTGTGAAGGGTCTGCCTCACATGTGCCCATGCCACCAACCAAATCCAAAGAGAGGGTTAGTAACGTACACGAGGTGAATAACAACAGAACCCAATTGTTATCTATGTCACACAATCAAATACAGCATAATCATACGTTTTGTATCATTGCATACTCAACCTATCATTGAGTATTATACCTGTTCCTTAGCCATTTGAACTTTGTGTGATCGAAGACTGAGGCAATTAGCCTACACCTCCCACAAGTCCGCACATTTTACACTACTCCCAGAAGTTACTTAGGGTAAACTGCCAAAGCGGCTTAACCTTTGAAAGGGAGTTCTCATGTCTCCCTCCATCTATTATAAGAGTAGGTAACTATCCTTGTCCGTAGATACATATCCTCAGATCTACGGTGGACAATTGTTAGGTAACACTCACCTAACCCTAAAGTAATTAGTCCTTTGGGGTCATATTTTATTATCTATGCGTTTTATTTATGGCAAAGTAAGAACAAAGTATAGAGAGAGAGAGAGAGAGAGAGAGAGAGAGAGAGATTGTCAATCTACCTTGCTTGTTAAATTGCTCATATGTCTTCGGTATTTTATTAAATTTTTGATTTTATGTGCAACACAATATCATATGGTTAGTCCACAATTGTGAGAGTCATTTAAGGAGAGAAAAAATTGTTGTTAATGAATATTTGCAATCACGGGGGGGTCACTCTATAGGATTTTTGTGCACCACGTGCGGCGGAGGGGTATTTGTTTAGGGGCTATTTACCTCCAAGGCATGAATTAAAAGCTCCCTATAATTACTTAATTTTCTAAAATGGCCTATTTTTTTGCACCTACCATTACTTATAATGCCCATGTCATTGCAATTTTTTGTAGTCTACATTCCTTTTAATTAAAAATAATTAATTTAAAAGTGTATGCAATGCCAAAGTGGCATAACATTAAGTAGTAATGCTAGGAGGGTACCCTTTGAGTACCTGCAAATTTACCTCAACAAGAAGGGAAAAGCGTGCAAAGCAAGGGTGAATGAATGGATAATTAATCAAATATAGAAGCTTCAAAAAGGTATCAAAGAGGTTTCCAATGCGGGTGTCGGGAGACTTTTCCAAAAAGTGCAACTACCTTTTTGACCTCACCAACTTTCCCGTTGCTTTATAGCTATTTAGATTTGTTTAGATCATAATTTAGCCTAGATTAGAACCTTTACCACCACTTGACATTAGTTTTGTCCTAGAAACCGACATAATTAATTCTAAGCATTGAAAGTAACTACCCAAATAGATTAAAAATAGCCTAAGTAAAACTCAAACTTAGTGTTACCTTTGCTCTTGAAAGAGCATCAAACCGGCACGCGCCAGTTTGATGCTCTTTTGAGAAGGTCAATCCGGGCTTGCTACTTAATGTTATGGGTGGGAAAAAGTATGGCAAGAAAAAGGTATAAAGAATACCTACAAGAATCTACCTACAAGATGTTGAGATTGCACGATGAGAGAGAGCTTGGAGCGATCAAAGATGGAAGTTGGATTGAAGGCAACGTCACCATGATCTCGCAAAAAGATCGCAAAATAAAGAAAACTGAACAGTTGGGCAAATATGGCAGGGACAACATGCAAATCACAAAGACTCCAACATTGAATAAAATGTGTGTGCTATGAAGAAGTGGTATTGGAAATGAACATACATGTTGGAGTTGATGATGTCGGAGTAGAGAAGTCACCGAAAAATGAGAAGCCACAAGAAAAATGAAAAATGAGAGGCCACCAAGAGAAGGGAGAGAAGCTACTGAGAGATGTCGGGAAGAGAGCTAGGGTTAGAAGCCACCAAGAGGTGTCAGGAAGAGAGTTAGGGTTAGGCTTACAATTTCATCCATTTTTGGGTAAATGATGAGTCATTTTTCATCCATCCCTCGTGAGGCATGTGTACAAAATTGATTCTACTAAACATACATCCTAGGATCCTTATTTTCAGCCCCTATATTATTTTTACAAAAAAGAATGGCCCATATTTTATACCTATCTATCTTACTTGTAATGGGATTGTCTACTTTTAATGGACCCTTCATTATTTGGAATTCTTTTATAAATTTTATGTCAAACGAATTTAATCCTCCCTATATTATGCCGCACGTTGTTTTTAAAATGCACTAAGTGAACCCCCCGTGTTTGCAATATAGAGCATCAGTTTTTGAAGGTAGTTGGAAAAGACATAACAATGAGTCTCGAAGTGTGGACGGTTGGAACGAAGCAAACAAATGTTGGGGCTTTGTTTTGTAATTGCTCGGGGAGATCACTGGCGAAATTCGTAGAAACAACGTGCGATAAAAAATAGGGTCCAATATATTCATTGTAGGTAAATTTTGCAAAAAACGTACATATAATACAGGGGGTTTTAAAATAGTGAAACATGTTTACATGTAAAATCCATGACATATAATGGCATCTTTTATCTAGTCAATACATGTAAAATAGCGTGGAAACAAATACTAGGGGTAGCGGGTGTGGGGTAGGGTTTGTGCTAGTGGATGAAAAATGGTCTGTGTTGTGGTAGTGTGATTGTTACTTAAATGTTTAGAGAGCAATTTAGGGTGGTCTTCAGGTCCTTAAGGAAGGTTGGGTAGTCAATATCCCATACTTAATTTCTAGATTGATTTCTAATACTTAATCGATTTCTAGATGTTAATATGTGAATGGTGGTTTCCGGGTGTGCTCAAAATGACATAGAAAGCCAGTTGTTTGGAGAAGCTAATTTATTGCTTTATGACTAAGTTTTTTGTAGATTGCTTGTGTGCATACATTCGAATTGTGGGATACTTACTTGATGCAGTGAAAAACAACTTAAAATTACTTCAAGTCATTAAGGAAGTTTGTGCATCCAAAATGCCATGCTTTGGTTTGTCGGTGGTGATATGTAAACGTGTGTTGAAATCGTGTGTTGGAAAAAAAAAATGGGGTGTAAGAAACAAAATACGGTGTAAGAAAAAAATGGACATCAATTGGGCTCCGAGAAAAAAACAATTGGGGTAAAGTCAAAAAAATTGGTTACTTGGGGTATAAGAAAAAAAAATGCAGTATAAGTAAAATAGGGTATTTTTAAATGATTCCTCCAAAAATTTATAATTACTGATAGGGTGTATTAAAATACAAGCATTTACCTTTATATTGAAAAATATCATACCTTAAAATCTTTTCTGCAAGGTAAATAGCCCCCTGATAAATAGGTCCTAAGCGCATATGTATGCATCAATTAAAGAGGGAGTGATCTCCCCAAGTGTAATTGTTACTGGAGAGGAATGCATTTTTCTTTTGGAGGGGGGGGGATTGCAATTTCCTGAATAATTCACCGCATGAGGACCCGGGGAAGTCACTGTCGAAAATTTAGATAACTATGAGAGAACAAATATAGGGTGACATTTATTCATGGTTGATAAAAATTATATTTTTTTTGATATACCATAGCCTTGAAGAAATGTGAGGTAGCACATTATATATAATATAGGGTCACTTGTAATACCCAAAATTATGTTTATAGTATTTCTAAAATAGCATTATAGTAATTGGTAGGGAATTTATTATTATTTTTAGGTTGAGTTTAGGGTAAGAAAAATTTAAAAACTAGATGAAAAATGATCACAAATCCATCTACAAAATGGATGAACTCGTTGGATGAGGTTTATTAAGTGTACTTTTGAGGAACATTTCATTGACGTTTGTATAATTCTCTGGTTGTTCCTCCCACGCAAGACAAGAATTCTATCATCATGCATTGACCCCTACACGTTTAAAGAGCTCCGTGGGGCCATATTTGGTGAATCTATGGTAGATTGATGGATTTGTTCTAGGCGAGAGGTTGTGGCATCTTTTGTGATGATCATTTCTCAATTTTCACGTAGGACTCATAAGTAGGCATTTCAAATTGTCTTCACATTTTGCATGATAACATGTGCAATGTTAGTGCAACTGTGTTAGTGAACACATTATGGACACTTTAGTGATGTTGGTTTGTTTTGGAATTTGTGGACTTCTTTCAATGTTTGGATGAAACAATTAAGTATGCCATTATCAATGGGCTTAGACATGTAACCAATTATGTAAATAACATGCTTCTTGTATACACAGCTTAATTTTTGTTGCGTGATGAATTCCATTTCTAATGTTATAGTACAATGCTATTGTCCACGAAGGAAAATTCAAATAAATATAAATAATGAAGGGTCTGAAATATTATGGAGATTTTAATTTATAATTACACATAGGGTGGTAAGAAATTGAAGAAAGTAGAATTATTAAAAAATATAGGGTCCACTAAAATGCAGTAAATGAGCTACATAGCCCCCCAAAAAATATGTGTTGTACGCTCATGTGTCCCCAAAGAATACACTAAGTGACTTCCCCGAGCATGAGGAATAACGGACATCAAATTGCAGTTTCTCTCACGGGGGGGGGGGGGGTCACTCCATTGTTGAGTGAATACCACATGCGAGACAATTTTGCTGCCCTATATTATATGCCATAGACAATTTTAAAAATTATGATTTTTTTCCTACATATACATAACCATTGATAATATCTTTTTCATATTTTTTTGAAATTTTTAGTTATCTTCATTTTTGTATTAATTGTTTTAGCTCAATTCTGCGTCATTCTAGTTAGAAACGGTATGTTTTATTAAAAAAAACAGATCATCAAATTTGGTTACCATTTTTTACTATGTAATAGATACCGTGTATATCTACACATGAAAAAAAAATTGATAAAATTTTGACCCATTTTGGTGATGTTTTTAGGAAAAAGTAGATTTTTTTGTCACGCACGTGGTATTCTACTTGACAATGGAGTGACCTCCCATCCGGTGGTTTCTATGGGTACCACGTTCAAAATCTCTAGGTCTAACTACTACCTTCATCCCTTGTTTGATTACAATTATTGTTGTAATGGTTTTTTGACACCTTGGATTATAATAAACAAACAAGATGAGAGAGAGGTTTTAAGTATTTTTAAAGCCTTTATACACTAAGACGATTATTCAAGTAGACATAACTATTGGTGAACAATGACACAACAAAACACAATGCAAAAAGTGAGTCTCCATTTGATACCTCAACCTCTTTATTTATATTAAAATTGAAGTATCAGCCGAGAACATGTATCATAATCGATACTCAAAATATTATGTCAATGTGGATATGTTTGCAATGGTTTGGATATCGGGGGAAAAGAATCCATTAGTTGTCCACCATTCTATCAACCACCATTGACAACAATTACACACATCGGCTTGAATTGAAAAAATAACAATGATCATTAAAAACAATATGGTAAAGTTCACTTTTTTTTAAATGGTGAACTAGACTTACACTATCAATGACGAGGTGATGGTTCAACCAACTCTGAAACATCTACATTGGCTATATTGAAGTGTGGAGCATTCTTAAGATTGATATTTGTTACAATTTCCCAATTGTAATTATATTTTTTGACAACTACGTATAAGCATGTGATTTGGTACAACTTTTGTAAGCTCCAAGTCACTATCTTGTTGAAGAGTTCCGACAATGAACAAGACAATAATTTTTTATGGTTCAAAAAATTACCCCCGGGGAAGTCACTGTCGTAAATTTAGATAACTATGAGAGAACAAATATAGGGTGACATTTATTCATGGTTGATAAAAATTATATATTTTTTTGATATACCATAGCCCTAAAGAAATATGAGGTAGCACATTATATATAATATAGGGTCACTTGTAATACCCAAAATTATGTTTATAGTATTTCTAAAATAGCATTATAGTAAATGGTAGGGAATTTTTTTAATTTTTAGGTTGAGTTTAGGGTAAGAAAAATTTAAGAACTAGATGAAAAATGATCACAAATCCATCTACAAAATGGATGAACTCGTTGGATGAGGGTTATTAAGTGTGCTTTTGGAGAACATTTCATTAACGTTTGTATAATTCTATGGTTGTTCCTCCCATGCAAGACAAGAATTCTATCATCGTGCATTGACCCCTACGCGTTTAACGAGCCCCGTGGGGCCATATTTGGTCGTATTTTTATCAAACACTAATTTTCACCTAGTCCCTAATTTCAAATGAGAGTAGTCCCAATTAAGAAAGTATGGGGCTATCATCTACTTTCTAGTTCAATCTACCATTCCTCAAAATTGTTAAAATTACGTATTTTACAGCACTTTAAAGCTCAAAACCCTAAAATTCCAATATACACTGCTAAATAATGAAGGGTTTGAAATATTATGGAGATTTTAATTTATAATTACACATAGGGTGGTAAGAAATTGAAGAAAGTAGAATTATTAAAAAATATAGGGTCCACTAAAATGCAGTAAATGAGCTACATAGCCCCCAAAAAAATATGTGTTGTACGCTCATGTGTCCCCAAAGAATACACTAAGTGACTTCCCCGAGAAATTACCACACCAAGTTATAGTTTCAAGAAGAACCAAAAAAAAATCCATCAACACTACCTAAAGTTGATGGATATCTAAGTTACTTGATGAAAAATCAACTTCAACTTCTCCATCGGAAGGCACAATATCAATGGACATTGGGGAAAGGGGATTTACTACGGTGTAAAGAAAGTGGCTTAATTTTGCCAATTCCGGAGAGGTAATATTCAGCACATGGATCCCATTGTAATTCATCTAATATGTATCAAAAATGATAGAATCAAAATAAGCTAATTAATTAATTGATCAATATATTATAACTACAATGAAAGTCTTTATGCAAACAAAAATAAACAAACAAACTATAAAAGCAAAAGAAACTCAAATTATATACTAATGGAAAGTTTTCAAAATGACATTAAAAAACCAAATGAAACTATATGTCCATTATAAGGAAAACCAATCAAAACAATTAACAAAATCAACTAAAACTAAATTAAAATCTTAACAGAAAGAAACCCCTATACATTCATAACCAAAAGAAACTATCACTATATTCGTTAATTTGAGACTTTCTCTTGTCTCAAATTAATATATGGACCACAACAACATGGTCTAATGTTTGGGTCGTCCTACCTAAACCATCTTGATATGAGTTCTTAATTGGGTTCTTGATATGAACACCCGCTTCAAAGTATTTGCATCTTACAACATTCTCCAATATCTATGTGATTTTATCCATGTTCTTATATTTGTAACTATCTCAAAATGACGAAAAAGTCCCAAATTAACAAATATAGTGATAAACTAAACCAACATTTCCAACAACTTAAAATCAAACGAACATTCTATCACAAAGCAAATTAAATCAGCACAAGGCAAACAACCCATTTATAAGCACAAAACAAAGATAAAAAAACAAATATAAGAATTTCAAAGCAAAACAAAACAAAACACAGTTGCCACATCATAAAACGAGAGGGCCCACGTCCTAATCAAAGTGCCATAACTCAAATTTGGAATGCCCGTACTCTAAGGAAAGTAAATAATCACCTAGGAAACGATAATATACTATTGCAACAAAGAAATAAGTGCAACAACAACACGGTGTTAGAACTAGTAGCAACAACACGGGTTTGGGCAGGGCAAGTAGGTAGATATTGGAGGTGGATAGAAGGGAAGGGCAGAGAGTAGGGCAATAGGAAGGCCGCAAATGGAGAATGGTAGGTTGATGTGGGAAAGGGGAAGATCAATGGGATAAGTGGAAGTTGGGAATGCAAACCTGCAAGATGTGAAGTTGGATGTGCAATTGAAAGCCTATCACTAAGGCTAAGCCAAATTTGTAAGCTTTGAAGCACAAGCTCTAAGCATTGAAGAGGACAACTCTAAGATTTGAAAACGAATCCGTAAGCATAGAAGCGGACAATCCACAAAAATAGGCTTGGAGGGTCTGCTCACACGAGCAAGCTCATGTGAGTGTGCTCATGAATTAGTGTCACTCCTTTCAAATGACACAAAGTTGGTTTGTGTCAAAGCCAAGTGTGTTGGAGACACCACAATCCTAGTCATGTGCACATAAGCAAAAACTCCAAAAACTCATGTCAGTTAACCTTGATATAATAGAATTATCTCTACTTAGTTCATGTCACTTATTCATGTTTGCATATGAAGAGTTAAGCAAGAGGGTGAAGGCCTATTTGGTTCCACCTTGCCCTCTTTGTTCCTTTTTCCTGCCCTCCTCTATTATAGGAGACTCTCAATTTTATCTTGTCCCCTTCATTTAGCTTATTATTTGACATCTGGCCAAGAACATTTAGTGGTTGTCCAACTAACTTGAAGATGCATAAAAGGTCTTGCAAGTAATGATTAAAGATGTTAAACTTGTTCATACATTATGCACCTTTAATTTTTCTACAACTAGTAAAATTTATCCTCACTAACTATGGGTTGGTAACCCTCAATGTGTCATGTCCCTAAGATGACCATAACAACTTGAACTTGAAAATCAATCCAAAAATGTTTAGGCATCAAACCTCCAACATTCTAGGCACATGCATGTTGAAGTTCTTTCACCATTGCTCACCAAACTTGCAAGTTTGAGCTTGAGTTGAAGCCATGTGTAATTGGGTCTATGGGAATTCACCTATTCCCCAACACTTTGGCTACAACAATGTATTAATGATTTGATTAAGTGTTGGCAGTAAAAATGATGTTAATTGTTAGTTGGCGTTGCCTCCATAACTTGATATGTAGTAGCAAGTGTCTCATGCCACCTTCTCAAATTTCCACTTGGCCATTGCAAGATCATTTACGTGGATGAATAATAAATAATATGGGTTGTGTTCAATATGATGTATAGTGTAGTTTGGATACTTAGAGTGATGTGATTAATGCACATTGAATCTCTTGTTTGAGGAGCCTTTTGAAGTATATTTAAAAGTCATGCAATTTATAATTCAAGGATCACATCTCAATGTCTTGCAGATAAGGTTTGAGTCAAAATATTATGAAAGCCATTGTGGTCACGCATGGCCACCTATTTGTGCTACCCACTAGTATCTCACGCTCCATCTTTTGTGTGGGACAATGTGCTTCTTGAACAATATCTTATAATATTATGTTTGGACAACATCATTGTGAAAATTTGAGACCACAAGCAATATATTATGCCAAAATTGCTAACAAGTTCTATATATCTAATTCATTAAAGTGCATAATTGGCAACCTAAATGCCTACACTCACTTGTCTATGACATGGCGTGCTATACCATAGATGTGCAACATGTACACACATCTCATCCTATGCCTCCACTTAATTTTCATTTATTTGAAAATCATAGCACATCATACATGTCCACAATACACTTGGGACTTATCGATGTAAAATCACCTATGGAGATTGTTCATGGCCTATAAGTAGATTTCAATTTCGAAACTGCCTTTTACAAAAGATATGCTTGTAGTGTAGGGAGCTACATATCATGTTTGTTTGGCCGATATTTGAGTGGTATATGACAAGGGTTTGTAATTAAGAATGGACACCATAAAAACATGTGTTACAATGACTCAATTAGAGTATGTGCTCAAAATATATAATTAATTATCGGTTGAATTGTAAACACAATTAGAAGAGTCTATTCGATCCCTTAGAAAGAAAGAGAATCTTGGCTTTAACCTGCTATAACTTTGGCATATCAACTCTAATTCCAAAAATTGAAATGACAATCTTCCTGATTTGCAAATGCTAATCGGATGAGAAAATCCAATCCAATAGCCAAAACTACCTGTGGAGTTGGAAGTGCCCACCTACCTTACTAGTAACTTTTAATAGTGATGCGGTCATGCCAAGGCTACTACACTAGGATCCCATCATAATTTTGAAACTGCTCCACTCCCAGGTGAGAATGAATAGGGGTGGTGAACAGACAGCACACGTTAGAGTAACGAATCAGTGAAGTTCTTTCTTTTTTTACTTTTCTTAGTAGCTTTTATATGTTTTGGGAGTCGGGCATTTTCAAAGCGATATTGCACCGTGCTACATGATAGTGACAAGATCTTCAAATTGTCACTCATTTGTCTCTACCACAAATGAGTTTAAAACTTGATTTTACTAGACCAGAATGACCCAAAACTTCCGAATGATAGTGGAGAGGTACCCAAACCAAATGAAGTGGTTGGCGGTTCGATTCCTTGGCCATGAAATCTTCTTTCTACTTGACGAGAAAACTAGCCAGGTGGCCATGCGCCTCCCATAACATTATTCAGATTCATAACAATGTTATGTGGGACTGACAATATTCTACAAAATATTCCTCATATTTAGCATGAATGATGGAATATTCCTCATAATATTGTCAGTCTCACAGAACACTGTTATGGATCTGAATAATATTATGCCTGTGTTCCAAAAAAAATAAAGAAGAAAAAAAGAAACTTGAGTTTACAACGACTCGGCTTGAACAGTTTCTGATTCTCTTACTGAGAATGCATGAACCTGACGTTGGCAATGACCATTTCAGTTACGTATGTGCACAGGAACTTAATACGGCCAGCTTACAAACTTAATGAACTTAATCATGAGTGGAGAGTGCAATATCTAGCTCAATCAAATGTGGGGAATGAAATCAGAGTGGCAGCTTATTCCGATCTATGTTGGTGAGGACTCCATCTGGGAGTTGCTGAGAATGGATAAAAGGATTTTGGGGCTACTAAATGGTATGCCATTGCTGATAGTGTGATTATTGCAATGCTCCTTGTTGGTTCAGGACAGATTAATTTCTGGTTTTCCACTTACTCAAGATCTTAAAATTGAGAAGTATCTTGGAGGAGGTTGACTTGCGTTGATGAAATAGTGGGTTTCAAACTTGCACTCTTAGCCTGACAACCTCCAGCATTGCTCTTGAAGCTGTGCTCCCTAACATAGGTTAATGGTAGAGTTGCAAAACCCTGAACACATGATGTTTCAAAGTTGTGGTCTACATGATTCAAGCAATTCTGTCAATTTCAGAACCTGGAAGTGAGCAGAAAACAGGGAGTTTGAGGTCTTCAGGTTTTGATGCTGAAACCCTTCTAGTGACATAGTACATTAAGCTCCTAATGGTACATTGCAATTTCTCTAAGTTACTACATTTTGTAGCGTTTGAAGTTTACATGAATTCACTAAACCGCCCAACACTTGCTTCTCACCAGTTCACATTCTTTCAATTATGCTTTATTCTAGTTAGACAACAGCTTTTACCGAGTAGGTTATTCTGTTTTCTTCACTTTTGTGTATTTGACATTGTGCTTCCTATGCTCACAAATTTCCTGCACTTGATGAGGCCAGGTTTAGTAAGGCTAATATCATGTTTTTAATTAGTTGTCAGCTTACTATGCTTGTGCAGAAATATAGTAAGCACACAACTCTACTGTAATCACTATATTCGTTAATTTGGGACTTCTTCGGCATTTTGAGATAGTTACAAATATAAGAACATGGATAAAATCACACATATATTGGAGAATGTTGTAAGATGCAAATACTTTGAAGCGGGTGTTCATATCAAGAACCCAATTAAGAACTCATATCAAGATGGTTTGGGTAGGACGACCCAAACATTAGACCATGTTGTTGTGGTCCATATATTAATTTGAGACAAGAGAAAGTCTCAAATTAACGAATATAGTTATTGTAGCTTGATAAGATCTTGAGTTGCATCTGCACTATTTTAAATGCCCAAATGGCATCGGATCCGCACGACGTGCCAAGATGCAAGATCAGTGCTCAAGGCCTCGAGGTGATGTATATAATTTCTTGGCATGTGATTAAGCATAATTTGAACAATACATAACCTTTCACTCATCCAAGAGAAGGGTTATCAGAGCTTATCACAAATTTTCATTCATGTAGGTGCAACATCATCCATAATGCCCCAAACCCTATCCATGAGCTAATTGGTAATGGCTGAATTCCAGCTTGAGTAGGAGGATGACTCATCACTCTTGTGGCTCATTGATCCATTCTTCTCTCGCCCATTATATAGTTCATATTTTAGGCAAGTTGACAAAGTGTCAAAACTTCTAGGTCACGAGTGGACTATGTTCAACACTTAAAAGCGGTTCGGATATAATTTGATTGTATATCTATCAAAAACTAGAATTGAATAGGTGAATTCATATCAAAATAAAAGTGGCCAACGATTAATGTTGAATTAGTTACATATCCTTCAAGGTTCAATATCTTTCATTGTTAACTCAACATCTAGCTAATAATTCAATCAACACTGATTCAACTCATAATACAACCTTTTAGATCTTGCAACTATAGATGCATTAACAAAAGACTCAAATGATAACCCTGTGTGCATAGACATTGATTCAATGTTGCAGTTTCATGCCAGTGAATTAATGTAAAATCAGTGTTGATCTATGCATGAAAATAGAGGTTTGTGATGTCAGACTTCGAGATTGTGGAGGAAGCTGGGTGGATAATGAGGTTTCTGCATTAGGTCTGGGATATCTGGGCTTGCCACCATGGTTTGGGAAAGGCGCATGCTCCGGGAATGGCCAAAAAAGAAGACGGGGCAATTGCTGTTGTTCACCATGCTTACAACAAGGGCGTGACATTCTTCGACACTTCTAATGCCTACAGCCGATATGAAAATGAGAAGTTGCTGGGAAAGGTACTGTAGGAGTGAGGCTAGTTCATCATTTATTTTCAGTGGATGAAAATGTTTCGTATGAAAGGCCTGATGTTTGAAAGTTTCCAAGAATGTCATCACTGGTTTAGAAAGGCGTTGAAACAGACAACTTCCTGATTCTAAAATGATGCATGAGATAACATGATGTTGCACTTAGTTTCTTGCCCCTCGGTCAAAGATTTATCAAGTTTAGAGAAAATTCTCGTCACACGGTGCTCCAAGATTTGGCGTGGTATGGAGTGGGATCTGCCGTGATGCCATATTGATTGCTGTGACGAAGCAAATGTTATCATCACCACTGGAATCGTCCTACAAACTTGTTCTACTGAATTAAAAGTACTATTTTCTCTCTGCATATGTCCTTGTTCCATGGTCGGAAATTAAATGAGTGTGTGTTTGGTACTAGTTTCCAAGTCAGCACTAATAACAATATTAAGCAGGGTGCGTGCGTTCATTCATGTGGGCCCTAAGAATATAGCCATGGGATGTCCAACCTAGTGTAGATTTAGACTTATTATGAGTCTCCTTGCACTAGGTTGGAACATCTCATAGTTATATTCTCAGGGTCCACATGAACAAACGCACACTGCTTAATAATGTTATGGCTGGTTTCGTATTCCTGAGCTTAATATTCTACTTGGTTTTGCACATATACCGTAGAGGGCTCCCTATTCCAACATAAATTAATTAAATTTTTTATTAAGATTTGTTACATGTCATGCTCACATTCGCCATGACCACTTGTATCCCACATAGAAACTACATTCCAGCACATGTAAAGATGAAATAGGAATCCCTCTACAGTATCTGAGATCAGGCACTGAAAAATTTGCCCAGAGAAAAGTTCAACTGGCCACAAAGTAGTTCTCCATTGTCATTATAGATGGGGAAGTCCACAACAAGTGCATGCCAAAATTTGTGCGCAAATCCTGTGAGGAGAGCTTCAAGCACCTGGGTGTGGAGTACATTGATTTGTACTATCAACACCGCGTTGATACGAAAACCTCTATTGAAGTGACGGTATAATTTGAAACCTTAATCTGCTCCATTACCACCTTCATTACAATTAGCAACTACAATTATCATGCCCTTTGATTGTCGAGGTAACAGCTTCATAACAGCACTGGTCATGAGGCGGCTGAGATACTTAATTTAAAACCATTTGGGTTTCTTGAAGATTTCATGTCTTTCAACAACGAGGACTCCTTTGGTTCTGAAGTCAGGAACTCAGTGTAGAGTGTAACAATCGATGGTTAAAGAGAGGCCAGCATTGAACCACGCCCTGAATGGTGAATGCGGACGTGTCTATTTCGTATTGGATATAAGGAGGCATGTTATAACCTGTATTTGGTGACTTATCATGACATGCCCATTATGTTTGATTTGTGCACGTGTCGCCCTATCATCGACTGTTGTAAGCACCAGGATTTACCTTGTCGCTATCGTGGCTCAGTAGGTTGGATGCCCACTACAGCCTATATATGATAGGGTGCTCCCCACATCCATTAAGGTAAGCATCCATTACGGCCACACCAACACTTGACCTGATCCCAACACCTAGAAATCTTGTACAGTAGGAACATAATGACACCATCTGAACATTGGATATAGGGTGTTGCTTTTTGCTTGCCTACAAATGAAACTTCAAACCCTTATAATTTATGCATATATAGTGTCCAAACGATGCACTCATTGATGTATTGGGATCCTCTTGACCTAGAAAATTAGAGAATCACTTATGATCCTTGATTTTCAATGCACTATACGTTTGATTTAATGTGCCATGATTGTTAGAATGGTTTCATGGCTTGCCATGTTGCACCAAGTGCAATGTAACATCCTTTCTAGTTGTCACGAAGCGATTGCAAGAGAATTAATGTGGGATGATGATGTATTGTATATAATTAGGCCACATTAAATGAAATGTTTAGTCTAGCAAGTATACAATTTAAGTATATTACAACTAGGAAGAACTAAATGTGTGCCCCATTGTGATCAATGAACGTAGCAAGTATCACTACAAGAATCATGTGCTATTGCCACCAGGAGGTAGATTTTGGGATCCAAATCTATTAATGTAGTTAGTGCAGTTGATTCTAATACAAAAATCTACCTTTTAGTGGTAAAGAACAATTGGCGATGGTACATGATCCTTGCAATGGGCTGGGGATTCGTGGCACTCACTTAAAATCATCCATCCTAGATATCGTGGATGAAGTGGCTCCAATAAAAAAAAGCCCCCCTATGGGGTTGAGGGCCGATTCATTCGAATGTGACATCACTAGACTAAATCGGGGCCTTTGACTCTATTTCCGGAATCAAATTGCCTAAAAATAGTCATTTAGATGATTCCTACATTTTTTCATCCGCATGGATGATTTTAAGTGAGTGCCACGAATCCTTGGCCCTTGCAATGTATATGAAGCTACAGAACTGTAGACAACCCTAAGCAGTGTATGTTTGACAAATTTCATTTGACATTCAACTTCAAATCTAAAGTGTCACGTGACGTTTTCAAAAACAAAAATGAATGTCAATTGACATATACATTTTATTCTAAAATGTCACCTCAATTTTGGGTTACACAAGATTTTAGAAAAACTAATATTTTGAATAATCAAAATACAATCTTGATTTGTAACAAAAAAAAACTATCAATCGAGCGTAAGTATCCTTCAGTCTCACATGTTTCTCCAAATGTTGAAGATAGTAGCCTAATCCATTGCATCCACTTCAAGCCCACAAAAAAAGACCTGCATAAGAGCATCAAGGGTCTTCAAGTTCAACCTATTGCGCAATTTTTAAAACTTCAAATCAAGTGACTCAGGAATTGACCATACAAAAGTATCTATCAAAAATGTAGGCGGTGCCACTGGTGAGGGTGGATTATCTACCACTGGCCTAGAGTACGTGACAAACTGTAGGGACTTGTGAACACTAATGGCATTTAAATCACAGACCCAACAATAGTATTGCTTCCAATCTAGTTTCAATTCAGGCATTGTGAATTTTACATTGTACATTAAACTCAATTTGAAGGGGATCTCTGTACTATGCAAAGTCTACCTTAAATCATCCCAGTGTCAAGCTGAGACATCTCAAAATTAACCCAATATTTAACCAACCAAAGCATCACTCTTCGAGATCTATTGGGGCAAATTGTTCATTCACATACCTGCACAAAACAGTCGTGGAAATACATCCGCAAGAGACTAAGAACAATGGTTTTGTCAGCCTTGTACTTAGCCTCCACCACCTCTTTGATCACCGTCTCCGTTGTAGAGCCTTCCCGGTTACAAAGAAAATTACAAGAACAAGGCTGAACTTAAGTATGCAAGTGAGTGTAGGAAGTTCTTCTATTGTTATGGGTTATGTTTTATGGATACTTGAGCTGTAGTTTATAGTACTTAAATTGCCTAGTAATACATGTCATTTCAATTTCTAGCATGTCAATTAACGTGTGTTTTTTTTCTTCACAAGTCACAGTACATGTCAACTTCTAAATTGTGCGTGTCAATTGACGTGCATTTTTTGTGTGTGTGAGTTTTTGCGTGTCAAAAGTGAAAAACTTGCAAAAACTTTGTCAAACATACACACTAGTGATTGGGGAGATTTTTGGGGCATAATCGGTTGAGATCCTAGTGTTTGCAAGTCCAGCCGGTTACATGTTGACATTCTCCGGTTTGCCTTTATTAAATTGGAGCATATTCTATAAATTCCTCTAAAATGATCGGTAATTTTCCTGCAGTCTTGAACTTCAACCGGTTATTTCTCAAACTCAACCGGTTATTTCTCAAACTCAACCGGTTCATCTGTAACTAACTGCCGGTTCTCCCCGATCTCCGATACACACCGACCCCAAGAGTGGATAAGACTAGGCGTAAAGGATTCGTTTCTTAAGGAGTGCCACATGTCATTGGATGGTTGCAATCTCTTTAGAAGATGACCTGGAAATTGACCTTGACCTGAGATGTGGCCAATCAGTGTATATCTCATTAATGTGTGTTGACTTGACTACTACATGGAGCTTGGGGTCAGAATAAATCCTTACAGACTTCTCCTCCGGCAAAGCAGTTGAGGAGGAACTGGTGGATGGAGGCAGTAGAACTGTAAGTTATTTCTATACTGATATGCGCAATTAGGGATTTGGGCGAACCAACCCATACACTCGTTTCTTGTTGGATGCCTAAACCCTTGCCTCCAAGGAACCAGTATACGGGTTGTTTCGCCCCAGCCCGCAATTAGGTTGCCTACACAAATAGGTTTCCTCTTTATCCATGCAAATTACCTTGGGTTAAAATCGGATCATAGAACTTTTGACATTGTTAATTGATATGTAAGGCAACCATAGTAAAAAAAAACATTCCCTATAGTTTTGTTACTATGATAAAAGTATTCAACATAGTGTGGAATGTTGATAAATTATTAGCATGGGACAACCTAATTGCACATACCAATGTAGCTAGAAGCACAAACTGTGTTAAATTGCTTGTCTCGAGCTTCAGAATAACGTACTAGACGTAACAGCTTTGGAAATTTGCAACATAAAATCCATGATGAAGTTAGAGTCTGTGCAATCAGGAATGCTATCCATGATTCCAAGGCGATAATCTCGAGAAAAACAAGGTCCTTTACAAGCGGGTAGAAGCACTGGCGAGAAAGTATGAATGCACCTCCGGGGCAGGTAGCCCTTGTTTGGGTGATGCACCAAGGCAACGATGTTGTGCGAATTCCAGGTAATTCTCTTTATCTCCAAACAATCAACCCAATTTTCACCCAACTTCTCTCTATGGAACATTGAGTTAAGGTACTATTGTGGCCCTATTGCGGGCATTAATTCCAACTCCACAGGCAATTTTGACTGTTGGATTGGATCGGCAACTGTCTCATCTAGTTAGCAATTGCGAATCGTGAAGATTGTCATTTCAAGTTCCAAAATCAAAGTCAAGACTCGAGATACGAAAGTTATAAGAGGTCATTGTGGAATTTTTTTCCCCCTTCTTTATTAAGTGTTTACATAGGCTTTCTCAATTATGTCAACAACTAAATGTTAAATGGTTGATATATTTTTAGTATTTGCCCCATCTCATCGTAACACCACTGAAATATGGGTGTCTAATTGAGAACAATGGGAGAACAATGACCACATATGGTGGTTACACATGATTTTGACCCTAACCCAAAATTGACCCTATAGATTCTTGCTCAAAAAGGGAATTGGTTTTGAACTCATGATCAATTTTGGACACATTTATAATAAAATAAATTCAAGATTTTGTAATTTATTCACTTTTAATTGGGTGTCCAAAAACCACATCCTAAGATACATTGAAATGATCTTCAATTACCAAGAATTCAAAACAAACACTAAGGCAATCTAAGAATAAGATCCTTGTGTAGATGCAATCAGAGACTTATGATCTATGGTCTAATATGGGTGAAGTTACCATCATTTTCACATACCTTAGTGAATTGCTCTTTGATCTAACCTACACAGGCCCAAATTTGAGAAGATGAGAGTAGCTAGTTGGCACACACAAACCCTACCCTACCATATTCCATCTACATTTGAACAAGTTGTCCTTATTCCCACTAGAATTTGGTGGGCGAGCGGTCTATATGAAAACTCACCCTTATATCCATGAAGAATGATTGATTAGCACATAGATAGATATAGATAGATAGATAGATATGAACGCCGCATAAGGTATGTGGGTGCTATTTGGTTACTTTTTTTGATCAAACACCTATATTTGATTGATGTGTGGCTAGGTGAGGATCAAAGAACAAACACCATAAAGACACATGTTTAAAAGAGATTGGATTGTGTCCTCAAATTTTATTAACTACTCTATATTCATTACTGAATTTCATTAGGAGGACTCATGAATCATTCATTTAAAAAATCAACAAACAAGCACTTCCGATAAGCATAACTAAATCATGGGAAGTCCAATTTTCATTCCCATTTTTTTTAATGCTTCATTATAGATTTGCTAATGTAATACGAGTTTTGCTGTGTAAATCTAATCAGTAGAAGTTGGAGAACATGAAAAAAAAACCAAATAACACCCACGTACCTTAGAACGCCGGCTCCTTTGAGAACATGCATGAATGAAGAACCTCTTCGCTTGTGCGTTACTATCTTCTTTTGGGGGTGTACTAAGTACATAATATTACCAAACCTTTATGTGGTCTTTTTGGGGGCCCTAGAGTGTGGAGAGAATTGTGCCATGCTCACCCTGGAATATGTCCCAAGAACACTAGAATCGTGGTTGAATACATAGTCCAATCTCTACTAATGCATGTCTTTGTGGTTTCCAATCTTAGCTCCACACCTAACCATGTACCACTCAAATATAGGTGTCCATTTAAGGTAATAAATGAATTAGGCTTACTTATAATCTTAAGTAGTTAGCACATCAATGCAATCAAGTTTTATAGCATCAAAGAAATTGCTCTTGACATGCCAATGCCAATTGCGGCATCAACAACTATGTGTTTTTATAGTGGGATCCACAATGTTACACAACATTAGAGTCTTTTTCTTTTGATTTTTGAAACAAATGATTTTTTATATATTTCACTGCCAAAAACCACAAAAGGCCACTAAGACCCAAAATAGAGAGTGGGCCATCTCTTTGGGGTTCATGTGGTGAAATGAGACAACCCTAAAAAGGGTGCAGCGCCACCTAAACATGATCAACAAAGCCAACAAAATTGGACTTGATGTTCCAAGAGAATTTGGAGTAAGACCAAAGTAGGGGTTGTTGGCTCCCCACAACGCATCAATGTTCTCCATGGCTTCTTTGAGTTGTAGGCCCTCTACAAGTGGATTGTAGGTGAATGACCTTGCTACATTAGAAGTATGATTTAGTGGTTGTGGAGAACTTTTGTGCCTAGGTTACTTAGGATGAAATTCCAACAAGAGGCAAAATCAAAATAATAATGTATCCTTGGGACCACCTTCTCCAATTGGTCTCCAATTACATAGTACATTTTTTAAATGTTCATAGTTGAGGATTTTTTAATTTTAAATCTTTTCGCTTGGTGCATTCAAAAACCTATATGACAACTAGGTAAATGGAGTTGAAAGTTTATCTATAATTGCTAATCATGGAGAAACAAATTGCACCATAGGTTCTTTATGACATTAGCATTCCGTTTCTACTTCTCAAGAGAAGTACACCCTTATTAGAGTGACTAAGTCCAAGATTCTTCAACCATATGTTGTGTTGGCTACCTATTACTGACGAATAGTGTAACCCACACCAAATGAAAGACTTACTAGGATAGGTGCAATGAAATTAGTTCCATAAGGCAGGTGCACCTATTCTAGAAATCTCGAAGTAAATATAATGAACATAAAGTTTATATTCCAAGGTTTTCAAAAACATCAAAATGAGGTGGATGCCTAACATGACCTATGTGCACACATGGGAAGTCCACCACATAGCACACCATGATACACCCTAAACTCTATAATATCAACCTCCATAATGTCTCACACTCTCTAATATCCCGAAACCCTAGGGAATGGATGTTCATAGTTCAAATCTCACTCCTTATTGTCACATTTCTCTCCCTTATATCACGAAATTTGTCATTAATGCAAACCACCAAAGAAGTCAACCCACACCTCACATTGCGCCATGTGTCAACATGTGTAGTGTCACCTTCTTATTCTTATTCTTCTTCTTCTTATGCCACTTGTTGAATGTTGGTGCATGCGTCCACCACATCGCCCGGGAAGGCCAAGTGGAGTGGACCACACTAGCATAGGTGATGGGAGAACGAATTCAACTTGTCCTCACATCTCCTTTGTGTTATTCCATAATGTCACATGCTACACTAATTCTATAGTATCACGCATCCATGTAAACACTACAAAACTCCGTAACATCACGTGCACTTTGGTTGCCACAGGTGTGATACTACGGAGTTTAGAGTGTAGAATGAAGCGAGTGGAGGCTCCAAAGTTAGCCTTTAGTAAAGCCTAGACAACCTAGGACTATGTAGCTCACGCCATGATACTTACCAATTGTATTTGGTATTCCCTAGATTCAACATAGGTAGGCTCATGGATTTGTCATTATTACACTTTATAAGCAAGAGTGGCATGTCACTTGTGGTCCCACATTCTCAAAATCATGAAGTTATACACAAGACTATCATAAGTTATTCAAAAAGATCTTTATCTCATGCAAAAGGTGGGGCATTGCATAGATGGATACCAAAAATGGATGCTCCTATATGACCAGAATGAGGTTTGGGAATATTTGGACTTAGAGATTCCATGAGAAATTAATATCCAATTCTTATATTTTGAGTCACATAGTTTTCAAACCCACTTTAAAGGCTAATCCAAACAAGACAAATTGGCACATGAACAATGTCACTTTGAGTACCATGCATACTCACCAAAGTGTCGGAAATAGGTGCGACTACCTCAAAATGAACCTCGTCTACACTAATATGTGCAATTAGGTTTCCTTTGATAATAGCTTGCCTCTTTACTCATGAAAATTACCTTGGGTCAAGACCATATTACAAAAATATATAACATTTCTTTTCATCCATATAGCAACCACAATAACAAAACAAAACATGTGGTTTTTACTATGGTAAGAAATATTCAAAATAATGTAACAATCAAATTGTCACTAAATTAACATGGGGCTATCTAATTTATATATATTGGAAGACTTGGTGGTGGTTATGGTGGTCATCATGGTCATCCAAGGCTGGGGCAAAACAACCTGTACACTGGTTCCTTGGAGGCAAGGGTTTAGGCATCCAACAAGGAACGAGTGTATGGGTTGGTTCGCCCAAATCGTCATGCAAAGGGCGAGGGAGATATTGATTGGGAATGTGGTGCTAGGGGAAGGCGCCATGTGTTGCGCATCAGCATGGGGTGCCATAATGGGAAGTGTGGCATGGCCATGTGGGTGGGGCCACTTTGGGATGCCATTGAGTTAACCATTTTGTGTGTAATTAGGTTGCCTTTGCAAATAGGTTTCCTCTTTACCCATGCTAATTATCTTGGATTCAATAACATGTAACTTTGTTGGCTAATGTGTACAACAAACATAATAAAAATAGTTATTATTTTCTTTTGTTGTTTTCGTAATAAATACTTAAAATAGTGTGAATTGTCGATAAATCAATGTGGGGCAACCTAACAGCACATATCAATGTAGATGTGTATTATGTAGTGCATTGCCTTCAATAGACACATGATTTTGATTGGTGAATTTTTGGGTGTGGATCTATGAATGGAGACCAAGCAACCATGTGTTGAAAAGAGATTGGACTATGTGTTTGAAGTAATTAATCATTCTAGACGCAATTGTCAACATAGTTGTGGGGGGATGGGGGGTACTATATGATTATTTAATAAGTTGGAGAATCTTCACTTTACAATGAATAGGATAGTCACAAAATCTCCAAATTTTATGATGAAAATGACTACATGCACAATTTGGAATTTCTAATCATCTTGCACTAATTGTGTGTTTCATATTCTACAAGAAATCAGTGCAGAAAGAAAAATAATAGTTCAAAACCCACATACCTTACATGTGCAAGGGTGCTAAGTGCCGGGAAGATGTGGGAAAATCCATGGACATTTATTCATATGCACGGTGTCGGGTAGAGAGGGTTCCGCCTTGGGAAAACACTGGGCTTTTGGTTGCAACTAGATTTGTTTGTCGGACCGTTGAATCTTTTGGTCTTCAAGAGTCTCGGCCTTCAGTTTCTTCAAATCTTCAAACTCTTTCCCGTCGGCCTATCCTATTGCGGCTCTAAATGGGTTAAGGGTAAGGGTATGGTGATAAGAAACCACAGGCCTCGAACGGGTAAAACGGGATGTCAGATCACGAGCTGACGTCCGAAAGATTGGCTCCTAAACTTTCAAACCCATGGTGACCAGCAATCACGCCTCACCAATGGGAACAACAGAAAACAACCTTGTGGGTCATCAATCCCACTTCGTTGTCACAAACATGAAATGAAGCTTTTGTAGATTCCCACAAAGCCCACAACAATTTTTACGATGCAAAAAAATCAAATGCGACTAGCCTCCAAATCCGGCTGGGAATCACAGAAATGACAACGAACCACAAGCCACAACACACTTGAATCTTGAGAAGTCTTCAAGTCTTCAAATCTTCATATGAACGCCAAATTGAGTGAATGAGATCTTTACAAAAAGCTAACAATAAGTACTACACTTCTTCAAATTTTCGTTGCAAACAAAAGACTTGTCCGTCTTCTATGGTCAGTCGAAGTCTTAGCCCTTCTTTATAAGAGCCAACAGACCTCCCTCCACTCAAACTAGCACAACTTTTAATTGCTAACTTCAAATCAAGCAAGTGAGATCACTCTAGAGAAACAATACCATGAAACACAACTTCCCCTTATTTTATTTCAAAATTCTCATAAAATCAACTCACACACCATGAGCTTAAAAAAAACCTCCTTTCTCCACAACAACCTCTATTCTCCAACTTCTCTCCTTCCCCTCTCTATGAGAGAGACAAAGTTCCCTTTTTTGTCCTCATCACATGGGCTTCTAATCACCCATTGGTCCAAAAGAAAGCTAAGAATAAAACTAGAAGTAAGACTAAAGAGATAAACAAAGAGTAACTATGAGTAAAACAAAAGGTAATCTATTTCTATTCCCTTTACTTATCTATTTCTATTTCCTTTACTTATCTATTTCTATTCCCTTTACTTTCCTCCAAATCAAAGAATCACAATGCAATACTAAATAAGTACACATCTATATAGTGTACGTATTTACATTACGAGAACGGATTGTAGTTAAACTATTACTATCACTCCAAACTAACCCAAGGTCATTAGAGATCTATGTGTACATGGAAAGGCATTACACTTACCATGAAAACAAGTATACCACTAGGATAGATGAATAGGTAAAATAACCAAGGTTACAAATTTAACTCACAGCACTAAACCATGATTAAAATCTAGGGTTTATGGGAACTTACCACAATTAAAGTCTCCCATAGAAATCCTTAACCCTAAATGAGCTTTTTTTGTATCATTCACGCAAGTGAGAGGAGGTGCTCACATTGTTCATGCTTACCGAGGCAGTAGGTACATGCTAAACGTGGGAGAAGTTAAGGTAAGCCACAAGAGAAGTATTCTACTTGGAGTTACCCAATCATGGCAAAGGAATAGGTTTGAACACTCATTTATCATATTGCACTAAGTGAAATAATTTGAAATACCACAATACATTACAATTTTGTCAATGGTGTGTGACATGGATGACAATTGGGTCATGTTGTTATTTACCTCGTGTACGTGACTAATCCTCAAATATTTGTTGGTTGGTGACATAGGCATAGGTGAGGCATGCCCTTCACACTTTCAGCACATACAATGATGTATTGTGCTCAAGAAATTTCATACAATGTTATTGGATGAAGTTCCTAGGAACTTGGGACCTTAGTAAGTACTTCATAGTTGTTAAGGTAATGTTACATATGTTTTTGTGGTGAAGCAAAGGATGTTTGCTTGACCTTCCAATGTATGAGACATTCATACTCAAAACCTTATTGTTGGATATCATTGAAAAATAGAACCCCTAGGTATGGTATACATTCTTGCAAAGCAACTTAGCCCCATACACAACATGTGGATACCTCACCATGCACATACTTAGCTATATTTTGAAAACAAATATACTTTACCATGCAAACAAGTACTTTGTTACAAATTTGAATGTTGAAAAAGAAGTTGAAGGAGTCTAGGGAAAATTCCCACCCACCCACCCTTGCATTGCAATGAAGAAGAGTTTGAAGGGTTTTGGCCTATGAAAAAAGGAAGTTCAAGCTTTGAAAATTGTGTGTGTGTGTGCGTGTGTGTGTAGTATGCCTCTCAACCCTCTATTGATTCACTATCTCATTGGCCTTTAACTCTCTTCTAGTGCTTCTTAGCGTTGATTTGCCACTCTTGTAATTCGTTCCTCTATGCTCAGTTGAGGTTATTCAATATATTAATGCCTCCAGACTATTGCCCAACAAGACTCACTGGCCCAAGCTATAGACATTTGGGGCATCTCTCTCTCTCTCTCTCTCTCTCTCTCTCTCTCTCTCTCTCTCTCTCTCTCTCTCAAAGTATTGCTCTTGGACTTCATTTGTCATGGCTATAGTCAAGATACTTCCTCCAAAACCTTCTTCTTTAATCGACATAGGTTGCGGATCTTCAACTCTAATTCCACCCTGTTTCTTTCACATGAAAGACTATAGCCTCTTTCCAACTCCTCATCTATCGAGCATCAACATTCTTATCTCTCATTCTTCGCTCAACGACTCCTCGTACATCATATTAACTTAAATTACTGGACTCAAAAACAATATCGTACTTGCAACTTGCAAATTCATTCCAATCACAAACAATGGCACATTGAATTCATCATCAATGTTTCTTGCCAAAACTTCTCAATTACAACTCTATATATTCGTGTCCATTCCCCTATCACAAGCAACAATGTCACTTACTCTAGTTTCTATCTACTTTCTAGCATCACATTGGATTCTACAACGCTCTTGCCTATGGCCTATCTTTGAATGGCTATGACTTAATAGATTTAACGAGAACTCTCGTCGTCTTTAGGTGATAGTTTTCTTATTCCTTCAGGGCTTCAGGTAGTTGTAAGCTCCAAAATTTCTTTTATGAGACTATGGCCTCGTTAACTCATCCTAAGACGTTTTTCATCTACTATTTCACCAACTTTATCATCTATGAAGCATTTTCCTACTTACTTACTACAAGGCTATGGCCCAAAAGAATGTATTACACAGATGTAAAGGGCCGGGGTAGCACGCGTCCAAGCTACACTAAATAGTCTTATTAGTGTGGTAGAAATTAAGCGTGGAATTAATTAGTGTGGACCACACTAATGTTCTAGTAAGGGTGGAAATAACCTGGGTCCAAGACCCCGGGTCTTCCCCTAAGTCTCCTAAAGACTTCCGACCAACACATAAATATTCGTTATAAAAAAAAGTAGCACAAAATAAAATAACCACCCACATTAATTTCTAGAAAAAGACAATTAATGTGACAAAGGCTAAATTTCTACTAGAAATATAAAGTGGGTTGTAGATTAGTATGGCCACGTTAATTCCTATTATAAGAGTTAGCATGGACTCTAGAAAAGTATTGTAATGCAAAGTGATAGGACTATTTAATGTTTATTGGTTACCCGAGTTAGTTCAACTTAGTGTGTGTTACTATTTGGAGTTACATAGTGCTATAACTATTTAATGAGAATATAGTATATTATCAAGAAAAATCATTAATGTTCTACACTCCAAACTCCATAATATCAACCTCTTTAATGTTCTACACTCCAAACTCCGTAATATCAACCTCTTTAATGTCACTCCCTTCTCTTATATCCCAAAACCTTAGGGAACGGATGTTCTCAATCTAAATCTCACTCCTTATTGTCATGTTCCCCTCCCGTATATCACAGGTTTTGACATTAAAGTAAACCACGAAAGAATTCAAACCACATGCTCGCACGCATCACGTTGTCAATCATTGTGATTAATGTCATTATTGCAATGTTGACTTTGTATTATTCCATAAACTCACATCCTACATTAAATCTCTCTTATCATGCATCCATGTTAACACTACAAAACTCCTCAATATCACGTGCACTTTGGTCGCCACAAGCATGGTATTGAGGAGTTTAGAGTGTGTGATGTCCAAACAACCTATTGATTTTTTTTTGTTAGTAAACATTGAGCTTCTACGGGGCTTATCACACCGGCCACTTCCGACACCATCTATTAGCATCTTCGGCTGGAATAGTGTGAAAAGTGGTTGGCCAACATCTAGTTCTCAACATAATCCCCAGCAATTTTATGGTTGGAACCGAACATAAATTTTTGGTGTGATCGGGGCATGAGTAAGACGCCCCAGGCTAGATCACATCTTCATTCGACTGGATCCTGCCCCTCCCACACCTCCTTCACTGCCCGATCTTCCTCCCCGCACATGCATGGGAACTCTTCCTTGTTGGGAACCAATGTGACAATACCCGGCCAAAATTACAAATATTCAAGTTAACATCACTTTCATTATTCCCAAGTTAATTGATGGAGTTCCTTCACATGCCAATGGAGCTTAATGGCTTAAGTGACCGGACGCTTAATGACTTAAGTGACTGGGTATTGTCACATTGGTTCCCAACAAGGAAGAGTTCCCACGCAGGTGCGGACAGGAAGACCAGGCAGTGAAGGAGGGGTGGGAGGGGCATGGCCGATTTGGGCGAACCAACCTATACACTCGTTCCTTGTTGGATGCCTAAACCCTCGCCTCCAAGGAACCAATGTACGGGTTGTTTCGCCCCAGCCGGCATGGCCCAGCTGAATGAAGATGTGATCTAGCCCGGGGTGAGGAAGACATTATGGCACTGCATAACTCTCAAAAGTAACACTACTCATTGGGATCATCAGTGTAGCTATGATCCACCACTGCAGTTGGGACAACTTCACATGACACATCTCCCAATAAAATTCTAAAAGGCTTTCTGCCATGCGCACACCAACTTTCGTACACACATCCACCATTTGAGCCCCAACAAATGGCCCTTAAACCCAGAGCCCTGTATATATAGGTGGACATATTGTCTTTCACGTCGTCGTGCTATGATGATTTGCAATACTTCCCTTTCCTTTATTTATTTTTTTGTTGGGATTCCAGCCGCACTTCACGAGAATGTGCCACGTGAAGCTAGGCACACTATTCCATAGACATGGCAGTGAAGATTCGCAATCCTCTTCAGCCTGATGATGACACAGCACTGCTAGAAAACGTGGTCCTTGACTAGAACTCATTCTTTATTTGATATGGACAGTCATTAGGACATAACCCATTTACTACATTGATTATCCCAATTAGTGTGTGTTATTATTCAGAGTTATGCAATGCTTTAACTAGTTAATGAGAATTCGATATTTTACCAAGCAAAGTCATTTATGTTCTATAATGTCCAAATGACCTATTGAAGTTTCGTTAGTGAAAATTGAACTCTTGAGTAGGACGTTATTGCATTACAGAACTCCGAATAGTAACATGCACTAATTGGGATAACTCAATGTAGTGTCAAGTCCAATCTACAATAGTCATAGATTGGACTCGACACTGGCAAATGGGGTCATGTCGTAATGACTGCCCGTGTCAAATAGGAAGTCTTCGATTGACTATTAGAACAATCTAAGATTTGCCCGTGTCAAATAGGACCACATTTTCTAATAGTGCAGGGATGACAAATATATGTTGAGGCTTGGCCCTGATGTGATGGAGTCGAGGTGTAACAATTGTCTAATTCGGTTACTTATCTTAATTGGACACATATATGCAAGTGACGTATGGTTAGGTGCAATTCTAAGAACATATACCAAAAAAAACATGTCTTCAAATGAGATTAGATTAAGTGCTCAAAATATGATGACCATTCTAAGTTCAACATAATTTGGGGGAGGGGGAAGGGGGGGGGAACTATATAACCACTTGATGAGAAAGAGAATCTTCACTTTAATAATGAAGGAGATATTCATATGAGCTCCAACAATTATGAGGAAAGTAGCTACAGCTTCAATTTGGAATTTCTAATTATCTTGCACTAGTCGCTTGTTACATATCTTCGGAGAGGCAGGCTAGTTGGAAAAGTAACCATTTAAGACCCACCTACCTTAACTTAAGTATATTATTTGTTACTGCAAGAGTGCGCCAATCACATGCATGCACCAAACTTACTTATATTCTTCTTGAATACAAATTATCCTGTAAGCTCGATCGTACTGCAACATCCACAAACCCTGGAGCACAGATCTTTATCAGATTTGGAGCTTCATAAATTACAGCATACAAGGAGGGAAATTGGCTTGGCGTGAATATAACATAGAGGCAGAGGCATATATAATATACGTTCAGAACCGAGCATGTCAACATAAACTTAACCCACCAAAAGTGGAATGTACCCCAGAAAATGCTTTTGGTGTTTGCCATGGCCATCCATCTCTCAGGGCTTTCCAAAGACTACTTTCCTCAATCTATTCTGGTGTCAAGTGCACCTTTGTGACGCTCAATATAGATATGCAGTAGTTTATTGACAGATCGCAACGTGCCTGGAAAATTCCTCTTTTTCGTACATCTCTTGATGCATAAATAGATTTGTATTGGACAAGGTTTCGAGCTATACCACTATGGACCAAAACTTCCAAATAATAGAGATATTTGTAGAGTAAAGGAGATGAAACCATGGGTTTAGTCCCAAACCTTGAGTTTATGAGAATTAACAAAAAGTTACCCAAGGTTTTTTAATGCTTAAACTACTATACACAAAGAGTGGTATCAGGATGTTAAAAACTGGCTTTTTAGCTTGTCCTACTAGGATGGGTGGACCGAACTAGCCTTGCATAGGTCAATCCGGGATTAAGATGGTGGGTCCTATGCACATATCCTATTTTAGATCTTAAAATTCTCTTGAAGTTTGAGAGGTGGAAAGAGGAGGCCCCAAAATTTTGCACCCAACTTTCAAAATAGGCTCCAATGAGACCAGTGAGTGTTAGATAACCATTCAAATCAAGGAGAAAGGCATGCATTGCTTTTATTGAGTGATCAATTTAGTTGCCTACAGTGAGTTAGTCGATAACCAGCTATGGTGAACAACAGCTAATTAATGTTGTGGTTTAAAGTTTAGGGTTTGGGTACAGGAAAGTGGTGCAAGTCTTGTACAAACTTCAAAGGTGGTAGTAGGCACACAGATAGGAACCAGACTTATGGGCACTCGTGAACATGTCAACGACTGTGAAGCCAACCTCAATACTCCAATCTGAGACAGCAGTTTTGTAAGGCTTGAAACTCTATTTCCAATTGGAGTTGAAAAATGGAGGTTTTTAACGAAAAAAAGAGGGATCAACTCTTACTGTATAACAAGCTCCTCAAAGTTAGGCACATGTCAAGGTCAAAGTTTTTTTTCACCTTGGTCCACCAAACTCCGTTTCAAAACTGATGTTTTCGAACGTGCGTGGCTTCTTGCCTCCCCTTCAACTCTTTGATCCAAGACAACGGTTTTGTAAGGCTTAAAAACCTCCTCTTTTCCGATCGGAGTTGAAAATGGAAGATCTTAACCATAAAAAGAAGGCCCAACCTTGAAACCGAGCTCCCCAAGGTTAGGCACACGTTAAGGCCAAAATTCTTTAGGCCCACCAATCTCTGTTTTGAAACCAATGTTTTCAAACTTGTGTGGCCTCCACATGAAAGGCAAGACGCATGATTGCTTGCTTATGTGGAGGCCACACACCTTCCAAAATGCCGGTTTCAAAACGGAGTTTGGTAAGCCAAGATAAAAGAATTTCGGTCTTGACATGTGCCTAACTTTGAGGAGTTTGGTTTGAAGGTTGGTCCCTCTTTTAGTGGGTAGAATCGTCTGTTCTCAACTCCAACCCAAGACAATGTTTTTGCAAGGCTTAAAACCTTTGTTTCGCATTGAAATTGAAAACATACAATTTTAACAAAATCAAGGACCAACCTTGAAACCAAACTCATCAAAGTTAAGACACATATTAAGGCTGAAATTCTTTTACCTTGACTTACCAAACTCTGTTCGAAACCAGCATTTTTGAATGTGTATGGCCTACCCTTCAGCAGCCTCCCGGCCTCCTTAAGATGCCTCCCGCACCTAGCCTCCAAGGTGTCCCGGTGCTAGCTGCATGTTGCTTGCAGACTTTCAAGCAAGTCGCCGATTTGGTGTGTCTTCGGTGGATTTGATCAGCCAGCCTGCTGTAGTATTTGTCGGTACCAGCAGTGCCACCCATATTTCATCTTGCTCAGTACTCCCAGGTGACTCCGCAACATTTAAAGCCTTAGCCAGATCTAAATTGAGCAAGATTTTGGGCTAAGATTGTATGACCAAAATTTTCAAATCCTGTATATTATGTGTCATGACACTGAAGAATGTGCCCAGTCTACTTATATGTCAATTGACACTGATTCCTTTTGAGGTGTATATAGCTCACAGACTACCCAAGGCGTTTTCTTCACCCCTACAAAATTAAAGCTCACAAGTAGACTTCAATTTATGCCCCTGTGAGCGAGTACAGGCGAAAGATAATACCGCATTGTTTGACAATTCGACGAGGCTCTTCAAATCAAGCAAGATAAACACAAACAAGATCTTCTCACAAAACTATCTTCACCAAAGCACATGATGTGTCGCAAGCAATGTGGATCCTGACAATCCTAGTGACTGGATATAAGAGAGAGATAGATTGATATTTTATTTCACAACAAATCAACAGCATGCGCCTTGTCATGTGTTCGGCTTGCAAGGAGCCAAAATTTTGCACTTTACATTTCGTACATGAAAATGAACTAATAATCTCTCTGCGTCAAAACGTTTCCTGCAGCACTAATATTATAATAGAAACAGAAAACAATCGGACTGAAACCACGCCAACAAAGGGCCCTTGCTTGCGCTGATAAATTTACAGTTTCAAATTACTCCTCGGCTGTCACTCTGCATCATTCCTTCGAAGTCCAAAATCTTTAATGTCGATGATCTGGTCTTCACTGTTCAGCCGACTGCACACAACACCATTTCCAAGTGTTAAAATCCTGCCACATCACATTCCACACTGTACCGAAACCCAAGAACTCAAACCCAAGAATCTTGGAAGTCAAAAGAATCATCAAAATAACAATGCAATCGAACCCAGAGAATTTTGAAGATCTGCTTGAACCTTATCACATGCCTGTCAAATATTGCACCTGATCACATGCCCACTCCCAGCTACCAGTGTTCAACGCACTCATTAAAATCAGAGAGGATGCAGAAATTAGCCACTGTGGTATCTAATGTCCACTTATAGGCTTGCCAAAATTAACCCAAATCGTCAATTTATACACTACTGCAATAAATCTCGGGAAGTTCAATTTTGAGATTTGCCCATTGCAGACAACAAAGATAACCATTTTGGTTACCATTTGGAACCAGTTGCTAGGAGAAGGAAACGTAGAAATGACCTTGACTTGTGCACAAGGAGATCGATTGGCAGGTATGACACATCGCTATAAGTGATCCAATATGTTATCTTCTGTGAAGAAGTTGAGAATCGATTGAAGCTAACATGGACAAGTAATGCAACATTGAGATATGATTCCTCATTGTTGGTGAGGAGATTTGGAGCCCATTCCAGAAACAATTTCAGAGGTACTTGTTTTCAGATACAGATCAATGGAACAACATTCGTGACCTTCAAAAGTGGGCAAGAAGATCATCATCATCGACAGACACCAAGACAGGCAGGCAGGTATCCATGCATGCATACATCGCTACAAGTGATGTAAGAAGACTGCTACTATGATCTACTGTGAGTTAAGGTGGATGAACCTAATTCGGTTACTTTTCTTATAAGGATACCTATATTTGAGCGGTATGTAGTTTGGTGTGGCTCCAATACACATGTCACAATTACACGTGTTTAAAATAGATTGAACTGGTGCTCAAAAAATATAACTATTCTAGGTTGAATAGTCAACAAAACTGGGGAGACCTATAAGATCATTTAATGAGCACGAGAATCTCCAGTTTGATTATGAATAAGATGATATTCATATAAACTCCGAAAAATCATGAGGGAAAGTGGCTTGGGGCTCGATTTGGATCTGCTCACCATCATCTCGTACTAATCGTGTGTTTCAAATCCTAGGAGAAGTGGGGTAACTTAATCGGAAAAAGCAAGCATTCAAGAGCCATCTACCAGCGAGTTATAAGTTGAGAAATCGATGTTCAGAGAAGCTTACATGGACAAGTGGCGTGTATGGGTTGCCCGAGTTGGTAGTGTAATCCGGGAGTCCACCGTTGTGGGCCTCGAGCTCCGTCTTGCACGAGAAGTAGAGCACAATTGTGGCGAGAACGATGTACACCGTCCAAGCCAGGAACGCCACACCGATGATGATCCAGAAGATGGGCACGGTCCAGAACGGAATCTTTCCCTTATCCCCTCCAACGGCGACGAGCCTGATGAGCTGGTCTATAACGAATCCCACAACGGAGGACAGGAGGATGATGAGAAGTGCTGTCACCACCTTGCTCTTGACGAGGTGGGTGCTTTTCTTCAAAGCTGCGAGGCCGTAATTCTCTGGTTCCAGAACTGCTACTTGTTGAGCGAGCATGAGAAGCAGGCTAAGGATGAGCAGGCCGATTATCTGGGGGAGGGAGTTGAGGAGGAAGAAGATGAGGGGATTCTCTGGGTGGATGAGCGCTGTGAGCAGCCCAAAGGGAATGGAGATGGCTATGGTGAGGAGCACGGTGGCCAGGAGTGCCCAGAGGCCTGTGATGAACAAGCGGAGGAGAGCGTGGGGAAGCGATTTGAAGACTTTGGAGGTGATGGTGTCGTCTGCTTCGGTGTCGCTGTAGATGTATTCCACGAGTTTGGAGAATGCGGCCACCGCCAGGCTGAGGAGTACCCACAGGAGGATTGCGCCGACGACTACTGCGATGAGGATCGGTACGGGAGGTGGGGGAGGCAGGGGAGGGAAGGGTGGTGCGCTGGGTGCGTCGCCATGGCTGACATCCACGGCTTGCTCTGCTTTCGTCTGCACGAAGATTTGGGTCAACACACAAAAAATTATACAAAACAGATCTGATCGAAGTCCTCGAGGCCACCCAAAATTTCCAAAGTTTAATTTGCAGGACTCACACAGGAAGCATCAAAGTACCGACCACAGTACTCATGGCCATTGAACATGTCAACACTTTACATGACTCACAGAGGACGAAAGGTGACCAACTCGAACAAGTGGTGATCAATAGCTAATTAATGTTCGTGGCCACCTCGACGGTGGTACAAATCTGATACAAATTAAATTGTAGGCACACCGATCACCACACTCATGGCCACCTAGAACGTGACACAGTTTACAGAACACATAGCACAGCTGGAAGGTGGCCAACTTGATACGGTGATCAACAAGCTATGGTGATCTTCAGCATCTAATTCATGTTTGTGGTGTGCAAATCTGATACAAAATTATAAACACCGATCACCACACCCATGGCCACCTAGCACGTGGCTGACTCAACAGTTTACAGAACTCGCACAGCACAGCTTGAAGGTGGCCAACTTGAAACGGTGATCAACAGCTATGGTGATCTTCAACATCTAATTCGTGTTTCTTGTGGCCACCTCGAAGGTGGGGGTGTGAATCTTGCACAAAGGTGGAAGGGGCACCGATGAGTGCCTACACTCATGGCAATCCGCAAACATGTCTTATATTTAAAAAACTGCAAACCAAACCTCACTGTTATAACTCCACCTCCCAACATTCCAACGACACAAGTCTTCCGAAACCTCAACACTTTGCCACCGCTTTCAGGATGGCCATAACTCTCCACTCAATAGTCATTATGTTCCAATAGCTGGCAAAAACGGATCAAATCTTCTTACACGCAAACAAGCAGACGAATGGAACAACAATATTTTGGTGAGCATTTCGCAACTGGCAAGAACAGAGACACATGAATCTAGGCATATATATGTATGTGTACATATATATACATATATATATAAACACACATATACTTAAAGCAGGTGTGTGCCAAATGAATCGTGATGAGTGCAGTACCTGTTTGGAAGATTGGAACAGGGCGTTCACCGTTTGCAACAGCATCCGGGTTTGATCATGAGGGGGTGGGTGTGGGTGAGGGTGGGGATGGGGGTGAGGATGAGGGTGAGGGTGAGGGTGAGGGTGGGGATGAGGGTGAGGGGGAGGGGGAGGATGAGAGGTGCCGATGAAATTCAGCACCTGGATGGCAACGGCAGGCAGGAAGAAGGCGAGGATGAAAGGCAACAAGAGGCGGAAGTGCTTGCTCAGCAACCTCCCGGCCTCCTTCAAGATGCCTCCCGCACCTAGCCTCCCAAGGTGTCCCGGGTACCCTTCCATTCTGATCAGATTTCACCGATCACTCCGAGAGAGAGAGAGAGAGAGAGAGAGACACACACACACACACACCAGAAGGAGCAGCAGAAGAAGAAGAATAAGAAGAAAGCTAGTCTACTACAAAGGAAGCCCTGCAGTGAGGGATGTGGAGGATTAGCAAGCAAGGCTTAACGAAGGAGCGGGGTCGCCTGCAGACTTTGTTGCAAGGTCGCCAGTTTGGTGCTTCTTCGTTGGGCTTTCTTCCTTCCTTTCGATCGGCCAGACTAGCAATTGTCGGTACCGGCTTCCACTGGCAGATTCCACCAGTGTACACTAATTAAGTTAGTAGGAACTATAAGTTAGCCGCTTAGTAGCCGTGATCTCCGACTAGTTGGCGTTGCAGCACATCTACTGACAGGAGTCTAACAGCTGCTGTCGATCGATCGATCAACGTCCGACGACGACCATCCCTCCGGTGAATCTGATCCTGTAATTAGTACAGTGCAAGTTATAGAGTCTCTCACGCTTGAAAGTGCAGTGGTGGTGCTGGCAGCTTGGTACCCAACTGCGCACCCAGTCACCTTCAACAACTGTTTACACTTGGCACTCAGTGAGCCCAGTCTGCAGTATTCCCCCTGGAATTATGCCCGGGGCTCGGGGGGGCTGGCCCCTCAAGCTTAGCCAAGCTGCACAGTCACTGTGTCAGGTGCGACCGGATGGCAGCCTTCGGCACCTTCCTTCCCACCTTTCTCCCTCCCGCCTTCACTCACGCCATGCCCTAACGGTGCCTGCCAACACCATGCCCACACTTGGACCGGCGACCAGCCCACACCAGCGGGAGACTTCCATCTTGATGGGAAGCTCTCGTCTTTGTATGCGCGGCAAAACTGCAGTGCCCTACATCCATTGAGGGGCTGATCACACCAGCCACTTTTGGCACCATTCGTCAACATCTCCGCCAGTGTTCAAGATTGAAGCCCTCATATGAGTTTCATTTTGAAGGGCTCTCAAATTTCAGCCCTTCAGTTGAAGGGCTGGTTCAAATCCAAGACGTCAATCCAAGACGTCAATCCAAGAATATAGAAATGGAATACAAAACTCATATTAAACTTGTGCATGAATTATATGGTACATGTTTCTAGTACAATGTGAAGAATTAAGAATCGACCATCTAACTCCACTTCTTGTAGGGACAATGCCCTACGCTTGTTGGTTCTTGTGGTGGGCAGATTATATTGAGGACTTCAAGTGACGTCTTCATTTTCAATTTGGGGTTGCGTTTTGAAGGGTTGTTTTGAGAGAGGTATATTTTGAAGGGCCAAATCACATTTGAAGGGCATTGAAGACTTCAATCTTGAACACTGATCTCCGCATGTAATAGTGTAAAAAGTGGTGGGCCAACATCTATTTCTGAACATAATCTTCATAAATCTCACGGCTAGAACTAGACGGAAAGTTTGGAGTGATCGGAGCATGAGGGGTCAATCACACCAACCACTTCTGGCACCATTCATCAATATCTTCGGATGTAACAGTGTAAAAAGTGGTGGGCCAGCATTTATTTCTGAACATAATTTTCATCAATCTCATGGCTAGAACTGGACGGAAAGTTTGGTGTGATCGGAGCATGAGGGGTCAATCACACCAACCACTTCTGGCACCATTCATCAACATCTCCAACTGTAACAGTGTAAAAAATGGTGGACCAACATCTATTTCTGAACATAATTTTCATCAATCTCATGGCTAGAACTGGACGGAAAGTTTGGTGTGATCGGAGCATGAGGGGCTAATCACACCAACCACTTCTGGCACCATTCGTCAACATCTCCAATTGTAACAGTGTAAAAAGTGGTGGGCCAACATCTATTCTAAACATAATTTTCATCAATCTCATGGCTAGAACTAGATGGAAAGTTTGGTGTGATCGGAGCATGAGGGGCTAATCACACCAACCACTTCTGGCACCATTCGTCAACATCTCCAATTGTAACAGTGTAAAAAGTGGTGGGCCAACATCTATTTCTGAACATAATCTCCATCAATCTCACGGCTAGAACCAAACATAAAGTTTGGTGTGATCGGAGCATGAGGCATTGATCACACCAACCACTTTTGGCACCGTTCCTCAACATCTGTCGCGTACCTCTCCATAAGGATTGCCCGAAACACCTTGGACACAAGGGGGACCCCAGAGTGACACCCGGGACTTGTCGCGCCATTGGTGACAGGGCCCAAGTGATCCTAATGTGGGTGAGGGCCCCGGGCGTTGGGAACGCCTCCCACCCATGAAGACTAGGAGGCACGAGTGGCATGCCATAAGCTATGCGTAGCTTATGGCGTGCCAATTCTAGAATGCTCAAGAACACCTCAATCGGAGGTCTGAGCTAGGAGATATGGCAATTTGAATGGGGCGCTGTCCCAAGACAACGCCCTGGAACAACAGTGGCCTGGGAGTGGCTCCCGGGACTGCGAAGCTTTAAACTAGCATAACTTTGTCAATACTTGCACGAATGGGGCAAGTGAGTAGTCCATCGGCATCTACGTAAAATGTAGATCACAATGAAGTGGTCGAATGTTAGAATCAGAGACCATATGAGAAAGTTATGGGGTTTTGAAGCTGTTGGGGGCTTCCAGCCCCAGCGGCTAAGGGAAAATGTCTACTTGGCCCCAAGTGTTGGGAGAGAGATAATAGGTTACTTGACGGTGGCGTAGGGGTCCTGCCCAAAGTCCTAGAGGCTTATATGGGTGAGATGGTGTGGCCAAACCCACCCGAGGCTGAACGACACGGCCTCCATGGGCACTGGCCCAATGTGAGGGCATAGTTGCCTAGTAAGGCTCGGGTTGTTGTAGTGTTGCTCCGGCAACACGATGATCAACATGAGATTGGACTTCCATGGATGGAAGTCCACGTCTAAGAAATGATTACCGATTAAGGGGTGAGTCCCGAAAACCAAGTAGGAGGTTTGGTCCCCTTCCTATGAACTAAGAAGGTCCGCGGTATGGAGAGCTAACCGTTAGCATGGCAGAATGCGAATGGGTAAGCGCTCGTAATCCTTGCTAGAAATGAAAAATGGACCGAGATAGTTAAGGGGAGCTAGCAAGGATTGCAACAACATCTCCGACTATAACAGTGTAAAAAGTGGTGGGCCAACATCTATTTCTAAATATAATCCCCAACAATTTCACAACCAGAACCAAACGGAAAGTTTGGTGTGATCAGGGCATCATGAGATTATTGTGAGTAGGACGGAAATCCCTCAATGGTAGTAGTAAATTTTGGAAAGAGTTGCGCTATCCGTATCAATAATTGTTCCCTCCTACTGTCCAAGACCAACGACTGATCCTAGTGTGGGCATGGTAGAAGGTGAATGCTCCTTCAAGCGACCATTTAAGGACTGATGAAAATGTTGTTTTTCCCTTGCATGGACGAGAAGAAATCAATAAGGAATGGAAAACAAATCATTAGCTTTGGAGTTCTTTAGAATTAGTTATCAATTTTTGAAGTTGGAATGGCACATGGTTCAAGCACCAACTCCCTCCCAAACGTTCACTATGGAGACATTAAATGTCGATCAAAATAACCAATATCATGAAAAATCTACGGGGTCGATTTTAGAACGGGTTTGGTTTTAGCATTGTCTATCTTGCACACAATGGTGATTTTTCACATACTTGTATTTAGGTTTTGGGACGTGCTCAAACCCTTTTTTATATGTCCATGGACATGTTACCATTTTATTTTATTTGAGTTTTGGCATGTGTTTTGTTGTGTACTTCAATTTTATTGAAATACATATACATACATAATCACAAATGTAAAACTTTCAATTCTTCATCTTTAGGCATGACATGTCTAAAATGGGTTCCAAAAATAGGGTGCCGTCATTGCCAACCCTTTTTGGATACCAGTTGAGAATGCTTGTGTGGTTTAAATGGTTGCTCCAACACAAGTTGTGTTTTTTTTGTCATGTGGCAATGTTTTAAATGGAAGGATTGTAGGGTTTTCCCATTGGCATGCACTCTCATCCCCCCAAGAATGCAATCGCTCTGGTGGAGATTGGCATGACAATCCTCACTTGGCAACCTAAAAAGTGTGTTGTTGTTGAAACCCTTTTAGTATTAATTAGGAATGCTTATGTGACTAAAATGCTTGTTTTGACACTACCTCAAGTTTTTGTGTCATGTGGCAACAATATAAGCATAAGGATTGCACAAGGAATGTGCCAAGGTTTTGTTGATGGCAAGCACTCTCAAGCCCCCAAAGAGACCATTGTTATGGTGAAATTTGGCATTAAAATTTTGAATAGACACCCAAAAACAAAAGGGGTTTTATTAGCTCCAATTCAACAATGAACTAGACAATGACTTCCAACGCCATCCTAAATGCCTCTATATGACTCCCATTTTGTTTGTACACATGAACAACTGCTCATAGTGCAATAACTTAGGCTAAAGCCTTTATAGAGGGCAAATATCTACACTCATAGGTGCTATTATTTTGCTTCTTTACTCATGCAAATTACCTTGGATCGTACCCGTATTACCAAAACTTATAACTATGTTTATTTATATGTATAACCACTATAGTATAAACAAAATTATCTATTTTGTTATTGTGGTAATAAATATTCAAAATAATCTAGAATGTTGTTAAATCAACGTGGGGCAACTTGATTGCACATATTAATGTACAATAAGAGGTACACTTTTGCATGAAGTCAATCAGTGGCATCTTCTTTGCAATGCAAAAGATGTTAATCAATCGCTAGGGTTTATATTTATTTCCTTACATATTTAACAATAGTTATTTACTATAATCTACTTATTTACAATGTATATTATGGTTTATAAAACCCTTAAGAAAATAGTTGTCTTCCCATGCAACCAAGTGGACATCTTTGATATCCTCAAATATCCCATGTTCAATTCCTCCTGGCAGTCATGCCAGTGCTAACATTCAACTATGTAGAGGCTTTGAAGTTCTAGGTTGAGGTGACTCGTCCTATGCGTTCACCTAAACAAAATTCTCCAAACTCTATACATAGCGTTTAGGCTTATTTACCAGGCGACCATTTCTTTGGGTACATTTTGCGGGCCACCATAAATTTTTCTTGGGCATCTGGAAAAGTTTCCCTACCCATCTTGGCCCTATAAAAAACTTGTACATGGCAATTATTTCGCACAATTTTAGGAAACTTTCCCACGTGGTTATAGGATGCCCTACGACCACAAACATTTGACCCATGTTTCATGAGTAGGTTCATTTGGCTCTAGTTGTTTCTTTTACTCAATATAACCATTCAAGCGCCTTCCCCCTCCAGCCCTATGATCGAAGAGACATGGCAGACCAAGATTGTGCTATGGAGAAGACATCATTTTCCCCTATGTCCAGACGCCACATGAGGCGCCAAATTGTTATGGGCTTGTAGGGCTTTGCCATCTCAGATGTTTTCCAAGGGAAAGAGGAGATTTCGTTTCAAAACACCTACTTGCAAGGGGGATAGAGAAGGAGGGGGGGCAACAAAGACCTGCCCCTCCAAAGTTTGTTGTTAAATCATTCCAATTGGGTCAAACTTGTGTTAATATGAGTCTCTTACCCTTATTTTAAAGTAATTAAAAAATATAGAAGCTTCAAGACTATACAATCTTTTCTTGCCATGTTTTCACTGTCCCCTTTCAACAGGTGTCGTGAAACTCTACCTGTATGAAGGCCAACATGGAAGATACCCGATTGCTCCAACCAACAATGGTGTGGTTTCCTAACACCTATTGAGGGGGTAATAGCAAAAACTAACCCCATGTAAGTTGGTTTTTGTTTCATCCCGATTTAAGCTCCATAACATGAGTCAACACATACTATCAGTTGGGTGGGCCACATAATCCTAGGAGCATATTCACAACATCTTGCAAATTTTTGCACTCCATGCTATAATGTCAACTTGATGATGCAGGATGACCCTTCCTATGTTCAATAATGTTATGTCACTACACAACTTTGTCTAATTAGTATGGGTTACCATTTGCAGTTACGCATTGCTATAACAATTTACTGAGAGTATCATTTTTTACCCAAATAACATATATAGTAAGTATGCACACTGAAGAATATGATATAACTTAGTTGGTAAAAAATGATAATGCCAGGGTGCAAGCATGCAAAGTGGACCAAAAAAATGCTCCAGTATACTAAAACCATAATTTTTTGAGTCAAAGGCCTAAAAGTAGTAGCAAAGCATTTTTTAAATTGGATTTATTTTCATGATGACCTTTGTCGTTTTGTTGAATACTCAAATGTAGAAAATCAAGTTGAGATCTTCAATACTTATCATTAAAAGTGATGCTCACAAGCAAATGGTCAAGTCTGGTTTTGGACGTAGATTTCATGACCTTAACAATTTTGAAGTTCGAATTTTCTTTCATATTCCTTGAATTCATTATCTACTTGAGGGCATCATCACAAAACTTTGTGGAAAACCATCAATTTAATGTAATTTTATTGTACTTTAAACAAATTTTAGACAATCACTTGTTCAATAGCACCTACTTGTACACCCCTTACACCGTCTTCTAAAAGATGTAGACTTTTCTTGGAATTTTTTTCGTCATCATAATTTGCTTGGCTTTGTAGATTAGTATGTTTTAAAAATGCCTATGATTTTTTTCTTCACAAAATTCAAAGTTAGTGTATGGTTTTGAATCACTTCCACTGAACACTAGGCAGGGATCAGGAGTTGTCCACTTTACTGTGCTTGCACCCATCAGTACAAAAGTTCTAACAACACATAACTTTGAATGGTAGCCCATAGACAAAATAGTGTAGACTAAGGGCCGCTTTACACCTAGAGGCCGGGCCAATTTGTTGTGTAAGAGGCTTGAAATCCTCACTTGTGATTGGCCAAAAGGCTCAAATCGGTCCCAACCCCTTTACACCTAGAGGCTGGGCCGATTTGGTGGTATGATTTTTTTAATTAAAAAATGTATGTTATGACACAGCCCGAGCTCGTTGAATTGGGTGCACCCAAAATGGAGGGCCAATTTTTGGCCTCGGGGCCAATGTCATATTTCACTAAAAAAAACTTCTTAAATAAAGTGTGATTTTTTAGCGAGCTAGATCCGTTGGATTATGCTAGATTTATTGAATCGGCCTAGCTTCTTGACCCTAAGGCCTTTACATATGGGAAAATTGGCCCCCGTTATAATCTTATTATAATGTGTAGTTGAGGCCGGCCTCCAACCCAAAAAGGGCTGAAATTTCATGCAATCGGCCTCAAGGGGGTTTGGCCCGGCCTCTAGGTGTAAAGCGGCCCTAATACACAGTCTTTGACTCCGATTCATGAGTTGGATTGATTATAAATAGAAATCCCGGGGCTCTACAATAATAATCAGCGTTTTCACCTCCCCTCCCCCCCCCCCAAAACCTCGAACCAACACATACACTCATTCCTTGTTGGATGCCTAAACCCTTGCCTCCAAGAAACCAGTGTACGGGTTGTTTTGCCCCAGCTGCATGGGCGGTAGATAGGCGTTGTGAACATTCACCCCAATTGCTCCAGCCAACAACAACAGATAACTTAACTTCTTACAACTTTTGCCGAGGAGTCAAAAAGAGGAAGGAAGCACATGGCCAACTTCGTTCCCAGATGACGACGTGGCGAAGCACAGCCAATGGGACTGCGCCACCTGGCCTGCCAGCGCAGATGGATGGGCCTCCCTGCCGCCATGCATAATAGCTCATTCGCAACAAACAAAAATCGTCAGAATCCCTCCTGCCAGAGCTTCCACACACGGGACTCAAATGGTGTTACATTTATTTTTCCCTGCTGGAGTACAACCATGCTGCAGCAGTGTCTGGGAAGATTTTGGAGCATAATCAGTCCAGGTTCCAGTGTTCCCAAGTCCAACCGGTTACACGTTCTTGCGATCTCCCGGTTTTTCTTTATCAATTCGAGCTATATTCCACACTAGATGCCTCTAAAACGATGCGTGATTTTCCTGGAGTCTTGATGAACTTCAACTGGTCATTTCTCAAACTTGATCAATCGGTTCATCTGTAACGAGCGGTCGGTTCTCCTTGTTCATTGTTCCGGTTTTTCTTTATCAATTCAAGGTATATTCCACACTAGATTCCTCTAAAATGATGCGTAATTTTTCTGAAGTCTTGATGAACTTCAATTGGTTATTTCTCAAACTCAACTGGCTCATCTGTAATAACTAGCGGCCGGTTCTCCTTGTTCATTGTTCCAGTTTTTCTTTATTAATTTGAGGTATATTCCACACTAGATTCCTCTTAAATGATGCATAATTTTTCTGAAGTCTTGATGAACTTCAATTGGTTATTTCTCAAACTCAACTGGCTCATCTGTAATAACTAGCGGCCGGTTCTCCCCCAATGAGTGGTGCTGCATGACAAATGACCAGTTATTATATCCAGGTGAGTTCCTAAAGCTGCCTGACTTACGGCCGCGAGTGTGGAAAAAGGCAGGAGTGAATGAGCATGAGGATGCTTCATAGGAAAACACACACTGCAGCAAAACTTGCAGCCCACTCTTCGTTATAAACAAACAAGCAATTTCCAGTGACGGGAAAAGAAACTCATCAGGACACTGCAAGGGCGGCTAGGGCGAACCAACCCATATATCGGTACCTTACCGGGGAGGGTGAACAGCTGGGGATTCGTGGCACTCACTTAAAATCAACCATCCTACATATCGTGGATGAAGTGGCTCCAATACAAAAAGACCCCCTATGGGGTTGAGGGCCGATTCATTCGAATGTGACATCACTAGACATCCGGTAAGGTACCAATGTAAGGGTCGGTTCGCCCTAGCCCTGCAAGGGCCTAGTCTGCTTTCTTATGGTATTTTCAGAGGCACTTACTATTTGGAGTTATGTGCTGCTATAATCTTTCTAGTACAAACATTATTTTATCAGACATGAATTAGGTTTAAGTAGTATAAATAATCGATAGTACCATGTACTTTCACGTGGTTGAAATTGACATTTCGGGTAGAAAGTTATAGCACTATAGTACATGACACTACATACTACACTAAACATTTATTTAGTATCATATGGTAATTTTTTTGTCAGTGTGGTAACTTTTCTAGTGACGCTTCTTATGAATGAGTTTACAAGTATTGTCATCCTAACTTACTTGTAGTTCATCCCAAATGTCAATTAGTGAAACAAAGACTGGTGTATTCTGTATCCTGACGGATGACATTAGCCTGTCGGAAAGAAGGCAAGTGATGAGAGGGCTCAGTGAGCAATAAGATTAGACTTAGGCAATTAGCTGAGTAAGGAGTGATGTGAGCAATACTCTTGAGAGAGGGTTGAGAGAACCCTGAGTGATGACTAGTAGCCATCCGAGAGGGCGATAGCCTTACAGAGAGAGGAAGACATAGAGATACTGAGAGGCTATAGCCAAGGCAAGTGTCGACACCCCACTGGCTATTAGCCGAGAGCATAGAGAGACTCATAGAGAGAGAGAGAGAGTTAGGCTAATCGCATGTGTGCAAGATATGGAAGGAATAGGTACATGCCATAGGCTGCCGAGACATTGCCTTCCGTAGAAAGAGGAATTACCATATTGGAGTAAGACTTTACCATCTACATGTCCTTATTAGTTTAAAGAAGACTAAAGCCTTAAGTAAAGGATATAGCCTAGTTGTTGATGTATTGATTTCATATTAACAAGTGGATGATTGCTTGAGATGAGTCACCAAATGATTGAAGATGAAGGCGGTGACTTTGGTAATGCAAAGACACATGCATGATGATTGTAAGTTGTTAACGAGAAGTTAATTAAAGAACGTTGCAACATCTGTTCATGGCATTTTCAAGACTATATGGTTACAAAAAGACATTACCCCAGACTTTGTCCTAACAAATCGCCATTGACCACTTGCCAAGCTATTGAGCTCACGACTGAAATAGGTCAAGACATAGAGTGATAGAAAATTCCTTGGAGATAGGATGGAATCACTCACAACCGAAAAAACACAATGAACCATAAGAGGGGAGAATAAGTATTATGAAGAAGGAATGAGAAAAGAAAGGTTCTAGATTGTTATTGTAATCCTTAAACCAATGTGACATTAACCCTTATAGACACTATCTCAGTCTTTCTGGAGACTTAGTTCCTTGGGTTGTTGTTTTAAGTAATAGCAAAAAACTAACTACAATGTGTGTGTAATGTAAGGTGCTTGTAGAGTGCATACTTTGTTTTGGTGAGTTTGAAGAGGCTTCTTTTTCCTCTTATTTTTAGCCGGCCCCACTCACTCATGAGGCATCTCCTAATAGTAAGAAACTGAAGAGAGCTACGCTGAATTGTCTCATTAGTGTGGGTTACCATTTGGAGTTGCGTGTCACTATAACTTTTACCAACATTACCCTTTTTTACCAAGTAAGTTGTATCGTGTCCTTTGATGTGCATACTAAGTATTTATGTAGCTTGAGTAAAAAATCATGCACTCAATAAAAAATTATAGCAATATGTAACTCCAAATGGTAACCCACACTAATAGGACACTTCAGTGTAGCTTTGAGAGTTTCTAGCACTTCGACACTTTGGGCTCCCAAAATCCTAGATCATTTGGTGGCACTAATTTCAAAGTGCACATGAATTTAGTTCTCCACTAATTTCCCACACGCACTATTAGCCCACCCTCACTGAATGGGATAATCAATGTAGCTAGATAGATAGATAGATAGATAGATAGAATTGCCAACTTTTGGGGGAAGGGAGCATGAATGAAGAGCCTCTTTTTCACTCACACAATGAATATTATAAACAATTTAGATGCCTTGCTCTTTGAGATGGGTTAGTGGCCACTCTTACGTAGGATGAAAACGCCAAGTGACTATATTGTAACATATAAATTGTGTCCTTGAAATTGTATGACTCCAAAATTAGCATCGAAACCTCAAATTAACCCAAAAGATCACACTTGGGATGAATCCACCCTAAACCTAGTGGGAGGAGGGGGAATAAGTTTGTACTAGACTCCCAACTTTGTGTTGGTAAGATTGGTGGGGACATGGCTCAAACAACAAGACAGCCAAGGTATGCGGGTGTTATTTGGTTCCTTTCTTAATCATACCCCTATGGTTGATTGGTATGTGGTTTGCTGAGGATCAAAGTGCAAACATCATATAGACACATGTTGAAAAGAGATTGGACTATGTCTACGAATGTTAATAATTACTCTACACTCAATAGTGAACACGATTGGGAGAACCTAGGTATTCAGTTGAGGACTCAAACAAAAATGTACACTTTCAATAACCATACTTAAATCAAGGGAGGTTCAATTTTCAACCCGATTTATGTTGATGCTTCATCATAGATTTGCTGATGCAACACAAGTTCTATTGTGTAAATCCAATCAGCAGAAGTTGGAGAACATGAAAAACAAATCGAATAAGACCCACATACCTTAGCCTTTTCCGGGGGAATATAAACAAGATGTATTGATGTAAATTGTGAATATATATCTATTTGTCTATCAATCTATATATAGAATGAGATCATGCATTTTTAGGTGGTCTTCATCCACATTCTGGCACATGAAGGATATGTAGGTAATCATAAGAGAAGGTGCTTAGCTATTGAATTGTTCACTCCTAGTGGAGCACACAAGCATTTCACTCATTTTCCAAGTGAGGTTAATTGATCAATGACCTTTCTTGAGGAGTAGAACATGACATTTTCAAGTTCACCCCTTCCTATAAATGTTATAATCCACAAACCCAAGGGGTATTTCATGCCCATAAACCCCCCTGCAAACAACTCACCTCCCATGTTTCAAGATCCTATGGATATATCCCACTTTAGCCTAAAAACTCGTCCATGTAAATTCCACAACCAACATTGAGTGACAAACACTCAAAACGACCCTTTCAAGCAGAAGGTTGAGAAAATCAACACCCAATTATTCCTCCCTTAGCATCCCCCTTCTCAATCCCCTTAACTTAGTGCCCTTTGATGGCCCAGCTACCGTAAGGTAGGCAATACCACTCTTCTTTGTCCGTGCACTTCACACACCCTACTCTAGTTGTTGGTGAATGGGGTCTTTCACGTTGTTGCAAAAATCATAGCATTATTCAGCTGTGGCTATCAACTGTTCCATTCTAATAATATCAGTGACAGTGCTTCACCTGAGTTTATCATGTTGCATTTGCTAATAAGAGACAATAAGCAGGATCTAGTTCCAAATAAAATCTAGCTTATTCCCGGCCCCACCCAACGCATAGTACTACACCATCTATGGTATTTAGTGTCACATGCATAATAGTGCCACTTGCCTTATTTTGAGGTGTATGCTAGGTTGCACTAACATTTAACAACTTCAGCATAAGTGTTGTCTCACGACACTTGGAATTCAAGTGCGCTTACTAATATCTTGGCATGAGTATGTTCAATAGTGTTATGAGGTGGATGTTTATGTTCCACAATGGTTTACAAGTTGACCAAAGTGTACACAAATGACACTTGCCATTAGTACGCTCAAAAATATCTTCCCCTTGCATTTTAAAACGCAAGACTCTCATCTACCGTATCCCAATGTGCTACTCTAAATGTCACGATGAAAATATTTTTTCACTTGAAGAAGTTACTTACGTTGACGAATGGAATTATATCGACAATTAACGGGCATGACACTTTGAGACCTCTAGGCATCTAGTTTAGGCCCTTTGCAAATAGTGTACACTAAATACCATAAACGGTGTAGCTGGATACTGTTATGGTCACCTATCATTCTGTTATGATTTTCTTTTCATTTCTCTCCTCAGGTACAGTAAAGGAATTATCTACAGTACACAATTAGGTGGGCAGTCTAAGGCAAAGCTTACTACATTCGAGAAGCCCAAGAGGCCTGTGTGTTTATATATATATAAAAGGCTTAAGTCTCACATTCCGATGCCTGCACTTGGTATGGCCTCGCAAGCTATTGTCCTTGCTTCTTGGCTTATGTGGAGATCACTACAGTAATAAGTAGAGAAAACTATATTTCACAGTGCAAATGATTGTGCTGTGAGGTTGTCGAGAAAGAGAATTCATTTTGCACATGTCCCAACATGCTACACTAAAACATGATATTTTAGTGTCCCCGATTCTAATTGTCTTGCCCGATACTAATTGTAAACCGCAGTATAGTGTCACCAACACTAAATCTTAACCCAACATTATTTGCCATTCCTTGTGATTTTTTGGGCGGATTATAGATTTACAGTGTTGCAATTACTGTCACTTTACCAAGCCATTTTTCATCCAAATTTCAATCACCCATGACAACATTTCATCACAAGTCGCTGACAAGAGAAGGTAGGGTTTTGGCCAACGGATGAACTCATCCATCATCCACAACAATCTTTCATCACAAGTTGCTGACAAGACAACGTAAGGTTTTGGCCAATGGATGAGCTCATCCATCATCCATGACAATATTTGTTCACTCGTTCAATAAGAAGTGTCATCCGAAAAGTTACCATAGTGACATAAAAATACCATGTGACACTAAATATCATATTTAGTGTAGCACGGAAGTTAGTGCCGTCTTTCTTGAAGACACCGTGATAATCACTAAATGGTTACTTATAAGATGCGGGGCCACACTATTTTGGTAGCATCCCACAATAATTTCAAAGATTCAAAGTCGTGCGGACTATGACACCAACCTTCCAAGCCGTGCAACTAAATTTTTTAGTCTAAGCTTTCCCTATGTCCACTTTAGTAACAAGTTGTACGTCTCCACTTTGATGTTGTGGAGATCTCATGCTGCAGCCTTTAGTGTTATTAGGTAAGCTACATTGGCCTTGAGTGTTCACTCTTCTCATTTGGACACCTATATTTGAGTGGTATATGTACTAGAATTGTAGTTAGGAATTTACAGCTACAAACACATGTTACAATGAGATTGGACTATATATGTGCATAAAATTTGTTAATTTGCAGATCAAATCGTTAACACATGTCAAGTGTAACATGCCTATCTGACCACTTAAAACAAACCAATTCAATAGTCAAAACTGTATGTGTAGTTATCCCTAAGTCTATAATTTGACTCTCAACCGATAGGATTGCTTGATGTTGGAGTTTCTTTGGTCTTGGGCTAATGTAAACCCACCCTGAGGGTTGATCAAAAAGTTGAAAAAATGACTAGAATATAATAGAGTATTGGATTAAGAGTCAATGCACTTTACTTGGATTGAATAGGTAGTGTCAATTTTTGAGTATTTTGACAAGGACTTATTTTATTTCCATGTAGGTAGATGGGTCTTTAATGGCTGTTTTTATTTATATGTTAGTCCAGATCTCATGGGATATTAAATATGTATTTGGTACAAGATAATTAGTAAATCCAAATCGACCATGCCGTATCCATATCCTCATTTCTTTTGTATGAATGTCTTCATTTTGTTGATCAATACGAGTCCCTCCCAATTCAAATGTTGATTATTGAATCCATACTTGTTGATAAGTTTTTAACAAGTAGTCCAACCTTTGTTGAACAAATATTTTCATGGTGCTCATTCATAGATCCACACCTTACCACACACCACTCAAATAGTAGTGTCCCCATTAAGACGGATAACCAAAGTAGGCTGACTAACATTAATCTTTGGAAATCACATATGGCAACACAAGTCCAAGTTAAGCTAAAGTTAGTCTAATTAGTGCAAACTTTGTCACATTTTCTCTAACCAAAGTAGGCTGGCTTTTATTAATCTCTAGAAGTCATATATGCAACACAAGTCTAAGTTAAGCTAAAGTTAGTCTAATTAGTGCAAACTTTGTCACATTTTCTCTCTATGCAGCCCTTTTGGATGAAACATTGGATGAGGTCAAGATTTGACCTGCCCCATATCCAGGGTATTATTCCACACTCAAAGCAGGTGTCCCCTCACATTATCTGGGCACCGAATCCAGATCTCCCTGACAGCCCCTCACATTATCTGGGCATTGAAAACTCATGGCAGACAATGTCGGGGTGTCAGAATCGGGCCGGGGCCGGCCTCCACCGATTTTTCTGAACCCGACCGAAACTTGCTGCCCGTCCCGCCCAACTTCGAAAAAAACATTGCCTTTGCATTCTTGAAGGCCGCTTGACTACAAATCCCATATTGAGTGCACTTCACTTTCAAGGTCCAAAATCCAATATATATGTTCACTTCCATTGAGTAAATAAGCAATTGATTGGGATTTCATTATCAAAGTGAAACCGTCAATCAAGCATGTAATTAACTTGGAAGTCAAAAACATTACAAAACTCTCACTAGCACTGAGGTTATAATTTTTGTGACTTACAATTTGAAATTGTCTTTGTCACTCTAAAATAATGGATAAATTTAGTAAGTTGATTTCAATCAATAATTTAGTACATTTACTAAATTAATTATAATAAATTCATTAAATTATATCAAGTTACTAAATTTACTCTAATTCATTCACTAAATTATATTTACTAACCTAGTACATAATTTAGTAAATTGTATTTAGTTATATTTAGAAGATACTTATATGGGGTTACGCTCGGGGTTACAGGCTTGTGGTTATAGGCTCAGGGTTACAGGCTCAGGGTTACAGGCTCGAGTTACACTATGTGGTTATACGGGGTGGTTACACTCAGTAGTTACATGCTGGTTTTACGTTACCCTCCTTCTGGTTACACACACATTGTTGGTTACCCTCCTCCTCGTTGGTTAAGGTCATGCTGGTTACACAATCCTTGTTGGTTACAATCCTCCTATTTCTTGGCTATCATTGTTGGTTACGCTCCTGGTCATTACACCCTCATTGTTCGTTATAATTCTTTCGTGGTTTCACACTCATTGTTTGTTAGGCGGAACCTGGTTACACCCTCCTTGTCCTGTTTGCAGCTAGAGGTGATAATGTACACAACATGAATTCCATTGTACCACTCGTCGAAAACCATGAGCGTGTAAAGTGGGAACCACAATGACAATTGAGGATAATGAAGAAGCACACATAAGCAATTCATGTAACCAGTATTGTAACATGTTGTCGTGGGCGGTGGTTACAAGATGTAGAAGACACTGACATGCTAAAACGGTATCCACCAGTTGCCTACCATCTGCTTATGGATAGACAAAACCATTCGTGAGGGCTTGTCGGTTACGCAAGTCATGAAAAAACACAAGGAACGTGTTCTCGCTATCATTCGCAAGGGAGGCCGCATTAGCAGGGACATGTTCCTCAACGAACAAGATATTCGCAGTATCACCCGTAACCACGTAACCACGTTTGCGGGTTTTAGGGTTACGGGTGATACTGCGAATATCTTGTTCGTTGAGGAACATGTCCCTGCTGATGCGGCCTCCCTTGCGAATGATAGCGAGAACACGTTCCTTGTGTTTTTTCATGACTTGCGTAACCGACAAGCCCTCACGAATGGTTTTGTCTATCCATAAGCAGATGGTAGGCAACTGGTGGATACCGTTTTAGCATGTCAGTGTCTTCTACATCTTGTAACCACCGCCCACGACAACATGTTACAATACTGGTTACATGAATTGCTTATGTGTGCTTCTTCATTATCCTCAATTGTCATTGTGGTTCCCACTTTACACGCTCATGGTTTTCGACGAGTGGTACAATGGAATTCATGTTGTGTACATTATCACCTCTAGCTGCAAACAGGACAAGGAGGGTGTAACCAGGTTCCGCCTAACAAACAATGAGTGTGAAACCACGAAAGAATTATAACGAACAATGAGGGTGTAATGACCAGGAGCGTAACCAACAATGATAGCCAAGAAATAGGAGGATTGTAACCAACAAGGATTGTGTAACCAGCATGACCTTAACCAACGAGGAGGAGGGTAACCAACAATGTGTGTGTAACCAGAAGGAGGGTAACGTAAAACCAGCATGTAACTACTGAGTGTAACCACCCTGTGTAACCACCCCGTATAACCACATAGTGTAACTCGAGCCTGTAACCCTGAGCCTATAACCACAAGCCTGTAACCCCGAGCGTAACCCCATATAAGTATCTTCTAAATATAACTAAATACAATTTACTAAATTATGTACTAGGTTAGTAAATATAATTTAGTGAATGAATTAGAGTAAATTTAGTAACTTGATATAATTTAATGAATTTATTATAATTAATTTAGTAAATGTACTAAATTATTGATTGAAATCAACTTACTAAATTTAGCCATTATTTTAGAGTGACAAAGACAATTTCAAATTGTAAGTCACAAAAATTATAACCTCAGTGCTAGTGAGAGTTTTGTAATGTTTTTGACTTCCAAGTTAATTACATGCTTGATTGACGGTTTCACTTTGATAATGAAATCCCAATCAATTGCTTATTTACTCAATGGAAGTGAACATATATATTGGATTTTGGACCTTGAAGGTGAAGTGCACTCAATATGGGATTTGTAGTCAAGCGGCCTTCAAGAATGCAAAGGCAATGTTTTTTTCGAAGTTGGGCGGGACGGGCAGCAAGTTTCGGTCGGGTTCAGAAAAATCGGTGGAGGCCAGCCCCGGCCCGATTCTGACACCCCGACATTGTCTGCCATGAGTTTTCAATGCCCAGATAATGTGAGGGGCTGTCAGGGAGATCTAGATTCGGTGCCCAGATAATGTGAGGGGCAGGTGTCCAGGGAGATTTTTGGACATAATCGGTCAAGATCCTAGTGTTACTAAGTCCAACCAGTTGCATGTTGACTTGATATCTTTTTGGTTTCTCCTTATTAATTGGAAGTATATTCTACAGATTCCTCCAAAATGATTGGTATCGGCTATTACTAGAACTATTGGTGTTGGCTATTCATCCACACGATTCTCTTCCATTGGCTCTTCAACCCATGGACTTCTCTAACTCATGGCAGAACCATCAACTCAGCCATGCCTTCAACACATCCCTCCCATCACATCATTCAAGATTAACCCTAGGCTACAAAATCAATCTTTGTAGCTGCAATCCATTGATCAATCGCAAAATTCAAGAAATTATTACCCAATCATCTAAATCATCAACAATTATCACTCCCCTAGCCCAACTCTGAATCTAAACCTAATATTTCTTATACCCAAAACCCTTAACCCAACTCAATTTTCTTCAAATACCAAACACCACCTCACCGCCAATAATCTTAACCTAAAATTGTCCCACCAAAGATTTTAGCACCTACCACTAGACTCTTCCAATACACATGAATGAATTCCCCTAACCCCCACCAACAAGTTTCCTAATTAACAAAACCTCTACCCTTCGAACACCTTCACCGACTGTTACCTATCAATTAGTGTAAGTAAGCCACCTCCACCCAACCTCCACCCAACCTCCACCCATTGTTCAATCAGAACTTGGGAAGAAATTTGTAACAACTACTTAAACCTGCTAACCCACCAATGATCATGATTCATGTTCTTCTTTTGATTTATTTTGTACTTGGAACAACTCCCAGATCCCAAAGCATATCCTTTATTGCAGGTCCCACCACTTATGCACATTAATTGCCTCTATTATAAGACAAATTGGGCTTTAAAAAATGTCATTTTACGAGTGTCATAGTCGTAATAAGGGGGTAAATTTACACTAGAAAGTTTGGTTGACGGGAAATGCGTCGTATAATCGAGGTGTCGTGTATCGAGTCTGGTATTATCGAGGTGAGACTGTGCTTACTATTGATACCTAGCTTACCTTGAAACTTTGCGCGAAATATCTCAAAAAGCGAATCTGCAGAAATTGGGGAAACATTTTTCTGATCTGCATTCCGTAAAACCCGAATAGGCACATATGTTTGAATGACTGGAGGTGAATTGCTCAAGGGATCAAGTATCAAGTAAGATGATACGAAACAGAAAACCCAAAACCTGCACTAAGGTATCATGGGCACTTCCATCTCCATTGACATTGATGTCCACTGGATCAGCTTGAGAGTTATCTCACTCAGTTAACAATCGTGAATCATGGCGATTGTCATTTCAAGTTTCAGAATGGAGTGGAGAGTCAAAAGTACAGGAGGTTAGAGTAATTTTTTCTTTTTCTTTTTCTTTAAGTAACTTCACAAGCCCTCCCAAGTTTATTGACCGGTGGACCTAAAGTGGTGTCTATAAATTGAACATATAATCCAATCTCATTTGTAACACCTGCCATTTTTTTGTTCATTCTTGACTACAACCTTACCATATACCACTCAAATATAGGATTTGGGCGAACCAACCCATACACTCATTCCTTGTTGGATGCCTAAACCCTTGCCTCCAAGGAACCAGTGTACGGGTTGTTTCGCCCCAGCCTCAAATATAGGCGTCCTATTAAGAATAGTGACCACAGAAGGCGCAAGCCCCCATACCTTACTACTTATCTCAACAAGATTTCGCTTTTAAGTGAAATTCAAAATACATATATTACTAGAATCAACAGTTACTGTATATCTACACTTCCAACCCTGCACTTTTACGAGATATTATGCATGAAACTTATTCAAGTGTGGTGCAAGGTCAAATCTCAATTCTGCATTATCCTGATAAATATCTAGACTGTAGCCTTTTCCCAATGATGACAAAGCTATTGGTTGCAAGTATTGCTACAATCTATTTCCTGGAAGCAATGCATTAGGCTTTCAAACTACTAATGGCAAGTTAAATCATCTTCCTCGCTCAAAAACAAGCCCGCCCTAGACAAGTTCAACATCCTTCTGTTATGTAATGGTCCTTTGCGGATGAGAGAATCTGGTGTCAGAAAAAAAAGACACTATATCCTGAGAAAAACTTATAAATTTGGAACAGAATGGAGCCACTCAGACATGCACATTGTGTATACTACTTGATAATGCATGTGAATCACATCTTACATTATGTTGCGCACAAACAAACTCATTCTATGGCACTTTTTACACTGAAAAATCCCAACAATATACATCCACTTGTGGAATCAGCTTAAGATCTTCAAGCTTCATGCCCCAGAACCCTGCAATTCCGTAATAGCAGTTACTTTAGGATGTTTTTGAATCAACCTCAATCCAAGATGTCTTTCTGTCCAGCTACGAGATGAATTTACAAGGTATCTATAAATATCAAGAAAAGATAATCTAGTTCCCACCACCTTACATTAAGCTCCCTTGGGGGCGGGGAGGTGAAATACTTGTAAATGGCACACAAGGGACCCAATCAGGAAAGCCAAACCCCAACTTTTTGGTTACATAAAAGTCTTGAGTATGGTCAAAGTAACGACAATCTTCTCCAAATACATGCCCATTCTTGTTCAAAGTCTGGATCAAAGAATTTCAGCAGCTTGAGCAGTCACAGCCTCTCCTGAAACCCTTACCGCATCTGATGCAGTTGGGAGCACTTTGTACGGGTTCAATATGCCTTTGGGATCCAGAAGGTTTTTGAACCTTCTCATGAGCTCCATCTGCAATTTGCCACATTTTTATCACAGAAAACACTGAGCCCAACTTCATGTATTTTTGGGATCCTGTACAAAGTTCCTCCAGTCCTCTCAAAAAAAGGTTAGAGACTCACGTAGAAATCAAGAATGCAGTCCTCAAGTTCCCAATCTCTTTGATTGTTCAATAAGTGTTTACACAGTGCTCAAGATTTAGAAGAAAAAAACAGGAAAATGATTTAGCGTAATAGCCTACAGCCATGACAAGGCTGCTAAGAGTGTGCCCACCAGACCGGGCAAATTTTCTTGCTACCATCGGCTGTTGCTGCTTTATAAATATGATGGTATGCTTGTCCCTCTGTTTATAACCAAAATTTATTTTTGTCAACCGAATATGTTATAGAGGGCCTCTCTTTGGAGGTCTTGGCCAGGTAAGTGTTTTCATATTTGCCTAGCCAATGCCTACAAGGAGAGACCCTCTTAACCATAATCGATGGGCAATGAGGAATTTTGCTTATATCTGGTGAGATAAGCAGGCAGTCGTGCCTTCTAAAGCCTCAAAAGCTGATGGTAACAAGAAATTTTCCTGGTCAAAGTGAACCAGGCGTTGATTTTGCCAAGAAAAAAGTGTCCCAAGTTTGTCATGACTCACAGCTTCAGTGGCTTTGCTATAATGAAGTGCATGGGGTTTCATAAACCCTAGCCCATGCTCCGCACTCACACTCCCCTTGTGCCTGGCAACCCATTCAAACACGTATGGCTCTATTTTCCCCAGAAGCTGCCATTTTACAACCCGAAACAACTCATCAGGTTTAGGATCAAAAGTTTTATTCTGCAGAATACCCAAAATAATAGCTTTGCAGAAACAGGGCAATCAACCGCCCATGGGCACAAAGTAGAGCAAACTCATCTTAATTAGAAAGCAACAAACATCATACTAATTTTGCGTCGCTTCTTCAAAATTGTGAGAGTTTACTGATTATGGACCACACTTATTGAGCTTTATTTCCACACTAAAAACATTAGGGACAATATTGTGGGTGGACACTATTTACTAACCCACAGTATTTAACATCAAAGGTCCATGTTGTAGGTTACAACGTTTCTATTGGATTGCAAAAACTATGCATTTGAATACCAACCTAGGTGAAGGAGGTGGGTATATCACAGGGCATGACAGATGCAACTAGGGTTGCACACTGTTTTCATGCTTGATGGTGTATAGTGTGGCCTGTCCAGGTTAACCCTCCAAGGGTCACCAAGTCTTAAAATCATATTCTCCATATTTATGAATTTGAAAGTTTATATAAAATAGTATCTCATGTCAAGGAGATAAAAAGACATACTCATATGTGACATTGATGATCAAAGTACTAAGTGTGTATTTGCATCCACGGGCACTCGTGCTGTGCATTCAAGCCCAAATCTTCAATAATATTAAGGCATTCAACCAATTTGAGAGGTGCATTTTACGAATGAGTTAAAATTCAGGTAGGGTCATTTTTGACCAATTGGTTTAAAATGGAAGTGTCTAGCTAAGGTGCATTTTTTATGGTTGTTTTTATCTTCTTATGACTGGGCTCTGAGACGCGTAAAGGTCACACTATACATCTTCCCACACTATTTATCACAATCAGTGCAATCATACGAGAATGCAGTTGGGATGGGGGTTCTCAATGAGCACCTCATCATCGTATTTGGGAGCGGACACATTCAAGTGCACATTACCATCACCCAAGTGACCGTAGGCTACAACAGTAGCTGCAACATTTCCTGAATCACAAGCAGTTATACACAACCACATTTAATTGATAAGATTTAGAGTGGATCAGCAGCATTAAAAGGGACAAATTGCCAAGTTACACATCCATGTCTGTTTGGTATCAAAGTGACTTTGGATATCAAAAGATCGATTGTCTTACCAAGTTGAGCTCGTAGATCTTCAGCAATTCTGTAGAAGTCTGTAATGGGCAAGGAAAAATCGTATTTATAAATAACACCAGCTTTTCCAAGAGCTTCTGAAATTCCCTGAATAGTGATAGAGGATGGTATTTATTAGAAAAAAGAAGTTATTTTTATAAAAAAAACAGACCTATAACCAAAAATTAATTAGCAAAACGTTAGACCTGTGTTATACTTGACACTAGAACTTGAAGAAAGGAGGCTTCTCATTTGTGGGGAGCCTCTTACACACACATCTTCACTCAAGTCCTTTTTTTTTCAACTTAAGAGTGTGAACTTTCTAATGGACTTACAACACTTAGTTGGCGCCTTATGGAACCCACATGTGGAACAACTACGACAAGGTCTTGGTCACAATCCTAAGCTACCTCATGGAGGTGGCTTAGGAATAACGAGAGCTTGAGCTCTTGTTTTGTGGGCCCCAAGCCAATCGGCTTATAAAGCATTCCTTGGCGTGTCATGAATCTCCTTCGTTTGGTATCAATCCCCCCCTCTTTGATACCTCACTTTGAGCATGGCCAACTTACACTTGCATAAAATATAGAGAGCTTGAAGATTTGTCAAGCTCCCAACAGTTTGAGTTTGTATGAAAGCTTGTCAGCTCCAAGTATCAAACTTCCGAAAACTGCACATTCGAGCTCTTAACTCAAGCTTTAGTGTAAAGGGTGCCTAAGATTAAAATAAAATAAAGTTAATTGCTTCACTAGCAACTGACCCAACCTCCTGATGCAAAAAGGAACCAACCTCTCGTATCTGCCAGAAACTGGCAGCTTGACTGTTGTCTTGAGCAACGACACCATCAACAACAATGCCCTTCTCCATGGTGGCTTCCAGAAATGCATCCAGCTTCTCCCTGAGTTGATTGACATGTTTTACATATCACTTTGAAGGTTCCATTGTGGACTGTACAGTTATCCTTTAGCTAAATGGGTCTTTTCATTGGGAGTTGGTCCCCTATTGGTTGTTTTGCATGCATACAATATCAAGAATTTCTTTTCCACTTGTAGTGCATGCTCCTAGGGAGTGTTTGAATCTAAATGAAGAGCAACCTATTTTGGTTCATTGAGGGCCAAACTCATTTCAGCACCTCTTGGCATGCCAAAATGAGTTTGACCCTCAATGAACTTATCTAGATTTTTTTTTGTTAAAACCTCCCCACTACCTCCAAGACTGCACTGAAATTTAGCATACAGGGAAGGTGTTGTATGCAAAAGAACCAACTCCCGACCAAAAGGCATATTGAGTTAGAGGATAACTCTAGTGTCAAAGAAATGACAACTAAGGACCAGGTGTAAACATGGATATCCATTTAGTGCGTACTTGTCATGAGATTGGTTACTTCCTGTGGTTTCAACAAGAAGGTAAAATTTTTGCGGTGATGAAGGCAAAGGATCTCTGGTGCCTGACAAGTGATTTAGCGCCTGCCATGCCACAAATGACGGTTACACAGAATCTGATACTTTTTGCATGCTAAATAACTCTTTCACCACACTGGGAAACCATGTACATCATCACCCAACATAGTACAGTGCCAGAAGACTCTAACAGTCTAACTACACTAAATAGTCCTATTAGTGTGGGTGGACAATTAGCATGGAAATAATTAACATAGGCCACTCTAATTGTCTAGACTGGGTGGAAATAATGTGGATCCAAGACCTTGGGACTTCCCCTTAGTCTTCCTTCAGACTTCTGACCAACATCTTACATAAAATAGTATAATCCTTCTACTTCAAAAGTAGCATAAAATAAATTATTTGCCCACATTAATTACCTAGAAATACAATTAGTGTGGCCCACACTAATTCTAAACTGGAGATTTGGCATGGGTTTAAAATTGATGTGGACTCTAGACAATCAGCATGGCCCACACTAATAGGACTGTATAGTGTACCTGCAATATACTCCTGACACACTATTAAGAGAATTTGCAAATGATTGAAATTGCAGATTCGGGGGCACTTTCCACTAGAGCGTGAGGGCTTGAGGGACCAAGGCTGTTTGAATGGATGAAAACCTACGTGGGGTTCTACATGGCATGTAATGCATAACGTTTTGTGGTCTACCGGATTTGCATCTAGCCCACTTCAAAGAGTAACCATAGTGGAAAGTGGCCTTCAGTCTACGACATGAAGCAGAATGAATTTTGTGTTTGGCTGGACTACATGGGACCAAGACTCCTTTCCATAACATAGAATGAGAGGCTATAACAGTTGCCCACCACAAAAACTCTCCATCATGTGACTACACTAGGATAGAATGAGACATAGTAATGCACATAGCACAATATGAAATCCACACATTTAAAGAGGGAAAAGAAGAAGTGGAGTAGAAAGAATAGAAACACATACCATGTCAAGTGCAGGCCGGTCTATGAACTCAAATGCCGATAAAATTTCACCCAAGTGCGACTTTGCTTCCTTTAGAGCATGCTGTGGCATGAAGAAATAATGCAACATACATGAGCATACACAGTTCCCAATCCAACTTTGAGACATTTCACAACCACAAAATTCACATTTAAAAGGTCAGGACCATTATTACCTGGCAGCTGATAAAGTCCTCACATGCCAGGAAGGCCACATTAACTGAGTTCAGTTTTGCAGGCACTAATATTGACACCTTGGTCACCACTCCCAATGTTCCTTCTCCCCCTGTCCTTTTCACAACAAAACATTTGGTCCAAGTGTAAGTACTGAGAGCGCAACATTAGCAGATTAAGGGCCACTATGGCCAAGGGTCGTGACCATGAAATTGTGAGGGCCTTGGAAACTCATCCGAAGGCCATACCATAGAAATTGAGATTAAATTTTGTGTTGTCACAGGCTTCAAGTGCAGTGTAAATGCAAATGCAACTGGACTCTCAACCAAATCCTACTTCATTACCATCCTATTCATGTGGGGTCTTCTACACAATAAGTTCTAATAAATGAAGGGTTGTGAGATTTTGAAGTGTCAAGGTCTCCGAGTTTTGTGTTAGATCCACCTCTTTGAGATGGGCTTGACACAAAACCCAGTAGACCATGAAACACATTACCCATAACATACCATGTAGGACTCCATGTAGGTTTTTCGTCCATTCAAACTTCCTTGGTCCTTTAGGCCCTGAAGCTCTAATGTAGATTGAAATGGGATGGTCTCAGCATTTTCCACCAATGAGAGATTTTAGATTTCAATGGTCACAGGCCCTCAAGCTCTAGTGTAGAGTATCCCTTAAGTATGAAAAACAAATAAATAATACCACCAACACTCAAGTTCAGTAGCAGCCCACCAATGAACATCTGCTTGAGGTCATATCCAGTGTTATCCTTTCTCAGTGTTCCTAACATATCTACGACCATCCCGTCTGCGAGCACAACCTCCAGCCCTGCCATGAAAACCCATGTTCGGTGAAAAAAAATTCCATGATTTGGAGACTTAGATGATGTACTTTGGCAATAAAATTTATACAGAGATTTCTATTCTGTGTTGGAGAAGAAAGGTCCAATTTGAACCAAAGATGAAAAATATGGATACACCAGGCTCCCTGTCAAGTATGTTCAATGTTCCTCCTCCATGATATGGGGAGGTCACTTCTAATTTAAATTTCAGATCACATGCTTGCCACATAACAATAAACAGCACTTAGAGAGGTGGATATAACACTTTCCATAGTAAACAGATTGTCATAGTCCAACAAATTGCTTTACAAGACATAGAACAATACCTCCCATTGGGTCTTTAAAAGGGATATTAAGTGGCCTGTGGTGAGATACTTAAAGAAGAAATAAATGTTATTAACAGGTCGATTCTGTTTGTGCATTAGAAATGATTGTAAGCCTTTATCACTACATTCGTTAATTTGGGACTTTTTCGGCATTTTGAGACAGTTACAAATATAAGAACATGGATGAAATCACACAGATATTGGAGAATGTTGTAAGATGCAAATACTTTGAAGCGGGTGTTCATATCAAGAACCCAATCAAGAACTCATATCAAGATGGTTTAGGTAGGACGACCCAAACATTAGACCATGTTGTTGTGGTTCATATATTAATTTGAGACAAGAGAAAGTCTCAAATTAACGAATATAGTGATCTTTGTAAGTTTTGCAAGAATACTTTCGAAAATGATATAATAAGATATTACTGAGATTCAAATGATTTGCAATTGCTTGACCGGACAGTCTGAAAGATGATGAGGAAAACATGTTTGTGTACAGCTCTTAAGGGAAGCACAGACACAAAACAAGTTGTCTCCTAATGCCTACTCTGGAATAAAACCAAGCCTGGGTCGTGTAGTTAAGAGATATCCAATCATGCTAGGTATCAGCCTTACTGTATGAATAAAAGGTTAAATTCCTCAGATAAACATGATGAGAAACCACAATAGTATCTTCTGGTTGTTAAGTTATCCTTTAATTCTATGAGATTTTGATCCGGAGTTGGTTGTTTTGCATACAACACCTCCATGTTCAGTATGTTTTCGGTGCATGCTTGGAGTTGTTGTGGAGGTTTGAATGAAGGGTACTCTACATGAGTTCATTGAGGGCCAAACTTATTCTGGCATGCCAAGTGGTGTTAAAATGAGTTTGGCCCTTGATGAACCGGAATAGGTGGCTCATCATTTAAATTCTAACACTGCCTCTGAGCATGCACCACAAGTGAAAACATATTTTGGATATTGTATGTAACACAACCAATGGAAAATCATAGGGGACCAACTCCCGACGAAAAATCCCATTAAGTTAAAAGGATAACTCTATTGAGTTGCAAAGATATGGTTCACAAGTAGGCTCCATATGCCTCAATAATGATATAAAACAGAAAAATCATTTGCAGATATCACCAGAATGAAAGAAAACCAATGGTTAAAAGATGATGATAAGAAAAGCACCAAGGACTGTGCCGTGCAGAGAGCCATATCGCAACAGCCGCAAGCCTCCTGCATTGGTTGATACATTTCCTCCAATTTGGCAACTACCTTTTGCACCCAAATCCAATGGCATGGTGTACCTTGGTTCACAAGTGCAAATATTTTCTTTCAGTTTGGGCTGGAAGAATAGGCAAGAAAAACGTACCTTACAAAGTTCCAAAAATCTTTAAGGCAGGCAAAAATATGCAAACAAAGGAAATACTACATAAATATTATTCCAAGGAGGTTGAAGTAAACATATTAAGCCAATTGTTTCTTTTGAACAATAACAGCTTCGAACATTTAAAAGTGCAGTCTTGAAAGTCCACATTCACAAAAGTTGGAAAGCAGAAAAATTTATTATCGGAGAAAAAAATAAGAGAAAATTGAATCTGAAACCTACCCCTGACTCCCAACAAAGTTATCTAGATTCTCCAAAATACAGCCGGCTTCACAAACGAGGATCCCACTGACCTGTATCATTTTTCATAGTGGTCATGTTCAACAACATTAGTATAAACCCAATTTCTTGTCCAACTTTCAGAAACAGCATGTGAAACTCGAGGCAATTAGAACTGAGAGCTAGCGGATTCTTCCTAAACATACCTCATCAAAGGAAATAATATTGTTCATTGCTCCAAGGTTTAAAATAACCTGCCAACCAGTATTATCCAAAAATGAATGAATAATTTGTTGATGACTAAGGTGCATCATGAAGACATTTGTGATCCAGCAGTAAGCCCAAATTCCATCAATGATCCGAGAAAACTTCCACCTTGTTTCCATAATACCTTCTTCCTCACTATGAGAACCAGAAGTTGTTGGCAACATATACTACTGCTATGACCATAGAGGGTAATCAAAATACAATACTGCAAAAGAGCTGTAGTAATGTGGAAAATTGGCTGGAAATTCTAACCTCATCAAATACTGGGACGCTACCTCCCACCAAGCCAGTGTTACCTCCTTGTGGTACAACTGCTAAAGATCTGGAGTTACAATACTGAAGAATATCAGAAACCTGCCAGCACAACCAAGTGGTAATTGCAATTTGTGAGAGTAGTGGTCACACCAAGTGGCTACAAGGATTTAAGCCTCAAAGCTAAGTCTCCAGAAAAAGTTCCAGCCACAATGACCTATCACACTGTCATGAAGTTTACACGGAGGCCAATAATTCAACCCAGAAACCAGTAAACCAGGAACAAAGGAAGACCTTCTTAATGAAATTGTCAAGATCAAAGTACACATTCCTGCAAGGAAGCTCACAATTTTCACGTATGAGTTCATCATTGAGTGTTACTGTTATAAGAGTTGTCCTTTAACTCAATGGACTTTTCATGAGGAGTTGGTTCCTTTTTAATTTTTCATTGGTAGTTTTGCAGAGGATATCCATAATTTCTTTCCACTTTTGTCATGCATTCTTGGAGGTAGTGATTAAATTTGAATGAAGAGCAACCTATTTTGGTTCATGGAGAGCCATACTCATTTTAGCACCCCTTGGCATGCCAAAATGAGTTTGACCCTCAATGAAGCTATATAGAATGTTCTTCATTCAAACCTCCATATTACCTCCAAACATGCACCCAAAAACTTACCGAATATGGAAGGTCTGTATGCAAAACAACCAACTTCCGATCAAATCTACAGTTGAATTAAAGGATAATTCTACTATCCCAGTACAATTTTGCAATAAGTTGAAAGTTCCAAGAAGTGAAATTCTAACTTGTTGGGTGGTTTGTGGTTTGAGTAGCAGCTGGCTTTCACCATGGTACTTGTGCATCCAATCAATGTTGGCCACTGCTAACTCATCTTTGTCCACAACAACACCCCGCTTCCCTACAATGTCCTTAAATTTTTGCACGTCCTTTTCCTCAAGCTTCGAATATCTGCTGTCTCTGGTGGCTTTTGATGCTATGCCTGCAAGACCCCTGTGCCATTTCTTTGAATGCATCACTTGAGAGGATCCTCCATAAACATTTGCAATCCATCTCTGGGCGTCAAATCCTGCATTCACTGAGGGAAGGAAAGATAATGATCACTCAATGCATATTTCCAAAATTAGTTCATGTCCAGCTCAATTCGACAAAATGCATTTGGAGGGGGAAAAAAGAAAGAAAGAAAAGGAAAAAACTCTGCGACAGATCCACTACCTAATCTCCAACCTCAAAACAGACACTATCAATAGGCAAACCACTTCCAAAACACACACACTTCCAAAAACTAATTTATAATTCAGTGTTCATTTGGGCAACCTATAGGAAATGGCCAATGCCTTGGTGCCAAATCCTGCATTAACTCAGAAAGGAAAGATAATGATCACTGACTGCATATTTCCAAAATTAGTTCATGTCCAGCTCAATTTGACAAAATGCATTCCGAGGGGGAAAAAAACGGCAACAACTCTGCAACGGATCAACTACCTAATCTCCAACCTCAAAACAGTCGCTGTCAATGGGCAAACCTCCTCCAATACACATAGTTCTGAAGAAGTCCATAAATCAGTAAAATATTTTGGACATTAGAGGCTTCACCTTGATGCAGGCCACGATGATTGCACACTTCTTCCTGCTGCGTGAAATTTTTCTCAAACTGAGGGCTTTGTGTCATCAACACTCCTCCCAAAATTCTTGCTTTCAGCAATTCACACGCGGCTCTCCTTGCTGACAACATCGCTAAAAACCAACAAAATTTCCTTTGGGCTGCTATTCACAGTCCCCGAAATGCTCATGTGGATTGAATTTTCACCAGATTTGGAATTTCAATCAGACCTGCACACTTCTCCCAAAACCCTGATGTGTATGAAAAACCAGAAAACCACTCAATCCGACACCTAAAACTCTCAAACCTGTCCGGAGTCTCAATTTTGAAGTCCAAAGTGGAAAAGCCCATATGGACACATGTGGGTCAGCTTGAACCGAATTTCAATCAGGTCTGCACACTTCTCCCAAACCCCTGATGTGTATGAGGGACCAGAAAACCACTCAATTCGAGACCTAAAAACTCTCAAACCTGTCCGGAGCCTCAATTTTTACGTCCTGAATGGAAGAGCCCATACGGACACATGTGTCTGAACATAATTCTGCAAAATGAGAATATTCTGCCCTGGGGTTAAGCATTTCAATTCAGACCCATTGTAGCAAAAAGAATTTCAAAATCCAACTTTCCAATTGCCACACAAACCCATAAGGTGACACATCGCGTGCAAACGAAATCGATCGTGTCAAAGATTTTGTGGCAACAACAAGAAACAATCGATTGCCGAAAACCCAACAAATAAATTCGAAAGACACACAAACTGAGCGCCAGATCTGAAGTTTATGCACACAGCAAGTGTAAAAATGTCCTGCCAACCCCGAGCTCAATTTACAAAAGTCTCAACATAACCCAACTATCGCCATTAAGCTTAAAGCACTCTACACACATGCATACATTCTTTAGGCCGACAAAAGTCCTCACAGGAATTCATGTCAGATGGATGGCGAACTGGGAAGACCGAATTTGTATGTTTACTTGCACAAACTATCGGTGTGCAACCAATCGACCGTAGCAGCTGCATTGCTGGACGAGAAAGTATCTTCAGAATCGATTTTCAAATTGCTTAGGGCCAGAACAAGTCCGAAACTGAGGGCTCTTGATTCAATGAGTCATTGAGGTTGACTTAAGCAACTTAATTAACTTAACCCAAAAGATTTTAGTAAATTGTTGAAGAATGTACATAGGTATTGAAGTGCATTGTGGGTCCTCCTGCATAAGTTAGTGGCCAGCAATCGACCTTTGAATCTGCTGGAATTGTGGTTAATGAATTTGTACTTAGTTAATTAATGTAAGAATTAGCCTAAAAAACCCTGGAGCCTGTAGAATAAAGAAGAAACTGTACACTCTAAACTCCGTAGTATCAACACCTGTGGCAGCCAAAGTGCACGTGATATTACGGAGTTTTGTAGTGTTAACATGGATGCGTGATACTATAGAATTAGTGTAGCATGTGACATTATGGAATAACACAAAGGAGATGTGAGGACAATTTCAATTTGTTCTCCCGCCACCTACGCTAGTGCGGTCCACTCCACTTGGCCTTCCCGGGCGATGTGGCGGACGCATGCACCAACATTCAACAAGTGGCATAAGAAGAAGAAGAATAAGAAGAATAAGAAGGTGACACTCCACATGTTGACATATGACGCAATGCAAGGGTGTGGGTTGACTTCTTTGATGGTTTGCATTAATGACAAATTTCGTGATATAAGGGAGAGAAATGTGACAATAAAGAGTGAGATTTGAACTACAAACATCCGTTCCCTAGGGTTTCAGGACATTAAAGAGTGTGTGACATTATGGAGGTTGATATTACGAAGTTTAGGGTGTATCTTCCTGCCAGTTTTGACGTTGAGGTAGACGTGCCTATTTCGGTTAGCTTGCTGAACTTATTCAGACACTTATATTTGAGTGGCATGCAGTTAAGTGTGATTCTAAAAACAAACACGAAAAAGACATGTGTTCACAAGAGATTGGACCATATGCTCAAACTATGATAATTATTCTAGGTTCGATAGTTAGTATAATTTAATGAGCAGAAGAAACTTCACACCATCTCGTCCCAATTGCATATTCCACATATCCTCAGAGAAGTGTGACTACACTAATTATCCCAATTAGTGAGGGAGGGCTAATAGCGCGTGTGGGAAACAAGTGAAGGTGATACTAATTTTCTTTACACTATGAAATTGGTGCCACCAAAAGATCTAGAAAGCATTGTTCATCCTAGTACTATTCATTGAAAATACTATTCACTGAAAGTACCTACACTATTCATCCTGGCATTATTTGCTGACAAACATGTATTTGCATATAATTTTTTTATCACTCTACAAGGACCTTAGAGCATGCACTAATTTTCTTGAAATATATGGTAAATGAGAATGTATTCATGAAATTTAGTATCACTCAGTAAAAAAATTCAGTCCTCACTAATTTTATGACTTGACAAAATAGTGTGTATTTCGGGAATTAGTACCACATGCACTAATTAGGATAACCAATGTAGTCAGACAAAAGTAACTAGTGACGTTTCTTTTCATTTGTTTTTCTAATATGTTCCTTCACCCTATATAAGCACACTTCATAATTGTCATTCTTGTAAGGGGGTCTCTATTGAGATAGTTTTCGGAGCTTTGAACACTCATCACATGCATCCTTATGTCAAATTCACGTAAGGTCACAGTTGGTTTTCGGGTAGCCCGGTCTTTCTAGAAGAGTGCACCAAAGCGTGTGCGCTAATTTTACTATCAATTATTTGTTTTATTTACACAATCGTGTGATATGAACAAGTCTGAACATTGTTGTATATCCTTACCAACAACTTTCGTAACATCAACTAGTAACGTTGAAATCATTCAAAATTTTAAAAGTAACTAAATTGTGATTTTAACACATTGACAATACAACTGCATGTCATAAAAAATCATAAATGTTCACTTTGATTGAGTCCCATTGCGACATTGAGTAAGCTCATGTCTTATGTTTCCTTAATTGATATATCATTTGTTTGTGAAGATCTAACTTCACAACTTTTGTGGTAAGGTAGATGAGGCTAATTCAGCTAGAGTCCTTAATCGGACACCTATTTTTGGTTCTTAATCGACGGTATAGTCGCTTTAATTCAGTGGGTGAGTAATACATGGTGATTTAGTCACTACATTGATGATATTGGGTTGGGGTTAGTTGTCATGTAGGTTGTTTGCCCACTAGATTCTAGAGAAAATGTAGATTCCACTTGATTAAATCTACATTTCCACTAGAATTTGGCAGACGAGTGGCCTACATGGAAACTAATCTTTAGTCACCTTCGTAAAAGTCAAAGTACACTTGCCATCCTTCATAATGAGGAGTGCTATCCACTGAGCTATGACACATTTGATTTTTGTGTCCAAGGTGGGCAAATTTGGAGGCGGCATGTGGTTGTGAGGTGCCGACCAACTTGTGTTGTGGGTATTTTATAATGAAAAACAATTCGACAACATGTTATCTTACATGTGACCATTTTAGAGACATGACACAACCAAGTATTGGCATTCAACTTGGTTTCATTGGCATCAACCCATGTAGAATCTATTATTTAATTTGTCCACTTACACAACATTGAACGATAAAAGAGTTTCCCCCTATAACACCACATTGGAAAGTAGAGAATCTTTGATTCTAGAGCCTAGATCAACAATTCCGATTTCAACAATTCCAAATTCTTTGGTCCATATTTGCAATAGCTAACATGCTCAAGCTTCTAATGTTCAAATCCATCGGCTAGATGATTCCATAGAATTGGAGGTAGCCTCATCTACCTTAGCTGGAACGGCCTACAAAAGCTGCTAGAATGTAGAAAACATTCCCATTATTATCCACATCACGGATATAGTGTTGCAGGTTTGTGCCATACCAATAGCCTTGCTTTTCAAGGGTGCCCATCTTTGTTATAACATCAACTAGGCATGATCAATGTCATCATCAAATGAATCATAGGTCACAAGGCTGCTCAAAATGTGCAGAATGAAGGTGTCTCAAGAGAACATGCATGAATAATGTATGATTGGTAGTGAAAAATGAATGGGATGACTTGCATGTTTGATTTCCATCAACTAAAGATTAGAAGACACGACTTCAAAGGATGGTCGAAATACAATCATACAACCTCTAAGGATGTTCGGGTCCATATTTGTTGCGTTTGGTTTCGAGAATAACCACAACCAATTCATTTGTAACACTAGCTAGAGGCATGTTGACACTCATGTGCTTTAGATTCACACATTGACACCGCCGTGGTTCCTCATGTGCAAACAATTATTTTTTCAATACCTTGCAGCTAATGTTATGAGGGACTCGTTGGAAACCTATGGGATTTAGTTGTAGCATTTGGTACATCAATAAAAGGCTCAGTATTAAACATCTCATCTTCAAGAACATGGTTGTTAACCTTGAACTTGTCCACTTGAACCTCATTCAGTATGCGATCTTCCTCATCAACCCCTTTAGTGTCGTTGTCGAGGATGTTTAAGTTGTGTGTTCCTCCAACAACTTTTTTCTGGAAGCACCAACTTCTTTGCCCAACATTATAGATGTATCATCATTCTCGGGCTATGAAATAATCGATCCAGATGGAATCTCTACCCAAGAATGCAATTTAACCCTCGAAATGTATCGTTGTCCATGAAAATAATCCGCGAACCTCCAGAACCAGTATTCCATATCTCATGATTTGTTGCCGAAAGTCTTGCAAGTATCGTCGCCCGTCCTGGTGGAAGGTACGCTTCTACAAGCCTCGCCACGGCATCTAGAAACCTCGTTGATTCCTCGTGCCAATGTATAGCATATTTGGTTGGTGAATCGCTGCATACAGTAAGCAATAGTTTACCTCCCCCTCCAACAACATTTGTACTTGGGACCTTTTTGGAGGGGCAAATAACTCCAATAATCACATCTCTGACTGATTCGAAATCACGCGCCTTAGAGCTCAATTATGAAATGAATTGAAAATTTGTGACAGATGTTGATGAAAAATACTACATTTGACAAACACATAACACAACCATAACACATCACTATGGTTCCAAAACTAAGAAAATCTGTGAAGGAGACCGAAAGCCGTAATGTGAAGACATATTTATGTAGAGGTGTTGGTACATGGAGTGGGTCTATACATGGACTTGTGGGTTGATTCGCATCATAAGCGATTACGTCTATTATACATGTATTATGCATGTATACCATATCTGTATCCGTGAGTACATACCTGGTGTCAAGGATTGAACCTTTGTGGACAATCTGAAGAAAAATTTGGAGCAGAATGAAGTGACTTCATCTGTACAATGTTTCACAGGCTTCTTACAGAAAATCTGAAAAAAAATTCGGAGCAGAATGAAGTGACTTCATGCGTACAATGTTTCATGGGCCTCTTACAGAAAATCTGAAGAAAATTCCAGAGCAGAATGAAGTGACTTCATGCGTACAATGTTTCACAGGCTTCTTACAGAGAATCTGAAGAAAAATTTGGAGTAGAATGAAATGCCTTTCCTGCCTCCGATGTTTCCCATGCTTCTTATGGTCACTGGGACAAGTGGAGCAGTAAGCTCTCAATTCCTTGTCAGATTCTAACGTGATGCTATCTCTTTCAAAGATCGAGTATTGTGATTTCTTCACAGAGTGATTTAACTCGATGCTATCTCTTTCAAGAATTCAATCCTGAATTTTCCCAGAACAAATTGAACCTTAGTGCTTATGATCTTACTCCAGCGTGTGTGCCCATGTATTGACTAGGATAGTCAACCACACTTGAGATGTACACTAAAGAAGATATTTAGTGTCACTTACTATTTGGAATTACGCAATGGACATTCTAGAACGTTAACATCTTTACTTGGTAGAAAAGTACATTAATAATAAAAAGATATAAGAATGTGTAACTCCAAAAAGTAAGTGATGTTAAATATCATATTTAATGTAGTGCTTTGTATGTAATTACCATAATGTAGATGGTCCTTAAACAACGGTCACTTTGAGCATTGAGCATAGATTTTACTATTATATCCAACAATTTTATATGATTGTCATTAGCAATTGACATAGGATTCCAATGCACCGGCAAAGGTCTTATTTAAATTCCGTATGTAAATATCGTTGAGATTCAAAATTTCATTGGTAAATGATCCAAAATCAAACATTGAAACATTGTTTTAAGGCAGTGGACATTCTTAGTATACAAGGTTTTAATGTGCTCTACTTTACTTCTGAATGGACGTGATCATTCACCAATGTCAGTGTTCAAGCTTAATTTCCATGTGTGATGTGAATGGGTGCCAACTAATCTGATGACAACACATGGAAAATATATTCAGAAAAGAAATTAATTCATGCCCAAAATGAAGTAAAAAAGTGAGGTAATATACATGTCATGCAGTTGCTTGGCTTGGTCCTAAGGCCTTTAATTATTAACACGTTTTAGCACTTCATAAGTATACATGTTGATTTCACATATCAAAGTTGGCCCTCCAAATCTCCACCAAATACCCCTTCAAATCATGGCAAGCATCTCTCCAAATCACAGATTGGTACTTCGTAATGTGAGAGGGCTTGATTATGTCACTTGTCTTAATCGGACACCTATATTCGAGCATTGTATGCTTAAGTGTGGATCTAAGAACAAACACCAAAAGACATGTGTTCTAAAGAGATTGAGCTATGTGCTCTAAATATGTTTAGCCATTTTAGTCTCAATAGTCAACAGAATTGGGCAACTTAGATGATCATTAATAAGAATAAAGAATTATGAATTTGATGACGAATGAGTTTTTCATATGCCCTTCTAATATTATAAGAAAAATAAATATTGCCTCAATTTGAGTTTTGCTAATCATCTCACACTACTCGTGTGTTTCAAATATTAAGAAAAGGGGGTGGAGAGGTAAAAGTGTCCATTTTAGGCATGCTTTACCTTAGACATCCTAGAAGATTTTTGAAGCCAATTACAAAATGTTGTACAAGAGTTCACAAAAACCAATTCAATTTGTTTGAGGTATGTGAGCCTAAATGGACACTTCCTTAAACACTTACCTATCATGGATCTAAAATGAAGATCATAATACATAATCTATCCATTTTAACAAAATCTGAAAAGATTCAAGGGTTTTAAGGATGAAATTTTCAAGTTTGGGCAACTAATGAAAATTTTGCTAATTTTTAAAACTTTAAGAAATGACTTGATGGAGGCCCGACTGCACTTGGATAAAGCAATGTTAGAATGAATATATACATATCATAACACCTTTTGGTCCCAATATAGTAATCAACTCAACTTCACCTACATCCCCACCAATACACCTTCACCGGCAAAGGCATGAGAATTATGCCTCACATAGTCTCATAGACCAATCCTATATTTGGATCCATAACCCACTACTATATACTAGCTACACCAACCCCAGGCTCACACATAACTAGGACGACTTCCTTGTACAACTCACCATCCCTCCTCCATAGCATCCTTAACTCCACATACCAACCACCCTCCACATATCCCGCTGTCAATATCATCAACCAACCTACAACTCTTTAATAACCTCTTCAATCTACTTTCTCATTCGAATCTCCTCAAAACTCGACCCTCATTTGCAAAAAATCAAGAACCTATCATACACACGATGGCCAAATGCATTGACCAAACATGCACCACCTCTTTCACCAACCATCCCTACAACAACTTAAAGTCAAAATTACCTATAATGGATTCTACGTATAGGTACATATCCAAAAGAAGGCCATAATAAGTCATTTATGACTTATTTTTCAAAAATCTAGACAATATTCACCCTTACTCCAAAGAAACCAAGCTCAACTCTCATGTTCATCATTTGAATTTGCCAACATGTTGAAATTAGTTTATTTTGTTGTCAAACCTCTACATACACTCTCAAGATAAAAGTGTCACATACGTGAATATACCACTCATTCGTCCAACATAAAAACTTGATTCCGTGTAGGTTGTGGCCGATTCATCTCAAATGACTTCGCCTCGAGAAAGTCGAGGTTTTTGATACTAATTATGGTGCCAAATAAACTTTACAAAAATCAAACCAGGAATGGCTACTATTTCAGGACCTTTATGTTGAACGAATGTGAGGTGTGCTTGTATGCAATAATTCCCTCTCGCCACATATGCTGAAATCTAAAGAGTAGGCTTTTGAAAGGTCAACTGCTACATGTAGTAAACAATAGGTGTGTAGGTAGTGCCGTATTAAACTCGTCGGACTTTATGGTTTCTTGGTTACTTTATTATCCGGTGCTGCTTCTTAGCAAGTGCAATGACCTGCAAAGGTAGTCGTTTTAGGGCACAATTTGATCAATGAACGGGGAGAACCGACCGCCACTTATTACAGATGAACCAGTTGACTTTGAGAAACAACCAAATCAAAGTTCAACACTTCAGTAATATCATCTATCATTTTAGAGGAATCTATGGAATATACCTCCCAACTAATAAAGATTGATCGAAAGATCACAGCATGTAACCGGTTGGACTTGGAAACACTACATTAGGTTTTTGACTGATTATGCCCAAAAATCTCCCCAGACATTGACTTTGATGCCCAATAATTCGTTTTGTTTGTTTGCACAGGACACGACTCGAACAGCGGCCCTGAAGTTCGATTTCATTGCAGTTAAACAAATAATCTAAAGCAGTGGGACCGTATATATCGAGCAGATGGAGTGTTAACAGTGTGGCGGCTAGCCCCATTCTCCGGTGGAAATTGAAAACTGATTCAGAACCCAAGAGTCAACAAGAAGGCACATAAAACAAGGCATGATTGCCACAGTTGTATATACATACAGTTGGAACTACATCACGTTGATTACTGTGGGTTGAAAGTTAGGGTGGGAAGGAAATACCGTGGCCCGCTGCATTTTACTACACCAAAATATGATATTTAGTGTCACCAATTCTAATCGTCTTGCTCAATACTGATTGTAAACTGCAGTATAGTATCACCAACACTAAATGTTAACCCAACATTATTTGTCGTTCCTTGTAAATTTTTGGGGGGATTATAGATTTACAGTGTGTCGATCACTGTCACTTACCAAGTGATTTTTCATTCAAATTTCAATCACCTGTGACAATATTTCATCACAAGTTGCTAGCCAATGGATGAACTCATCCATCATCCATAACAATATTTGTTCACTTGTTCATAAGAAGTGTCATCAAAAAAGTTACAATAGTGACATAAAATACCATACAACACTAAATATCATATTTAGTGTAGTATGGGCTCATGCCGTCCCAATTCTTTGCACCCCTGCATAAGAACACATCACTTTAACATGGTCTTTCCCTCCCCCCCCTAGGTTCCATGTGGTCCCCTTGCCTTTCCAGAACGATGGGGAATAGCAGGGCTATGGCCTCGCCACGATCACATTGTTTGTTGTATATAGATGTGTGGGTTGAAAATTAGGGTGCCTCACAACAATTTTGAACTCTAGGTTAATGACATATCAAGGTCATGTGTCGTCTTCTTAGAACAATGTCATAGGGTGGGTTGCATTGAGGTGAAGAAGCGAGTAGGTAGGTTTTGGAAGAGATAACCCTAAAATCTACTACTACTACTACTACTACTACTATGGTAAGTGAAATGACAATTTCTTAGATATAAAAACGTTTAACATGCCCCAACAATTTATGTGAGTGTTACTTCTTTTTTATTCCATGTAACAGTTCCTATTCCTAAGCATATGATAATGTGTGAGGATATTCATAACAATTTTAAGCAATGTGTGTTCGTTCATGTGGGCCCTAAGAAATAATCATGGGATGCCCCAACCTTGTTCAAGGAGACCCAAATTAAGTCTAAATCTTCAGTAGGCTGAGGCATCCCATGGTTACATTCTCAAGACCCACATGAACGAACACACACTACTTAATAATATTATGTTCCTAGAGCTCAGCAAAGGCGTGGATCAAGAAAAGCGACATTCCCCAAAATTATCGCGCTATGTCAAAGTTATAGTGGGCCACAGCAATAGTAGTTGCTTTTGCCTGTATCATTGGACCATGCGAATCAATAGTGCACGAGCTGAGTAGAAGGAGAGAGGGCTCAACAAGATGTTCGATCCAATTATTGCATCAAACAAACCCACGATGACCAGGTGTGAGAAGGGCACAAACTTTCATTCAACAACATGGTAATCCTGTGGACCGATTCTCAAAATTAGAGAATACGTACTGAATTATGTCATACGCACAAAGATTCACAACACGTGGTTGATGAGAGTCTTTCCAATTGCTTGCCTATCTCATCATCAACAATCAACAACCATCGAAAGGATCGTACAACGATTATACCCTCCACCCAAAGTCTCTTTCTTAGGGTGAACCAAACATTCAAAGACATTCGCCTCATAATTCAAGAAGCTCTTTAGTGATGTGCACAATTAATCTCTTGCCAATGGAAATTAAGTCAACGTGAACATCTGTACCTGCTCAAGGTCGTTCTCACTGAGAAGTAAAAATGGAAGGACACACTCTGAATGATTCACAAATGCAGGGGCATTTGGCCAGTTTAGGAATTCAGCCTTAGTGCAGCCAAGGAGAAGGAAGACCTTGGTGAGAATGTTCGGTGTGCTATGAAATGTGAAGCATTCGATAACAGCAATGTAAATTCCTCTGCCACGAGCTACCACATACAAAAGACCAGCAAGTAATTCCATCAAACGCATGGAATGACGAGCATTGAGAATGCTCCGACACTCCTCTTGCATGGCAATTGATGATTCAAGAAATTTGTAAAAAAGAGAATTGGGTGGAGATGCGTCCCATCCAAAACTTTATTGATATGATACATTGAGTCTCCACTCTATACAACTTCATGCAGATGGCAGCAACTGGTGACTCTAATAAGAATTAAGGAAAAACCTGAAAAATAAGTTCAGGCAAGTAATTAAGTGGAAGACAAAGGAAACCACCTTCCTTCAATTTGTAATTAGTGAAGTGATCAGGTGCAAAGCACACCTAATAATTAAGGCTCTCGTAAGAAGATGTTGGGTGCAAAGCGAGGCTTGTGCTTAACTTTGCTCACCTCCTGTGGTAAAGCTACCGGAATAGGTATGAGAGGTTCAGCCTCAAGTCTAACCTCTGCAGTATTAATTTGATCAGAGTTTCAAAGGCCAAGTATCAAAATCTCTCATACCTTGTTATCCATTCGTCCATGTATCTACAATCCGCATAAATGGCAATTAAACCTCCCTGTTTGTTTGGTGAGACCCGAAAGATGGAGGACCACCTTCACATATCATCCTCCTCATCTTCACCACTTCTTAACCTCTGTTCGGACTCGTTGTCCTGTAATCTCATCTGCTCTCGGAAATTCCTTAGAAATGCCTCCACCTTCTGATCGACATCCTTATCGCATTCTAACTCCTTCAGATCCCGATCATAAAATTTATCGTCATCCAGAACCCTCACTTCCCGAGCTGGAGCAGACATTTGTCTTCCCAAACCTGGTTGAACCAATGCCACAGTTTCCCGAGATGCCGGGAAAGAATTTAACCTATCGCAATTCACCTTCCGTTCACAGCTATTTACAGCTTCTTCTTCTTCTTCCTGATCTAAGCGTTCGGGAGATTGCACCTCAAGGGTTGGTGCCCCGTCGACATCTCCAGCAATCATCGATTCAGTGTAAGTTGACAGAGGAGTACAAACAGGGTTTTCCTCAGCTATGTCAGATTTAGCCACAAAAGGTACAATGGCCAGCTCATTACACTCCACTTCCATCGGTGCAGCATCATCGGCAGCATCTGAATCTGCAGGAGGTGGAGGAGGTGGAGGAAGTAGTTCAAGTTGAACATCGGCAGCATCTTCATCGTCGTCTTCTTCTTGGAGTGGAGGAGGTGGAGGAGGAAGTGCAAGTGGAATATCGGCAGCATCTTCCTCTTCGGGAAGTGAAGGAGGTGGAGGAGGAAGTGCAAGTGGAATATCGGCAGCATCTTCGTCTTCGGGAAGTGAAGGAGGTCGAGGAGGAAGTGCAAGTGGAATATCGGCAGCATCTTCCTCTTCGGGAAATGGAGGTAGAGGAGGAGGTGCAAGTGGTGCAGAAATGGAAACTGACTTACTCACATCTATTAATGCCGATTGAGGAGAGTCAGAAACAGATTCTTGAGTAGGAACAGTTGGAGGCTTTCGTGCAGAATGCCTCACCTTTAAATTTGACTCAGGAACAGGGGATACAGGTTCTTCGACAGAAGAAAAGTCAAGGGAATTGCTTAGACTCTTCATCAACCTTTGAGGAGAGAACTGTGCGACTTGAAGAGGGGAAGACTTCACTGGACTGGGAACAATGGTTGCAGGTTCTTTGACAGAAGAATCAAAGAGGTTGCTAAGACTCTTCCTCAACCTCTGAGGGGACGGGGACTGCACAATCTGACATGGAGAGGATTGTGCGACCTGAAGAGGAATTGACTTGATTGGACTGGAAACATTGGCTACAGGCTCTTTGACAGAAGAAGAATCGAAGATTTTGCTAAGGCTCTTCATTAACCTTTGAGGAGGCGGGGACTGCACAGCTTGACGAGGAGAGGATTGCGCAACCTGATGAGGGGATGATGACTTGACTGGACTGGAAACAATGGTTGCAGATTCTTTACCAGAGGAAGAATGAAAGAGATTGCTAATGCTCTTAATCAACCTCTGAGGAGGTGGAGACTGCAGTATAACCTGACGAGGGGAAAACTTTACTGGACTGGAAACAACGGTTGCATGTTCTTTGACAACAGAAGGTTTGTAGTAGTTGCCAACGTTCTTCAACGAGCTCTGAGGAGAGGGAGCCTGGACAACTGGACGTGGAGAAGATTGCGCAACCTGAAGAGGTGATGACTTCACTGGACTAGGAACAATGACTGCAGGTTCTTTGACAGAAGAAGAATTGGAGAAATTGCTAACACTCTTCGTCAAGCTTTCAGGAGGGGTAGACTGCACAACCTGACGTGGAGAGGATTGCGCGACTTGAAGAGGGGATGAATTAGCTGGACTGGGAACAATAACTGCAGGTTCTTTCACAGAAGAATTAAAGAGGTTGCTGGAGCTCTTGATCGGGCTCTGAGGAGGTGGAGTCTCCACAGACTGACATGAAGAAGACCTCACTGAACTTGAAACAAAGGTTGCAGGCTCTTCAATGGAAGAAGAATTGGAAAGGTTGCTAAGGCTCTTTGACGAGCTCTGAGGAGGGGTAGATTGCACAACCTGATTGGAAGAGGATGACTTGACTGGGCTGGAATCAATGTTTGCAGGTTCCTTGACGGAAGAAGAATTGGAGAGGTTGCTGGAGCTCTTGATCGGGCTCTGAGGAGGGGGAGTCTGGACAACCTGACGTGGAGTGGATTGCGCGACCTGAAGAGGGGATGACTGAGCTGGACTGGGAACAATAACTACAGGTTCTTTGACGGAAGAAGAATTGGGGAGGTTGCTAACGCTCTTCTTCGAGCTCTGAGGAGGTGGAGTTTGCACACTCTGACGTGGAGAGGATTGCGCAACCTGAAGAGTGGATGACTTCACTGGACTGGAAACAACGGTTGCAGGTTCTTTGACGGAAGAAGAATTGGAGAGGTTGCTGGAGCTCTTGATCGGGCTCTGAGGAGGGGGAGTCTGGACAACCTGACGTGGAGTGGATTGGTCGACCTGAAGAGGGGATGACTGAGCTGGACAGGGAACAACAACAGCAGGTTCTTTGACGGAAGAAGAATTGGGGAGGTTGCTAACGCTCTTCTTCGAGCTCTGAGGAGGTGGAGTTTGCACACTCTGACGTGGAGAGGATTGCGCAATCCGAAGAGGGGATAACTTTACTGGACTGGAAACAACGGTTGCAGGTTCTTTGACGGAAGAAGAATTGGAGAGGTTGCTGGAGCTCTTGATCGGGCTCTGAGGAGGGGGAGTCTGGACAACCTGACGTGGAGTGGATTGCGCGACCTGAAGAGGGGATGACTTAGCTGGACAGGGAACGACAACTGCAGGTTCTTTGACGGAAGAAGAATTGGGGAGGTTGCTAACCCTCTTCTTCGAGCTCTGAGGAGGTGGAGTTTGCACACTCTGACGTGGAGAGGATTGCGCAACCCGAAGAGGGGATAACTTTACTGGACTGGAAACGACGGTTGCAGGTTCTTTGACGGAAGAAGAATTGGAGAGGTTGCTGGAGCTCTTGATCGGGCTCTGAGGAGGGGGAGTCTGACGTGAAGTGGATTGCGCGACCTGAAGAGGGGATGACTTAGCTGGACTGGGGACAACAACTGCAGGTACTTTGACGGAAGAAGAATTGGGGAGGTTGCTACGGCTCTTGATAGGGCTCTGAGGAGAGGGTGTCTGGACAACCTGACGTGGAGAGGATTTTGCCACCTGAAGAGGAGAAGACTGCAGACGAGTAGGAGACTGCACAACCGCCCGAGCGGGGGACTCAACTACTCGAGGAGGAGCAGGAGATTGGACAACTTGCTTAGGAGTCTGAACAACCTGACGGGAAGTAGTATCCTCGACCACCTTACGACCGGAAGATTGAACAGAACGTGGAGGAGAGGACTGGACTATCTTAGGATGAGATTTCACAACCTGACGAGGGGGGGAATGCACGACCTTGCGAGGTGAGGATTGGATGGATTTTCGAGGAGAGAGTTGGCCTCTGCGAGGAGGAGATTTGACAAGCTCCCGAGAGGGAGGGTTGACAAGCTGGCGAGGGGAGGAATGCATGTAAGGAGGAGAGGAATGCATGAAAGGAGGAGAGGAATGACCCACTGGAAATGACAGGGGCTGCTCATAGCTGGGACCATCATCTACCCTGGATGCAAAAAGAGGCAGCGGGCGGGGTGACGACATTTCTGTAGGGAGAGGATGTTTAATCGGAGTATATGGAAGTGAGCCATGATTTCGAGATGAAGTATCCAGAGGAAGAGGATGAAGACCATCCAGAGGAAATGAAGCCCGCCCAATCTGCGCATATGAAAGTGGCACTTGTTGCAGGGATGATGATAAAGTCTTCATGTGGTGAGGATGCAATTCACGTGCAAACCTTGCTTCATCTTCACGTTTGTATCTCTCTTCTACGCTGTCCTCAAACTTTCGCGAATAGGGTATAGTGTGAGAAGAAACGACGGTGGGGTAGTAAGGAGGAAGAGTTACCGAGATCGGTTGGGCAACCCGAACAGACATGGGACTAGCGGTGGCAGCAGCGGCACTTCCCCTCGCAAATTCTGATGATGAGTAGAACAGATCAGGCATGCTTAACCGATCCGTCTGCGATGCCGTTGCAGGCGGCGCCGGGACAGAATAAGTGTCCGTAACTTGGTTGATTTGCTCCTGCGAGCTTCCTTCCTTGGATCCAGAGAGCATACCAGATGTGGCAATCATGATTCCTACAATCATGAAGATAAAGCACAGCGAGGGCGTACACCAATCCGCCATCACCTCCTTCAACCACATCACCGACTCCGGGGGAGGTATGATAGCCATGAGCACCAGAAGAAGTACAAACATGATTGTGAAGAACCTCGTCACGACAATCTCACAGAGTTTTCGGAAAGTTGTGTGCCGTGGTTCGTCATTTCGTTTCATTTGGTTCCTAGCTGCGTCACCCTGGAATCCCTCAAAACCCCTTTGATTCATGCTCTCCAACTGTGCAGATACATCATACGATAACATGCGGGAAGCTCCAGTAGCCATGGTCCTTACTTGCACAACGCACCTAGAAAACACCATGATTTCAGGTTAGATAGGCCGAGCAATTCCACTCGGAGCACTGCAAATTAGAAAATGCCTTCTTCTAGGTTAAGCGATAATTACTATGAGCACCACTCCAGAAACACATACTACTAATGACAGCATGTAATGCTTTCGGGGACTAATAGGAAATGGCCAATCTCTGTTTCCTGAACACAAAATAAGTTGCTTCAATATTGCGACAAGACATAGAGGCTGAATCACCTTGATTGGTGTGCAGGTCGCGATAGCACGTTCCTTCCTGCTCCGCGATTTTTTCCTCAAACGGAGGAGTTTGTATGAATACTCCTCCCAAAAGTCTTGCATTCGACAATTCACCCCCGGGTCTCCTTGTTGACAACATTGCTGAAAATCAACGCAATTTCCCTTGTGCCTTTCACAATCCTCATCTGAGTCGCTTGTGCACGAAATTTGAACTTCAATCAGACTATCGCTCTAAGAATGTGTTGAAGGCCTGCATACTTCACCAACACCCTGGTGGTTATGAGCGACCAGAAAACAGTCAATCTGATACCTTAAACTCTCAGCACTGTAAATCAATCCAGTCACACTCTTCCGCTTGAAGATCTTGACTTAACCAAAACACGTGTGCACAAGTCTGATGCTTGGTCGTTAGACTTTCATACTTTACATCACACGAGATTTGGACTGATCTCCCACAACTGGACTGATCTACCACAACTAGTTAAGCTCATCCTTAGATAAGCAATTCTCGAAGACAGATGGAAAGAAATAATTGACCTCCTTGTGCTGCAGGTAATACTCTTAAGAGAGTTTCTAATGAAGAGACTGATACCAATCCATACGTCAATTCTCACACCCTCATCTCAGAAATTGAAAAGAAGATGACATAATTGTTGGCTTGTACTCACATCGCTACTAGTGAAGCAATCGATCGAGAAAAACTCTTGCAAAAAGTGCAATCACAATAATCAACTCATTTGCGGTGGATCTTGTGTGCGTTTCGCTACGTAGGGTAGGCCAGCCAACGGAAACGACGACTCTACTCCACTTGTAAAAGATTCACACGGAAGAGCATGGAACCAGTCGCACAAGCCACACAAAACAACCAGTAAGGCTTCCAATATTGAGGGAAGGAAATGCTTGACTGGGGGGTCTGATCTATAAATGCGAAGCACAGACAAGGAGAGCATATTCAAGAAATCTTAGAATTCGATTCGCCTATACTAGGACAGCGCGCATCACCGTCACCAGCGGAAGTCTTGCTGTCTCTCAGCACACAAACGAAGACAACGAAACAATGAGAATCTTCTCATCTATCGAGAACGAAGAGAATCCACATAATGTCAACTCCCACATACACTTGAAGTGAACACAAACAACATAGAAAACCATAGCCCAAACTCACCTCACTTCCAGATGCTGAAATACCAAACCGACAACTCCGTTAATGAAGTTGAGATCGCAAAACCCAAAGGGAACACCGCTCCACGCAACAGTCTTACGCCTCCTCCTCCCGCTACTTCAGAACTTCGAAGTACTTTCCATGAAACGCAACGCCCCCCTCCTCCTCAGCGAGCACTAAAGCAATTACAGATCGAAGGCTGAGATCATAGGCTTCATTACAAAGGGGAACGGAATCACCGTTTCTTCAGGCCAATTAGGAACCCGAGTTTGCTCGACAATAGACTCGCAATGCAGGCTCCCCGAGTCTTGACAGCGAAAGACAGGAATCAACCACCGGATGAGATTCAACACACGTAATGGTCAACCTGGTGATGCTAAGATGATGAGAGAGTGAAATCTTGTTCTGTGTGAGACTGCGACACAAGAAACGAAGAAGGCTCCCAAGGATTGACACCGAAAACAAGAATGATCTACCGGATGAGATTCAACACAGCCTGGTGACGCTCAGATGATGCGAACGTGAAATCTTAGTCTGTTTGAGACTGGAACACAAGAAACGAAACCGGAAACAGGGATGATCTACTGGACAATTGGCTCACCTGCAGATGCAATGCAATGCACTGGAAGGGCGGAGACAGGAAGAGAAGGAGGAGGAGAAGAAGAAGAAAAAGGAAATCGGGAAGCTGGAGAAGCTTGAAGGCAAGGGAGAGGAAGAAGGGAAGCTCGGTGCAGGGGGTGGCCCGGTGGAAAGCCGGGTTCCCCGGCGCCGATATCCACCACGTGGACGTCGGAAACCCCCGGGTGGCCCGGGGTTCCCGAGGGGTATAGATCCCACTGACAGCGTGTCTTCTGGTGTACGTTAACATTTCGGTTGAGAAGAGGCTTTTTTAAGAGGGATTTCAGATTTATGACCACCATTTGTCATGCCAAAACCTAATTAAACTTGCTCTCATCAGCCCCTGCCTACTGCCACATACTATCCTAATAATTAATGAGCCTTTGGAAGCTTGTAGGCTGACTTACTACGAAGTCAAGTTAGCACTTTTGAGATGGCTTTCGAATGCGGCTTCGGCCTTTGGCGGAGACGACTTGTTACCCTGCCTTTTATTTTGTAGATAGATATTAAAGGGTTACTTTTTTAGAGGGTTCACTATGAAATACAACTGTGATTTGTAAAGTCTCAATTTTAGGTGATTTGTGAATGTGGATGGAGTAAGGTGTTCATTTTTCATGTTCTCCAACATCTATCGGTTAGATTTACACAACAAAACTCGTGTTGCATTGGCAAATCTATGATGAAACATCTGCAAAAACCGGATTGAAAATCGGACTTCCCCTCATTTAGTTATGGTTGTCGGAAGTGCATGTTTGTTGACCTCTTAACTGGATATGTAGGTCCTCCCAATTGCATTCGCTATCGCTATATTCAGAGTGTAAAGTAGTTATTCATATTTGAAGATGTAGTCCAATCTCTTCTAGACATGTGTGTTTGTGACATTTGCTCTTTGATCCTCACCAAACCACGTACCAATCAAATACAGGGGTCCGGTTAAGAAAACGAGCCACTTAAGACCCACCTACCTTAGCCATGTTCAATCGCAAAGATATTTGGAGTCCATTCGAAATTGATGTTAACTATCAAAGATGATAACTATGATGTCGTAACTCGGTCATGTAGCTTCCATTCCTTCCCCCACGCCCCAAACTATGTTGACAGGGAGCCATACCTCCCCGTCACATAACTCAAATTACATTGTCAATTTAAGTCTAGAATGCTTTGACAAATTTTGCACATTTAATATAATATTTTCTAAGCACATGTATTTTTTGGCATCCATTCTTAGATCCAAACTTGATCACACACCACTCAAATATAGGTGTCCATGTAAGATGAGTGAATGATTTAGGTATGCTTATCGTAGTCTATGATCATTTCCATGCACACCGCAATGTCTCGCATGCAAAACTTTCTAAGGCAAAATGCTCGTGTGTTTGAATGTGGCAACAATTTCCTTAAAACACCATGTGACGCTTGAGTTGACAAACATAAATACCATTCTAAGTACACATGAACCTTGGAAACCCCCCGCCACCCACACACACTCTCACACACACACATAGAAAACCACTTTACAAATCATGGAATCTGCACTTTTGTTTGACCTCCCATAAGCACACGACTCTTCAATTGCAAAACGCTCACCGACATTCTTCATCATTTATAAATCCCTAGCCTAATGAAATTTTCAACTCACAAAGACAATGGCCGTATAGGCATGACGTGGACATGGAAGTGCCTACAATTGGCATGCCTACTTTGCATGGTATTCGTGATATTTTGCACAAGCCCACAACAAGTCTTAAGGCCGAATTTGAACTTGGTCTATGAGATTGAAAATGCATTCTTACAATGAGGAGATCAAAAACAACTACCTATGATTCAACAATGGTTGTTCAAACTAGTGTTGGACTCATATAAGTCTTTTATTGAAACCAACCAGTATCTATAATGAGGAATTCACATTATTTGCTACCAATAGGGTATGGACATTCAATGGTATTTTGTTATTGATACCACGCATGTCTATATATCATGCAAGAATCTTCATACCCAAACATAACTGCCCATTATCAATGTGGTGTAGCATGGTATCGACCCAAATAATAACTCATGTACACAAAGACTCTTTTTACTCATGACATACTTGCCACATGTCAATATTTGATTGGTATTACAAGTTTGATACCTATGGGTAGGTTCTTTGATACCAGTATTGATGTTGATCACTGCTACCATCCAATTCACCTGTATACCACACCAACAATGATTCAAACATTCATGAGTTGATGTAAATCTAGGTCATTTGTATGAGTCCGTCTTTTTTCATGTTAAATTCGAATCTATTCTATAGATTCACCTAAAACGATTGGGTGAATTTCTAAAAAGTCTTGAGCTTCAACCAGTTATTCCTCAAATTCAACTGGTTCATCTGTAACTAGCGGCCAGTTCTCCCCATTCATTCGCTCGTTCTAACCAAAATAACTATGTGGCATATTTTAGGGATTCCTCGGAGATAAGCTAGTGGTCCTAGTATGGGTCCCCATATTACTAACATAATGGGCCAGCTTCCAAATAGAGAAGTCTGGAGCTACCAAGTAATATAAAGTAGAGAGTTAATTTTTTTAATTTTTTGGGGTTGCCCTCCCGAGAATATGATTAGCCACATTTTTAACAAAGGAGTGTATAGACGTGAGATCCTACCGCTAATTACAATAATTAGTCCTATTAGTGTGGATGGAAAATTAGCGTGGAAATAATTAGCATGGGCCACACTAATTTTCTAGTCAAGGTGGAATTAACATGGGTTCAAGACACTGGGTCTTTTCCTAAGTCGTCATGAAGACTTTTGATCAACACGTTGATTATTAGTTATAAGACATAAGTGGCACAAAATAAAATAATCACCTGCATTAAAAAATTTAGAAAAATACACAATTAATGTGGTCCACGCTAATTCTCTACTCTAAATTTGGTGTGGATTGAAAACTGAGATGGCCCACATTAATATGCATTATGAGAACCAACATGGGCTTTAGAAAATCATTGTGCCCCAAATAATGGGATTGTGTTAGTGTAGTTGCAAATGAGCCAATTGAATTTTTAGAGAGTATCAATTCAAGTTCAAGACTTCAAGCACCCGTCGATCATTTTGGAGGAATGTAAAGAACATGCCTCAAAATAATAAACAAACAAAAACCCACAAAATTATCAACATGAAATGGGTTGGACTTGGAATACTTGGGTCATCAGTCGAGACCCTAGTGTTTCCAAGTCCAACCAAAGGCCTTATTGTGACCCGGAGTAACTTAGTTGTCACTTGGAAGGTTAGGCCACATATGGGCATCATTTCTTGATCTCCACTCAGGTTGTGCTCATTCGCCCATGTTTGGTTGTATTTTGGTTACTCTCTTGCAATTGAATTTTCAATTTGTGCCAAAAAAAAAAAGAGTCCAACTAGTTACTTTTTGACATCTTTTGGTTTTTCTTTATTATAATGAAGTATATTCTCTAGATTCCTCTAAAACGACGTGTGATTTCCCCAAAATCTTGAACTTCAACCAATTATTTCTCAACCTCAACCGGTTAATCTGTAACTAGCGAGCGGTTGGTTCTCCCCGTTTATTTATCTAGACTGATTTTACCCTAAACCACCACGGACACCGAAAAGAGTAACCGCTCCTAGCATCTCATGACCAAAAGGGCGTTTAGTAAAAACCGGTTTGTGGGTGCTCTTTCAATCAACATGTTCTTTCGGATCACACCATGCATGGAGCCGCTTTTAATAGGAAGAGGGAGAAGACGCCGGCTCATCAACACACGCACCACATTCTTCTAACAAAGGCATGAAACAAGGAGCTTCCTTATCCCAAATTCCTATATCATACTCCCTCGTGGACTACTATTTAAGAGTCACCAAATCTTTCATACATATAGAGAGAGAAGCCTTTCACACACAACATTCACTCATTCCAAACACATTCATTCAAGAGATTCTTCTAAATTATTGAACACAACAAAGGGTTCGGTTCTTGTGAGTCTCGCGTAAACGAGGCCAAGACTACACTATTTTATCTAATTAGTGTGGGTTATCGTTCAGAGTTACGCATTGCTGTAACATTTTAATGATAGTATGTTTTTTACCCAAATAACATAAGTGGTTAGTATGCACATTGAAGAACACGATATAACTTAGTTGGGAAGAAAAACAATAATGTCGGTATAACGCTGAATGGTAACCCACACTAATTAGACAATGTAGTGTGGATGTCTTGCTCTTTATCTTTGAATTGGGCCCACATTGATTGTACCAAGATTTTTTTTAAAGGTATAGTAAGAACATGTTCCGCATAAGTTTGTGGCTGATTCATCCCAATTAGGTTCATGAGACTACACTAAATTGTTCTATTAGTGTGGATTTATGTGCTGCTATAAAATTTTACCGACATTATCATTATTTACCAACTAAGTTATATCATATTCTTCGGCATGCATACTAACTACACTAAGTATGATAGTTAGTGTCACCAATTCTAATTGTCTTGCTCAATAGTAATTGTAAACCGCGGTATAGTGTCGCCAACATTATTTGTCATTCCTTGTAAAAAAAAAAATTGGTGGGGGGGATTATAGATTTACAGTGTTGCAATTACCGTCACTTTCCAAGTGATTTTCCATTCAAATTTCAATCATCCATGACAATATTTCAGTTGCTGACAAAAGAAGGTAGGTTTTGCCCGATGGAAGAACTCATCCATCATCCATGACAATGTTCATTTCACATATTCATAAGAAGTGTCACCCGAAAGTTACCATAGTGACATAAAATACCATATGACACTAAATATCATATTTAGTGTACTTATGTTATTTGGGTAAAAAGTGATACTCTCGATAAAATGTTATAGCGATGGGTAACTCCAACTAGTAACCCACACTAAAGGGACAATTTAGTGTAGTTGTGATTCTATGATGCCAATAATGTAGCTGAGATTTCAGCTTCAAAAATGACCTATGTGTTGTAATAGAACCACCCTTAAACTAAGGAACTGAAAACATATGTCAATTTTTGTAAAAGTTGAAAATGGGGGCTCTTGCACACGATGACCTACTTTTGGTTTGCCCTTAATAAATGACCTTACGACAAGTCACCAAACCCGTTGACCTAGCAAATGTACTAACATGAGCTACCGTGTGAGAGGGGGGTGTCACCGGGTCCCATGCTTGAGACCCAAGTCTAGACATTGAAGTTTTATGAAGGTTTCGCCCAAATTCCATAATATCTTTCTATGACACAAGACCCTCCAATGAGCTCTTAACACAACCGTGTGCCTAAGAAACACCATTTAAGGTATACGGGGTGTTATCCGGTTACTTCTCTTTAAGGTAGAAATACCATAAAGCGTTAACCACCCAATAGCGGTGCACTAGACCGTCTCATAATGGTAAGTGCCATGTCTTAAATGGCGCAGCAACTTCAATGCAGTGTAGCCAATGGAAGGCAAGATCTAACGTACTCATGATTAACGGGTTTAGGTGATAATTTGTATCGAAATGCGGAGAGCCTAGTGAACCGGAAGTGGGTTGGACAAACTTTCCACTTTGAAAAACTGTGGAACTTTTTGTACAAGGCAGAAAAATACAAAACAACTTGCATTCTTCATGAATCCTTCTCGTCTATCTTGGAAAATTATCTCATGATTGTCAGACCAGATCTTCAATGCGAATCGCCTTATTTTAACAGTTTATGGTATTTCTACCTTAGTAGGATCCTCATGTCCGGTGTGTAGTTTGGTGAGGATGAAAGAACAAACATTGTATTAAGACAAGTTTAAAAAGAGATTGGGCTACATCTTTAGAATCCATTAACGATTCCCGCACTCAATAGTAAACACAACTAGGAGAACCTATAGAATTCACTAAAGCAATCAAATAAACATGCACTTCCGTTAACCGTAACTAAATCAAGACTGGTTCAATTTCCAATCTGAATTTTGTCGATGCCTCATCGTAGATTTCCTTATGCAACACAAATGACATGATGTAAATCTATTCGATAGAAGTTGGAGAACATCATAAAAACAAACCACATACCCCCCCCCCACACACACACACCTTAAAAGAAATTGAAACAAAATCGGGTGCCTCTTTGCAAGACTTCACAAACGGGGTAACCCTATTATCTTTTGATAGCGGTTTCACCTTCGGCCCAAGATCGGTGGGTCCGAGCCCCGAGAGAGAGAGAGAGCGAGAGAAAGAGCGAGGGGGTGGCTCCAAGCACTAAGACAAATTGGGTGTACAGCTTTTGACAACATGGATTCTAAGGGAAACAACGTACACAAGACATGGGCTCCCGAGAAACCAACTAATGGCCCAAATTTTCGGGCGGGCGGGCTGCCCCACTCACTTGAGAAGGAACAGTCCACGCGCCCGGCTCTCCACACCCGATTCAAACCCTCATTCTTCGTACACCAACTGTATACTCTAACTAAGGGCCAGGGCTGAATGATTGATTGCTTGCCACCTATGATGATGGAATACACAATAGAACCGACCACTAGTTGCAGATGAACTGGTTGAGGGCCGGTTTACACCATGGACCATGAAGTCGGACCATGGAAGATGGCCTTTTTTCCTGGTCCGATTTCATGATCCAACTTTCATGGTCTGATTTCTTAGAAAATCGATTTACCAAGCCTTTGGGCCACTGTCTAGGGAGAATTGTCAGTTAGTTATAGATGAACCGGTTGAGTTTGAGAAATAACCGGTTGAAGTACAAGACTTCATGAGAATTACCGATCATTTTAGAGGAATCTCCAAAATATACCTCAAATGAATAAAGCAAAACCGGAAGATGTCAACATGTAATCTGCTAGACTTAGAATCACTAGGATCTTGGCCGACTATGCCCAAAAACTTCCCATGCACTGCTTTGAGCTCCTCACTAGGTGTAAACCAGATGTGGATCAAGAGGAATGACCATGCACCCAAAAAGTGAACGTGTGTGATTTTTTTTCAATAATGTCCAAAAAAGACAATTTTGAAAAGAAAAAAAAATCAAGTTTGACCTTTCTCTTGTCTTCTCTTGTCTTCATCTTCTCTTCCCCCAAGAAAAACTCATTAAAATTTTATTATAACAACATTTCTCTATCGTGGGCCCTTGCCTTTTTCTACTAGAGCACCTTTTTTGCCTCTCCCATCGCAAAACATGTTGGACCATGTTAGTGGATAATGTAGGCCTTAAAATATGTCTTTTGGGGACCTCGAAACTCCATGATCACTCTGTCATTTTTTTCTTGGTGTAAACCGAAGTGGTCCCGGGACGAGTTCAAAAACCAATTGCATATTTTACATGGCCTTGGGACGACTTCATGGTCCATGGTGTAAACAACCCTTGAGTTTGAGAAATAGCTGGATGAATTTCATCAAGACTTCAAGAAAATAACCTGTCATTTTAGAGGAATCTATGGAATCTATATATATATATTTATATAATACTAATAAAACCCGAAGATCGTAACATGTTACTGGTTGAACTTGGAAACACTAGGATTTTGACTGATTATGCCCAAAAATATCCCTGAATATTGTGCACCAAGAGGCATAATTGGTCAAGATCCTAGTGTTTCCAAGTCCAACCGGTTACATGTTGCAATCTTTCGGTTTTTCCTGTATTGATTTGAGGTATATTCATGGTCCGAGATGACCCTAAACTACCGGATGATGGTGGAGAGATACCCAAATCTCAAGGAAGAGGTTGGCGGTTCAATTCCAGGCTATAAATCTCCTCTCTACTTGACGGAAAACTTGCCAGGTGGTCAACTGCCTCCTGTGCTTTAGCGCTGGCCTGTCGACCTTTTGTCCAAAAAAACAAAAGAAGAAGAAGAAGAAGATTCGAGGTATATTCCATAGACTCCTCCACAATGATCAGTAATTTTTTTCCTGAAGTCTTGATGATCTTCAACCGGTTGTTTTCTCAAACTCATCTGGTTCATCTGCAACTAAGTTCGCAGTCGGTTCTCCCAGTTCATTGATATGCACATTTGTTGGAGGCTGTTGGGAACCCTGAATCCACATCCATGGCCACACACCACATCTCGTATTCTTGATCATTGCCAAGATTTTTTCATTCTTGCATTTCCCGGGGCTGGCATGGTGAAACGGATGATTGAATGGCAAAAGGAGGCCTGGTGGTTTCCTTAAGAGGTGAAGAAACCCAAGTCCTAAGAGTGCCAAATCATGGTTTTTTTAATTTGTTTATATGAGGATATGCGTGTTGGTTGCGCAATGCACAATGAAGAATGCCATTGGGTTTCTTTGTTTGTTTGATTCATATTTTTTTCATTTTGTTTTTTTTGGGCATAAATTGAGACATAATCAGTTGCATGAGAAGAAGAGTACAACTATTGTGAACCGAAAACCGAGGGGACATCAATAATTGATGCCCATATGGGAGATTCAATTTTGAAGTTGCCAATGAGATGTAAAGATTTTCCTAAAAATTGGAGTTAGGTCACAAGGGGCGATGACCTGCCAAAACCATGTTGCTACATTGCTTGTAGAGGGAAAAGTCACCTTATTCTCTATGATGCAATTTGACCTCATGAAGCCAAAAACAAGAAGAAACACACACACACACACACACACACATTGTCAAATGGTTTTGTTTGTATTTTAAAAGGTATGTTGCCATTTTGTGGGAACTTCCATCTTCACGTGCGATATTGACCATTGGATCGAATTAAGAATTGTCCTATGGACATGGTTAGCAGTTTTGAATCGCATGGACTTTCAAGTTTCCTAAATGGAGTCGACATAAATAAGTTGTAGGGGGTCATAACAAAGAGTATCATTCTTTTCAAGTGATCACAAATGCCTTGAACTTGGACTAAAAATGGTGATTATATATTTTGAGTATATAGTCTAGTGGGAGTCCAATCTCATTGTAGCCCACGTCTTTAGGGTGTCCATTATTAACCACAAGCCTTGCCATCTACCACTCAAATATAGCTTGCGTCCAATTAACTGTTAAATGCCCAAGAAGCCCCAATGACCGTTTTTAGCACATTTGTATAGAAACCAACTACACTCTAACCTCCCTAATATCAAGCACTGGGGCTTCTTGAGAAAAAACGAAGAAAATTGAGACAAGCATTTCTTTTGCTGATGTGACCAACTTTTGCAAGGATGACAAAATTTGGCATAGTCATCAAATGAGGTGAATGTTGGATATTTTGTTTTGTTGAAGTGCTCATTATAATAGAAATTATCCTTAAAACCTCTCAGAAACCCCACGTTTTCTAGGAACCATTGCCTCTGCTTTCATTGTCTATAATGTATAAGGAGCGTTCAAATGGTGTTGGAACCCTCGCTTTTGGTAAATTGAAGCAGAGGAGTTTGAGTTTGACCATGATACAACTATAGAAAAATAAACCTTCTTGTCAAACTTTTGAAAAACACCATCATAAAGTGCCTTCAAAAGTTCAACATAGAATTCATATGTATATAGACATCTTTTTGAAACACCTCAACCTCAATTTACCAAAATTGGGGGTTCCCGACACCACTCGAACGCTCCTTAAACTTTATAAAGTGTCGTGAGCGAGGCCCACACTCCCCACCAAAACACGGCCTTTCCATAGTCATCTTGGAGGATAACTCTACTATGCAACAAGAAGTTTCTCGGAAATATTTTTAAGTGACCGTAGTCAAAGGCCCACATGTTACCTCACATGCATCCAATCCTCGGGTTTGCCAAAAAGTGCCTCTTGATTGCGGGGAACCCGAGGGAGCTCAATCCGGCTGTGGATTTGTTTACAATAGCAACGAGCAAGAGAGAGTTCAAACACTAGTTTACTCGTGCTTTTATTGGGCATGTTTTGGGCACACCCAGAATCCAAAGGGGGCTCTCTAACTTAGAACCAGGTGATGGAATCCAGGGTCCCCCTCGCGGACCCGGGTAATGTGGCGGCCGGCGGAAGGGTGACCCAGCGAAAGGCCGGGCGGAAGGGTGACCCGGCGAAAGGCCAGGTGGAAGGGTGACCCGGTGAAAGGTCGGGTGGAAGGCACAAGTACGTATAGGTTGAAGAGTGCTAAAACCAACACCCCACCCAAAACCAACGCCATGAAATCTTGCATAAGCGGTGCATATTGATTTGGAGAATGTTCATCATGTGAACATCAGGCTGCCCTAACAATTTTGGGTGACCACATCATTTTCACTTCAACAAGTTGTATTTATTTCAATATTTGGAGGGGGTGGGGGACTTGCAGTATACATTTTTTTCTACATGGGAATAATATTTTTGTGTTCATACAACTACCACATGTATGTCAAATGCCTTGACTTCTCGGTTTAAGGTGTTGCTACCTTATATGGTTAGGTAGGTGAGGTGATCCCATCCAACTAGGACTTAGGTGAGTTGTGCCCCTATTTCCGCCCAACTTTAAATGCCCCTTGTAAATGCCTAAGAAACCCAAAAGTGGTCGTGACTATAGCGTGTTTTTCTCAAGGCCATTTCTTTAATATATAAGTTTGTTTGTTTTTGTTTTTTGTTTTTTTTCCTTGCACTTGGAACTACAGTGTAATTATGGTATTTAGTGTCATCGGGCGAACAATGTCACTTGAGAAGGATGGTGCCAACTTCTAGTGTTGACGTGAATGAGGGATGCTTCATCTTGGTCATATGCACGAGCTCATGTGCAAAGCAGGGACGTGAGACAAGTGTTATTACATCCTATTGGAAATATATCCACATGTGAACTACTTGCCAATAGTATGCTCAATAAATTTACCTTCCTCTCGCATACTAAAACATAAAACTATCTTCTCAAGCACTTGAATGTACTATGCTAAGTCTCTCATACTAAAAACAATAAACCATTATAAAATCTACTTAATTGACAGATAGTGTCATGTTGACAATCAACAACCGAGACATATCTAGACCTCTAGGCAATTTACTATAACCTTTTGCAAATAGTGTATGTGACAATAAATATTGTAAAATATTACAATAGAGTTCTACAAACCAACCAATATAGATCGTCAATTAACAACTTTCCTAAGTTACCTTGAAGTGGTATGAATCCTCAAAGTTTCTCTAAGTTACAAGCTTTACCATTTTAGGGTACCAACAAAGCTAGTAGCATGTTCCAAAGTACAAGTATTACAAAATATCAAGATATGAGAAATTCGGTTTGAGAATATACTAGTGTGTTTAAGATTAAAAAGGTACATCAATCATGCAAAATCTCCCATGCATATATGCACATTATTTTATAACCACTCTTGTTAAAATACCCCTTTATCTCCAATGATTTGTATCTCTACGAGGGAGTGACCCCCTTGTGGTTAAAGAATGATGTGGTTGAGATCGAGTACAACTATCAAAGTATTCCAATTTTATGGATGTAGTAATGAATATGACTCTCTAAAGGAGAAAAAAGATCTTGTATGTCACCTTGCAGTAAGGACTCCAAGTCATATTTAATGAACATCTTTGATTTGAGCTCGACTTTCTTAGCATGTAGGGGTAAATCTCTTCGATTTTCTTAATGCACCGCTTATTCTCTTAAGTATTTTGGAGCACACTAATTCCAAGCATCCACATTTAAAGTCAATGCGAACCACAATAGTTACACATTCAACATTTGTTTTGCTCACAAAATAGAGGTATGTTCTAGCATGTAGCATGGAAGATATTTTGATGTCCAAAATGTGTTGCGTTGTGAAGTTGGCCAATGTGAAGAATTTTGTGTATGTGTTATATAACACCGTCATTCTTATTTGTGTGCATCATACTAGAGCGCTTGGATTGAGACATTTGACAAGTACTCTAGGATGCAATATTGTGAAATCAATTCATGTACATATCTTGGTTTGAGGCGTAGCTTGCTAGATCTAAGGTAAGGTAGCCAACTTGTTCCCAACAAATTAAGCAATTTGGCATATCCCGACCATATGAAAATTTCCCCATGTAAGAGAAATTAGGAATAAGAAGCAATTCATGATTTTTCATAATGTCTTTCATAACGACCAAATAACTATGGATTTTTAGGAGTGGATGTTTTGGTTCAATCTATACTCGTGATATAGGCTACCTCTTTCTGATCACCGATCGGTTACAAAACCGAGAACGTTTGATTTCTGTCATCGATAATTGTGGCACCTAAATATGCTTGCAATCTAAACATGGCTACCAACTTAGCCACTGGAGTTTGGCTAAGTTGGATCTTGATCATGACATGTCAACACTTATCAAAGATTGATATTGTGGTGCTAAAAAATAGGTTGACCTAAGTTGCGAAAATGGAGTGTTGGTCAGGAACGGGTCGGCTACCTTGTGCTTGTTATTCAAACATTTTTCTTAACTTTAAACCTATGTATGGTGGTTCATTGAGGATCATGTACAAACACCATGAAGACACATGTTCAAAAGATATTGGACTATCAACTACGCCACGCTTAATAGTGAACACAATTGATGTCTTACGAACATACACCTTATTCACTCCAGCCTCCTTTAGAGACCGGAGTTCTTCTTCTTCTTCTTGAACACAATTGAGGGGGGGGGACTTGGGGAGGACCTATGTACTCAATAAAAAGTCAACAAACATGCACTTGCGATAACCTTAACTACATCAAGGGAGGTCCGATTTTCAATCCGGTTTTTGGTTGACTTAAAGATTTGCTAATGCAACACAAGTTTCATTGTGTAATTTTAAGCGGTAGAAGTTGGAGAACATGAATAACGAGTTGGATAACACCCACATACCTTACATGTCAACGATCTAAATATAAACAATTTGCATGGTATCTCATAATGAGCGTGTGTCATGCTATACCTACCCAAAAAAGAAGCCTTACTAGTTCTAATGTAGTGGATGCATTTGTCATGAAAAAGGCTAAGATTGGAATGGGGTTGGAATGTTTTGATATTCATCACTTTAAGCACTAACTTATCCCCACTCGCGGATCGGCTCTCGATTTGCACGAGAGTTTGAATGGCGGTCATGATGATGAGGATAAGCGAGTGCTCCCTCGATGTGACCTTGTGAGACAAATTCCACTTGTTTGTCTTCTCGCCACGAGAAGCACTCATTGTGGTTACATGATAAAGGAAAATGATTTGTAGTGATAACCTTCCCACTACTTGCACATCGAACAAGCACCGACTAATGGAGTCCACTTCACACTAGAGTCCAAGTCGAGAGCTCGAACATTGCAATTTTGGGAGTTTGATGCTTGGATTTGACATGGATTCATATAAAAGCTCGAACTATCGAAAGCTTGACAAATTCTCAAGTTCTCACTAGTTTGACCAAGTGTGAAGTTGGTCGCATCATTGTTAGGGGTTATGTGTATTAAGTTAACAATCCATTAACTAGTGTTTTGTGATTATATTAGGCTTAGCTTGATTAGCTAGTAGTAAATAAGGATAATATAACCGACCTCATCTTATAGTTTTTTTTAAAAAAATTTGTCCGTGAGACAAGGAGTTATACTTGACTGGATCAATTATGTGCCTAGACTAGTTAAACTTAATCGGTAGTGTGACCTATAGATAGAAGTTGACAATAGTTAAGCTAACATATCTCCCTAGCATTGCTTAAGAGTGGTTAAAAATATTCAATGATGCAGCTAGGACGTAGTCATGTTCAAAGCGAGATATAAGATGGGGCATGGCACTAGTAACTAAACAAAATAGAATTCATGACAACTCAAAGAATGCTCAAAGGCCCATGGGGTTGGGACCCACAAAACAAGAGTTTAAACTCTTGACATTCCTAAGCGACCTTCACAAAGGCTGGGGCGAAACAACCCGTACACTGGTTCCTTGGAGGCAAGGGTTTAGGCATCCAACAAGGAATGAGTGTATGAGTTGGTTTGCCCAAATCCCTTCACAAGGTTTAAGGTGTTGATTGAGAGATCTTCTTCATAGTCATCCCACATGGGCTCCACCAAGGCAACTTTCTAAACATTGTAAGCTACCGACATGCGAATACAAGTTGCCCATGGACAAGCATGGATTGAGATTCCCAAGCAAGTTAATCAATAGAACTCTCATAATAAGCTTGAGGCCCCAATCACACCGAACTTTTTGTCCGGTTTCTAGCCGTGAAATTGTTGGGGATTATGTACAAAAAGAGATGTTGGCCCACCACTTTCACACTATTACAGTCGGAGATGTTGACGGATGGAAGACAGTTGTTAGGTGGGTTAATTTGTTGGGACACTTAGATGCCTTCAGAATGGAAGACAACTGTGTGCACACATACAAAAGAATAACATTTTCCAATAACACTTATCAATTGTGCTATATTGCAGTCACATGTTTGCACTCGAACCTCGTGATAACCGTGGATAACTATTGATTACTTTTTGTCATGTCACATGGATCTCATATGAACATCTTATTCATTACCAAAATGAAGATTCTCACACTACGATCACATGATCACATATGCCCCCCCCTCCTTGATTCTACTAATTTTTGAACCTAAAAAGGTTACCTCTTTTAAACACACGTCTTTTTGGTGTCCATTATCGGAGCCACACTAAACCACATGCCACTAGTTATAGGTGCCACACTAAGAAAAAGTAACCGGCTAATGGTGGTCCACCTTAGTGCTAATGAATCAAGTTTCACTAGGGGACCCAACATATCGATGCCTATCGAGATTACAAAGGCACGTCATTGGTCCGAGACGACCCTAAACTATTGGATGATGGTGGAGAGATAACAAAATCTCAAGGAAGAGGTTGGCGGTTCGATTCCCAACTGTGAAATCTCCTCTCTACTTGACAAAAACTTACCAGGAGGTCAACTGCCTCCTGTGCTTTGACGCTGACCTGTCGGCCTTCTGTCTTAAAAAAAGAAAAAGAAAAAGAAAAGGGCACGTCATCGAAAAGATCTTATATTGCACGGCGTAGAAGGAAGGCTCGGAAGCCGGCCGGGACCAATGATTTTGGTGTCACGCCCCAAAAACTGAGCCCAAGAGACATCACTCGAATGCGTGGCCAACAACACAAAGGCTGGCTGACTGGCTGGCTGGCTGGCTGTGATGAGAGCCTAACTTCTTTTTCTTTTATCACAGGCACCCACATTCTCTCTCTCAAGGACCGACTTCTTACTTAGCCGCTGGTGGCCCAAACCCCAAAGCCTCGGTCGCAAGTCACGGCTCCAAAAGCTGCTTCCACTTTAGGTACCCGTGGCCACCGCGGCTGCTCGCTTGTTTTTTTCAACCAGATTTTTTGGGCCCGGGCTACAATATTTTGTCTCACTAGTGTGGGTTACCGTTTGGAGTTACGCATTGCTATAATATTTGACTGAGAGTATAATGTTTTAACCCGAATGATGTAAGTAGTTAGTATGCACACCGAAGAATATGATTGATGTAACTTAGTTGGTAAAAAACGATAATGTCAGTGAAAAGTTACAGTAACATGTAGTTCTGAATGGTAACCCAGACCCATAGTTAGGCAAAATAGTGTAGACACCTGCCTCAATGAAGGGGAGAATTGACTGCTAGTTATAGATGAATTGGTTGAGTTTGAAATTTAACTGGTTGAAGTTCGAAACTTTTGGAAAATTACTGATCATTTTAGAGGGATCTATGGAACATGCCTAAATAATATAGAAAAGCCGAAAGACCACAACATGCAACTGGTTGGACTTGGAAACACTAGGAATTTAACCAATTATGCCCAAAAATCTCCCCAGAGATTGACCCACCTATTTGAGTTGGACCCCCACCAACATCACCTAAGGTGAAAAAGTAGTCAATTATATTGTATTTTTTTTATAGATAATTTGACTATGGAATCAACATCAAAGGGCCAAATTAGTACGAAGAGTCTATGCGGAGATGAATTATACCATGCCCACCCGAGGACCGGTGATTGGCACGAAGTGGTGGTAGAGTTTCCATCTGGATAGGAGTTTTTGGTCTTATATACAATGCTATGAACGGGCAAAATTGCAGTACATTACGTCTAATGAGGTTACTATGAGTAGGACGAAAAACCCTTACCAGTAGCAATAAATTTTGGAAAGAGATGAACTTTGCCTATCAAGAGAGACTCCTCATGCTACCAAAAGACAACAACTGGTCCTAGAATGAACATGGTCTTAATCCACAAATCTATGAGGATTCAAAGTTTTACTAAACCCTTTTTTTACCTCGGCAATGTTAGTTGGGACCGAGCTCAAAGCGGTGGGTGTCTAGCCCTGGCTGTTTTTTTTTTGGGGGTTTGTGTGTTTAGCTGGCCCGCAAGCCAAAACCTTGATAACTTCCAAAGCAACGAAAATGCTTAGCTCAGACGTTGCAAAAACTATACACTAACCGAGCTGGGTGGGAGACTTGTCAATTGTTTTATTCTGCACCATACAATTAGTGTCTGCACTATATTTAGCCTACTCATGCACAACCTCTAAGTGTGTTATGTGCTTTGAAATAGTTTGGACTAGGTGTGGAGGTGATGGGGAGTTGAGCCTCCCTAGCCTCCCTCTGCATTATTTCCACTTGGTTGAGCCCTTTGAATGGAGTATTATAATGAGCTAGAACCCTATTCCACAAGGAGCAAATGGTGATCCGGGCATGTTTGCACTAGAGGCATTAGGCCATGGCTCTCTAATGATCATGGTATCCCACTTGTTCAGACCTTGGACAACTGGCCAACTAGCATCACCTAGCTAAGTTTTTGAGCCCCTATTTGTCACTTAGCTTTAGCTAGCTAATTTTTCCAGAATTCTCATTTTCACTCAGTTTCGACTAGCTAGAAAATTGTGTGACATGCATATTCATTCTAAACCAGAGAGAAATCCATTCAAACGGAACCAAACAATATATATTTGGTTGTATTGATCTCGATTCTAGATAGCTATTAGCTAACTTCAGCTAGCTAACTTTCCTCGCCCGGATTATGGCACTTAGTTTTGGCTAGCTATTCTTTTGAGGCTCCGAAATCGTACCTAGCTTTAGCTAGTCGGAGCTTTTAGCTAGCTAAATAGCTGCTCACTTAGTTAGTTGTCCAAGGTCTACACTTGTTGGATGAGAAGTCCATGGACCGTACTCCAACGTTTCTTGGAGGTTCTGAGCCCTTAGTGTAAACCCAAATGGGACCATTAAAAAAACCTCACAATATGAGAACACATCATGGAGGAGAGAAGAAAGAAAGCATTTACAACTTTGTTCATGTATAGGTGTTTGTATTTGTTGAATTCAACAAGTTTGAGCATTCAAACTTAATTTATAGGGCGTGAATTAGAAGAACAAGCTTTCTTTATTGCACAATGAAGAATTATTGTAAAACAAAATACTACACATTAGAAATTTACTGCACAATAGTTACATGAAAGCAACCTTCTACAGTAGCTCCAACATCCACATTCTGAATTAAACTTGAATAGCATTAGAATATGTGTTTATGAAAAGTTGTCTTGAGTTGTGTCCTTGAGGCCCATCACACATTCCACCCGGTCTACGCTTCAAGAGCCGTCCCGAAAATTCCCCCTACAACCCGGCCAACATTATCCATACTTGCCATGTGGGATTCCATGTAGATTTTTCATCCATTGAGAATGTTATGGAATGTAGTCAAAGATGCCCTCGTATAAACCTAGAGTGGGGACCCGTGACACTCTCAACCAATGAGAATTGAAGGATCCTCAAGAGCCATGGCCGACTGGCTTTCGTGTAAACATGCCCTTAGGTCACATGAAATTGCATAACATTGCTGCTCCCTCACCCTTTTGAAAATAAAATAGATGCCATATTTCATGGGGTCTTTGCTGCAACACTAAAACTTAGATCAACGTTTTTTAAATAATCATAATATGTTTTCTCCATGACATTGATCGTTTTATTCTCATAGCTAGGGTGAAGAATCATGAGGCTTGGTGTTATTATGTGGGCCTCTTTTGCGGCTCCCACCGCAAAACCCCGTTGGACCATGTAAATGGATAATGTAGGCCTTAAAATATGTCTTTTGGGGACCTCGAACTCCGTGGTCACTTTGATATTTTTGCCTTGGTGTAAACCGAAGTGGTCTCAGGACGAGTTCAACATCCAATCACAAATTTTACAGGGCCTTGGGATGACTTCATGGTCCATGGTGTAAACAATACCTAACTTACTTCGACTTTGCAACTGGGCTGGTCATTTGAGTTGCACCTATCTATCACATGAGTGGATAAGGTGAGGCCTATCTACCACACAAGTATACTAATTATCCAAATTGATGCGTGTGGTACTAATTCCCGAAACACAACCCTATTTTTCCAAGTCTCAAAATTAGTGAGGGCTAATTTTTTTTATTGAGTGATACTAAATTCACAAAGACATGGTCATTTACCATACATTTCAAGAACACAGTGTGTGCTCAACTAGGGCGAAACAACCCGTACATTGGTTCCTTGGAGGCAAGGGTTTAGGCATCCAACAAGGAACAATTGTATGGGTTGGTTCGCCCAGATCGTGTGTGCTCGAAGGCGTTAGTAGAATGAAATTTTGTTTTATATGCGAACATATGCTTGTCAGTGAATAATGCCGCTATGAATAGTATTTTTAAATTACATTGTTGGGATGAACAATGCTTCCTAGATCTATTAGTGGCACTAATTTCACAGCGTAAGGAAATCTAGTGTCACCTTCACTAATTTTTCACATGCACTACTAGCCCTCCCTCGCTAATTGGGATAATCAGTGTAGTTAACGTGGTGAAGGCTCAACCACAGTAAGGGTCACATCACACACGAGCCAAGGGCCAAGACCATGTAAGGGCCCTTGACTCTCATCCAAAGGTTGTACCAATTGTTTAACTAACATGGTATGCCGGAATTTGCGTACAACCTACCTCTTGGAGACATGCCCAATGCAAATTCTAGTAGACCATGAAAATTATCCATAGCTTGCCATGTAAGAATCCATGTAGACTTTTCATCCATGATACTTTTTTTGGACCCTTAGGCCTCCACCTTCTAGTGTGAAGTGAACTTGGACACTCTTGACCTTTTCGACCAATGAGAGATCTTAGAATGCACGGGTCATGGGCCTTCAACCTCGTGTGTGAAGTGGCCCTAAGTTGCAAAATTATATGGCATACCACTTGTGGTGCGAATAGTACATAAAGAGACTTAATATTCTTGCACTAAAAACTTACTTAGATTGTTAAGAGGCATCAATGAGGTAGGTCTCCTTGACACTTCATCACGGAGGGGTAGTTATTGTACGAAGAGCCGTTGTGTGATATGAGCTTTTACCTTAGCCATTCTCGAAGCCACCTCAACATGTTCTTTCCGGCTCATGTCAATGAAAGGCCCATGGTTACCTTTGTGCCCTAATAAGAAGCCTCTTGCAAGGCTTGCATCACGAGCTACGTCATGGCTAATTTTTATTCACGGGTTGGTTATCACCAAGCCCAATTTTGAGGCTCTAATAAAAGTTGGGTATCGAGGCCAATAGCAAGTGAAGGTGAGGCATGGTGATGGTCAGCGAGGCCCATGCAAATCGGCGAGATTGGAACCAAAAAGTGAGATAAATGGACTAGGTAGTAGGTAGGTAGGTAGACACATGGCCCACCTATTTTTCTTACCCAAACTTTTGGTCCGTCTTGGAAGAAAAATAAGTGTCGTGTACGGTTCGGGAGGGCCGTCTTTTTCGGGGGGTAAGTTACATACTAGCACTATAAGGAATGGGGGTCCTTTCTAACACAAAAAGGACACATATCTGACAGTGTTTTGCCACCACCACATGTGTCAGGGTCTGCGCCGGTGATCCAGGCCAGTGTGGATCCACTGTCATCCTGGACCAGTCCTTTTTTTGGTAAAACGTATGTCCAAAGTGTGTCTACATTTTTAAGCCTTTACTGTGTGGAAACTGTGTCATGTATAGCCTTGACCTCAGACATTAATTACAAATAATTAATGCGCACAAGAAGCATTCATAGCCGTGCATGTTTGCGGGAGCACCTAGGCCTACGGAGTCGCCCACATTGGTAGCCACACCATCCGTATTGGCATGGGTGGCCGTATTGAGTATTTTGGTCGTTTGTTTCCATGTCTTGTATTTTCTACTCATCGCGTTCGTATTTTAGGTGCAACAGTACTATGAAGTATTTGGCCGTTTACGTATTGGCTTGTTCTTGTGGCCAAAATTTGTGATTTTGGCAATTAAATAATAATGCCGTGTCCGATTATTGCTCTGACTGTATCGGACCATTCAGGAGCAGCAACTTTGTTTTGTGTTCCTGCAGAGTGAAAACAATGTATTCATAGAAAAAAAAGTACAAGGTCTTGCAACAATGTGGGCGGTGTGCTTGGAACACAGTTCCCTTCACACGGAGGTATTCAATGCACTAAAAGTGACGCGTCTACAACGAACACCTCAATTAACAATTATGATATTACGAAAAAATCGTTGTCTTGAAGGGCTTTGTATCGTAGCACCCTCCCTCAACCTCTGCACCAAAAAAAACGCATGCTTGGCGCCCTTCTGTTGATAATCAAGCCTCCTCCTCCTTCTCCGCCAAATACCGTGTGGACCACGTGACAAAGCTGTTGGCGGGCGCAGGGGGGGAGACGTAGTCGTCAAGGTACTTGGAGCCGGCATTCTCATCTGGATACATTAACTCAGTGTTCTTTTTATGGATCTTGGTGACCTTCACCAACTGCTGCCCATCCTCGCATAGTTCCATCAACAAGCTTCGGCCAATGCTCTTTTCTGTGCTCCTTGGTGGTGGCGTGTTGCCGGCAATTCCTTCCGCCACCGGTCTTAATCCATTGCCGGGATGCAGCACCCAACATTGCGCTCCGGCTCGGACAAGATCCTGCGACCATAATTGCCATTGCTCTTGTGTTACACACTAAAACAACTGCTCTCCAAGCCCGTTCACTCGCATGCATGAAAAACAGAATAATGGGCATCTGGACTATGGAAGGGTCTCATGGTTAGAACACTTGCCGTGGATCTATACCGTGGATGAACCATTGGAGGCCGCTTCACACGGCCTGTGCCTCGTCCTGATCCTCGACCACCACCTCGGCTTCCCGCCCCTCTCGCCGCGGATGCTGAATTCCTCCCTCGGTCATGCATGGCATCGGTTCCGTCAAGCTTCTCGGGCGATAAATTGAGATTCAAATTCCCGTGCCCTGCCAATTTGTCTAACGCCGTTTGTGCACGATCACCTCCACCGGACTTGAGGGTGGTCCCCCGTCCACGCTTGGAACGAATCCAGCCTTCGTCTGAGGGGCCGCCTCCACACACAGGTCCTGGCATTTCCCTCATTGCGCTTGAGAACTCTGCCCACATCAAACTTCCAGGCGCTTGAGTTCCGACTTGAGTGGGCTCCAAGGTCATCTCCATTTGCTGCGATCCATCCTCCAGCAAATCATCCACCTCATGTCTTCGAGCTTGCTTTCCTGGGGGTGAGCAGAATTCCAGTGACCTCTCGCGGTTCCCATGCCACCTTCCATGTCCGGTTTCCTCTACCGAGCTGGATATGTTCGTGTGCATGCCCGTGCTCATGTCCAACATCTGGGTCTCCCAGATTGCACTGTCAGCATCATGACCTCCATGAACGTGGCTGGGTTCTTCGTCAAATAAGTGAACTCCATCGTCTTCTGGCATTCTTGTTGTGTTTGTCCGAACCGCATCCTTTGCATGCGGCTCATCTTTCCATGAGCCCCATGCAGACACCTCTATGGACCTTTGCTCGGGCACTCCCTCCACCTCGGCCACTGTGGGGATATTATTGCTTGCATGCTCTGCTATATTCTCTAGAATTTCATGCACCACTCCCACGTCCCCACGGACCCACGTCACGTCCTCCTGCACCGACGTAATCACCTTCTCCATCGACTCGAGCTTCTTCAAAATAGCATTATGTTTGGCATCCAACGCTGATATGCAGCTCTTTATGTCCTCCAGCTTTTCTGTCCAATCATTGGATGCAATATTCGCTCGGATATCCAATGCTCCCTCCTGCTCTGACTCTCCAGTTCCGTATGATGAACATTGATCCCCTTCGTGGGATGCCATTGACCTTGGCGGGTCCACTGCCTGCAAGGAGTGATGTCATTTCATTCCATGGGGAGGTTAGAAACACACAAGCGCACGCAACAAAATTACATGTCCACATAGAAGATTTCACTTCTACACTACGTCTGGGAACTACGTAATCTGCGACAGAATGAGTAGGGATGTGTTGCATGCATGCAGAACCAAATTATATTTACATATCAGAGTTTGAGAAAAAACCAATTCAATGGCTGCGGGAATACGGCTACATACTAGGGAAAAAGGCTTTTCTGGCGGACGATCACAATGGATAGGTCAAAGACACTCATTTCGGCTCTCCTGGGAATATCGCCAAGTATTTATTCTTCCAACAAATGCGTGTGACAGTATTCTCCTTTTGTAATGGGCAAAAAACATTGAGTCATGCAAACCCAAATTATATTTACAAATCAAAGTTTGAGAAATAACCAATTCACTGGCTGCGGGAATACCGCCACATATTAGGAAGAAAGCTTTTCTGTCGGACGATCACAAATGTATGGTTCGGCACAATCATTTCGCCTCTCCTGGGTATGTCGCCATGGATTTATTCCAGGAGCAAATGTGTGTGACAGAAGCTTTTCCTTCTTTCGTAGCGTGCAAAAAACATTGAGTTGGGCATTTACCTAGCCCAGCTCGGGTTCAACCTTCACTTGAATTCTGGAGCCTAACGTATTCTCCCTTTATAGTATATTTATGGCCATCACAACTCGGGCAAGCTCTGCCTCACCTGCTCGTCCAACCTGTCGACGAGTCGCTTCCGCCCCGTCTTACTGGTATTCTGCACCCGTGATCGTCTGCCTGCCATCTCCGCGGATTCCTCCCTGCACGCCTCAGTGGGCCACCACTGTATCAATTTCTCCCAAGCATCTTCTGGACAGTTGTGGTGCCGATCCTCGTCTCCATGCTTGAGCCAATGTGTTTTCCACACCGCCCTCGAGCTGCGCAGGTGCCCCGCCAAATACTTCTCTACGCGGTGGGGATCCAGCGGTGGGTTGAATTTGTATTTTTCGTTTAATTCCTTGTGGACCTTTCCCTTGTCATGCAGCGAATAACCCTTCCATCCCTCTTTCCTCATATCAAGAAGTTTGTACGCAACCTCCTTTGCGGCAGAATGCCATCGTGTCTTAAGGTGGGTTTCGTGCTCGCTGACATTCATTGAAGGTGGCCTTCCAGCCGCCAGTGAATCCTTCACCTCCCTAGCGAATGAGGTCTGCGCCTGCTTGTTCTTACTTCTTGTCTCGTTCCTTTTCAGGGCAACCCTCCGCTTGGCAGCATCTGCGTCTTCCCCCGCCATACGGTCTTCAACTTCTGGTGGCGTGGTCAGATCCACCGTGTCCGTTGGGGGCTCGGTGTTGTTGGCAGGAGCGGGGGTGCGAACCACATACGAATATCCCTCGGGTAGAGCATCCCCCTCTCGTAGCGCAAGCACTTGCACAGCCCCATCCCTCGTGCTGCGGTTCTCTTGTGCCGCAGACATACAGGAGTTCGGGGCAGGTTGGGTCCTGGGAACATGCGTTGTCCTGCAGTTTCCAACGGGAGTTGTGCCTCTTTGGGGCGCTGGCCCACCGGGTCCTCTACTTGTGCTTGCCACCTGCGGCAAAAACATCACACTACTGTTATCGAAAAGTTGTTGCCCATGTTTTTGGAGGAGGTGCAACATATATATTCCCCGCTCACACACAAAACTCGCAACCCATGTTGGCCTTCTTCTGGTCGTCTTCGATTGTATGCACACTTCAACATATAGAGATGTCGGGACATTACCTTCTCCACACTTGTGTACATGTCTCCCTTCATGTACACAACATGAACCTCCCACCCTGTTGTGCCAATTTGGGCAACGCCTAACATTGGACACATGCACCACACTCCCACACTACAATACCCTTGGGAATAAGAAAAATAATCCAAAATAATTTCAAGGAGTTGGGTCAGATAGCTTGCTTGTGATGCTCGCACTCCGCTTGTTCCCCCCCCCCCGCCCGTGCCTGCATGCCGCCCCGATACTTTTCCCTGCACAAGGCACTACAGTGTGTCATTCACATAGCTTCAATATAAATTTCTTATCATGTTCTTTTGCAATGGACTGTGCTTTAATTTTCTCGCCTTCGTGTAGGGGGATGCAGCCCGGTAGCAACGGTTGTAGGGGCTCCGCTCCATCCTCAGCGTCCTGGCGCCTTTTCGCAAATTGCTTTGTTGCTGCTATCACCAACACTTACTGTTACTAAAACCACTTCGGACACTCACTCCCCCCCAGTTGTGAGCTTTGTGGTCTCCACCCTGTCATAGAACGATTGAATTCCCATATCCTGCATGTCAACCTCAAAAGCGTCATTCACAATATCCACCTTTCACTTCAAGGTCTGGTCAACTTGCATGCACACTATGTGTCCTATACACCCTCATGTTCGATCGGTGCAAGCACCTCTTTACCCACTCCATGCTATTTGGCAAGATGTATGTTGACACATGTGTCATATTCTTTATTTGAAATTGTCGTACTTCTCACTGTCTGACTTTGGGACTCTAGTTGGGAGCATTGATAGCAAAGTCCACTCTCATGTCTACATACATGAGCCACTACTATTTGTAGTATGTGAATTGCCTACAGTTTCATGTATACGCGGGGGGATGTTGTACCTATTTGCTAGGCACACTTGCATTGTCAATTGAGCAGGCGTTCCAAGGTCACTGCCATGTTTGGGGGCCATGTGCTGCATGTTCACCCTACAATCTTCAATGATGTCAGCATCAATTTTTTTAATTAAAACCAAGGCTGGGAAACCTCCGACGTATTGCACCTAAATTGCCGTTGCAAACACATCATCAAAGTTGTCAGGGTCCTCTGTCCGAGGGAAATTTAGCACCTCCAACATGTTTTCAACAACTGTAAGTAAATGTGTGATAACAGAGATCAAATGCTGCGGAGGAGTCGTACCTTTCGGACAGAGAACGGTAAGTTGTCCACTCATGCTGCTTTGTGGACCTCCTGCAACAGATTCATGTGGTCACATCTTGGACTTTCCGTGACACATGGCTCCCCTTCCGAGTGACGAAAGCACGGATGTTGCGTAGCACAGCACAAGAACATGATGTTCATGCACAAGTTTTTTTGTGCAGTCTGCCTCTCCACTTCGAGAATGTATCGAACCACCCAACATAGTGTGCACACCGCCCATATCTGCATGCACCAAATGTCCATTAGTCCGATGGAGGAAAACATCTTTTTCTTCAAGTAGTTCGGTATGCATGGACTGCCAAAATCCAAGACATTTCATAACAACAATTGTCAGGCAGCATGGGTTGAACTTTGATGGTGTCCCAAAAGCGCCAGTGCCATAGCATAGACTTGTATGGGCCTATTCTGCATATGTTTGGATATGTCAATGGAGCAGCCTCTTCGCTATACAGTTGTACTTTCCGGGGGTCAGAGTTGATAATAAGCTTTCAATTAATGGCAATACACACATATGATGTCAATATTCATTTGCTACTGTATGCACTCTACTGTACAAATTCAATCTTTCCTCATCAACTTCAAGAGTAATAGTATTACTGCAGATATGAGTTGGTACATTAGATACTCCTACGAACTGTACAAATTCAATCTTTCCTCATCAACTTCAAGAGTAATAGTATTACTGCAGATATGAGTTGGTACATTAGATACTCCTACGAACAAGCCAGGAACGATGACTTCACATCACCTCACAACATTCTCATAGTGAGCAGACTTGTACTTATATGACCCCGCACAGAAAGAATAGTGGCAACCTGGTGGTGTTGCATGGTGGATTGTCCAACCGTCCTTGACAGAAAGATGAAAACATTCTCTTCGCATTCATGGAAGCCAAATCTATCTGTTCATACATATATTCTATGTATCAGCATGACTGTCGTTTTTGTTCTGTAGGTCATGACCTGCTCAAAATGCATTCAATGTTCACAACATGCAAACCAGAATAATCCTATGTCATTCACTCACAATAGCTTGGGGATCAGCCTCAGAGGTTGCCACGAGCGCAAGGTGAGGTATGCGGCCACCTCGTGCGCTTCACATGCCACAGTTACGCCTCTTGGACAATCGCAGTTGGCTCCGAGACGATGCTGGAGGTGCGAGACAACTTTCTATGGTATACATCTGTGACACATATTTCACAATCAAGATCAGAACGAGATAATAAGGTTGGGTGAAAGGGAAAAAACGGGAAGAAGAGTCACTCACATTCAGGATGCCACTTAAGGTCTTCGTAGGTTCTTGGTTGGGTTCAAGTCAAACCACCTCAATGCCCAGCACCCCATGTGTCTTCTCCTTTACCTTCGAGTAAGATTTTCTGTAAACCTTGACACCTGCAACATTGAGACCCCATTGTCATCCAAACATTGCATAGTGTGTTTTAGGGATGTTCATAGTATGTATATATATATATATATATCCTTACATTCTGCATTTGCTACCACCATGACACACACGCTGATGCAAGGACAAAATGTGGCACATACCAGAATCTTCCAGTGGGAATGTAGGTCATATGAATGTGATTGTGACCTCTTTGACAAGATAGAAAGAGTGCATTATTATGTACCTTCACTGACAGCTTCAATTCCGGGAAGAACACATGACAAGCCTTCAACTTCAAGCATATTCTGGAAACTTGGAAACCAGTGTATTTCCTGAAAACGCATGGGAATTTTATGAGACTGGGCCTTAGACCTATTGTGTACAATACTAGAAGGAGTGGGTGTTTTAACCTTGCGATGCCCTTCCGTTCTGCCAGCTTCCACCACAATTCACTGGGCCCTTCCTGCTCCTAATTTTGTACTAGGATCCTTGTCCACTGTCAACGGTACTTGCAAACCCGAGGACCTCGGACATGCACAGAAGGCGACTCAGCCACCACGGCGATCTCACCAACTCGGCGATCTCACCAACACGGCGAATCAGCCTTCCCCATCACTAAATGCAAATTGGGTTCACCCTCAGTGGGTACCCTCCCCATTTTCCAAGCAATGATCTCTCTGTGGCGGAAGTGTAGGTATAGTCCCGATCCGATGTCAGCAATTGGGGCCACCGGGATCGCAATCGTGCGCGATCTGTTATGTTGGAAGTGTGCGTCACTCTATACAAAGAATACATGGACTGGCCAATGCAGTCGGCTTCTATCCGGCGGATCTTGGTTCCTTTTATCCGGTGTGACAACAGATTTGTACATGCAGTGGATGGTTTGCCAAAGTGAAGTGCAATATCGACCTGCAACAACCATAACTGGACATGTTCAGCGATCCGTTTTGTGCTGGCGCAACATTCTCCAGGCTTTCGTGCACCCGATCTGTCGCCTAAGAGTGCTTTGTGCACGCATTCTGAAGTACATCTGTGTTGCCCTCCGTCCATATCGGAGGGCCCGCTGCACTGTCCATCATTCCCAACACTCTTCTGATGCGTGGCATGAACCCCCCCGTCTGCTCTCCCCCACCCCTCCCTCGACCCCGACTTTGGAGACACGCATGTGCACGCCAATGTGCTACCATCATCGGCAGCCCATACCAGCCTCTGTGGGACAGCAATGCAACACATGGACAACGGCATCACACACAAAGTGATTGAAATTGATTAAGGACTACAGGATTTGATTCTCCGCAATCTTTAGCAATCGTTGCTTGAAGGTTGTGGCGGCCATCATGCGGTGAACTGCTATGTCAGAACGGGCATCTTCCTCCCCAGTTCAGCTATGGCCCTCCCCCCCCAATGGCACAACGCATCTCGGTGATCCTGCATCCCAAACGTGGATGACCAGCAAGCAGATGAAACCGTGCATCACCCATGACCTCTTTCAGAACAGTATTCACTAGAAGTGTCATCCGTCACGATACCATGGTCACATAAAAAGGCATATGACACTGAATACCACACTTAGGGCAAACAGCTGTATGGACATGGAGACCATGGTCATGTCCAAATACTTACTAGGCCTTTGGGGCCTTTTGAAACCAATAGTCGTGAAGTTTGGTAAATGCGATAGGGGGTGTTCTTGTTGGGTTTTATCGTTGGGTAAATGGTACATGTATTTAGGGAAAATGACACAAGTATTTACTTAGAGTACGGTCGGGGTGGGGCATGGCCGGGGATTCGTGGCACTCAAGTAAAATCATCCATGCGGATGAAAAAAACGTAGGAATCATCTAAATGACTCTTTTTAGGCAATTTGATTCCGAAAATAGAGTCAGAGGCCCCAAATTAGTCTAGTGATGTCACATTCGAATGAATCGGCCCTCAACCCCATAGGGGGGCTTTTTTTATTGGAGCCACTTCATCCACGATATCTTGGATGGATGTTCCTTAGTGAGTGCCACGAATCCCCAGCCGGTGGGGCATGCAGGGCATACTGCCGAGATTGGGCAAAGGTTACTAGCGCATGCATGTTGTGAGTCCAACCTCCAGATGGGATAAAAACATTAAGTTGTGTTTTTAGGATACGGCGTCCCATCCATGTCGGTAATTCCTAAGCATAAAAACCCAAAAGATTACTAATTTACAAAAACTATCGCTCAAACAGAATTGATATGTGCTAGGCACCAAGATGGGTTCCTTGCACGTGGACATGCATGTTTGTGGTACCCTGCAACGTCAACTACTTCGTGTAAATTGTAGCAACACATCTATATTTCAGGATTGTGTTGCCTCTTCGTTCACCCTCGGAGCGCCATCCCCTTCATTTTGTGTTTATTGGAACTTTGCATTGCATGCTACCACACATATTGGCATTTGCAATGGTAATATTCCCGATAGGCACGTGCAACTTTTACTGGCATAAGCAAGTGTGGACATACTGCAAATGATTGGACCTTTTGGTTGTTTAAGTTTGGTTTGCATTGGGGTGGTTTGATAAATTTCAATGTGCGTGAATTATGGGCCTCGAACTGGTCAGGTCTTCCTTAAGTATGTGGACACACAATACTTAATGAATATATCCAGCAATATTGTCATGTATTCGAAACATCCAAATTGTTGTGGGTTCTCATCCACAACACTAATGTGTATCGCGATCCCACTTGTATAATTCTGTGGACTATTTTGTTAGGAATAAAGTACAACATGTTTCTAGGTGCCGTGTAGGCTTGAGGACACGCTTTTGTGTTCATTTGATGCACTATACAGCTTTATGTTTTCTTGCAACAAATGCAGAAAATAAAACAACATGATAAAATACAAGTTAGGTACTGAGATACACAAAAGGCCACTACCAAATAAATGCATACTCACACCAAGTTGCGTTACTTCCGTTGAATATATATTGCACAGGCACATGTATGCATGCACTGAGGATTTGGGATGACCTAAATTGCTTTTGGGTAGATTTCATCCACAATCCCAGTCAAGAGTACATGAAAAACCAATGCACACCTGGATATGGCACTCCACACCTATCCCTACCACACACAGATGTGAGCTCGCCAACGAAATATGGCATCACACTTGGAAATGGAAACCCATCCAAAATTCCAATGAAGCAAGGAAATACCAAAAAAGCAAACCTGGCTGAATTTCCGGGCAGATGTGAGCGCCCTCTGGAGTTTCTGACACCTTCTTGAACTAACCTTTTGTTTTGTCTCCACCTGGACTCACCCTCACTCTCTATTGTCAGGCTGCCTTAATGCATCCTACACGGGCGGATGATTTCTGAATTGCTTTTTTCCCCTGAACCAACTGGAATGCACAAACCATGACAACTGAAAGAGCCTACAATTTCACAGACTGCGCCAGATTTCAATCTAGGCAATACAAAGAAACCCAAGAATGGCTCAAGACGAACTGCGGTGCATGGAGGAGGGTGCACAAGACGAACCAGGTGTGCTTTCCCCCGTGTCGTGAGCATGAAACTATGGACGAATCTTGTTTAATGTTGGTGCAGCCTCCACATGCGGATCTCTCTCGCCCTCAATCGCCCAGATCGCCACAGCAACAAAAACAACCTACATAGCACAGAACATGCTGCAGATGGGGAATCGCAGGTGCATGTTAGATCATATGGGAGCAGAGATTGGACGGTTTCAGTTGTCTCGAGGGAGAGGCAACAATCTACTTTGATTTCGCAAATGAGGGCCTCAACTACTACACGCACTGTGGGAAACACTGTCACGCCAAGGCACTCGACATATTGGCCCATCCGGCAATGGACGCGCGGCAGTGGGAAATGAGTATGAGGAAACCAAACATCATTTGCGGCGATCGCGGTGAAGAGATGATGATCGCCCCATCATTGAGCTGTTACTTCTGATGATTCGCCCTCATGGTGATTGAAGTCACGTCATGTCACCTCAGGCGCGGACGTTCATCATCGCTTACTCAGGTGTCCCCTCTGAGATGTCGTTCATACTCTGGTACACCCAAGGATCTAAGGCATTGAGTGTTCGTTGGGGAATCGTGTAGTTGTGTTGCTTGTATACACCTGTTTGATATTTCTAAAGTGAATTCCAACACAAGCAGGTAACTATATACTGTAGCTATAACCAAAAACTCAACAATATTGAACCATATTTGCATTAGTACAGAATTATTGAGAAAAAAAATTTCATCTATGTTTTCATTGTAGCAGAGACAATGTGTATTTAGTAGCAGGTAAGAAGTTCCAAAGAAACAAAAGTTAAAAGGACACATGAGTGAAGCATCTTGAGAATTCAAATTGCAATTTAAAGCGAGAAATTACAATTTGTAAATCGCCTCTTTAGGTTTGGGGGGAGTAATTATTTTGCATTGTGTGCATCTCTGCCCCGTCATAGGGGACTATCATCCAACACGTGGCCTTTACCAAGCTTACATTTGGACAATTACGAGTGAATGAAAAAGGAGGTTGCCTGCTGGGTGGCATTGGTCCTCGGGACTGGAAGCGTCCATATGGACGTCAAATAAACTTCATCCCCTGATTTCGGGGACTATATAGTGTAGAGGATGACTCCTGCCGGTTGCGGACATCCGCGTGATCATGCTACTCTCGCCATTGCCGTGCAAGCACAGACATTTTAGTGTCACTTACTATTTGAAAACACACGATTCTATAATTATTTACTATGTATATCATGTTTTGGTCAACAATGGTCGCATTGGTTATTTGTGGAACGTTAGAATTGTAACAACTGTACGTGGTAAAAAGTGACATTAAAAAAAACCCCAGTTTATCTTCAAATAGTAAGTAACACTCTTACAGTGTTCTAGTTGAAGCTATGCACCCACTTATAGGTTGTGGGACAAGCAAGTAGTGATCCAAATAATGGGTTGTCCTTTGGGGCCCATCGCATACAAGGTAGAGGGTGCTTAAACCAACACTTTAAGCTATTGCACATACATATGGGTATGTGGTTGATATTAAAAATATATATTCATATTAGCCTTTGGGCTAAACATAGGTATCAAGAAAGAAAAATATTTTTAGTCTCAATTGAATATTTGATGAATATTCAAAGTCAAAACTACTAGCTTCCTTGAACCAATCCATAGGCCCCGTGTATGGCACCCTTGATAATGATGAGGACCCCCATCTTCATTGCCTAGAACCAACACAACGTAGTTGGGTACTAGACCCAAACTACATCAAAGCCCAAGTAGTAATGGTATGCAAAGCCACACGGCTACCTCCATGATCCCACCCGGTTCGCTTGCAAAACCGTCACCTTGCATCCTGGGAACCGACCCCCTTGCATCCCGGGAACCAACCCCCTTGCATCCCGGGGAATGACCCTTTTGTGCTTTGTGAGCCTACCTCCTTGGCGTTGTGAATAAAACGGCTAGAATAGGCATTGACAAGCCACCCTAATCCCACCTTGAACCAACCCGAGATAGAGTGGAGCCCGTTACCTACCCTACATGGAAGTAGTGGAGGCCGCTATGAGGTGGTACCACTAATGGCACCTAAAACCGTCACTCCGTGGGCCCATACACTCCTACACCGCCGGGTAACGGTTCAAGGTTGTAGAGTGTTGGCAATTGGGAGGCGTTTATAGGTGTTGGTTTTGGATGGGGTGTTGGATTTAGCACCCTCTACCTTAATATCCAACCTACCATCAAGAGTTGTCTAAAAGAAACCCTACAATCCCGGCCAAGGGTTAAAAACTTGCCCCCATGATTTCCTACATGGATTCCTACGCAGAATTCTATGAATGTATACTCTCAAAGGACTTGCTAATTTATAGTCTCATGTGCTAGTAGAAACCGTTCATTGGTGACCCGCTCTAGTTAGTGTGGGCGGGCTATAAATCAGCAAAACCCCATGTGAGTCCCATACTCACGAATTTGACTGGATGGTTTGTAATGAAAGATAAGGCCACTTGAAAGTAGAGTTGCAAAGATAGCAAAGAATAGAATGGCACGAAACCACGGCCGGGGATTCGTGGCACTCAAGTATAATCATCCATGCGGATGAAAAAAACGCAGGAATCATCTAAATGACTATTTTTAGGCAATTTGATTCCGGAAATAGAGTCGAAGGCCCCGAATTAGTCTAGTGATGTCACATTCGAATGAATCGGCCCTCAACCCCATAGGGGGGCTTTTTTTATGAGAGCCACTTCATCCACGATATCTTGGATGGATGTTCCTTAGTGAGTGCCACGAATCCCCAGCCACGAAACCACTTGCAAATACAGTACATATGACTCCACATGGGACGGTGGCGGTGGGTCCCTCCGGTGGCTCCCGATTGTCATGTGCAACCAAAGGACACCATCTTATGGGCCAATGGGGCCCCTTCGTCGTCGGACCGTGTCAATGTTCGGAATGGCCCGGAATCGTTGTTGGGCCAAGTCACCCCTACAATTATATTCATGCGCTTGGTCTTGTACTAAATATATAAATGAATAAAAAAATTGAATACACATTTGAAAGAGTTGAAGATGATTGGAAGACCTTCGAAGGCTTGGTTCCCACCATTATTTTTACTCGACCGGTTGTGTATATTAAGTACGTTCAGGTGATAGTTATCATCAAGCCCCAGTTTATGGAATTTGCTCACAAGTAGGGGGAGTCTCCAAACACATACTACACTAAATACGATATTTAGTGTCACCAATTCTAACTCTCTTGCTCAATATATACTAATTGTTAACCCAACGTTATGTGTCACTCCTTGTAAGTTGTTGGGGGGATTATAAGTTAACAGTGTTGCAATTACTGTCACTCACCAAATGATGTTTCATCCATATTCCAGGCACTCATGATAATATTCCATCACAAGTTGCTGACAAGAGAAGGTAGGCTTTTGGCTGGCGGATGAGTTCATCCATCACCCATGACAGCACCAAACTTATTCATGAGAAGTGTCATCTAAATAGTAACCACAGTGCCATTAAATACCATATGACACTAAATATCATAATCTTAACATTATTAAGATCCATAACAGTGTTTTGTGGGATTGACAATATTCATGGGAATATTGCCATTCCCACAAAACATTGTTATGGATCTTAATAATGTTGTGATTAGTGTTGCTACATTGGATATTCAAAAAGCATAGGCCCAACCTGCATCACACAAGTCCCAAGCCTCACCTCCAAAACGTGTTGCCATCCAATCATCCATGTCATACTTGGGACTTAGGACTTGGGACCCTGTGTGAACCGGCCCTAATTTCCACTTGCCACCTACCCTAGACAGAAGAATAAGGTGACCAAGGGTCGGGAACAAACATGTTATGATTCTCAAAAGACGATGGTGCAAGTCTTAGCGTCGTGGCAAGGTCCCATTGACCATGGCATATTTTGGCCATGAAAACGAGATGAGGGAGCATAAGGCACGTAGCAATATTATGCCATTAAGATTCAGAATTGCGTATGGGGAGATTAGATATTTCTCGAAACCCCTTATTGTGTAATATCTTGACACTTATCATATATGGGTGCTTCTTTGCCCACCGTTACTAATGATAACCTAACAATACAAATCATTGAATTTACGTACTGTAACGATAGAATACTAGATGAAACTATAATCCGAAAAAATAGAAAATTATAAACCACTGTAGACAATGTCATCAACAGAGGTTGGAAGGTAGATCCACTAATAATCAACACGGCAAGGGATAGAGCAACCACACACATTCCTTCTATGGAAAGTATTGAAACGACATTCAAAATCCATAAGCTAACCATCAAATACACATTTGAGGCAATCAATGTCATCGCCATGCAACATGCTCGTCCATAATTCTACACAAGAGGAGGATAGAAAACAACAAACCACTACCAATAGACACACATGCATGCAAAGCAACCAAATACCCACCAACCAATAAATTAAGAAGGATAAAACTAATGTGAAGATTGGCTAAGGAATTGTCACAACTTACAGTAGGGGCTGGTGGCTATAGGATACAACTTTCCTGCCAAGTAATCCACACAACAAATGCCAGGTCACTCACATCACAATATAGTGCTAGTACAAGGCCATCAGAGATTGAACCTGGACCACTAAACATGTGATGTTACACTAAACCACTGAGAAGTCTTATGACCCGGCGGCCACCTCACGAAAAAAAATGATCATATACCCCTACAACATTTGCTCAACACTAACCCCACCACTACAAAGATCATACAATCACTCGGCTCCCATGGTCACTTTGGTCACCCTAGTTATTATAGTGCCCACCCCGAGAGGGGTTAGTAGTCATGCACCACTGATATTATGTCCAATGGACATAATACCAAGGGTGGGTCAAACATGCATTTCAATCACGCTGGTCCCACTGAGGTCAACGTTTCTCAGTAAGTGTACCGAGTTTTTGGCATGGGATTTGGTATGGGATTTAGCTAGTATTTTTGACTTTGAATGTTCATCAAATGATCAATTGAGGACAAAAAATTAAATTTCTTTCTTTATACCTATGTTTAGCCCAAAGGTTAATATGGAATTTTTAATATCAAACACATATCGATATGTATGTGCAATAACTTGAAGTGTTGGTTTAAGCACCCTTTACCTTAGTACATGATTAAAGGTTGGGGTAGGCTAGCCTGGTACTATTACAACCCCAATTGCTCTATGTCCTTGGGTCTCAACAAGAGCATTAGTGGAAAGAAGACCAATATATTCTATCCAAGGAATAAATTTGTATTTAAGTAAATCTAGGCATATTTCAAAATCTAGACAAATCTAGTTGTTTCAACTCTATGGCATATCCGTCCATACTCTTCTTTTATACCTTTGATCAAGGGAGATGTGTGAAATCTCCTCAACAATAACTTGAATGCTATGCTATTAAAATACCATGTACATTGAAATTTATATTGATTTATGTTTAATATGCATAATTAAATGTAAAGAAATAGAATTAAACCAAAATAATTTTGTAATTATATCAAAATTAATTTAACATATACTTTTTTTGAATCCTATCATTCAATCCTATTGGATGAACTTTTAGCATGTTATAATTATGGACTTGGACTTGGTCCAATTTTACTTAAATACCAGTTAATAGAATAACAAGCTTTTTAACAACATGGGAATTGGACGATGATTTGGGTGTTTTGTATGGGGAGTGTCTTTGTATCATGCTATAGTGGAAGCCTTGGATTTGATGACGGAGCCATCAGGAACAAATGGTTTGGTTGGATGGTTGGCGGGAATGCATGGTGGAGAGGGGAGATAATGTGGGTTGGTGTTGGCTTGGAGGGGGGTTACTACACTAAATGTAGTTAGTGTCATTAATTCTAATTGTCTTGCTCAATACTAAGTGTAAACCCCAGTGTAGTGTCACCAACAATAAATGTTAACCCAACATTACTAGACATTCCTTGTAATTTTTTGGACATTTATAGATTTATAGTGTTACAATTACTGTCACTTACCCATGTAGTTCATTTCTTGCATTCAAAAAATAACATGTGACATAAAATAGGGAGGATTAAATTTGTTTGATATAAAATTTATAAAAGAATTCCAAATAATGAAGGCTCCATTAAAAGTCGACAATCCCATTATAAGTAAGGTAAATAGGTTTAAAACGTGGGCCATTCCCTTTTTGTAACAATAAGATGGGGACTAAAAATAAGGATCCTAGGATGATGTTTAGACATCTGAGAGCCTAGAAGTAGAAATTATCATGGGGAAGTTCATGTGGGGGATGAGAGTACAGTAGAGCAAGAGTTTCATCGGACAGTATTTCCGTAGTTGACCGCCCCTGACCTGGCATGTGGGTGGAGAGTGAGTTGGCGGGGCGGGGCGGGGCGGGGGGGCATAGGGTTCTTGTGGTGAGAGGCCTGGTTGTTGCTTCCCTTTGCATCTACTCATCGCTGATTTGTGGAGTTGTGTGAGGGGTGGGAAGGTGTATGTCTGTCTGTGTAGAAGAAGTTGCACCTGGAGTTGCCCGCACAATGCAGCAACGGTTGGAAGAGGTTGCTGTTGGCACGCAGTATTGATTTGAACGATAGGTGATGGTTTTAATCTTGGAGTTTCTGTGATCGCAATGGGATTACTTGTGCGATTGATGAAGGGGGGATATGTTGGTGCTGAAGAAACGTGTGGGCAAGCAGATTGATATGGCCAAACTTGATATTGTAGACGATTGGTGCCAACAACCTCTCTCCAACCCGAAGACAGAGGTCAAGAGGGTCACAGTCACGATTTGAACGATAGGTGGTGGTTCGCATCTTGGAGTTTCTGTGATCGCAATGGGATTCCTTGTGCGATTTGAGGAAGGCGAAAGTAGACGAATGGCGCAAAAAACCCCTCCCCAAACCAAAGACAGAGGTCAGGAGGGTTATGTGCTTGTGGTGCAAGTCAGGCTTCGCGGTCGCTAAGGAGGTGTTCGTTACTTGTCAGTACTTTCCGGGTGTTTGACTCTGCTTGAGATGTTGGTCGTGGCAGGCCTCGCAGTTGCATAGACACAGATTACATGCATTACTGGCAGGATCTAACCGTCCACCACGGTCAGAGTTGGAAGTCACGAGGTACAAAGGGAGTGCTCGAAACAACGGGTATTGCAAGAAGGTGAAAGGGGATCTGCATCTGTGAAGCCGGGCAGGTTAGACTCTTGAAAACTGGAAGTGTTTTTCACAGATCCTCAAAAGTCCATCAGACTAACTTGGGTTCACAGAGTTGTGTCTTAATTGTAGGACGCACGCATTTGTGGAACGCTGGTCATCGGTACAACACCAGAGAAGGTTTGGACGAGGGGGTGTTGGAAAACGCAGGTGTGAGGGACGGTCATAGTCGATCACATGGCACGCGAGAGCTTTGATGGGGGACTCCCCACAACAGATGCCCGCAGAATAGAAATGCGAGATGCCAAAATGTGGCGGAGAGAGACGGAACGAGCAGCAAGGACAGGACAATCGAAGAGCAGGTGCCCCTGCTCGTTGTGCCTCTTTGGAAAACCATTGCTGAGGAGAACGCACGCGATCCATCTGCGGGACTTTGGAAGGCATCCGGCGAAAAGGCTTCAGCCCCAGGTGAGTCCCTTCACTCAATTCCCAATTGTGTGTTTTCCACACGACGTCATACCTGCGTGGGTGTAGGCGGCCTTGTAACATGGAACCAATGATGAAGTGGTTGTTGATGGCTGGAATATGTGGAGGACTTGGAATTTTGGACTTTAGGGATCGGTTGTTCGTGGGGAAGGTGTGTTGAATATAACCAGCTCCCCGGCATGGCAGGGTGAGGACAGGGACACCTCCGATGAGGAATGGGAGACAGCATACGCCGCACTAGACCCAATTTCGCAAATTGGGTGGGGACACCGCCACACAGAAGTGAATGCAGTTGGCACACATCTGGTTCGGGATGTGTTTTTGGCCGCCGACGAATTGCATGAAACTGCAATGTCCGAAATGGAGGGAAACACAGAGATGCAGGAGTCAAGTCGGTGGGATGGGGTTTTCACCAGGGAAGCCTGCCCATCGCCATGCTCGGAGGGGGGCGTGGAATCACCAGACAGCATGGACGTCGAATCCGAAGGTGAGAATCCAAATGGAGGGGGTGTATTAAAGGAACTGTTCTCAATTGAAGTGTTTCACACATGCCAAATGCCATTGTGGTGCTCTAAGTCTCATATGTGATATAAGAAACGGGACTACGTATACAGAAGGAATCATCTCATGTGATTGACATCACAAATCATGAAGACCGTCTATTCAAGTTTAGAAATCAGAGTCATGAGGATCACTGAGGATCACTGAGGATCACTGAGGATCGCATTTCAAAATTTAGCATCTGAGCAGTTGAGATGAAAACATTGTATGACATCAAAGTGAAGATTTCCTCTCTTTGAATGCTCACATCATAGACCCTCCCAAGAGGTGTAGATTTTTAAATCAAGAAATGTGTCTACATTTTGAGCACATAATCCAATCTTATCATAAACATGTGTCTTATTGGTGTCCATTCTTGACCAAAAGCATGTTAGGGGAGGTCTGATCCTGAATCCTTTTTTTTTCATTGATGCATCATCATAGAATTGTTAATGCCAGGCAAGTTTTGTGGTGTAAATTTATTCGGTAGAAGTTAAAGAACATGCTAAACAAACCCAATAAAACCCACATACCTTAACTGCAAATTATATTTCCCAGAGCAAAGCTATTGTGCTTCTAAGTTAAATTGTCTATATAGCGGAGCTTGGAAATCTGTCCTCCATGCGTGAAAAACTACTGTGGAGGCAATTAAGTGATGCCAGTGTATTCATGCAGCTTTACAACTGTCAGCGTCATTTCAGATGATTGCAATGGCTTGGAAATGTCCTCACGCCCTTGTGTAGAATCTGGTCTCTTACAATGTATTCCAGGTTACACTAATGAACCAGGGAAACTCACCGTAAGTTACAAGATAAAACTGGTCTACTTTGAGAACTAAGCGGTTGAAGTTGAAGTCGTTAGGCATATAATCGATCATTTTAGAGAAATATATGGAATATACTTTCAACTCGCCATACACAAGTGGGTTGGGTAGTTCATAGCACATGTAATCTATTTATGCATGGTGGGGACTGAAGAATGATGGGCGATAACACATGGATGATTTGGGCTGGCTGGGCACGTTGCAGAGGAAGGCTCGCAGAGCACAAGCGAAAGCGAGAGCATGGCCGAGGAGGATGGCAGCGATAACGTGGGGACAACGGAGGAGGACGAGGGGTACGACGACGAGCATGTTGCCGGATTGGCCGGATTTCAAAATGCATCAGCTATGAATGAGGAGTCTCAAACGCCGTTATTTTGTGGGTCAAATTTATCTAGACTAGATGCAACTTTGATGTTTATGAATGTATGTCGGACGCATAAAGCAACGAATGCCTGCATAAGTGAGATGTTGCATTTGTTGTCTAAAGTTATATTGCCATTGCCAAACTCCATGCCCAGCAGTGAGGGGATTGCGAGCAATATGCTTAGCCGTCTGGGACTAAGATACGACACAATAGATGCATGCATGAACGGGTGTGTATTGTTTAGGGAAGGATATGCAGAAATGGAAACATGTCCAATTTGCCATGCCCCAAGGTTTAAAAGAGTAGGGATGTCCCGAGTGGCAAATAAGGTACTGAGACATTTTCCCCTTATTCCCCGTCTGCGTCGAATGTTTTCTACCCCTCATCTGGCCGGATTGATGACATGGCATGGAAATAATACTTCCAATGACGGCAAGATGCGTGGGCCGTATGATTCTCCACAGTGGGACCATATTAGAGTAAAATACCCTGACTTTGAGAGTGACAGCAGGAATGTACACTTAGGATTGTGTGCAGATGGCCTTAATCCCCACTCGCAGAAGAGGTCCACACACTCCTTGTGTCCTGTTCTGTTGTTAAACTACAACATACCCCCCTGGCTAACCATCAAGAAATTCTTTATTATGATGTGTCTTTTGATACCGGGACCTGAGGCAGTAACAGCTGCGGGTATAGATGTTTTCCTAAGGCCTTTAATAGAAGAGCTACGAGAACTATGGACAGAGGGCATAATGTGTTATGATGCAGCGCGATGGCGAGGGGAGGCAAGGTTTAACTTGAGAGCAATGTTACTATGGTGTATAGCCGACTTTCCGGCGTACGCCATGTTGGCCGGCACCACGAACAAAGGGTACTGTGCGTGTCCCGTGTGCGGGCCGAACACTCCTTCGCGATATTCGGAGCCACTGTCGAAGGTTGTTTACGGCGGGAGGCACCGGAGGTGGTTGCCTCCAGACCACCCATTCCGTTTTGACACAAGTGTGTTTTTGTCACAAGAGATGGAGGGTGCACCCCCCCCAATGGATGCGGCAAGCCACATCAGGTGGGCATTCATGCGTGCAGAGCATGCACGATTTGGGGGACGGATTGGAGTGGAAGGTGACCCAACGCTATACAGTGGTGTGAAGCGCCTACCGTCTCTATTCACATTGCCGTACTGGAAGGTAAATGTGTTTTATTGTTGTTGATGTATGCACGGAACCTGCTTGGGTGGGTGGAGATAAATTTTAATGGAAGCATTTGTTTTGTGCGTGCAGGAATTGCCCGTGAGACACGTGCTAGACGTAATGCACATAGAAAAGAATATTTCAGAGTCGGTACTGAAGTTCTTATTCGGCGAAAAAGACACTGCGGAGTCGCGGAAGGACCTGGAGGAAGTGGGTATGCGGCGGGAGTTGTGGCTGCGACCCAGAGCCAATAGGCAGCGTTTTTTCAAACCACACGCCCCATACGTGTTCACGGATGCGGAGAAAAAAAATTTCGTGGAAGAGGTAAGTGCAATCCGCACACCCACAGGGTATGGAAGTGCACTGGGCAAGCATTTAAAAAAATCACGATTTATTGGTCTCAAGTCCCACGATTACCATTGTTTAGTACAACAAATAATACCAGCGGGTATCAGAACATTGCTGCAACCTTTACAGAGAACTGCCTTGATAAGGTTAGGGAAGAGTTTCAGCAGAATTTGTGCTAAGGTCGTGGACAAAGCGGAAGTAGAGGCGCTACGATTGTATGTTATAGAGACCATTTGTATTTTGGAAGTTTGTTTCCCGCCAGCTTTCTTTGATATAATGCAGCACACACTCATCCATTTGGTGGATGAGCTGGAGATGTGCGGCCCCGTGGGGGGCCGGTGGATGTATCCATGCGAGAGGTACCTGGGAACTCTGAAATCTTATGTAAGAAGCAAGGCGCATCCAGAGGCATCAATGGCAAATGGGTATGCGGCAGATGAGGCGCTCGGGTTTTGTACAGAATACCTAAATTTACATGCCCACACCAAGCGACATGTCTGGGAAACTGTGGAAGAGCAAGGGATGAGGGGATCGGTTGTGGCAGGACGGGGTCGTGTGTTGAAAATGACGGCAGCTGATGTGGAGAAGGCACACAAATATGTCATCCTCCACCATGAACGGACTTCAGACATGAGGCGGTAATACTCACACTGTTAAATGTCCTAATTGAAGTCCGTCAACTACCCAATATGTGTCATGTGGCATGGATGACTAACAATGAGCTAAGTATGGGGGTGGACAGGGAGTACGCGAGGGAGTCGGTCTGCAGACAGTGGGTGAAGCCATTCAACATATGGTTGCGGGAGCGATACGCTATAATGCCAGGTGGCGCAGGGTATGACATGCAAGAGCTCGTAATGTTGTCGATAGTTCCATCGAGGAGGGTGTGCTCATTTAGAAGCATGACCTCGTATGGATCGCACTACCGAGTTGAGGGGGAGGAAGAGGGGCTGCAACATGTGACATACGACTGCGGAGTCGCAGAGCTTCAGGCTCGTAGATCCGGCGAAGAGTGCTCTGACCAAGGCGGTGTTGTGGAACTCATAAGAGTTGGGACCCTTAAAGACATATTGGTGTTTACATATGTGAATATCAACATTGTGTTGATGGTGGTCTCATGGTTGGCGAAGGACACAGATTTGCAGCCCCGACTAAGACGGGATTCCCATGGATTTTGGATTGCGAACATGGCCGCCCGCCCGCGGTGCAGCAAAGATCCGTACATACTTCCAGAACTAGCATCACAGGTACCACAACCTTGGCCTCACGTTAGTATTTAATTGTTCAGCTAGAGACATGCATCCACCCCATGCAAATATCTAAACCCTGCAATGCATGTGTACAGGTCTTTTTTGTGGCTGACAAGGCAAGGCCTGGATGGAGTGTTGTAGTAAAGAAGGAGGCAAGGGGAAGGCAAATAAGCTCTAAGGGGGTGGAGCATTGTCTTGGCCAAGAGGAGTCCAGCGGGGATCGAGACGTATTCACAGTAATGGAGGGGGAGAGGAGGGAGGCATCGGATGAAAACGATGTTGTTGATGGCAGACAACCGACACGGAGAGGGAGCAGGATGAGGTGGGTGTAAAAATGAAGGTGTGCGGCAATCCATGTGTGACATTGCAGAACAAACCGACCGTGCGTGCATGTGTAATTTTCTACATAGACAGTGATGCGAGGTGTGTGTCACAGCTGCGGCGGGAAACTGTGCACGGGAGGGAGGAAGGGACGAAACACAGTGGACTTCACTGAAAGGGGCGAAGGGGCAAAGGCCGTCGCCAAGTTTCACACCGTTTGTTTTGTATCAAAGCTAAAGAGAAGTTAAGCTTATGTTAGAAGTTGGAAGATCCTTGAAGCCCAAAGCGTTTTTTCGGGGTGGGGAGGGGGTTGAATGCAAGAGCAGGGAAGAAGAGGGCAAAGTCTCAGTGAGTCCCGGAGAAGACCATCGGAGAAGCAAACCTCACTTGCTCACGGTGTCGCTCCCAATTGATGTGCTCCTCTGCCTTCGCCATTTTGTCACCTCCGACTCCATCCCATTTAAGTAAGCATCCGCAAACACTAGTGGATGTTTTGCCTGCTTCTGGAATTGGCTTGATGGTTGAACGGATGTGTGTAGCTGCATGCAGTGTCAGGGTGTTCGGGAGGCGCACTCGAAATGTGTAGAATGTGATGCAGGACACACGACACCCACCGAATTTGCGCCAGTCGACAGCCTCTATCCGTCCCACTGCAAATGTGCACGAGCATTTTACGAGCAGAGTTGTCATTCAACTTGGGTGAGCATTTTATCAGCATACTTAGCTGCCCTGCTTTGATGCCTCCCGCCTTATGCTGTGATCCACTTGTCGACCTGCATGTTTCAAAAGCTCATTCTTGTGGCTAGTTTGTTCCGCAATTTCCTTCTAGCGGAGCGCATCATGAGAGCTGCAAATTGCTGTCCCCAATCATTCCCTCGCTTGCCACCAACACACCAACACCCTATGTGGTATGCAGCTGTCATTCCAATTTGAAAAATGAATGATAAAAAATGAACTGGAGTAGCCAATTCATTTCTGACTATCATGCCTAATTTATAGGGTGTTTTTTTGGGGTTGTTCATATGTAATGTAGAAAGACTTCCAGAACGTTTTTGATTTGGAATATGTAAAGAAGAAATACAGATTTGAAGTTGCGATTGTTCTGTGTATTGTGATTTTTCCTTTTGACATTCTTTTGCTTCTGTAGGCATGCTTGGGATATGGCGGCTGAAATCGGCCTGGCACAGCTGCCAACATTGTTGGAAGATCCAAATGTAGAGTTTCAGGTGTGCACATCAGTACACGCATGATACAGTTTTATTGGATTTAACGGTGTTCTAAGTAGCTATTGTAGAATTGGAGTAGGCTTTGCCAGCCTATGTGTTCATCAACCTGCCAGTTGTGCATGCGCTTACCTTCATTGGTGCAAGTCCCCTTATTTGAGTTTTAGTCAAAGGCCTGTAGAGCACATTGCTGAGCTTAAGCTAACTTAATACATTACTCACATTAGAGGTTAAAGAGTAATTGCAGCATTTTGAAGTACTTTACAAATTTTTGCAGCCGAGTCCATTCTTCACAGAGCAGTTGACAGCCTTTGAAGTGTGGCTAGAGAATGGTTCTGAAAGGAAGAAGCCACCAGAGCAGCTGCCTATTGTCTTGCAGGTATAGTCTCCTGTCATTCTTCAGTTATGTATATCTATATTCAACTCAAAAAGGGACTTGGTAAATCATCTGCATCTCAATTTTTCTTGAGATTGCATCTGATTGTATACTCTGAATGAACTAAAACCAAATCTGAAGAATTGGACGATCATTTTTGTGTTCCTAATTTTGAACAAATTTTGTCCACCGGTGTGAGTTTTGCAAGAAAGAAGTCATTCTGAATGTCTAATTATTAATATCTTAGAACCTACTAAACTTTCCAACTGGGTTGGGTCTCCAGGAATGTGCATCTTGCTAGCACTTGGTTTGAAGAAGATACTTTGTGCTGGGTCTGTGTGTTGAAACCACATGATTTGAATTTTCACTCTTGTTCTCTAGCACTCTATATTCTCATCCACACTCTGTTTCCCCACTGGTTTTGGTGTAGTTTGGTGATTGTCTTTGAAAGGCTTAGGTTAAAGCCTTGATTTGTGCTCTGTGTTGCAGGTTTTACTGAGCCAGTCACATAGATTTCGTGCCTTGGTGCTTTTAGGCCGGATTCTGGATATGGGAGCATGGGCTGTTGATCTGGTAATGACAGTCTTTCAATAGGGCTTGCACTGAGTAAGGCAGTATTTATAAAGCTTCAACAGAGATTCAGACTGTAAACTTCAGTTTGTAGGATATCTCATTTGGAGTTTCGCAATGAAAGATGTTTTAAGTCTGCCAGCAATATCCACTGTCCCTGGCATTTAGAGTTGTTGATGTGCTGGACATATTACCTCTATGTACACTGTTATTGCTAAAATTTGACATTATACATAAGTTAAAGTACATCTTGACAGGGATGAAGCGTCCCTTAATTTTTGAATCATTAATGAGAATTACTTTTTTTTCCTCAGTGTGATGTTGTTTGTGAGTTCTCAGTTGTGTAATATGTTGGACTGGTGAATATGATTGTGGCCAGGCGCTGTCTGTGGGTATATTCCCCTATGTTCTCAAGCTTCCACAAACCACAGCAACAGATTTGCGCCAAATTCTTGTTTTCATGTGGACAAAAATTCTGGCTCTTGACAAGGTACCTTCCTTGTGTCCAGGTTTCAAGTGTTTGTATAGTGATAATTTGAACTTCTTGACTATTAAAACTCGCACTTTGAAGTAATTACATTAAGGAGCTTCAGGGGAACTTCCTCCAGTTTTGTCTGTTTAAAGGTGAACCAGACATCGTAGCTATTTGATCAGTGGTGGGCGTCTTGTGTAGTCATGCGAAGTTGACCTGGTGAAAGATGGGGGACACTCATACTTCATCCACTTTCTGGAGAGTCCTGATGTTCACACTGAGCAGCGTGCGATGGCTGCATTTGTTCTGGCAGTCATAGTTGATGGTCATCAACGAGGGCAGCAAGCATGCATCCAAGCTGGCCCAATCAGCATATGCCTCTCACACATACAGGCGGCTCCCAATGTTCCAGATGGACAACCAGAGCCGCTGCTCTTGCAGTGGCTGTGAGTTTGTTTGGGAAAGCTTTGGGATGGTGCTGCAGAAGGAACAGCCTTGGCTCTTCATGACGGTGCACCGTCAATTCTAGCTAAAGTTCTTTCTGAACCACAACCAGAAGTGAGTGTACAAAGCCATGATACACCGTTGGTTTTTAAAAACTATCAATAATTGTACCTCAAGGCATATGTATATTGCTTTGTCTTTTTGATGTGAGATGTACTAAGTTCTTTTAGAGAACCTTATGTGAAGTGGGGACTGCTAATGTAGTGGTGAGAGGTGGCAACAACGCAAAGATGTAATTTGACTTGTGGATTGGTTCAGCCGGAAGTGTTCCTTTCTAGTTTGACTTGTGAATCTCTTCATAAGTGCTTTTTGCAACTTTTGAACTCATTCAATTCAATTTTCATGGTTACAAGGTCCAAATATCTGAAGATCCTAGATATCCTTTTTTGTTCCTATATTTTGTCTTATTTATTTATTTATTAAAAATGTCAAGAGACTTTTTCCTGGATGGTATTAATTCTGATATGTGTGTTACTTTGTAGGTTCGTGCTGCAGCTACATTTGTGTTAGGCACACTTGTCAAAGTGGGGTTGGATCCCCTTCCTGCAGAAGGAGTGAATGATGATGTGGATGATGAAAGCCAAATGGCTGAACAAGAGATAGCCAAATATTTGCTAAAAGTACAATGGGATGGAAGCCCTCTTGTCAGGGCTGAGCTTGCCATAGGTGACAATCTTATACATGAGCTCTTGTGATTTCTCAGTCAGAGTAGCAAAGAAAGAGGAACAAATATTCTGGCGATTCTTATAAGGATCAGCATTACATGGTTTCTGGTGGAGGCCTATGAATGGATACGGATGGTTGAACAGCTGCAGGGTTCATCGATAAACTCCATTCAACCTCAAAGATAATTATCTGCAATATGTGGACTGAACATGAGAAATTGATGTGCTTGTGAAACATGCATGTGCTGCGCTTTGATAGACTATGATATACACCACAGGCAGTAATGCCAAGAGAAGTAATTGAGTACTCAGAGTAATCAGTTTCCAACCCTTAACCGGCTTTTTCTTTGACTTGTGAATTACAAAGGCCTTAGTCCTTGCTTTTGTAGTGCAGTTTTGTTTTGTTTTGCATTTATGTCATTACCTAATGTATATTGTCTCTTGCGCAGCTATTGCACGGGTAGCTTCTAGTCACAACCGGATGTTCCGGCTGGCTGCTGCAGCATATCTCAAACCGCCATCTCATGCAGCAGGTTACAGAAGCCCAGGGGGCTATTCTTACCAGGTGTATGCTGCTTCTCACTCGGACCCAGATCAAGGTCTGCAGACATTAGATGGTGGTTTTCGACACAAAATGGCTTTTGTTATGTGAGCTCTAAGCATGAAATAAATATATGTTCTAATCTTTTTTTTTTCGGAGGTTGTTCCATGTAAATTACATTTCACTTCAGTTTACAATATAACCTAAGATTCAAACGTTACATTGTGCATGTTTGAATTTTTTTTTGTAAATATGTGAAGGGCAATTTTTGAAGTAACCCTTCATTTTGAAAGGCAATATTTAAAGTAACCCTTCCCCATGAAATACGAGTAACCCCTCAAATTTTCTCGCTGTTGACAGAAGTTGTCAATGGAAAGTATCTATGATATCGGCCTATATAGGAGAGCCACCACATTTGACTATGTCTGCTGCACAATTGTATGCTAGTTTTGTTTCAAATTGAACTCAGGACACTCACAAACATACTCCTAAAAAACCACTAACTTGCACGAAATGCATGGCTCCACAGTCACGAAATACATTGCAACGAATACACGAAATACACTACAGAAAATACACGGAATACAGTGATGCAAATAAACGACATACAGTGCACTGGGTGAGCTCATGAGCCGAATACGTAGAATACATAAAGTGTAGCACACAGATCAAGGAAGGCGCAATACGGTATATTCATGTGTAGGAAATCCACCTTGACGACGTGTACTTACCATACGTACTCGGTGAAAGGTTCCAGCCAAAAAAATGGCGACCAGAGCCTATTAAATGGGAGGAATTCTGCTGCATTAATGTAAATGGCACTCATTGAATGCCACACTCAATCAGCTGCGCACGCAGTCTCCTAGGATGACATGACTTCGACAGGTGCGGAAACTCACAGTTAATTTTTTTAGCTTTGGCGCGCAAAAACTGCGAACGCCCTTTTTATGACGAGCATGTGGAAATTTCCCACACGGGGGGCCCTCCGTGTCAGAGCGGTATGTCATGAGGGACCCCCATTCCTTCTAGTGTAGGCCAAAGAAGTCGCTTGGAAGTAGGGAGGAGTCAAAAGCATGGGGGTTTTGGCACCATTATCATCCCAAGTCTTGGTCTCAACCCCAATCACATAATAAGTAACATAAAGTGGAAATTCTTGCCTTGGAATATCCCGTTCTCATTCATTGCATTGTGGGTTCGTGCCGCCTAGCCTCGCCCCGCCCAACGAACAAATTAATTCCATGTCGATGCCCGCATGGGGCGTGGATGAGACTTGTCTAATCAATACGGGTCAACACCCGCCTTACTTATCACTTTACTTCCCTCTTGCTTTTGTTTTTGTATTCTTTGCAAAGGAGAGATGATTAAGCCAACCAGCACCAACCCGGGCCTATGATACTTAGTAGGTAGATAACAACCCCATGTTGGGAGTCAGGACGCTCGAAAGTTAGGGTGGATTTACACCAGGGTCCAAGCCAAGTCCCCGGCCCCTACCGAAACTGATGAGATTTGCAGGGACGAACATGAAATGTTGGTCATCAAATATAGTGCCGCACACATGAGCAACTATCAGCCGCTCCGCTTGCTGGAGGCGATGAATCTCGTCCAACCCTGCCGGTGAGGGTGGCGAAGCGGACCCTCCGCCCCAGCTCGGAAGTCACGGATTCGCCGTCCTCCGCTAGGTAATTTTTTGCAAGTTTCTTACTGCGGAACTCAAATTTCCTCTTTCTCCTTTCTCTCTTACGACACCGGGATAGGGTAAATGGAAGGCGGGGGAGGCGGAGGCGGGCGCAGCAAGGCTGGGGCGAACCAACCCGTATATTGGTACCTTACCGGGGAGGGCGAACGGTTGGGGATTCGTGGCACTCACTTAAAATCATCCATCCTAGATATCGTGGATGAAGTGGCTTCAATAAAAAAAGCCCCCCTATGGGGTTGAGGGCCGATTCATTCGAATGTGACATCACTAGACATCTGGTAAGGTACCAATGTATGGGTTGGTTCGCCCTGGCCGGCGCAGCAAGGCGCTTTGTGCCCGCCTGGCATATCAGCCTCCAGCAGAGGTTTGAACACCCCCCACTAGCCAACCGCGGGGGGCCACCTGGGCGGCCGCCATGCAGAGGCCGAGGCAGGCCTGCGCCATGTGCCCATGGCCTATGTATGGATGGCTTAGGCCTTTCCTTCCCACATTTACTTGTGGGCATAGTTAGTGAATGGTTGCCATTATTATGGGGCATTTTTCTTTGCTTTTAGTTCATGATTGGATGTAATGTACATGTGTTTCAACCGCTTGTTGACTAAAAAAACATAAAAAATTAATTTTACAAAAAAACCTCGTATACATGGGTTTTTTTAGAGTATTGTGCAAAGCACATGGTTATTGGATTTTAGTGAACGGTGCACCCCCCATAAATCTGCCAAATCTACTAGAATGAGAAGATTGTGACTACAGCTTCTGAAGCCCTTTTGAAGGCTTGAATTGTGTTTGGAAGTCGATTAAATGAACTTGATTGTGAGATTATTGCAAAGCACAATTCATGACATTTCAAGACTATGCGATACTCAAATGACATTGCCCAAGTGATTGTTCATCCAAATTTTGATCATCCTTGACAATATTTCATCACAAGTTGCTGACAATAGAAGATAGGTTTTTGGTCAATGGATGAACTCATCCATCATTCATGACAATATTTTGTTCACTAATTCATAAGAAGCGTCTTCCAAAAAGTTGCCATAGTGACATAAAATACCATATGACACTAAATATCATATTTAGTGTAGCTCTCCAACATACCCAACCAGCCAGTGTCGAGCTCCACATGAGGATCCAATAGGCACACAACTGGCCTTGGTATTAACGTTTCTAAAGTTAGGAAGGTTCATTTCTTGGTAGGCCAAGCTTGGGTGCCAGAAACTTGTCAAATCTATTGTTGCCTCCACTCGGGCTACGCTATTTCGGCCAGGTTGGTTGTATTTTGGGTTCTTTCTGCAATTGAATTTTCAATTTGTGCCAAAAAGAAGAAGAAATCCATTATTGCCAAATGCACATAGCTTAGGCTGAATATTGTTCATTATGTGAGGGTGGCCCAACATAAAAGGGCATCATGCTCTCAAAATTTCCAAGCTCATGGTGCAACAACTTATTATTGAGTAATGGTATGTGAGGCAAATGTTTACAGGCATGGTTTAGATTTGCTAATGACATGGCACTAATGACGTGTTTAGTAACCTACAAGAAGTGAGTGCAAAATGAAAATTATCCATTGAAAGTAGACAAACCCATTTCCGATATCCCCGCTAATCTTGATACACAGAGTCCCTTCAAGCCGTGAAGTTCCACACATGTAGCCATCATTTTTGAATGTGATGGGAAAAACCTTGAAGAATAACACATGTAGATGTCACCATTCGGAGTGATGAGAAAAAGTACATTAAAAGGGCACGGATTTGGGTTCCTTGAAAAGGGTACTATTTGTAGTCAAGTTTTCATATCCCAGTGCTTGGAAACATGTCGACCTATGCTGTGAATATGGGTTGGGAGAGTATCTCGCCTTTGATAGTTTACAACAATTCAAACCTTGGAAATAAATTTTGATTTTTTTTGTTAAGCGTTGTGATATCAATTTTCATACTTGTGAACAATCACTTCAGTATCACACATGTACTACACTTATGAGAAATTGCTTAAGTCAATGGAAATGGGTTTGTCTACTCTGAGGCACATCTACCTTGCTACACTAAATATGATATTTAGTGTCACTTACTATTTGGAGTCACACAATGCTATACAATTTTTCGATTGAATGTAACTCTCTGCCAAGTAAAGATGTTAACATTACATCATGTTCAAACAACCAATTTGACCTCAACTGGCAAAAACGAGATGTATAATAAATAGTCATAGCATTGCGTAATTCCAAAAGGTAAGTGACACTAAATACAATATATAGTCTACATATGTAGAGCTACATAGATTTAGAGTTTAATAAGTGTCAATTATTACATCACCACGATTGGTTGCTAAATGAAAAAGCTACTTTCAAAACAATACGAGTGGTGTTTGTTGGTTGTATGTCATTGTTTAATACAAGTGTCGTGAGACCCGATGGCCGAAGGAACGTGACTCGAGGCTCTCACTTGTCTAAATTTCCGAACGATTCTTTGACCCGGAATGATTATAGGTGCACACCTAGGAGGCTCTTGTGTCACCGAGGGTTTTGCCATCAAAATTATTGAGGTGTTGCCCAACCTTTTGTGAAATGACACGGCGACTTTAGTCACTCCTCCCGAACACAACATGCAATGATGAGAGGGTGAAAGCAAGTGAAACGCTCTCACGTTTTAAACTCGGCTTTTTGTTTGTTTCTTTTGAAAGAAGCCGACAAAAATCTATTGCCTACAAAGCAAGCGGTTGATGGGGTTGCCACATACAACTTTGAGGTCGAGCTCAAAGTTGGCGAGTGCGGTGGTGGGCCAAGGGGTTGAGAATTTGGAGGTTATACTCCGAGGTTGAGTCACCTAGGGCCACAATGGTACTCGGAGTGTGCACCAAAATAGTGATTTGCATTATGAGTTGCAAAATTGAGTATGAATGGTCCGAGACGACCCTAAACTACTGGATGATGGTGGAGAGATACCCAAATCTTAAGAAAGAGGTCGGTGGTTCGATTCCCGGCTGTGAAATCTCCTATCTACTTGACAGAAACTTACCAGGTAGTTAACTGCCTCCTATGCTTTGGCGCTGGCATGTCGGCCTTCTATCTCAAAAAAAAAATATTGAGTATGAATAGTTTTTATGTGAGGTAGGAGCACGCACTAGATTCAACATACTTACTAAAGTGATAATAATGTTTCCTCTCATATGTAGCATGCCTATTCAATGTAGAATCCAAATCTAGGAATATGGCATATTAGTAACTGCTTTGGGAAGGGTGTCCGTAATATGCCTCGCCGCCTTTGGATGATGCAGATGTCTAACTTCCCTTCCTTTCGCATGCAAGTAACTCTTAAGTACATGTGTTCAAATAATAGTGCATCTTGTGGGAAACAATGTTGCACAATGTACCTCACAATGTTTCTCATGGTCCATTATGTTATAAGTTGTAGTTCAAAAATACATAACATTATTTGACATGAAAGAGAGTGTTATGTCTTTCTATTATAAGCTTAACTTACAAGTGGATAGTGAACTATGCTAAGGAAAAACCTATAGATCTCAAACATTGAATATAAACAAGACATATAGTTGTATGGGCCCCTCATTATTCATCATCGATCCACGTTGATTGTATTACGATGCATGGGTGGCAAACTTTACAGGATGTCATGTAACACTTGGCACTATATAACAAGTCATGAAAACAAATCTGAATGTCACACAAATCACGTTGTCAGTGCACTAGTGCTAGTAGGAATCATAAGGAATTATATGGACACAAATATTTAAGCTCACATAGCTGTAACGTGTATTTACTTATTTATTATTTATTTACTATTTACATCCTCTAGTTCAACTAAATTCCTTTGCTAGAAGACTAGAGGCTCCACCCTAGGTGCTCTAGTAGTTCTACAAAGTAAAGGGAGTTACTACTAGTTGAGACTATGGTGTTACACTAGGTTATCACCTCGTAAGTAACGACCATGAGTTATATATATATATATATATAACTTAGAGTTATATATATATTTATACTTAGAGTTATCCTAAAGGCATGGAGGGAGAGCTAGTTAAGATATCTAGAACTACTAGTTGAAGGGAGCCTCAACTCATAGTAGTATCTAGTATATAAGCTCTAAGGTTGGGTGGAACATGCCTCTTGAATCTCATTATTGTGAGATATGTTACAATAGCCTTGTAGGATGGGTGAAGTATGTTACGTGGCTTGAAAAACCTCCAAATGCTTCAAGTTTTGATATTGTTCATATAATTTCACAAAATAATATTTTTAACAACTAAGTTAAGGAGTTTGGATTCACAACACCTATCGAGGGTCTTGTAGTAGAAACTTATAGGTTGGTTGCTTATATATATCCCAATTCAAACTCACTAGACTAATTTGGTGTCTTTGACCCCGATTTAGGGATTGATTTGTCTTAAAATAACAATCCCTGGGCTCTACAATGATAATCGTTGATTTCACCCTCCCCTCCCTCTCAATGGGTATTATCATGAACATTCACTTGAAGTCGAAAGAGTATTATTTCACATGTGTACATGAAGCTTTGAGACTTTTTCAAGTGCTTGATTTCTTAAATTGTCATGGATATATGTAAGGAAATGTAAGGAACATCATGCAAGGACTCATTGACGGAGTGAGAGGACCCTATTATCTCACACCAAAGACTTTACTCGGTTGAAACTACATTCAAAGTACAAAGCTACAACATCTTGTTACTATAGTCCCGTAATGCCCGTTTTGGGATTATATATAGACCTAGATTAACTTGAAAATGAAGCAACACCATAATTCAGCCGGTGGCAACATCGGAGTTTTTTTTTTTTTTTTTTTTTTTTTTTCCTGTTACTACATGGGGGTTCCAATGGGCAAGAGGGAATTTACTGCACAAGAGAGTACCTCTCATTCACCTAATATCAAAAATCTACATGGCGTCCTACATGGCACCAAGTGGATAAATATTGCATGATCTACCATATATTGTGATAGGCCCATAAAAAAGGAGTATGGATAATGTTGGTCGGGATTGTAGGCATTTTTTTTGGGACGGTCTTTGAAGGTAGGCATGACGTAATTTACGATGGTAATTTGGGTTTACACTAAGAGCTTGTGACCTTCAAAAAACTTTGGACTATAGTCCATGGACTTCCTATGATCTCATCCAAAAAGCAGGGTACCATGATCATTTAAAAGCCATGGCCCAATCGTGCCTTTGGTGTAAACATGCCCTTATTACTTCACAAACATAAGGTTCAACACAATGACTTGTATTGACCTACTAAGTTGTACAAGTTGCGGTTGACATTTCAAAGTGAAGTCCTCATCACATTCTACGAAAGTGGTAACCATAGTTGACACAATTTGAAAGAAGGGTATTTTTTGGAAGGATTGAGAGAAAGAGCTAAGTCTATTGCTCAAAAAGTTGCCCACTTTCGTTTTTTTCATGGGTATGGGATAACATTTCAATCACTCACCGAGTCAAAACTATCCACAAATGGTTCTCCCGAGGTGGTTGTGTTTTGGTTCCTTTCTTGCAATTGATTTTTCAATTTGTGCCCAAAAAAAAAAACTATCCACAAATAGTTTTGACTGGAGCACTCATAGTTTTACACATATGTAAAGAGCTATCTAATTTTGAAGTGGGGATTACATAGCCTTGGGGTATTGCAAATGTGATTTGCATCTCCTTCAAGATTAGCCAATCAATTTAGGGCAACATGTACATGCTTATTTCTTTGATTCACAATTATACTTTCTCACTAACAATAATCACCATAACATGAATACTTTTCACTATGTACCCACTTCTTGTAGGATATTCAACATGCCATTTGTCCCCTACGAGTAGTGCAACTTGATTAGCAAATTCAAATTATGCCCGTAGTCATAATTGTGTTGGATTTAGACACATCCACCTTAATTAATTTAACTTGTTTATAGTGTGTTATGTCATGTACATCATTTGCAGTTTGTTATACTAAATCGTTTGCAACTTTAGAAATGACAGGTTCAATATTCAAACCATCGTACCATAGTGTTTAAAAAATGATCATCTACCATTTTTTTTAAATATTTAGAGTAAGGAGTGAGAAACAAAGAGTGATATAACTTAGAGTGAGGTGACAACTTAGAGTTGATCCACCACATGTTGGAAAGCTCTCCATGTTTACCATTTGTATTGATATAGTTAAATTATTATTTAGGACAATGTATATAGATAACATTTTGTTCACCATGTCCTCTACTGACAGGTGGCAATAATCTATAGGCAAAGAATCTCTTTGTTCATGCTTGCTTCCTCGTGAGGCCATGTTATGACAATACATATGATTATAATTTTTTTTCACTAAGATAATTAATATTTCCAAAATCAAAATTAATGTAATTCGTTTATAATAATCAACGAGACTTGATTATTATTAGTGTTTCCATTGATACAAATCTTGAAGCGATTTTAGTCCAAATTTTACTTTAAAATATTTTGTAACATCAATTGGAAACATCTTGACAATTGCATAACCTGGTAATTGACTTCAATACAAGGTAAGAAACACTATTGGGCATGTGACACTAAGTACCAAAAACAATGTGGTTGAAATGGAAAGTTACTTATGTAGTGAGTTTAAGGTGATCATGAACATCTATGATTGTGGGTATTATGGTTGCTTGGTTGCGCTTTTATTTTTTTATAGAATTGACACTTAACAATGTAGTCTAGTAAGCGATGCAAACAAAATTCCATTGGGTGAAATGGGACAAAGTCAACAACCCCTAGGGAGTGGACTCTTCATTGGAAACCTAAATGACGTGCATGGGTCACTATGAAATAAAACCCCCTATATACAAGAAGTTTATAGAGAAAACAAACGTATACGTACTAATGGCATGCTAGAAAATGAACTCAAATATTTATACTAAGCTTTTCAATATGATTAATGCCTCCACCACATACACGAAATAAACTTCATGAATTAAATAGGCCTTCATGACATGTAAAATTCACTTTCACTTTCCAATGAGAAAGTCATTGAACATTTTCTCATCCATCTTATATAACTCAACAATTGCATCAAACAAACAATGACAAGAGCACAATAACTTAGCCATAGTCTAGAGGGAAAAAACTCAAGGGAGCCCATGAGTGTTCCAAGTGCCTCCAGTTTATAAAAACCCATAGCCCAAGTGCAAATCATAACAAGAATGGACATGGTAGTCATTGAGGATTATTAACATATGACAAGAATGGATGAAAACATGAACTAGATGAAACTCACACATCTATTGTCAATTTTTTTCTCTAAAGCTTAGGGTCCCTTTGTGTACATCTACCTCTACTTCTAAATTCTTAAGCATTTTTAATAGTACACATTGGAGAAAAATAATGCCTCTCCCTTATGTATACTATGTATGCTAATGCCTCAAATAATACCCCTTCTTACACTCACGTTAGTTTGTACGTGGTGTGATGAGTCAACCCTCTGGGCAACAACCCAACACAAATCATGGACTATCCCATCACGGGCGTCTCTAATTGTTGCCTTAAACAACTAGCCTACAAGGCCCTTCCAAGAGTGTGAATGATTGAACATGGAATAATTCCTATATTATGAGCACAAAGTCCAATTTCATCGTAACACATGTCTTTTTGGGTATTCCTTCTTGCCTACGAGCATTGCCAGAAGGTATCGCACATGCCTATGATAGACACTTTCAACTCGACATAGACTTTTGGCAATCAGATGGGATTGCCAATTGTCTCATCCGGTCAACAATTATGAATCATGGAGATTGTCGTTTCAAATGTCAAAATTCCAAATTGAGCTGCGAAAAGTTAGAAGAAGTTAAAAGTCACGAATATTCTCTATCCTCTTAAAGCAATCACATAGCCCTTTCTAACTGTTGAACCTGAAACGACACACAAATTTTGAACGTCTGGCCCAACCTTATTGTTACACATGTCTTTTTTGATGTGCGTACTGAACCACAAGCCTTGCCATATACCACTCAAATATAGGCATCTGCATAAGACTAGCGTTCAATTAAGGCACGCACACTGTATACCACCCAAAGTATATAACTTATGAGGTGTCCAATTGAGAAGAGAGCCTAAGTCGGTGTGAACTCCAACCCATGCACACTCTTGTTGCTCCTTGTCGGAGCTTGACATTCAACGTGTCATTTGAAATCACTCGATTGCATGAATAATAATATCATTTCCACACCTGCATGTGAACCTACCAATGTCTAAGTACCTTTCCACTTTTGCTCCGGCAATTTTGCAGGATGATTGTACTCACGCTGTTCTTCTGCAATCAAAGATATTCTTGTCAAAACCCATTGCTGGGACATTGCGAGTCGGCCAAGTGTCATGCGCCAAGGCTCCCCCCTCGCAGGTGGCTTGTGACGATTTTATTTTTGCTCCGTAGCTAACTTAATGAACTCTTTCCTGGGTTCGCCCCAAGAAGTTTGGGTCCACCCATCAATTGCGGTACCTACCTTATGAATGGTTCTCAGATGCACGGGCACCCCTTTTCACAGGTTCACAGGTTTCAACCCTCAGTGCTTACTGGCAGAAAGGTGTATGTGTTGAAAATCTTGAAATAAATGGGAAGTTTAATTTCTGCGTTCTTCTGAGCTTCAGGGGCTTCTGTATTCATGACTGTCGAAAGATCCATGGTACTTGAGCCTGCCATGCAGACAGTGAGTAACGGAAGGCACGTGGCCCTAGTGTGGGCACTTGCAAGTTCCAACTCCACAAAACAACATCCTGGCTACTGGATTGGCTAGGGAATTGCCTCATACAATTAGCGACTGCGATGGATCATGGAGTTTATAATTTCAAGTTTCAGGATCGGAGTTGAGACGCAAAAGTTATGAGAGTTCAAAGTGGAGATTCTCTCTTTCTCTTTAATTAAGTGATCAAGAAGGTCCTCCCAATTGCGTTGACTGTTAAATTTGGAATGATGTCTATTATTGTGAGCGTATAGTCCAATCGCATTGCAACACGTGTCCCTTTTAGCGTCCATTCTTAATCACGGGGCTTTGCCATACACCACTCGAATGTAGGTGTCCGATTAAGAAGAGTGATCACAGAAGGGCCACATACCTTCGACAAAGTACAGAAACAAGAACATTGGCGAAGATGAGTGAGTCAATCAGTTGAATTGGAAAAGCTGGAATGTGACGGGTTGTGTGTCAGAATGAGCTCATCAAAAGAAAGAAAATTAAACATTGGTGGAAATTTACACCGACGTGAATGTGAGCCTGTTCTCCCTATAATGTGTGTGGGTTCATCAAAAGACTAGTGTGGATGGGCAAGGAAATGTCAGTGAGTTTAACAAACTTTTGAAGAGCAGCCGCCTAGTATAAAGGATGATTAGAGGTTGCAAAATCCCAAATTTTGATTGAATTCAAGCACTAGCTTGTTTGGTCCTTGCTGTCCTTTGGATGCATACTTGGCCTTTTGCAATTCAAGTTTCCCAGGATATCAAAGAGAATATAGGAAAAGGAAACATCTCACGTGCATTCTGATATTGAGGGTAGTACCATCTGTAACACTTGCATCTCCTGGTTGCAACACAAGTCACAGCAGCTAGTAGAAAACGGAATTGGGTAGTTCATTAGCAAATTGGATCAAGTCATTGATGGCCTACAAAAGGATCTGATGAATAAGGCATTTCCTGCAAAAAAAATTCCACCATGAAGACTGCTTGTGATGAGATTTTATGACCAATATGGTGAACTGTGCCATTCCTAACTTATTTGGAATAGCACTATTTTGGAAGTGTCACCATGCACTCCAACAATTGACTTGCAACAAAAGCAGATGAATGTCAAACTTATGGAGGCCATGTGAAGTGCGGTCCCATTGTTCACTTTGCTGAGAGACGTAAAGTTAAGTTGAAAAGAACTTTCAAGTGTAAGCTTTATTGCTGAATTCCATATGCACTGAGCAGCAATTTCAAAGAGATATGAGCAGCTGCCCCCTCATGAGTTTTTTCACTTGGTTATATAGGAAGTTTAAAAATGTGGAGGATGTTTCTCCTGACAATGCATGTACCATGATGCTGTGTACCGATTCTCACAAGAACTATCAGAAACCCTGAAGCTTCTGTGCCAGAAACACTTTCAGATTTCCTTACGTACACATGGATATTATTCTGGTTAGGTAAGGTGTGTGTGTGCCTATTGTGGTTCCAACTCTGTGGCCCTACTGTACCATTGGATTTTCGTGTGAACAGTGTCAACATGTTAGCAAATATAACCCCAGAAGAATGCCACCAAAAACTTTATGATTGGAACTCACCGTCAATAGTTCCGAATGGTCAAACTTGAGATTTCATGATACATTGAATGCACTATAGGGGGTCTCATTGCAGTTTCTAATTTTGCTCCTCGATTATACTCAAACTATCTATTTATACATCAAATTGCAATCCAAACAACACTTGATTCCCTCTTACTTGATTCTCCTCATAACCCCACAAACAAGACTGCTCATGAAACTCCTGAAGCTAAACCCTAAACCCTGACTGGTGTGTCTTTCCAACAACGCTGGAAGGCCCCTCAAGAGTCGCATTGAACACAACAGTTTGGCTCAACAGAATAACATAGCATTTGTGATTAAGTACATGCATGTTGGACGATGACAAACTCCACAAGCGATGCTGCTGAGAATGAAGAAGTATAAACTTCCAATTTCCCCTCTCAATTTAGAGTCACCAGCCTATAAATTGACACAAGATCTTGATTAGAATGTACCTCACCTCCATTTGGATATATACGAAATCCTAAAGGAAGCTTAACCCCTAACCACTTTTGGAGCCCAATTCAGGCCTTTGCATACGGTATTTTGAAATTGTACATTGTGAATGTAGATAGTGAGAGCTTGTTGTCTTGCAAGATTCTTCTTCTTGACACCTAGACACAAAGTAACTTGAAAGGAGTTTGATGAAGATTTCATAATATCCAAGACAAAGAAAGAATACATAAATTAGTATGAACATGCTCAAAGCGTTTAGGATTTAACCATCTCATAACCTTCAAAAGCATGTTACCCCACAAACCTGATACCGATTGCCTTTATGTCTCTGAAAATTATGCGAGAACTGCAACTAGCAAAGGGTATACTGTCCTTTGTGAGAATCACAAATCTGAGGCAAATGGTTATATGCCCACAGGATGACATACTGAAGGATCCCTCGGCTCAAACATAAAGTTTGCTCCATGTATGAAAACATTAGAAGCAGAGTAAGTAGGTTCACATGGTCTCCATAATGTCACATGAGCCTTCAGCTTCATTTGCTCAACTACCCAGAAATACCTTGTCAGTTATATACTTAAATCCCCACCAGCTCAAAGATTCATTTAAAGTAATTAAGAGGATCCTATCCTGGAAGCCGGATGCAGTTTTGCAACACTTGGTGCCTGGTTGTCGGTCTGTATATAGTAGAGGTTCTTCACAGTCGACTTAACAATATATAATTTGAAGTCAAATTCCTTTCCTAAATTGCCTTGGAACAGTTGCAACTATCAAGGGTCAGTGATGAAATTGTAAAAGTCTGGGCTTGATCATAAGCCTTTAGCTTCATTTGCTCAACTACCTCCCCAGGAATGCCTTGTCAGTTGATATCCCCACTGACTGAAAATTCGATCAAAGTAAGAGGATCCTGTCCTGGAAGCCAGATGCAGCGTTGTAAGTTAAAACCCGATGCTGTGTAGGTGATGCAACTATATGATGAAATTGGAGAAATCTGGGACTCATGGTTCATGTAAGTATGTTGTTCAGCAAATCGTTTACAGAATATGCAATAGCCATCAAATAATAGGTACATATATATGCACATAGGAGAAGCTTTTCTGAAATTGCTATCCTACAGAATGTAAGGATTTTCATGCATGATGACTCGCCAGTTATGGCCACATGAGTATGATGAAATTTAACCAATTACTGGAGCCTAAATCAAGACTAAGTTAGAGCATACACATAATCGGGTGGTTGTATGTCAATCTATCGAGGACAGGCTTAAATGCATCGAATAAGGGCAAGAAAACCCCTTCCTAACCTTCCTGCGAAATTCCAGTTCCTGCAAGAGGAATGTATCACTTTCCTTTCCTCAATTCCCTTGAAACTCAAGAGAAGCACCTCAATGATGAAATTGTAAAAATCTGAGATTCATCACTCAAGTAAGTATGTTGTTCAGCGAGTCAATTTGCAGAATATGCAAAATCCCTCAAATACCTAACAGGTGCCTATATCTCAAAATGCGAGAAGGTTCTCCTGAATTATTTATGGCTACATGAGTCTAATAAAATCTGAGCAAATAGACTATTGCGCACACATTCTGGTGGGTGAATGTCTGTCAATCGATTACAGGTTTAAATGCATCGAAGGAGGGCAAGAAAACCTCTTCCTGGCCTCCGGACCTGCGAAATTCCAGTTTCTGCAAGAGGAATGCATCACGAGCCTGGATACGGGCAGCTTGTGGGCCGATGTTCTCCCATGTCAGCCGTCTCCCTGCTTCGATGCAAAACCCAGCTGCTGCCAACCACACAATTGATACTCCAATTGCAACAGGTGCACGTGGCCAGCAGTTCACCATGTCGACCTTCGTCGGTGGTGCAACTCTGTTTTTGAGTCTGGAATTTTCTTTGCACTCAAGAGCAAGTAAACTCGGGGGCCGGAATGGCTAAGACTGCAACAAACGAGTTTGGCAGAGTTTATCTTTCTGTGACAGTATCTATAGAGCTGGCAGAATTGACAAGATTCTCACTGTCCTCGAGCAACACATCAAACTCACCCCAAAAACTCCAGCCTAAAAATGCCAAACCTCAGCTGCAATTCCCATCACCCTACATCACAAATGGGAACACACAAAACTCGAAACCCTAATGGCAGCTCAAAACACTGGTGCAGGGCATTGCAGCTCTTCTTGAAGCAAATGAAACCCTCCTATCCTACGTTCGATTCTCATCTCTCCACGGTCTGCCTTGCATCATTGAAGCTCTAAGAATGATGATGCAAGCTAATGTGGGCGGTTTTTGGAGAATTGACAAGATTCATTCACTGTCGTCGAGCAACACATCAAATAACCACCAAAGAAGGAAAGGGATAATAAGATATGCAACTTACAGCTTAAAAACGCCAAACTTCATCAGCTGCCATCCTCATCGGCCCCCACTCGTTCAAATCTCTTCTCTGTGGAAGCACAAATGGAAAATTCGGAACCCTAATAATGGCAGCTCAATAATCCAGTGCAGGGGGAGGCATTGCAGCTCCGCCTGAAGAAAACGAAACCCTTCTAGATTATACTACTTTCGATTCTGATCGCCCTACGGATTCTCTTGAAACATTGAAGCTCTAAGAATGATGAGGTAATGTTGGTAATTTTGGATACCGACCCAGCCGTGTGAACGGGGAACAGCATCCGAGGGTTTAGGGTTTAAGAGCCGGGGATTCGTGGCACTCAGGTAAAATCATCCGGTAACAAAAATCGCATGAGTCCATCAAGAAGCTTGGATGGAGCTTATTTTAGTGAAACGCCTCCGAGTTGGCATGTAAGACCCCATTTTTTCCTCATAGCTATTGTAAATTACTAGCTATTTTGTAAATATCAATTAGTTGGCAAGGGGCCATGATGTGGCTTTGGATGCAAGCCTATTTTCTAACCTCCCATGATGTGGCTTTGGATTCCACATGGTTATTTTGATAGATAACGCAAGTTGTCAACGTGTGCAACATGTGGTTATGACGTGTCGTCATAGATATTTTTTTTGTTTACAACTCATATATTTTGCACGAGTCTGATTGTTCAAACATTTATAATATGTTAGGATAATATATGTCACCTTATGATAAATTGGTGAACTCAAAAAATCAATTCAATATAATGACTATTATAATAATACTATTATATATAATAAAATTTATTTTAAAATAACTAATATGCATCATGTGATTTTAAAGACAATATAATATGTGATGATGATAAAATATTACAATAACTCATATAAACTATAGTCAGAAATTTATGATTTTCTGAGTATACCCCATCCATAACGTTGTCCCAAGAGTCAATTTCCAAATAACATATCATTTGTTTATGGCTCATATTATATTTCCTAAAATATAAAATTTGTTGTTATATATTTTATTTTTTATTTTCATTGTTTCACTTTGGTCATCTTATGAACACTTGCACTAATCTATCATGAGAATGACAAAGATAATTTCAAATGTTAAGTTACAGAAATTATAACTTCAATGTTAATGAGGATTTTGTAATGTTTTTGACCTCCAAATTAATTACGTGCTTCATTGATGATTTGACTTCCGGAATGAAATCCCAATTAATTGCGTATTTACTAATTGGAAGTGCACATATATATTAGATTTTAGACCTTAAAGGTGAAGTGCACTCAATATGGGATTTGTAGTCAAACGACCTTCAAGAATGTAAGGGCAATATTTTTTTCGAAGTTGAATGGGGCGGACAACAATTTCTGGTCCGCCCATGCTAATCTCTTAAAAATAACCGGACTAATAGTGATGGGTTGGCAACCCATCACTATGCATCCACTTGTTTCTATATAAGGCATTGTTTTTTTTATGTCTAACCTCTTTTGTATTATTGTCTTAAGTATTAGATTAGACTAGAATTATTTAAAACTATTAAAAGCTTGGTATTTACGAAACCCTTGAGACAAAGAGCCGACGACGTAAGGTAGTATCTAAAGTAGTTCATCTCATCCGCAAAGATGAATGAACTCTCACTAATGAGAATACATGAGTGCCACGAATCCCCGCCCGGCTGGGGATTCGTGGCACTCACTAAGGAACATCCATCCAAGATATCGTGGATGAAGTGGCTCCAATAAAAAAAGCCCCCCTATGGGGTTGAGGGCCGATTCATTCGAATGTGACATCACTAGACTAATTCGAGGCCTTTGACTCTATTTCCGGAATCAAATTGCCTAAAAATAGGCATTTAGATGATTCCTGCGTTTTTTTCATCCGCATGGATGATTTTACTTGAGTGCCACGAATCCCCGGCCTCCCCGGCCGGGTTTTTAAGGCCTATGTACGTATGTATGTATATATATATATATATGTGCTCCAGTTGTCCCTTTCTGTCTGCTGCCCATGTTTTATGTTCTTGACGCTCTTCTGTCCTCCCCCGACATCCTTTCCTGGTTGGTCCGAGATGACCCTAAACTACCGGATGATGGTGGAGGGATACCCAAATCTCAAGGAAGAGGTTGGCGGTTCAAATCCTGGCTGTGAAATCTCCTCTCTACCTGACGGAAAACTTGCCAGGTGGTCAACTGCCTCCTGTGCTTTGGCGTTGGCCTTTCGGCCTTCTGTCTCAAAAAAAAAAGAAAAAAGAAAAGAAAAGAAAAAAGACATCCTTTCCTGCTGCTCATAACTTATAACTCAAACATTTGTAATTGTAATTTGTGATCGATTGAATTTGGCAGGGATGGCTGCGGCAGTGTTTCTGAGAAGGGCAGGAGGGTCTACGGAGAGGGGAGCATGGAGGATGATGATGTCAGAGCCTGCACAGAAGGTGACAATAGCAATTAAGACAATCAGGGTAGTTAATCCAGCAGTAATGGAGAGGTTTAGCAACCAATTTTCTCCTATCCGCTTTGCCAGCACCGCAATGGAGGCATTTGTTCAGAATATCCCGTTGCTGAATGTTCTCCAGAGCGAAATTGGTCACGAGGAGGGGTATGAACCTCCGAGGGTAAGATTGATTGCTATGTTAATTTGATGACAATATCAATAAATGCCTGCCACCAATTGTCTGTTTTGTATTTCTTGGTCACGATTTTATGTGGAGGTTTAAGGGCAGCAGATGAAACCGGCATTTTATTAGCTACAAGTTTTAATGCTGTATGCAGGCAATTTGATATGGTGAGGTGGGCTATAATTTAATTATTGTTGTGCCAACAATGGGTGTATAATCAATCTGCCACGCCCATTGGATTGATAAGATTGATTCTACGCATGAGATTGATATATTTAATAAGTTACGCCCATTTGAGGGTAAGATTGATTGCTTTCCCTTGGATTGGCTTCGCTAATTGATGACAATGTATTAATAATTTCCTGCCACCGATCGCCTGTTTTGTGTTTCTTGGTCGGAGTTTTTATATGGAGGTTCAAAGGCAGCAGGTGAAACCGGCATTCTATAAGCTACAAGGTTCAGTGTTGTATCCGGGGAAATTGATATCGGTGAGGTGGACTGTAATTTAAAGATTGGTTGTAAAATCAATTTGATTGGGTCCTGCAGTTTCAGTGGGTGAGGATTGAAGGTTATGTGGAGAATTCTTTGCGAGTTCGTGTAATCTCGTTAGGTAGAGAGTTCTTGTTGCTTATATTTCCGATTTTCATGAAGTAGCCCTGACTGATATCAGGTTGGTGGCTCTTGGAAATCTCGAGTCTGTTTCGAAGTGATTATTTCATGACATTCAGTTTCAGGTTTGACGGTCTTTTTGCCACCAGACATGAATTGGACATATTTATATGCACTAAGATTGCCTTGGTTTTGGCCTTCACATACAAAACCGACAGACGAAAACCTGCATGAGGGCCGTTTGTTTAGCAAGAGTCTTGCTTGGATGAGATGATGACACACGAAAATGGTTGAATTGTTGGCCAAAACAGTCTTACTTCTGGAAGGTATTGATCCCATTGGATCCTTTTTGCACTTCTCCTTGAGTTTAATCTCCAATTGAGTTTGTGTTGGCTTCATTGATAGGTAACAATGATGTGAAGACATACTTCACATTTGCAACAAAGTAGTCTATGCTCGGTCCATTCCTGGAGATTGTTCTTTGAGCGGAGACAGAAAACGGTCCATGCTCACTAGGTTCAAGAATATCACGGCATTGCTTCAGTATTTGCAGATCGATGCATAATTCAGTATGCAGCAGAATGCAACATTGATGTATATTTACAATATATATATGCAGGTTGAGGTATGCTTCAGTTTAATACAATATGCAACATTGCTGTATATTTACAGATTCCTGATGCTTCAGTATTTGCAGATTGCTGTGTACTTGAGTAGACAACAATGTGCAACATTGCAGTATATTTACAGATTGTTGTATACTTCAGTATACAACAGTATACAACAGTATGCAATGTTGCTGTATATTTTCAAAATTGATGTATATTTGGAGATTTTTGATACTTCGGTATTTGCAGATTGTTGTACATTTCAAATATATGCCTCTGGTAAGGGATCTGTGTACAGTGATCTTGAGATCATCATCTTTTTTCTCACAGCAAAGATGGGAAAACTGGACTAGGTGACAAATTCCTCCCTTACTCTCAAGTACAACGCCTGTAAAAATTAGGTCTTCCCTGAGTGTGCAACTAGAGACTCTAGATTTATTTTATGTGGTGGCATGTGGATCAGGCAACTGGATGAACGTCTCCAGAAGGAGTTCAAGAAGTACCTCAATGTACGAGGGGTCAATGAGGAACTTTCAGATTACATGTTGGATATTTTGGAAGTCAAGGAATGACGTGTGTACCAACGGTGGTTGCAAAGTGTTGAAAGAGTTCATAAGAAAGTTATCCACAAGCATGAGGAGTTCTTAGTATCCCAGCTTCTACACAGATTCACCCATGATACATCTTGCAAAGTAGCCCCCAAAATGGAAGGTTACATTACTTGCTCTTAAACAGAAAATTGTCATTGACCTCCCACAAAATTCTATGGGTACCTTTGGCTATTGCTCATGGTGTCCCCATAATTTTAGTTGGGGCTGACACCCAAAGATTCATTCCATATTCGTATTGCAAAAACATTGAAAATTGCCTCTCTTCCCACTTTTCAGCATCCTGTGAAGGATTTCTTTTCCTACAGTCTGGAATACAGTGAAACATTTTTGACTTCACAAGTTTACTCCCTCTTATTGGAAGTTTTTCTTCCAATTGGATCGTCAATCAAGTTGATATGAGCCTCTCTCTCACGGAGGGTCCTACGCTCCGCTACTCTAGGAAATTAGCATGTTTAACACCATCTTGATGTAGTTTTAGTTCCACAAGCGTTTTGACTTCCCAGACTTTAAAATCACTTTCATTTCATTGCAGGTGCCACGGTTGGAATTGTATGACTTGCCTTCTTAGTCTAGCTTGTTGATGTTGTGTACCGCTATCATTTTCCTTATTCTCCTCCTTCCTTGTAATTCTCTCTCTCTCTCTCTCTCTCTCTCTCTCTCCTTTCCATCCTACCCTAGCTCTTGTCAATTCAATGTTTATTACTATGGGTTCTAAAGAACTGACAGAGGCATGCAAGAAGTGAATTTTTTTAGTGTAGCCTTATTGCTACACTAAATATTGTACTTAGTGTCACCGATTCTAGTTGTCCTGCTCAACACTAATTGTAAATTGTCCGTCTAGTGTCACCAGCACTAAATGTAGACCTAGCATTATTTGTCATTCCTTGTGATTAAATTTGGGCACTGTAGATTTACAATGTTGCAAGTTGTCACTTACTAAGTGATTTTCCATTCAAATTTCAATCATCCATGACAATATTTCATCACATATATGTTAAGATGCAGAACATACCAAAACTTTTGATTATTTCATGTAACTTGGAATGACAGTATTTGCAAACTTATTCATAAGAAGTGTCATTAGAAAAGTTACCTTGGTGGCATAAAATACCATATGATACTAAATACAATATTCAGTGTAGCTTCCATGCCCCTCATTGCCCCTTGTTCTCCCGGGGAGTGCACTTAATGCTAAGACTAGGAATACACGTGAGTGCGTTTTAATAGCATACCCCCCTATGTACTTGACCTTGAAATAGTTTTTAAATTAATATTTTTTAGGTGCTAAATCATTACGTATATATCTATCATTTGGTGTAAATTTCAGGACCAAAAGTTTTTAAAATCTTATTAAAAAAATTATAGAAGTTTGAACTGAAATGTGTTGTTTTTCGCTTCAAAAATCAATTTAAAAATATTTACAAGTGAGTATTTTTTTGAAATTCATACAACAAGAACTTTAGATTGTGTTTAACAACTTCATATTATTTTAACAAATTTTAAATGATTTTTTAGTACATACATAGGGGGGTCGAAAGTACGCACTCACGTGATTCCTAGTCTTAGGATTAAGTGCACTCCCCGGGCTTGTTCTCCTTGGTTGGTGTTATTTAATTTATAAATGTTTATGGGGCGTCCCAAACTACTGAATGATCCCGAGTGGAACAAGGCCCACAAATTTTGGGGTCTCTTTCAAAATAGATGTAAGTTGACCAGTGGTTTGGGAGTATGGAGCTTTGTGGTAACTTATGTGGATCAATGATTAATAGTGTGGGCCACACAAATGTTTAAACTAAATGCACCTATTATTGATGCATTTGGACATATGCCCATGTAGAGGTTTGAGAACAAATTAGAAATTACATGAACTCATGAGTAAATCAAAATGAGAGATATGAAGGTTGAGCTTGTTACTTTTGGAGTCAAGATGAATATCTTATGAATTCTTAAAGTGGAAGTCATAGCCTATGACCTATAATTATGGTGTTCTTTTGGACATGTACATGTATGTACATATGTACCTATTAGTAAGAATTCATTGTAGGTCTTGAAAAGTTTGTGTAGTTAGGCTTGTGAGGGTTCAAGACTAAGGTGGACAATCCTTATTTGATTAGTTTTCTTATTAGGACACCTATGTTTGAGTGGTGTGTTGTTTGGTGTGGCTCCAAGAACAAATACCAAGAAGACATGTGTTCAAAAGAGATTGGATTGTATGCTCAAAATATGATAACCCTTATAGGCTCAATAACGAACATACTTAAGTGAACCTTTATGACCATTTAATGAGCATAGGAATCTTCACTCTAATAATGAATAAGATATTCATATGAACTCCAAAAATAATGAGGAAAGTGGCTACAACCTCGATTTGGATTTGCTAACCATCTTGTACTTCACACATGTTCACATCCTAGGAGAAGTGGGCAAGTTAGAAAAAGTAACCATTTAAGACCCATCTAGTGTTACCTTTGGAGACTCTGCCCTCCACTATGTAACTTAATTGTAAGTGAAAGTCCAGTTCTTGTCATGCAGCATAAGAAGCTTCCAGAGACTCAAAACCCAGCCAGGGTTTAGGGTTTAAGCCCTGCCTCCTCTCTCCATCCTCTCCCTGTTCTTCTTCTTGTTCTTGCAGCCTCCCTTTTCTCGCTGCACGCATTGCAAAGCATCACCCGATCCAACGGACTCGCAGTCAGTAATACTGCGATCATTTGCGTGTGTAATTTAATTCAATCCAATCCAATGGCCGCAGCAGCGATGATTTTGAGAAGGGCAGCAGGGCCCGCTCGAAGGGCAGCATGGAAGTTGATGTCGGAGCCCCAGCAGATGGGGATGGTGGCAAGGGCATCAGCAGCTCCGGTAATGCAGAGATGTCAAAACACTCCTCTGCGTTTCGCCAGCACTGCGAGGGAGGCGGCAGCTGGCCAGGACAGCGCCTTGCTGCGTGTTCTCAAGAGCGAAATTGATCACGAGGCCGAGGAGTACGAGCCCTCCAGGGTAAACTTCTCTTTACTTTGGTTTGCTTGGAGCTTTCTTTTTGAAGCTGCCTAAGCTCGCATTTAACTAAACACCTAAAAAATCTTCGAAGCAAACTTTGTGAACTCATTCCTAATTTTGCTTCGGGGTCTGTTCCTGTGGGATCCAAATTGTTGCTGCTGGGAAGCCTTTAGGCCTTGAGTTTCAATGTCTTTCCTGCACGCAGGGAAGACAAGTTAAGCAGAAAGGAGGGAATTCTCGAAGGGTTTCTTTTTGTATGATGGCGGCTGGACAATCAAAGCTCTCGTTTTTCTCTATCTTTAGCATGAAATTTTTAATGGATTCCTTTTGGCTTTTAGAGGACTTTCTTACATGTAATAGAATGCTCGACACAACAGTATTTCACTTTCGTGGATCTTCTCTTTGAAGCAAGCTTTGTGAAGTTATGCTTCGGTGTTAGTTCCGGTGGGATCCAAAATGTTGCTGGTGGGAGCCCTTTTTTTCCTTGAGTTCTATTTCTTTCCTGTAGACAGGGAAGCGAATTTAAGCAGAAAGGTGGGAACCTTGGAAGGGTATTGTGCATGATGGGGGCTGGGCAATCCAATCTCGCCTGTTGTCCATGAAGTTTTATGGTTTATTTGATTTGATTTGTTTTTGGTTTTAGAGGACGTTTTTGCATCGATAAGAAAGCATTTCGCTTTCTGGTTTCAAAATGTAGCACCTACTATGGCAAGGTTCTTCTAGGCTTGATATTTCATTTAGGGTTTTGGGTTTGACTTCAATGCATGGTTGTTGCCCATCTTGTGGATCTTTTTCTCATTGACGACACGGACTTGGTGCTTATTATTTTGAGTCGGGCAGCAGCTTAATCCAACGTGATGGAAGTGATTTGCCACCTAAACATAATGTTTAGGTGGTTAATGCGCACATGAAAGGATGTCATCATAGTCTTGAGTAAAGATGGAGTCACCTGACACAATTGGCAAATCAAAGAGTTTTATTACCCTTTGGGCTTGTGGAGATTTATAAATTTTGTGCCGTCTACTCAAAATGGGCTCTCTTAATGTAAACCAAATGTTTTGCACTCCACAGGGCTTAGCCAAAGGCCCACCACAGCCTTTTAAGCTGGAAGATAAAGCAGGGAAGCTTGAGGTCACACTCCGAAGGTCATTTGGTGAAGAGGACATTACATTGACAGCAATGTTCCAGCCTGGTATGGGAGTTGAAGGAGACGAAGAAATGGAGGAGGATGAAGACATGATTCCCGAGCAGAATGTGGTGCATCTTACTGTCTCCATTGCAAAGGGCCCAGACATGCCTGTTCTTGAATTTGGTTGTGTCTTGCAAAAGAATGATCTCTCTATTGGACATGTTCATTATGTGGAAGATAAATCTGTGAAAGAGCCAACTTTTGATGGACCAGACTTCACGTAAGCTCCCTATTTCTTCTTTTCTTCTGATTTTGTATTTCTGATCTCCATTTTTGGTGAGTTGATGTGGTTGACTAGGTTGAGCATGACAGTGATATCACTATAGAAACAAGGAGCACTTTAAGATTGATCAGCATAAATATGTTCCTGCTAGGGGAGTATTATTGAGTGTCTTGTATTCCTTTCTTTGTTAAAAGAAATAATCCATTAGAGTTAATTCTTCCAACTCAATGGATCTTTTGGTCAGGAGTTGGTTATTTCGCATAGAAAACCTTCATGTTTGGTAAGTTTTTTGGTGCATGCTTGGAGTTCGTGTGGAGGTTTCAAGGAAGAACACCCTAAATTGGTTCGTTGAGGGTCAAACTCATTTTGGCATCCCCAAGGTGCTAAATTGAGTTTGGCCCTCAATGAACCAAAGTAGGTTGCTCTATATTCAAATTCAAGCAGCACCCTACTTCAAGGGCATGTCTAGTGAAAATTAAATATTTGGGTTACTGCATAATAATTTTATTTCAGCAACAAAAGTTAACCTAATTTTTTGTGAACAATCAGGAACCAAAGTGCCTAAATCTTGAACACATTGATGCACCCCAAATTTAAGTAAGGAAGTTCTTCATTTCTTTTTTCTTTTTTCTTTCTCCAAATTGGATTCTCCTTCACCGAAGTCCTCAAAAAATAGCTAAACTTTGGTGGAGGTGGCTGCCACAGGCAACCTCACCTTGGGTGAGGATCCAATTCAAGAAAATGGCTAAAGATGTTTGGCACAAAGTAAATTGGGGTAGCCATGTTGCGAGTTGATCATGTGGTTTTATGATATGATTTGGTTAAGTTTAGGTTAAGATTTTTGGTTCTCAGGAATCCATGACTTGCCCATGTAAGTGCTTAACCTTGATTTGGCGATCTTGTGGGTTTATCTGGGATTTGGCATATGTCCGATTTGCTAACTTTTATTTAGAGTTCTAGAATCTAGACATATGTAGGTGGAAGGTCGTAATGATTGCCTAATTCTAAAATAAATCTCTGTATGGGTGTTGGAAAAGTAAGAAATTGCCACCCAAGTCCCAGACCTCCTTGGCGCCCACTTATAATAATTATCCGGCACACTATGTAGTACTGGACCTGGCCTTGAAGTACGGTTCCTCCAAGGATGAACCACAAGTGGAAAGAAATCATTGATTTTTGTATGCAAAACAACCAATGGGAGTTCATAGGGAACTAATCCTGACAAAAAGTCACATTAAGGATAACTCTAATGTCTGCTTGAGGTTATGTATAAATCTTGAAGCAGTATATGCCTGTGTTTTTAATATGTATAGGGTATGAATTGGTGGTTTGTGGATTCAGGCAACTAGATGAACATCTCCAAAGGCAGTTTAAGAAGTATTTGGATGCAAGAGGCATCAATGAGGATCTTTCAAATTATTTGTTGGATCTGCTGGAAGACAAGGAGCAGCGTGAGTACCAGCGCTGGCTACAAAATGTTGAAGCATTCATTAGGAAGTGATGATGTCATACAAAGTTATCAGAAGTTTTAATCAGCCAGCTTTCTTAAAAATCATTGTAGGGAAGTGAGAATGCTCTTTAAAGACAAAATATTCACAAATTATTCCAAGTTTCAGCATTCTTGGCACTGCAAGCAAGTGTATGCTGAAGTGAAGTGCAGGGGCTACTAGCAGACTGGTAGTAGTGCTGGTTCAAGGGCTAGACCTTTGATATAATGGTCTTAAATAGCGTCCAGATTGGAATTTGGGTCAACAAAGGAATGACAGTATAGAGTGAGCAAGAATGATGGCCTTTGAATCTCCTTAGGTCGTTGAGTTTCAGGCAAATTCTGGTAGCTACTTGTCTCGATACAGGTAGAATGGCATCTTGTATGGATCCTCATCACTTAGATACATACAGACCAATGTATGAGATAGAATGTTTTGGTTGAATAGAAATTCATTTGTCTCATGTTCAACAGTATTCCTGTGTGATAGTATAAGAGTGCTCACTGGTTGTATTTGTTTGATATGCCACAACGTCAATGGAGATTGTGTTTGAAGTATTAAGCACTGAAGTCCCAACACTCTGTATTGACGTCTTCTTTTATTTCAAGCTTTTAAACAACTTTGTTCTTTTGCAAATAGAAGCCAGTCTGCATATATGATCCCATATAACCATATCAGAATATCTTAATTGCATGGTATTACTATGAGGCCCTACTGTACCAATACTTGGGTAACACATGAATATGGTGTTGTCATTAATCTTGACCACTCTGAAGAAAGTGGTAGTATCTTCCTTGGCTCATAAAAAGCAGCTCAGAACTTCACATGGGTACATGTAAGTAGGGGGCTCTTGTTTTTTTCTTCCATGTCTGACTTAAATTAACTGCACTGTCTGTAATGATATGTTGGCCCATGAGTGGACGGCCAGGGCGAACCAACCCGTACATTGGTACCTTACCGGATGTCTAGTGATGTCACATTTGAATGAATCAGCCCTCAACCCCATAGGGGGGCTTTTTTTTATTGAAGCCACTTCATCCAGGATATCTAGGATGGATGATTTTAAGTGAGTGCCACGAATCCCCAGCCGTTCGCCCTCCCCAGTAAGGTATCAATATACGGGTTGGTTCGCCCCAGCCATGAGTGGACTTACTAGCACATTCTGATGTTTCCACGTACATGGGCACCACTGAGTTCCGTGGAGTACCTCAGTGATACAGCAACCATAATACCCAGTGAAACTATGTATATATATATATAATTAGGTAGCTGGTTTCACCAAGATTCCATGACAGTTAAACTTACATTCTGATAACCTTCTGAATTGTGCATTTGCAACTACTCAATCTTACTGGGAACGAGTTGCTTCCTAGCTTCTGTTGAAAAGAGGCATGCATTCTGGAGAAATTCTACCACACTCCATGATGCAACATAATCTATTAACATATGAGTAGTTGACGCTCTGTGTTCTCACCAACCTCTAGCTTCTGAAATACTAACTTGAATTCACTCAGCCACTAAAATCCTTGTTCTGTTCTGAACCTTATTGATGTCTAGGGAAGGTGGTCACTGGTGAGGCTTGGTGAGAGGAAATTGTCGCATTTGAGTGTACCTCTCATCCGTCCAACATAAAAAGCTTGACCCTCTATAATTTTGTGGTTGATTCATCTCAAAAGACTTTAACTAGACTAATTCAAGGTCATAAACATTTAATTCCCGGGGTGGACTCTTCATTGGAAACCTAAATGATGTGCATGGGTCACTATGAATTTATATATATGAGAAGTTTATAGAGAATAAAAAAAATGTATATGTACTAATTGCATGTTAGAAAATGGGCTCATGTATTTATACTAAGTTTTTCAATTTAATGTGATAAATGCCTACACTACATATACAAGATATAAATCATAATTTACATACGCCTTTATTACATGTGTTATTCACTTTCATTTTCCATGAGAAAATCATTGAACATTTTTTCATCCATAACATGTAACTCAACAATTGCATCAAACAAACAAAGACAAAAGCATAATATTTTAGCCACAATATGGAGAGAAAAAACTCAAGGGAGCCCATGAGCACTCCCAATATGTAAATGCCTAGAACCCAAAATGCAAAACCTAACAAGAATGGATAGGGTAGTTATTGAAGATTATTACCATATGACAATAGTGAATGAATTTATGAATTGGATGAAACTAACACATCTATTGTCAAGTTTTTCTCTAAACCTTAGGGGCCCCTTTTGTACATCTACCTTTATTTCAAAATTTTTGATAGCCTTTTTGGATGTACACGCCATAGAAAAATAATACCTCAGTCTCTAATACCTCTCCTTTATATATACTATGTATGCTAATGCCTAAAATAATACCCCTTCTTACACTGACGTTAGTTCGTATATGGTACGAAGAGTCCACCCCTAGGCATTAACCCTTAAACGTCGGAGAGGCCCTATCAGGGCCTTGTTGACCCTAAACTATTTGACCATAAGATAGCGTCAAAACATGTCGGAATTGCAAATTTTTTCCCCCCAAAATGTGTATCCCAAAATTCCATATCTAAATATATATGCCGATCACACTAAAAGAATTACATGGAGGTCTGAAATGGGGTAAACATAGGCTGATGGGAGAGGCCCTCTCACCCCCCCCCTTGATGTTTAAGGGTTAATTCTAACTTCAAATCAACTAAAAGAACCAACCTCCAAGTTGCATATGGATTCGGGGCATTTGAAATTAATTTCAATATCAAATCAACTAAAAGAAGCAACCTCTTGGTTGTATACTAATTCAGGATCTTTGAAATTAATTCCAATGTCAAATTATCTAAAAGAAACGAACTCTAGCTTGCATATTGTTATAGTGCTAAAGTTATGTTGGATGAAAAGAGTGGTGTGTCTGTATGCAATAATTTCCTCTGGTTGTGCAGCTGTGCCAATGAAGAACAATGGTAGGATTAACTTCCATCTATGAGCACTACACTAAATATGATATTTAGTGTCATACGGTATTTGATGTCACTATGGTAACTTTTCGAATCACATTTCTTATGATAAGTGAACAAATATTGTTGTGGATGATGGATGAGTTCATCCATTGGCCAAAACCCTACCTTCTCTTGTCAGCAACTTGTGATGAAATATTGTCATGGATGATTGAAATTTGGATGAAAAATCACTTGGTAAATGACAGTAATTGCAACACCATAAATCTGTAATCCCCCAAAAAATCTACAAGGAATGACAAACAATTTTGGGTTAACATTTAGTGTTGGTGACACTACCGCGGTTTACGATTAGTATTGAGCAATACAATTAGAATTGGTGACACTAAACATATTTAAGTGTAGTAGAAATATGGTACCCACATGACATGACCATGCAACATGATATGACTAGGATGATAGGGCTAACAATCAAGTCATCCAAAATACATGCAAAGAGTCATGAATAACCGGTCATTTTGTGTTGGATGGTCGTGTCATGCAGGTACCACATTTCTACTAGGACATTTAAAATACAATGACTCCATTTAGTCAACCACTGATTATGATCCAAATTGACTCTTTTCCAAATTGTCTCGGATGAGGCATTCTTCAACAGAATGTCTAGAAATTGTCACCAAGAAGACATTATCATCTAAACACGTCGCCAACCCATCAAGTGTACTGAATGTCTCAAATGTGGACTAAATAGCTAAAATCCCATTAGTGTCAAAAACTACAACTGTACTCATCTACCTAGTCGCTGTAAAAACTCCATCTGGTTGCTGCTTGCACTGAGTCATGAGTGTTAAGAATTAATTAGCATATAGTGAGTTGCGACTCACATTTACGAGTTACAAGTTTTGTCTGGCTACAGTAAGAGATTTGGATTGCTCAAGCTCTTTTGGAAACTTAATTGCTTCTTGTCATGCCCCAGCTAATTGTACAGCTCACAATTTCAATTGAAATGTTCCTACTTTCTGTAATCTTGACTATGGATCTGCAGTCCTGGCGGCTCTGGATTAATTGTGGATATATAGTCCTAATTTTCAGGAGGATTCATGGCTTCCGAGACTCAGAAAATCACACTGCCAACTTGGATTGATTTAAAAATGTCACATGATTTAGGTCTAACAGCCAAGTCATTCATAATACATGCAAAGATTCCAAACCTCGGACAATTAACTAATTGGGCAGCTATTTAGCTAGCTAAAAGCTCCAACTAGCTAAAGCTACGCAGGAATTCGGTGCCTCAAAAGAATAGCTAGCTAACGCTAAGTGCCATAATGAAGGCGAGGAAATTTAGCTAGCTAAAGTTAGCTAATAGCTAGCTGGAATTTGAATGTAATCTCGGTGGAATGAATGATGTCATTGCACCCAAACGGTCATCTCTCATACCCAAACTTGTTGAAGCAACAATGTTTTTGAAACTGAACATGAGCCTAATTCCTAATAATCCAACAGATGTCGCAAAATCTTTGATTGGGAACACCTTGGTTCCATCTCGTCTTGAATTGCCAGATGACATTGACAATTCTGATGATAATGAAAATGAAGAAGATGATGATGACAATGACGATGATGATGAAGATAATGATGAAGATGATGATCTATCACTAGTGCCAGTTGAAAGTGAGGAAGTCGACTATACGTGTTGATTTTAAGCCTTTCAATTTCTTTGTGCAACAACATGAAAATACAAAGCCAACCGAGAGCAATACAATTAAATACAAATTGTTTGGTTTCGTTTGAATGGATTTCTCTCTAGTTTAGAATGAATATGCATGTCGCACGACTTTTTAGCTGGTCGAAAATGAGAGTTCCGGAAAAGTTAGCTAGCTAAAGCTAAGTAAGAATCCTAGGTTCGGTGAACTTAGCTAGCTAAAGCTAAGTGACAAATAGGGGCCCAGAAAATTTAGCTAGGTGATGCTAGTTGGCCAGCTATCCAAGGTCTGAAAGATTCACATCACATTACCACATGCATATTAAGTCTACCTAGAACAACTTGGTGAGTGCACATTATAATGATAGTTTTAACATGCGAACCCTGACATATTAATGGTACAAAGAGCCAATTAATTTTGCCCATCCCTTTGTCATGGCATCCAGAACCACTCTTACAAATACATCGATTATGTATCTGTGCCACAACTAAGTAGGGTAATTAGTATCTATATGACAATACAAACACCACCATCAATGTCTCATAATTTCACTAATCACATCCCTGCCTCGTCAAACTTTAAACACTGCACACAGATCACTAACTTGTCGAATTGAACCCTCTAATTGATATTGATTTTTGCTGCAACTCTTGCTCACCCATGGTGGCACAGAGATTTGTCATGCTTGTTGTTGGCACAAGGGGCAGTGTAGTCATCCGTTTGGGCCACCAATTCTCTCCCCTCTGCCATCATATAAGTTTCTACATGGTTGCTTTCATCCGCCAAATTAATAGCCGGCCTCAAACTGACCTGCTGCTGCTCTGAAGTCACAATTAGTTCCCGTGCAGGTGCCAAGGTCATTGAACCGTCCTCCATCTGCAAACGAGAACAAAAGTTTACTATCATTTGGCTTGCCTTGCTTACAAAATGCACCCATATGAAAGGAAACCTTGTACTACTTGGAGGTTGTATGCAAGGGTACTGCAAGATAAGGTAGACGTGCCTTAGACAGATATGTTTCTCTCTGCATCCACTTCTTGTAGGCTATGAAACATGCAATTAGTGCAAGATGATTAGCAAATCCAAAATCCAAATCCTGCGCGTAGCCATTTGCCTCATAGTTTTTGGAGCTGGCCATATGAATATCTTGTTCATTATCAAACTGAAGATTCTCCTGCTCATTAAATAGTCATATAGGTCTCCCAATCATGTTGACTATCGAACCTAATATGATTAGCATATTTTGAGCACATAGATTAATCTCTTATTAAACACATGTCTTTTTGGTGCCAGTTTTTAGACACACACTAACCACATACCACTCAAATATAAGTGTCCAGATTATCGATGTGTTAGATTTAGGCACGTCTACCTCACAAGAGCCCATGGCCTGAATGTACAAGACCTAGATCCCGCGTGTATCACAGATAAATCCACACGAATTCCATCTGTAGCTAACCATACTAAAGAATGTGATCTGTGTAGAAACTAAACCCCCAAAGACCAGGTCGAACGCTGCAAGTATGTACCTGCATGTTACTCCGAAGTGGAAATACCAGTTTATCTTTCTGTAGACCTGCAAGAACATTCCACAAAGGATTAGTGTAGCAAAGTGTCCATTGATTAAGTTGTCAGTGCTTTCTATACCTGGAACTGAGAAAGCTCATACTCACACATCTAAGCCCAGTTTTTTTGCACTACTATAACTCTTCCAAGCTTATCACTTAAAAACTAATCAATGTACTCTTCTGCGGACACCCCAGGGATATAGGCTGCTAGCTGCTGCAAGACTAATTAGGTTGCAATGCAGTTGTGATGATGTTGGTCGAGTTATGTAACGTGTGAGGCTCTATGTAAGAGGGACTATATCCGGAACCCTAGTTAACTGAACTAGAACTCCACTCATAAGATAGTGCACATGTAAAGCGCAATGTTCCGTGTAAATGGAACTAAGCTAAGATATAGAGAACTCTAGTTCTCTTGGGCACGGGAAGAGCCTTAAAAGCGGAGAGGAGGGGAGCATGAGGGCATTCATTCATTGTTCCTCATCTTCATGTCGTTTTCTCCTAAACCTCCTCTCCATAGCTCATGGTTTGGATGTGTAATTCATGCCACATAAACTCCTCTAGACTTGCAGAATGTAGCAAATTACTTGTAGGTTGGGCAGCTGACAGAGAAGGAGTCGCACCAAGAGACACGAGCACGGTGGTGCACATTGCGAGCACGACTATGAATCTTCTAGCGATGTGAGAGGATTTGGATGTTGCAGATCCAGCAGCCCCATCATGTTGCAGGTCACAGCTATAAGTTCCCATCCTCCTCCACCTCCTCATCTAATTTCTTCGCAGTACTTCTATCCTATCTGCAGCTACCCTGTCAGTACTGCATTCAATGACCGATCGTCATGAGAGACTTGATCTATCCTGATGCGAGATTAATTGTAGGAACCAACTTCATGCATCAAGAGTCAGCGTAAAGGTTGACTTGCCTTCTATACTCTATACTCTGCTCCTGCATGTATGCTGCAAGCCTACTCCAACCCCCTCCCTTTTCTTTCCTCCAGTACCTGCTTGTGATGACTGCCGTGCGAACTTGACTTGAAAAGGACTACTCACTCAATTCCTTCGGTGCCCACCCAAAGAATTAGAATTATCAGGTCATGTACTTAGTCAAACCTGCCTACTGTTGTCACAATGGGGTGGCAGCCATGTCTACGTGTGCAATTGTAACGCGTGCGGTAAATTCATGTAAAAGGGACTACATCAAGAATTCTAGTTAGCTGAACCAGAACTTCACGCGTACGAGAATAGTGTGCATATTATCTCCAAACGAAACTCAGCTCAAAACACAAAGGAGTTTTGGAACTTGTTCTCTGAGGTGCAGGGGAAATTACTGTAGAAGCGGACAGGAGAGGAACATGCAGTCGGTCATTGTTCCTCATCTTCATGTTGTTGTTCTCTCCGCAAGCCTCCCGATCTCCATAGCCCGTGGTTGGGTGGTGCGTGCCGGATAAAACTCCCCTAGCTCTGCGTACTGCAACGATTCATAAGGCGGGCGGCCTGCAAGTTGTGTGTCATGTGTCTCACTTCCCACGATTACCACTACTCCGTACGCGAGCGCACATCTGCTCTGGTAGCTTGACAATCCAATCGTCTTCACTTCTCCTTCTCATCTCTCCAAACCCACCATGAACAGCAAAACCTCTGGACTTTGCTTGGATTAAGCTTTTTTCAGTTCTACGCATCTATCACTATATTCGTTAATTTGGGACTTTTTCGGCATTTTGAGACAGTTACAAATATAAGAACATGGATAAAATCACACATATATTGGAGAATGTTGTAAGATGCAAATACTTTGAAGTGGGTGTTCATATCAAGAACCCAATTAAGAACTTATATCAAGATGGTTTAGGTAGGATGACCCAAACATTAGACCATGTTGTTGTGGTCCATATATTAATTTGAGACAAGAGAAAGTCTCAAATTAACGAATATAGTGATATCTCATGATTATCAATCTCATCCAGCAGCTCGCAACACTAAATATGATATTTGGTGTCACCAATTCTAATTGTCTTGCTCAATACTAATTGTAAACCGCGGTGTAGTGTCACCAACACTAAATGTTAACCCACATTGTTTGTCATTCCCTGTAAATGTTTCGGGGGATTATAGATTTATAGGTGTTGCAATTACTGTCACTTACCAAGTGATTTTTCATCCAGATTTCCATCATCCACGACAATATTTCATCACAAGCTGCTGACAAGAGAGGGTAGGGTTTTGGCCAATGGATGAATTCATCCATCATCCATGACAATATTTGTTCACTTATTCATAAGAAATGTCATCTGAAAAGTTACCATAGTGACATAAAATGACATATGACACTAAATATCATGTTAAGTGTAGCACCGGACAAAGTGGCTCCCCTCTATAGATTGTTGATTATCATCAACAACTAATAGTCCACCCACACTTACTGGTGTGGACCACCAACGAATGACTCCTATCAGTAGGGGCTACTTTGAACTCCATTTTGACCAATGAGAGACACTTGATGTAACCAATGCTAGTAGAAACCGTTCACTTGTAGCCAACACCAATAAGTGTGGGTGGACTATAAGTTAACCCCAACGTACTTGAGCTCCACAAGGACTCACTTATCAATTCATCACTACCACCCAAGGTTAGGTAATTATCAAAGCAACTACTGTGTTCACATGCAATGGGGTGACAGACAGTTGTGAACTAAGTTGCGTGTATAATGCCACTTGTCAGTTAGGCTTGGGTTAGTTGTTGCCAAGTCTCACTGGCTCTCAATTTTACCACCACACCTGCCTGCCTTGGTATCTTCACAATTTTCATAAGTCAGCACAAACAATTCCACCTTCCCTCATTCTCATCCTTCAAACCACACTACATCCCAAGAGTCCACACTGTCCACAACAAAACATCTACATTGATATGGGCACTTAGGTTGCCCCCCCCACTAATTTATCGACATTCCACACAATCTTCAGTATTTATTACCACATTATCCAAATATAGGAATTAGTGGTCTTGCCTTTACACGGATTAATATCCTCAAAGTTATAAGTTATTTATTTATTTACCCAAGATAATTTGCTTCAGGGAAGAGGCAACTTATTCGCAAAGGCAACCTAATTGTACATGTATTACTGTAGTCTTTACTTCAAAGTTGAACTTCCAACATCTTATTATTTCCCTAAATAGCTTAATCTCATCCAACACCTACTTATCCTAAGCGCCATAACTGAATTTGGGGTATGGATATCTCAAATTAATAATTTGTTATCTTAGCTTGTTCATATTGCTGCCTAGTTTTTGGCGGCATGCCACATGTTAAAAGTAGTCATGATTAATTGATCCCTCACGTACGTCCTACAATATCCACACATTGATGCAATTATGAGGAATGAGCACACAATTATAATCAGTGAATTTTTTTTGGCTTCATGAGGCCAAAATACACCCAAAATAGTAAGACAATTTTTTAAAACTTTCACCCTTTAAAACAAGAAAAGATTAAAAAAGAAGGTTTAAAAAATAAAAAAGCCAATAAAACAATGCGATTTGGCAGGTCTGTGCCAACTCCGCATCAAATGTCACGTAAACAACCTATGTTGTCGCCAACACATCAACCATGATAGCCACTCCTTTGTGACTCAACTCCAATTTGAAGGAAAATAGTGCATCCTATCGCCAACTTTAAACTTGGATTGAACACACAAAAAGCCATTCATTGTGCACTGTGCAGCCCATATGCAGATTTCATAAAACCAAAAAGAGAGACCCCTGATTACAATCAATCGGTGCTCATTTGATTGATGACTTGCAAAGCTGGTGTACTGCAGATTCTTCTTAAACCTTTCAGGAGCACAGATAAAGGTGAGCATAACAAATTAGTCAGCGATGGCATGCGGGCGGACCCGATTTTGTTTTTGTACCCTCGGTTGTACGGACTCCCTAATATAAGAAGGCCGCCTCCTCGCCCAATGTTCCAATCTTTACGACCAGTTCTACTAATTCCATGGCCATGGGCTCCACTCTCTTGAGTCCCATGTTTCTGTCATCCATAACTTGGAGATCTCGAGACTCGAGTGATAGGCTGACTCCATTGATTGAAACTTGATCTGGAAGATGTCAATGGGCACAGTCGATGGGAGTGGAAGAATTTACAGAAGACGATCATGATATCTCTTGTAAAAGCAGACATTTGTGTGTCTTCAGTGTATTTCTTCTAGAGGATGCCTGGGTGATTATTGGATTCCTTGTGATTTTCACCTAGCTCATATCTCATCCAGTGATCGGGGAGATTTTTCGGCATAATCGGTTGAGATCCTAGTGTTTGCAAGTCCAACCTGTTACATGTTGACATCCTTCAGTTTTCCTTTATTAAATTGGGGTATATTCTATAAATTCCTCTAAAATGATCGGTAATTTTCCTGCAGTCTTGAACTTCAACCGGCTATTTCTCAAACTCAACCGGTTCATATGTAACTAAGGTAGAAATACCCCAACCGGTTAATCACCCTCTACCCGTGCACTAGACGGCCGTCATAATAGTGAAGTGCCATTTCTGAAACCGATCATGGTGAGGTGGCAACGTCAATGCGTGTACACTTAGTGTAGCCAATGGGAGTCAAGTTTAATGTACTCATGAGTAAACTGGTTTAGGTGATGTTATGTATGGAAATGCGGATTACCGTGTTCGGTGTAGGGAGAATCTAGTGAACGAGTAGGGGTTTGACAACTTTCCACTTTGAAAAATTGTAGAATTTTTGTATAGGGCAAAAAAATATGAAACAACTTGCATTCTTCATGAATCCTTCTCGTCTATCTTGGAAAATTATCTCAAGATTGTAAGACCATATCTTCAATGCAAATCACCTTATTTTCACGGGTTATGGTATTTCTACCTTAACTGCCAGTTCTCCCTGATCATAGATCTCGTCTAAAAACTTCGTCGAATTGGTGTCACCTAATTGGCACCTCCTTAAGTTCGATCCAAAGAAAAGGAATTTTGAACTCTGCAAGTCACTGACTTTGTTTATGATCCAGCTGACACCATTTATGAACAAAAGGGGCAGATTCTATGCAAACAGGCCACACATTGGTTAAACCAGATTTTTAACTATTATGCTTGAACACTCACTCTAAAACAGACGCCCGCATTTATCTCAAATTGAAAATTTAAACTTAGGGTTCGAGCTCCAAATGACATCATGCTGAGAACTATGTTCACTTAAGTTATATTACTGAGCTTTGGGAGTTGTCCGAGTCACTCGTTCTTCGTTATATACATCTAAATAGGCGAGGGATAGTTAATGAGGTATCTTGCAGTGGAGATAAAAACTGATAGGAGTTAGGGTACGGCACCATAACTTAGAATTAATACTCAACCCTTTGTCACATTTATGTGGGGCTGTGCATATACCACTTTGGTATTGTGCTGAAATCAACTGGAGAATATGCGGAGGGGAGTCCAAATTTGACGCTCAATGGAGTAACTCACAAAATCACTCCCACCATGCCATCTTGTGGTGGGATATAACTCCATTGGCGACAAATTGAACCATTGGGAACAAACTAAAGCACAAACATCAAAGTATGCGCTTATCTTGTTCTTAATTATTGAAAAATCTTGAGAACAAATGAGAACACAAAACACCAATATGGAGAGAGAGAAGGAATTATAGCATATGAGTGTATCTCTCATTCATTCAACATACAGTAATAGCCTTGAAGTGGTTATTACTTTTAGTTGATCTGACATCAAAAATAGTTTTAAAGACATTGAATTAGTCTAGTCCAAGTCATTTGTGACATGATGTGACAAACAAAGGCCGCATCATGTCCATTTGCACATCCATGCCTAGCACATGCCACAAAACCACATACTATGGTAACAATTTTATTTATCACAAGGTGTTTTTATTACAACATCACCACAATATTGACTGTTACTATGGCAATTGACGCGTCAATCGATTGCACATAAGCACTTGGCCTATAGTTGACTGCACATATGCAGTTGGCCTCTAGTGGATTGCTCACATTAGCAATCAACTAGGGAACCGACTACTTATTTGAGCATTTGACTCCCTAGTCAATTGCGATTGGGAGCAGTTGACTCTGTAGTAATAGTCAATTGTACATAAGTAGTCGGCCCTCTAGTTGATTGCTCGTACTAGCAATCAACTAGGTAGTCGATTGCTAATGCAAGCAGTCGTCTCCCTAGTCAACTTCCATAGTAGGAATCGACCTACTTCAGTCGACTGCATGTAAGCAATCAACTCTCTAGTTGATTGCTCCCATTGGCAATCGACTGCTCATATTAGCAGCCGACTCCATATGTGGATGGGCATATGCAATGCATGGGAGAACCGGCTGCTAATTACAGATGAACTGATTGAGTTTGAAAAATAACTGCTTGAAGTTTAAGACTTTAAAAAAATTACTGATCATTATAGAAAAATTTATAGAATATAGACCAATTTTACAAAGAAAACTAGAAGATATCAACATGTAACCAGTTGGACTTGGAAACACTAGGATATCAATTGATGATGCCCAAAAATTCCCCCGAACACTCGGGATATGGGTTTACAAAACATGAAATGGAAAAGGAGAGAAGAGCCGACAATTGTTTGTATTAAAAACAAATATTGTATCATAAAAAAGGTAATATAAATATACCAAAATTTAACAAACATGTTCAAATCATTGGTACATGCATACTAAGTATATGGAAGCCCACTTATGAAGCCAGAAAAACTAAACACTCTTAATATTATTATTGATCTTGGATCTCTAATAGTCCACAGCTTCATCCCACCTCACATGGTCCATCCACATCTGACGTCTTGCAGAAACCAACTCAATGCAACTTCCTCGGGTATCTTCACTCAAAAGGTCTAGGGTCATGGTTCAAAATTTATACTCTCTCTAGCATAGAGTGTTGGGTCATGATCATGGTTGCAAATTTGCCATGCGAGTTTGCCAACCGTAAAACTCTCAACCTCATTGGTGTAATATTTATGTGGATCTCAATGTCTCCTATTGTGGACCCTAAACAATTCACGTGCCACCCAAAACATCTTTTTCTTCATTTTTTCTTTCCATCTTTAGTTTCTACATGCTACAAAATTTCAACATTCTCACCCTTGTGCAATGCACACCCCCAATCACACACTCCAATCTTTAGGCTTCCGTTGGACTCTCAATGGAGCATATTATTGTCTATGAAAATTTTTTGTGTTGTACATTTCCATTGTGCAATTCCGACATGATCCATACCAAAGCCAAACAACAATTTTATCCTCTTATTCTGAAACCTGTCAACTTGGTCCCATTGTTGCCATTCGGTTGGATTCATTAACATGACGTTGGCCTTTGATGGATGCACCATATCTCGGATATCCATTTCTCGTAGAGTTGCACCGTTCCACCATAGTGTGTAGCCTGGGTTGGTCTGATTACTGATCAACCAAAACTTGATGAAGCCATGATGGAAGTTCTTTAAACCGAATGCATCGGCATTGGCTTGGATCCGAAGATCCATCAGTGGTCTTTGGAGTTTTTTTGGACCCACGTAATATCTAGAGACAGACATTTGTCACCCTTGATCTTCACCTTGATAATCTCCCTCGGGGAGATCACTCCATTGTAAAGTTGAACAACCACGTGCGATCATTTTACATGTAAAAAATGTAAAAAATGTAAAAAACATCACCAAAATGGGTCACAATTTTATCAATTTTTTTTTCATGAGTAGATATACATGGTACCTGTTACATAGTAAAAAATGGTGACTAAATTTGATGATTTGTTTTTTTTTAATAAAACATACCGTTTCTAACTAGAATGACGCAGAATTGAACTAAAAAAATTGCTACAAAAAATGAAGATGGCTAAAAATTTCAAAAAAATATACAAAAGATACCATCAATGGTTGTGTATATGTAGAAAAAATATCATAAAATTTAAAATGATTTATGGCATGTAATATAGGGGTAGCAAACTTTGTTCGCACGTGGTGTTCAACTTAACAATGGAGTGATCTCCCCGAGTAATCTCCCCGTTCCCCCCCCCCCCCAATCTTTTTTTAAAAAATAAAAAATTCTTGCTCTCCAAGACAACCACCTTTGTGTTATTGAGAAGAGGACGCCCTTAACCACTTCTCCAACTTATCTTCCTTCCAAGGAATTGCTTTGTTGGCCATCTTGGGAAACCCTTTGGACTAGGGTTTCTATCACGCAAGCAATGTCTATATTTCCTCTGCTCAAGGGTCACCACCTCACTGAAATGATTAAGCAAAATTTGTAACCATAATTATGCATTCCGATATAAAAGTGGCAACTCCATGGGATAAGAAATAGGGCTGAAAATTTTAGTGGCATTGAATACCCGCATATCAGGGAACCTAACATGTAATGCATCGATAACAACTTGTATATATTCTTGTGCCAATTCCTTGCAAGCATCAAAGGAACCTCCCGAATCTCCACAATTTGGAATTTCTTGAAAAGAAGAAAGAATGAGAGTATATATGGTACCAGTCTTGTCTCTATACTCGATGGTTCCATCTTGTGCAACATCCATAAAAATCTTGACATACTTGGAATCAACACCAAAATTCTCAGCATCTAAGAACATCCGTGTCAATGAGCGTGTTGTTAACTCAATCTATGCCCCCAATTGACTGAGATCCACATTCTCAATTTGGAAAATCTTGTTCAAAATGTTTAGCTCGTGTAGCACATCCGCCAACAAATAAATGCAAAATACCACTTTGAAGATTCTTAAATCATTATATAATTGTTGGTCATTGTCCCTGCGCACATGGATTGTAAATTCCAAATACACTTGTGTTAGAAGTCACCAAATCTTGAAATCAAATATGAAAAAATTCAAATAAAAATTCCATGTATTTCTGTTTGATGAGATTTATTATAATAATTCAAACATGAAATAGAAACAAATACATACATACCTAAATAATGTCAACAAGGCTGGCAAGATATCTGCAAACAACATCATGACTTGTCCCACGTTAAGCCATCTCACAGTATGTACATGAAGTAGTTTCACCTTCTTCAAATCCATGATCTTCAATAAACCCTGCAATTCTCCATTTCGAAAAGAGGACATACCAACCCAACCATACACTCTATTTGCTAGTCTCTCAAGAAAGGCTAATTGCTTAGTTTTTTTGAAGGCATCTGATGTAGCTAAGGCCTCCTGATGAGCAATACAATGGACACTAAATAATCATGCTATGTCCCTTTTAATCTTTGCTGCAAAGCCATTATACACTCCTAACATAGCTGTTACTCCATCTATAGCTAGGCCCACAAGTTTTGAACTCTATAATCTATACATAGTACATGTATTTGTCCATGCATCATAAATAGATTATACAGTGCCATCACAAATTGCAGAGAGTGAAATAAATAAGCTCTTTAGTTGACCTAATCCACCATTGTCAAGATATGAAAGATACACAATAAGATGGGATTCAAGTGCTCTATCTGTTGATTCATCTAAAAACAAAGAATAACAAGGGTTATTCCTGACCTCCTCTATCTGATTTGATTCAATGTGTAGAGCAATAGCAATCACGAACTCCCTTCCCGAAATAACATTTGCATAGGTTGCATAGTCTTTACTGCCAGGTAAGCCTCCAAAGTCCATCTCTTTTGCAAAGTTGCACATGGACGTGTAACAAGATATAGGAAGGCAATTGAATACAATAAAATACATGAATTTCATTGCGGTTATGATTTTGGCTTTCATACCTTCAATTGTAGAAGACACATGCTGTGGAATGGACTTACATTGTCCATTCATAGAGAGCCATCTTGTTTGCGCATAGCAATGGCAGGTGGAGTTGTTGTGATCATTGAGTACTCTTCGTTGCAAATTTCTACAGTCTTCACCTTTTCCAAAAGGACCCTTGACCTGAAATCTTTCGTAATAAATACATTTCACATGAGTGAGACTATTCACCGTGATTGGGCGTATCCATGGAAATTGAAGTTTCCATTGATCTCGAAATCTACGCTCTTTGGCTGTCAAATTCTTCTCTCCATCTCCAACTACAAGAATGTCCAACATGGGCATGTGAGATTGTTCATATATAACTTGATTACACATGGTCTGGAGTTCAGATGACTCCTCTCCTATGGGTGATGGTTGGAGCTCTTGTAGGTGACGACTGCTCCTGAAATAAATCCTCTTGAACAAGAAGGTTTAAATCCAAATTCCCATCTGCATTTGAATTTTCACCTCCAATGGCGGACTCATCATTGCTGCAAACAATGGAGTTATGTGAATTATTTTCAACCCTAGCTCTCTTCATGAATCCTGTGAGTGTGGGTTGCGTCATGACCTTTCTGCGCCCCATGTTGCAAATTTGAAACAGAAGTAGGTAAGTCATGACCATGAAAAAATTACATCTCCGAAATCATCCTAAAATGAATCAATAAAAATTTAAATACATGAAATCTAAATTGAATGAAGAGAAAATACTTATCTTGACTCACATAGAAATAGGTAATTCAACTAGAAAGAGACCATTCAGCTTCCACATCATTGTAAAACCAAAGGAAAAAAATTAAAGCATGAAATCCTATCAGTCTTGCAACTATAAATTGAAACAAAAAAAATTGCATGAAACCCTGAGAACTGAATCACATGTAAATTCGTACATTAATGATCAAATATTTATTAAAAAATAGTAAATCACATAGAAATTGATATGTAAACAGCACAGGAGCAATTCAAATTGTTTATCACTCAAAAATCATGGAAGAAAACTTAGTGCACCAGAGCCCAACTGAAGTACAGAAATGAAAAGGAGTACAATAAATATCACATCCTAAAAATTCTACACCATACCCAAATACCTCATTGACCAAGTAAGAAAAAACAAAACTCACACTGCACAGAATCAGTTTGCAATCAACCAAAGAAATAAATGCTTTTAGCCCTAAGTGAATGAAGAAAATGTAATTGGAACAACAATGAAGAACACATCAATACCTTCAACCTTACAGAAGTGGGTAATTTAGAAATTAAGAATTCATAGAACTCCCTAATTACTCTCATATTCAAACAAAAAAAAATTGAATGAAACAACATCTGAATCAACAACTAGCATCAAGAATTAACATCTGAACTAGTATAGGAAACCCCAATGTAGAAATACCCGTAACCCTAATTCATTCAGAAATAAATAATTTACCAAGAAAGAAGCAACATGTCTCCTACATCACTTTGAATTTTTTTTTTTTAAAACAAGAAACCCTAATTGAATTAATAAAATCAAATTGCTACAAGAAGCAGGAATGCATGACTACTATGAAACAATTAGGATTAACTGTGAGAAGATTCCCAACCTTTTCTCCAAAAGTAAAATATGTCTGCAATCCCAACAGGTTGTATGTAGCTCGTACAAGTGAGCCCAATCCTCCTTCACTAACACCAAGTGACTGCAAGTAATCTGACCTCTCTTCTAGGTCAAGCTCGGTCAGTTCCGCCTCTATCTGCATTGGACGATCTTTTTTTTAATATCGTTTACAAATTGAGATGAAGCGAAAATCTATCATCCAACTGGCAACCATGATAATCAAACTGGATATCTAATAATTTAATTGATTACAGTACTATACAAAGAAGATACAAGATTTGATGCAGCTCAAGATGCGCATCAGAATATCCACATATACCTGGACTGTTACAATGTTAGAAGTAGTTCTAAATAGCGAACTCATCAATTCGGATAATGATATACACCACATACCCTTCTCATCCCACCATCCGGGATTAGCGAGAATGTTGGGATCCTGCGCCACCTCCAAATTGATGGGTTGTGATCTACCCCTCGTTGCATTTGGTCTTCTTCCGGGTGTACCTCCCGGTGTCAACCTGGAGTCCATACCGGAGTTCCCAAGACCTGATTCCTCGCCACTCACAAGTTCTAGTGGTGTGTTCTCTTTATCTGCCATCGTTGCCACTAAACCAAAAGGATTTTTTGCCTTAAATTAATTCAATTTAACATGGTAGCGCTTCCAAAATAAGCGCTAACGCCCAACGATTTTATTTAAATAAACCCTACACTTATGTCATTCAAACAATATCATATTATGTAAAATACTTCCGAAAGAAGTGTTTACATTTTACAAGTTTTGGTATTGTTTCAAAATGCTATCTCATATTTGTAATAAATAAAAAAGGCCACAATGGATTATGGTGTCACATGTGGAATGAAGAATGTATGTACATATGACATATGTAAGTCGAAGGTGTGCAATAAAGTACAATTCTTGAACACAAACCTACAATGTGAGCCCTCCAACTCACCTTGGTTTCCGAGTGGCAACGGTTGTTCAACAACCAAAGTCCCACCAGAGCAAGGATAGAGTGAGGGTGGCATGGAAGTGGGGTCCATATATACCCACGGGGAGGGTGTTGATTGGATGTGACCCCTCCCCACCCAACCCATGGACACCTCGTGTCTTTGGGTGGACATGCAATCCACATATCAACTATTCACAAGATGTCGCTTGCCTTGTTGATTGTACTGGTTATAGTTGTCCATGCAAGCGACTGCTCGTGAGCAGTTGACTTGGGCAGACTATTGCTTTTGAGCAATGAACCTCCCAAGTCCATTGTTTCTGCGCAGTCGACTTCCAAGATGATTGCTCATTAGCAGTCAACACACCAAGGCGACTGCTCTTAAGCATACTGCAATCATCTTTGAAGCCAATTGCTAGCAAGCAGTTGACATCGTTGTCGACTGCTCATCAACAATTGACTTAGCCCATTTATTTCCCGCTTGATTTACCCCGTTGGTTGCTCTCCAACAGTTGACACTTTACCCCAAGGTAACCTTCCCCCCCCCCCCGATGTGACATTTTTGGGTCTAGTGTCATGTCATCGTCATAAAACCTAAGAACATAACCATGGAATGCACCAACCTAGTGCAAAGAGACTCAGAATAAGTATGAATTTGTACTAAACTGGGACATCCCATGGTTATATTCTCAGGGCCTACATAAACAAACGCTCACTGCTTAATAATGTTATGAAGAGAATATGAGTAACTTTCAGTTATTATCCATTACAATACACTCTAAACTCCGTAGTATCACACCTGTGGCAACCAAAGTGCACGGGATATTACGGAGTTCTATAGTGTTAACATGGATGCGTGATACTATAGAATTAGTGTAGCATGTGACACTATGCAATAACACAAAGTGTAACGTGTTAAATGGTGTGGTGTGGTCCACTCTGCTTCGCCTTCCCAGGCGATGTGGCGGATGCATGCACCAACATTCAACAAGTGGCATAAGAAGAAGAAGAATAAGAAGGTGACACTCCGCGTATTGACACATGGCGCAATGCAAGGGTGTGGGTTGACTTCTTTGGTGGTTTGCATTAATGACAAAATTCGTGATATAAGGGAGAGAAAGGTGACAATAAGGAGTGAGATTTGAACTATGAACATCCGTTCCCTAGGGTTTCGGGATATTAGAGAGTGAGTGACATTATGGAGGTTGATATTATGGAGTTTAGGGTGTACATGATTTTGATAGTTTATGGGTTGGAACTTGGAATTGTGAACAGGCAGTGTAGGTACATAAGTCAGAACTTAGTAGTACTTGAAGCCTGGCCCCACTCTGAGAGAACAGAGTGAGGGGGGCAAAAAGGAGCTGTGGAATTGGAATGAGGTACGCTCGAAACGACATGGAATTAGACCCGCAACTACAGCAGTTTCGAGCCAAATCGAATGAATTATAAGCACCGCAAGCTCCTTGGGAGCACCACTGTCAACACTGGAGGGCTGTAACTTATACTTTATACTCCCACCTGGCACCGACGCCCCCTAATTTTATTCAGCCATTTAGTGCGGTCTCCTTTCCGGATACATGTTGGCGGCTGAGCTAAGTTAAGTGAACCATTTCCGGTTCGAGACATTGGGCACTCCATCCCCGATCACACCAAACCTTCCGTCCAGTTCCAGCCGTGAAATTGATGGGGATTATGTTCAGAAATAGATGTTGGCCCACCACTTTTCACACTATTAGAACCGGAGATGTTGACGGATGGTGCCAGAAGTGGCCGGTGTGATCAGCCTCTCATGCCCCAATCACACCAAAATCTCCGTCCAGTTCCAGCCATGAAATTGCTGAGGATTATGTTGAGAAATAGATGTTCACCCACCACTTTTCACACTATTACATCCAGATATGCTGACGGATGGTGTCAAAAGTGGCCGGTTGATCAACCCCTCACCCATATTCATCTATGAACTTGAGGTTGAAAGTGAATACATATTTACTAGAGTACAATAATACGTACTTGAGTTATTCCAGGCCCTCAAAACTCGTCCATTGGATTGAGGAATGTTATGTTTGTTATGTGATGCATATGAACATGTTGATATGTCCCATTTATTTCCCGTGGTGGGTTCATAACATTCTTTAAAATGTTGCAGAAAGTGCACATGTGATTTTGATGAGGACTTATTGAATTTTGCATTTGAATAGGAGAACTGCTAATCGGCATGCTACACGTTGAGATGTTTCTATCAAAACAAAATATATTATTTTCAGAGGTCCGAAAGGTCCATCTGGACTTATAGGTGTCATATGGAGGGGTTTAAGATCAATTCTTGACATTTTTAAATTAAAATATCAATGATTATCATATTTAGAATTAGATCATTTATCATATAATTGGAACATTCATGTATGTAATACTAATCATGACTTATCTATGGAAAATTTTGATCATAGAATTGATCTAGACTCAAATACATATCACATATATGGGAGAGGGGGCTGGGGCGAAACAACCCGTACATTGGTTCCTTGGAGGCAAGGGTTTAGGCATCCAACAAGGAACGAGTGTATGCGTTGGTTCGCCCAAATCGTTGCAAGGAAGGCGGGTCCAGAGTTGTTATAAATGTTGTAAATGCTATGTACTACAATCTCGTTGGCTGGGGTGAAACAACCCGTACACTGGTTCCTTGGAGGCAAGGGTTTAGGCATCCAACAAGGAACGAGTGTATGCGTTGGTTCGCCCAAATCGTTGCAAGGAAGGCGGGTCCAGAGCTGTTATAAATGTTGTAAATGCTATGTACTACAATCTCGTTGGCTGGGATGAAACAACCCGTACACTGGTTCCTTGGAGGCAAGGGTTTAGGCATCCAACAAGGAACGAGTGTATGCGTTGGTTCGCCCAAATCGTTGCAAGGAAGGCGGGTCCAGAGTTGTTATAAATGTTGTAAATGCTATGTACTACAATCTCGTTGGCTGGGGTGAAACAACCCGTACACTGGTTCCTTGGAGGCAAGGGTTTAGGCATCCAACAAGGAATGAGTGTATGGGTTGGTTCGCCCAAATCGTTGCAAGGAAGGCGGGTCCAGAGCTGTTATAAATGTTGTAAATGCTATGTACTAGAATCTCGTTGGCTGGGGTGAAACAACCCGTACACTGGTTCCTTGGAGGCAAGGGTTTAGGCATCCAACAAGGAACGAGTGTATGGGTTGGTTCGCCCAAATCGTTGCAAGGAAGGCGGGTCCAGAGCTGTTATAAATGTTGTAAATGCTATGTACTACAATCTCGTTGGCTGGGGTGAAACAACCCGTACACTGGTTCCTTGGAGGCAAGGGTTTAGGCATCCAACAAGGAACGAGTGTATGGGTTGGCTCGCCCAAATCGTTGCAAGGAAGACGGGTCCAGAGCTGTTATAAATGTTGTAAATGTTATGTACTACAATTTCGCTGGTTGGGGTGAAACAACCCGTACATTGGTTCCTTGGAGGCAAGGGTTTAGGCATCCAACAAGGAACGAGTGTATGGGTTGGTTCGCCCAAATCCGGGAGAGGGGGGGGGTCACTATCAGTAGTCTTAGAAATGTAGGTAAGTCCAAAGATAAGGTGTTGATTCTTGCTGGCAAGTAAAAAAGTAATGCTTATATATAACAAAGGTTCGCCAAAAATCTTATGAGAAATTTATGTTCATGTAACACCCTTGTAATATTTGTGAGAGTGAATCCCACCATCATCACTTTTGACTTTATTTTCAATTCCTATCCCTAAAAGTTTGCTTTAAATAAGAGTTCAATATCATAGACAAGACAAACCATTATTTCAATAATGCTTGAGGGTTCGTACAAACCATCATGTATTCTTTATAAACACACCACTGGTCTTTGGAGGGTTGATGCCTTAACTCCTAAAGGCCAAAGCAAAATCTCCTAAAACACGCGGGGGGTGCACATTTTATCAAAACCAAGAATCACGTGCATTCACAACATATTCTAAAAATCCCTATATACAAGGTTTTTTTTCTCTGAAATTTAGCAATGCACGTACGATTTCCCTGGGGGCTGGACTCTTCATACCATGTACGAACTAACGTGAGTGTAAAGAGGCATTACTTGAGACATTAGCGTACATAGTATACATAAGGGAGAGGTATTAAATTATTTTATATAGTGTATGCAATTAAAAGGGCTATTATGAGTTTGGAAGTAAAGTTAGATGTACAAAAGGGGGCCCTAAGCAACCCTTATTATTTGTTTTTTTTGAAGTAGTAGGTTTGGCTACATGCTACATTCATAAGCTTAAAGCATCCAAAGTGGTTTAAAGCATCCAAGCTTCAAATTTTTGTAAAGTTTAGGGTGGTTACATTTAGATGAATTAAAGGGAGTGTTTGGCAAATGCACAAAACCTAAGTGTCAATTTGGTTGGCAACCTCTGATTGTAGATGGAAGAAATCCAAGGCTACATGTATGCTTTTGTAAGGTGAAAAATGGCCCCACATACAAAATAGTAAGCGAAGAAGTGGCCCCATATTTATATTTGCAATATAGATGTGACCACACATACCACAAACTACATACATGAGTATAAATACATGAGTCCATTTTCTAGCCTACTGTTGATACATATACTTTCTTTTCTTTTTCCCTCTATGAACTTTGTGTATATAGTCATTAAGATAAGTATACAAATATATTTTTGAATAACAATCAATCCATTCTATATATATATATATATATATATAATATGGAACCCTAGCATTCATTAATAAAGTCGTTGAAGGTTTTTTCATCTCCCCAATAACATTCATAAGCATCTAAGTCTGCAATATATGTCATTATAGCAGCTATTGCATTTATTGTTTCTAAGTCTACTATAAAATGATCATGTTGATGGTTTGTCCACTTGTTGTTGGTTCCTTTTTTATACCAATGTAAGCCAATCTACATGTTTGATGGGTGGTCCATCAAGTCAATTGGATCCCTACACTCCACCCAAAGACTACCAAACTTTCTAAGCATCCTATAAACCCTGCCAAAAAATCAAACCTTAACTGGAGTCGATTTTCTTGCTCTACCTCATTTTGTTATAATGTTAGCTCCAGTTGTGTTTAGAGAACATACATCATAAACACAACTAAAGTTTATATAGTATCATGGTTTGAGGCAATAGGGAGTGTAGATTCCACATATAAATTGCCAGCTTTAATCCAAGTCTATTAATCTTTAGTTCAAGTTGGATTGCCATTCAAATGACTAACAAAAGTACTTTTGAAAATTTTAGAATCCCCTACCACTACATAAGCCACAATGAACTTCACATTTTTCAAAACTTATGCTTTAAAGTCTAGTGACACTACCATACAAGTACAAATGTTGTGCATGTTTTAAAGGTCCTTTGTGCATGTACATAACTACAAGTTTAATTTGTGTAGCACATGTATACATAGTACGACAAAATTCAAATTAATACCCTTTTTGTGCACTCACATATAGTCGTATGTGTTTAGCATAGTGCACCCCCCGGGCTAAAACAATTTAGTCCCATTCAGAAACTTAACAAAGAATAAGTGTAAATGTATAAACTGGTATTATTGGGCAGAGATCATTGCCCGGACAAAAATGTCCGCCTCAGCCTTACGGTCTCAAAAGGTTTTGAAATTTTGAGTGTGTACCCAAGCTTACTAGGACTAGTACAAACATCGTTGACTTACTCAAGGTAGATTAGGTACTACATTGATTCTTCCAATTAGTGAGGAAGGGCTAATAGTGCATGTGGGAAATTAGTGAAGGTGATACTAAATTTCTTTACACTATGAAATTATTGCCACCATAGTGTCCAAGAAGCATTATTCATAGAAACACTATTCACTGAAAGTACCGGCACTATTCATCTTGGCACTTTTCATTGACAAGCATGTGTTTGCATATAATGTTTTTCTTAATCACTCTACAAGAACCTTAGAACATGCATTAATTTTCTTGAAATGTATGGTAAAGAAGCATGTATTAATGAATTTAGTATCACTCGGTAAAAATTCAGCCCTCACTAATTTTGAGACTTGACAAAATAGTGTGTGTTTTGGGAATTAGTACTACACGCACTAATTGGGATAATTGGTATAGTAACTTCACAATCTTGGGGATTTGGGAGATGAGTCGCCCATTGGGACTTGGGCCTCTTGGCACCAGCCCGCCGACCACCTCCACTAAGGCAAGGCGCGGGTCCCAGGAATTCCCTCATTCCCAGTAATAAGGACAAAGCTATCCCCCAAACGAATAATAAGGACACCATCTCACTCACACTATCTTAGATAAGTTACCCCCAAGTTGGTAGGAGAGCATTCCATGTGTTTGCCTTGTATTGAAACTTGGGCAACTTCTCAATAGCCTATTATAAAGTTTAGTTCTTGCCGATTAACGTAAGAGAACTTATCCTAAGGGTCGCTTTACACCTAGAGGCTGGGCCAATTCCCCTTGAGGTCAATTGCATGAAATTTCAGCCCCTTTTGGGTTGGAGGCTAGCCTCAACTACACATTACAACGGGGGCCAATTTTCTCATATGTAAAGGCCTTCATGCCAAGAAGCCAGGCCGATTCAATAAATCTAGCAAATTTCAGCCATAAGAGAGGAGAGGATGAAGTCACGATGAACCATAAGAGCCGTTCAGATTTCCACATAATCCAACGGATTTGGTTTGCTGAAAAAAAACATATTTTATTAAAAAAAGGTTTTTTTTATTGAAATCTGACATTGGCCCTCCATTTTGGGTGCACCCAATTCAACGAGCTCGGGCCATGTCAAACCATGCATTTTTTTATTAAAATTTTCATACCACCAAATCAGCCCGGCCTCTAGGTGTAAAGGGGTTGGGGCCGATTTTAGCCTTTTGGCCAATCACAAGTGAGGATTTCAAGCCTCTTACACAACAAATTGGCCTAGCCTCTAGGTGTAAAGGGGCCCTAAGTATGCGCTTCCTTGATCAACAACTCTATCATGTGGCATAGGGGACTCGCACGAGATTGTTGCTATTTAGGTGTTACCCCAACCTCAGGAAGGTCACAAATTTATAGAGTGTGGTGAGTTACATTTCACATAACATCACTCAACATTTATCACTCGTTCTGTGGGCCCTCGGAATATAACAGTGGCATGCTCGAAAATTTGCACAAGGAGACTCAAATTCAGACCGAGCTCCCAACATCCCACTGTCATATTCTGAGTGCCCACGCCGTTGAGTAATGTTATGTATACGCCCTAAACGACATCTTTGATATGCACGTGCAATGTTCTTGAAGGTTTCATTTGAGGCTCCCATTTCAACCGAATCTAAGTGAGTATAATGGGTAAGATATAGATTATGGTTGGTTTCAAGCGAGAGTCAATTGACCTTGTTAGTCATGACTGCATGTATTTCTAGATTACGCTTGTAGATACATAATTGTTGGATCTATGCAATCCGGTGTCCATTGTCAACAATGTTGATCATTGAATATACTTATGAACTTATGGTAGTTTCTACCTACACCCTCAGCGCTTTCAAGGAGCTTGTAGTTTTGGCTTGGGCGGGGGAGGGATGTTGGCGGGAATTAGTGCGTTTGTCATGTTTTACAACAATAATATGTTGAGTTGCCAATAGAGCATAGCCATCACCCTATAGAATGTTCAAATTATATGTTAATAATTTGAACTAGTTGATAGGGGAATGCTAACAATAAGCTATTGGGGCCATTCACGGTTGGGAAACTACTTTTGGGACAAAGGAATTAAGGACTTTGTCGCATTGGATCTTGACGTTTATTACGATTTACTATTATTTAATTAATAAAATTTAAATAGAAAAGTAGATAGGTCATAGGATTTATCAAGAAAGATATTATTTGATATTAAATAATTACGAATAATAGATAAAATCTTTATGAAATGATTAGATAGGTCATAAAACTTGTAGAGAGGTTTGGCCACATCAATGGCAATTTCATTTATGAAGTGTACATCGGAGGTGAATTATTTCATGTTTTGCATCCTAGTACCTTGGTATACATGTCATGTATCCATACATATATTTTATTATGTCCAATTCTAATTCTAAAAGTTCCTTTTTCATGTAGCCATGTTATTGTGTAATTCTGGCCATGTTTGGTGTCATATGTAAGGCTATATAATTGGTATGCAATACACTTTTAGTTCTATTGGTACACAATTGAACGATAAGTGTGAGGAAGAAAATTGGGATCATTTCAATTAATTTTTGTTGTCCTTTTCATTCCTTAATCCTGAGGTCAACAGTTATGACAACAACCAGAAATGTCTGTTAAGGAATCAAAATGATATCTTAGATAACCCTATTCCTTGTAAATTAACTTTGTCGGTGCACTCATTATGGAATACTAAATGTAGGTATGATCCAAAGTATGCTCCACAATACAAATCTAAGCACACCGACTATGTAAAGTTATCTAATTTAGTCCTTAAACCATTAGACACCCAAAAGTAATACCCCAACCATGAATGCCCCCTATTGGTTGTTGTGTTGAATTGGAAAACTATTCTTCAACTATATCATGCCTTAAGAATTTTGTCTGATCCTTGCATGTCAATCATAAATGGTTGTCATTACAAGCTTGACACTACACACAATTTTGGGGGTGCACTTTAATCGTATACACTATAGTATGTGGGTGTTCATGAGGGTATTAATCAGTGTGTGTGTTTATTTTGAAATCCACACTGTCACGTACCTCAATCACTCATCAATAATACAAGAAACAATTACACTCAAGACAACAATTGTGAACTTTCAATGCAGTATATTATAAAATTTTCATTCTTAACAAATACAATATGATTGACTATAAGCTCGAACCACCCGACCATAGGAGAGACACAAAAGAAAGATCCCCTCTCCTCCCCCAAGCTCTCTCTTATATCCCCAAAGGGACTCCTAGTCTTATCCTTCTTTATCCATAGCATCTAAAAGATGCTTTTAGAAGCCTTAAGTCTTCACTCCTAGTCTTATCCATCTTCCTCCATAGTATCTAAGAGATACTTTTAGAAGTCTCAAGTCTTACTAAACTTAGACCCAAGTTTCCTTATCTATATACAAAGATCATTTGACTGTATGATATGTTCTTATCTTTTGGCTTGATCACAATCTTCCAGTTGGAATTTGTCTAATTCCAACTTGATTTATCTATCCATTGAGAGTTGTCTAACTCCAATGAATAATAGTCATCCGCTAGGAGTTGTCTAACTCCAACACAAAGATCTTCCAAAGGGAGATGTCTAACTCCCAGTTGGAGCTGTCTAACTCCAACACAAAGATCTTCCATCGGGAATTGTTTAACTCCCGTGCACAATATGTCCATGGGTTGTCTAGCCCATTTCTTCCTCTGGAGTTGTCTAACTCCAGTCACCATCTGCTCACATGCTAAATACATCAAAGCATGGTAAGTCATCATTTTTCCAATCCATCAATCAATCAATCTCTTAATTAAAATACCACTGGGGTATATCACACTCACCTAACCCCATGCCATTCAAATATAGGTTTATGTTTAGGACAAGTATCAAAATTAGGCCCATTTACCTTAATGCATTATGCCCTTCCTTTTGGGTGTGGCAAGGCCCAAAACATAACCTGTAATCACTTGTTTTGAATTGAGATGACGACTTACTATCCAACCATCACAATAAACTAGCATGTAGTGTATTAAGTCAAGGAAAAGAATAGTATAAACAATCCATATAGAAAAATGAAATTGACATCTTGATATTCCAAAAGAAAAAGGAAAACTATATCTAATTGACAATTTGACAAGGATGTGCGTCTAAAAACTATCGGCAAAATAATCAATCATTGATTTCAATCACTACAATTAATTCTGAATTGAATCAATGGTTCTTTGAATCTTTAAATTGGTAATAGAACTATGATACTAAAAGGTTGATCTCACTATTGTAACAATATATGAATATGAGAGACAAGATTCAACTATTTATGGCAATTCTAAAAGTAGATATGAATATTAAAATTATACCTAATTTGACCCTCTTTGGGAGCAATTTTGTTAGCTCTTTGGATTGAATAGGGCCACAAAAAGACCCAAATTATACACCCAAGAGGCATAACATTTTTCAGTGTTGCCCTTTTGTTGGTTTCGGGGGTAAGGTTGCTTTAGAAATGAAGTAGAATAATATCACAGGTTAACATGACCGATTACCCACGGCACCCAGTGCCTATGCCTATTGCGCCAAGAAGATAGAATTGGCCCCAGGCTAGACCACATCTTCATTTGGCTGGGCCCTGCCCCTCCAACGCCTCCTTCACTGCCCGGTCTTCCTACCTGCACCTGCATGGGAACTCTTCCCCATTGGGAACCAATATGACAATGCCCAGCTACTTAAGCCATCAAGCTCCTTTGACATGTGAAGGAACTCCATCAATTAACATGGGAATAATGAAAGTGATGTCAACTTGAATATTTGTAATTTTGACCGGGTATTGTCACATTGGTTCCCAACGAAAAAGAGTTCCCACGCAGGTGCAGACAAGAAGACCGGGTAGTGAAGGAGACGTGGGAGGGACAGTGCCCAGCCGAATGAAGATGTGGTCTAGCCCGGGGCATAGAATTGGGCCCATGTGAAGAAAATTCTTCCAGGTTGGCAGTGTGCCATTGAGCCCAGTAGGTACCAATTTGGCGTGAGGTTTTGTCTCGTTGCAAGTCAATGCTATTATGCTAGTGGCCGAGGAGGTTGTTGCTCACCACTGCCAACTCAAAAGCTAGCTCGGCAAGGCCTCTTTGATGTGTTTGGCAACACGGTTGCATTGCATTGCATTGCAGACTAGTTGCAAGTAGTAAGTTTGGACCTTGGGGGTGGCAAAAGGCCCTTAATGCACTATGGACCGTGAAGTCGAACCATGGAAGATGGCCTTTTTCAATGGTCCAGCTTTCATGGTCCAATTTCTTAAAAAATCAATTTACAAAGCCTTTGGGCCCTTCACTAGGTGTAAACTGAATGTGGACCGAGAGGATTGACCATGCACCAAATTCAAAGCAAAGAAAAACTTGACCATTTAAGGCACAATTACCTTAGGACTTTTTAAGCCAACACTTTCCATCCATGTAAACAAGTTGGGTGGGCCCCACTATTACTCGGTTAGTGATCTTCCAAAATCACATAGCAATCTATAGCAGGAACTTGCTCTAAATTTCGTCTTCCTACAATAACAATATGAGCCTTAACTTTTTATCTATGTATCAAGTGTTTAGTTTACTGGTGATATCCCAAAATCACATGAGAACCTATAAAATGCACCTTCTATCAATATCAACCTTCTTTCAATACATTCATTGAATATTACCAAATTTTATGAGCAACTTGTAAAATTTCCATATTTTTTGGGCAATCCATAAAATAATTCATAATCTTACATGTGCCATGAGGAAATTACTCATGTGTCCGGAAATTGAGGGCGTGGTCTAAATATAAACCGATGTACATGGATATAGGCCCCTTGCTCATGCTCATGGTCTTGCTCAATTCCATGTTCTAAGTTCACTCCTATCATGGACACTTTGATCAGGTCATGATATGTAGCAATTACTTAACAAGAACAGAAGTACATGAGCACATTAGCAAGTCCAAATGAGGTACATCAAAGTTGAGGTTGCTATATTAAGGTTCACATGAAATTCTCAAAAATTCTTGAAGTGAAACTCGTAGATGACCTAAGATGGTTTTCAACCATGTATCAATTTCTTTCATTCTAGACTTGGATATGTACCTTTCACAAGACAAACACCATTACAATTCATTTGTCCAGATTGGATGTACCCATCTTAATGAGGGAAAGGGAGGGAAAAGGCAGAGACAATTTGGTTGCCTAACACCTACCAAGGGAGCAACAGTAAAAACCTATTCCCTATAGATTGATTGTTGATTCATCCCAGTTACATGTTGTGATCTTCTGGTATTTCTTTATTAGTTTGAGATATATTCCACAACCTCCATTAAATCGATCGATTATTTTCCCGAAGTCTTGATGAACTTCAACTGGTCATTCCTCAAACTCGACCGGTTCATCTGCAACTAGCGGTCGGTTCATTGTGTGAATCAGGGCTCGGGGAGAACCGGTGGTTAGTTACAGACAAACCGGCTGAGTTTGAGAAATAACCGGTTGAAGTTGGAGACTTCAGGAGAATTACCGATCATTGTAGAGGAATCTATAGAACATGCCTCAAATGAATAAAGCAAAACCAGAAGATGTCAACATGTAACCAGCTATGATCGGGGAGAACCGGCAGTTAGTTACAAATGAACCGGTTGAGCTTGAGAAATAACTGGTTGCAGTTCTAAGTCCGCAGGAAAGTTACCGATCATTTTAGAGGAATTTATAGAATATACCCCAATTTAATAAAGGAAAACCGAAGGATGTCAACATGTGACCGGTTGGACTTGCAAACACCAGGATCTCAACCGATTATCCCCAAAAATCTCCCCGATCACTGGTTAGAAACCGGTCGGATTTAGAATCACCAGGATCTTGACCGACTATGCCCCAAAAACTTCCCGGGCACTGGTGTGAATCCGGAGACTTGGCTTTTCCCAATTTCGCGGCAATTCTAGGTGCACTGCCAGGCCACGGGGCCCTTGCCACGTCACCTAGCCGACGCTAAGATATTAGTTAGTTCATGTGCAGGCTTTGGCTGGGAAAGTTCACTTGTGCCACGTGCACGGGGCCGACGGGAGGTGCCCCCCTCCTCACGTTATGCGTGGCCCACCCCCTTCTTGAGGGGACATGTGCCCGTGCTCGGTCTTGTGTGCTGATGAAGCTTTGCAATCTTGACTGTGAGTTTCCGTTCCATATGGAACGAGGAAAAAGCCCCTCCCATCTTGGAAACACTGCACTAAAATGTGATATTTAGTGTCACATGGCATTTAGTGTCATTAGGGTAACTTTTTGGATGACACTTCTTATGAATAAGTGAACAAATGTTGCCGTGGATGATGGATGAGTTCATCCATTGGCCGGAAACCCTACCTTCTCTTGGATGAAGAATCACTTGGTAAGTGACAGTAATTGCAGCATTGTAAATCTATAATATCTATGAATCAGTAACATTGTGAATATAATTATGTTGTTTAGTGTCGTATGGTATTTTATGTCACTAGGGTAACTTTTTGGATGACGCTTCTTATGAATAAGTGGATCAATGTTGTCATGGATGATGATGAGTTCATCCATTGGTCAAAACCCTACCTTCTCTTGGATAAAAAATCACTTGGTAAGTGACAGTGTTTGCAACATTGTAAATCTATAATATCTATAAATCTATAACATTGTAAATGTAATTATGTTGTTTAGTGTCATATGGCATTTTATGTCACTATGGTAACTTTTTGGATGACACTTCATATGAATAAGTGAACAAATATTGTCATGGATGATGGGTGAGTTCATCCATTGGCCAAAACCCTACCTTCTCTTGTCAGCAACTTGTGATGAAATATTGTCATGGATGAATGGAATTTTGGATGAAAAATCACTTGGTGAGTGACAGTAAATCTAGAATCCCCCAAAAAAATTACAAGGAATGACAAATAATGTTTGGTTAAGATTTAGTGTCGGTGACACTACACTGCGGTTTTACAACTAGTATTGAGCAAGACAATTAGAATTGGTGACACCTAATATCATATTTAGTGTAGATCTTGGATGTAACTGGGTTTTGGGTATCGATTAAACTGCTAACCGATTAGTTGTCGATTCATCCCAGTTACATGTTGGACTTGGAAACACGAGATCTCGACCGATTATGCCCAAAAAATTCCCCAGGCACTGGATCTAAACCCGAGGCCAAAAACTTGGGTGCACCTATTTTCATCAACCTCTGAAGTACGATGAGGCCCGTTACGAAACTCTGGTCTTAAAGTATGTGGGCCTTGTGTGGTCACTTCTTCGTATTTTGAACACCTAAGTTTATATTTGAGTTGTAATATGGCAACACTTGTAGCTAAGAATCGGGACTTCAAGACGACACATGTTACGATGAGATTGGACTATGTGTTGAAAATATTGAAACCATTTTAGATTCAACAGTTAACACAATGGGGAGGGCCAACTTGACCTTTAAAATGCTTGGGTGACCACAATGTGGTCGAATTCTAAAGATTAAATTAATCAACTTCCGAATCTTTGTTGGAGATACGCCTTCTACAAGATGTTTAAGTTAGGTACAATGCATCTTTCGACTGTTGGGATTGAGCAAAAGACATGATTCGTAGATTCTACATCATTGAGAAAATTGAAAATTGAGCGTCTAAAATGCAAATTGAATTCCATCATGTGCCTCTTGTAACTTTTTTCCTTTGCAACTTCTTACCAACTAAAGAGTATATGCTATCTCTACTTGAAAAAGAAAATTGGGGTGAAATTTGTGCTTATAGTATATTTATTTATTAATATTTGTTTTACATGCAAAAAAATCATAACTAATCCAAATATGGTCCAATCATTTTTGAAATTTTTGATTATAACTTCAATATACATTTGCCAACTTATGTAGGATTTTACTTTAGAATTTTCACTCTTCAAGTAAACAAACATTACCTGTATGCAGTGCTGTGACTTTTAAAAAAATAGGCCCATGCATTTAGGAGTTAAATTCATCTAAACAGTAAGAAAATCTTCACTTTGACCTTTTATAATTTTTGTATATCAAATCCGATTCTAAAATTTGGAAGAACCACCCTCATAATTCATCACAAATGCTAACTAGACAAATTGACAATTCCGAATCCGATCCAATGGACAAACCATCTGTGGGGTTGGAAGTGTTCGTAGTAGGGTCTACATACCTTATCAACCAAGTGCCAAAAATTCAACATCTAGCATCAAGAAGACCCATGTCAGTCTCCTTCAGCAAATTGCAATCAAATACCTGATCAAATATTGATAGCGAAACTTAACTCCGAAATCCACCAGAAGTTGTCGGCAATTTTATGGGCACCAATGTCATGGATAACCGCTGGATCATGGATGTTATACAATTGCTATATATGTGATAATTGGCATTCCATCTCACCACTGTAACTGTAGACATGCAAAAGATGCCTACAATAAATATGATATGCAGTGTCGTATGGTATTTTATGTCACTATGGTAACTTTTTGGATGACACTTCTTATGAATAAGTGAACAACAATTGTCATGGATGATGGATGAGTTCATCCATTCCCCAAAACCCTACCTTCTTTCTCTTGTCAGCAACTTGTGATGAAATATTGCCATGGATGATTGAAATTTGGATGAAGAAGCACTCGGTAAGTGACAGTAATTGCAACACTGTAAATCTATAATCCCACAAACAATTACAAGGAATGACAAATAATGTTGGGTTAACATTTAGTGTTGGTGACACTATATGGCATTTTACAATTAGTATTGAGCAAGACAATTACAGTCTAACCTTGATAATGTCACTCTTGTTTATAGAACACCTTGATATTGTCACCCAAAACTTCGAAACCAAATTTTCTAGTGTAAAACTCCCTCGTTATTATCCCTATCACCCTTGATAATGTCACTATTTTTCCAAAATATGTAGTGTAAGTGTGATAATAACAAGTAATATGGATGAAAAAAGGCCGGATGGACAACAAATTCTATGGATGACGTCAGCATCTCCGCTGCCTTATGGATGATGTCCAAGGCAAGCCTCTAGAGAAGCTTTCTCCATTGGAGTACATAAACATGGAAGGTGAAGATGATTTTGAGGTGGAGTATGCTACTGAGGAGCTTGTACAATTAGTGGGTGCAAGCATAGTAAAGTGGACCCAAAAAGTGCTCCGATATATGACAGCCATGATTTTCTTGGTCAAACGCCTATAAGTAGTAGCAAAATGTTGTTTAAAATAGATTATTTTTCATGATGACCTCTATTGTTAAGTTAGGTACTCAAATATAGAATATCAATATGAGATCTTCAAAACCTATCATCAAAAGTGACGTGTAAAAGCAACTGACTAAATATAGTTTTGAACGTAAATTTCATGACCTTAAATATTTTGAACTTGGAATTTCTTTTCATATTCCTTGAATTCATTATAAACTTGAGGTCATCGTAATTTTTTTTCAAAAATTCATCAATTTAATGTAATGTAATTGCATTTTAAACAAGTTTTTGACAATTATCTTTTCAATGACACCCACTTGCACCACCACTTGCACCGTCTTCTAAAATACATATACGTTGTTTGAAATTGTTTTTTGTGAACATAAATTGCTTGGCTTTGTAGATTCATATGTTTTCTAAATGTTTATGAATTTTTATTTCATAAAATTCAAAGTTAGTATATTGTTTTGGATCACTTTCACTTAAACCTGAGCAAGGATCAAGAGCTGTCCACTTTACCGTGCTTGCACCCTAGTGCAAGATGGCCAGGAGGCACATGATCCCGTAGAAGTAGACCCATTGATTGATGATAGCAATGATGTTGAGTCTAAGGTAGTGAAGTTAAGTGATGCACAAAAATCTGTTAAAGATGTTTTGAATTTTATGGCTAGTCAAGGTTCTCAAATTTACAACACTATGGAGTTGTTAGGAATGGGAAAAATCCATGACAAGCTCAATAGAATTGGTGTTGCACATTTAACATCAATGTCAACAAAACAATGTGACATTAGGAGCTTCTTTGTCTCTAGTGAGAGGTCTTTACCTGATCTTAATGACACATTATGATGTGCTATCTTTGTTATTCAAGCTTTTGAATTTGATTGTATATTTAAAAACATTGAATTCTCATCTTTGTTATTTTCTTTTGAACATTGTAATTTTTATTTGTTTTTCTACCTATTTCTTTGATAATATCACATTATGCATAAATCTTCCAAATGTGACATTATCAAATATGTCACACCTTGTTTATATCACACTTTTTGGTGAAACGGATGGTGTGATATTATCAAGGTTAGACTGTACTAGAATTGGTGACACTAAAATATCATATTTAGTGTACTACATAGGAACTTACCTATTTAATGGCAAGACCACCGAGACCCGGGAACAAAAATGTGTTCACTTATACGTACACAGTGTGAACTCGGGTGAATCTTTGAAGTTGCTATTTCATATTTGTATTGCCCCTGTGTGTGAACAGGGCTCCAGGGCGCTGAATCTCAGCCTTCTGGATCGAATCTGAAATTTGTAATATCCAATACACTGCACCAATCTCAGAGCATTTCGACGCAGATTTGCACAGATGAGGATGAGCATATTCATCGTTTTAAGAGAGAGGGAATCATCGCATACCTCTTATCCATCCATTGTTAACCCTTGGGCCCCTATAGGTTTGTTCCCGATTCATATCAAATGACTCGGACTAGGCTAATTCAGGGTCTTTGAGGCCAATCATGGTGTTGAATCACCTAGAAATGATATTATCCATGTTGCATACTGTTTCAGGGTTTTTATATTGGATGATTGAGAGGTATGTTCGTATGCAATAAATTCCCTCTCTCCATCAATTCATAATTGCATGGTTCAGATATCCTTATGGATTTAGTTTCACAACGCCTACTAAGGGGGATAGCAAAAACCTACCCCATTATAGGTTTGTTGCTAATTCATCCCAATTTAAGTTCACTGGACTGATTCAAGGTCTTTGATCCCGATTTAAGGGTTACGTTTGTTACAATTAGAAATCCCTTGGCTCAACAATAGTAATCATTGTTTTTGGCTCCCCCTCCCCCTTGATAGGTGGCACAAAATTTCTTCCCAATTGTTACCATAGATGGCTCTCTATTCCAGCAAAAAATAGAAAGTATGTCACGTGTCACTCCTATGCTAGTTGAGACCCACTTGCATCCTACCAAGAAACTAAGTTCCAACAGTAGAAAAGGTGAAATAAGGTAGTGGGCCTAACTCGGTTACCTATCTTAATCAAACACTTATATTTGAGTGGTGGGTGGTTAGGCACAGATCTAAGAACATACACTAGAAAGACATGTGTTTTAAAGAAAAATTGGAATACACGCTCAAATTTTGTTAACCATTTTAAGTTCAATAGCCAACAAAATTGGGGAACTAGCCTAAGTACTAACCTTTTTATGGCTCACTGTCAGCAAACTTTGATATTTCATAACAATTCGAGATTAGCTCCAAAACTTTCTCAGATTGGACCTGGCTTCTTTAGATACAAATGTAGATGCACGAAAATTTCAACCCCGCAAATTTCAGTAGTATGAGGTAGCAAACAACAACAAAAGTAACCAAATAAGGCCCATCAACGTTTGAGCGAGCGCCCTATATGGTAACTCCAGCCAACAAACCTCGGAATGAAATATTAGAAGCCTGGTATGAAAAGGGCGACAACAAGGAATATAAGAAGGCAGGTAATAACTCAGTAGTGGCTTCAGCTATAATTTCCTGGACATGGGCTTGACGCTGTAGTGGGTGCTATATATGACCCTCCTCTTACAACTGTAACTCAAGCCACTCCTGCCGTTTTATTTCCTGAGCTTTTCATTCTTCCATATCCTTCTCGAGTCTGTTTTCATGGAAGGAAGAAACTCATGAGGATTCGGATGCGGCGCCATATGTTGGTTGACAGTTTCTGCTACTAGATTGAGTTGATTAAACTTTGCTCAGAGTTTGTTGAGCAGATCTGCTACCATGACAAAAATGGCATCAACAAGTTTTTGTGTGGCTCTAGTCATGGCGGTGCTGGTGCTTAATGCAAATTTCCATCAAATTCAGAGTGCTGTGATTCTTGTGGGAGACAACAACGGGTGGACAAACGTTGGGGAAGATTACGTGGCCTGGGCAGCCAACGTGACTGTTAGAGTGAATGACACTCTCGGTTAGCACCTGAACCTTCAGAAATTCCTAATCGATTAGAGTTATTCGTTAATGCAACCGCAGTTTTGGTCAGGAGTTGGTTTTTTGGCATACAAAACTTTTCATGTTTGGTGAAATTCTCATGCATGGTTGGAGTCGGAGTGGAGGTTTGAATTTTAAGAAATTTCTATATCAGTTCATTGGGGTAAACTCATTTTAGCACGTCGGATACAAGGTGAGCCTTGAAGAAATAAGAACTTAATTCTCAAGTCTAGTCATTTGCAGCTCATAATGGTGACTCAGTGAAGCAAGTGACTTTCAGATACACAGCAATGAACGGGAAGAACCAACCGCTAGTTACAGATGAACGGGATGAGTTTGAGAAGAACCCAGTTGTTCAAGGCTTCAAGGAAAATTACTGATCATTTTTGAGGGATTTATGGAATATACCTTAAATTAATAAAGAAAATCCGAAAGATCACAACATGTAACCAGCTGGACTTGGAAACACTAGGATTTTGACCGATTATGCCCAACAATCTCCCTGGACACTGATATGCAGTAACTTTCCATGTTTCTTATGTAATTTAATGTGGTGACATGTCCTGGAATATCCTGAAGATCAAAGTCTTAATTACCTCATGAGAATATAAATGCGTGATGGCTAGATAAATAATAATTTGGCTAGCATTTGAAGCATTTGGCAATATATAAGACTGTTGGCGGTTATGGACTGTGGTGGGGGTAAAACACATAGGTGGCATGAGAAATTGCAGGTGGAGGTACTAATGTACTGCCTTATAAATCATCTCCATAACTTAATTCACATAACTTATGAAATGATTATATATTCACATGGAGTTTGATATATTGAAACAGGCGTTCGCTTTTTTCTCATTGTTTTGTGCAGTGTTTGTGAACAAGAACACTTATGAGCACACTGTTGAAGTACTGCCATCTCAAAGTGCCTATACCAATTGCACGTTTACCGGCAACGCCACCCCTGTTCAACCTGGAACAAATGTTACGGTACATAAATTCCAATCTGTTGCCACCCAAATTAAATTGTTTTCAGCTCTGTCATCCATATTGTTCATAGAAACTTCAGCTAGTATCTGCAATTAACTGTTAACATATCCGTATACTGAAGAACACAGGCTTACAAAAAGTAAATTTCTTGCACCCTAGCCTGACTACCATATTCGATGCCTGGTTGGAGAAGGTTAAAAGAATGTATCTTAGCTTTGACATCATGATTGGAGTTCTAGAATCGAAGTTGAAATGCAAAAGTTATAGGAGGTCTAAGTGAAGGATCCAATTCTCTTTCTTCTTGATCAATCACATAGGTTCTCCCAGTTGCAATTGAACCTAGAGTGATTGAAACATTTTCTTCACACATGATACAATCACATCGTAGAACATATATTTTTGGTGTCCATTCCTAATTACAAACATTTCCATACATCACTCAAATATAGCCTACCAATGTTGTATTAAGAGTGATCACATAAGGCTCACACACCTTACATATACCTAATTGTAAATATAATTATAGTCGAAATACTCGCAGCCATGAAATACCATAAATGTGGAAGTTAAAGACATCTCATCATACATTCTCCAGTTTCATACACTTGACAGTTGTCTGGACTACATACTTGCCTAAAGTAAGACAAGCGGTCCTCAAAGTAAGGCAAGCAGGCTTAATGCGATTACTTATGTTAATCAGACATCTATACTTGAGTGGTGTGTGGTTAGGTGTGATCTAAGAACTGACACCCAAGAGACATATGTTTTGAAGAGATTGGGAGACTCATGTGATCAAAATTTGTCAACCATTTTAAGTGAAATAGTCAATATAAGTGAGGGAACATGTATGATCAATTTGGAGATCCAAAAATTATGAGGAAAACGCTACAGCCTTGATTTGAATTTGCTAATCATCTCATACTACATAATCATGTGTTCAACAACCTAAAAGAAGTGGGTGCAAACTCCAAAGTAAGAGTGTCTATTTTAGTCACGCTTTCAACTCCAGATAAGCGAATCTAATTCGGTGAATCATCTTCAACAAACACCTACATTTGGGTGGTGCATTGATCTCCTATGGCTCTAAAAACAGAACCCAAAATACATGTGTTCGAAAGGAATTGGACCATGTATCATGAAATGTGGTAACCATGTTGAGTTCAGCCATCGACATATTTGGGAGCACCTATTTAATCAGAACGAAAACCTTCACTGTGAGAATAAACAGGATATTCATATGAGCTCCAAGATTCATGAGGAAAATGGTGACGGGAACAATTTGGATTTGCTACAAGTATATTGCACAAATTGCGTGTCTCCATCCTGCGTGAAGTGGGTGCAGAGCTACAAGTGTTCATTGAATTGAAGGGCATTTTAATTTCCTTGTACTTCTCTTGACGGTTTTGCAGGTCACAGTAGCAGCGAGCTACGCAAACGGAATGTTTTATGCAGCGTGCACTATTCCTGGCCATTGCCTCGGAGGCATGAAGATTGCTGTGAGTGTGCAGCCTGCTTTAAGCGGTAGCCAGCCTCCCCCTCCCCCTCCCCCTTCCCCCCCTCCCCCAGGAAATGCAACAAACACTACTTCGAAGGGCGCCGCAAGTGTGAATGCAAGCAGCTGCTTACTTAGTGCCATCCTCATTGTGCTTGGAACTTTATTATCAAGTGTGTCGTTCTAAGGTAGACGTGTGTTATTTGGATACCTTTTCTCTCTGAGTCCACTTCTCGTAGGATATGAAGCATGCAATTAGTGTGAGATGATCAGCAAATCCAAATTGTGCCCCTGGCCATTTGCCTCATAATTTTCGGAGCTCATATAAATATCTTCTTCATTATCAAAGTGAAGATTCTCATGTTCATTACATGGTTATATAAGGGCCCCCAAATCATGTTGATCATCGAGTCTAGAATGGTCAGCACGTTTTGACCACTGTGTCCTATCTCGTCAAAACACGTATTTTTTTTGTGACCGTTCTTTAAATTCACACCTGAGCACATAACATAATTCATTTATAGGTGTCCAGATTATTGTTGTGTTGGAATTAGGCACGTCTACCTAACCGCACTTCATAACATTGCTAAGTTGCACCTGCCACTTACCCTTCACAAGGGAATAATTCGACAAGGGCAACATGAATACTTCGAAAGAGGTTCCAAAAACTGGGAGCTTTAGATGTTTAAGCGGGAAGAACTCGGGGTTTGGTATCTCAGCTGGTGACGGTGAGGCTGACCATGCCTACCCACACCAAGCCCATGCTTAGGGCCACTTCACACTCGAGCCAAGAGCCGTGACCACGAAGTTGTGAGAGCCCAAAAGAAGTGTCCAAAGGCCGTCCCAAGACACTTCCAAAATCTTGAAGTGTGGCCACAAGCCCTCAAGTGTAGTGTGAAGTCATATACGACCAGGCCCTCAACCAGATGCAATTTTAATGAATTTCTATTCACGTAGGGTCCTCACACATGATAAAATAGAATAAATTAACGGTTTGGAGAATCTGGAGTGACATGGTCTCCCAGATTTATGTTAGGCCTACCTCCAAGAGGTGGTTTTTGAAAATAGTCCAAGTGACCATTAAACATGACCCATTTAATGCCATGTAAGAATGCATGTAGACTTTACAATCAGTTTGCATTCACTTACTCCGTTGGTCCTCAAGCATAGTATGAAGCAAACTTGGACTGGATTTGACTGGCATTTTCGAATCAATAATTTATGTCAAGTTTTTGGATACTTGCACATTCAAATGAAGATTGCAGAAGCTTCCAATATTTTAATGGAATGTGCAGTTTGAGTTCAAATATATGCCTGGTTCCACCTGCATCGACTCAATAGGAATTTCCAGGTAGACTCTAGGTACTTATTGTTTGATTGGGATGCCATAATTCTTGCTTGGGTTTCAGAGAGATGTGCCTGTGGACATTCTCTTGAATGGTATACACTCATATATAACAATGCATTAATGACCTCAGCTTTTGATGACATCTAGCTTAGTAGGTTCAAACGAGGTTGCGGCGGTGTTTCGATTCTAGTGTATGTCTGAAACAAGAATGTGCAACTTAAACATAAGGTTGACCATGTGTGCAGAATCTCTTTAAGAATAGCCCTTATTGTGCCATGGTGCATTCCAATGAACTTAGAAGTTTCATACCACCCTTGATGTTAAGGGCAATTCAGCCCATTATCATCCATATTTATATTGATGAGCCACTTTTATGAGGAAATCAACTCGATTATGAAGATGTAGGATGAAAAAATCTCTTCGTTTGAAGAAGTGCCAATGGTTGCAAAGTTGAAGTTCTCAGGTTGGGACAACTAGTAAAAATATATCAGCTGGAACAGCTGATGTGAGATGGCACAATAGTATATACACAATACACAGTACAAATATATCAGACACCATGATCTCCAATGAGCCTCGTCCAAATCAATATTAAAGCTTATTCAGGTCTGTTAGTCTCTTCCAATTCAGTGCATGTCATTATTGAAACAAATATCTTGTTCATTGCATCAATGAGAAATTTCCCCCTAGGTGAGGAAATTCATCAATAGCAGAAACTGCACCCAGAACATCTTTGAACACAATATACCTAGGGCTGCTTAAGATAAAGACCACCATTCTCTCAATCACACTCTGCTGTTCATCCATGTCGATGTGACTGAATTTTTTAGGAACAGCTGATGTGAGATGGCAGAGCAGGCAATTCATAAATTTTATGCACTCAAAACCTGCATTCCTAATGAGACCATTCTTGTAATGTAGCTAATTCACCTTGACCTTACATGTAGAAACCACTAACCCTGAACTTTTTGATAAGTAGGAGGAGCTACTGTGCACACCAAAGTTGACATTCAAGTGGTTGACCAAAGGATAACATACAGATTGTTTTCTTTCAGGTGGTACATTAAATATGTTAATTGCTCAATCTGGCCCCTGGATCACACACATTATGTTTATGGGCTCATTTTTCATGTTCTGCCCAAGTTTGTGTTTGACAAGAAGCCACAGAAGGAGGGAGCTGCGAGCCAACCTCTTCTCCCTTTCAGGAACATCTTCCAAACTTCTCCTAATGCCCCAAAAAACAAATCAAATTTGTCATGTCCGTAGAGGGGTTATAGTGGATGCACTGCTGTCCTCACTGAATATTCCTTGTAGACCAGATGACTGCTGCCACTCTTTGGCTATCAACTACAGATATCAGGAGTGGAACTTTAAAAAAAATGTAAGAGACTAACAAGTAAGCACCCACTTCAAACCAGAGGAACCAGTACATAGTCTGTACAATTTTTCATTTATTAAGTCACTATTGTATTAACACAAACTTTAAGAAAAATATGATGAAAGTATGTAACAAGTTGCACCATGCCCCTAGTGCTAAGGGATTCAACTCACCTGCAGGCCAACTACGAGCTTTGAACCAGATCCCAGACAATCCATATGTATGAGGAATACATGGAATCAACTTGTTGTGATGGAAGGACCGTGAATGGAAACACTCTCAGCTTCTTGTATTTTGCAACAGGGAAGTATATGATAGAACGATTGATACTGTTCCATATGCCTCAATCAACCTTCTCGGAAGATGCGGTACCAGGCCAAGTAGGTAACCAGCTAGACCAATAATTCCTATCAACAACAAACAGACAAAAAAGGACTTTAAATCATCATAAGTTGGGAAAAAAATGGCAGGGGCCAGACACATGCAATTTGGCAATAAAGAAGCCCTTGTGGATCTCATAGTAACCAAAGTTGCAATTGTAAAGAAAACTGTCCTACTTGCTGTGTCCTATATTTAGAAATTGCCGATAATGTTGCATTCCTGAAGCCTCTCTAGTGCATGATCCTAACAACCTAAATTTTCTTGCTGCTCAGTAAAAGCATCAAGAACAACTACCAAAATTCCATGACCATTTCATTTGTCTTGCTTTGTTACAGAGCCTGTGAATAGAACATAAACTATATAACTTACAGAAAAATAACTAGTCAAGCACCTGTGTACCAAGGTCTCTCAAAATTGACATATCTTCAAAAAAACAGGTGCAGCAGAATGATGCACAGTTCTCAAAGTTGGCAGTTGACAAAAATCAAAATTCTCTCACCAGGCACCAGGGGGACCATTCGCTCGCTGGCGATTCCTTGTGTTGTACACTCGTTGAGGTAGACCCTGCCCTCCAGTTTTGGAAAGTGGCCTCTCTACTTGATTCTCTACCTGATCTTCAGCACGATTTTCAATGACATCATAATCTGAGTCACCACCGTCCTCTGACAATTCACCACGCAATTCTGACCCGACGCCAGGTGGCTCTGCTGGTGCAGCAGGAGGATATGGTGCATCCACATTTACTGCTGGATAACCAGCTCCTCCTGGAGCAGACCCAGGAAAGGCTCTTGTGGAAGAAGGTGGTGGTGGTGGCGGGTACACTTGAGGTCCTCCCTGCATGAACATACACATATTTCAGTGACAAATTGATGTTGTATTAGGGTGAATTTACAATAGGCTAATGTGGGATCACTTTCCCGCCAAATCTTGTCAGTCCCCACTCAAGCAAATACTCCTCCTAGTTTGAGAAACCAGTCTTCAAGGCAACCATTTGAATTAGAAAAACAAGTCTATCAGGTAAACTTTGTGGAAACGTACAAATACCTGTGTAGGACCCTGCAAAGGGCCCTGAGAAGCAGAATGCTTAGGGACTGCTAGAGCTGCAACTAAAGGTGGTATTGAAGATTGTTGGGATCTATTAGACTGTGATGCAACATACTGCAAAAGCTCATAGAAACGAGCTTGGACATAAACCGAACTTCGCTGCCACCAAAGTACTGCCAAGTCACCAGCTCTGGTCCTAAGTTCATTGAGGTTGCGGTCAATCTCTGGCTCATGCCTTGCCACAAATGGTCTCACAAATGTGGAGTACACATACGTTGTCCCCTGCAAAATAGCACCCACATTTAAAACAGGTCATACAATTATTGGATGTACAATTGATATAATTCCTCTCAGCAATTACCTGCTTGTCTAGAGACCTTGTTTGACTGAACAAGAAAGTATTTATTATTAGATAGGAGAAAAGTATTTACAGATGGGAGAATATAAGCTTAAAATTTCGTTCGAATAAACAGGATTCGAAGGGTAACCAGCTGTTTAGCATTCGAGTTTGTTCTGATGATTAAGGAAGTCGTAGGAGTTAGGATCGAGTTCTGCTGTACCATTGTCTTGGGATACCAGAGATAAATGATGAAAGCAAGCTTTGCCTCACTGTACATGGGCACCCTATTAAGACACAAAGCACAGCACGTAATTAGTGAATGGTGTGTAACACAAGCTTAATTCAAAAACCTGTTAATAGGCCAAAGTAATTTGAACCTGGATGCCTTTCAAGTGTCCCAGCATCTACACTTCCACTGACATGTGTCTAAGCATGTACAATGATTTAAGAACTACATGATTACAATTACAGGACGGCTCATCTACTGCATGTATATCACATGACTCAATGATTTTAACAAGCAATTGTTAAGTTCAAGATACTTCATAATTCATCTTCGCTCTCCATATAAATGAATGTCAAACACCCCTTGTGCTTAAATGCGATAGGTTAAAAAATGCAGTCACTTTATACATACCAGGAGACAAGGACATCTGCCAGCCTCTCTAAAACTGTCACCATTGCAATTATCATCCTGCAATGGAAATAACTTATCAGATGCCAAATCATATCCATATCAGAAAACACCGTTAACAAGAAGGCACACTTGCAAAAAAGATAAAACAACAGGAGAATGAAATCTCTAAGCAAAAATGTACGCAGGGGTTGTTTGATCATAGGCATTAGCTGTTCCGTCACTAAAATGATTCTATATATATATACAAGTGGCAACTCTCTTGAGGTAGTTTAAAGAGAGGGTTTGACAAACATATATGTGATTAAGCTCAAAGATACTTGGATTCACATATCTGCCCTAGAAATAAATCCCATAAAGCATCAAACCAAATCTTCACTATTCAAAAGGGTTCCCTATTTCTGCAGGAGAACTACTATATAAGAATCAAACATTCAAAGATCCCGTCAAGGTGTCTGGGAGCTCATAAGAAACACCAAACCTATCGCACCTAGGTAGTTCTAACCATGAATCACGATCCCAAGTTGAGAACTAAATTACATTATATTTTAATGCGTGATGAGAAAGGAACAGTCCATGCACACTGATGCGAGAGCAGATTAAACCCTAGAGTGACATATCTAATTGGACCCTTTGAACCCTAATTGAACAAAAACAAATTGATCCTTTGCTCTGGCGACAACATCATCACGCAAGATGGAGGGAAGAACTAACCAGTACTGGCACCAGAATCGCAGGTGCTCCAAATCTGGCCTTTTCTTCTCCACTATCTTATAACATTCATACGCCGGGTAAACGTACCCAAGGGCCATGCTGCAAACATCAATCAAACATGCTTCAATTCAAACATGTCCAACCCAGACCAATACCCCTGTAACCCTCTTCTTGCAATTACGCAACCCTTTACCATCAATGCGCCGTAGAATTTTATAACCTATGCTCCACCTCTAACCCATCTTCCAGTTCCTTCATTGCAAAAAAAACTCATCTAGTGGACAATTGCAATTCCCAAAACAGAGCACAAATAACGTCAGACCTCCATTTTGTGTTCATCGTACCTATTAACCCTAAAGTCTTAACCATGCAATTCTCATCCAGAAAGACGAGGAGAGGAGAGGAGAGGAGTGATCCTTACATGATTCCCCTTGTGATGAATGACCCCATCATCTTGAATGATTGGAACCTTACTCCTTTTCTTCGGGATTTGAAAAACTGATACTGTGATGAAATATGAAATATGCAACACACACACAGCTACAAAGATGTCTTCATCCACTCTTTAATTCTAAGATAAGTGAACCTTCTCCCCTTCTCTCTGAGTAATAATTCTCCCACATCTACACTACCATCTTTCCAACAAAAAGCAGAGAGCCTTCTTAATTCCCAATCCTGTCGCACACATCAATAAATGGACACAGCAGCAACTCTCATCACATAAAACCACATAACCCTTCAACCCTAAACCATGCTACCTTGCAAAAACCCCACACCCTTTCAAACCCACCAATCACACAACTCCTGCACCGCCTCTTTTGTTTCCATGTCTAATAAGATGGCTTACACAACACATACCCAATACTCCAATCCCTCACAGGAGGCCATCCCCTGTAGATCATTGTGTGGGGAGTGTTAATAGTTGACAACAGGGAGAAATAGAGGAAGAGAAAGCTGTTCACACAAGGCAACAGAGCCACTAGCCTTGTTGTCTGTAGTTGTGCTTTCCTTCTTTCGTTTCTTCTTCAGTCGTGATGGTTGTGACCCACAAGTCGTATTCGCATCAAAATTGAGGATCCCGTATCTGCTTCCGTAATGCTTTGACGTAATTTCTACGTGGGAATATGTAGGGCCCAAAGTTTTAAGTTAAGGTGATATCATGCCCACACTTATTAGTGTGGGCAACCAACGAACGGCTCCTACGAGCAGGGGTCACTTTTAGCTCCATTTTGGTCACTGCTGGCCATTGGGTGTAACCAGTGTTGGTAAGAACTGTTCATTGGTGGTCCACACCAATAAGTGTGGGTGGGCTATGAGTGCACCTATCGTGAACCATGAAGCTTTAACATATAGGTACATATCCAAGGCATAAATGTACATAACCAATAGAAAGTTATCATGAGTCATTTATGGTTCTCATTTCTTAAATTTAAAAAATGTTCACTCTGTTTCAAAATAGCAAGTACAATTTCGACATCACTTATTAAGATATGTTAATAGGTTGATGTGATTTTTATTATGTTATAAATCTCTACATACACTGAAATTTAAAAGTGTCCAAAAATCAATGTTTTCTTTCAAAAGCATTCATATTCACTATCAAGCACTCAAGAGATTGTCGAGTCTATAGCACATTTTTGTACCGTGTTGTTTGTAGCCACATGAATGGCGCCCACAAAGGAGGAAATCATTATATCATAACTTGAAATTGAATATGAAATTCATTTGAAATGAGTGTGCTTGTTGGAGGATCAAAAGGCATTTGATGCGACATCGCATGCATGCAAGGAATTTTATGTTGGACGGATAATCTCCAACAAAATGACGGAATTAAATTAGGCGCCCTAATGAAGATATCAATCATTTGGCTACAATCGAAGTTGATTATTACATAATACAATACTTGTAATTTGGAAAGAATATATTAAGTTGATTATGATCGAGGTGGGCAATATTCTTTTTGTTTTGATAACATGAATGCAAAGGTAGATATTCACAAGACTCATTTGCATACATTTGAAAAAGGTAATATGGCGGTGAGTGGGAAGATGTAGCATAGATAATACTGATAAGCTCTGGACAATTGATATTCATGTGCGACCTTTCAAGAAGAGTTGAGGACTTTGAAGTTGATGCCACTAAATCTTTGTTGATAAGTTGCATGGTAATGCGTATTGCGATAAAAAAATATATAAGATTCATTATGAAAATTATGAATCTAAATATCTCTCCTAAAATATGGGGAAGCAAAGGTGCACAAATTGCCAAATTTCAAGTAATTTTTAAATGACATCTGAATGTCAATGTCAAAATTTTCAAGAGGAAGAAAAGCTAGATGCAACAATCACATCATGTTGGGGTATGCATGATTGGCAAAATATATTAAATTTATTTGTGGATTGTTGATTGTTGAAGATCATCAATTGGTTTGGACATAAGCGTGCTTAATGATTTGGTCAAAATTGTCAATTGAACACATGTATGGATAATGAAATTCATTATATGATATATTTTTTAATTGTCTCTTGATGATTTATATGTTCCAACAAATGTGGTCATTTGTAATTAAAAATTTGTAGGTGTAGTTATCCAACAAGGTTCTATACATTGTACTTGAAAGTTGTGGTCTCCAACAATGCAATTCGTCATGACAAAAAGAAAATATGGTGTTGGAATATAGGATGAATTATTTGTTTGGTGTATTTTCTTAATGTTGGATATTGAATTTGGATACACCTTCTATAATTAGTGAGTGCTATCAAAAAATCACACATATTATGTTTTGAGATGAAACATGAATTTGTCATCATTATAATTTTGTTTGAATTAATTAATAATTATAATAAAAATATGAACATAGATTGGATTAGTGACATTAAAATGACTTATTCATGAAAATGAAAGAAAATGCTACTTGCATAAAATTTGTCAATCATAGATCCAAGAAGAATTTCTAACAATATTAACACACACGAGATGATCCATTATGATTTTTTGTGGTTTAATAGCTAAAAAGGTGAATGTGTTGATTCAAATTGTTGATCAAAAAGCTCAATCAACATATATGTATCTAATACGCATGTGCACTTATAACAATGCGTGCCATATTCTTGTCACATGTCACCCCTCTCCTTAAGGATTGTAACCATAAGTCAATTGTTTCTAATTATTTGTTTTAAGATCTACAGCCCATAAGGGGCACATTCTAGAGGAATCTCACTAAGGTGGGAGTGCAACAATTTGTAACTAAGTAGACTACTATCCATTGGATTTGTGGAACATGGATGTCGAGACGTTGTCCTAGATATGGGGGTTGGGTTGTCTGTGTTGTTGCAATTTGCTAGTACAAAGAAAGTCTATAGCATGTGATGTTAGAATGCAAAGTATGAAGGTCTTATGTGCAAGTTCATTCAAAGGCCTTACAATTCTTAGGTGTACTTTTTGTATATTTTTTTGCAAGCTCATTTTATGTTTTTTGTTTTCATGATCAAATGCTCAAATTTGGTATAATACATTGTTTCAAAATTTAGCATGTACATGGTGTTATAATTAACAAATGAGAATTATGTTGTATGCAAAGGGTAGCACCAAGAAACAAGGACATTAGTGACCATGTTGAAGTCATGCGTTAGAGGGCTTGATGGCATGCTCGCCAACAATTGTGCATAGAACAATAAGCTCCACACAACCAGATGGCATTGGCACTTGAAGAAGTAGATACATGTTGAAGGTGCTTCAAGTTTCACTTATGCATTAACGAGCATAGGAATATTTATGCTTCTAGGACAATCATAGCAATATGCTTGCAAGAATAAGCTAACCATGATCTTGCATGGCAACAATGAGTGTGGTAAAAAGTAGCGATGCCTCAAAAATGCTCATGGTTATACATGAGGGATTTGGGAGTGTAGCTGAAGCTAAAAAGAGGAATATCATAATGGAAAACCTTGGTGGGAGTTTGTCAATGAATGATGGGTTCTAAAACAAGAGGCAATTCAGTACCGCACTATGAGTTTGTTCTATGATTACATTTGATAACACACAAAGTGCAACAACATATTTGGCATTTGGAGAGAATTGTTACCCTCACAAAAAAATGTTATGTGATTGAGGATTACAAGGATGACTGCAATGAAAATTCAAGTTTTATTAAATGGGTTTTATCAAAATGATATAATTGGTTGTTTCATAGTCCCTTTGCCTTCAGTAAAAATACTCAAATGGGACATTAAAATGGAAGACAATTGAAGAACATTGTGCTTGTAAATGCATTTTTTGCACGGTCCCAAATAAATTAAACACACTACTAGACTATAATCAAGATAAATTGAGTAAGTATAAATAAAAATCATTAATGCATGTAGTATTGTATAAGTGATCTTCAACCTTTATTCAAGAAATAACCTTCATAATTATCAAATAAAACCTTGAATAACCTAATAGAAACATATTCTAAACCTAAATAAATTTATTTGAAACACTTGTATATTATCAAATTACCTTTTTAATCTTCCATGGTGTTACCCTATGTTATTTTCCTAATCAAAATTTAAACTACAACTCCATAAGTATCCTAATAATGTATTGGGATGATATTGGTATGTACTATACACTTGGTACGTTTGGTGGTATACATGACAATTATCACATGGTGAGCAAAATGTGAAGTGACATGCAATATTTATCACCAAGTCATTTGATGATGTGATCTCCCTTAGCAAAAATGTTTCATCTTTTAGGTTATTTTTTCAAGCATGGGAGAATTTTCTTTAAAATTTTATTTAGATTTTTAAGACTTTTCCTAGAATACTTCACCTTCTTCATTCATATTATGTGAATGTAGGCTCATACAATGAGCTTGTAACATTATGTGGATTTTCAAGGATTATTAATGGGAGAACGAAACTTGGGCATTCATGGCTGAGCCCAAAAATTTGGTGGACACGATAGCCTATTGTGATGAAACTCACTACTTGTTGTATATACACCTCATTGTTAGAAATTTGAAAATGAATAAGGTTTAGGTGATATGGCATGCATCAAACTTTTATGCTTGTTAGACAAACAATGTTTGCTCTTGTAGCTAGTCCCTCATGTAAAGGGATTTTTTTTAAATGAATTAACCTTTACATTATGGTAATTAGGGATTAGGAGATGAACGATGAGGTTGGCCGGATGATTTTAGGTATGAAATTAGCTTAGCTAAATGAAAATTTAAACAATAAGTATTCAAAATTTATTAGTAGGAAATGACTTAGTTAAAATCAAAGACCAAAGTACTAGATTATGATGTGCATGTGAATATAAAGGTGATTACGATGATTCAAGGTGATTACATGGCAAAACGATCAAACAAATAGAGTTAAATTAAATTCACTAGTAAATTATTGTATCTACCTTTTGACCTAGTAAAATACACCTTGACAAAATGGAACCCCCTTGACAAGTGTCATTTAATATCACAAAATCAATGATGGATGAATTTATTTGATGAAAATCACAGGGGCCAAGACTTTGAATGAGTATCCTAAAACAAGCAAACAATGAAAAAACTATACCGAGTCAAACGGGATGTAATGAGATGCAAAAAAAAAAACTCACCTTCAACCGCTAGAGACAACCCTTTCAAATAAGTTTTGACTTCAACTTCTTTATCTCTTACTTCTCCAACTTTGGTCTCTCACTTTGGACTCGGACCTCTAGAGGCTAGCTCCCCTTTCTATCAACTTTTATCTTTGTTTTCAACCAATTTTTACCTCGGGGAGATCACTCCATTGTCAAGTTGAACACCACGTGCGAACAAAGTTTGCTACCCCTATATTAATGCCATAGATAATTTTAAAATTTATGATATTTTTTCTGCATATACATAACCATTGATAGTATCTTTTGTATATTTTTTTGAAATTTTTAGTCATCTTCATTTTTGTAGTAATTTTTTTAGCTCAATTTTGCGTCATTCTAGTTAGAAACGGTATGTTTTATAAAAAAAACAAACCATAAAATATAGTTACCATTTTTTACTATATAATAGATACCGTGTATATCTACTCATGAAAAAAAATTGATAAAATTTTGACCCATTTTGGTGATGCTTTATGTAAAAAGTAGGATTTTTTAGATGTAAAGTGTTCGCACGTGGTTGTTCAACTTTACAAGGGAGTGATCTCCCCGAGATTTTTACCCTTAAATAAGATTAGGTGATTTAGTTTTTCTTATTGGATTTGAGCAATAGTTTAATATTGTGTAAAATAAAGTTAAATGATATTTTAAGAAAACATATTTTATTAAGTCAAGTTCATATTTATTTATTTAGTATGTTACATTATATTTTCTTTTCTTTTCTTTGGTTGATAGATGACACTTAATTTCTAGAAGGTATTTGACTAGTAAATGATCTTAAGTCTGATAAAAAAACAACTAACTACATAACCTTGCTACATGATATTCTTGGAAACATTTTTATATGATATTTTAGTATTTTTAGATAATTATATTGGTTTTTAAAGCACATTAGGACACATTGTAGTGATTAAAATATATTAGAGGGATCTAAGTTGCTTACTCCATTACTACACCACTTAATGTAGACTTTAGATGTTTAGTAGGACTAACTAAATCCGTTTCACTCAATAAAGACTTTTGAATATTAGCCTAGTTATTTATGGCTCAAGAGTAAGTACAAACTTATGTTTGACTTGGAAATCTAAGAGGTACTTACTTTACTTTACTTACACCTAATCATTGGATCAGAAAGATGATTTTAAGATAACGACCATTCTCGGTACATGTGGTAAAGATATTCGGGCGGCATCCTATGCTAACAAACTTAACATTGTTTCCTTACGAATGTACATTGTTTATTGCAAAACATCTTTCTAAATTGCATTGCTGATGAAGATTGTATCTAAGGCATTGCACAAACTAGGAAAAATCCAAGATCTTGGACCATGTTATTTCCGACTTTACTAGAAAATTATTGTGGGCCAAATTAATTATTCCCATACTAATTCTCCACTAGCACAAATAGTACTAGTTAGTGTAATCATTGAGTGATTTTTTAAATATATAAAAATATGAAAAAATGTTGTTTCATATATGCAGAAATGCAACATACACATGAATGGCCTTAGGTCCAATAATGAAGGTGTTCGTGGAGATTATACTATGCATGCCCAAAAAGACGAGAGGAAATTATCGTCTATGAACATACCTCACAATCATCCACCAAAAAATATCCTTGAACAAAATGCAATTTGGAAGTTAACTTTTGTAATTAATTTGATATCGGAATTAACTTCAAAGACCCTGATTTGATCTACTTGATACAATGGAGATAAATCTGCCTCGAACCTGTGGACTAGGAAACCAACTGCCCAAATTACACAAGAAGGTTGTGGAAAACAATGCAAACAAATCAAATCAAAACAAATGGGGGAAAATGAACACAATGCAATATCCATGCACAACAAAGAAAAAAGAAAGTAAAGGTAAGTGAAGGAACTTACATGGTAACATTAACAACAAACATCATAATAAAAGTGGCACGGTGGATGGAGATGCGAGCTAGGGATCGGGGTGTGGGTGGAGCCTAGAGCTGCTAATAAGTAGAAATGGCGCAAACAATGAGGCATTCCCAAATTTCCCTGCCCCCCCTTACCATTTTTTGAAGGTTCCATCCTATATCATGGGAAAATCAACCCCTTTATACATGCTTCATATAAATGAGGGACCGATTTCCATGTGCCTATAACAATGCCATGCAAAATACCAAAAATATAGAGAGTTTGTGTGATGATGGAGGCACGGATGGAGGCCATCCGGGACCTTCAAGTGGGGAAACCCCCCCCCCCTTTAAGCACGGGGGGGTTACTCCATTGTCAAGTAGAATACCACGTGCGAGACAAAAAAATCTACTTTTTCCTAAAAACATCACCAAAATGGGTCAACATTTTATCAATATTTTTTTTATGTGTAGATATACACGGTATCTATTACATAGTAAAAATTGGTAACCAAATTTGATGATCTGTTTTTTTTAATAAAACATACCGTTTCTAACTAGAATGACGCAAAATTGAAGTAAACCAATTACTACAAAAATGAAGATGACTAAAAATTTCAAAAAAATATACAAAAGATATTATCAATGATTATGTATATGTAGAAAATAAATCATAATTTTTAAAATTGTCTATGACATATAATATAGGGTAGCAAAATTGTCTCGCATGTGGTATTCACTCGACAATGGAGTGACCCCCCCCCCCGGTGCCTTTAAGTTGTGTAAGCTTCCTAAAATTGAAGTATGGGATGGAGTTGTTGTAAGGGCATCTCTAGTGGATATTCCAACAACCACTTAGTGTATATGGAAATCACATGTGTCATATGTAGGTTCCATCCAAACTCGCTATATGGCAAGGTACAGTGCCGAGGAGCTCCCCATCGACCATGACCGCATCTACAAACAAGCAATCCTACCGCAACCTCCCAAGCCTTGCAAAACCAATAAATTCTCCTTGATGAAAAAATGAATTTGAGTCGCTCTTAGATCTAGGGTTTTGAGGATGCAAATGTCAATACAAATCAATAACAAGTGACTTTCAAATCCTACAGGATTTGTTTTAAATTTCTAGATTTTTGTTTGAACACCTTGGTTTTGTTTTTGGCATCTCTAGTTTGTAAAGTTCACCCCATGGTGATTATGTTGAGGATGATTAGTTGCTCTATGCACAATGTTCACAAAAAGATTACGTGGAGTCAATTTTCTACACATTCCAATTAGATAGGAAAAACAAAGTAAAAATAACTCAATTAGAGCTAGATATCTAAGTGAGAAGTAGAACCATAGTCTAGGAGATTGGAAAAGGAGAGGATATGAAGATATTATGGTATGATTCGAGAAGGTGTAGCTATAACTAGGAGCACATGCTCTTTTATGTCTAGATCTTTTAGAAAAGTTTGACAATGAGACAAGCTTTGGATTTTATTTAATTTGAACCTCCACTAGATTGACGAAAATCTCTAAAAAATTATGACATTAATGCAAGATCAAAGATTGATCCAAGCTAATTGGATTTACTCTAGTAGGCAAATGATGATAGAAATGGATGATGAATGATTCCTTAGTACCTTGCATGTGGAACTTTTGACTTGGATTGGAAGCATTGCCTTAAAAAAAATTTAAAAAACATTGTTAGATATGAGGTGTAATTTATGTATTTGTAGATAATCGTCTTTTGAAGTGATTGTGTCTAAGGTTGTATCCTTGGATGAATAACATTATAGAGTGAAATTGTGTGAATGTTTGTTGTTGGAAAGAAAATACTAACAATGGTCTACATTAAATTCAATCTCTATGGATAATTCTTCCAAGGATTGAGTGATTATATGGCTAATGGGGATTACCTCAATTCTTTCACAAGTAGTAATTGTTTATCATAATTGAGATAGGATGAACTTGGAGTTAGATTTGCATGAGCATAACAAGTTTAGTGAACCCACGGACTGAGGAATTCACTTCTTTCTCATTATGAGAATTATGAGTAACTTCCATGAGATACATTGCATGAATGATGGAGAGTATTACTGTGGAGACAATTGTCTTTTTGAAACAACCAAAACCAGTTATCACTAAGATAATGATGTGAAAAGAGAGGAAATCTAACAAGTCTAGAATCCATTTGAATTTAGTCTAAGTGAAGAGGGTGATAAATTGAATTCGAGCATACCTTTGAGGTTCAATAACACATGTGAGATTTGTAATATTCTAAAGCATGTTAATTAAAGGAGGTATGTGGAGTGATGTCATTGTAGTGCTATATAGATTTAACCCTCTTGAATTATTGATAGATAATACAAGGGAAAACTCTGGGAGAGAAAAAAAACCATAGTCTTTGTGGAAGGGTTATGCCCTATTATCTTTCCTTGTAATTGTTGGCAAGATTGGTAGCTAAAAGGACAATCGAGGAAGACTATTGGTTGTCCATTAGACGTGGTATCCCAAGAAGATGGTTAAGTATCTAGGGGCTAAGGCCTAAATCTTGTATGAATCACTACAACAAAACACGTCTTTTACAACTGGGTTTTTTCACTCCTACGAGTGAGAAAACCCAGACTTTACTGACGTAAAAAACGACCAGTCGCTTCGGACAAGCAGTAAAGTCTGGTCATAGTAATGTCGGACAAGACGTTCCCAATGGACACGTTCCCAATGGCAGTGAAGTTTGGGGTGCTCCGCGTGCTTCACTTCATAAAGTCATGTCCTACTTCACTATGCCGAGTCAATATAAGCAACATAATATACGTCACCACATAACTAGGCCTAGTGATATTGTTACTAAGTCATGTAAGTTAGTATTAACTGTTGCACTTCACTACACAAAGTCATATATGTGAAATTAATAAGAGTCTCCATATCACTCCCTCTAGTAATCTCAAACTTACAAAATGAGAATCATAACTTTATAAAGTAAGTGCGTGTGACTTCTTATAGTAAACTTCTCCAGCAATGACATATACTTCTTACTTTACGTCGTAATATTTACTTTACTATGTGGAGTAAACTAGTCATATATGGGTGTACCACATTCGCACTTCACTACACAAAGTCATCTTACGTGTAATGAATTGAATTCTCCACGTCACTGCCAAGCGTAATCACGGACAATAATGCATAACATCCATAACTCGGCATAGTAAGTGCATATGACTGGTTTTAGTAAACATCTCCAGCAATCGCACTGTTTGGCGTGTGGACCTACTTTACTATGTGAAGTAACTTTTGCATCAACCATTAGTATTTGGCTTACTTCGTGGAGTAAAATCGTTGTCATATGTCATTATTGTGTATAACCAGTAGTGAACTTTATATGGCTTTGCAAAGTGACATATTCTGGATGCATATGACTGTACTTACTACAACTAGTAACATGAGGTCAACTCATCATAGTTAGATATTAATGGCATGCTCAGTATAGCAATATAGCAAGTCAAAATATAACAAGTTCTACTTCCAGATGAATAAGGATACAAATAGTATGTTATTCATATTCCGAATTTCACTACTAGCAATCATAAATACTACACTCTAAGGTACTATAAGTCTGAATATCAACATTGCTCTACAAGTCCGCACTACACTCACGCAGGAGCATACAACCTAACACAATCATTTGGCCAAATCACATAGTGGCCTTTTGCCTTGTCAATCGTAGTGATTGGAGGGTCGTCGTCAGTGAGGGGAATGCATAGGGGATAGTCATCCTTATATGTCTCCGTAAATGTGAGATATATGTAGCCTTCGCCAATCACCTTATTGTGGCATTTCCCACCCTGCAAGTTATGCATAATACCCTTTCCAATGAATGTCGTCTTCAAGTCTTCCTCTTCATAACCACAGATGTGAACCACATCGCCCGGGGCCTGGACAAGTGCAAGAACCACATGTTAGTGTTTGGATTACATTAGGGCAAGCTTATGAATTCAACAACAACATTGAATTGCATGTTTCCTAGCAAGTGCGTACCAATTCCATCCAGGGTTTGGTCTTCTTCGAAGCCTTGGTGGCAAGGGGAGGTTTATCCGCCCGGCGTTTCTCTACCACCTGTTTGTTCTTTAATGGGCTACTTCTCAGTTTCTCTACAACATCGCCTTTCTTTAAAATTGGCAGAGCCTCCAATGTCAACTTCTCGCCTTCAGTCAGTCGTGCACGCTTCTGTTTAGGGGCACTATCTTTTTTGGCATCCCCACTATGCGCACTCATGCCTTGGCTACTCGATGGCGCCCGAACTGGTCGAACTACACCGCTAGAAACCTCTTTTACCTGTGAATGTCAAATTCCAGTTCGCACATTAGACATATGCACAGCAGTTGTGATTTAGGACAACACATACATAAGGCCATATATGCTAGCCTGGTCATATTATGAAATTGCTACCAGTCATGTCACTGTGAATTACATTGCAGTCATTACTGCCAATAGTAATGTGGACAAGAACAAACGAAATCCATTACTACACCTAGTAAACCCGTTTACTGCTTATAGTAAACAAATCCAGTTATGGCACATACATCTCACTTTATGAAGTAATCTCTACTTAACTATGTGGAGTAAAGTTTAGTTCAAGGTGATTTCACAAGATTCTGCCCAGATGACATACCTGTTCATGCTCCTCATGACCCGAAGAGGCTTTCTAGGATCCGGAGGGGGTTTCCGGGCTCGCCACGATTGGCAAATCGCCTGCACCTGTAGACTCTAATGCCTTGCTTGTCGGCTCCTTTGAGGCTGACCGTGAAAGCGGAGATACAGGGCCACGAGAGTTGGATTTTGCCGCATCAACACTGCAAGTGGGTCCTAAACGTGACGGTGAGCCTACCTCTTTTTCCACTGGGATCCCCAGCTTTGCCATCATCGTAAGAAGCGAGCTTTGAACAAAGTTGAATTTTTCATCCAACCTCTTAACCTTTGCCCTTACTTCCTCAAGATCTGCACTCCTCGTGCGACTTGCATTAAGAGATAATCCTAAACCCCATTGTGCATCGCTTACCCCTCCCCCCCCTTTTGACAACGTGGAAGAAGTATGATGGCCACCTCTTGACCGGGAAGTGTTCTTGGGCCTTTCAAGCTCTTCCTCAACCTCTTCGCGGCGGGGGTCCCTCTTCAAAGACGACGCCTACACCAAGAAAGCGAGTGAGTAAAAATCAGAGCAACAAATTGATATCCTTTGTTACTTTCATAGTTATTAGTGCGATGAACGTTAAAAAATGGTATCGCTATTGCCAAAGTGCTTACCAGCCGGGCCCGCACCTCACCCTCGGACCGGCCGAATGTTGAAACTTTTTTCACACATTTCCGTGCCTCCCTCATAACATTTGCCTACTCAATTTTTTTTGGATCCCGGGTGTGCTCGACCATGTTACACCAATGATCAAGCCGGATTGCTTCTGGTTTGGACAAACCTTTCAGAATTCTCATTTTCATCTGAGCCCTTTTGCTTTTCAGTTGTTGTGCAAGGTTACTCTTAAATACCTCATATCTGAGCGTACGCGGTTCCCCTGTGTACCCTCGATACTCCCAGTTCTCGCGCATCCGCGTATATATGTTATCCAGTGTTGTCCCGTCCTGGTCGTTGACGTTGTCAATGCTCCAATCTAAGTCGCAGGAGTACCCGCGCAGAGCATTCAGCCACTGTGGCCTGAACACACCTGAGGGAAAACCTACAAAACAATCCACAAACTTAGAAAATGCAAACTTGGAAAATCCCTACTGTACCTAGTAAGGTAATGCTGTGCATAATCATCTGATAGTAGAATGTTATACTGTATGCAGTAATGTACAACTCTATACGTAACTTCTTTACTGGGCGTAGTAATTTATTACTGTTCATAGTAATGTGATACTAGATTGTTCTACTGTATGCAGTAATGTGTTACTCTAGGATCCAATCCACACACAAACCAAAAATGCATTTATGTCATGTTCAGCTGTTGTAGGTAGATCACATTGAATTGGAGAGGGAAATTGATTACCATTATCATCTAGATCTACAACAAATTTTTGCTTTCTATCCCGGGCTCTCTCCTCAAACTGCTCCCGACATGCTTTGTTGGCAGCCCTCCGCTTGGCCTTCATTTGCGAGTTGTGGTGTGGTTCTCTTCGTCTCGCTACCCATTCCTCGCCGATCCTGTCTGAATTTTCATCGCTGCTATGCGACCTCGCTGGGTGAAGGCGTGATTGCATAGCCAATTCTTTTTTCATGATTGTGAGCTCCTTCTTCTCTATTTCTAGCGCCAATTTGGCTGCACCATCATCTTCGTGCAAAGCACCATCATCCCTTTGGGGTTGCTTCCTCCGCATTCTACCATAATTTCTGGAATCTTCCATCAACACTGGCTTGCTCCAATGGGGATTGCTATTATGTGAGCCTAGAGCGGTGAGCGGTGAGCAGTGAGCACAAATAAATGAGCAATTTTGAAATATTTTTTCGTGAAAAATGAATATACCATGGCCTATGGCCGTGAATTTTGACACATTCTTTAAGATGAAACCTATAACCGTGGGATGACCCTCAGGGCATTTGTAGATCATTCTTATCCATCTCAGCCATTGGACTATGTTGATCCTTTGTTAGAGATGTTACAAAATATACGGATCTTGAAATGTTAGATAGTTTGGGATACTCAAAACATTTAGAGAAATAATAAACATATATTAGGTGATACAATTGAATAGGAAAAATATGTTGAACACATATAGTGTACGTATATGAAAATCAAATCAAAGCCAAATCACATCCAAGTTTGACCAACCCTAATCCAAACCAAATCCAAATAAAAACAAATGCAAGTCATAAAACTAGCTATAGGTGCTAGAGATAATGTCTTCGTCTTCAGAACTACCTTCGTTGGCCTCTACATCTACATATTGCATAACACGTATATCGTATGAGCGTTTGCATCGCCTTTTAGGTGGAGATGTCGAAGCTGCCATCACCATCGCTGCGTCTGCTGCATAGCAAGGGAGAAATAGGCTGGCTGGTGGTGTAAACACCATAGGCATCGATGCAGTAAGAGATGAAGATAATGCTGGAGCTCTGCAAAGTAACTAAAGAGTAAGAAACCAAGTCGAGACCATAAAATGTAAGAAATATAACAAATTCATAAGTAAGGGAAGAACTTACTCACAAGAAGGAACGCGGTTTAGTTTTAATTTCTTCTCTGCACGATCTCCCATGCCACGCCGCACAACCTTCCTCTTCTCAACCACAGGAGCACGAATCGAGGTGGGGATAAGGGGTTCCAAAAGAGCCTTGAAGATCTTCGGGTCCTCCTCAAAGGCCAAAATGTGTCTGCCAAGAGATTGACAGGCACGAATAGAAGCACCTGCCGTAGAAATCGAATGTCAAAACATATATATATGTGATTATGAAATACAAGATAAGATAATGAAAAAATTGTAGCAAAAAAAGATAGTAAGAAGTAAGAAGTAACCTGTGGAGGCATTCCACTCAAATATAATGTCTCCAACTTTGGAGAGAGCCTCAATAAAAGACTTCATGAATTCCGGATTCTTCTCCCGAGGCCCCCGCCATGGAACACTTCCATGCATGAGTTGTGAGTCAGAACTTACAAAGTTGTAGAAGTAGTCATGGTGTTCAAAATTCTCGGCAATGGAGAATTTGGATTGGACATTGCCGCTCCGAACGAATAATTGAACCCAGAAACGGGTGCACTGCCACAAGAAAATGTTCACTATTATAGAAAGTATAATAAGAAAATGGAAAAAGAATTAAAGAAAAAAAATGAATGGATGATAATTAAAAGAAGAGATGAAGATGACAATTACCGTAGTGGATGGATTTCGTGGAGAAGCCAACGGAAGATCATTTATGCCCCACCAATCACACTCCAAGTGGAAGTTGTAAGTCTCCGCACATTCCTCCACATCGATAAGAACATCGCGGTCATTTGCATGGAAAATGAGAAGTGCTGCATCGTCAAGCAGATAAATCTCTGCAAACTCGAAGATGGTATCAACATACTTCTCTGGTCGAACATTCCAAGGTGGAATGACTGTACTAGGTACAGAAATCTCGGGCACTGGCAAGTTCTCTGGGATGTCTGCAATGAGGAGATCAATCCCAGTGTGCTTGCATTTGTCATTAGATACACGACGGGACCTCCCTACTCCAACCTGAAGAAAAAAAATTGAATTAGAAAATAAATTGTAACATTAATGACACAATTAAAAAAAAAAAAAAACGTAATATCAATGAATCAACAAAATAGAAGAAGGAGAAATTGTAGATCAAGGTTTAATGAAAGTACCCGAGAGATGAAGTCATGTAACTGGGTCCAAAGCGGAGGAGGGCCATTTGGGTCTCCCAAAGAATCCATGATGGAATGCATTGAGGCATTCTGAATGAATGACTCAGAAGAGGTAGTAGGTAGTGGTATAGAAGACCTAGACAAAGTAGGCAGGCGTTGCATGCGGCTATGCACTACGTTTCGACTAGCCTCCATGTAACTCGATCCTGCAGCCTGTAAGTCCATCACAGGGTGAGAGTAACCAGAAACATCACCAGGTGCAGAGATATCTGAAGCAGAAGACAAAAGAACACTGTTGATAGCAGCCACTTTGGCAAGTGCATCTGCCACAACCCTCTCCACAGCTGCAGCTTGTTCCTCTACATCCCTAACTACCTTATCATTATCCGCCTTTTCTTTCTCAGCCTTCTTCAAACGCTTCTTCTTTGAGGAGGTACCATCTTCTGTTGCAACATGGATCGACTGTGAGAGATCCAAGAATACATCCTCATCCTCACTATCTGGAACTGGAGGTGGAGGTGCAGTGCAAATAATGCTATTGCGGAGTTCCACCTCTTCATCCGGAGTGAAATTCACATGGCACTCCAAATACCAACCACCACCATGGAGGTGAGCAGTAGAAAACTTCTTTAACTGCACGGGCGTGAAGATGCAAAGATCTGAGGATGGTTGAATCCATGCTCCAAAGAATGGAGGGCAGTTGCTATGTCCAAGTGCATTCTTAGGCATGAGCTCTCTCTTTACATACCTACAACAAAAAAATAGAAGAAAATGAAAGTGAAGCAATTGCACATGTGATACAAAACATAAGAAATGTGTAGAGTATTGAGAATGAATAGAATTCCAAAAAAAAATGATGAAACAAAACACAAACCTGTAAAGTAGCCGCTTTATAGTGAGGTCTGCTGATGGGACATTGTCAAGCTTGGTACTTTAAAAAAAAGGAGGCTTGATGTTTGGATGAAGAAAGGATAAGAATGCTTTCTCCCACAGCATGATACGCCACCTCTCAACATAATCTGAGGACTTCAATATTCCAGGAGAGGCCTCCCAATTCACCAAAAGGTCGCCCCCCCACAAAGATCCTCAAAATGTACAATAAATATTTCCTCGAGCTATGTAGGGACAAAGGAAGAGAAAATTAGATTTAGAGTGGCATTGGTAAAAGAAAAAAACAAAATTAAATGACAACTATGTTTGTAAATGAAAAGCGGAGGAAGTACCTGAGCCCAGAATGTAGCTCGGTTGAGCCAAGTATCCAAGATACTCTCTTTGACATCAGCAACTAGGAAGCGAAAAAATGCTCGAAGAATGGAGCCGGAGTTCCACCAGTGGAGCCAGCGCGCTTTAAAACGTGGTTCAACTGCTGCAGTTGCTACTTTTTGCAACTTCTCAATTGTCATTTCAGTTTTCTTAAAGAGGCTGAAATGAGAATTGATCTGTTTATGGAAGAAAACTAAAATTAATAAGACCCGGATAAAGAAAACCATGAATGCAATGTAATTGAAAGAAAAAATGATAGAGAGAATAATGAAATTACCTCATCAAAGAAAGCCTCGCCATTCTTTGGGTTTGCAACGGCGAGATACTTTAAAAAATCCTTGGCTTTTATGGCTTTCACCATAGTGTCTGTAGCCAATGCCATAGCATCCCAAACTCCCTCGGGTGATATGTTCTCAGGTGGTGTGGTCCTGTGATATTCAGTGGCCGCATCATCGGCAACACGAGATATATCTTGCTGAAAAATGAAAAGCAAAGGAAATTTAGAAAACAATGACAATAGGAAGAGATGAGAAATGTATTATGGATGCAGTTCAAGTTTAATGAGGCAAAGGACATGTTGACAATCCTATGAGATAAAATAGTAAGGATCATGAATTGAATAGAATGACTTACTCGGTAAAGAAAAGAGATAAATACGTCAATTGTAAGAGGAAACCACGTAGGACGCGATTTCTTCACTTTGAGACATGTATTGAACTCCTCTTCGGTAAGCAGGTCCTTAAAATCGTCAAGTTGAAGTCCACCATAGTACCGAATTCGTTGCAACTTAGCAGTTAAACTAGTCTTCATATGGTCGTGTTGGATAGACCTGAAAAATAGAGTTGTGAGAATGAACTAAACAAGATATGGAATAGAGTAGAAATGAAAAAAATGTAAATGAAAGAAATGTGCTCACCAATTGACATCGTGCATGCAATTGAGCAACAATGTAATACGTCCTTTGGGGTCGAGAACAATGCAAAACACGGAATAATGCCATAGAAGATCATCGACATGTTGAGCATTAATATGACGCCACCAAGCTGTGAACCTGTGATTCCCATCCCACACAAAAAACATCTTCTTTCGGAATGCAACATAATCGGGGTTTGACTGAAGTTGATTTTCAAAATGTTCATTGATATCACGCCAATGAGGGTCCCAAGAAGCTATGCGCTCTTCAGTGACATTCACAGATGATAGATGGTCATCAAAAATGGATATGTACATGGCACGATCACCGTCGATGTAACCCCCCTCAAAACGTTTTTCCAAGGTAGCGACATCAACCTCTTGAATTGGTCGAACTCTTGGAAGAGGAATCATCCTACAGAGGGGGACGTAGAATCGATCCAAGGGAATGCGCATACTATCGAGAACCTTCACAAAATCAGACTTTTGGTGAAGTCTCCTTGCTTGCTCTCCTTCCTTGGAATCTCGGAGCCCAATTGGACATTTGAGAAAAGTAGAATTCTCAGAATCAGAGAGAGACAAATCCTGACATGTAATTCGTGACAATGCAAATCATGAGAAGAAAAACTTGGACAAGTCACATGCTTCATTGAAATCCATGTACGATAAATGAATGATACCCAAAAAATAATTTATGCCCAAAGATTATGCCACATTCATAGGAGTTAAAAAAAATTAACCTGAATGACATCAAGAACTTCAAGTTGGTCTTCAGATTGAAGGCCTTCATGCTCAAGTTGTGAATGCGTGACAACCTGCACAAAATATAAACACATTTGTAATTAAAAAAAAAGACCAAGAGGCAATGTAGGGTTTTAAGAAAACTTGAAATCACTCAGCGTTGGAGCTGGATAGGTCAGAAGGCATTGTAATCTTACTGCAGAAGAGCCAGCCATTCTACACTTGAACAGAACTACATAGCATAAGGGGGTCCGGAATGGCAGAGCAAAAGAGCATTCGGTGCCGAATGCTTGCTGGACAGGGCGCGGAGGCGGACAGATGTGGGATGGACAGACAGAGTGGAGGCGGAGCAAATGAGCATTCGGCGCCGAATGCTTGCTGGACAGGGCGCGGAGGCGGACAGATGTGGGATGGACAGACAGAGTGGAGGCGGAGCAAATGAGCATTCGGCGCCGAATGCTTGCTGGACAAAACGCGGAGGCAGACAGATGCTGGCTGGTCAGACAGAGCGGAGGCGGAGCAAAAAAGGAAAAAATGACAAATGAAAAAAACATTCGGCGCCGAATGCTCACTGAAAAGGGAGTAGGTTTAGGGTCTAGAGCAAAAAAAATCAAAGGGGTCCGGTTTTCGGTTTTCAATCCGCGGCTCCGCGAGCGAAGCCGCGAGAAGAAGAAGGTATTTTCAACCTACTTCCCTTGGTCACCCATCCTTGAGGTATTCCTCTCTACCGTTCCTTAACTTCCAAGTACTTAGCACCCTCCTACCATGGCTTCTAAGCCTTGAAGATGTTGAAGACTTCAAAATTTAGGACTTTGCACATCACGTCACATTTTGTAACAATGATGTGCCGGCTTACCAAAAAACGTCACGTCTGTGGGGGGGTAAATCCGGCAGTTACCCCAGGGGTAAACTGACGCGGTCAACCCCCTGGTCAACCCCCTGGTCGACTGCTAAGTCGACTGCTATTTTGCAGTCGACTTAGCAGTCGACTGCAAAAAATTACTTTTGCAGTCGACCAAGACCAGTCGACTGCTATTAGCAGTCGGCTAGCTGGTCGTCTGCTAAAAGCAGTCGACTTCAAGGAAAACCAAGCAAAAAAAATTCCAAAAATTCCAAAAAAAATTATGGACCGTCAGATCTTCTTGGCAAGAAGATCTGATGGTCCAGAATTTTTTTTGGAGTTTTTGGAATTTTTTTTGCAGTCGACTGCTAAGTCGACTGCTAATAGCAGTCGACTGCAAAAAATTACTTTTGCAGTCGACCAAGACCAGTCGACTGCTATTAGCAGTCGGCTAGCTGGTCGACTGCTAGAAGTAGTCGACTTCAAGGAAAACCAAAACCAAAAAAATCAAAAAATTCTAAAAAAAATCATGGACGGTTAGATCTTTAATCCAAGAAGATCTAACGGTTCAGATTTTTTAATAGATTTTTTTAATTTCGTCAAGGTGGGGAAACGAAAGTTCAAAAAAGAATGACATCGGGCCCGCCTCAAGGAGGGTTCGCGCCGAAGCCTCATTGTGGGGCATAATTGAACCTTCTCTCACATCTAGTGGGTGCAACCTAATGTCAAGGGGAGGGACGAAAATTCAAAACAAAATGACAGCGGGCCTACCCCAAAGAGGGTTCGGCGCCGAAGCCTCATTGTTGGGGCTCAATTTAGCCTTCTTCCATACCTAGTGGGTGTAACCTAATGTCAATGGAGAGAAGAGAGACACGGAATTTCAAAATAAAATGGCATCGGGCCCGCCCCAACGAAGGTTCGGCGCCGAAGCCTCATTTGGGGGCCCATTTGAGCCCTTTCGTGCAATTGGGGGGTACAACCTAATGTCAAGGTGGGGAGACGAAAGTTGGGAAGAGGATGGCATCGGGCCCGCCTCAAAGAGGATTCGGCGCCGAACCCTCTTTGTGGGGCATAATTGAACCTTCTCCCACATCTAGTGGTTGCAACCTAATATCAAGGGGGAGACACGAAAATTCAAAACAAAATGACATCGGACCTACCTCAAAGAGGGTTCGGCGCCGAAGCCTCATTGTTGGGGCTCAATTGAGGCTTCTTCCATACCTAGTGAGTGCAATATAATGTCAAGGGAGAGAGGGGAGACACGGAAGTTCAAAACAAAATGGCATCAGGCCCGCCCCAATGAAGTTTCGGCGCCGAAGCCTCAATTAGGGGCCCATTTGAGCCCTTTCATGCAAGTGGGGGGGTACAACCTAACGTCAAGGTGGGGAAACGAGAATTCAAAAGAAGATGGCATCGGGCCCGCCCCAACGAGGGTTCGGCGCCGAAGCCTCATTTGGGGGCCCATTTGAGCCCTTTCGTGCAAGTGGGGGGTACAACCTAACGTCAAGGCGGGGAGACGAGAGTTCAAAAGAAGATGGCATCGGACCCGCCCCAACGAGGGTTCGGCGCCGAAGCCTCATTTGGGGGCCCATTTGAGCCCTTTCATGCAAGTGGGGGGTACAACCTAACGTCAAGGTGGGGAAACGAGAATTCAAAAGAAGATGGCATCGGGCCCGCCCCAACGAGGGTTCGGCGCCAAAGCCTCATTTGGGGGCCCATTTGAGCCCTTTCGTGCAAGTGGGGGGTACAACCTAACGTCAAGGCGGGGAGACGAGAGTTCAAAAAAAGATGGCATCGGACCCGCCCCAACGAGGGTTCGGCGCCGAAGCCTCATTTGGGGGCCCATTTGAGCCCTTTCATGCAAGTGGGGGGTACAACCTAACGTCAAGGGGGGGAGACGAGAGTTCAAAAGAAGATGGCATCGGACCCGCCCCAACGAGGGTTCGGCGCCGAAGCCTCATTTGGGGGCCCATTTGAGCCCTTTCGTGCAAGTGGGGGGTACAACCTAACGTCAAGGTGGGGAAACGAGAATTCAAAAGAAGATGGCATCGGGCCCGCCCCAACGAGGGTTCGGCGCCGAAGCCTCATTTGGGGGCCCATTTGAGCCCTTTCATGCAAGTGGGGGGTACAACCTAACGTCAAGGTGGGGAGACGAGAGTTCAAAAGAAGATGGCATCGGACCCGCCCCAACGAGGGTTCGGCGCCGAAGCCTCATTTGGGGGCCCATTTGAGCCCTTTCATGCAAGTGGGGGGTACAACCTAACGTCAAGGTGGGGAGACGAGAGTTCAAAAGAAGATGGCATCGGGCCCGCCCCAACGAGAGTTCGGCGCCGAAGCCTCATTTGGGGGCCCATTTGAGCCCTTTCATGCAAGTGGGGGGTACAACCTAACGTCAAGGTGGGGAGACGAGTGTTCAAAAGAAGATGGCATCGGGCCCGCCCCAACGAGGGTTCGGCGCCGAACCCTCGTTGTGGGGGCTGAAAAATCAAATAATGAGCTATCATAACCAAACAATCTATTTTTTTGTGGATATTTTCCTAATGTGCTCTTCGATGTTGCGGATGGGAGATGAAGCCCCCTTCCGACTATGTGATTCATTCAATTTTAGAATAGGAACTTCGAGGCCTGTAGAAAGATCAAAAAATAGATGAGAGTGCTATGATGGAGTGACTTACTGCATCTGAAGCCTTTGAAGGCGTACTTTGTGTACAATCGTCCAGATCTTCATCGCCTTGCTTGTTCTCGTATAGTTCGTGGTCATGATTATTCATATCTTGATTGGTCTCTTGAAACTGCTCTCCACTTGCCTCCCCTACTTGCGCATCCTCTGACACGAATGCCGAATTCTGAAACATTGATCTAAATATTTTCATCTCCGAGTAATAAAATCCTACACCCCAATGACTTGATATTGGACATATCAATGATAACCCACCTTTAAATTATACTTTGATATACTCAAAACCTAAAGAATGATCCGCAACACACCACATTATGTTGTAGGACATCAAAGATATTCTTCAACCAATAGATACTTACTTGGATTTGTTTTTCACTTGACAACTCTTCTTCAAGCTTGCACTCAGACATGAATGGTTGATTGTCTCGCGATACCGCAAATCCTGATATCTCGCCTTCCAATGGATGAGTCTCAACAACAACTTCTTCCAACAAAGCACTGTCATACAAAAGTGTTTTAATTGTACTAGTAAGGTCTATGCCCGAACTTTGAAGTTGTCGCCTTGCCATTCTAGATTTGGCTAGTTCCTATCTAGATGAATAACGAAACCCACCCCTCCGCTTCTTCTTCCTATCTCCGTTCTGCATTTGGCTCAATAGAACATCATTTACATCTCCACTATACTGCCTTCTATTGAGTCGAGGAATGTGGCAATGCCCTTAAAACAAACGTTTCTCAATAACATGCAACTGAATTTGAAATACTCAATTACGGACTCTTTCTCCATATATTAATCTTTGTTATTAATGCTAATCATCACACACATCGAATCTCAATAGTCACTTTAGTGGCATTTTCTATATTTTCATGCTCTCCATGGCCAGCTGATGGGTACAACCCTGTAAGTTTTATATTTCCTACCTCCTCCTTCACGCTCATTCAACACTCTATTTCAAGTATGAAATAAATTATGACTATTTGAATACTTCAATTGAATGTCTATACTTTTCAAGATTGGTTGTTTTATTTAGATTGTCATATCTTTCATAAATAGAAAGGCTATCCTAGCAATCTAATTCTAGCCGTCACTAAAATAGTGGGTTCCTATTACACTTACAAGCGCCGCCAGTTTGTTCTACTTGTAAATTTGAAATCCATCATAAATAGAAGTAATTCAAACTAACATCTGCATTTGGTTCATTGTGGTTCTCCGATGAAAAGCCTTTCTTCAAACAGGTATTATCTGACAATGGCAAATTTGTATAATTGAACCTGGTCCACCATATGTTGATGCTATGGATTGGACTTCAATCACAATTCTATTGTATAATTATTTCATAACGCCAATTCCTTTATTATTGGACTTACATAGTTCCAAGCAACCCACTTATCTGACACGCGCCGGCAACTTCTCTAAAATATGTCATTTTCATCAATACATGACTCTCGGCATTTTTTTCTAATTTAAGTGCCTTTGAATCATCCTCTTTATTAATTCTAGTTTTCTATGTCTTCATGCAGTGATGTTTGCATAACCGCTTGCATGAAAATATACCTGCAGAACTCTTCGACTTAAAATCTACTCACAACTTTCATGTTGTTCGTGTCTTCCCTTTCTCCATTACAATGGCTGATTCTCATAATCCTCCTATGGTGATAATTCGTGCTGATGGGCAAGGAGTTCCTATTTCTTTTCAAGTAGGAGCTGATGGAAAGTGCACAGTCAGTGCTCTTCGTTTGCATCTTCGTTTTCAATTTCTACAAGGATCTATGCATGTTGATGAGGATATATTTGATGTTGATTCAGGAGAACTTCTTTACACTATAGGTCAGGAGTCCTCTATGAATGATCAAGGTCAGTGTTGGATTCTGAAGTCAGGGACGTACCGAGTGTATGGGTTGAAAGATCCTCTTCAAGGTGCATCCACTGAGATCCTCACCCCTAAGGTGTCATCTACATGCACCCTACAAACACCTATGCTCCAAAAGGTTAAGATTGAGCCTTGCGAACGTACCGTCCATCTTTTGAATGATGATTCTGAAGATGAGCTCCCCACTAGATTGCCGTCTTCCAATATTCCAATCCCCAATCCTACTGTAACATGTCACGCATCGTATGACACAAATTCATCGCAAGGCAGTCGTCCAAGTACTTCTAGGCCTCCGATTCCGCCACGAATTGATGACTATGTGAGCGTTGTTGATTGTCTCAAAAAGTTAGCTGCAAGGAAAGGATCGAAGTCTATTTTGTCTAAGGTAGACTTTACCAAAATAAAAACTGAGAGAGTGGAATTCCTTCCCCCTAGGTTTGATGGCGACGTGATGTTTGAGTTACCCCCGCCAGGGAAGTATGCATCACAGTCACAAGCAAAGCTCCTTCATGGCATGGACAAACGCCATGATGGCCATGCTTGGACTCGCACCATCACCTCCAATATCAAGAATGACATGGGTTTAACATTTAGAATGTCTTCGTGCTTAGGTCATTTGCAATGCACCAACACAGCTTGTGATTATTTATCTCGTGTGCACCGGTCCTCCCAAGCTAACGAAACCGAATGGGATGGAATCTCCTTGTTCACCTTTGGAGTTGGATGTAATCCTCCAAAGGGCTCAACTATCGTGTGTAAAATCTGCAAGGTTTCTCCATCATGCTTGGATGTGTGCTTGGCTAAGATTTATTATGTTCTTGGCCATGGAAATATGACTCGTGCATGTGTGCACCTTGGAACCCATTGTCATCCTGTGAAAATTGGTGAATACAGGGATGTTGCTGAGAAAATAAAGGGCCTAATTGGTGAACAAGTAGAGAAAACTCCAACAGCAACTAATTCTGCCATTGTCCTTGAAGCGAGCAAGGAATTCCTTGGTGAGTTGCTTCTTTTTGCGGATGGATCAACGCAAGAGGAACTTACTCTTGATGAGCTTATACCAGTGTTTGATAAGTTCAAACACATGTCTTCCCCGAGTATTCGGAATCAAGTCACGACGTTTCAGTACTTGCGACGTTTTGGAGTCATGGACAACATCACCAAACTTAGAGGGTCTAGCTACTGGGCATTTGTCCAAGAGAACAAATTCCCTGGCCAAGGGTCCGAGTCTGATAAGGTCTTTGTTTTCAAGATGTCTGAAGTCGGGCCAGGAAGTGGAGTTGATTTTGTGACAAGAATGCAGCCGGGTGGAGATTTACAGAATGCATGGATCATGTTCGACCATGTCAAGCGTGTGAAGGACTGGACTTCCATGGCCTGCCATGTTTATGATGCTACCTATTGTCGGGTAATGACCATTGCAGTGTGTGATATGCAATCGGAAGATGTTGCCGCTCAAATCATTTTCTGGAATAACTTGAATGTTGTTGTTGCTAGACACAACGTTTCTAACGTACAATTCAAGGGCTTCATGGCAGACAGTGCACAAGCGAATTGGAATGCAATTCGTATTGTGTATGGAAGCGGTGATGCGTCAATTCCTATGGAGGACCAAGAACGTACTTGTTTGTTTCATTGGACCCAGTCATTGGAGAAACATACAAAGGCTGACATTCGGGCGGACCTGCAACCACAACATCGTCAATTGTGCATGCAATACAAGAATGCCAAGTCGTTAGAAGAGGCTGAAGAGCGGTACCTTGCTATCAGGTCATGGTGGCTTTCCTCCGGGGCAACGACTGATGAAGGGGTCGTTCGTCTTGACCTATGGCTTGCTTTCTGGCACTTCCGCTATCGCCAATGGGGTGGTTTTATGGATTTGGTAAGTTCACACTTTGCTCTGGGCCTTTTTGCTTTCAATTTCCTGTGAAGTTGTAACCTCATTCTAAATTCTATTACCATTCATTTGACATCACAGGCTCTTTCCGAGGCTGAGCTTGCTGAAATGCCTTCATGCAATTTAGCGGAGACTGTACACAATAAGTGGCTTCAACAGAGCGGTAAATGAGGTAATGACTTGTATGTGGCAACTGTCGATGATTACGTACGTGCTTTCATGCAAATGGTTGCCTACTACCAGTATTTGAATGGTGAGAGACCGGGTACTGGACCTGGAAAAGAAGAATTGCTATTGCGAGTCGCTCAACGAACCGCCCAACATTCTGGCAACTCAAAATCGCTTCATCAAGCGCTCCAAAACATGCCCGAAGCTGAAGGTTTTTGCACTCGGGAGCCTCATCTTCAAGGTGAGGAAGTATTTCTCTCCCTTAAGTGCAAACTAGATCTTCCTCCTGGGTCGGAGTTCGACTCTCATAGACCTGACAAGATTAGCATCTCTCGCCCTCGGGTACAAACGCGAGCAGGAGGTGCAAGATTTTATGATCTCACTTCATAGGGTGACGCACAACAAGAAGCAACTGAAAACCTGCATGACAATCCAGTTCAACTAGAGACACCTCCCACAAATCCAGCCGTGGAGCATGTGAAGGTTGTACAAGAAACAACATGCAATGAACATGAATGGCACATCGCGCGACTTCCAAAGATGTCAGCAAAGGCTTGCTTCGCTCAATAGGCCATCACCAAGAAGAAATGTGTGGCACGAATTGTACAAGATGGTAAGAATACAGCTGCACCAACTTACAACGGCATCATGCACAACTATAGGAAGAATAAGCAAGAGCGCATGCAGTTTTTCTTCTGCAACGACGACATTGAGAGGTGCGTGAAGGGTACTCGTCGTAAGTGGGTGGTTTCCAACCCTGCAGTTCCAGAAATTTGGCATGTTAAGATTGGCACCAATCTCACACAGAAAGAGATACTAGACTTGGAGAACGCTGGTTTTCGATTGGCACCACGTCTGGAGCTCTCTCCAAGGAAGTTGTTTAGGGAAGAGGGATCATTGGTGGACCTGTCAGAGTACCCTACCCCGGAGTTCTCTAACGACTTTCCAAAGCGCAGATTCGGGAAGAACATCAAGCGGAATCCAAACGCACCTTCAACGAAGCACGCCAATTCCTGCGCATCTGCTCTTACTGTCATTGGGCAGATTCTGAAGGTTTCTATGGTACCAAATCCTGCCTTGGGTTGCATCATCACCTTTGAGTCCCGGAATGGTCTCAAAATTTCGCAATACTTACTTACGATTGGCCAGTTTCCCAGTTGTTCATGCCCCTTCTTCAAAGATATGTCGGGCAAAGCCTTGGGAAAGCGTGGGCAATGGACAAATTGTAAGCATTTGTACTACATATTTCACGTAGTTTGTGGATTGGATAGTGAGATAGATGTTTTTATGCACGCTCTTAGTTTCAGCTTCAACGCAATTAAGCGTGTTATTCAGATGGTGCTACTAAAGCAACCGGCAACTTAGAGATGCAATTGAACCCGAGGGTTACATTGTACAATTTTTTTTGATTGAATGGAAAAGTGGTGAGACTAAAAGGGCCACCACGACGTTGTTGTTGTACATTTTTTACTACTCATTGAATCATCATTGACATTGAAAATTTCAAATGTATGTACATTTTTGTTCACATTTTGCTGCCATCCTATAGTAATAGTGGTCAAAAGTGCATGAAAAATTTCATTCCCACGGTCATAGGAGCACCCTTATTCAACGGTAATAGGTCCAAATAATTACTAAATTTGGGGGAAAATAGTTTTTATTTCTATTTTGGGTAAAATCCCAATAAATGTTGATTATTTTATTCTTTTTTCTGCTCTCTGCTCTCCATTCACTGCTCTAGGCTCACTGCTCACCGCTCTAGGCACGCAAACTAGCTTTGTCCTTGCTCCAATCATACGCGTCTCCATCCTCCTCCCCATCCTGTTCGTTGTCGCGATCTTCATCCCAGTCTCCAACATCATCAACGGGTAGAGCTCTCTTCGCCCTAGGGTTTGAAGCCATCTTCTTCTTCCTCACTGACCAAGTTTTTGGATTGTGAGGAGTCTGAAAACAAATTCATAAAGGCGTCTCGGTCATATTATAATTAGTGTTGTTCTACTGTGCAAAGTGGATTTCAACTATGTAGAGTAATGGTTTGGAGTACATAGTACTGTCCTATTGCGCATAGTAATGGCCTACTGTATCTAGTAATATGGAAAGTAATGTCCTGCTGTGAATAGTATTGTGCAAAGTAATGTACTATAGTACATAGTAATGTCCTATTGCGCATAGTAATGTGGCACTATGCATAATATTGTACAAAGTAAAGCTCAATACATGGTGAAAAACTTAGAAAATGCAAAGACAAAACTATGATGAACGGCCATGGAAAGCATGATACTTACCAATTTTGCTTGTGATGCAATGGGTTCTCTGCACTCCTCTTCGGATGCCTCTGTTTCCGATTCTAGAACATAATCTGCATCCTTATCAGTTTTTTCAAATCGCTCACTGCAAGAACCATCTTCATTGCTAGTATATCGTGCCTCTATGTGCGTTGAGGTTGATGGTTTAGTTGATAACCTGCAACTCCTCCTAGGTGGCTTCAAGGACTCCGAGATTGTCCTGGAATCCTCGAAGGTATCAGCCAATAGCTCTTGCATTTTGGTTATCATACAAGCATGTATTGCAGGGAATTGGGAAACCTCAATAAACAACTTCTGGACATTTTCATCGGACAGTGAAGCTATTTCATTGAGTAAGATGGTTAACTTGAAATCCATAATAGCGACTCGCATTTGACAAAAACCACCCTAATCTAGGAGTAGAATATTAAAGTATGCAAGGATACAAAGTCGAGGTGCGGCACATGTACTACTGCGACAAGGGAACTGCAGTAATGACACATACATGCGATAAGTTTGAGGGCGCAATGGTTCCTAGACAAAGATATGACGTACTTTGAATAATAGGGCAGATTTATTGATCTTTCCGAGGTTCCGGTGCGATCCCCGCCGCTAATGCTGGAAGGCCCAAGCTTTCCAGCTTCCTGCTGGTTCTTTCAATTTTAAGCCGCCGCAGTTGCTCATATTCCGTCTCCTCTACAATTACCAGTTTCCTACAGTGCTGCAAAAAAATGTTTTAATCTTCTTTTTCTACTCGCTCCCCCAATTGAAATGTGCAATATGCATATTTGACGGGAGCATGTGTGCAGATAATTACAAAGGCTGGACATGAGTAGAGTCTAATTGGCTCTCTGTCTCTTCACCGGGATTTCAAAAATTTGGCAAATGAAAGAAGGGAGAACCTGGGAGGCATAGCGGGCTCCAATGCCGACTATCACACAATTGATGTGTGGAAGAAGAACAGCTGCATACAATCACAAGTATATTCGATTTACTTTAATTCTTATGAGGGTTGAGGCGATAATCAAATCATACCAATATGGTGAACGGCACGTCCTTCCGGTTCTTCCACAGTAAATTCACCTTCCAAAGTCTATGGTCTCAACTTGTTGTCTTTTCAATCTCCATGAAAGGTTGTAAGGGAACAGTTTCTCCATTTACACATAGAATACAATAGCCTTGTTCCTTGCCCTTTTTAATTATATCCTTTCACATATTACAACGACACAACACTCCTTACTCGAATTAATTAAACAAAATGATTCATATTAATGACAATTGACTCGATGACGCTCAATTGTAGAGACCATTCAGAAGCATGTATGTGCAACAACAAGAAGACGATAGTCTCTTAACCAGATCATACACTCAAACAAGAGAATTATACATTAGAACAATGATGTGCTGACAGACCAAACCCAATCATCAGATTACATCTCAATTGACTGGGAAATCTAAACCGAGGAATCACTCCTCTTATGCATCGTTTACGTCCTTAATTATATTATGAAAATTACAACAACAAGGTGCAGTCCAATGTATCTACAGTCGTCATCTACTCAAAAGCCAAAGACTATAGTCGAAGGGGATTACACCATAATCATTCCCTCAATCAATTCAGTTTTAATCGTAAACAAATCAAATCTGTCGTATAAGGGGAGATCAACATTCCAGTCTATATATCCTACCTTATGAATACTCAATGACCATAGCCTTGAATCAAATCATTCGCGCTATCAGGGAAGAGTTAACAGGAACCTGACCCTAATTATCATTCATTTTAAGACGTCAGTGTAAATCATGGTAGATATTCTCACTGGATAAGGAGTTAAGTATCAAGCCCAAGCATTCACAGACAATGGTCTCACATTCTCGCGATTTCTAAGGGTATTTCTTGTAATTAATTCAGCGAGTCCATTGACTTAGAATTCGGTTAACCCTCCTCTGTGATCTGCCGTAATTACCATAATCTAGGGTCCCTGTCGTACAACTTTGCATCGATACATTCAACTACAAAAGAATCAGACGATAGACTCAGTGATAGACCTAGTTGACGGAAATTAATAATCCCTCACTTTATAGACACTCGGCCTTATTAGCTCCATATTCAGACACTACATTAACTCCAGATTATAGCCAAGCAATCACAATGTTAATTCCTAAACTGAGTTCTCAACTGTAACATCAGTCAACCACAAGACAATAGACTATCTGACGTGATCCGATTTCAATTACAATGCCTCACACACCCGGATTGATATAACCGAAATACTCAATATAATGGAACTGTATATTATATTCCAGCACAACCACTCTGTAATCTCACAGATTTGTAGCCTGTAGGTAGAAATGAATTCAAGACACTAGCAAAAAGTCATTCAAATGTTCACCAAAAACATAAGTAAAAGTTTTTATTCTATCTTGCGGCTCTCCCAGCCTTTTGCTCCGAGTTCGAGAGAGAGTTATGAGTCTTCATCTCCCTTGTATCTTCCACACGAGCCGGCCGAGGCCCAGTAACTTCCGTAACCGCCATAGACCATTGTCCTAACTAGTTACTGTTTCTAATTCTCCGAGTCAATTGCCTCTTCTAACTTATCCATTTAAATAACAACAAGATAAGTAAAGGCTCTAATCACACTTAATCCAAAACTGAACCAAAAAGGTTGAAAATTACTACCACATCAAGCTCAAGTTCAAGTTCAAGAAGTTCAAGCTCAAGCTCAAGTTGAAGTTCAAGATCAAGTTCAAGTTCAAGATCAAGTTCAAGCCCAAGCTCAAGCTCAAGCTCACATACAAGACCAAACACTTCCCATAAGCATTGTACATTCCATTTTAGGTACCCTTTTATAAGAAAAAAGACGGAGAAGGAGAAGGCGAAGGCGCGGGTTCCGGTTCCGGTTCCGGGTCTTTGTCTTTGTCTTTGTCTTCAACTTTCGAGTGGCAAGTCCCGCTTCATACGAAATTATTTTGTTTGTGAGATGAGGAAGCGACCTCTTTACATGAAAATAACTACATAACTATACTTGAGTCATATATGGCAGGGCCCATAATAAGACCACATACTCTACAAAGAATACCCACAGCTTCCAAAGAGAAAGAGAGATACCTGAGCGGTAGTGACAAGAGCCTCTGCGCAACCCCTGCTGTTAAAGACGACCACAGCCCAGCCCTGGCTGCGTCAAACCTGGCTGTCAACATGGAAATTAGGATCTCAGTTCACTTCTTCAAGAATCACGCCTTCTCCTCTACAGAAAACGTTGGAGACGAAGATGGAGATAGCACTACCAACGACAATTTCAAACACCGCTTTAGCTCCACAGGGGCATTTCGAAAGCTTTGTCAACGCTCACATGTTTGCAATCAAATGAAAGCGTCCCGAAACACTTCACAATCACTACGTGATGATTATCTTTTCAATGGACTGGATCATTCTCTGAACTCAAATCTTGGCAGTTGTCTTCTTTGTATTGGCTAACTATTCGTCTTTCGACTCTGAAAGAAGAGGTAGAGTTTGACAATTCCTATACAGCAAGAGGAAAGAGAAAACAATAAAAAATGGACTGTACATTCTCTGATCTCCAATCTTTGCAGTTGCTTTCTTTTGGATGGGCTAACAAGTGGTTAATGAACTTCAAGATAGAAGACGTAGAGATTGGCAACTCCTATTCAAGCAAGGGGGAAAAGAAGAAAATGAAGAAGGCAGAGGGGGAGTGTGCCGAACCAGAAGAATGAGAACCGCCTTAGGATCTTGCACCTCTGGTAGCGGCCAATCGAGTGATTAAGGATGTGCGCTCTCTTTGTATTACATCAGCGCATCGGAAGTCACTGGCGCTCAGAAAGTGAAGAAACAACTCCCTTGAAGAAACAATCGCCGGCAACAAGGAAACATTGCTAAACCCTAAGCTCTACCTGCTCGAAATCCAACAACCAACATTCATCCATCCCATCTATAGCTAAATGCCGTTGAAGCCTTAAGCTACCTCACGCCGACCTCCTCGCGGCAATATTCCAACCACAATCGACACCAACCTCTCCCTCCCTTGCGTCTCGCCTGCGCCTGCGTCTCGTCTGGGGCTAGGTCTCCTTTGCATATCCGACAAAAACATCTGGAGTTTTGCTGTGCGTAGTCCACGCTTACCAACTACGTACTGCTACTGCTGTGGCCATGGGAGTAGGAGGCTATTTACCGCAAGAGGGCAGAGTTTTCGGTTGGTGAACTCTGAAGTAAGTTTTCATTTTTTTGCACCCTCAAGTAATTTTTCACTTTACCTGATAACTACATTGTGTTGTGGAATTAGTGAAGGTTACCATTTGGAGTGATGTGTAGGCTGAAACCTTTTACATGAAGTTATTTTTAGAAACTAAATTATAGCATATCATTCAGTCTGTAGGCTAAGTACTTATTTTATTTGTAAGATAAAGGACATTCTCGGTAAAAGCGGCAGCAACGCGGAATTTCAAGTAGTAGCCCAGGTGTATTTGACAATACAATGTACACTAAATAAAATAAGATTTAATGTGTTGATTTAGGATTCACATGTTCTATAATTGCCCTTTCAACTGTGAAGTAATGTTACTATGTGAAGTAATGTTATTTACTTCATGACGTAATGTCATGAAGTAATGTTATTTACTCCATGAAGTAATGTCATAGTAATGTGACAATGTGAAGTAATGTCATTTACTACATGAAGTAAAGACGTGGACTTTAAGTTAAAGGAACCCATAATTTAAGATCTCCAGACCAATTATAACAAATGTGTTGCAAAGGATGTTGCAAGTGAATTTGATTTTTGAATTGTGCCAACATCTTTAACCCGCTAATTGAAGGTCACATTCTTTCTACTATAATTCATTTAATTTGATGCAGAATAAAAATGGATGCAACATCGAGGCGCGCAATGTTGGACTTGGAGCTATGGGACTTGGAAGAAAAAGAAGCGGACAAAAGAAGATTGGTAAAGTATCGTTGCCCTTGTAGTATGTGTGTAGGGGGGAAGGTATTGTCAAGAGCAACCATACGAAAACATCTTCGTCGATACAAACGTGACTCCGCATTTACGAAATCCATATTGGTGAGTAAAATATATAGTCATATTCGAATTATATTGTATTGTAAACGAGGCAATTGAATTATGACGTAACATTGATTCCTTTCGTGTAGGCACAAAGACGACCCTTTGTTGAGGCCGCGGCCAAGGTGGCCATTCAATTGTTTTTTAAAGAGTCTACAACCCCAAAACATGTCCCCCAAAAGAGAAATTACACTAAGGATGAGCTGAAATTGATGAATTGGAGGCGTGGAGCTTTCGATGGGCAGTGGTGCAATGGGCCCATACCGAAGTTCACCACTTTCAGTTTTCATCAAAGACACTGGGTGGTGAAAATTTCAAAATTTTCATTTATGGGCTGGGGTTTGTTTGCCATGGACTCCGCAAAAGAAGGAGATATTCTCTTGTCATTTGTAGGTCCCCAATATAGCAAGTCAGAATACAGGAAAATGAAAAGTCTTGTGCCAAGCTTCAAGAGTTATGTCCTTAAAGCTGAGGAAGATATTTACATAGACGGGAGTGTAGAGAAGGGCAATGTTGCTGGATTTATCAACAGCTCCATAGGGCGAGAGGAAATTGGCAATGTAGTGTGGGAGTATAGTATGCTTCCCAAACCTTGGAAGGAGAACGAGTGGGGTTTTGTTATGACAATTGCATCAAGGGATATAGAGGCAGGAGAAGAGCTGTATGCGCATTACTCCGTGAATTAAATTCCTGCGATTTTGTTGAGACATTTTTCGAATTTAATGCATCAGCAATTTCACCACTATGTCTTGTATTTGGAGCAGCTAAGAGTTGTGATGGGGTGTCATATATTAATCTCACCTGTGTATAGTAATGTGCTACTTTTCATAGTAATATTGCATAGTAATGTGCTACTGTTACTAGTAATAGTGCATAGTAATGTGTTATTGTTCATAGTAATGGTGCATAGGTGTAGTGCATAGTAATGGTGCATAGCTTTTAAGCTGCCACAACCCTACTATTACTGTATATAGTAATGATCTACTTACACTCCAGGAATGCTACAGGTCCTGTCCAATTTACCGTGCTTGCACAGAAGATTGTTTTTTACCTTTGGGATGGTCATTAATTATAGATTCTCAAATGTTTGTAAATACATAAGGTTACTAAGAGAAAAAATATTGTTTTCTTCTCCATGGTGCACATGTAGGAGGTCAACAATGACATTTATATTGCCCAAAAAGACATATGGATGGCAACCCAAGGATGGAGGTACATGACGGCACAAGGAAATACTGATATGGAAATAAGAGTAACTAAAGACATTGTTGCACACGAAAATGCAGAAGTGTTGCGGAATAATAATGAGGAAGTGGAGGTAATCCACGAATGTTTTGAGAGGTTTGATGGTTTGCCCGGATATACAAATACCACTCCAAATGAAGAGGGAATTGATGAAGAACTTCAAGGAACTCACGAAGATTTGGATGAATTGGCCAATACACATCCCATGTAGGTGATGAGGTCAATGACGACATTGCCGACAACACCGAGGACTTATTGAAAGAAGCCAACATCCCACTATTCAAGAACAGCCCTACCAACCGGTTACAAGCAGTTCTCATGATCCTTAATGTGTACACCATTTTTGGAGTTTCCAACGCATGTGTCGACGAGTTGTTGAAACTGCTAAAACATGATCTACTCCCAAGAGAGAACACTTGTCCTCAATCACACTACGAGGCCAAAAGATTGGTGAAGAAGTTGGGTTTGAGCTACAATACTATCCATGCGTGCAAGAATGGCCATTGCTTATTTAGAAACGAACTCAAGGACGCAAAAGTGTGTCCGGAATGCAAGGAATCTCGGTATGTTCCGAATTCGGATAGCATTCCAGTGAAAGTGTTGCGACACTTTCCTCTTATACCTCGGTTGCTCCGAATGTACCGTTGCAAACGACTAGCCAAGCTTATGACATGGCATATTGAGGGGAAAAGCAAGGATTCCACCATAAGATCGATTGTGGATTCAAAGGCATGGAAACACGTGGACGCAAGGTGGCCGGAGTTTGCGAAGGAGCCCCGGAATCTACGTTTGGCACTAGCGTTGGATGGTGTCAACCCTTTCTCTAACCAATCTTTAAGTCACTCTACATGGCCAGTTGTATTGCTAAACTACAACTTGCCACCTTGGTTGGTCACCAAGCGGTTTTTTGTGATGCTATCCCTAATCATTCCCGGCAAAGAAAGTGTGAAAGAGGAAAACATACATGTATACTTAGCACCATTGGTGGAGGAACTACAAAGATTGTGGGAAGGGGTGATTGCAAAGGACGGATCCATTTTGGAGAAGGCATATGAAAGCGTAGAGGATACACACAATACGAACCCCAATTTTAAGCTCAAAGCGATTCTTATGTGGAGCATTCATGACTTCCCGGCATATGGATTGCTTGCCGGGCAAGTCACGAAGGGGTACCGGGGTTGTCCTCCATGTGGGCCAAATGTGGCAACGAGGAGGTCCACGCCATTGGGAAAAAATGTTTATCTTGGTCATCGTCGTTATTTGACAATGAACCATCCTTACAGACGATTAAAAAGTAGTTTCGATGGAGGAGAGGAACGCCGAGGCCCCCCGCAGATATTGTTGCCACGCGATATTTTACGGTTTGCTAAAGAAAGACAAGATTGGTTGCTAGAGTCGCCAATCAATAAGGAGGGAGACAAAATGGATCCAATCCACGAGCATGGAGTGAAGAGGAAGAACGCACTTTATGCGTTACCATATTGGAAGGTGCATACCGAAAACTCGTTTTAACCGAATTGATGGGCATATGTTAGGGGTTTTATTTGAACATCAGAAGTTCACGAAGGCGGTAATTTGATTGTATCACAGTCGAAGTAAATGGCCAACGTTACTATAGGAAGTAAAACATGTCTATCAGAAGTGAATGAACATGACTAGTTGTAGTCATGTTCAAATACCATTACTTAATTGAGTAGTGGTATTGTAATGTTCTATGGGAAGTAATAGACTATGGGAAGTAATACATGTCTATCACAAGTGAATGAACATGACTATTTGAAGTCATTGAACATGACTAGTGGTAGTTATGTTCATTCTCCATTACTTAACTAAGTAGTGGTATAGTCATAAAGGGGAACAATTGTTGATGTACGTACTATAATTCAGTTGTAAGGAATGCAACACCCAACAATGCAATTAACCTGGAATTTTTTGGTGCAACAGGGCCTTCTTATACGCAACACGCTGGATGTAATGCATTGCGAGAAAAACATGACGGAAAGTCTTATGAAATTCCTATTTGGGGAGAAGGATACACTAAAGGTTCGCATGGACCTGAAAGAAGCCAACATAAGGCCGCATTTGTGGCCCATACCGGGGAAGAATCAAGGAAGCTTGACATTGCCGCAAGCCCCATATGTGCTGACAAAAAAAGAGAAGGAGGTGTTTGTGGATGTTGTGCGGCAGTTGAAAACCCCTACTCACTATGTTGGCCAATTGAGAAAAAGAGTCCACGTGGATGGGAGTCTGAAAGGATTGAAATCTCATGATTACCATGTCCTTATGCAGCAAGTTTTGCCTCTTTGTGTACGCACGATCATGAGAAAGGAGGTCCGTATATGCATAATAAGATTGAGTAGGATATTCAAACGATTGTGCGCCAAAACCATCAACCCATCAGAAATGAACGACTTGCGAGAGGATACGGCCATCACATTGTGCATGATCGAGAAAGAATTTCCACCGGCATTTTTTGACGTCATGACGCACCTTTTGGTGCACTTGGTGGAGGAACTAGATATTTGTGGGCCAGTACATGTCCGTTGGATGTATCCTATGGAGAGGTACTTGAAAACTTTGAAAGGCTATGTTCGGAATCGTGCAAGACCCGAAGCTAGTATGGCTGAAGGATATGCCATAGATGAAGCGCTTGGCTTTTGCACAGAGTACATGCAATCATATACCGTTACAAGTCGTAGGGTATGGGATGATAAAGAGGACCCTACAATGAACGACGAAATACTCGAAGGTGTTGGGCGACCAAGGATACTCACACCAAAGATATGCGACTGGATACATGAGTTTGTGGTCAATAATGTGGCTCCCTTAGAGCCGTGGAGAGAGTAAGTTACTTCACCACACATGCATAATGCATTGATACTTACAAATGAATGTGATCTAATTGTTTGTTATGTCCATCGGAATTGAATGTCATTTGAGAGGAAAAAAATATACATTGTGCCACCAATGTAGATCACTTACTAATGTTCAGAGTATGTGTAGTTTACAAACGTGGAAAACAGCAACAAATTGTGTTATTTGTATGGCATGACATTGCAATTGTGAAATCCTTGCACTTACTAATATTTGCACCTCACTACACAAAGTCATCTTACAAGAAGATCACTGCCTGTAGTAATCTCAAACTGCAATTCAGTATATCCATAACTGTACGTAGTAACCGTACATGTCATATCACAATGGCTAAATTTTAAACTCTATGCAGTAACATGACAAAGTCATATTAGTTCACATCACTGCCTCTAGTATTATTTGGCAAGAACAAATAATATTCCTAACTCTACTCAGTAAATCTAGAAGCCCCTTATGTACGCATTGAGATAGTAATTATAGTAAACATGCGAGGTATCACATAAATGTTTTATTGTACATGCGACACACTGCAAGTATGGCACAACGGAAATTGGAACGTGCAGAATATCGGAGGAGAAAACGAAATGGTCGGATTGTTTATCCTGAAGACCTTCGAGATGAAGTGTTCTCCAAGTGGTTCAAATCGGAGATTTCTCACGCCAAAGAAGCAGGAGAGGCGATTGATGAAGATGTGCTTGTATTGTCTCTTCCACCGTCTAGCCAAGCAACATCGTACCGCTCCATGTATGTCTTCGGAAATCATATCCGCGTGCATAGTGCGGAAGGAAATTTGACCACGGTAGACTCTGGTATGGCCGCCACATTCTCACAACATTGCCGGTCCAGTGTACATGCCAAGAACTTCAAGGCGGCAAACCTTGAATATGTGGGATGGGTGGAGGAAATATTGGCCGTGGATTATGGTAGGTATGAATTGGTTGTGTTGTATTGCAATTGGGTGATGGCAAACATGGTTGGGCATAATGCTACCATGAAGCGAGACGATTATGGCTTTAGCCTAATGAATTTTGATAGATTAGTGCCACTATCAGCCGAATCCTTCGCATTTCCACTACACGTCGAGCAAGTATTCTTTGCGGAGGATTTGAACAATCATGGATGGAAGGTGGTTCTACGAAAAGAGCCAAGGGGAGCAAGAGTCATTTCTACAAGAGATTCTATACCAGACATAGGATGCCTATCTTTAGGCAATATGGGAGACCATTGTGGATTGAAACCAACATCATTAGAAAATGATACAACCCCAGCTGACCCAATGTTAGATGAGGTTGTGGCTCTAAGCAGTGATGAGGTGGTAGCAGCTTTGAATACAGATGACCATGAACCGTCTTGCGAAGACGGTGACGAAGCTGCACTTGAGGAAGATGATCATGCTCTGATAGATTAAAGTAACAAATCTTGAGTATGTAGTAATCTCATATTGTGGTCGAATATGTATATTTCATTATATGTTAGCAAAAATAAATGGGCCATTCTTTTGTGAGCATTCTATGGAAAACCCAAAAACACATAACATTTTGAAGTGACATAGTGAAGTCGACCACTTTACTATCCGTAGTAATGAACGTTCTCTGACGTTCCCGAACACGTTCTCAAGTGCGTTCCCAAGCACATTCTTGTCCCACATGACTACCATGACTTTCCGAAGTAAACTCAGACATGAGGACAGTAAAGGTGGATTTCAACAATTTCAACCGTTCACTGTTTATAGTAATAAAAGACATGCAGTGAAGTGGGTGCGGGAATAAAAGACATGTTTTGTTGTAGTGAATAGACCTAATTGTTTTCACAATAATGTCCTTGGTATAATGAGTCTCATTTTCTATTGGATAGAAAACTAAATATGTAGCTAGTGATTAAGAACTTGGGAAATGAATTGTGTATACACAAAGTTTAATTATTTAATTAAGAAGTAAAAACATTAGTTTGTGTTTGAAGATTAAGAAGGATAATCCAAAGAGGTGGTCCATGGTTTTTTAAATGTGTTGGATGATACTAATGGTGGGAACAAGTGTGGATGTTGCAGATGCACATCCTCAAGAGACTATAGTCTGACAACTTATTCACAATTAAGGATTGATCAAGGAATATGGCTCATCATGAAGGGAAATTGTATTGACCTTTCAAGTTACATTAAAATGGATTAACTAATTTGAGACAATTGACTACATCAAAGTGCCATTGGCTTTGGGATAAAGACTAAGATGGGTTACTCTATGCAAAACTATTGTCGATGGATGTGCTTATGGTTGCACACTGCACAATGTTGAAGTCAAATGAACCCATTGCAAGACTATTGACAAGGTAAATAGAGTGAGGTATGTGATTGTAACGAATGCAAGTACATTGAGAGATTTCCCACTTCCTCTGACTTGCATAAACGAATGAATTGTTAGCCTAAATCCTAATAACCCAAAATAAACTTGTGTTTGTCCTAGTTAAATTTATTCGAGATACCTACATGACCAAAATATTACCTTTTAAATATTCTCTAACTGTTTCCCTAGGTTTTATCTTATCCAAAATTTAAAATACAAGTTCTAGGGGTAAAATTTGTGGTCTTCTCGAGAGAAACTTCTTCATGAGAGTTTCCATGTCTCATCTTCACATCCTTAAGTTGATGAGACATTCAAGATAAGGGTGCAATCATGGTAAAGTGGACCAAAAAAGTGCTCCGGTATACTAAAACCATCATTTTTGGTCAAAGGCCTAAAAGTAGTCGAAAAACGTTATTTAAGTTGGAATTTTTTAATGATGACCTCTATTATTGTGTTAGATATTCAAATGTAGAATATCAAGTTGAGATCTTCAATACTTAGCATCAAAAGTGATGCTCAAAAGAACATGGTTGAGTTTGGTTTTGAACGTAGATTTCATAACCTTAACTATTTTGCAGTTGAAATTATTTTTTATATCCCTTGTATTCATTATCTACTTGAGGGCATCATAAAAAACTTTGTAGAAAACCATCAATTTAATGTAATTTTATCATATTTTAAACAAATGTTAGACAACCACTTGTTTAATATCACCTACTTGCACACCACTTGCACCGTCTTCTAAAATATGTAGACTTTTCTTGGATTTTCTTTGTCATCGCAAATTGCTTGGCTTTGTAGACCAGTATGTTTTTAAAATGTCTATGGTTTTTTTTTCACAAAATTCAAACTTAGTATGTAAAATTGAATCACTTTACTTAACACTAGGTAGGGATCATGTCGCGTACCTCTCCATGAGGAGTGCCCCAAACACCATGGGCACAAGGGGGACCCCTCGTGACACCCAGGACTTGTGGCGCCGTTGGTGAGAGGGCCCAAGTGATCCTAGTGTGGGTGAGGGCCCTAGGCATTGAAAACGCATCCCACCCACGGAAACTAGGAGTCACGAGGGTAAGGCCATAAGCTATGCGTAGCTTATGGCGTGTGGATTCTAAAATGCTCAAGAACACCTCAATCAGAGGTGTGAGCTAGGAGATATGGCAATTTCAATGGGGCGTTGTCCTGGGACAACACCCTAGTACAGCAGTGGCATGGGAGTGGCTTATGGGACTGTTGAGGTTTGAACATGCATAACTTCCTCAATACTTGCCCGAATGGGGCAAGTGAGTAGTCCATCGATATCTACATGAAACGTAGATGACGATGGAGTGGTTGCTTGATAGCATTAGAGATCATACAAAGAAGTTATGATGTTTCCCAACGGCTAAGAGAAAATGTCTACTTGGCCCCAAGTCTTGGGAGAGAGACAAAAGGTTACTTGACAGTGGGGTAGGGGCCTTGTTTAGAGTCCTATAGGCTTATATGAGTAAGGTGGTGTGGCCGGCCGACCCACCCGAGGCCGAATGGCACGGCCTCCATGGGCATTGGCCCAATGTGAGGGCATAGTTGCCTAGTATGATTCGGGTTGTTGTAGTGTTATTCCGGCAACGCAATGATCAACATAAGATCGGACTTCCATGAATGGAAGTCCACATCTAACCTTTTGTTACCGATTAAGGGATGAGTCCCAAATGCAAGTGTAGGAGGGTTAGTTCCCCTCCTATGAGCTAAGAGGTCCACGGTATTGAGAGCTAACCATTTGCATGGGTGGATTGCGAAGGGTTAGCGCTCATAACCCTTGCTAGAATTGAGAAATGACCAACATATTAAAGGGGCACTAGCAAGGGTTGCGACAAATCAAGAATTGTTCATTTTATCATACTTGCACCCATAAGTGAAGGTCAAGTTCTTCTTCTCACAAACGCTTGAATAAACTATTCATCCTCACCTCCTGCTTATACTCTCATGGTTCCTCTATACAATGTGATGGGCTGATTATTTTGGTGTTTTTTTTAAAGTGTCAATGTAACCAAGGATACAAAATTCATTCCAATTTTTACAAATAATTGGGATTTGGATTTGACCAACAAGGTTGTGAACTTTGAATAATAATGATTAATGTGCGGTGTTAGCAATTTGTATAGATTATTGATTGCATTCAGTACGTATCTTTGACGTTCAACTTCAAATCCAAAGTGTTTTTTGTTTTAAAATGTCACCTCAATTTTGGGTTACATAATATTTTAGAAAAACTAATATTTTGAATAATCAAAATACAATCTTGATTTGTAACAAAAAAACTATCAATCAAGCATAAGTATCCTTCGGTCTTGCATGTTTCTCCAAATGTTGAAGATGGTAGCCCAATCCATTGAATTCACTTCAAGCCCACAAAGAGAGACCTGCATAAGAGCATCAAGGGTCTTCAAGTTCAACCTATTGCGCAAGTGGCTTTTGATTGCATTATGTTTGGAAAATCCTCTCACAAATAACTATACTTGATGGAATGAATATTATTTTCTGCCAAAGTTGTATAAGTTTAGGCCAATTTGTGTGCCAATCCAAATTGCTACCACATATGCGCCAAGCCTCAAACATCGTTTTGTTCTCACATTCATGTCGAAGTGTTTCTGTATATTCCAGGAGTTCTCCCTTATACATGTCACTTTCTTCTTTAGTGTATTGAAACTTCAACAATATCCTCTCGAGCCACAATTTGGTATTTGTGATTCGATCACTATCATCGCTTGGATAGTTATGAAGGCTAAAAAATTTGGTTGCATTGAATAATGGAAAGCTTGGGAAACGATCATTTAAACCATGCACTTAATAATATGCATTGTTGTAGTTCATTGGACCCATTAGTTGCTAATGCATGAATAATACGATCTTATGTTTTGTTTTTATAACTCAACTGAAGACTTCATGTAGATTCCCTCAAGAGTTTTTCCAAATTTTTAGTTGTATGACCAAACATAGATTCATTCCCAGATTTAAAAATGACATGATAAAATTGAAATAGTGATATTGATGGTTGCACTAATAGTTGTCTTATCAACCATATCATATTGAAATTTGATATATAATTTATTCAACTCCTGTAAAGCATCTACAAGCAAGTTTAAATAAAAATGGAATTTAAAAGAGCACATGATCTCATACCAATGCGGTTCTTTATCTTTGAATAATTCCAATAACCCCGGCATGCACTGTAATAAGGGGGTCATGACATTACCTTGAGAAAGCCATTGTATTGCATGAATTTGTAAAACCACTACATAATCTTCTTCAAATACATCCTTCAACAATCGTTTCATCTTGTTGTGTCGATTTGTAATATGACCCACTCACTCAACCCTAAACTTCAAATCATAGATCTCCCATTTTTAAAACTTCAAATCAAGTGACTTAGGCATTGACCATACAAAAATATCTATCACAAATGTAGGTGGTGCCATTGGTGAGAGTGGATTATCTACCACTGGCATAGAGTACGTGATAAACTTTAAGGACATATGAATGTTGATGGCATTCAAATCACAGACCCAATAACAATATTGCTTCCAATCTAGCTTCAATTCAAGCATTGTGAATTGTACATTGTACATTAAACTCAATTTGAAGGGGATCTCTGCACCATGCAAAGTCCACCTCAAATCATCCCAGTGTCAAGCTGAGATGCCTCAAAATTAACCCAATATTTAACCAACCAAAGCATCACTCTTCAAGATCTGCTAGGGCAAATTGTTCATTCACATACCTGCACAAAACAATCGTGGAAATACATCTGCAAGAGACCAAGAACAATGGTCTTGTTGGCTTTGTACTTAGCCTCCACCACCTTTCTGATCACCGTCTCAGCTGTAGAGCTTTCCCGGTTACAAAGGAAATTACAAGAACAAGGCTGAACTTAAGTATGTTAGTGAGTGTAGGAAGTTCTCCTACTGTTATGAGTTATGTTTTTTGGATACTTGAGCTACAATTTTAAAGTACTTAAGTTGCCTAGTAACACGTGTCATTTCAATTTCTAGCATGTCAATCGACATGTGTTTTTTTTCTTCACAAGTTACAGTACGTGTCAACTTCTAAATTGTGCGTGTCAATTGACATGCAATTTTTTTGGGTGCGAGTTTTTGCATGTCAAAAGTGAAAAACTTGCAAAAACTTTGTCAAACATACACAGTGATTGCATTGCCGAGGAATTGTAAGAACAATTCAGTATGTAAAGAGGAAGATGCTCATGTGAGAATATTTTTCATATATCTGAAGATACAAGGTATTACAACACCTTCTTATAGTGATAGGTTCAGCCTCTATAAACAATCACAATGCTTCAACCTATGGACACATCCTTTCATACATGAGATACTAGTGTACTATTGTTTAACTATTGATTACATGGTTCCTACACACCCACTAGGACACTAGAAATTAAACTTCATCTATTCAAGTATTCATCCAAGCACTTTCATCTAAGGTTCAAGTATTCATCCAAACACTTTCATCTAAGGTTGATCTTCTCCATTCGAGTGAGTGTTGGGAGCTGCTTCTCTTTTGCATTCTCCTGTTTGTGTTGATGTTGTGTTTATGGACGAACTTCTTCTTTGCATGGGAACTTCCTTTTTTCTCTTGATGATGTGAGAGGGTTTTTGATTGTGGCAATCTTTTAGAGTGCAGTGGCATTGATGTTGCGGATCGCCATTTCGTTCTTGTACTCCCAACTGTCACAGTAGAACTGGTTGTTGACAATTAGGGTTTGGAAGTTGATTAGGGTTACGTTGCTGAATTTGATGTGTTTGACTGCTCCAGATCTGTCCTGTATGAGGCATTATGCACGCATGCTTGAGGGTTTCCTTAACCGATTCCTTCTATGGTGAGCTTGCATTTGGTAGAATTCGAAATTGTTTGGCTGCCTTGGAACTGGCTGCCCTTTTTGAGTTTTCTTACACATTCTTTTGCGCTGACATCTTGATGGCTTTGTATTGGTTTTGCAAGTTGGTGAATTCATTGATTTTTGCATTGATTTGTGGTAAGTGGTGCAACTCCCACTCCATGAATTCAACACGAGTGTCAGAAGAGTAATGAGTGTCGTTATGTGTGGGTGAGGTGCTCGAAACTGGCGTCGAGAACCAAGAATGTGTTTGGAACGACATGTGTGCCATTGGGGCAGAGCCATTGAGTGATGTTTCCAATGTCTCTTAAAATCGGGAAGTGGGTTGTCGTGTAAGTTGTGAAATGCAGGTGGATGGTGCTGAGTCTAGGGAAATTGAGGAGTGCAGCACCGGTGGAAACTGCTCCCACTAAAGAGAGGCAAGTAGTAGTCTCGGATTGTCTCTATGCCAGCCTCGCTACAGGTACTCTGTGGATGTGTGTAGGTAAGCAAGGCACGAACTGGTGGATCATGAACTGGTTGATCAGAAGAGTAGGAACTCATTCCGAGGTGATGTAGACAGTGGTAATGTTTGTCTCGAGGTAAAGCCTTGGTGAGAATGTCGGCTGTCATATCTGAAGTGGGTATGTAGTGAATGGCAATCTCTGTTGACTATATTTTTCTCTTGTAAAGTGGAATTGGGTGTCAACATGTTTGCTTTTGGAATGATATTTCGGGTTTTCACTTAAGGCTATGGCACTCTGGGAATCAAAATAGATGATGGTGGGGTTTGGTTGTGGAAATCCGAGCTCACTTAGTAAGTGGCGTAACCGTATGGCTTCTGATGTGGCCTTCGCTAAGGCTATGTATTCTGATTCGGTGGAGGATAAGGCTACAGATTGTTGCTTCTCACTGCCCCATGATATGACTCCGCCTGCCAGAAGGAAGCAATATCCAGAAGTGGAGTGTCGGGTATCCTTATCACCGGCCCAATCAACATCAGAAAAGCCATGTAAAATCCCACCATCTGGACCGCTTTGATATTTGATAACGAGATAGAGAGAGTGCCTTTAATATAACGCAGAGTCCTTTTGAGTGTTTGTTTATGCGCATCTCCGGGGTTGGACAGATATTGTGCCAAGTTGGTTATAGAATAGGCAATATCTGGTCTAGAGTTGACGATGGCATGCTAGCTACCAACCGCATGGGAATAAGGAGAATCCGATATTTGTGATTCAGGTGGGCAATCTTCTTTACTTAATCACATGCCTGTTTGAAAGGGGGTGCTTATAGGATTGCAATTCAGCATATTGAATTCAGCAAGTTTAGAAGTTAGATATTTTTCTTGATGTAAGTATATCCAACCTTGAGCTCGATTTCGGATTATGGCGTTGCCAAGAGTATAGTGTATTTCACCTTCGTCAGTCATTTCAAATTCTTTTTGCAGGATTGCTTTCATTTGGCAAACCATGCTTAATTTGTTGTTGACCACTATACAATCATCAACATATACTGTGATGATGGTGAATCCCGAGGTTGCTTCCCTTTTAATATAAATATTGGCATCGGATTCTAATCTTTTAAAGTCATGTAGTTGCAGATGCTTGTCAAGGCGTAGATACCATTGTCGTGAAGATTGTTTAAGTCCATATAAGGACTTCAAGAGCTTGCAAACTAAATTTGATTTTAGTTTCATTTGTTCGGGTAATCCCTCAAGCAGACTCATATAGATGTCTTCTTCGAAAAATCCATTCAAAAAGGCAGTCTTCACGTCTAATTGGTGTGCTTCTAAATTGTATTGAGCAACTAGCGTGAGTATGAGTTTGATAGAATTTAACTTGACTACGGGAGAAAATGTGTCTGTGTAGTCTATGCCTTGGACTTGTGTGAATCCTTTGGCGACCAACTTGGCCTTATATCTTTGGATAGACCCATCTGGATTGGTTTTTATCTTAAAAATCCACTTGCTACTTATAGGCTTTCTATTTGAAGGCAAGGTAGTAAGTTCCCAAGTTTTATTTCTGTTTAATGACTCTAATTCTAAGTTAATTGCATCTTTCCACTGTTTTGAGTCTTCCCCATTTAGGGCTTCATGGATGGTGGTTGGAAGTTTTAAGATGCTAGCGATGTTTGCTTGGTGACAATTGTTGTGACATGTATTTAACTTAGAGGAAGCCTTACTTGTTTGCAAGGATTCCAGGTATTTTTGAGTTGGTTTCGTAACTCTGGTCGTCCTTCTCGGTGGAGGAGTTGGATTGTTTCCATGTTGAGGTAAGCTGATCTCAGGGTTTGTTGAGAAGCGTGAGAAAACATCCTCAACTTCTTCTTGTGATGAACTGGATTGTCCATCGATATTGGTTGACATTATTGGTGAATTGTCCTGTGGCAGGGGTTGTGCTTGAGGGCCGTGTGGAGTGGTGCTTTGTTGCTGTGGAGGCATTGCGGATTGATGTAAAGGTACAAAACACCACTTTAATTAAAATGAGACTTTTTAAAGTCTCATTTTGCCAATCACCTTAATAACGTACATTAAGGTGAATAATTGCGGAGGATGTGAACGTGGTGGGGGAACACTTGTAGGGAACTTTTGGTACTTTATCATGTACCCATTATGTACCCCATTGGAAATTGGCTTATGGGAACAAAGTTCCCCTTGGATTTCGCCTTAAATTTCCTTTAAGGTGCCTCGAAATTTCACCTTAATTTTTTGTCTCAAAATGGCCAAATTGTCTCATTTTAATTAAAATGGTGTTACAACTTGTTGAGTGAGAACTCCTGGATTTGAATAAGGCATAGTATTCGTGTGAAAGAAACTTGCATCCAATAATTCATCCATATCTTCATTTGCGTGCTTTGAATAGTCTGTTGTAGTGGGGACAAAACTTTCATCAAAGATAACGTCTCTAGAAATAATAATCTTATTATCTGGTGTCATTAATCTATAAGCTTTAGACTGTTCACTATAACCCAGGAAAATACATTCCTGCGAATGAGAATCTAATTTCTTTCTTTTCTCCTTTTGAATTAATACATGGGCTTTACACCCAAAAATTCTTAGAAATGATAGATTCGGTTGCCTGTGAAACCACAACTCAAAAGGAGTTTTATTTTATGATACTGATTTTGTAGGACTCATGTTTTGTAAGTAGTTAGTTGTTAACAATGTTTCTCCCCAAAACACTTTTGGTAGTTGTGCACGAGATAGCATTGCTAGAATAGCTCCTACAAGTGTTCTATTCTTTCTCTCCGAAACTCCATTCTGTTGAGGAGTGTAGGATGTTGTGAATTCTCTCTTAATGCCTTCCTTTTGACAGTATTCATTGAATTCATTTGACTCATACTCTCCTCCCTAATCAGATCTTAGAACTATGATTTTCATATTTGTTTGTCTTTCTACAAAAGTCTTGTACTCTAAGAATTTTGTAAATGCTTTTGACTTTCTTCTCATTAGAAAAACATGAGTATATCTTGTCAGGTCATCTATGAACATAATGAAATAAGTAAATCCGGAATGAGTTGGTGTTTGTAACGGACCACAAATGTCCGTATGAACCAACTCTAAAATTTCGGTTGTTCTATTTTCCCTCTCTTTGGGAAATTTAATTTTATGTTGTTTTCCTTGCAGACATGGTATGCAGGAATTAATTTCATTTACGTTGAAGTTGTCTATTCCTTTAGACATGCTTTGAATCTCTCTCAACCTTCTTTGATTAATGTGGCCTAACCTTAGGTGCCATAAATTTGCCTTGCTAGTGAGTGTTAATGCAGGCATGGCTGTGATTGGGTTCAGACTTGTACTATCACCCAATTTATACAAGTCTGTATCTAATTGACATGTTGCAATTAGTTATCCTTTCTTGCTAGTTAAGGTGCGGATTCCTGATTTGATGTGGATTTCTCCACCGACTCTGTCAAATTGTTTGGCTGAAAACAATTTTTTCTTGAGTCCAAGTACATATAAGACATCTGGAATCTCCTTTTCCAGTCCATTTAGAAGCTTGGTTGTAACGCTTCCTTTCCCCAATATATTATGAGTGGTGTTGTCTCCAAGGTACACCTTTTGTTCACCGTCATCCCTTTTATAAGAGTTGAAACAATTCCTATCAAAACACATGTGTTGTGTTGCACCGGTATCAATATACCAGGTAGAGTCTAGTTCATTTTTAACTAGCAATGCTGCCACATATAGTTTATGAACTTTTGTGACAATGTTGGATTGTTTCCTTGGTGAAGCTTTTTTTTCAGCTATTCTTTTTTTGCAGTCTTTAATCAAGTGATCAAGCTTCTTGCAATGAAAACACCTTATCTTTTTCTTGTCAAAAACTTTGGAGCTTCCTTCTCCATCTTTTGTATTCAAGAAATTTTTAGAATTATTTCTATACTTTTTGTTGAAGTTAGAATTTCTTCTCCCTGCATAGAGGGCTGAAGCGTTTTCATTGCTTTGGTCAAAGTCTTTAATTTGAATCTCCTCTTGAATCAAATAAGTTATTAGTGACTGCAAAGTTAAATTGGGTTGTCTTCTCATTGAGCTGATGAATGTTCTGTATGCAGGAGGCATACTTCTCATCAGGGTAAGTATGGCTTCATCATCAGGTACTTGTGAACATGCAACTGAAAGTTGTTGTAAGTATGCATGAAAAATGCTTATATGCTTACGAACACTATCGCTCTCCTTCATCTTTAAGGTGTGAAGCTTATCTTTTAAATACATTTTGGTGACAGCGTCTTGCGACTCAAACAATCGTTTTAATTCACTCCAAGCTGAAGCAACAGTTGTACATGCTTGTACATGTGAGACAATACTATTATCTAGACAATTATTTATAATTGTAAGAGATAATGTGTTTCTTTGTTCCCAATCTCTAATACTTCCTGCTCCTGTGACAGGTAGAGCTAGGGTCCCTACAGCAATTTGTGCAGCGGAAGGTGCTACCGGTTTGATTTCCGATCCATCAACTACTGTGAGTAAATTTTCCATCATGAAGATTAGTTTGAGTCTATGTTGCCATATGTTATAATATGAGCCATCAAATTTGTCAACGTGACTTATGTCGACTTTCTGTGCCATGTCTAAATTTTGCTTTGTTTTGTTATGATCAGTAAAAAGACATCATGATTGATTGCTATTCTCTTCATTGAAGAATTCATCTATTCGATTTCTTAGATTCTCATTCTGTAGATTATGAATGCCATATGCAACTTGTGTGAGTTGTAAAGGCATTTCTTGTTCATCTTCGACTTTTAATTGCAAATCAACAATTTCATCAATATGCTCATTCATTGTGTCTTCAATGTTTGAGTCAAAAGTTTTAGCAGAGAGCTGAATGAAGCACATGCTGCTAAGTTATTGAAATCTTATTGCACTTCGCTCTGATACCATGTAAGAACAATTCAGTATGTAAAGAGGAAGATGCTCATGTGAGAATATTTTTCATATATCTAAAGATACAAGGTATTACAACACCTTCTTATAGTGATAGGTTCAGCCTTTATAAACAATCACAATGTTTCAACCTATGGACGCATCCTTTCATACATGAGATACTAGTGTACTACTGTTTAACTATTGATTACATGGTTCCTACAGGAATGCCAACAATTTTGTAGAAATTCTTCATTGTAGATAGGGAGGCATAGGATCATATGATTACAAAGTGTCAACAAAGGTGGATTTGTCTTACCATTGTTTGATTCCAAAATTAATATTACATTTGTTATGAATGGCGACTCATGTAGTTTATGATGATGAATCAACTTGGCTCTATGCATTTATGTATGGGTTGGGCTTCGGGAGTGATGTGAGCTCTGTCTAAACCGGAAACCCACACAAAAACTCCGCAAGCCCTTCTCCAAGCTTCCTACACACGAATCGTTGCCTACGCCCGCATGCGTCTGTAATCGGATCACACATAATTGGCAGCAGCTAACTTCGATCTTCCCAACAAGCAGGTTTTTCATAGGGGCAGAGATTTGCAAGCTTTCGAAATCTAGGTCGAACTCAACCCGACCTTTGAGATTGGAAGAACGTCAAACACGGCTCAAGGAGATCAGAAGAAGGTCGAAGAGGATCGGAAGATCTCAACTCCACCTGATTCTCTTGCCACAAGCTGACTTTTGAAATTTAGGTCGAACTCAACCCGACCTTGGATATTGGAAGAATGCCAAACTCGGCTCAAGGAAATAAAACGAAGGTCGAAGAAGATCAGAAGATCTCAACTCGACCTGACTCTCAGTGCCGAAAGGTGTTGGGCTTCACATAAGGTCACGGATCTGCACGCTCTCGAAATCCAGGCCACAATTGATCTACAAGCTCTCAATGTCTAGATCGAACCCTACCCGACCCTGGAAATCGGAAAAAAGAGAGAATAAGGTTGGATGATCAAAGTTGATATGCAAGCTCTCGAAACCTAGATCCAACTCTAACCAACCTTAGAGATCGGAAGAAGAGGAGAAAAAGGCCGGAAGAAGATCGGAAGTTGGTCGTAATCTAGATTGTGACAGGAACTCTGAGGCAACACAACAACCAAGGTTCATCACCAAGTAGAGTGTTGTATGCACAACAAGGTCATTGCGAAGTTGAGAAGTGACCGGAAGCTCGACATCTTTGTTGATCCAGAAGTGCTCCAGTTGAAATACTAGTGTTCTCAAGCCCAACCGGTTACATGCTGACATCTCTTGGTTTTTCTTTATTATCTTGAGGAACAAAATAATAGCTGCCCGATAAGGACTTGGAGAAAAGCTACATAAAGAGACTCTGCACAAAGTTACATCGTTGGAGCTTAATCTGCACAAATAAGCCACAAAGAGCAAGGAGAAGAGCATCATAAGAAACAAGCATCTCCAACCGCAACAAACTTGGGAGAAAAACCAAGACTCGCCCAGAGGAAACAAATATTTGGAGGAGCAAAAGGTTGAAGCTTCTCAACGAGCATCTACAAAGAAAACAAGAAATTATGAGGCAACACAACAGGCATGATTCATCACCAAGTGGAGAAGCAAAAGGAGTGAATATATCAGAGGCATATATCCAAAATCAAATATAAATAAAGTAAGCTCCCCTCCCCTCTCAAAGTTTTTCATGTTAATCTTCAATAAGGCAAAAATTGAAATACTCTTGCTAAAAACAAAGAATCCTCTTGGGAAACGCCATACTAAACACTCATTCATTTCACTTTGAGATACATTGTGTAAGATATCAATTAGGATAGACAATTTTTTTTATTGTTATTTCAAATTTCTCAAATTCTCACCTCGTGCGGCAGCACTGCTCAAATTTTCCAGCCCTTCTCAAATCTTAGCAATCCCCTCAATACAAAATCAAAGCACCCTCTCAATTCCTTAGTGTAAGAATTTGTTAAACAATCCAATCTTGGAATAATCTCAACTAAAGCCAATTGATACACATCAACTATATTCTGCCTTTTAACCCTCCATAATCATCTCGCACTACTTGCAAGTTTCATACCCCTTGAGAGGTGGGTGCACATAGAAAAATTGTCTATGATTTAGGTTTTTGGTGACAAACAAAACCCAAGGAAACACTCAGGGAAGACTTAAAAGGTGATTTGTGTATCATCTAGGTGTTTCATATAAGCTTATTTAGGGAAAATACGAGGTTATTGCACTTTACTTCAAGTTTGAACTGACAATTAGATTGTGATTTACAGATTAAGACTTTAAAATCTCTCAATGTCAGCACATGCAAGTGTGATAGTCGCTCACCTCACTCTAATTACCCATGCGATAGTATGGCAGTGAGTTCATTTTAAGTGGACCAAGTCTAGTGCACAAGCAATAGGCGCAACCATAGTCAATTGTCTTGTATGTAGTATCCCATTTGAGACTGCTTACCAAAGCCAAGGGCACTTTGGGATTTGTCAATAATCTCAAATTGATTAAATCCTTTTTAATGTAACTTGGAATTGTTGTGCAATCATCCTTCCAGGGTTCACTGTCTTCATTAATTAATATTCAATTTAATTTCACTATTAGACTATAGTCTTGGTTCATTGAGCATCCCCTTATTTAAATAAGTTTTGCTCGTATTACATTTGAAAGCTAGTAAATCAAAGCTCTGACAATTACTTATTTAGTCCATCACCTCCTCTTCCTTGAATTACCCCGTAACTTCCTCACTCAATGGCCTTTCCGCTTCATGTCTATTCTCAAAGGTCATTGCCCTTTCATCTTCTTCCCAAGTGAATCACTCACTTGAACTAATATATTCTCTCAATAGTATAGCGACAATCGCCTCTCACGATTCAATTCAATTTTCTAGAGACCATAGTCTTCTAGTACTTTCTTCCTCTACTTAGGCAACTGTGCCTTTTTCCAAACAATCCCTTTGTACATAATTAATATTACCTCATTTCAAGGCAAAACTTTTCTATTCAACGACGTTGAGACCATAGTCTCGATTTAACACGACATATCGTTTCACCAACTTATACAGTATTGATAAGAATTTATTTTCACTAGACTCAAAATATATGCCTACTTAATTATCTTCACAATCATTTGCTTGCGGCTGATTAGATTGACTATCGTAGTTATTCCTACTATAGTCCCTCACAAACTATCTTGACTTTCTTAATTTGGTTTGCAATACTTCAGGTACTAGTCATTTCATCACGCCATCGACTCTCCCAGTTTTACCTGATACATTTGAGTAATTCACATGCTTATTCATTCAAAACAATAATCATTCCAAGATTAACATCAACTTGTACCCATCCATGGTACAATCATACAATCAAACTCATCACTCAATTCAATGGAGTAGCCACTTATCCTTATAACATATCCCAGACTATGGTCAAGATTACAAACAATTCATTGATTTCACAACATTAGATGATCGATTGTCACTGAAATATACTTTGCAATTTTAGAACAAAATTTCACAAAAAATTTACAGATGAATCACTCATTAGATGTACACCACAACAATTTTAGTTCTCACAACTAGAATGAATATAGTAAAATTATAAAGATCAATCCCTGATCTTTCAATGGGATAAAAAAAATCAATTGCCCTCATGGCAATGACAATTTACACAAGTTCAGAGATCATAGTCATAGAGAGTTTTTATATATCACCAAGAAATATCATCAAAATAATTCTCCTCCTCTCTCCCTTCTTTTCTCTAAACTTTTTCCCCCTTTATATACTTCTTCCAAAAGACCATATGCTAAATTTGAGGGTTACACCTTCCCTAATTAGACAATAGTCTATTCATATATTCTTTCTCCCTATCTCCTAGACTATTGCCCTAATTTACACATGTTAATAAGTATCTAGCTCCGATTTAGTCATTTTCACATTTTTTATATTTTTTACACAATAAGTACTAAAAATTACCTCCACAATGTCTCTCGAAGAAAAGAAAAAACTCCACATTTAGATAGATATCTTGTCTAACCGACACATAAACACCCATCAATCAAGTAAATGTAATAAGCCCACGCCACAAACTTGACACAACCACCCAAGGAAATATCCCATGTTTGACTGTGGAATAAACTGTGATAGGAAATTTTGAGGCAACACAACAATTAAGATCCATCATCATGTGGAAAAATAAAAATAATAAAATAAAATAAAATCAACCAAATCTCAATTCAATCATCTCCTACAGGACAAGCTAGCCGTATCAACTTAAACTCCGAGAGGCCAAAACTCCAATAGAAAAGTGATACGCCAAACAATAGCAACTTACATCACAAACTACTACATCACCATTCAAAACATGTGAAGATCCATTCTAAACTTTCTATATTTTCCATCCCAATATTTATCTATATATCTATCTACTTAACTAGCTAACCGAATATCTATCCATTTAGCTACCTACCTATTACACATTATATTGCACATACCATACACAATCATTAGACAGTTTGATTAGATAATTTTGATTTTGTTAGCTTCCTTATCATACATCACTCCAAAAAAAAATTAACTTTAAACACAATGCAGAAGCATTATCCAATCTCCTCGTTTCATAACCTCATCATAAAAAATTCAATATAATCAACATAAAAAAATGAAACTTACAGAGGCTCTTAGAATCCATATCAATAATATAATCAAAACTACATTTCTAACCACATTGTATAAAAATCTTGGCAAATTCACAAGAAAATATATTCATTTGAGTGCATGTACATGCTACTGACTGCGAAACATCATTAACAATGAGTGAAGCTAGACGGTGTTGTTTCTATTCACATCCACTATCGTAGCAAAAACATTCACGTTGTACCAACATTCAAGAACACCGTGATGACAATAGAGCGATATGTAGTTTGGACGACCTCTCAGATGCACTCGACACTCACCAACCAATCCATACAAAAACCAGACTAGCCAATAAATCGTTAAGCTCACATTCTCTGCTTTCAAAGCTCAAGATGGTAGATCAAAGAGACAACTCGATCCGACCTCATATTCCATTGAAAATAAGTACAAAATCGACCACTTCAAACCGGTGAATCTCAATCACTCATGGTTTGACTTTCCAACCATGGAAGCTAGAGTCATTGAATAAGGTTGTAGAGAGTGTAGGTCCAATTATCATAATACAAATGACCCTAGCAACATACTTAAAATTTATTTTTATAAAAGTTTTTTAGTTTTTCAACCCATCATATTGTTCAAATATCCTCTCCAATGGAAAGAGTAAATGAGAAATAAGGCCAATTTTTTAATCTCACCAACTCCCCAAACAGACAAAAGACGATGAATTTGGTTTTGAAAGAAATAACTTTCAACTCATCTTATGGTGCGATAAAGAAGGGAGTAATTAAAGAACAAAACACAAAGAAATTTCAAGACATGAACATACCATTCAGGAATAAGGTTAGCCCAAGCCTCATTGTATATTTCGTCGACAATATATAGCTTAGGCTAGCCAAAATTCATCTTGCAAATCCCTAAGATAATATTGATTTGTTGGAAAGAATGAGATCGTTTAACATCCGCCTTCACGAGAAAAATGCAGTCATCCTCAAAGTGAAAAAAAACTTTGGAATACCTGCAATAAAAAATATCTCATGATTTTTGCTGAGAATCCACATTTGGTGGGCGTCACACAAGAGGAGATCATATTCCAAAATATCCTCAAAAACTACAACATTAGATTTGAATACGAAGTCCTCCGTTTTTCCAAGGATTTTGTTCATGTGTTCCTCGCAATTTTCTCCTCTCATACCAATATGCTCAAACGCGGGTTGAAACTTAGAAAAAAATATTTCACTTCCGATAGTACCCAAAACATAGAATCCTACTATAGTGCAAGAGCAAAAGTAAGAACAATCTGATATGACTTTTGCTCTCACTCTAACGGTTTCTCAAACCTCCCATAGAGACACTCAATATGAGTTTTTCAAAGCCTTTCATTAGACTTGTGTCCAAACCTTATCTTAAAGTGCTTCATTTTGTTGGAGCTAATAAGTGGGAAAAACCGCCCATTTTGGGAAAGATTTTTTTGTATGCTTGAATGCGGTAGTATATAATAAATATTTGAATGAAAAGATTGTAGCATGTGACGGAGTTTTGTGGACTTCGATGCCCACCGTAAGAGCATGAAACCGTCCAAGGACATTCTCAACAAGCTCGGCATTGGGGACATTCACAAAGCACTTGCCAACACCCTAGAGTCCATAAATATCTCTGGCCCTTCACCTATGGCTTCTTTATCCATCTTCAATACGACGCTTACAACTTGGAAAGTGCTCGGGGAGGTGACTATCGGAATTTTAGAAAACCGCGTGAGATAAAAAAAAATAGGGTCAATTTAATTCGTTTAGGGTAAAATTTATATTTCGTTGGATCTACTATAGCATTGGAAATATGTCCCCTACATGATTATATGTAAAATAGGGTGGTGGATAATTCCTCCATTTTAGTTATCAATAGAAAAAAAAATAGGATCATAGACATAGGATCCCCCTAAAAGTGTGTAGTAGGATTAGTTGAATAATTATAGGTTTGACTACTTGGGTGAAGAAGTGTGTGGAGTCTATCCAAATTTGAATCAAGCATGTTAGTATGGAGGAAATGTCGTGGGATTTTTGTTGGGGGGAAGGAATGTGTTGGCGCTCCTCAACGGTCGTTGGGTTTTGCAATGGTGTTGAACATGTGGGACCTCGCTGGATGTTTAGAACCTGACAACCTCCACCGTCACCCTCAACCGTTTCCTGCGATCAGTTTTGGTTTTGTCACAACCTCAATTCTCAATCGTCAAGCTCACGTTTTTTTTGCATTTTTTAGGGTTTCTTTCATGCAAATTGATGGTGCATAGTGGGCACTTCCTTTGCAATGTTTTCTACATGTATTTGGTTTAGGGTTCAACTTTCATGGTTCGTCACTTCTTTGTTGGTTTTGTGATTATGAGTTATTTTTGGGTTTTGGATATGGTCTTACAAGGTCTGAATTTAAAGTTACAGTTTGGCATGGGAATGAAGAAAATCAAGGTGTATATGCTCACTGATGAAGGAGCATCTCCAAAGTGCATTGGAACTATGAAGGGGGAGGATGGAGAATCCTTAGCTGACCTAAGAGTGTGCCTAGAAAAAAAATTAAGGTTTGGATTCCAATATTGGGATCCAAATGAGTGTTGTAGAGTGGCAACTAGTCTTGAATCCCTTCATGACCTTGAGGATAATGTTTTCATGATCCATGTCCTCTATGAAGAGGTTGAAGATTTGGCTTGTAAATGACAGCGCATTGTAGGTGAGTACCACTTTATGGACACAATTTAGAGTTAAAAAAAGTTGTGCCAACAATTAGCCTCTCTAAACAATTACAAATAAATACATGGTGCTAAAAAATACATCAAAATAGCTCTTTATCTACAAATAGGGAGGGAAATTTATTGGTAGGCGCATAAATATCCCCCCATTAAATACCTCATTATCGCACGTGATTACGAAACGTAAGGGGATGTGATTGCCCTGAGGGAAAGTGGAGCTCAAGGCACTAGATGATAGGGTAGAAAAGAAGATGGATTCTCAAGAGGAAAAATTGAAAAAGATGATCATTACCACGGTAATGAAGATGGCGTCTGCACATTTGAACAAACTTTATTCAAAATACGCCAACAACGTGGCCACTTAAGCATCTTTATTCATCAATGAACAAATGACTCTACTCATTAAAGGCAACCCCACATTTGAGTAAGCATCCAACAATGAGAATATCGTCTTTGTTTTAATCGATGTCATGAAATGACATCACAACAAGGATTACCACTCTAAACCTACCATTTTTTTCATTTAAACCTATGCTCACTAATAAAACTATTGCCAAACAATTTTTCAACATTGATATCTTCATATGTGAACATTATTTTATACTTAACATTCTTATCTTTTGTATTCATATGGACTTATATTCATTATATTTGTGCTACCTTGCAATTTTTGCTCTACCATTTTACCACCTATCTACTTGCTTCAGTTGTTTGCTCTCACATCCTTTCACATTCGAAGCTCCATATTCCTCCAATATATATATATATATGTATATAGATATTTGGAACAAATAGCACCTCATACTCTTACAATTCATATCACTTTCACACTATACATACGTCCAATAAAAACACAACATACATTCCCATTAAATTCCTACCCTCAACACTCTACTTACAACTACATTCTTTACCAATTTCTCCAACATTTGCCTATAAAACACGTCACACCTTAATATTTTATGACATATTGATACCCTACATCCTCCTTTCATACAATATTGATTTCACACCATAAACTAACTCACACATCAAAACATACAATGGTCTAATATATTCAGAACTATCTCCATTCAATCTCATCATAATCCAACAAATACAAATACCCACATATTTTCAATCAACACACACTAACAATATTACCAACACACTATCAAACTATGCAACTTATTCATCCAAGAAATATCACTTCAACCCAAAACACACGTATATACAAATCCAAGTCAAGCCTATATGTCCCTTTCATTCAACATACCTACCTAACATCGGAATATCATCAAATATTTCATACAAAACAAACACACATACAACCAATACAACTGTCTACAAAAAAACCACCACACTACATACCCATGCAAAATCGTGTCTCACATAAACCATAAGTTCTTCCTCTATATCCGAGGGGATATTGAAATTAACCCAGGTCTTGCCAATGTGGTCACCAACCTAACCAAAAAATACATTCTTAAAATACGTAAATACGAGCACATTCTCAAAACCATTTTTTTTAACACCACTACTTTGCATATTTTCAACATACTTGCAAAAGTCCTCCAATGAAAAAAAAAACCACACATCTCGACTTCCACCTCCACCTACATAAATAACATGTCACAATTTCTCATGTCCACACCTACCTCATTTACACACAACCCCTATAGAGGTCCAAAACACCGCCTCTAACCTTAGAAGCACAAACAAATTGAACAAATTCACTCCAAACAAAATCTACCCAATCATAGTATTTACTATAACTCTACACTTCCACACAGTAATCAACCCACACCACAAATATCTCACATGCATACATAAAACTATCTACATAGTGGACCTATATCATCTCCTTCTAAAAGGTGGAGACATCCAACCAAATCCAAGACCAATCACAAAAATTCTACCAGGACTTTCAAAAGAATACCAATAAAGGTAAAAATAATATTTCATAATAAACACACTAAGGCTCAAACCCCGTTATACACACTTAGCTGACCTCTTTGAACCATACATAAATTACAAACGATTCACACCCACTCACCAAATACACCAACACCTATTAAAACGTAATGTTCTTTTCATTACCTACATCCACATCACAAATTATTGTATGTATTACATCAATAAGCCCACTACCCGTGTCGCAACCCTTGCTAACTTCCCTTAACTCATCTTAACCATTTCTCAATTCTAGCAAGTGTCATGAGCGCTAACCTTTCGCATCCCACACATGCCAATGGTTAGCTCCCAATACCGTGGACTTCCATTCATGGAAGTTCAATCTTGAGTTGATCATCGCGTTGCCGGAGCAACACTACAACAACTTGAAGCATACTTGGCAACTATGCCCCCACGTTGGGCCAATGCCCATGGAGGCCGTACCGTTCCACTTCGGGTGGGATTGGTCGGCAATGCCACTTCATCCATATAAGCCTCTAGGACTTTGGGCAGGGCCTCTACCCCACCGTCAAGTAACATTTTATCCCTCTCTTAAGAGTTGGGGCCAAGTAGATTTTTTTCCTTTAGCCGCTGGGGATGGAGCCCCCTAGCAACTTCTGACCTCCATAATTTCGTCATCCCATTTCCAATTCCGTTGAGTGACCAACTCATCGGCATTTATTCTTCACATAGATGCCGATAGACTCCTTACTTGCCCCATTTGGGCAAGTATTGCGGAAGTTATGGCTGTTCTAACCTCGGAAGTCTTGGGCACCACTTCCAGGTCACTGTTGTTCCACCACATCGCCTCATGGAGTGTTGGGCGTTGTCCCTAGGCAGTGCCCCACTCAAATTGCCATATCTCCTAGCTCACACTTTTGATTGGGGTGTTCTTGGGCATTCTAGAATCCGGATGCCATAAGCTACTCAATGCTCATGACCTTGCCCTCGTGACTCCTAGTCTCCGTGGGTGGGAGGCATTCTCAACGCCTGGGGCCCTCACCCATACTAGGATCAATTGGGCCCTCTCACATATGACACCACAAGTTCCATGTCACTCCGGGGTCCCCCTTGTGCCCATGGTGTTGCGGGAACTCCTTGTGGAGAGGTGCGTGACAACCCGAAATGTAAAACCCTACTCTTCACAATTATATTTTCTCTGAAATATATATATTTTTTCTTCAAAACATGCCCTAATAGATTACATAAATATTGAAATGTAGATGTATTCACCCTCATCCAGTTTCAAAAATCACCATCTAAAAATTATCTCATAAGAATATGTTCCAAAAAAACCTTCATATCATTGAATTTGTTAACATTTCCTTTGATAATTCACCCTCCACCTTTGTGTAATATAAACTATCATCATCATCATCTGGGCAGTTTGTTGAAAAATTGCAAGTTTTCACAATGCCAAAATGCCCACAATGGCATGCTTTATGACCATAAAAATGAAAAGTAGAACAAGAATGCGTTCCCTTCTAAAATCCATGACTAGAGAAGGTGAGAGGAAAATTTTAGAAATTGGATGAATTGATGAGAGAGATGGATAGAAGCCAGACAAATGGTATGGTTTGGACTTTGGACTCGGTGCTTGGAGGCTTCATACTACGGCCGTCCAAGTCGAGAGGCTGTGGGAATTCATGGCCAAAGGTTTGGACTTCGGGCTTGGCCTTTGGAGGCTTCACACTACGCCCAGCCGAAGGCTCCAATTCCTATATTTTATTGGTTATTTTCAGCCCATTTCTTTGGACTCTCAACAAAGTTTGACCATTCAATTCCACGGCCTCTTGACTTGGATGGCCATAGTGTGAAGCGGCCCTAAGAGTTCACTTCCAAACTTGCATGTAATCAGGCTGACACTGTTCATGTATTTTAGGTAATTAACATTACATTATGGGCATCTCAGATGCATGGCATATGGTCCACTTGTGAGCCCAATTATGTGCCCACAAGTGGATTTAGCTTTAAGAATGCCAACAACTTTGAATTTGCATTTAATTGAGCTTGTGAGTAGAACAACCGACGGGTGAAGCCTTAAAGTTTAGGTTGAAGTATGCGAAGTGCTCTAGCCTTAGGAATTTTGAGAGAAAAGAAAAATCAAAACAAAATAAAATGAGTGCATTAGTTTTAAGGTTATTAGTTTTGCTGTGTGCAATTCTTGAAGGCTAGGAGCCGGTTAAAGTGTCCAGTTTAGGGCTGGAGGGGGTTGACTTTGAGGAAGGGGGGGCAGCCTCTTCGGGGGGGGGGGGGTAGACCCTGGATTTTTGGGGATAGGGCAAGGAGGAGGCAAGAGAATGGAAGTGCAAGGGGGAAGTGAGGAGCGGCGCTGAAGAGAGACGCTGGTTAGGCTTAGGCCAGATATGTGATTTTGGGACTCAGGTTGTGAGCCAGATGTGTGATTTTTGGGATTCAGGCTTAGGCCAGATTTGTGATTCAGTTAGGGGAGTAAATCAGAATGTGGGTTAGGCTTAGGCCAGATATGTGATTTTGGGACTCAGGCTGTGAGCCAGATATGTGATTTTTGGGATTCGGCCTTAGTCCAGATTGTGATTTAGTTAGTGAAGGAGATCAGAAAGTGACCCTGCTTAGGGAGAAGAATTAAACTGTGAGACCGAAGCATCGCCAGGAGAGAGGGGACAGATTGAGGCACCAGAAGGCGAGCAGGAGGACGGTCAGGCCGAGGAGAAGCCTGGGAGGCTGACGGGCAATGACGGGCGGCTGTAGCAGCAGCTGCTGGAACTACTGAATCCATGACCGATCAACTGGCAGGGGCTGGGTTTCTGGAGCATTGGGTTGAGGCCGGGCACCTGGACTGGGTAGCGGAGGTTAGAATTAGGGTAGTGGGTTGAAGGTCTAGTGTAAGCCATTGCATTAACAGGCTCATAGGAAATTATGGGAGTAAGTTAAGGAAGTCTAGTGATTCACTGTGATATGTTAGGCTGATGACATCAATGAGTATTTCTAAATGCTCTTGCACTATGCAAAAGAAATAAAATCTCACACATTGTGTTTGGGTATGGAATATTGAGGGTCAATCCTATGGGTTAAAAGGGTAACACAAAGACATGTTAGCCATAAACTTGCACCTAGATTACGACGCTTAAAGGTGTAGGTTTATGGCCGACACCACTCAACTCACCACGGGGTTTTGGGTGATGTTGTGGAGCCACTTCCTTCTATGGCGCCCTTTTTTATGTACACGTTTTCTTATTGACCCCTGCCTAACTTTTATTGCCTTGGAATTTTCCTTGCTGTAAAGTTTTGGCCTACATAATCTACGAAACTTTACCACCTTCGCCAGAATGTAATTGGGCCTTTTTGCCTTTAGCCTCACCACATAAAAGTCAAAAAATGCTCATTGGTTGGATGGCATACCAGCTTCCTCCAAAGGATGGGCTTGATGGCGATACTCCAAAATTAGCCAGGAAGTCCCCTGGACACGGGTCCACGTATGGTTTTTGGGGGTTCAATAACTACAGTAGTGAAAATGGCTTTAGAACATGCCCAATGCCCATCCATTATCAGCCGCCATCTTGATGATTTTTGGATTACGATGAGTTTCCATGTAAGCGGCTCACCCACCCAATTCTAATGTGGATAAGGACAAAACCCGTCCAAATGTAGAGGGAATATGGTGGAGTAGGGTTCGTATGTGTCAACTAGCTACTTCCATCTTCTCGAATATGGGCCCACTTGCTAACCGCCTCCTCTCGGTTACCAAGGATGGAGTTCTAGACCCAACCATGGTTCTCTTGATAGAGATGCCACACCGTGACGGCGGTTGGCCTAGCCAGCCCGCCCCGTCCGGTGGGCCCCAGGAACCGCGGCGGCCAGCCAAGCTGCTAGGCGCCAGGCGGGGCCTCGGTTGGCTGGTTGTAGGCCCCTTCCCCTGCAGCCGTCCAGCAGGGGGAGCCGCCCGCCCTTGCCATCTAGGCAGGGATAAGGCCGCCCTGGCAACTAGCGACAACACTAGCCGGGCGGGTTTTTATTTTGATTTTTCTTCATTTTCACTACCTTCGCAGATTTATTTTCGTGTCGGGTAGGGGCATCAAACCCTGTCGGCGACTCTCCAAGTTTAGCCGGCCGGTTGGGTGCCACACCGGGGCAGGTGGACCAGTTGCTCCCCAAACCCTAGCCACCGGCTGGCTGGGCCTGCCCACCCCGGTGTGGCCAGGGTATGAGTCTTCAACCGGTTTTAATCCTTCGGTGACTGACACTTGTAAGTTACATATTCTTAAGTGGGTGCATGGAAGTTTAGTTGCCCGTGCCCACGGCCCTCCATATTCTAGCAGACCGCCATAATGTGGTTGGATGGCGGTTGTGTTTAACTACATGCGAACACCTCCGATCCATTATTATCTAGAATCTAGTGGGCGAGTGGTCTACATGGAAACTCACCCTTAGTCACCTTCACAAAAATCAAACTACACGCACCATCCTCCATAATTAGGAGTGCTAAAGGTTTAAAGCAACACTTTAAGAAACTTTTGTTGTTTCAGGGAGGGTTAAGTAGCTTGGAAAAATTTCAAAAAAAATTCACAAATTAACGAATCTATATAGAGTACACCAAAAATTTAAAATCTTAAAAATCATATGCAACCTATAAAAAGTCTCAAGTTGTTTTAAGGAAACAACCTTTTGCTCTCAACTAGGGGATTTGTTGTGGGTCTATTGTGGGTCTATTGATATTGGATTGCTAAGTGATAATCATCACAAAACACCCTTATTGCATGTGAGGATCTTATACTAATAGAAGGTATTGTCCCCCTTTTATGGATCACTTCTTACACCGCCTTGTTGAGCGGATACATCCCCGATTAGCCATTGTGATTGGCCAAAGTTGGTGCTCTTCTAAAAACGTTTTTGCATCCTTCCTACACTGCTATTATGACTAGGCAAAGTGGTGTTATTTTATACTTAATGCCTCATATGATTCGTCATTTTTAACAATGACTTACTTGATGGCACCATTGTACTCACTTGTTGACGGCTTGATGATTTAAAATAGGTGTCACACAAAGGGAAGGTGTTACTTGAAGCCCTCAATACCTTATCCACCGAGCTATGACACGCTTGATTTTCGTGGGCGAGGTGCACAAATTAGGAGGCGGCAACTTGGGAGGCGGCATGTGGTTGTGAGGTGCCGACCAACTTGTATTGTGGTATCCTACAATGAAAAACCATTTCTGCAACATTTTATCTCACCTGTGACCACTTTAAAGACATGACACAACCAATATCAACATTAAACTTTGTTTTTATAAGCAAATGACCCATGTGGAATCTACTAATGATGTCATCCGCTTACACAACATTGAACGATAAAATAGGTCCCCCTATTACACCAGATTGGGAAGCAGATAATCCTTGATTCTAGAGCTTAGATCAACACCTTCCTCGACTCTGATTTCAATGATTTCAAATTCTTTGGTCATGATTCCAATTTGCTAACATGCTCAAGCTTCTAATGCTCGAATCCATCAATTGGATGATTCCACATAGTTAGAGATGTCCACATTAGCTTCATCTACCTTGTAAGAGAATCAACTATCATTACCTCACAATCGTTGACCATATAGGATCTTGGCTTCAACTATTTCTATGAAAAACCATGTGATATTGTAAGATCTTAGTTTTGATCATGAGACTCACAATTTATAAAGCTCATATAGAGTGAACGTGTGGGCATATAATGAGACTACACCCCTCCAAAATAATGTTATCCGATTTAGCACCCCTTTGTATTAGCGTTTGGTGTACAACGTGTGATCATGCTCTTCGAGCATGTTCACGTGTTATCAATACAAGACCCACAATGGGACAATGTCAAGTTTAGCCTGGGAGTTGGACACACGCATTAGGCCCAACCTGTTGTTAAACCCCTGGCGGGGCCCGAAAGCTCTCCCGGGCCGGAGTAGCTTGGTCTCTTGTGGTTCAACCTTCAACTCCTCTAGAAGAGAATCAACTATCAATACCTCACAATCTTTGACCAAATAGAATCTTAACTTCAACTATTTCTATGTAAAGCCTTTGTGTATTGTAAGACATTAGTTTTGATCACGGGACCCACAGTTCATGAACCTCATATAGAGTGAACGTGTGGACCATATAATGACACTACTCCCCTCTAAAATAGTGTTACCCGATTTAGCACCCCTGTGTGGTTGCTTGTTAGCGAACAAAATGTGTGAATATGCCCTTACGAGGATGGAGATCAAATGTCTTTGGCTCTGATGAGAGGAGTCAACTGTGAACTACTTCCATAATGAGAGTTAGAGCTTTTATTAGAAAACATCATTCTTAAAAGCCCGACTTTGATACGAGACTACTGTAAGAAGCTGTGCTGGCAAGGTGAAACCTACTTTACCAATGTACGACATACATATACAATGGTAAAAGTTTACTTGTATCAATAGACAAAGTACATCTGGCACTGACACCCCATGTTTAGATTTAGATGCAAGTGGAGGGCATCACAATCTTGCAAGTTGTTCCGGGAAAATCAATTACTGACTCCAGCTCAGAGGCACCTATTTTCTGCAAATTCCATAGGTGTATGTGTGTCTCCTGTTCAAACAAGAAACAACGATCAGCGGGACATCATGTGCAGAATCCTAAGGCCACTTCACACATGAGCCAAGAGCCGTGACCATGGGGTTGTGAGAGCCAGGTCCGAGATGACCCTAAACTATTGGATGATGGTGGAGAGATACCCAAATCTCAAGGAAGAGGTTGGCGGTTCGATTCCCGGCTGTGAAATCTCCTCTCTACTTGACAGAAACTTGCCATGTGGTCAACTACCTCCTGTGCTTTGGCGTTGGCCTGTCGGCCTTTTGTCTCAAAAATTTATTTTTTTGTGAGAGCCCAAAAGAAAGTGTCCAAAGGCTGTCCCAACACGCCTCCAAAATCATGTCGTGTGGTCACGAACCCTCAAGTGTAGTGTGAAGTCATGTGTGATGAGGCCCTCGACCAAATGCTATTTCAATGAATGTCTATTCAAGCGGGTCCTCACACATGATAACATAGAATATATCAACAGTTGTGAGCGTTCAGAGTGCCATGGTCTCCCGGTTTTGTGTTAGGCCTACCTCGAAGAGGTTGTTTTCGAAAATAGTCCAAGTGACCATGAAACATGATCCATTTGATACCATGTAGGAATCCACGTAGACTTTACATCCATCTTGCATTCACATGCTCCGTTGGTGCCTCGAGCGTAGTGTGAAGCGAACTTGGACCGGCCCCGCCTTTTCCGCCAATGAGAGTGCTTGAAGTGTAATGGTCACATGCTCTCAGTCTCGTGTGTGGAGTGGCCCTAAGCTTACACTAGTATGTGCAATTAGGTTGTCTCTTTACCCATGCACATCGCCTTGGGCCAAAATCAATAGAAAGAAAGCTTATAACTTTGTTCATTTGTACCAGTGCCCGGGAAGGTTTTGGGCATAGTCAGTCAAGATCCTAGTGATTCTAAATCCAACCGGTTACATGTTGACATCTTCCAGGTTTTCTTTATTCATTTGAGATATATTCTATAGATTTCTCTAAAATGATCGGCAATTCTCCTGAAGTCTCCAACTTCAACCGGTTATTTCTCAAACTCAACCAGTTCATCTGTAATTAACCGCCAGTTCTTCCAGACATAGATTCGTACATATATACCAATCACAGTAAGAATATATTTATTGCATTTGATTACTATGGCAGTAAATATTCAAAATAATGTGGAATGTTGATATATTAGTGTGAGGCAACCTAATTGACTGTATAATGTAATTGGCTCAAATGATTTATATTATAGTAAATGTGCATGATACAATAAATTCGAAAGATGATCAAAGAACATGTGTGACAAATTCAACACAAACTCGCAATGACCAGATGAGTTGGTGAGAGGGAATTGTTTGCATATGACATACCTCTCATCCATCCATGTTAAAAATCTATCACCCTCTCCCACTGTGTTTAAGGTCAGTGCTTTATTACAAATGTGGTTCATTAGAATACATAAGGTATATGCATACAATTTTGTTGTCAAGTTATACAATCCATGTAAATTTCAACCTACTTATTATTTCAAGTCATATTTTGTTGGATTAATGAGAGGTACTCTCCCATGCAATAATTCCTTCTTGGGTTAGGCTTTTGACACAATATTTAGTTCAATACAAGCACAATGTTGTGATCAACCATGTAATTGTACCACGTATTCATGACAACAATGTAAATTGAAGATGAAAATGTTGGAAACTTTAATAGCTCAAAATTGATTGTCATTAGAGGCCTGTGATTAGTCATAAGTGAGATCAAATTGTGATGAATGTAAAGCATAAACCTATAGAGGTGTGTTCTTACAAACCTCCTAGCATGGTTGCCATTAATTAGTAAGGGCCTCTCCACCGGATCCAACATGTGGACTTGTGTGAGCCGGAAGTCTAGGCTTGGGCCTCATGCGGGTACGGAACTAGTACAAAGATTAAATATCAAGTACACACCGTTACATTCAACAAACTCAACATCTACATTGATAAGTGCAATTAAGTTGATCCATGCTTATTTGTCACCATTCCACACTATTTTAAATATTAATGACCACAATAACATACTCATGAAACATATTTCAATTGTGGTCGCTATACGAACGGATAAACAAAGTTATAAGTTTTGTGATCTAGTTTTCACCCTAGGTTGTTTGTAGTGGTAAAAAACCAATCTATTGTAAGGTCAACCTAATTGCACATATCAATGTAGAGAGAACTTACAACATATCAATCTAAAATGTGGTAGTGACCTAGGGTGGTTAGTGTGGACCTTTGGTACCAAGGTTTAGGGATTGAATTTTGGATATGTCAACTTAGTGACTAACATGTGACTTCCTTTTACTCGATTGTCACTTGATGCATTCATCCATTCTTCTAGTTGGAATTGTTTGATTCCAACTTGATTCATTCATCCATTATTCTAGTTGGACCTGTCTAAATCCAACTCGATTCATTTATTCATTGACAATTGTCTGACTCCAACACAAAGATCTTCCAGAGGGAGGTGTCTAATTCCCAATTGCAATTATCTAACTCCCATGTACAATTCCTTTATGGGTTGTCTAGCCCTTGTGCACCATTCTTTCTTGGGTTGTTTGTCCCCAATTTTTTCTTTGGAGTTGTATGACTCCAAATATCGAATGTTCACATGCTAAGTACAACAAAGTATGGTTAGCCTTTCTTTCTTGCATAATTCAACATTAAATCTTTTAATCCGGGTATATCACATCAGTGAACGGAGAGAAATTTGAGCCAACTTGGTCCCTAGCCCTACTTCTTTATTATCAACTAGTTATTCATTAAAATGGGTTGGTTGTTCCTTGTATATGTACTTAAACTAGTATATGTTTTCTCAAAAAATATGGTTCAGTTCATTTCCTAGTAAGATTGTAAATGGGGAATCTGTAATTAGGAGTCAATTCTCCCCATTCATTGTATGTTTTGAAGTCAAATAATCTTAACAAGACCAATGGTTAGAGCATGTTCACATGTTGTACACCAAAAGCAAACACACAAGGGTGCTAAATTGGGTAAAACTATGCTAGAGGGGAGTAGTCTCATTATATTATGTCCCACATGTTCACTCTATATGAGCTTCATAAACTACGGGTCTCATGATCAAAACTAATATCTTACAATACATAAGACTTTACATAGAAACAATTGAAGCTAAGATTCTATTTGGTCAAAGATTTTGAGGTACTGATATTTGATTCTCTTATACTCCCTCCGTTCCCAAATGATTGTCCTACCCCCCCCAAAAAAATTTCTATCCCAAAGTGATTGTGCAGGATCAAATGTTTATTGATTTTGTTGATGTAGAAATTGTTTTGCACACCATATTGTCTGGCAAAATTATCTATATGGACAAAATCAATAAATATTTGACCTTGGACAATCATTATGGGATAGAAATTTTTTGGGGGGGCAGGACAATCATTTTGGGACAGAGAGAGTAGAGGAGTTGAAAGTTGGGCCGCAATAGACCCGAGCTATTCTCGACCGAGAGAGCTATTCCGGACCGGGAGAGCTTCCCGGGCCTTGCCATCAGTATAAAAGTGGTTGGGCATGACATGTGGGTCCATCTCCCATGCTAAACCCTATCTTGTATTGAGAACATGTGAACATGCTCTCCAGTCTTATACAATAGTTAAATGTGTTTTCACCCAAGTTCCCAATGGTTGAGTTGACTTTGACAACACAAGGCTCCGGCCCTTATCTTGTATGAGATAAGATTCACTACATTTCTCGAGAAGCAAGCTAGTTCAGAACATGTTGGTCAGAAACACCCATTGATTAGCAATGCATGGTAGGGACCCCCCGGGGGAAAAGCTACAAAGAAATGATGTCAGGAGGGAGGAAGACATAAGGTATGTACATAGATCTCATGTGGTCATTCTTCCTAATCAGATGCCTATAAGGTAGAAATACCATAACCCGTGAAAATGAGGTGATTCGCATTGAAGATATGGTCTTACAATCATGAGATAATTTTCCAAGATAGACGAGAAGGATTCATGAAGAATGCAAGTTGTTTCATATTTTTTTTGCCATGTACAAAAAAGTCTACAAATTTCAAAGTGGAAAGTTGTCAAATCCCCTACTCGTTCACTAGATTCTCCCTACAATGAACACGGTAATCCGCATTTCCATACAGAACATCACTTAAACCGGTTAATTCATGAGTGCATTAAACTTGACTCCCATTGGCTACACTAAGTGTACACGCATTGAAGTTGCCGCCTCGCATTGATCGATTTTAGAAATGGCGCTTCACTATTATGACGGCGGTCTAGTGCACGGGTAGAGGGTGGTTAACCGGTTTGGGTATTTCTACCTTATTTGAGTGGTGTAAGCTATGATCGGGGAGAACTAGCAGTTAGTTACAAATGAATTGGTTGAGTTTGAGAAATAACCGGATGAAGTTCAAGACAATAGGAAAATTACCAATCATTTTAGATGAATTTATAGAATATACCCCAATTCAATAAAGGAAAATTGGAGGATGTCAACATGTAACCGGTTGGACTTGCAAACACTAGGATCTCAACCGGTTATGCCCAAAAATCTCCCCGATCACTGGTGTAAAGGAAAGGCTTGCTATAAAGAATGGTCACCAAAAAGATCTCTGTTACGATGAGATTAGATTATGTGCTCAAAATATATACATCACTTTAGCTTTGACAATGAACACATTCAAAAGGGTTTATGTATGTGATTCATGAAAGGGCCTAAGAGCAAATTGTTTTTTTTACTGTGAACTCTTACTATAATTTTTGCACATTAGTTCATTTTTGAAACTTGAAACGATGACCTTCATATTTGCAATAGCTATATGGATGAGACATCTCATGAGTTGATCCTCCGGCTAGAGTTGTATGTGGGGTTGGAAGCACTTATGACCACATACATTAATTTCCCAATGAATGAGTTAATATGTTAGTACACACTATAACGTTCTAGCACTAGGCCTTTGTACAAATAGTTGAGCAAGCACAAGCTTACAAGTTTGGTGGGCCAAGGTAAAAGAATTTGGACCCTTTTATGTGCGTAAAATTTGATAGAACTTTGGTTCCACCCTAATTTGGATTGATATTCAAGTTCAAGCCCAAACTTGAACTTGTAGTCTTCGGACTTGGCATGGAACATCCATGACCTGCATGGTGTGTGTGCACGCGTGCGTGTTTTAATTCATTTTTTAGGAGTCAATGTTGCCCCACTATGAATGACATGGACAAAAAACGGGCCATTGAAACATAAACATTGCGCATCCTAAGACCCCACCAACTAGGCAGTGGTATTGGGACTTTTGTTGCAATGGCCAAATTTTCTACTATATTGATTATCCCAATTAATGCGCGTTACTATTTGGAGCTACACAATGCGATAATGTCTAACTCAAGAGTTCGATTTTTATTACTTATGAAAGTTCAATAGGTTGTTCAGATGTGTTACAACTTAAATGACTTGTCTTGGTAAAATATGACATTCTCATTAAATAGTCATAGCATTGCGTAACTCCAAATAGGAACATGCACTACACTATTTATGGTATTTAGTGTCACTTACTATTCAAAGTTATATTGTGCTATAACATTTTACTATAGATCTCATTCTTTTTACCAACAAAGGCTAAATTGGTTGTTTGGACACTATAGATCATTAACATATTTACTTGGTGAAAATTTCCAATAACAATAAAATGTTACAACAATGCGTAACTTTGAATAGTAAGTGACATTAAATACCATAAATGATGTAATTGGGATAATGAGTGTACGTAGTGACATGACTACAAGTTCAAGTCCGGGCTTGAACTTAATAATCAATCTCAAAAAAGAGGGACCACCATTGAGACAAAGCTCCACCATTTTAGGCACATGTAAGAGTCTACTTCTTTTACTTTGGCCCAACAAATTTGGCAAGCTTTAGATTGAGCTGAAGTTGTGTGTGACCATTGACAACCCCATATTACTACTATAGTTCAAAGGGATTTCGGTTCACAACACTTGTGGAGGGTGGTAAACCAACCCTCCTACATGTTTGTGGAAAACTCTTCCCAATTTGAACGTAGTAGACCAATTTGGGATCTTTGACCCAATGCATGGTAACTAAAGTTGTCCATAATTATTAGTGTTTGGGCTCTCGTAACAATTAAAACCATTGACAAGTCTTTTCACTCTCCCCTCTTGGAACATTTACTTGATGTTGAAAAGCAAGATGTGGATGTCACATTTGGGGTGATTGTTCACAACACCCATCAAGTGAAAGGCGTATGGGGGAGGGGGAAGGTGAAAATGTTGATTACTATTTGTTACATAATCATATTTGACTATTTAAAGCTATGAAACCACTAAATCATGGATCCCAATTTAGTCTAGTGAACTCAAATTGAGATGAATCAACAACCAAACTATAGGGGGCATGTTGGATGTTTACTGTTGGCCCCCTTAGTAGATGTTAGGAAACCAATGATCACAGTTGTAAATAATATGGTTCAAATCATGCTCGTCAAGGATATTCAATTAGCATTTCATAGGTGAATTTCCACGATACCTACTGAGGGGAGGACACACCGGGTGAGGGGAGGGTGAAAATGTTGATTATTATTGTACAACCTTAACTTTATTGTTTAAATCTAGTTTCCCCCCAAAACATGGTTTGAAAATAGGGCATAGAAACTCCAAATTAAACCATTGTAGTGAGCTTAACCCCTAAAGACTGATATACACGTTTTTTTTGTCCAGGCAATTGCTACTGCTCAACAATGCCAACATATGTAATCATCTTATGATTTTGGACACGTATATGGTTGAAATTTTGTTTGAAAAATCTAACCTAAAAAAAACCTTCCATCCAAACAATCATATCCACCATACGAGATGCCGATTTTCATTAGTGGACATCTGAATGAGACCAAAATGTTTTAAATGATATTGCTTCAACTTGTAGGGATGAATCGGGTCTCTCTAAATACCCCGACGAGCACTTGTCAGGGTGGCGGGTAGGGGCAACACCGAAAAAGCCAGAGTCTCAGGCCCCCGACCCTGGCATAACCCATGCCCGGTCTCCAGCTTGGCCCCTTGCCCGGCCTCTAGCCTGGCCCTTCCTGCCCCGCCCTTCCCGCCCCGCCCTCCACCTCCACTAGCGTCTCGCCCTTCTTTTGATTTTTTTGGTTTTGCTTTGCCCACGGCCGTTGCAATGAAGCGAGGAGCTTTGGCGTGGTTGTCAAAGACATGGCGGTGGCCAAGCATATGCACTAGATTTTGGGTTTGAGGGCGTAGGACAGGGCCGGGGGGCAGGAAGGACCAGGCTGTACAAAGATAGGTGGGAAGAAAAGTAATATTTGGACTATGAAGGGCACATTATAGAAATGTTGTGTCCATTGTTTTTAGGCTAGACATTACAGGGCAGAGCATGTTAAGGTAGACTAGAAATATATAGGACATAACATGATAGTACAGGAGATATGATATGATTGAATTTGCCATGGCATGTGAAAACAAAGTAGAAAATTATTCACACAACCTGATAATATTATCTAATAAATCATTTTACAAAAGAAAATATTGTAAAATGGTTACAATACAAAATATTACAAGTTGCATCAATCCATTTATTGTCCACAAAACTAGATATCTGTCATAAGTCTCAACATCTATCCTAAGCACTTGTTCAAACATATGATAAAACCCAAGATCTAGTGCATATGCCTGGCCACATGCTCTAAAAATATTTCCTTTATTTGGATCCATTGCAATTCATTGGAGCAATGCCATGTCCTACGCCATCAAACCCAAAATCTAATGCATATGCCTAGTCACATGCTCTAAAATTATTTCCCTCATTTGGATCCATTGCATTCATTAGAGTAACGTCCTGTCCTATGCCATCAAACCCAAGATCTAATGCATATGTCTGGCCACATGCTCTGAAATTGTTTCTTCTCTTGGATCCATTGCATTCCTTGGAGCAACGCCCTGTCCTATGCCATCAAACCCAATATCTAATGCATATGCCTGACCACATGCTTTGTTTCCCTCTCTTGGATTCATGGTATTCCTTGGAGCAGCGCCCTGTCCTACGCCCCCAGATCCAAGATCCAGTCCATGTGCTTCGCCGCCGCCATGAAATTGTTTCCCTCTCTTGGATCCATTGCATTCTTGGGAGCAGCGCCTTGTCCTACGCCCTCAAACCCAAGATCTAGTGCATATGCTTGGCCGTTGCCATGTCCTTGACAACCACGCCAAAGCTCCTCGCTTCGTTGCAACCGCCGTGGGCAAAGCAAAACCCAAAAAAATCAAAAGAAGGGCGAGACGCTAGTGGAGATGGAAGGTGGCCAGGTGGAGGGTGGGGCGGGAAAGGCGGGGCAGGAAGGGCCAGGCTGGAGACCGGGCGGGGGTTATGCCATGGTCGGGGGGATTAGGGGGTCGGGGGCCTGAGGCTCTGGCTTTTTCGGTGCTACCCCTACCCGCCACCTTGACAAGTGCAACGCTCGTTGGGGGTATTTAGAGAGACCTGGGATGAATCAGGCAATTGATATCATACGGGATCAGTTTGACTTAACCCCTCGGGTGCTGCTAAGAAACCAAGCCGCAAGTGTTTCATGGGGTCTGGACCAAAGGGGGCCGAGACATGATGAAACGATGTCAGATGCCAGGCATATATCTAATTAAGTTGTTTACTACAATATCATCCCAAGCAGTGTTCAAGATTGAAGCCCTCATATGAGTTTCATTTGGAAGGGCCCTCGAATTCAGCCCTTTGGTTGAAGGGCTGGTTCAAATCCAAGATGTCAATCCAAGAATATAGAAATGGAATACAAAACTCATATTAAACTTGTGCATGAATTATATGGTACATGTTTCTAGTACAATGTGAAGAATTAAGAATCAACCATCCTACTCCACTTCTTGTAGTGACAATGCCCTACGCTTGTTAGTTCTTGTGACATGTAGATTATATTGAGGACTTCTAGTGATGTCTTCATTTTCAATTTGGGGTTGCGTTTTGAAGGGCTATTTTGAGAGAGGTATATTTTGAAGGGCCAAATCACGTTTGAAGGGCATTGAAGACTTCGATCTTGAACACTGATCCCAAGCACAGAAACACGGAACAGGGACGCTGGCGGCTGCAAGGGAAGGGGAGCAGAAGCTGTGAGGCTCGGCTGACTGCAGGTTTTGGCAGGCACGCACTTGGAAGAACTCCACATCATCTGCACCTGGACCCCTTGGTATCGCGATCACCAAGGTAAAAGGTGATATACACCCTAGCCTCCATGACATCACCCTCCTTCTCTTATATCCCGAAACTCTAGGGAATGGATGTTCTCAGTTTAAATCTCCCGCCTTGTTGTCATATTTCCCTCCCACATATCAAAAGGTTTTGACATTAAGTACTCCACCAATGAATGCAAACCACATGCTCGCATGCATCTCGTTGTTATCATTGTAATGATTGCAATGTTGACGTTGTGTTATTCCATAACGTCACATGCTACACTAATTCTCTTGTATCACGCATCCATAAAACACTACATATCTCCTTAATATCATGTGCACCATGGTTTCCACATGCGTGATATTGGGGAGGTTAGAGTGTAATAGACTTGCTTGAGGGCCCGGTTCACATGGGGTCCCAAGTCCTAAGTCCCAACTATGACATGGATACCTACATGGCAATGCAACACTTTTTGAAGATGAGGCTTGGGACTTGTGTTGCAAGTTGGGTCAAACAAAAAACTAACCCAACTCTCAACCCAAGTCCCGTGGATATTTTTACATAAAATAATCAAAGATCCACCTTTAATGATATTTAACCATATTTTACTGGTTACTTGAGGCTCACAAGTTAGGACTTGGCCTCTATGTTGGGACTTGCTAACTTGAGTGGGACTTGGGATCCCGTGTGAAGCGGCCTTGAGTTGTCACCTCACCTTGGGTAAAGAAGGGCAGCTGAAAGCAGTGATCGGGGAGATTTTTGGGCATAATCGGTTGAGATTCTAGTGTTTGCAAGTCCAACCGGTTACATGTTGACATCCTCCGGTTTTCCTTTATTAAATTGGGGTATATTCTATAAATTCCTCTAAAATGATCGGTAATTTTCCTGCAGTCTTGAACTTCAACCGGTTATTTCTCAAACTCAACCGGTTCATTTGTAACTAACTGCCGGTTCTCTCCGATCATAGGCTGAAAGAGGCCCCTCCGCCTTGCTCGCCGACAGCACGCCACTGGCCACTCCCTCGACCTACTCCCTTGCCTGAAACCTCTCCCGCCGACTCCTGCAGCTTCCCAGCAAACACACCAACCAACAACAGGGTTGACAATGGAAAGTTCATTAGAGAGTACATTACTACCTTAATTACTCCTTACGTCAGGTCAGGCCCCAATCACACCAACGTTTCCGTCCGGTGGTAGCCGTGAAATTGCTTGCTGGCCGTGGGTTATGTTGAGAAATAGATGTTTGCTCACCACTTTTCATACTATTACAGTCGGAGGAGATGCCGACCGATGGTGCCAGAAGTGGCTGGCGTGATCAGCCCCTGATGAGACAGATACTTATAACCTACTTGCTGCCTGCCGCTGGACTCGCTCAATGTCGTTAGCAATGACGAGGAGGAGAAGGATCAAGTTAGGTACTGCAGTTCTGTTGTAAGTACGTATGGAGTTTCTGGATCCAAGCTAGCTTAGAAGTACTTGTGAGTCTAGTTATTGGTTCATGTTTTCTCATGGGATAATCAAGTTGTAGCTGTATGTACTGCTTTTGTGGCGGTGGAACTATGTAGTCTAAGGACGCTGCAAAGGACGAGAAGGTTTGGATCAGGTTGCCCAAGTTTTTTGCTCTCAGAGATGGGCATTGCTGGCGACGGAGAACAATGTTGACGTGAAACATCCAGTTTTTCTTCGATTTTGGGTAGTTGATGAGGATCAGAGTTGGTTACTATCATGCGTGCACACTACTGTACTGTGATCGACTTAAACCCCTTTTTTTGATTTTAATTTTTTTTTGTTTGGTTTTGGTTGGGGATGCTGACTTCCATTACACCAGCTGTGCGGACTCTTGATGAAGTTTCCCACGAAACCTGGTGTTCAACTGAATGGGGAGCAGGCTGCTAGAGCGTGGACTTCCAGGTTCATATTCATGGTCGGAATTCTCCCGGGGCAAAGAAGACTCGAATGATACTGTTTGAGAAGATTGTACTCTAGTGCTCGGACCTTGGTGTTGAGGCGATCGGTGGATCAAAAAGGTTGGGCTGGAAAATCAACGACCCTACTTATACGGGTAATGCAATCTGGCTGTTTATGCGGAGTCGGGGTGAATCTTTATTGTCATCATATTGTTAGTTCCCCCGCCCCACTATCCTCAACTATGCAGTTTTCTGTGCAAGGCATTCCGCTGCAATTGGGTCCAAGAACTGGGCGCCAGGGGCACCAGAAAGGCATGGCAAACTATTAAGGAGGGCGCACATTTGCAATGACAGTTTCATTTTAAGGCTGATCTGGAACCGGGTTTTATGAATGTGCGCCTGCAGATCGATTTGCAGACAGAGATGACTGCTGCGTCCTGAACGATTGGGTGGAAGTCTGGGAATTAGGCAGGGATTTGGAAGCTACCGAGAGGCGGAGCAGCAATCAAAGTTACTTATTAGGTTGGAAATGGGGACGAAGAGGACGAGCATCGTAGCCCTGATCCTTTCGCTTATAATATCTACAACGACATTGATCCCTCAGGTGTGTGTCACGGCGCAGAGTTACAACGATGCTGTGGCATACTTGAACACGGTTGAGGAGGAGGTGATGACAGTCGCCGCCAAAGCCACTCAAAATTTTGTTGCCACATGTGGTACGTTAATCCCACACCGGTTCATTGTGCGACATACACACATAAGTGATATTGCAGCCTGGCTCAACACAATATGTCGGTTTTACAAATATCATATGTTTCGTTAGTATCTCTGAAAGTAATATAACTCACAGCGCATTATTATATCACTTGACAAACCCCAAATCTTCCTACTTAAATGCTCTTGCATAAGAGAAGGATATGAATATTCACTAACCTGTTTCTCTCAAGTCGACTCTCCTATTGTTTGGCCTGAGCCCTTCCGTTCCGGTTTTCTCAGAGCCTCTCAGCCAAAACAGGTCAATGTGGCATGATTCTCAAACTTGAAAACAAAGAAATCCAGTATGCAACCTTCGCAATCACACACCCTCAAAAAAATTTGGTTAAAGAAAAATTAATCTTGGCAGCAAGGCCTCGACTCTCTACGTGTTACTACCTTACATCTTGACACGATGTCTATCCTGTTTGAATTAATGTATCGATGCGTGCAGAGAGCACCATATCTGCACAATGAACTAGAAAATTTCGGAAGACCTAAAAAAATGTACATACACTAGAGAATTATGGCAAGGATTCTTTGGTTTGATATCGCACCTTTGTGTGGGACTCTGCCAGCTCTGTTGCTTAGATGCTCCATTTAGAAAGTAGAGTATATTTCTCCAATATATATGTGGAGAGTACATGTGGCTTTTAAGTTCGGAGCCTCTTCGAAACTGGTACTTAGGGCTTTCTTTTAAATGAAGTGGAGAAAATTTTGTGTAGTACATTAATTATGCAAAGCATTCTACCGCCTGATTCTAAACCATGGTTACAGTGACAGTGGGACAACAAATAGTGGGTTTTATCAGAGAGTCATTGTATAAGTTAGCTTAGAAGATCAGAAGTCGAACCATCAAGTTCTCCACCTGGCTCTCTAAGATAGATGTACCTGATTCGGATACTTTTCTCTCTACATCCACTTCTAGTAAGATACGAAACATGCAATTAGTGCGAGTTGATTAGCAAATGCAAATTGTGCCCGTAGCCATTTGCCTTATAATTTTTGGAGCTCACATGAATATCTTATTCATTATAAAGTGAAGATGCTTGTGCTCATGAAATGGTCATATAGGTCCCCTAACCATGTTGACTTATTGGGCCTGAAATAGTTAGCAAATTCTGAGTACACAGTCCAATCTTTTTAAACATGTCTTTTTGGTGTCCGTTCTTAGATCCAATCCTAACCACATACCGCTTAAATATAGGTGTTCAAAATTATTGTTGTGTTGGAATTAGGCACGTCTACCTTAGATTATCCTTCAGGAAAAGTCTTTCAGATTATTGCAGTAAGGTAGCTGAATTACTGATCTCTATGTTAGTGATATTTTGTATCTGGATGCAGACTTAGTGGCTTCATGTCCGAGTAGTTGCTCAAGGAAGGCATGTGATCCGTTGGAAGGAGACATGGCATTGCTCACTTGCAAGAGCGTTGCCTTGAATCCAACCTGCTATGGACCAAACGGAACCTCGGGTTGCACCGAGCTGCCAGTCAGTCTTTCTAAGAGCTATGTGAGGTGAATTAATCTTCCCACCACCCTCATGTTAATGCAAGCTCAGACTCCCCCACTTGCAGATATTGCACTGATGTGCAATCACAATCAGCATTTGGATACTTCTTGTGTATTTTCTATTCCAGGAGATGTTGGTGACAGAGGCTGTCAATCTCATCACTGAAAAAAAACTTACAATCTTAGAGCAACTCCTGTGGTCACTTGCAGATGTTGCTGTGATGTGCAATCATCATTAGTATTTGGATGCTCTTTTTTTTCTTCCTTTTTTTTCCTTTTTTCTTTTCTATTCTAGGAGATGTTGGTGACAGAGGCTATCAATTTTATCACTGAAAAAAATATTACAATCACGGAGCAACTCCTGTCATCACTTGCAGATATTGCACTGATGTGCAAACACAATTAGCATTTGGATATTTATTGTAAATTTATTACATACCAGGAGATGTTGGTGGCAGAGGCTGTCAATTCTAATACTGAAACAAATCACAATCTTAGAGCAACTCTTATGGTCAGTTCAAAATGGTTTTCGAAATTAATGGCTTTTGAAGTTTTTGGGCCATTGTCACAGGCTCCACCCACCCATACAGTCCACATAAATCATACATCTCCACTGGCCACCAAATATTGAGAGAAAGACAACCTTCTAAAGTCCTCATTCACTCAAGTTTGATGGTGGGTACGGGTTTCAAGGGTTGCCTCTCTCAATAATTGATGGATAATTATTTGATTGTTTTGTGTGTATATATATATATGGACTTTATGGGTGGGAATAGTATGCAACTTTGCTCCAAAAATACCTAGAAAGTTGATTATTTTACATGGATTGTTGGAGACCTTCTTAGACTTATTTGGTGGTCAAGAAACAACATTTGAATGATTTTGTAGAATCTATTTCTCTAGATAGCCAAGGTAACAAATTTTTCTTGAGTGAGGGTTAAAGTGGACACTCTTAGAGTACTAAATCCAAATGTAAATGTATTTGGTTGCAGGCTGTCAAGCCCATCCAATGTGACTGTGGTAGCAGCAGCCAACTACACAATATGTAGCCAACGGATGCTTGACCCCACATTTATCAACATCTCAAATAGTCATAACAATAATACCAACTTGACTACTTGGGTCTACTTCGGCTCAGTGGAAGGCGTTGAACGTTCATTTCCCGGTCGTGTAAGCTTTCCAACCACCTTGAACTCACGACATAACTTCCAAATTTCTAAGACGACTCCACTTGTCAAATTCAATAATAGATCCTTCAACCACATCAAAGAATTTGTAACAAAGCCCTAATAATATCGATCTCAAAAACATCCTCATTTTTATGTGATGACTTGTGTTTCAGGACTCACCAATGACATACTGCACCTTTGAGCCAAGAAAACGTCCATGGTAAGTTGACAACGACGCCTGCAATTCAATTGCTTCTTGACATAAATAGTAAATTATATATATATATATATATATATATATTGACCTCTCAATTTCTTATATCAAGAATTGCACAACATTACGAACTAGGTAATGGATGTAGGGAGTCCTGTCATGGCATGTTTTAGGCACCCAAACTACCAAGCTATGGTAGAGCTGACGTAAGTATTGGGTGCCAACCACAGCAGGATGACAAGTGCCCATCACCAGACGTAGTGGTCAGGTGGCAGAGACATCAATGGCACATCAATGCCTCTCATGCCCAATCAATACTAGACAAGTCACAAATTTTGCTTGGCCTGATCTTTATGAAGTTGCTGTGAAGTCTGGGCCACCCTCTTCGATATTGATTCGATGCTAATCCTTTCTCCATGCCACAGGTATGTAGGTGCCACCGCTGTGAAAAAGGATCTCGTCATACTCCTGGATGGTGGCAACTCTATGGGCGATACCCTTCCTGCAGACATTTTTGCCTCTGAAAACAAGTTCAATGCTGCCGTCAACATGATCACGGAGTTACTGGACACTTTGACTTATGGCGATCGTGTCTCTGTGCTCAAATTTACAAGCGACTCTACCGCAACCCTTGTGGGGAACACGGTATGTGCAGTACTGTCTCATCAAAAACATGTCTCAGGATGTCATTATTGATAACTCTTGAAAAGATTGTGTATGTTGCATGTCTAGTAAATCCACATCATAATGTTCTCCGCAACATCTTACTAGCTTTGTGAGCATTGAATTCTTACATAAGGTCAGTGGGCCCAAAGTGGACATTTATTAAAATATTTCGCCCACTTCTCCTAGTAGGGCATTAGACACAAGATAATAAGCAAATCCAAACTGAGCGCGTAGCCATTTTCCTCAAAATTATCAGAATGCATATGCTTATCTCATGTATTATAAAAACGAAGAATTTTTCTTACATGATCATATAGCCCTTGCCCCCCTAATTTTTGCCTACTAGACTACTTAACAAGTTTTTGAGCACGTAGTCCAATCTTGTTTAAACACATATGTGTTCCTATATCCTCATCTTATCACATGGCATCCACCCTAGATTTAGGTGTCTTTATTAAGATGAGTGACCACATTGATAATCCCACTTAAGGTAGACGTCTCTAAGTCGAACACAACAATAATTTGAATATCTATATTTGAGTGGTATGTAGTTAGGTGTGGGTCTAAAAACTTGCACCAAAAAGAGATGTGTTTAAGAAAGATCAGACTACGCGCTCAAAATATGCTAACCATTATAGACTTGATAGTCAACATGGTTGGGGGGACCTATATGACCACTTAATGAGCACAAGAATCTCCACTTTGATATTCATGCATACGAGCTCTAAAGATTATGAGGCAATGGCTATGGGCACGATTTGGATTTGCTAATCATCTTGGCGCACTAATTATGGTTTTCATATTCTACAAGAAACTGTGGGTGTGGAGAGAAAAGTATTTGTCTAAGGCATGTCTACCTTACCTTACGAGAGATTCTGATGCATTCTTCATGCTGCATCATGCAGATGACGGCGACCGGCAACGCTTCTGATTCCGACCTTCAGCCTCTGAAAAACGCACTGAGCTTATCGTCAGCTGACACAAAGCAAGGCTCCTCCAATTTGGAAGCTGCGTTCCAAATGGCAAACCAGACATTTGCTCCAAACACGAACAATCTGAAAATCATCCTGGTCATCACGGACGGCCAATTTGCGAACTCTAACTTACTCTCGACCGTGAAGCCCGTGCTTGATAGCCTCGTGTTACAAAAGGTGTTGGTGCTTCTGTACAGTTTTGACCGCACAGCAGGACCCAGTGCCGCACTGTCCCAGGTGGCCTGTTATGTGAATGGCACATACGAGCGAGTGGAGACGACGGTGGATAATCCTCTGTGGACGCTGAGATCCTATTTTGGGATTATTGCCTACTGGCGCCTGGCAGTCAATAAGTTCAAACCCTACTGGAGTAAACCTTATCTGGACACGAACAGCCTTGGAATGGTGATAACAGCTGCATACCCAACCTTTGCTCCGGACAACTACACATTGATAGGTGTGGTGGGCTATGATATTAACCTGAACGAGATGGGAAGCATTGCTGCTACAGACTTCTCAGCAGCCTTGGTTGGTCGAGCTAGTTCGGATCCCAATGGCATTGTCGTCAACCCAGTTGCATTGCCGTGTAATGTGAGCCTCTCTAACTTAGCATTTATTGTCTTCTTGGTCACTTTGGTTTGAGGTAAGACATGCCTAAATTGAACATAGCAGTAGTATGGAAACTTATATTTGAGTAGTATGTGGTTAGGTGTGGGTTTAAGAATGGATACCAAAGAGACGTACATGTTTAAAATAAATTGGATTAAGTGTTCAAAATATGTTCATCATTCTAGGTTCACTAGTCAACATGATTAGGGGCGCCAATATGACCACTTAATGAACATGAATGTCTTCACTTTAATAATGAATAAGATATTCATATGAGCGCCAAATTTTTTGAGACAAATGACTATGGGCAAGATTTGGATTTGCTACTCATCTTGCACTAATTGAGTGTTTCATATCCTACAAGAAATGGGTGCAAAGAGAAAAGTATCCGAATAACACATGTCTACCTTCCATCAAGTTCTCCACCACACAACGTACACCATACGGACTCTTTGTGCTTTTCAGTCTTAATATAGACATACTATGTGAGTGGAGTTCTTGGTGAGTGGGTCTATTTCGGGCACTTACCTTAAAAAAAACACCCAAATTTGATAGACGTGTCATGATTTGGTGTGGAAATTGGAAAAATACATGTTTAAAGATGTTGGACTACGTGCTCAAGAGTTGTTAACTATTTTAAGCTCAATTGTCAAATAATTGGTGAGAACCTATATGGTCATTTAAGAAAGAAAATCCTCAATTTGACAATGAATAATATATTTACATGCACTCCAGAATATATGAGGACAATGGCTACATTGTCAACTTGGATCTGCTAGTCATATTGTACTTATTGCATGTTTAATATCCTAGGAGAAGTGGGATAATCAGAAATACAAAGTTTCCGTTTTAGGCCCACTTCCCTTATTGATGCCTTTCTGCATGAACTTTGGTGCCTGCTAACAAGCCGGGCAACCTCACAGTCCTTTGGTCGAGCATTTACTCGTCCCCATTAAGAGACACTTCTATTAATGGGATAGGTCTAAGTGGAAAAGCATAAGAGATTCTTCATACATTCAGCTATAATGTTGTTTTCTCAGCATCAAATACTCATTGTTGGAAGGGTGTATATATAAATATTTAACACACCACTAAACTGCCATGTGTGGTGTCCATTACAGATTCAACCCTCAAATTTGAGCTATTGTCCCAATGTTGTGCCCCCTGCCAACCCTTTGTGCATATCGAATGACACGAGCAACACTTCGTTCGAAGACCGGGTGTGCACTTGCGCACCTCAATGCCACGCTCCGCCAACCCTTGCTCCGCCCACTTCGGTTTCACCGGTAGTAATTGGTGTGGTGGGAGGTGGTGGGGGAGCCCTCCTGGTGGCCATTATCATCACGACGGTTCTCTGTTGTTGGTGCTATAAACGTAGGAAGTTCAACCAAATGGTTGTTGACCAAAAGACTTCTGTTGTGGAGCCTTTGAATTCAGGCTCACCGAATTCCACCTCCACAAAGTCCACAAAGACGTCACAGAAGAGCATAAAGACAAACTATAACACGACATCTCAGGAGGTTGATGGTCCCTCCTCGGTCGTGTCCACAACCGGGTCTAAGGCTTCTGATGGGTATGTGTTTCTCCAATTTGAAATTAACCCTGCCCGAGTGATGTCCATGCTCTTTTGCATTGCTAGAGTAGTAACTGAGTAATGTCTCTATTGTAAATAAGTTATATCACATCCTGTGCTTGACAAGGTATAAACCCATAACAAAAGAAATGTTATAATTATCGCCTTTTTCCATGAAGAAGCCAAAATTGTAATAACAAGTGCAGCATAATTGCCACTTTGACATATAAAACATTACGGCTTAAGTATGAGCAGCTACATTAGTAAGGTCACTGTGGAATGGTTAAGTGATAGCATTGAGGGGTGTCTATTAGACTCGAATAAATGACCTGCTTATGCTTCAAGTAGGAAGTTCACTAGATATGTAATGAAAGTCACTATGTTCTGGCTAGTAATAACCTTGCTCATGGTACACACAAGTAGAACGATCGATATGTAACAGAACTTCCTAACGCAGTTAGACTAAGGGCTAGAGGCCAACCGCCAAAGCGGATGTAATGACATGCCTTAAGTTATGGCCCGAATAAATTATTGCTGGCGACTAAACTTGGTGATATGATGGCTTTTCTTTAAACCAAATCAGGCAAACGCTGAGAGGATCCAAAACTTTGAAAGCTCCTGCGTGGCCAGAGGGTGGTCAAAGTTTGAGCAGAGATTTACGGTGCTTCTCGCACGAAGAATTGAGCTCCGCTACGGGCAACTGGTCGAATGAATCCATATTAGGGCAAGGAGCCTGCGGGAATGTGTACAGGGGGGAACTCGACGGATTGGTTATGGCCATCAAAAAACCTCATGAGGGGGTCGAAGTCGCGAGCGGCACGTTCGACCGGGAACTGGAGCTGCTGTCGAAGCTCAACCACAGATGCCTGGTGCGGCTACTCGGGTACTGTGAAGACGAGAGGGTCCTCGTGTACGAGTTTATGGAGAATGGCACGTTGGAGGATTGTTTGCACCGGAACTTCCTGGGGAGGATCCTCACGTGGGAGGAGAGGTTGAAAATCGCGGTGGGAGCGTCCCGGGGCCTTGAATACCTGCACGACTTTGCGGTGAATAAAATCATTCACGGGGACGTGAAACCGGCCAACATTTTGTTAGACGAAAGGCTTGAGGCCCATATCTCGGACTTTGGGCTTTCCCTGTGGCACAATGACCAGCAGGCGTCGTGCCTGTGGGCGAGCCGCATGGGAGGCACACCTGGCTACTTTGACCCCGAGTTTGCGAGCTTAGGCGCGTCCACGGCTGGCAGCGACGTGTACAGCTTCGGGGTCGTGTTGCTGGAGATTTTGAGTGGGCGGAAGGTGATTCAGGAGTCCATGAACATCACCAACTGGGCCGCGAAGCTTTACGAGTCCGACGCGTCCCAGATCCTGGATCCGAATCTGGAACGGCCGAGCGCCATCGACTCGTTCGAAGGGATCATCAAACTCGCGCTGCAGTGTGTGCAGCCGGAGAATCGGTATCGCCCCCGGATGAAGGACGTGGCAACCTATTTGGATAGCGTGTTGTCCGAGTGGCAGAAATCGAGCCAGGCTACGCCCACCCCCCGCCATCCGAGCCGACGCAACCACCCACACGCGCGGCCCTTGTCGCAATCTTCATTTGAAGATCAGTCTTATTCGAATCCGTGAGGATGTTCAAGGATAGAAGATGGGTAGCTGAAGAGGGCGTTCGTAAATTTATAGAGGGTCTGGGAACGAGGGCGGGAGGCACCTTAGTGAGTCCCCGACTCGAAATTCGAGGGCGCTCAAGGCAGCTGATCTTTTGAGCCCGGCCTGAAAGTCAGGCGTTTGTTTCTCCGTGGATGTCCATTATTTGCCCACTAACGTTCCTTCCGTCTCCCAAAGTTCCTGAAAAATCAAAGAGCAAATCCAACCATGTTTCTACGAATAGGAGAAAGTTAGTTGAAGAGCACGTTCGTGGATTAGAGGATCCTGGAACGAACGAGGACGTGTCAAGGATTGTTAAATATTTTGTAACCCGGGAAGACGGCAAGGCCCCAGTGAAGTTACTGGACATAACCCATTTGAGTGCTCTCCCTTTGAGCCCTGTGATCGTGGAGATCAACGACCTCCATGGAATCATGGCCGGGGAAGTCACCCTCCAATCTGGGAATGCCACCTCAGGTGTCCGATGGTGATGACGTGTAACTTAGTTCTGGCATATCAAATGCTCACTCATAGTCGAGACGCATACTGATTCCTCGTGGTGAAGTATTACCACGAAATTCAGCTCCATCTCATGATGATTTGTCTGTTGTCAAGCACAGGGCAAAGTGATCAGCCCTCATTCTTCCTTGATGTAGAGTTGCAGGCAGGATTAACGAGGTCAAACAGCTAGCTAGGTTAATGGGAAAGTAGAACTTGAAGTTATCTGTACTCGCCTTGTTCAGGGTGGAGAGCTATATTTAGAAATCCGAGTAGTGTACTTTCAACTAGGTTAGACAATTACTGGTATGGACAGCAGTCTTCAGTACAAGCATGGAGCATTTGTAGTTGTAGTTCTATAATCTGATATAAAACTCAAAGAATCGCAATCTGCTGTGACCTTGCAAATTACAACTGGGGCGCTGAGTGATTTGGTGGTGGCAGAGGCCAATTAAAGTAAATATGGGGCCTGCTGTCAACTTTGGGGTACCAATGGATAAGGCCCCTTTCTAATAGAGCTCAATGCTGCATACTTTGAGAATTTGATACTTGGATTTGACAACCTTTAATCTGCAGCTCATATTACATCCTCAAGGTTTCAAAATTTTGATCAAGTGTAAAGTAGCCATGCTCAAAGAGAGATAGGTATCAAGGAGGGAGTGGTACTAACCACAGGAGAATTCCTCCCTGCTCATTCAAAACAACACAAGCAAAAGATCATTGCCCAACCACAACAGCTCGACTATCAAGACCAGTCATGATAAACTACCGTGGTAAGCTAGTGTTCCTTGAAAGAATATTTTCAATAGTCCACTCAAGAATGCTGTCACTAAAAGGAATTTGATTAGAAGTCTAATGACCAACCGTAAATCTCCTGCTAACTTATGCTCTGAAGAGCAAAAGAAATGTGTACTAGTACTGAGAAGTTCATTAACATATAGATACAAGGATGAGAAACAAAGATGGTCATTGTCAGCTTACAAACACACATTGACAGTTTTATGTTGGTTAATAATCACGTTCTGAATTTCTGTCTCAAGCAAATATAAAGAAATGAAAACGCAAGAACTGTTTTGATGCCGCACAATTGATTGTGGTACATTGTTATTTCAAATACTAGTTTATATTTGTTTACAGAGTTTATGCCCCCTTCCCACCTGACTTTAGCTAAGACCCAAAGTATTTCCTAAAAACCGGGTAAAGCTCCCTCGGTTATAGCGGAGGCATCCGGCTATCCCAATGCACCTACGAGAACTTGCTCCGGAGATTTTCAAGTAGGTTTTAGTTAAGTAGCTTTCACACATGTTCATTGTTTTATCTACCAAGCAATAAATGTTGGGTAGTTTTTGTCCCATCCCCAAATGCCTTACTACTCACCTATCTTACCATCGGTTTTTGTTAATGAAGCTCCTTGTGCCCTCATAGCTAAGACTAAAAAGCAACCAATCACAAGGGCGGGAGGCGACACTTTTAAAGGTCCTATATTCTTGCCTCATGTCTAGGTACCGATGGGAGGGTCGGTGCTTGAGGCTTAAAACCTCCACTTTTAAGCCATGCCACATCATTTGCCAACTAGGCTCGGCACTAGATAATGTCAATGGTGTGAAGGCCGGGTTGTTAGAACCAACTTTTAGTCTTAGCTAAAGTCAGGTGGGAAGGGGGCATAGTCATCTAGCAGAACCAGAAAGTTCTGCAGAGAGATGATCAAGTGGGTTTATTAGGGATTCGAGTAGGTCGTGGATATCATGAACAGGTAGGAAGATGCAGTGTCAATCGAATATTCATCAAGGTCTTACTATCAAATCTGCATCCACCTCACGTAAAGCCAACCTTGAAGCATACCGGAAATGATGCCTTGATTCATTTGTATTACATACATTCAGTCAGCCTCAAGTCATGCGTGACAATATGTAACCCATCCTACAGAGCCTGTCATGACCTGCCTGCTATCTGAGAAGCACACAGCACGACTATATGTGCATGACCCTGGAAAAATCGAAAAATTAGAACATGAAAGTGAAATTTATATCAGTATGCAGAGTAGCCAGACATCAAGAATAATTTCATCAGAGTGATTCACCTTCACCCTTGAAATTTAGTTTATATACAACTTCATTGCCCCACTTTGCTTACCTTGTTCTATCATTTTAATGATCAAAATTAGCAGGGTATTATTTTGGATGAGAAAATGGACACGAGCAGATCCAATCCTTGGAAACATGGAGAGCTTTCCATGACCGGAGTGCCATATCATACAGCACAAGCCTGGCAAGACCGGAGTTCTCAGGAAAGCCGTGGTGAGACAAAAGAATGTACTGCTTACAGTAGGAGGTTTTGATGCCTTGTTTCGTCATGGGAGGATTCAGAAACCCTTGCAAGCCGTAAGGCTCAAGGAACCATTCCAAAATACTTGCTGGCATGCAATCCACTTCAACCCATTCATAGCCCGTCTGCTCAAACACCCAGACGCGCCGGTACTCATACTCCAACCAATTCAAGACCGGCCTGGCTGGAATGGCGGGCATGGGTGGCATGTCGGGCCGCACTTCGATCCACTCGTCGCCGCTCCGCCGATGTCGAAACTGGTTCACCCATTTATGTTCGTGGCTGCAGGTAGTCTCAACTTCTATACCTGTCAACTGGAACTCCCAGACACGAAAGACACTCTTGTCGTCAAGGGTCATGTCGCACAGGATGCTGTTCCACTCGCCAAGCCCTTTCAGACGCGCATTGGCGTGAGGCGCTCGTGCAAGCACGGTCCAAACATCATGTTCGAAATCGTAAGCAAATAAGGGTTGGAGTGTCACGGGGAGCTTAAGAGTCTCCCGCTTGATGTACATGACGCCATCGCAGTAAGCGTGATCCTCTCCGTCGTCGCCCGGTCCGGCAGGGCTATCTGATTTCCGCGTCCATGTGCCAGTCGAGGAATCGTATACATCCGTGATACCCATAAGAGAGTGGTCAATACTACCGTCCTGACCCCAACACACCATCACCTTGTAAGATCCCGTCAGTTTGTCCACCGCTAGCATTGACGAACACGAATACGCAGATAAGCTCGACTTGGACTGCAAGGGAGGCAGCCTGCGGAAGACTTTGGTGTGCATGTTGAAGACTGTGCCCCGAATGCAATTCTCATATGTGCCTGTATACACTATTCCCTGCGCCACCGACGTGCACGGCTGTTGGAACGCAAACGGAGGCAGCGGCTGCAACGCCCATTGCGAGGCGGCCGTCGTAGTATCCTGCACCAGCATCGCTTGATGGCATCCTCGGTCGCCGTGGAGGACAAAATAGGTTTTGGGGAGCGACGTTTTCGACCATTGCTCCAGAAACGAGCGGTTCCATCCTAATGCGTTCCACTTCTTGCACACGCTGAGGGCTCGGTAAAACACATGCAGCGGGAGGTTGGCCACCACCATCTCCTCCACGTTCACAAAGCGATGGAGCTCTCCCCAGAGGGCAGGATCCATCTCATCGTCGACGACGCTAGGGTTGACAGAATACTCTGTTTGTAACACTGGCAATGCTGATGATGCCTTTGCATTAACCATGGTAGCCCATCTGCCCCATTTGCAGTGGAGCTTCTTTTTCTTTGGCTCAGCTTGCTGCTCGCTCGACAATACGGCTTCACTTACAGAGTGCTCATTGGGAGCCAACATCACAACCAGCTGTGCAATTCAAAAGTCGGCACTGCAATGACAAATCGCCAAACTTGTGACATTAGTCATACAACAGTGCAAGACACGCCGAGACACTTCGATGCTGCAAAAGCTACTGTACCAATTCGATTTCTGCTCCTGAAAACAACCCTAATCGCTCACACGAAATCTAGTCCATACTCTCAGTACAGATTGCACGATTGAGATCATTTCCTAGGACTTGTGTGTTGTCATGCCAATTGTGAACACAAAGATTGTTTGCACTGCAACAAGAACTCGATTACACAACCAACCTTGCTGACGACAATCAGTACAGTAGGCTACACCGCATTGTATCACACGGCAAGAAACTTCAACACTGCGACAGCTACTAATTGGAATTCCTTCTACTGAAAAGCCCTAATCTCTAGCATAAAATGCAGTTCAAACTCTCAGTACAGATTGCACAATTGAGATCGTTTCCTATAGCTTGCGTGTTGTCCATGCCAATGGGATACAAAAATTGTCTGCAGAGCAACAACAACTCGGTTACACGGCCAACCGTTCTGACAACAATCAGCACAGTAGGCTACTCAGCATTATACCACAACTCCAATGCTGCAACAGATACTAATTCGATTTCCTATACTGAGAAACCCTAATCGCTTCTTAAAAATCCAAAATTTTAAATATATGTACAGATTGCACACTTCAGATCATTTCCGATGGCTTGCAGATGTCCATGCCAACTTCTGAACGAGCGGCAATGAAATTGGAACCGCCACAGACACAAGTGAGACTACAACACTGTGCTAAGCTCCCAGTACCAAGCTGGATAAGTACACTCGGCGAGAGTAAGAGCAAACTAAATGAGATGTCTAAAAATAACGAAAGAGGTGCACACAGATGGAACATGCATCTTACCTGGTGATAATGTTGAGAAGGAGAAAAAGTCGAGTTGTTGTCGTTGCCTTGCTCCGTGGGACTCTACCATGAATCGAATGACTTTGCCGGCATTTGCTGGATCCTTGGCAACCTATACAGATTCCACAGCAAGAGGTGGAACATCAAACCTTGGAGCTGGAAGGGGAGGCTCAAAAGAAATTAAAGGCTCACGACCACATTGCTGTGATTTACGCATTGGAATGTTTCAAAGTAAAAGAACAAATAAATTAGGGTTAGGTGTTCACATGTCCATTTCAGTTTCCGGTCACACAAGTGGGGCCAAGTCTTCTCCTTTCTTTGCAGATTCCATTCACTGAGTCGGTAACTACAGGAGGCAGACCAGATTTCCCTCAAATGTAAGAAATGTCACACTTGTTGGGCAGAGTTAAATTGAGCACCAACAACTTGGGAAAACTAATGTGAAAAGGAGAACTCACAGCAAAATGCACTCCTACTTCTATAAGCACGCCCCGAACGCAATGTTGACCGATGACGTTGTCCTGCCAATTAATTCAGAGAACAGATGGCCAGCCAATACATCCACCACGTTCCAAGTTTCGTAAGCAAGTAACCAGAACGTGGCCACGAATCCTTGCGTACATCACATCACGAGACATCCTTCTGCTTAAGTCTTAACCCCATCTGAGCTCCCTACATTGCAAACAGGGCTCACAGTTTCCAATAAGATGCATCATTACAGACGTGAACTGCTCACAGCTGCATAGATAGATTGCTTCCGACATCCAAAGGAAAGTCGTGAGGTGATTGCCACAAAGTTTTGTTTTTGTTGCAATCGATTGGTGCTGTACAGTGGCAGCTTCCATTGCACTCGTGTCACTAATTCTAGCAGGTTTGCTACCTTTCCTTCGACTGCTAAACTGAAATTGAGGGGACGTTACTAGTTAAGTTGTGACAATGCAGGAGTGTGAATCAAATGTCCCAAATTGACATGAGCAGCAACAGAATCATCACCGAACAAGAGATTCTGAATAACCAGGAGGCTGAACTTTTACAAACCACTTGTTTCTAACTCGCTACTACAATAATTATGAGAAATACTGTGGGCCACACTCTTGGGCTTATGATTTCCAACAAAAACACCGAGGATAACACTGTGGGTGCACACTATCTATTTATCAACCCACATTATTTAACATCAGAGATCCACATTGTACATAACATTACTCATGCTCAGAGTCCGGGGAGTTCTGTAGAGAAAACGGATAATTTCCTAGCTTCTAGGAGGTGGCTCAGATTTTTCAATTTTTACCCGGAAGTGGGCCTAGAGAGTGCAAATTTGATCAGTTGATATCCCCCATCTCCTAATGTATTTAGACAATTAGCCGACATATTTTTTTCATTTATTCAGTTTCCTAAATGTCTAAAATGGGGCCGGTTTTGTATTTTGGTGGTGGATGTTTATTCCCTCCCCATTTTTTTTCCTTTAAGTTTCATTGTCATTCATTCCCTCTCTTTTTTCCAAGTGTTCAGGGTTAAAGAATGTTGGCATTCACTCTCTATTTTTTTGGTCTAAATAGTATCCTTAGCAAGAGTTGAACTTGGCAAAGCCCCTACCATCTTAGGGCCAAGGATGTAGCCTTCAGAAAATACAAAATCCACAAAGGGTCCAAGTATTTTCCGGAGGCTGGTAAGTATTGAAAGTCACGAAATTTGCGTGCCATTGCCATTAGTATCAACTACCCTAAACAAACAAGACACATCACTCACACTCGGTGTATTAGGAGAATTCAAATAAGAAGAGGGATTAGCATACAAAAAATGATATTACTGTCATTCTTCCAAAGTGGGACAACGTCACTAATAATGTCATCTACCCCCTCATCTAGCCCTTCCAAGACAAAAATTTCTAAAAAGTATATGTTTGGTCGGCCGCCCGCCGTGAAAAATGCCTTTCAATTGGTAATTTGCCGTAGATACTCCTAGGGCAGCTTGCCTAAATGCTGGCATTTTTTTTCCTAATTGGCCCATTTCCGAAAACCTTGATTTTTCTTCCAAAACCCTTTCCTAAACATTTCTATTTCATTTGGAAATTATCAAAATCAACCAGCTAGCTTGTAACTAACTGCCGGCACTCCCCGTTCACTGCTCATGCTAGGGTACATGTTCCCTTTTCTATATGGGGCTATCTATCCTCCACCCAGACACATCCATGGTATCTTGGCTATCAAAATCCGGACTATTCACATGCATTTTTTTACTTGTATAGCTTGTACACTTGGCCCTACACAGCAGGCCGGCAACCAAGTATGGCAGCAACAAGCTTGCCACAATGATTTTGATATTATTTTGGACTCAGTTCCAGTTAGACATTCCCAAAGTTAAGCCTAGCAGTTGGTCCACCTTCACACAATGAGCAATATTGTTCATTGTGTGAAGGTGGCCCAAGATTTCTCGGCACTAAAGGTGCAACACTCCAGTGTTGAGTAATGTTATGTAGGTTTCATTGCTTTTATTGGATTGAAAATAGTGTGCATGTGAAAGTCTTCACAACATTACTATGTACTAATTGGGATAATCAATGTAACGTTGCACGCTATTTTCATGCATCATGGTGTAGATTGTGGGCCACACTATAGGGATGTGAATTGTGTCACACTATACACATGCCCACAATTTTGCCATAATCAATGTAGCTGCCACCCCCGGGCATGAGCATTGTGTGGACAAGTCTTTTGATATACTAATACATCAATGTCATGAAATGGTCAAAACAAATGTCTAGCAAACATGTGATTGATTTTCTACCATTGGTGACAACATTTCTACCAAAAGGAACAGTAATAACAACTTCCAATAATCACCTTAACCATGTGACTTTGCCCAACAACCCATGGTGACCTTGCCAATCATGACTTAAAAAATGAATAGACTTGGTTGTGTGGTGTAGTGTATGTTCTTTTCTTTCCTTTTTGGCTCCATGAGACCAAATTGACCAAAAATTATATGATGATTTTTCTCCTTAAGAACCAAACCTTGAAAAGAAATTTAAAGGGGGGGGGGGGAGGGAGGCAAAAAATTCAATAGAGCAACGTGGTTCGGTTGGTCATTGCCAACTCTGCATCAAATGCCACTATACACAACCTATGCCACCATCAACACATTAGCCTTATTAGTGCCCCTCTATTGACCTAAACCCCAACCTAAAGAAAGAATTGTAGCCTATTGTCAAAAGTGAAATTTGGATAAAACATTATAAAAAGAGGTCAAATGACATTCTTCATTGTGCATTGAAAAGCCAACATGCAAATTCTTCTAAAACCAAAAAATACACTGGTTGAGGTTGATTAAACAATTACATCCCCCATTCAGATAGCTTCAAAGCGTACCTGGTTCACTAGTGTACCCACTGCACCTCATGTCTACACGGCCAAGGGAGTTACATTTACTGGCATCAGATTTTATAATGTTTCGCTCTGTTCAAAACAAATAAACATCTCATGTTTCCGTTTACTCCATATCCACTCCCATTTTTTAGTATTGCAGTTCTTCCACTAGACATCTCATTACTGAAAAATGCAATTACACACTCTTATCAAAGCTCAATCAGTTGTCAATGGTTGAACTGTATCCTAAATGAGCATATTAGGTCACCTTTAATTCATCAATTCATCAATTCGTCAATTCAAATACCTGATCAAAATCCCTTTGGATGATCGTTTTGTACATGTACAGCTATGGTGCAACCAGAATATGAGCACCTTGAAGAGATCAGAGAAACTAGACTAATTGGCTGGGGATCTCCAATGTGGACTAACTAGATTTGACTGAACTCCAAAAGACCTAAATGCTTCATTGTAGGTGATCATTTGTGCAACCAGCAGGTGTTAAAGTGATAATATAGTAGTACTGGAGATGAATCTCATCGCAAAATGGTCACTCGTAACACTTCATGTTTTCACATTCAAATTTGAGGGGCTCAAACAGCAGTGTGCTTAAATAGCGCTCAGCTCCGCTTGGGAAGATCACCACAATGAGTTTGCCAGCATTTGCTGGCTCCTTCGAAACCTATACAGAGTTCAAAGAAGAGATGGAGTGTCAAAAATAGGAATGAATAAGAAATGTTATCCTCACCCACCTTGCTGTGATTTTCAATATTTGTCAGTATAGAAGGTAAGCAGGTCTTAAATGAACACTTTTCTCTCTGCACCCACTTCTCGTAGGATATGAAACACACAATTAGCGCGAGATGATAGCAAATCCAAATCGTGCCCATAGCCACTTTCCATGTAATTTATGGAGCTCATATGTATATCTTATTTATTCTCAAGGTGAAGATTCTGTGAGTTATTTAATGACCATATAGGTCCCCTCAATTAAGTTGACTATTGTGTCTAGAATGGTTAGTCCAATCTCTTCTCAACACATTCCTTTTGGTGTTTGTTCTCAGATCCACAACCAACCATATACCACTCAATTATAGGTGTCCATTTAAGATCAGCCACCAAATTAGGCACTTCTACCTTATGCTAAGTAAAATCAATGAAGAATAGTATTTCCATTTCAGGAGTGGCTCAAACCCAAGGCTGGAATAGTACTCAGATGGTTGACCTTCCTATCACTTGATTTTTGGTGCACCCTACCACCTATGGTCCACCCAATCATAGTGGGGGAATCCAAGTGAACCATGTATTTTCAACAACCATGTGGGAACCTAGGTGCCAACTAGCTTGTCCGCACCCATTCAAGGTGTTCACCTCTTTATTTTCACAATGTCCATTTCAGAACTATACATAGACTAAGACCAACTTGAAAATGAAGCAACAACATAATTCATGCTGGTGGCAACATCAAAGTCATCTTTTCTTTCTTTCTTTCCACCACCTAATGCTTGCATGTGTAGATAGCAATCTTAAGTAGCCCATGTAGTGTTCTAGCACAAATGGAATAATTCTTGCGTTATCCAGATAACCTAAGAATTTCTTTCATTTGGGCGCACGCCTTAATAGAATCTTGGTAGACGGGAGAAGGCAACAATGAGGTGTCAACTTGACTATGCTCAGCATTCATGCATGCAAATAAGAACCTCCTCACAAAGATTAGAAAGGGGACGGACATCCTCACAAGGCTTAATAATATTATGTAGACTTGAAAAAATGAAGCAATGAATTAGTCACTTAAACCTTCACATTCTACTGATGACATTACAATGCCATGTCTTCTCGCGACAGACGCTAAGTAATGCTGAAATTTGTGCAATCCACTTCAGAAAACAAGCCCTATCCTAGAGAAGTAAATGATCTTCAGAAACGTCTGGGGGACTAAAAAGGCAGAGATATTCAGCATCTGGACCAGTGCCCGGGAAGTTTTTGGGCATAGTCGATCAAGATCCTAGTGATTCTAATCCAACCGGTTACATGTTGACATCTTCTAGTTTTGCTTTATTCATTTGTGGCATATTCTATAGATTCCTCTGAAATGATACGTAATTCTCCTGAAGTCTTGAACTTCAACCAGTTATTTCTCAAACTCAACTGGTTCATCTGTAACTAACCACCGGTTCTCCCCGAGCAGTGATCTGGACCTATAGGCTATGCCAGGCTTAAGGTAGACATGCCTAATTCAGTTACTAATTTTTATCAGACACCCATATTATGTGAGTGGTGTGGTTAGGTATGGATCTACAAATGGACACCAAAAAGATATGTGTTTGAAAAAGGCTAGACTGTGTGCTCAAAATTTGTTAACTATTCTGGGTTCAATAGTCAACATAATTGGGAGGACCTCTGTGATCATTTAAGGAGGAAGAGATTATTCACTTTGATAATGAATAAGATATTCATATGAGCTCAAAAATTATGAGGAAATTGGCTATAACCTTGATTTAGTTTTGCTAGTTATCTTATACCAGGTAGTCATGTCTTTCATTTCCTGCGAGAAACGGGATAAGTGGAAAATCTAGCTATCTAAATTTCCTGTCTACCTCAAGAGGATTTAAGGCTGTGTGCACTTCACCTTGAGCGCAGCTGCAAAGGCTGCACCGGAGGAGATGCCCACAAGAAGACTATCCTCTTTCTGCAGCCTTCTTGCCATCTCCATAGCTTCATCACTATGCACGGGCACAATTTGATCATATACCGTCACGTCCAGTGTGTCGGGAACAATTCCTGCCCCAATTCCTTGTATATTATGTGGACCTGGCTTCCCTCCTGGATAAATAGCACTTGCATCATCATAATGAGCTTGCTAATTTTTTATGAAGCACATTTTCACAAACTTTATATGAAGTTTCCAAACCATGCGAAAGAGTAGGAGACAAGATAGACCTGAGAGGATTGCACTTTCGGCAGGCTCAACCCCGACCACCTGAATATTAGGGTTTTTGCTTTTAAGGTAACAACCAGTGCCAGATATTGTTCCGCCTGTTCCAATTGCACATACAAATATATCCACCTTCCCTGCAGTTGCTTCCCAGATTTCGGGCCCTAATAAAGATAAGCACGTGTGGGTCAGGAACTCAAGACCATAAACAGACCCTGGAGTACTACTTCTGCCTGCTAGTCCCCAGCAGTGTGTATTAGACAAAGTTTTTGCAAGTTTTTCACTTTTGACATGCAAAAACTCACACAAAAAAAATGCACGTCAATTGACATGCACAATTTAGAAGTTGACACGTACTATGACTTGTGCAGAAAAGAAACACACGTGAATTGACACGCTAGAAATTGAAATGACACGTATTACTAGGCAACTTAAGTACTATAAATTGCAACTCAAGTATCCAGAAAACATAACCCACCACAGTAGGAGAACTTCCTACACTCACTTACATACTTAAGTTCAGCCTTATTCTTGTAATTTCCTTTGTAACCAGGAACATGCAAAACCAAAGGATACATTACGCTCGATTGATAGTTTTTTTTTTTTGGTTACAAATCAAAATTGTATTTTGATTATTCAAAATATTAGTTTTTCTAAAATATTGTGTAACCCAAAATTGAGGTGACATTTCAGAATAAAATGTATATGTCAATGGACATTTATTTATGTTTTTGAAAACATCACGTGACACTTTGGATTTGAAGTTGAACATCAAATGACATGTGTCAAACATACACTGGTCCCCAGCGCTTAATAAGAACATGCTCAACGGATTTTATTTTATTTTATTGTTGAGGTTGAACAAATTTCTAAATGCAGGATATATCGTTAGGTTAGTGGCGTCACCAGTAGTGCGAAAATGGCATTCCGGATTTGCTGGGTTTCTGAACTGGCAGAGCATGTGTGAGTTGGGAGTCTTTGCGAGCAACTCGTCCGTAACCCTCAGTAGCCCATCCAACCCTTGCGCTACATCTACTCTTGTCCCAAAACACGTTCAATTTTGATCAGCAACTATTAATGACAATGGTACTTAACCTGCCTGAACGATTTCGTCCCACCATCATCATGCAGAAACCAAAATTGATGAAGGGACCAGTTAGAAACCCCTAACATTACCCAACCCAAACGTCTTAACTCCGGCGCGGAGTTCGATGCGGCTCCGATGCGGCTCCGGGGGAGGTTCGGATGCCAGCTCCAGTGGGTCCATTTTTCTGGCCCTCCCCGTTTTGGCCCCTTGATGACTTTTTTTGGTTTTTTTTGGCTAAATTTGGGTTCTACGGCCCCAAATTACTCTAGGAGGCCCCTTATGAGATCAAGTAAGGCCCCACCCAATCAAAAAAATAGGGGGCAATTTTTGCCCCAACCCACCCGAACCCACCGGAGCTGGCATCCGAACCTCCCCGGAGCCGCATCGGAGCCGCATCGAACTCCGCGCCGGAGTTAAGACGTTTGGGTTGGGTAATGTTATCCGTTAGAAACCCTAACCTGATAGAACAGGCTCAGCATCTAAAGCACGCAAAAGCATGCGCCGTTCCATGGACATGATATTGGGCATCACAACCACACACTTGTAACCTCGCTGTTTGGCCACCATAGCCAGTGCAATCCCTGTGTTTCCACTCGTGGGCTCTATCAACACTGTCTTCCCTGGAGTTATTAAGCCCTTTTCTTCTGCATCCAATACCATGCTACAGCAGAGAAGCAAATTTAGTTGTTGCACCATAAATGTCAATGAATCTTACGAGCCATTCTATTGATTCTAAGAAATTTCAGAAAAAAACCTCTGCATATTCTGAGTGGCCTTCCCGCACATAATCGGCTCATGCTCTTGTCCACGTTCCATAGTAGAGTCCCTCACAAAGCAGAATCCACTCGCTAGGTTGACAACTGGCCGAATCCACATGAACATAATCCACTCGCTAATTGATTGTCCTTCTCTGTGTTTTTAATGCCAGGTTAGTCTCTGACACGCGGGATTCCCAGTATAAGACCACTCAGCACTTGGGCTAGTACCACTTTTGTGTTTCCAGGGCATGTACTAATGATCCCCTCCTGCCAGAAGCCTACCCTACGCGTAAAAACATGGCTAGATTTTCTCTTTGGTTGTATAGGATCCTTGTGGGGCGAAAGGGACACCCACAGGCATAACCAGAGCGTTCCACAATTGAAAAAATTGGAAGGGCATGGAACCACCTGGTTTTTATATTGGAGAAGGGTAGTTGCCTTAGGCTTTCTTGGATTTTCGAGTCGCGAACTCGGGCTCCCGCCCTTGTTCCCGGACCCTCTAATCCACAAACGCCCTATTCAATTACCCTTCTCCTACACAAAACACATTAAATTAGAACAAAAATGTGCGACAAGAAGCTTATAAGATAGAGATCAGATTACCGCCCCTAGCTGTTCGTGGCTATTTACTGAGAATTCCCTCATGCAAGAGGCAGTTTACAACACCATGAGTCAATTTTCAAAAAATGCCCTACACAAAATCCATCAACTTACAACAACAAATGCGCAACTAGGAGCTTGGATAGAGATCAGATTCGCACTCACTAGAGCGCAATGCGATCCTTCACAGAGCCACCAGGTTGAAGAGACTCCATTTTGGCCACCACTCTTGCTACTGCACCCTCGGCCTTGGGTATACACCTTACTTCCACTAGAGGTGTGCCACGCCCTATTACCTGCAACAATTCATCACACAGTCAACGATTAATCAGCTCCAATCTATCCTTCAGAGAGCGCCTCAGATACTGTTACCAAAATGTGTCCACAGTAAGTAAAAATCGTCTGAATCATCATTAACACCAAAATTGTCGTGTCTACATCGATCGATCCTGGCTGCTACTTATTTGATGATATTCAGAAACTAGGTCTATCAAGCTGCACCTGGTCAATGCTGCTGTAGATGTTTTCACTCCGAGGGGCTGCTGCATCTCCACCGGTGCCATTATCTGAAGAATTAGCCATGTTGTCAACTGACCAACTCCGTCGCACTTGCTAATATCGAAGAAACGCTGCAGCTACAACTGTGAATGGCGCAGGTCCTCGACTAAGTCAGAAAATGAGAATCGGGAGTAAGGTAACCTTCACACTTCAACCGTGACTCTCGATCTCCAATACATCAACTTGCTTACTGGCGTACCTAGAGGTTTGCCCAATCCTTGACTATTGTTGTAGATATGTCGACATGGAATTGCAACAACGTCGTGACAGTGCAGTGTCGGATCGAATCGAAACTTCGCTCTCAATTTCCGGGCGGATGGATTTGTATGGATACGCATAGGTACTTGCCCAAAGTGTCAAACTTGGTCCAAGATCATTTTACACTACAGTACTTCGTCTAATTAGTGTGGAATACCATTCAGAGTTACGTGTTGCTATAACATTTTACCGTTGACCCTAAACTACCGGATGATGGTGGAGGGATACCCAAATCTCAAGGAAGAGGTTGGCGGTTCGAATCCCGGCTGTGAAATCTCCTCTCTACCTGACGGAAAACTTGTCAGGTGGTCAACTGCCTCCTATTCTTTGGCATTGGCCTTTCGACCTTCTGTCTCAAAATATATATATAACATTTTACCGACATTATCATTTTTTACCAACTAAGTTATATCATACTCTTCGGTGTTCATACTAAATACTTATGTTATTTGGGTAACAAATGATACTCTCAATAGAAAGCTATAGCAACACCTGACTCCAAATGGTAACCCACACTAATTAGACAAAATAGTGTAGACTTGAGGGTTTGGAGGACCAAGGGAATCCGAATGGGTTCCAGCAAGTGGATGTGTTTCATGGTCCATCAAATATTGCACCAGGGCCATCAAAAGGAGGTGCATCCAACGCCAAATGGTTTCTCCAAAAAACCTCCGGTTTGCAACCAAAATGATTTAATATGTCTTTATGGGTGATCTTGTCATGAGTTCCAATGGGCAAGTTGCAAAAGAAGGTTGGAATGGACAAGTCTGCTCTTAGTTACATTCAAGCTCCAAAAATTTGCCCATAACACATTTGTTTTCTTCAAACCTCCTACACCTCTTGGGATAGCTTGTTGAAAGTTGTTCACATCTTTTGCATGAGAAGCTCAAATTGAACCATCATTGTTGGACGTGATATTGTGCGTGACTGTTTAGGTTTTCTTAGTTAAACACAGCTCCCAAAAAAGTTATCATTCCTGCACAATTGTGCTCCAAAAATTTGGTCACAACACACTTTCTTCTTCAAACCTCCAAAACTCCTTGAAAAAACTTGTCAAAATTTATGTCCGAATCTTTTGCAAGGAGGCTTCAGATCATATGATTATTGTTGGAGCTAGTACTTTGTTTGATTGCCTAACTTTTCTCAGTTAGATTCAATTCCAAATAAGTTCAACTTCTATGTGGAATTCAAGTCCCAAAAACCCTTGCGGATGTAGACCAAATGACTTCTACATAGTCTTCAAAATTTCATATGAATTGATAGTTTTTGGCGCTAAGTTAGGATGAAATTGAGTACAAGTTGAACCCTGTTTCTACCTACATGGAATCACCAACACACATCTACTTAAGCTTGAGTAGAGTAAAAAATTTACCATATTCTAGCACTTCTGTGAGGTAATAGGAAGTAAATTTGACATGAAAAGATGCCTATATTTCCATTTAAAATTGGCATCCCTTGTTATATCCAAAAAAAATTGGCATCTACATAAGTTACACTTACTACACCAAATATTTTATATAAGTGTCACTTACTATTGGAGTTACAGAGTACTATAAAAAAAATTATTATTAATGTGATTTCTACCAAGTACAGATGTTAGTGTTCTATAATGTCCAAACAACCAAATTGACCTTAGTTGGCAAATTTTGAGATATACAGTAAATAGTTAAAGCATTCTGTAATTCCAAATACTGTATACAGTATTTAGTGTAGTCTTTGCACTAACATTGAATTCAATGTAATATAGAAAGTTTAGAAGGACTAAGTTAGAGTAAAGCTATGAAAGAAATCATTGCGTATTTTGTAAATGATTCACTAATAAAATACTATGAACTTAGAAAAATAGAATCAATATTACACTAATTGTACCAGTTAGTGAGGGAGGGCTAATAGTAAGTGTGGAAAATTAGTGAAGGTGATACTAAATTTCTTTACATTATGAAATTAGTGCCACCAAAAGACCTAGAAAGCATTATTCATCCTACACTATTCAATGAAAATACTATTCATATCAACACTATTCACCAAAAGTATCCACACTTGGCACTATTCACTAACAAGCATGTGTTCCATATATAGAAATAAATTATCACTCTACAAACACCTTAGAGCACGCACTAATTTTCTCAAAACCTATGGTAAATGAGCATGTATTCATGAATTTATTATCATTTGGTAAAAATATCAACCCTCAATGACTTTGAGATTGGCAAAATAGTGTGTCCTTTAGGAATTTGACCACCCTCACTAATTGGGATAATCAATGTAGTTCAGTTGGCACTTTTCCCTAGCACTCCTTAGCGTTGGTTCTCAGCTCGAGCCTATCAAAATCTTAATCACTAAAAATCCAATGGATAACTACACCAAATATGATATTTAGCATCACTTACTATTTGGAGTTACACAATGCTACTATATCTTCTTACTATGAACATAATGTTTTACCAAGTGAGGATGCTAATGTTCTATAATCCTCAAACAACCAATTTGACTTTCTTGACCCAAAAAAATGAGATATACAATAAATAGCTACAGCATTGCGTAATCCCAAATATTAAGTCGCACTAAATGAGATAATTAGTGTAGACTTGGGCCCCATAAGAGGCATGAAGTGGAGATCTAGTCCTTAGATATACAATGTTTTTATGTCATAATGTTGTTGTTTGAATATGATGAGCTTTCAAGCTTATTTTCTCATAATACATGTATCTTGCTTAAATCTTCATACTTAAACTTTCATTGTTGAACAGTCAATGCTAAAGCTCTTCTTAAGATTTCTAACAACTTGTTGATCATCCATAGACACCTTATCATGTTCATTATAGTTTGGTGACACATTGACAAACAATACATGCTTCTAGGTAACCAAACTCCACAAATTATCTAAGGTATGTGGGTGTTATTTGGTTGGTTTTTCATGTTCTCCAACTTCTACCAATTATATCCACACAACAAAACTTGTGTTGCTTTAGAAAATCTACGATGACACATCTGCAAAAACCAGAATGAATATCAGACATGCCTTGATTTAGTTATGATTATCGGAAGTTGCATGTCTGTCGATTTCTTAACTAGATACATAGGTCTTCCCAGTTGTGTTCACTTTTGAGTGTAGAGTAGTTATCAGTATTTGTAGACATAGTCCAATCTATTTTAAACATGTGCCTTTGTGATGTGGGTGCAAGCATAGTAAAGTGGACCAAAAAAGTGCTCCGGTATATGATAGCCATGATTTTCTTGGTCAAACGCCTATAAGTAGTAGCAAAATGTTGTTTAAAATAGATTATTTTTCATGATGACCTCTATTGTTAAGTTAGGTACTCAAATATAGAATACTAATATGAGATCTTCAAAACTTATCATCAAAAGTGGCGCGTAAAAACAACTGACTCAATATAGTTTTGAACGTAAATTTCATGACCTCAAATATTTTGAACTTGGAATTTCTTTTCATATTCCTTGAATTCATTATAAACTTGAGGCCATCGTAAATTTTTTTCAAAAAATCATCAATTTAATGTAATGTAATTTTATTTTAAACACGTTTTTGACAATTATCTTTTCAATGACACCCACTTGCACCACCACTTGCACTGTCTTCTAAAATACATATACGTTGTTTGAAATTGTTTTTTGTGAACATAAATTGCTTGGCTTTGTAGATTCATATGTTTTCTAGATGTTTATGAATTTTTATTACATAAAATTCAAAGTTAGTATATTGTTTTGGATCACTTTCACTTAAACCTGAGCAAGGATCAAGAGCTGTCCACTTTACCGTGCTTGCACCCATGTTTGTTCTTTGATCCTCACCAAACCACATACCCATCAAATTGAGAAAAGGTCCAATTAAGAAAAGGGGCCACTTAAGACACATCTACCTTTGGTCGAAGGAGAGATAAGGTCAAGGCATCCATAGTTGACTAGGTCCATTTAACCGCTTGCTAAGGTCATGTAATGCCAACATAGATGAGATCTATATTTTTTAGGCGAACACAATTAAAGTGTATGTGGTGGCAGCTTGTGATTGATTACCCCCACAAGAGTTTTGACGATTGTCATCGCCAAGGAGTAGCATTGAGATGAGCGGTTATGGGTTCACCTTTAGATCAACAATGTGTAACCATAAAATTTATGCTTCAAAATTTGTAACAATATCCATATTCATGAATTTTTTCTAAAAAAAATTGCATTCTCCTTGGAATTTGTTTCTCTTTACAAGAAAAATGATTCCCCACTGTTGCTCCTCCTAAACAAATGCAAACTCTCTTATTTTATAAGTTATAGATGCCTCAACCATATACATGGTAACATTGTAAGCTATCCACTCAAAAACCTCCTCCTCCCAACTCATTATTGGGATGGAAGTCTTGAGTGTCAACCATCAACTACACTAAATACTCCTATTAAGTGTGGATGGAAAATCAACATGGAAATAATTAGAATTGGCCACACTAATTTTTTACTCAAGGTGCAATTACCATGGGATCCAAGACCCTGGATCTTCCCCTAAGTCTTTGTGAAGACCTCCGACCAACACCTTACATAAAATAAAATAATCACCTCACATCAAAAGTAGCACAAAAACACACTATCACACACATCAATTTTCTACTAGAAATTTAGCACGGGTTGATAATTAATGTGGCTCACATTAGTTCTCATAATGAAAAGTAGTGCAAGCTCTAGAAAATTAGTGTGGCCCATAATAATAGGTATATTTAGTGCAGTTGCCAAAATAGAGAAAAGGATCTACTACATCCTTATTCTCTAATTATATATCATACAAGAAGAGGGACTACATTTGTCATGTACAACAAAAACTAATAGTTTTCCAATTGCAACAACACACTAATTATCCCAGTTAGTGTGTGTTACTCTTTAGAATTACAAATTGCCATAATTATTTAATGAGAATGTGACATTTTACCAAGCAAAGTCATTTGTGTTCTATAATGTCCGAACAACTTATTGAACTTTCATTAGTAAAATTGAACTCCTATGTAAGATGTTATTGCACTTAGTAGAGTAACAAGTATTAATTGGGATAGTTAGAGCAGACATAATATATTACACAAATTTTAAATTAAGAATAGCTAATAAATATTACAAGTCCATGACTTGGACAAGTTAAGTTGTTTCCATGGCAACACATTTGCAATATCAATTTTTTGAATGCAAGTAGTGAATGTGTGTTACTATGTGAAAAAAGGATGAAGTCTTTAGAAGTCATATCCTCAATGACCATATAGTTCCAACATTCCGGAGCATTTGCATATCAAGTACAAACTGCACAATCATGCCACAAACACCAAGACAAACTCATCAAAATGAGAATATTTCCTCATGTTGATCCATGATGGTGTTCTTTGCACACATTGAGAAATCCAAAGAGGAAGGTAGATGTGCTAGGAAAAAGCACATATACAATGACTGCCAAAACTGAATACGAAAAAGCCTAGTCTACCTTTAGCCATTCACATTTTATAATTTATTGCATTTAATGCCAAATCAGTTGATGGCTCGAGTATACATGCATGTAAATGATGTGGCTACCAAATTACAAGTCCAACAATGTAAAATAATTCGAGAAAGATCTAGATCAAAGCAAATTAGCTCCAAAACTCAGTTATGCTCACACTTGGATGACGCAATGAATGCTACAAATCTGACATGTACAAGTGGTTTTTTGGGTCCGATTTTTTGGGTGGGCATGTTCTTGGCCTTCACATTTATAATTGTGTCCCCATTCAATGCACATCATGTATGCAAATTGAGCAAAATGGTTTCATTGAGGTCTCTCTCTACTGCTGGTAGAAAGCAAATAGAAGAAGCTACTTTAGAGAAGTTGAGGAGGGGTGAAAGTACTAGAAATGTTGCTAGAGACTTACAGGTATCCCAAAGTTGGGTTGCACAATTTCGTAAGCAACATTTGAGTGAATTGAGTGATGTCAATCACAGTTTTGGTGGCAAGCCACAGGTGTACAGTGCAATTGATCGTAAAGCTTGTGTGAGAGAAATCACTATGGGTGGCTTAGAAACTGCACACAAAGTTGGAAATTACTTGAGAGAAGAGCTTCATGTTGGTATGAGCGATAGTACTGTGAGGAGAGTGTTACGAAAAGCAAGTTTGAAATGTAAAGTGAACCAAAAGAAACCAAAGCTCACATTTCTTCAAATTAAGGGACGATTAGAATTTGCTAGACGTCATTGCCATTGGACTGATGATGATTGGGATCGTGTAGTATCTCCGATGAAACAAAAATCAACCGATTTTGCTTTGATGGTCGCAGTTGGTGTTGGTTTCGTGATGGACAGAGTAGAAATGCTAGAATGGTGCAACAAACTGTCAAGTTTGGAGGTGGGGGAGTGATGATGTGGGGTTGCATGACTCCGAGTGGCCCTGGTATGATGTGTAGGATTGAGGGAAGAATGGATTAGTACATGTATAGAGAAATTTTAGAGCGAGAGTTGATTCATACGCTGCATGCATACAATTTGGATCCTGTCAATTTGATTTTTCAACATGATAATGACCTGAAACATACATCCAAGAGTGTGCGCCGTTGGCTGAATTCACAAGAATTTATTGTTTTGAAGTGGCCGGCACAATCTCCAGACTTGAATCCGATCGAACACTTGTGGGCAACTTTAAAACGTCGACTAAACCAATATGAGAGACCTCCCAAAGGAATGTTAGAATTGTGGAAGCATGTTGAGGATTGTTGGGCTTCAATTACTCCCAATGAGTGTAAGAACTTGTATAGGAGCATGCCTAAGCGCATTGCAACTGTTATAGTTGCTAAGGGTAGGTGGACAAATTTTTAACTTTGTTCCAACTTGTGTGAGCAAAACTAAGTTTTGGATTGAACTTCACGTTACTTTTTGTATGTACATGCATACTTGTGTGTAATAAGCCTCAATTCCCATGGAAGTATGACTGATTGCAATGGTAATCCTATGCAATTTATGGTTTCATTTTTGGTGCATCCAATTTCCTTACATTGTTTGTTGAATTTCAATATGTTGTGTTTGTACTCAGTTTTGACAATCACTGCATAAAAAGCCTTAGGTTGAGTGAAGTATAAGAAGTTACATAGATGTAACATTTTGGAGTGTGCAGAGAGTATGTTGCAGTTCCTCAAAATGGTTCATTTTCACTTTACACTAAGCTTGAGGGGCTATGATGGAGAGGAGAATTATCACATACGAATACACCTCTCATTCATCCAGCATAATAACCCTGAAACAGTATGCATTGCAAAGATTATTACTTCTGGTTGATTTAACACCTAATATATTTAAAGACACCTGATTAATCTAGTCCGAGGCATTCGAGATGAATCAGCCACAAACCTTTAGGGGATTGAGTTTTTATGTCGAATGTGTGGTGTACACTTCTTTGCAATAATCCACTCGCTAAGTCCATGACCATGCAAACTGGGTTTCTATATCCCATGAGTTTCAAGGGCCCTTAGACTTTTATGATCACAGCTCTTGATACATTACAACGTCCTGAGTATGCATACCATACCCTAACTGCTTAGACACGTTGACTTGGCTGTCTTTGTCCAACAAGGTAAAGGTGCCCAAAAGATCTTTACAAAAACATTAGGGAGTCAGATGCCTTTCTAATGAACAACCTCCTTCTATGCACACATTGCCTGATCAAGTACAGTGGCAGTTGTTTTCCTATGTTGCGTTGATCTTTGTAGTAAATATTGGAAATTTAACCGCATAACAAAAAAGAGGCTTACATTCTCAAGAGCTCCCTATCTTCACAGGAAACTGTAGAAGAGCCTTGCATTTCAATGGCACAACACACTATGTGGGAGCTCATAAAAAAAAAAAAAAAGCATATGTGTTGTTCTCAATTATATCTTCATGTGCAATCAGTTTCAAGCTGTGTCCAAAACTTTTTTAAATTAAATTAAATTTTAAACTTTAAAAACGGGAAGAACTGCTAGTTACAGATGAACCGGCTGATTTTGAGATTGACCGGTTGAAGTTCAAGATTTCAAGAAATAACCAAACATTATAGGTGAATCTTTGGGATATTGTTCGAATTAACAAAGAAAACCGATAGGATTACAACATGTAACCGGTTGGACTTGGCAATATAGGATTTTGACCGATCATGCCAAAATCTCCCTGGACACTGGTCCTAGAGCCTTTGCAACATTCATAATTTGCTTATGGGTGAGAATCTTCCCTGCGTTCTTTAGCAGTAGGGTCCTTATTGAAGAATGGTATGATTGCCACCCCTACTTAACATGGTTCAAACACCTACTTTGAATGGAGATATTGCACTAGTACCTGATAGAGAACATACAATCCACAACAAATCTCATATAAGGGAAGAATGACAAGATACAAGTCTCCTATCAGACAAATTCCAGGTGGATAAATTTAGTATTAATAGCTTCACATCACAAAAGAGGAGTGGATACACTGACTTGAAGTTACTCTTGTGAACAAGGCAGAATGCATTGGCAACCTTGATGACAAAATTGAGGGATACAACTTCATGACTTTCATGCAAGGCCAGAAACACCTTGCCCTCATATTCAAGTTTGCTTTGCTCCTCCAGCTCCAGGGCGAGCTCCAGGGGCTCCAGGTGCACGTGGTGGTGCATCCTCCTGCAAAGGTCACGGGCAAAGTGTCTTGGAATCAATTGTGTACACATTGATGGACAGTTTCACATGTCCCAGTAATTCCTGTTCATCAAATTCTATGAAACTTGGCATCCAACTCATAACATTTCTTGGACCAAAAAAGCTAGTCGCAATACAGCTGAACTTCAAAAGTAAACAAATAGTGAATAATTTGCCATTTTCTTGAGTTTCTTACATCCCTTGTTAAGTACACATTGACAAATGTCTTCAATAATACCAAAACTACATACTGAATAGACCATGAGGAGAACACCATGTAGATTCTGGAACAAACTATCTTTCCAGTCCCAAGTTTAAAGTAGTACCTTGCGCCTGAACCTCTGGGGAGGCTCACGAATGCGCCTGGCCTCACGAGACCGAACACGCACAACATGAGAATGGATAGCACAGGAGATGCAGTACTGCATCTTGGCGTAGAGCTTGGGCAGGACATACCCTGTATTACCCACAACATGCTTCAGCCTTTAAAAACTGTATCCATGCAGAAATAGAGCAGTGGCACAATCTCAAAACTACTGACATTAGCATCCAGTAATTGCCAGATTGAGGTCAAACTGGTAGGATGAAATTCCCAAAACATTTCAACTACTGCAAGAAAAACTCCTGATTGAAAGTGCCCAGAACACGAAGTTTGGCATCGATGTGTACTCAGACCTGAAAAGTTGCATTCATCTTTAGGATGCGTATTCCTGGAACAGAGAGTCAAATAATGATGAATTGCTTACCATCATACACACAAGCCTCCTGGACATCACGGACTGCAGCCTGCTCAACAATGTTGCGGACCAGGAATCGCTTTACAGCTTTATCCTGCATCAGACGAGAGTTCACAACACTCACATTTGAATTCACTAATGCGCAAAATTTTACCATCCAATAGGTAGCCTCGGGGTCAACACGAGAAGCCAATCTTTTCAAAGGAGGCATATAGCCTACAAAATGGAGATTAGTTGGGGAGCAGTTTTCTATGAATAAGTCTTGTCAATCCACCGCGAGGGTGTATGAGCATAAGAAAATCCTGGTGATTTTCCAAATAATTACTGAGGGACAGTGCTCTTCAATCTAAAAGAAAAAAAATCATAACCAGCAAGGTTACAGAATCCAGTTATCACTTTCGAAAGCTGAGAAAGAGCCATCATCGAAACATGCACCATAGAATGAAACTGTAAACTAAATACACAATATAGCCCAACTGGACATACCTTGGGCACACATCGCCCACAGTTGGAGCACCGAATGGGGTTGACGTGGCCGCGGCCATGCTTGTTGCGCCCCCCACTCCGCCTCTTCACCGTCTGCTCTCTCCAAACAAACAAACAAACAAACACAATTTAGAACACCGAAATCCACCTTAGAAAACATCGCAAATTTCATAAACAAACCTCAGCAGTAGCTGAAGACATCCAGAATCGCGATGCTGATGCAATGTGAGGTGTACCATGTTTGCGAGTGTGAGTACTGCGAAGGTAAAGACGAGCAGGCTCGAGCAGGGGAGAAAGGGTCTCTCACTCGATGCAGCCCCCTCTTGACTCTCTGGAGCGCCAAACCCTAAGTTGGACAGAAACGTTCATTCATTTTGGATGAGAAACCCAGGCCCTGGATACTTCTTTGCGTCCACCATGAGCAAGGCCACCCCGACCTCAACCTCAAAACTCCAAAAGACTCGTGCCCCGATCCCACAAACGTTTCCGTCCCGTTCCAGCCGGAGATGCCATCGGATGGTGCCGGAAGTGGCCGGTGTGATCACCCCCTCAATTGGTTAACAATAGGGTAGAAGCATTTAATTTCATCAATGTCTTCAATTTCGACACCTTTTTTTTTCTCCAAAAGTGGGTTATCATGTACTTCAATATCCCTCACATTAAACGAGCCAAGGTAGTAAATACGGTTGGGTAAATCAGCTACCATCAAATGTAGTAATCAATGGAGTCCATCTGCGTTTTGACACTAGGCATGTAGAGTCAGTTGTCGTGTTTGACAGTAGACACACCCGTGCTCCAACCCTCGAGATGTTGACCCAACCTATCATGATGCATGGAGCATCCATGATGATACATGGTACATGACTATGTCCTCATGGAACAATACATATCCTAAAGGACACAAGTGATAGGGTTATGCATACATTCGTTCATAGGGATGGAACAAAATAGTTACAAGAAACAAGGTTTTGGGGAACATACACATGTTCTTAAACCCAACCGTGTTGTGTCCACACCTCATGCTAGGTTGGGGCATCTTAATGATGGATGAGGTGTTTTGTTGCACAAAGCCCCACCTTGCCAAGGTCTAACATCGGTGACTCTGGCATAAGCGAATAACGTCTACCCTAGAAACTCGGATGGGCCCGACCAGTTGCCATAGCTGGTGTCGGATGGTTTGCCCACCTTCATTTACAAACCTTGGCTCATATATTAAATCGAGGACTTCAACATGAACACTAATTGTATTGTTCTACAAACTAAAAACGCACTCATTGCTTGAAGAGACGAAATATCAACAAACAACACAATCTTCTTCTTCTTCTTGGGGGGAGGGGGGACTATGTGGCTAGGCTCATTTCAGGGGATGTCTAATTATGGTGATGTTTGTTTCGAGATTATACATAGACTTACACCAACTAAAAAATGAAGCAACACCATAATTCATGTTGGTGGCAAACATTGGAGTCATATCTACTTATTGAGATATCTTCATCAAAGGGTTATTGCTTCAATTAGCCCTTAAGGCCTTGTACAACGTATCTATGAAGTATTACCATGTATAAGGGTGAGCTCCCATGTAGGCCGCTCACCCACTAGATTCTAGCTCATAGTGGGTCGGAGATGTTCGCATGTAAAGCACAAGCTGCCATCCAACCACATTCTGGATGTCTGCTAGAATGTGGACGGCCGTGGACATAGTCCACTAGACTTCCGTGCACCCATTAAAGAATCTTTAGCCTACAAGTGTTGGTCACTGAAGGATTAAAACCGGTTGAAGACTCAAGAAAACCAATGTTGGTTTAGAACTCCATTCTTGGGAATCGGGAGGAGGAGGTTAGTAGGTTGGCCCATATTTGAGATGGGAGTAGCTAGTTGGCACACACGAACCCTACCCCCAACAAAAGTCCATCTACATTCAACATTAGAACAACTACAAAATGACATTCTCATATGATGTTGTAATTGTCTAACATTGCCAACTAATAGATCGTTGATTTAATAGTGTTTAGATAGCCTTCTAATTTGGAGCAGGTATGGTGTGACCCATCCTCATTTCCCTTTATTTTCTTTGAAGTCTTGTTAAAAGAAAGAAAGAAAGAAAGGTGGGTGTGGGGGGGGGGGAATTGACATATTTAAGTAAATCTCGGTTTTTTGGTTGCTTCAATTTGATGGGCGGATATGTCGATACACTTCTGCTATACCTAAATTTTATGGGAGATATGTGAATCCTTAGTCATTACTTACATGTTAAACTACTATAATATGACAAAAATCCAAATATCTATTTTTTGATGTTAACTCTCTCTCTCTCTCTCCCTCTCGATGTTGGATTAGTGAAAATGCAATCAAATCAACTACTTTAATACTATCATAATCAACTTTGCACATTTCATTGAAGAATTTACCATACAATCCTATCATGTGATCTTTTGATAGAATTCAACAAGTTATAATTATGGACTCGGACTTAGTCCAATTTCACTTAAAATATAATATAAGAGACCTTTGAACATATAATAGTTTGTCGTCTACCCATGAAATATTTACATGAGATTTGAAAATTCGAGGTGCTCCACAATGATAAGGAGAAACCTTGTCCATTGCAAGAGGGGAAAGGTGGAGGAAGAGAATAAGAAAAATGGGAGAAGGATAATAGAGTTAACTGCAAAGTATAGGAATATTGGGAATGTTGGTTCCACTATTGTTTTCCACAATATAGAATACATTCAAATCTATACATTGACTACATTGATTATCTTGATTAGTGAGGGAGGGCTAATAGCGAGTGTGAGAAATTAGTGAAGGTGATACTAAATTCATTTACACTATGAAATTAGTGCCACCAAAAGATCCAAGAAGCATTGTTCATCCTCACAGTATGCACAAGAATACTATTCATAGAAACACTATTTACTAACAATATTGGCACTATTCAATTTTCATATAATGTTTTTTAATCACTCCACAAACACCTTAGAGCACACACTAATATTCTTGAAATGTATAATAAATGAGCATGTATTCACGAATTTAGTATCACTTAGTAAAAAGTTTAGCCCTCACTAATTTTGAGACTCGGCAAAATAGTGCGTGTTTCAGGAATTAGTACCACAAGCACTAATTGGGAAAATCATTGTAGTGCTTATTCAATGGCTTATGTAGTACGTATGATTATTAATCAACATTGACCTTTACTAGATATATGTTTCGTGTTGATAAAATATGGTCACACAAAAATGGAAAGAAATAAAAAATGGAATGTGGAGTATAGAAATAAATAGATAAAATATTTATTCTTATGAACACACACACACACAAATATATATATATATATATATATATATATATATATATATATATATATATTAGTAGCTTAAGTTAGCATCTAGAATAGATTTGCATTTGGGTGCAAGCATAATTAAGTAGACCAAAAGAGTATTTTTTTGGGTCAAAGGACTAAAAGTAGTAGCAAAGTGTTTTTTATATTGAATTTTTTTATGATGACCTCCGTTGTTATGTTATATACTCAAATGTAGAATATCAAGTTGAGATCTTCAAAACTTATCATTAAAGGCGACGCTCAAAAGCAAATGAGTGAGTTTGGTTTTGGATGACCATAACTATTTTGAAGTTGGAACCTTTTTTAGATTCCTCGAGTTCATTATCTACTTGAGGGCATCATCACAAAACTTTGTAGAAAACCATCAATTTAATGAAATTTATAGTATTTAAAACAAAATTTAGACAATCACTTGTTCAATATCACCTACTTGCACACCACTTGTATCATCTTCTAAAATATGTAGACTTTTTGTGGAAATTATTTTTTCATCATAAATTGGTTGGCTTTGTAGATCAATATGCTTTTAAAATGTCTATGATTTTTATCTTCACAAAATTCAAAGTTAGTGTATAGTTTTGAATCACTTTCATTTAACACTAGGCATAGATTAGGAGCTGTCCACTTTACCGTGCTTGCACCCATTCTCCTCATAAAATATGTTCAAATATGTATTGTGACTTAAGCTTTTTAATGAAAAATAAAGAAAATGATACCTTGCTTGTTGTGGTGACAATTTCAGGCTTTAAATATATGAACAAATGCCAATAAGAAACGTGTTCAAAAAAGATTGGATTGTATATTAACTACACTAAACATGATACTTAGTGTCACCATTTCTAATTGTCTTGCTCAATACTAATTGTGAACCGTGGTATAATGTCACCAACACTACATGTTAACCCAACATTATTGTCATTCCTTGTAAATTTTTTGGATGATTATAGATTTCCAGTGTTGTAATTACTGCCACTTAAGTCTTAAGTTTTAAGTAAACCATAGTAATTGCTTAAAACTTCCAATTGGTAAGTGTTGAACCAAGTAATTGTTTGTTTCAAATTTCCATCATCCATGACAATATTTCATCACAATTTGATGACAAGAGGAGGTAGGGTTTGGAGAATAGATGAACTCATCTATCATCCATGACAATATTTGCCACTTATTCATAAGAAGTGTCATCCAAAAACTTACCATAGTGACATAAAATACCATATGACACTAAGTATCATATTTAGTATAGCACATCCATTGTCATTTTTTTCTTCTTCTAAATCTTAAGATCCCTTTTGTATATTTTCCTTTACTTCAATATTTTAATAGCCATTTCAAATGCACACAATGGAGAAAAAACATTACCTCTCCTTTACGTATACTATAAACGGTTTTATTCTCGGGGCCCACATGAACGAACGCACACTACTTAATAATGTTATGTTCCACAAGGCCAAGGAAGCTACCAGGCAACCCTAATTCCCACATGCTCCTTGCACATATTGTATTCATTGTTCCAATTGGAAAAGGGAGCACGTTCAAAAGTGCTACACTAAATTTGATACTTAGTGTCACTTACTATTTGGATTTACACAATGCTATATCTTTTTACAATCGATGTAATTTTTATCAAGTAAAGTTGTTAATGCTCTATAATGTCCAATCTACCAATTTCACATTTCTTGATAAATTATGAGATATACAATTAAATAGATATAGCATTGCATAATAATTTCATATAGTAAGTGACACTAAATGTCATATTTAGTGTAGTTAATATGATGTTTAGTTAAATTCAAACCTGAATCCCATGGCTAATGGCAAAATTAACATAGACTAACCTGGGTAATAGTGTCTTTGTCCCCAATGCATGCTTCAAGCAAGCTGCACATCCTAGCCACCTGCACACTCATTTGTCGGTTCATCAAACCCTCCAACATGTTAGTCCGAAAAAAAATTGTAAAAAAAAAAAACAAAAAAAAACAATGATATTAGTACAACATTGTGCCTTTTGTGAAGAGCTTTTTCATATTTGTATGATCGGGATATTACAAGCGTGCCTCTCATGTCCAATATAAAAACTTGACCTCCTGTAGGTTTGTTGTTAATTCATCTCAAATGATCTCGTCTAAAGTAATTTGGGGTTTTCAAAGCTAATTCCGGTGTCGAATCTACTTAAATAAAACAATCTCCAGGTTGCATACTATTTCAAAGCTTTTATGCTGGAGGAATGAGAAGTACGCTCATATACGATAATTCCCTCTCTCCCTCAATTAAGAGGCAGACATTTTTTTGATTGTTGTGATCAGCACATCAATGGATTGTTCATTATTCCTTCTCAAGGTCCAATTTGGCATGTCTCTATCTCAATTCAAGTTCCACGTCATCTTTTAAGAGGTTATAACCAATCATGGGCCAATCACTTGATGACATGTGACATTTAAGTAAGAAAGCAATCAATTTATGCCTATATGGCCTACATATAGGGTGTTAGGGCATGTATACATTAGTTACCACGGACCATGACCACCACTTTGTAAATTCTTTCACAGGGTTGACAAGTGACTGTCCCACTTCACTTTACACAAGGCCATCATAAATAAGAGTGACCAAGTCAAAAAATAATAAGAAAGGAAGTGGCATGGAAGTGACATGGAATCATGCATGGCTTGAACTGGATAATGGTACCGCCGAAGTATATTTACTAGTCACAAAAACTCCTAAATATGCTTTCAAGCACCTAGTAGAAATTAACAAGCATTTTAGGTGAAGATGCATGTCTAGGGTCGTCTACCTCATGAAGCAAGGTTTCTTTGTATATATTGTTGAGCATTGTTTTTTAGAAGTTGTGTTTTTTATATGCTCTCAACACATCCAAATCCATGCCCTAACCATTTTCCTCATGATTTTTGGGGCTTATTTCTTCATCATCAAGGTGAACTTTCTCGTGTCTTTTAACATTAAATAAATAGATCACGTAGGCCTCGTCAGTTATGTGGAAGAAGTCCAATCTCCTTTAAAATACATGTGTTTTTGGTGTCTGGTCTTTAGATCCACACCTAACCACACACCATTCAAATATAGGTCTATGATCATTTCACACTTAGGGCCACTTCACACTCTGGCCGAAGGTCGAGAGGGCCGTCGATCTCCACCAATCAGATTGCAAAAAACCAAGAATTCGGCCTCTCGACCCTTCACAGGAGAGGCCAAAGTTCAAAGGTTGTCGCTCTCCAAAATGCCTACATGGCAGTACTTTTTGACCAAGGCAACAAACTCTCGAAGGAAGTTTGGGTCGGACAGGAATGGAAACCCAAACTATGGTCGAGAGGCCATCGATTTTTGTTCATAGAAAAATAAAAAACTGACAAGATCTTGGGCGTTAGATTGGAGGGGTTGTTTTGGGCAGGGAATAAAGTGGTATGGATTTGGACATTGGGCTTGGACATTGGGCTTGGCCTTTGGAGGCTTCACACTATGGCCGTCCAAGTCAAGAGGCTGTGGGAGTTCATGGCCAAAGGTTTTGGACTTTGGGCTTGGCCTTTGGACGCTTCACACTATGCCCGCCCGAAGGCTCCAATTCTCATATTTAATTGGCTATTTTCAACCCATTTCTTTGGACTCTCAACAAAGTTTGGCCATTCAATCCCACGGCCTCTCGACCTGGACAACCATAGTGTGAAGCGGCCTTTCATTGCACGAGGAGCCTTCTTGGTTGGATGTTTTTTTTGTCAAACTAGCATTTCACCGTGAAGACGATTTCCATCATTAATATTGAGCTCAATGTATGAAGTGAATTTCTCAAAGTCTACTTTCCATTCCACTTTACAAATCTAAGGGATTTTGTAGAAGTGGTGTTTTTTTATTGCATTTGCAAGCTCCGATGGATCCAAGATTTCAATACGCTACAATGCATGTTTTTCTATCAATTTCTTGAATGTAGATACTACAACTAACTTTGACTCCACCATGGTCTTCTTATACATACGTTGCATAGTTCTTGACATTTCATAATTCTTTGATTTCTTCCATAGTTAAAATGTTAATGTTATGTAAATTTCATCTATTATTAGAAAACATATATAAATAAATATAATAAATAATAAGATAATGAACTGCCTAGCTTGAAGCTTGCAGTGAAGGGTTGATATAATCAACCAAATTAGGCCCATTTACCGTAGATGGGCCATGACCCACTAAATATTGTATTTAGTGTCATATGATATTTTAATTCACTGTGGTAACTTTTGTAGTGGCACTTCTTATGAATAATAAGTTTACAAGTGCTATCATCGAGGATTGCAATTTGGATTTAAATCCATGCCAATTATTGAAACAAATTCTGGTATATTCTTCACCCTAACATTTTTGCAATGAAATATTGCAATGGATGATTGAGATTTGGATGAATTTCATTTAACAAGTGACAATATTTGCAACATTGTAAATCTACAACACCCAAATCTATCTATAGGGAATGACATATAATGTCGGGTTTACATTTAGGGGCCACTTCACACACAAGGCTGAAGGCCCTCGACCATGGCAATGTAAGAGCTCTCATTGGTCGAAAAGGTGGAGACTGTCCAAGTTCACTTCACACTAGGAGTTGAAGGCCTAAAGGCCCAAAGAAAAGTTTGTGGATGAAAAGTCTACATGGAGTCCTACATGGCAAGTTGTGGATAAGGCTACATGGTCTATCGGAATTTGCGTTAGGCCCACCTCCAAAGAGGTGGGCCTGACACAAATTCCGGGAGACCATGGCTTTTTTTAATATTTTTTCTAGCATGACAGATTTTAGAGCAGATTTCATAATAGATTCCAGGACAAACAAACACCTCCAAGTAATTCTTTTAAATTGATAAAGTTTGAGACATATTATATTAAACCAAATCCTCACCTCTTTTTCCGCCAACAAAACATGCAATGGTCCCACAACATGGTCCATTCTCACTTCACACTATGCTTGAGGGCCCGTGACTACATAAAACGGCTTTCCCAACACCCAAGGTACGGCCTTTGGATTAGAGTCAAGGGTCCTCACCATTACAAGGTCACGGCTCTTGGCTCATGTGTGAAGTGGCCCTTAGTGTTGGTGACAATACATGGGCGCTTTATAATCAATATCGGGCAAGACAACTAGAATTGGTGACATTAAATATAGCAAGTCAGTGTAGACACCCACATACCGTAGTACCATAGCAGGTTCGTCCTAAAATAATTCTAAAAATAAAAAAACGTAAAAATTAGAAAATTCTGAAGACAAAAAAACGAAAATAGAATAAATTAGTTTTTGAAATATTTTTCTATTTCTAAGCTATTTAGGGTCATTTTTACTTATTTTTTGCTAAAAAACGAAAAAATTGAGAAATTCAGTTTTTGAGAGGCGAACCTTATTTTTTCAAAAAAATTAAATATTCGTTCGCCAGGTGGCGAACCTGCTATGGTGTTACGGTATTTGAGCGGGTGTATTCGATTTGTGGGTATCTCATCTCTAGTGGATCCTTATGTACTAAATCAAAGCCTTTGATGCTAATTGCCGAATCGAATAATCTAAAAAAAAGAAACAACATGCTATAAAATAATTCACTACGTTTTCACCTTGGATACTGTTGTTGTGGTGGACTATGTCCACGGAGAACCGGCTGTTAGTTACAGATGAACCGGTTGAGTTTGAGAAATAACCGGTTGAAGTTGGAGACTTCAGGAGAATTACCGATCATTCTAGAGGAATCTATAGAATATGCCTCAAATGAATGAAGCAACACCGGAAGATGTCAACATGTAACCGGCTGGATTTAGACTCACTAGGATCTTGACCGACTATGCCCAAAAACTTCCCAGGCACTGCTACTGTACGAATGAACAAAGTTATAAGCTTTCTTTCTATTGCTCTATTTTATCCACATATATAGGTTTTCATACACCACTGCTCGGGAAGAACCGGTGGTTAGTTGTAGATGAACCGGTTGAGTTTGAGAAATAACCAGTTGAGGTTCGAGACTTCAGGAGGATTATTGATCATTTTAGAGGAATCTATAGAATATACCCCAATGAATAAAGCAACACCGGAAGATGTCAACATGTAACCGGTTGGATTTAGAATCACTAGGATCTTGACTGACTATGCCCAAAAACTTCCCGGGCACTGGTGGTGGATGCCCAACTCCACCAAAGAGGTGGTTGTGTAAGCCAGTCTTGACCTTGAAGACTGAGGTCTAATTTAGTTTCATTCCTAAAATCAAAAGTATGTGATTAGCAATGCCAAAGTTGTGTTCATGCCACCATGCATGAAAAGAAACGAATTAAAAATTAAAAAGAAAAAGAAGAAGGAAAAAAGAGAAAGAAAAAAGAGAAAGAAATGTCTATTTTTAGACTACCATATCATGTCATGTCATGTCAGACTCTACTAAAGTTAGCAAATCATAATATCATTATACTTAGATGGATGAATGAAGTAATAAGACGGATGAATGAATGAGGTTATAACATGGATGGATGAAGTCGGGGGGGGGGGGCTAGGTCGTCGGACACGCTCATCAGCTCCGACCTCCTCCGAACACACCCACCCAACACAAACTTAAGCTTAAGCGACAGCAAACAGCGAGCAAGCAACGTTTGCCATAAGGAAGCAACAACAAATACAAAGCGAGGAAAAATTATACAAAGATCACGAGGAGGCTGGGAGTCCGGGAAGATGGCGGAGACCGAGGCATCCCGCAAGAGCAGGATGCTTATGTACAGCTACCTGCTCATCTACATCCTTCTCTCCAGCGGCCAAATCTTTTTCAACAAGGTAAAGCAACCATGTATCACGCTTTGGGCAATTTTATTTTTTGGTTGGTCCTAGATTGAATCTTGAGTATCCTCTGTTTTTTACCTCCATAGCATTTGCACCCCCGATGCTCATATACACCTTCCTCTTCAGCCACCCGATCTTCTTAACAAGGTGAAGAAGCATGCATCAGACTGCAATTTTGTTTTGTTCTTGGATTTTTGGGTAGTCTTGGATTGAATTTTGAGTGCTTTCTGTTGTTTACCTCCATAGCATTTGCACCCTGATGCTCATATACACCTTCCTCTCCAGCCACCCAATCTTCTTAACAAGGTGAAGGAGCATGCCTCAGACTGCAATTTTGTTTTGTTCTTGGGTTTTTGGGTAGTCCTGGATTGAATTCTGAGTGTCCCCTGTTGTTTACCAATGGCATTTGTATCCTGATGCTCATATACACCTTCCTCTCCAGCCACCCAGCCACTCTTCTTTACAAAGTGGAGAAGCATGCATCAGATTGTCATTTTTTTTTGTTTTTTGGATTTTTGGGCAGTCCTGGATTGAATTTTGAGTGTCCTCTGTTGTTGATAGCATTTGTACCCTGATGCTCATATACACCTTCCTCTCCAGCCACCCAATCTTCTTAACAAGGTGAAGAAGCATGCATCGCACTGCAATTTTGTTTTCTTCTTGGGTTTTTGGATTTAGGGGTAGTCCTGGATTGAATTTTGAGTGTCCTTTGTTGTGTACCTCCAGAGTGTTCGTATCAGATGGTTCTTGTGGCTTGCGTTAGCAGTCTTTTCACTTTTGGGTATTCCAGCTTTAAATTGTGGTTGTCTTGTATGTGTATCTCTGTAGCAAATCGGATGCTCTTTTGGTGTCCAGTTATGTGTTGAGAAAAACAGGGCACTTGCCATATTTGTTGGAACTCTTTTAGGAGGGCGGGGCTTGTGGAGTTTCTGGAGACGTCTATGGTGAAGATTTTTCTCTCAGTTTTCTGTATTAAAGCCTTCATTTAAGTAGAGACGTTATCTGTTGTAACCCCTCAAATTGCGATGCATATTACTGCAACAATGTGGTCAAGATAAGGAATTGTGATTGCTTTGAATGTAAGTGATGTTCTTGAATTGATGCTGCAAAATTGGTTCCAAGGACAATGTTGCGAGTGGTGGTGGTTTTCTACTTTATGTGGGCATAGCCTTGAATTGGTCAAGTTGAATGATATTTTGTGTGTGAATAAGTCAGACAAGCACATCCCTCAAAAACCTTAGAAAAGTGTTGTTGAAGGGTTTTAGGGAAGTAGTAAGGTTTCATAACAGTGTACCCCCCCCCTCTTCCGGATTGGAGGGACATTAACCACAATAGCAACCACCATGACTGCTTGCTCATGAAGATTGATACCTATTCGTCATTGTATAATTACAGAGGAACTCAATTTTTTGTTGTTTGTGTTTGGAATCTGGGATATTGTAGTGGGTGCTGTCGGACAGCACCTTCAACTTTCCTTATCCCGTTGGCCTTACGCTCCTACACATGGTTTTCTCGTCGGTGCTCTGCTTTTTGGTGGTGCGAGTATTCAAGGTATGGAGTTCTTCACTGTGCCTACATTTTCCCAGCTTGTCTCATTCTATGATTTGATGAGTTCGAGGGTATTTGGAATTGGCGTTAGAAATATTTTGCAGTCCTTCAGGTTGACTGGAATGTAAGTAGTGCTAATGCTGCCATCACTCCAATGGAGATGGAGTCTCTCTTGAATGTTGAATTTAACTTCTCCCTTGTACAATTTATATATCAACTTGGACCACTCTTTTGGTTGGCACTGAGTATGGCTTTGAAGCATGTGGCATCATTGGACATGGGAGGCTCTTCTACTTGGGAACCTTGTTCTTGTTCAGAAAAAATAGATGTACAAATCAATGTTGGACTATTATATAGGTGAATGCATGGGTATGAATAATCAGCATTAATAATGGTATCAAAGAACCTACCCGCAGGTATCAAATTGTAATACCAGTCAAATATTTATTTTTGGTGGTTATGTTAAGGTGAAAGAATCTTTGTATACCCAAGTTATTATTTGGGTCAAGACCATTCTAAACCATATTTATACTCAGGCGATTTAACCTAGGTATGAGGGTTCTTGCATGGTATATAGACCCAAATGGTCTCAAAAGAAAATATACCATCAAATGCCCATACTCTATTGTATCGAAAAATTTGAAATCCTCATTAAAGATACCCGAATGGTATGTAGAAAAGACGATACCAGTCCAACACTTGTACAAATTAGGTTGATTCCTATTCCATGAAGCTCGTCAGTTATGAGGGAAGAAAAAAACTAAGATGTATTTGTGACAATGTGCACATTGGTGGTTGTGACATGGCACAGTGGGTGAAGCTGGAGCAGGGCATGACTTATGACATGTGAGCCTTGCTGACCCTACAGACCTTTGCAAGGTTCAGAGGTAGCCTGCCTGCCATCCCTCTCGTTCACCATAGAAGTTGGATGTCTGTAGTTGTTTCTTCATACCCCTTTTTAAGATGTGCTCTATTGTTATGACAAAAATTTGAGTCATCAAACAATGTAGATGTTGTAATTTTGGCACCAATTTTGAACTTGGTAATCTACTTTGTGATAACATAGTCTACTTGTGAAGTGGAATGATAGTTTGGTGAATGCAGCTTAAAGTTCCAGGACATGGAATGGATTCAAAGTCTGGTCGATGTGTCTGGATTTTTAAGTTTTGTAATGCCATTAGATGTACAAGAATATAATGCAGAATTCCATATATGCAAATTCAGAAGGATTGGAACATTGGTGTTCTATTCTTGACATTTTATTTGTGATGTTGGGTGGATCCACAGCTATCTTTCATCTGTACTTCCAATTGGAGCTACATTTGCTTTGACATTATGGCTTGGCAACACATCTTACCTGTACATTTCCGTTTCTTTTGCCCAGATGCTGAAATCCATAAGTAAGTTCGTCTCCTTTTACCATGTACTTTGTCTACGGTATGGGGGCCCTTCATGGTCACTTTTTAAAAAATGCACAGCTAAATTTGAGTTGTGTGTGGTTAGGTTTGGATCTAAGACACGAACGGACACCAAAAAGACTTGTGTTTAGAATAGATTGGATTATGTGCTCAAAATTTGTTAACCAGTCTAGGCTCAATAGTCAACTCAATTGGGGGCACCCATATGACCACTAAATGAGCACAAGAATCTTCACTTCGATTATGATTAAGATATTCATATGAGCTCCCAAAATTATGAGGTAAATGGCTAAGGAGACGATATGAAATTGGCAATCATCTTGCACTAAATATGTGTTTTTTATTCCTAGGAGAAGTGGGTGCAGGGCTAAACGTGTCCATTTAAGACCTTCTTACCATACATGAACCTGCAAGCATTCTATTCTTGTCGTATTGCAGGTTAGTTTTAAAGACACCAACGCCTAAATTATTGGATTTTGCAGTGCCCGTGGCTGTATTTCTCCTTGGCGTATTCTTCGGCTTGGAGGAAATGAATGGGCGAATGTTGGGCACAATGGCTATCATCAGTGGTGGGGTTGTGATTGCTTCATATGGAGAAGTAAATTTCAACTGGATTGGGGTCGTTTACATGATGGGAGGAGTGCTGGGGGAGGCGTTTCGCTTGATTTTCATTGAGCTACTGCTTAAGAAAAAAGGCTTGAAGTTGGATCCCATTACAATGATGTATTATGTGAGCCCCTGCAGGTTAGTTGCTAACCCTTACAGGACCGGGTGTGTGTTTGTATGGGATGCAGGATGATTTGTACAAACCCCTACATGTACTGAAATAATAATTTAATTGGTCTATGACGTCCGTATTTAGCACAACCTATTAAAAAGAGGAAGAGAAAATAAATTTATCTGCGACAATGGTGATTAGATGTATGTGGTATGTATTCGAGTCTAGGTCATTATTCAAGCTCACATCTCTTTATAATTTAATTTACACATATATGGGTGCTGCTCCAATTGCATTAGTGCATTAGATAAAATTGACTAGGTTTAGATAGGATCTCTTTGACCACTTTGATTGAGTATACTAAGAATTAATCTTAGCCCTCTCCATATGACACCTTGAGGCCCAAAATGGGCCCCTCTGACTTGTAAAGGTTAACCTCTGTTTTCAATAAGTGTTCTATTGAAATGTTGTATTGACACCTTGCAATGTGGTGATCACTATTAACTGGGAATACGCAATATTTGAGAAATTTCCTCATCCAGGTTCATAAATACAAACTTATGTTATTTGTGGTGTTTATTTTTTTTGGGAGTGGCCTTGTTGATGATATTTTCCTTGGCATGGTTTAATGCAGTGCCCTGTGTCTCTTTGTACCTTGGATCGTTCTGGAGAAGCCTAAGCTCGATGCTGCAGTGCAGTGGCACTTTGACCCTTTAATCATGACACTCAATGCTCTCTGCACATTTGCGTTGAACGTGTCGGTATTTTTGGTGATCTCTCACACGAGTGCTCTCACGATACGAATTGCGGGGGTGATCAAGGACTGGGTGGTGGTGGTTGTCTCTGTTTATCTTTTTGCTGATACAAACCTCACCACCATCAACATCTTTGGGTATATCATTGGTATGTATTGTGAAACAAACCCCTCTGAAGATTTCACATAAGCAACATATCATCTTACCTTTAATGAAACGAGCTTCTTGAAAAGAAATAAGATGTCAGAACTTTGAAACATGTTTGGCCTGTGGCTAAGTTGATAGAAAATACCTTTTCTGTTTATTGAGCATCTCCATTGTCAAAGTTGTTGGTAGTATGGCGGTAGTGAGTCAAGTTCACAATGTCAAATTCTTAAGAATACGCTTGGGTCACGAGCTCATGAAGATTAATACCCTCTGACGATTTCACATCAGGAACATCATCTTACCATTAACAATATGAGCTTCTTGGAAGAAATAAGATGGGAGAACTTTGAAACATGTTTGACTTGTGACTAAGTTGATAGGAAGTATGCTTTTTGCTTATTAAACATCCTCGTTGTCAAAGTTGTTGGTAGTATGGTGGTAGGGAGTTCCTTATTGCCAATGCTAAATTTCTTAAGAATAATCTTGGGTCAAGAGCTCATGATTTGATGTCAGCTGCAAGCATCTGGGGTGGTGATGTTGCATAGTGCATATACTGACAGGGCTTAACCCTTATGCATCCGAGAGTCCCGATTTGGGTCTCCATCCACCAAAACTTTTATTCGAGCTACATATTTCCATTTCAAGCTAATTTTTAGGGTAAAAAATGACCCTATCTAAAACTAACTCAATCTTTAATTGTACTTTTCAAACCAATTGAGTATCTATGTAATTGAAGAATTGGGTTCAAAGACAGCCTGGGTGCCCTTGGATGCAAATGCATACTAAGTAGTTTGATTGTCAATGTCGCATATGGGTATATTTTTATTTTCTCCTTGACATAAGGTAAATACCAAATAAAGATTAAACTTCATAAATATAAAATTGTGATTTTAAAACTCCGTGAGGCTTGTAGAAATTGTGTCTGTAGGTTGTACATTGAGCGCCTTGGTCCTTTAAGGGTTAATGTAAAAGTTATGGATGGTCCAGAAAATTCTTGTGTGCAGGAAACTAATAAGTGTGTTTTGTGGATGGGCAGCCATATTTGGGGTCTATTTATATAACTCGCAAAAGATGAAAGACACCGCAGCTGCAGCTGCAGTGACCAACAACTCCACCGAGCTCGAAAATCAAGCGCTCTTGGTGGCTAGAAGTGCATCAATGAAGGAAAAAGTAAGTAAAATAAAATAGAAATCGCCAACCTCCATCAAACAGCAATTCTCATGGTGTCTGGAACTTGAATTCTATTTCCTCAAGTATCGTCAACCTTCACAAATTCACTAAGTTTTCATGGGTTGTTTGGGTTGTCTAGGAAAACTAGGAAAGCTTGGATATCAGATTTAGATGCCGTGGACTCACCTTGCTGTGGTTAGTGTGTACCCATCTACATAAAATGTGTATTTTGCATGTATGGTTGTTTTCAAGGATGGTCCAAGGATGGTCCAAGGATGCTCAACTTGTGCTCAATTGCATTACTGTCGTGTACTTCCACGTATTAAAGTTCATTTATTTTCCTTGGTGTTGCTCTATGAGAAATAATAACCAATAGCAGTTTTCATGACTTCAACTAACTCCATGGGTTGCTTCAATTGCAGCAAAGTGGAGACGCGGAGCTGGAAATGGGTTATGTGGACAGTAAAGAGGCAGATGTACGGCCTTAGCATACAATCATTCGTGATCCTCCACAAACAAATTTTGACTCAGTTCACCTTACATACTTTGACGACAACATCATTGGTCTGCAAAATGCTTTCAATGAACAAGCTTGGAGGCCAGCTTTCTCGACTGCAAAAAGTGGAGAAGCATCCTGAGACAAACCTTTCAAATTTCAGTACGAGGATGCAAAAGAAGCTATGTTGTCACCCAGATTGTCAAAAGTGAGATTCTGTTTGGTAGGTGCAGATACATTACAATTAGGATACAATTTACTGATACATCAGTTGATTGGTAGGTAGTAGCAAACCATTTATTAAAATGTGATACAGCCAAGTGGGTATCACTAAACAGGTGCATCTGTTCACATGATGTACATGTTAGAAGTCAGGATACAGGATTACCCAGTTAGCACATTGAGACATAGTACTCAAAAACATCTGCATATTTTGCGGATGCTGTAAAAATCCATCCCATGGCTTCTAGTGTATTTTTGTAGGGCTTTTTAAATGCATACTTCCCTGCCCCGGGGTTCAGACATCGTTGTCTGGATCAAACATGATAATTAACATAGTGTAAGTCACACAAGAGTAGAGGTTTAATGGCCTCATTATAATTTTATCATCTAAGATTTAGGGAAACTTATTATGAAGCTCGTATTAATAATGTTAATATAACACATGGGTTACCAAACATTGTCTAGAACAATAATGAATTTGTGAGGACAAAGCCATTATATGCCTGAAAATTGTGTAGTTGTTGTTTAAGAATATTGATTGAACCTGATATTTATACCCACAAAATGAGCTCTTGTATATAATTTTTATGATCACATGGAGTCTGCAAAAGAGTTTGAGCTTTTTGAGTTTCTTGAAGCTGACTAGTGTAGAGTCAAGACTGGATGCCTGTTTGATTATACTCTCCTCAAGGGTTGGGAAGAGGAGCTGTACATCTGCTGTGATGCGCACCATTATATTGAGATTTCTGGGCGGTGCGTTGTTGGAACTTGGAGGCAATCGAAAGTGGGATTCGATCCAGTTAAAATCATACAAAAATAGAATAATTGAAACGGTGGAAAGTTTTCAAAAGAGATGTGTCGCCACCCCAGGGGCTCGAACCCTGGACCACAAGGTTAAGAGCCTTGCGCTCTACCAACTGAGCTAGGACGGCGTGTGACTTCGCATCCGAGACCTGTACAAATGCCCCGTCACCACCCGTCATGGGTGGAGAGCGGAGCTTGGTCATAGGTAGAAAGATCTCTTGTCTGACGAGGGTGGAGCTCTGCAAAAACCGGGTGAGATCCGGTTTTCTAGGAAGAATGATAGAATGAGAAATCTGTAACGTTTCCTGATGTATCTAAGTTCGAAGTTATCACCAAGGGATTCGCCTTTGAATGACGAGACCAATGACGCCAAATACAAGCCCAATGACGCACCGCAAGCCAGAGCGGTGGGAGGTAACAGTAATGGACACAGTGGTCGCAACGTCTGGAGGAGGAAGGAAGCAATTGCTACAGCATCCCGAGGTAATACACCACTAGCGCAGGTAGGAGAGAAATCCCCTCCGGAACCAGCAGCCAGGTTGACTGACTTGAACAAGATTCAGAACTCCACAACCGCTCCGCAACACACACCAGCCCACAATATGGCAGACCCACTCGGTGAGGACGCCCCACAACTATCGGACCCACGCAAGGTAGTCATCAAGATCCCCGCAGCACTTCTGGCCAACCTACGCACTCAATGCGACAACAAAGCATCAGTATCGCTCCTAGGGCGAATACAAGGTAAGCACCCCGGGCTCAAAGCTCTCACAGCTTGGGCCTGAGAAACTTTACACCCATCTCTTGCATTATTGTCATTGAAAGCAAACAATATCTTTGAGGTCACTTTTGAAAAACCAGAAGGGAGGATACACGCTTTGAACCAAGCTGACCTCATTTGCGAGTCAGCAACTATCTTTTTTTCAAGTTGGCGTCCGCACTTTGATGCTAGAACGCCTCACGATACAGATAGATTAGATCATCCAGTTTGGATGCAAGTAGTTAATTTGTGCCAAGTCCTGCGAGACAATATATTTCTACAAACCATAGGCGAACAGATCGGACAAGTAATTTCTATAGATGATTCAGAGGCTTATAGAGCAAAGTTGTTCGGGCCACATATAAGATTATTGGTCAGAGATTTGGATACCTTGCCACACACGGTGGTTCTTCCTCGGCTGGATGGGGAAGGAACAATTGAGTATGCCCTGGAATTCAACGGCCTACCCAATCAGTGCGGGAGGTGTCGTTCTCGAGAACACCAAGTGCGATATTGCATGAAAAAAGAGTTTACTAATCGCCACAAGAGCTCACAACGACCTGCCAGCCGAAGATATGGGCATCCCCCCACTCCTCACGCGCACACCACCCCCAACCGCACTCCGAACCCTTCACCCACACGTACGACAGAAATACCCCGATGGGAGCCAAAAGATATGCGGCACGACACGAGCACACACCATCCACGGATGACACAAGAGCTCAGCGGCACACGCGACAGATCACCTTCCCCTCCTGCACACAATGGAGCAGCCATGGTTACCACAAACCCACAGCAAAAAATCCAACCAATTTCCGAGAGAGAAGAAGCTGTGGCTAGCACATCTGTCACACTCCAACCTGATGACTCAAATTTCCCCAAATTACCCTCAACACTACAAAAGGCTGACAGTAGAGAGGCACTACAAGAACATCAACAACCTTCAACTGCCACACCTGAATCAACACAATTTGTTTGGTGCACAAAACCAACCACCACGGAAACGCACAACCAAGGACAACACAAGGGGGGGAAAAGAAAGGGTAAGCAAGTGAGCAAAACTCCAGATTCAGCTCCAATAACCAAGCAAGGATACAGGTCAGGTAGGCTAGCCGATGACTTCTGGATAGCTCTACACACACCACATACCCCAGCATCCCAAAAGAAAACCATTCGAGTAATCCCAATTCTCATCAAAGACGGGAAGGACGAGACAACAGAATACCTGGTAAACACAAAAGCAGCCACACCCAGATCGATAGTGCAGGTACACATAGCCGAGCTCTTAGCTGGAGTACCGTGGACGGAAACAAGAGTCCGTCAACACGTAGTAAATGAGGTTGCTCAAGCACTGTACAAAGTGCTTGTCTTCACCAATCCCTCCGCTAACCCTTTACAAAAATGGAAACAAGGCAAGTGGTTTGCCAGCTGGGAGGGAGAACTGGAGGGAGATTACACATGTACACTATATGTTACAGTGACAGTGCAGGAAAACAAGATCAAACCTAGAAGAGGACACACATATGGATGGTACAAACTACCTGTGGAAATAAAGGACCGAATTCAACTCCATCCCTCCGATGGAATAGAGGCAATCGTAGAAGATCGAATCCACTGGTACAAGATGATACACCCGGAGGCATCCAATAGTAATCCCGCTCCCGAGGCAACAGCGACTCACCAAAACCGCTTCGCAGTCCTCAGTGAGGAGAACGCCCTCTCAGTATAATACCAGGATGAAACTCAACAAGGAATTTACCATCTCCACCCAGAACATCCGTAGCCTGGGCAGGGGCTTTCTCGGCAGAAGAAAGCGAAAAGAATTAAAATCAGTCTACCTTCAAACCACACCAGCCACAGACATTCTCCTCCTTCAAGAAACTAAACTACCCGAGATGGCCTGCCTCAAACAGGCCCGGTTTGTGGAGACTCGAGGAGGTACTAGTCTGTGGAATGAAGCATCATTCTCAGCACAAACAGGACGTTTTAAAGGTGGAACATGAATCATTCTCTCATCCAAGATGGCGACTGTGGTCACTCACCACGGTATTTTGTATCCCGGAAGAGCCCAATATGTAGTACTAAACATTAGTCCAGCTTTACAATTAGGAATATTGAATGTATACGGCTTTAGCCACACAGGTCCCCGAGCCATGATGTGGGCTCACCTAGCACAGGCCCAGTTACCCGATGCCCAATGGGTGCTTGTAGGTGACTTTAACAATATTGAAAGCGCACATGATAAGCAAGGGGGATCAGCAAAGACAAGCATCAGCAACAGGGAACTCGAAGCATGGAATAAGTTGCTCTTAAAGCTAGGGGTAAGAGATGCATTTCACGTAGGCACGTACCACCGGAAAAACAATAAAGCGTTCACCTGGTCGAATTTCCACAACGATGAGACAATGATACAGACTAGAATTGATAGGATTTACATCACACAACAACTTGAACAAAAAGGAGGGACAACGGAGATACTCCCTACTATCCCAGATATTTCTGACCACGCTGGAGTAGTCTTGCACACCAAAAGCCCGCATAAGAGGAAAGCAAGAGCACACTCCTTCAACAAAGGCCTCCTCCAGCATCCAGAGAGTAAAGCGACTTTACTAACAGTTTGGAAGGAAGTGATGACATCCGACCTCGGGACCTGGAATATCAAGATGGTAGCTGCCACCCGGGCCATCAGGCTAAAATCTGAAGAACTCACCAAACAACAAAAACAACAATGGAAAGCAACTTACTTGTCTCAATTTGATGATATCATAGCAGCAGAGGACGAGCTGCAACACAATTGGGGGTCAAAAGAAGCTCGAGAGAAGTTGAGTGACGCCCAAGCAGTGCTGCATGAGGTAAGACAATAGAAATTTCAGTTTCAAGAAAATGCGATACTCTCTAAATGGGCTAGAGTGGGGGATCGCTGCACGAAGGAATTCTTCGAATTCCATGAAGGAGCGCGACAAGCCATCAGCATTACTCACCTCATAGATGGGGACCGAACACTAACCAATCAGCCCGACCTGGAATCGCACATCCTCACATTTTACAAGCAACTTTATACCCGGGATGACCAAGTAGAAGCAGCAGCAGGGGCTCGAGAAGACTGCCTGCAATACTTGACCCAACCTGTAACGGCCGAACACAACACAGAATTGATACGACCAATCACCATGGAGGAAGTGACGGCAGCAGTAAAACAATTACCTGCTGTGAAGTCACCGGGGATGGACACGATCCCAGCAGAATTTTATCAAGCCTTATGGGAGGACATTGATGGTGACATACTCAACTTTGTAGTAGAATCTATAGAGCAGGCACACATCGCACCCGAATTGAATATTAGCAAGATAGCACTCCTTCCTAAGTCAGCGGATAGAAGTAGAGTTCAAAACTTCAGGCCGATTTCTCTCTTGAACACCCCATACAAAATAGTAGCAAAAATATTGGCCAATAGAATGAAACCATTATTACATCACTTGGATCCTCCCCTCACAAACAAGTTTTGTTCCTAACAGGTGCATATTAGATAATATTTTCCTTGCTTTCGAAGCAATTGAGTGGACATTAGAAACTAAACAAGATCTTAGCATGTTACTGTTGGACTTTGAAAAAGCATATGAACGTGTCAATTGGACATTCCTGCGACAAGTGATGGCAAGGATGGGCTTCCACTCGACCTGGGTAAATCAAGTTATGGCGCTGAACGAGAACGCCTCAGCAGCAGTTATAGTCAATGGTGAACAATCGAAACCATTCAAACTGGAGAGATTAGTGCGACAGGGTTGTCCCCTAGCGCCATATCTCTTTCTACTCACCGTGGATGTGTTGGGACAGATGCTACAACACCCTGATTGTGGCGTGAAAGGTCCCAACCTACCTGACAACTCTAGCATCACCAATCAAATGTTTGCAGATGACACGTTACTTTTCCTAGACGGCACCAGAGATAATATGGATAGGGCTCTCACCATAATCAACCGGTTTGGAGCAGCATCTGGCGCCAAGTCACGGGGGGTTCACTCCATGTCAAGTTGAACACCACGTGCGGCCAAAGTTTGCTACCCCTATATTACATGGAATAGATAAATTTAAAAATTATGATATTTGTTCTACATATACATAACCATTGATAATATCTTTTGTATACTTTTTTGAAATTTTTAGTAATCTTCATTTTTTGTAGTAATTATTTTAGTTCAATTCTGCGTCATTCTAGTTAGAAACGGTATGTTTTATTAAAAAAATAGATCATCAAATTTGGTTACCATTTTTTGCTATGTAATAGATACCGTGTATATCTACCCATGAAAAAAAATTGATAAAATTTTGATCCATTTTGGTGATGCAACTTACCAAAAGTAGATTTTTTTTGGCCGCACGTGGTGTTCAACTTGACAATGGAGTGACCCCCCCGTGCGCCAAGTTGAACCTGCACAAATCCGTAGGGCTATGGTTATCACACAACGAGAGAACATGGAAATGGGGAGAGGAAGCAGGGATGAAGTGGCTCCTACCTGGCGAAGTGACGCGGTACCTTGGCTACCCCTTTGGGCTCAACATCCCACAAAAGGAAAAAGATGGCAAAATGCTCAGTCAAATTCGGAAACACCTCTCGAAATGGGCTAACCAGCCACTCTCACTTGCGGGCAGAATTATGATGGCCAACCAGGTAGTGCTATCGTCTATATGGTATCTGGCCTCTTGCACATATTACTCAGGTAAGGCCCTCAGGATTGCTAAAGCAACCGTTCGCAACTACATCTGGTCGGGGGAAAAGGAATCTTGTGCGAGAGCCAAAGTTAAATGGGACACCGCGGTTCTCCCCATTGTTAGAGGCAACATCAAAATCTTGGACCCGCAGTGGCAAGCGTCAGCCCTACTCATTAAACTTCTGACAAGCGGATTATCTGTAGGGTATGAACCTTGGAAATCCTTAGTCAGATTCAGAGTTGCTCAAACAAAACAATCGCGCAGAGGAAGATGGCCGGCTCACTCCAATTGGATTATGAACTCAAGAAATCTAGTTAAACAAGGTTCAACTATGTGGCAAGGGGTGATGAAGGCATGGCAGACAATACAATCTGGTATTGAACAGCAGGACCCAACCACCTGGGACGAAATCACCCGACAACCACTCTTTGGTAATAGGTTCTTAACCAATGAACAGGGCATACAGTGGGGCACCGAACCTAAGACCAATATGAAATTCTGGTCGGAAAAGAAAATTCGGTCAATAAAGGATATTGTTAGGGAGGACGGCAATGGCTGGATACCCTTTGCAGAACAGGTGTGCTTGAGAAGAAGCACGACTGCTCCACAGCTATACACTAGAGTCCTAAACAGTATACCATGGCAACCAAGACCAACCATTCCATCCACGCGAGGCCTGTGGATTGCTGCAAAAGAGGAGGACGGCCACATCCTTAAAGTTTATCACATAACCAGAACCGACCCAATGGAAACCACGGCCTACTTCAAACTGATAACGGAGCAGCTACAACAACTCGAAAGCAACTGCCCTCTACCAGTTGGACAATACAGCGAAGTCCGCATTGTGAGATGTGGGGGAGCGAAACGAACGATAATTGACTTCAATCCACAAGAAAACGACGATCCGGAACTTACCTTATGGATGTGGGGCGAAGACTGGATTTGCAATCTGGAGTGGGACCCCAAGGAGTGGCAATGGAGGCGAATTGGAATGCTCCCAGATACCACAGTACTCAACTATTGCACCAAGAGGGGTTACAGAGTAGCCCTGAAACAAAACAACCACACGATGAAGGTGGATATGGAGCTGGAAGCAGCATGATACAGCAGCAAAGCCAGGGCAAAAAATTTCAATCGCATTTGGCACCCTTACCTACCCCGAAAAGTTTCGGCAATGCAGTGGTTGATTCTTGCTGAAGGATTGCCAGTCGGAGCCTGGAGAGAAAGAGTAGGCCTGCCCAACAATTGTCAATTATATCACTATATTCGTTAATTTTGGACTTTTTCGGCATTTTGAGACAATTACAAATATAAGAACATGGATAAAATCACACAGATATTGGAGAATGTTGTAAGATGCAAATACTTTGAAGCGGGTGTTCATATCAAGAACCCAATTAAAAACTCATATCAAGATGGTTTAGGTAGGACGACCCAAACATTAGACCATGTTGTTGTGGTTCATATATTAATTTGAGACAAGAGAAAGTCTCAAATTAACGAATATAGTGATTTATGCCCCACACAAGATAAAGAGACACTCCAACATGCATTCCAGGAATGTTCAGAGATTAGAAGAGTGTGGGATTTATTTCGCAATACTAGACACGCAGCTGGGCTACCGTCCAGCTACTTAACCTGGAAGGATATTAGCCGAGGTTTAATGACAGACTCCCCAGGCCCGAGCATGGAAGAAAATCTATGTTGGGATACGGCTGCAGCGTTCACAATCACTACTGACACCCCTTGGGACATTCTCAGAGCACAATTGCTCTGGGCAATCTGGTGCCTAAGAGTTGAAATTGCCTTCAGGGAAGAACACTTTCATTTGGGAGTCGTCCTATGGCAAGCTTGGAGGAATACGATTTACTGCGCAATGGAAGCATATAAGGAGCTTTTTCGGCATAAAAGGAATGAGGAAAAGCGGCAAGAACTTATCTTGTGCTTTCAAAAAGTTTGGACGCAGGCAGAGATTTTTGGCAGAATGCGGGGAGGCAACCTTAAGTGGAATCTCACCCCACATAAGGAATTCCTCCCAGTCGAATTAGGGGCATGGACCACACCCCCTATTCGTATCAATAGGCTTTCGCCTTCACCTGACCCAGAAGCGGAATTCACCGCCAGACCAGATTTCCCTGACCTCATTAACGATTTCATTCAAGGTATCAACAACCCCCGAGCACCCCCGGAAGATACGTACCAGCGAAGAGAAGCATACGGCAATCAGGAAGCTCCCGCTACTGACAACCAAGTTGTCGAACTCGCCTCGGGATCCGCAAGCGGGGAGGAAGCTCACAGGGACACCCAATCTCCACTCCACTCACGCGCACAGAAGAGAAGCATACGGCAATCAGGAAGCTCCCGCTACTGACAACCAAGTTGTCAAACTCGCCTCGGGATCCGCAAGCGGGGAGGAAGCTCACAGGGACACCCAATCTCCACTCCACTCACGCGCACAGGAGTCCCCCCAATCTGCCCCATCCAACACACAATGGGCGATTACCTCACGGTCAAACCCAATCAATCCCCTCACCTTGCCTAGACCTGGAAGGGCACTGCTTCGAGAACAGGACGCCATCAATCGAGGGAACCAACATTCATACCAACCATCTGAGCAAACAGCAGAGGCAAGCAGGGGGAAAGAAACCAGGATTCTCCCCTCAACCAATCTTACAAGGAGGGGCACCCTCCCTCCCCGAAAGGTGAGTCGGCCCAAGCGAAAATGCTACAAGGCGAGAGTCACCACGAGTACGCTCGCACCCCAACCACTGGAAATTAAGCTGGCCACCCCCACCGCTGATACTCTGGCCACAGAGGTCCACCACACACTTCTTGACATTCAATCGGAAGGAGAGGACTTCAGGCCCGGGGGAAAAAACACACAGTTACTCCGAGACGGCAAACTGCGAAGCAGGTCAAAGAGGCGATGCCCCTTTGGTCCGGGCAGCCGACGGGACAAAGAGGGGCGCATTCAGGGTGAGGAGAGGTTCGCCAAACCTCCCACCATCCTTCCAACCCCACCACTCCAGGACTCGATTGGACAGAGCAAGGCGACTAGGGGCTACCAACCTTCCTCCCGCACTCACTGTATTGTGCATACCACGCTCACATTACCGCAACACCAACTTCACACGCCTTTTGACAAATACAAAAGCATTGTTGCTCCCGAAGCAAGACCTAACCCCTACAGATTCGTGCGACAAAAACTTGGCCTTTCGGAAAGGGAGTTTGAAGATAAGATCGCCCAAGATATTGATGAGCTGTTCCAGGAAATCGAAAATGAACGCAGACAAGCCCTCTTAGAATCCTTACCTTATGAACGGGTTCTCTCCAAGGCCGACTGCCGGAGCTTGTTCAGTGAGCCTCCTGCGGGTTCGCTTCTTGGTGTCTACAGATGGGCACACGATCTGACGGGGCCGGTCTTGTCTTCCAACGATCCTGCCACAAGTTCTCACGCTCCCCACACCCACGACGAATAGTCGGCTTGTTGTCTTCCCTGGCCTCCCAGGTTTCGCCTTCTGCCCTCTCACGGGCTGCTCGCCTTCCGCCACCGCGCGTTTCCGTTTGCGCTCTCCCTCCAGGGCTTCCCGCCCCCCTGCTCTCAGCCGGGCGACGCGCGCCCCTCACTGGTCCTTCCCGCCCCTCTCGTCCGGATGTGGACGGGCCTGAACCCGGCCCCCTCTCCTTTCCCGGCTCCTCCCCTGACTCTCCCGTTGGCGCTGGGGAAGCCCCCCCCCCCCCTCTTTGGCTCGCCCCCTCCCCTCTCGGGTTTTTTGGTTTCGCTTTTGTTTGTTTTTTTAGGCTTTTGCCGGTCACTGTGGCACCGGCTGTCGCCGGTCACTTTTGACCCTCCCACCCCTCGGGGTTTGTATTTGTTACCTTTCTCTTTATTACCTCGGTGAGGTTTTCATGGTAGAAAGATCTCTTACGTGACAAATTTCGTAATAGACATATATACATTTCACCCATCCTCGTATTGCATGATTTTTAATAAACATTCTAGTCCCTTTCCTTGGTTTTTCTTCACATTTCAAAATTTGGCTGTAATCTCAAGTAACTTATCTACATCATTCGCATATCATTAGGCAGATTCTTAGTACTCTGAGTTTCTTTGACTTAAGTAATTTCATATTGTAAGGTAAAGTTTGGCATTCCTCTTATCCTGAATAGGTATGTAGCAAGGTAGCTCAACCCAACACCAACACCGAACATATGACCACCCAATTGAAGGGGGGGCCTTTATATTAGATCACAAATATAGGACATTTAAAGATCTCTCATTTATGAGTGGAAGGTTCTTGATGACCAAATTCGTTATATCGAGACTTTTCAGAGTCTCATTTTATCCTCAACTCAAAGATAAACCGCTTTATCTCTTTACTAGAATTTTTTAATAAATAGGTAAGAACACCACCTTTTAGAATTGTACGAGCAGATCATTATTTGAGCATTATTTATTTTTTATTTCAATTCCTAATTTTTTAAATGAATTTCCAATAACTAACATGTTGTCTCAAAATCGCTGAAAAGTCTCGATATAACGAATTTGGTCATCTTGGAGGTCCTGTAATTGTGTTAAAAAAATGAAGCCCTCCCTTTCATTTGGGTGGTCATATGTTTGGCATTGGTGTCTGGTTAAGGTACCTTGTATGTCTTACAATCACCACTCTAAGCTTTATTAGTTTGGTGGTGAGGATGCCTTGTGGTCGCCTTTTTCTGTCCCCTAATTCTTCTCATATTATTATTCATCAAATCTTGTATTCTTGCTTTAAATCATCAATTCTTGTTTCAACCACAAGCAATTGTCCTCTATGTGAGCAATGGGTGCTTTCAAGGACACCCAGAGGTGCATGTCCAAAACCTTCGGTAACATCTAAAACCAGTATTCACAAACCTCTGGAAATTCTCAGAGGTACCAAAAAGTGAAACTGTATAAATTTAAAACAGTAAAGTATTGGAGCTGAGATGTCTTGAAATCATGCCCTCAATCGCATAAGAATTAGGGGCTCTTCAGAACATATCTCCTACTTCTCACATTGCCTGTTACAAAATTATCTATGAGACTACGATATTGAGATGGTCACAAAGCTTGTTGATTAACATGTAATGAACTTGGTCACTGTCATTCATTTTGAATGAAAGTCATTATGGGTTTTGGTATCTGGTCAGTTTTTATCCACAAAATTGACACAATTGCCTTAATATTCACAGGGCCTTCATCATTTCACACACATCAGACAATAATATGCCAATGCATCAGATGTTATGGTGGGATCTTTTCAGTGGTGTCGTGCCTTTACACAAACGTCCTGGATCACTTATCCAAGAATCTACAACTGTACATGTTGAATCAAATATCATCAAATCAGGAACATTTTCTACATAAAGAGCCCCAATGCCTACAAGTGATTCTGTACACTAAAAGAAATGAGAATCAGTGGCTTCCCTTGGTGCTGCACGGTACACCCAAAACCTCACACATTTAGTGTTCCAACAACCAATGAGTGGATTCAGGATTATAGCCTCAATGTACATACAGCACCCCATGCTATGTTCTGCCTCCTTGATCCTGCTAAGGGAGGACGTGTCAAAATGAATCGCCAAACAGAAGTTTTAGGATCATACACTTGGAAGACGATTGATCCTTTCTTTTTCCTCAATGTGCGGTAATGTTCTCCAAAATCCAGCACAGGGCCCCCTGGAATCACATATAACTCTCCATCCAATGGAACAAGACGGCATGATGCCTCTGCCAACACAGTACCTGGTAGTTCTGCTACCCTCAACCAACGGTTGGTTGCAATGTCATATCTGCACCACGGGAAACATCTTCTGGTTTACAAAAGCTCATCATGCAATTACAAACCCCACTATCACCAAGTGGAGTGACCTTGTTCAAGGGAGTTCATTCAAGATTAACCAACCTATGTCATTGAAAGTGTGTGCATGCACAACTGCCTCATGCTCATACGACCAGAAATGTAAGCGCATTTTGAAGATATGCAGAATAAAAATGGCTCAACAAAGGTCAATTGTTCAAGAGAAGCTCCTTGTGCTGGCTGTATGCGACAAGGAGGTTTAAGTAATCAGTAGGGTTGAAACATATCCAAAACAATTCAAATTAGGGCAACGCAAAATTGGGGGGGGGGGGGGGACGAGAAGAGTTTACAATAAATTCATTTATTTGAACAGGTTCTCTCACTCACAACCGCTCAAAACTGGAAAGCTGAAAAGAGATTGCTGATGTACTTGATACATACAGAGCTCTGCTGTCGTAGACAACCTACAACCTGCAACACACAACCTACACGAGGATAATGTAATATCATGTCCTTAGCAATATATTCGATCGGTGTTTGTTGCTTTGAAGTCAATGCTACTGCACAGGGTTGTCCACTTGATGCAAATTTGAATTGATTTTGCTGCTCACCGGTTGCCATATCCCTACCCTTTTGAATGCGGAAAGTGGATACAGCCATCCACTTTTTCAAACAGATTGAGCCCATTTCTTGGCACCGCAGATTCTCAAACGAACATAATGAGATGTGCAAACAAAAGCTCTCGTATCCTCTCGAATCTCCACCTAGATGTGATTGATTTCCCTAAAATAGTTTAGGGTACTTGAGCTGATGAGCTCTTTCCGTGTCTTTTTGCAAGACAATGTGAAATCAAAAAAGTTTATCCTGGAATGCGGACATGGATACGGCAACCGGTGGGAGAATGCACCCTCATCTGCAAACTAAAGCAAAAAGTGGATAGATGCAGGAGGATTGATGCATTCGGATACGGGAGACTGCAACCAGTGGGTTTGTCCTGACAAGACATAGGAAAGAGAGATGAAAGGGAAGGTAACTGTACAGAACCTGAAAATTGCAGAGCCATCCAACATGTAGACAGTACCAGGCTCCCCGTTACCACTCCTCATAATGGCCACCTTACCCAACCGCCTTCTCTCACCGTCCTCCCACATTGGCATCAACGGCCGCCACGAGCCAGTTTTGAGATTCATAACCTCACCATCGGAGTAGTACTCATCCACAGGCAAAATTCCAGCGATTGTTCGCGAATCCCCATAACCCCCCATCACCCAAAACTCATCTCCAAGGACAAACCCGACACATCCAGCTCGGATATTGTGCAGACCATTGATTCGAGACCACCGATTCTCGAGTGCGTTGTAAATCTCCACAGATGAAAGGCGGCTTCCTCCAGCAGCAAATTGGGCATGTCTGCAGCCACCCCCTGCCACCAACACCGAGCAGTCTTCAAACACCCCGCATGCAAAACTTCCTCTTGGAGTGTGCATATCTGACAGTCGATCCCATCTGGAGCATGAGGAGTCATATCGATACACGGCAGAAGATGGCAACGGTCTGTCCATAGGAAAGCTTCGAGCATCATATAAAGAGCCTCCTATTACAAGGAGTCCTGTTCCTATGGGCACGCACTCAAAATTCGTGAGCCCATATGTGAAAGGATCAGAGGGCATGGGTGGCAGAAGAGTCCATGATTGGGATCGAGGGTCGAACAATTCCCCCTGAGTGATTGAAGGATCATCACGGAACAGACAGAGGAGTTCTTCGCATTTTCCCCATCTCTTTCGTGTTTCGAATAGGGATTTCCCTGAAAACACCCCATTCCATGCCTTACATACCGTCTTCAATGTGCCATGCTGCCATAGAGGTATGCAAGCCAGACACAAGCACGCGAGGTCATTTGGCAGTCCTGGAATTATGCAAGAGCTCCCATTATCTCCAAACTCCTGAGACCTGTACCCCTCCTTGTTTTGAGATGTCCCTGCAACTCCCTCCAGAATCTCCCCTCCTTCGTTTACACCAAACATCACACCCTTATTTTCACAACGGATTTTCACTCTATGTAGACAGCAGCTTCGTGCTCATAAATGTAGATATGTACCTTTCAATCAATTCCAATTAACCAGTCCAATTGCCCTTCATCACGTCAACCAACCAACCCACCCAATCATCCACCTCAGTTTGTCAATCCACTCCAAGCTTCATCTCAATGGGTGACACAGCTTCAAATGGGAGCTGCCTGTGCATGCGCACTTGCAATTTCTCAATGCTCATCGTCAATTTAGAGGAAGAAATTGATCTCCCACCCTCCCCCTCTCTCTTCAAAATAGCCTATGAATCTGCCACCAATTCTGATTGATCAATTTGCATTCATCTGTATTCCTGGACCAAATAGTGAACTTATGAATTGCTTACGGACCGCAGCCTGCTCAACAAAGTTGCACACCAGGAATCGCTTTACAGCTTCATCCTGCATCAGACGAAGGTTCACAACACTCACATTCGATTTGTGTGTATGTTCAATTCACTAGAGCACACAATTTCATCATCCAATAAGAGGCCTCAGGGTCAACGAGAATAATCAATTTTTTCATAGGAGACAAACAGCCTACAAAATGGAGAAGAACTGGATTGAATTTCCACGAATCATTCTTGTCAATCCAAAGCGCAGGTGTATGAGCATCAGACGATCCTGGGGATTTTCCAAACAATAACTGAGGCAAAGAGCTCTTCAATCTAACCAGCAAGCTCACAACACCCAGTCATCACGCTCGAAAGTGCCATCATGGAAGCTCCAACCCTAAATCCCTAAATCCATCATAGAAAATGAAGAAAGACAAAAAACGGAAAGAAAAAGAAAACGCAAAATGCAGCATGCAGCCCAACTGGACATACCTTGGGCACGCATCGCCGCAAGTGGAGCACCAAATGGGGCTGATGTGGCCTCCTTTCGGCCATCCTTCTTGCGCTCCCACTCCGCCTCTTCACCATCCGCTATCTCCAAACAAACAAACATAACATAACACAACTTAGAACACCAAAATCCAGCCTCCCAAAATTCCAAACCTCAAACTCAAATTTCAGTAGTAGCTGAAGACGCCCCGAATTGCGTTGATGCGATGTGAGTGAAGTAAGCAAGTTACCATGGTGGCATTGCAGGCCCGGGCAGGGGAGAAAGGGTCGATTCCTCAAAGGGTTTCCTCCCAGCCATGTCAACCCTAAAGAACAATGATAGGTAGAGTAGAGTAAATCCTTTATTCCCTGCCTTTCTTTCTTCCTTCTGTTTCCTCCTTACTTCTCCTTGATTCCTGCCTTGTGTCCCAAGTTCCGCAAATTCCCCTATGGTTTGGCTTGTGTGTTGAAGTCCTCCCGGTCACGGTGATTCTGAACAATTGTAGGCAACAGGAAGTAAGTGGTGCTGGAGTGGCCGGGGGTTATCCATTTTCAATTTGTCAACAATCTGCAAAGCTCGTGTTGATAAGTCCTCCAGTCTTCTTCTTCTCTGCTTTCCTTCCTTGGGGTCCAGGGCTCCCTATGGCTTGGCCTTCTAGGGAAGGGGCAAGTTCCTGCCCAAGCAGCAGAGCCTGGGCAGAATCTTCTGCCATTTGGATCGCTGCTTGGGGAGAACCGGCGGTTAGTTGCAGATGAACCGGCTGAGTTTGAGAAATAACCGGTTGAAGTTGGACACTTCAGGAGAATTACCGATCATTTTAGAGGAATCTATAGAATATACCTCAAATGAATAAAGAAAAACCGGAAGATGCCAACATGTAACCGGTTGGATTTAGGATGACTGGGATCTTGACCGACTATGCCCAAAAACTTCCGGGGCACTGATTCGGATTCTCTTGAGATGAGGCCATCCATAGTGGATGGATGAATGTTATTGGGTGTTTCTGTTCATCCATTTGCTCTGCTATCCTCATGGCTTCCTTTGCACTAGAGAGGTTGAAGATGTGTTTACACACAACCACCCCACGATGGTTGAGTTGTGGCGAGGGTGGGCCCTCTTTCAAACACAAGTGCTAAGTCTTTTAAAAATAAAAAATTCCACATAACAATTGCAATATTTGAAGAGTGGAATTGTCCTCCACGATTGTCTCTCCCATTGGTGCAATATGCAAAGTGGAGACAAGCAATTGTACAGAAGCTAGTGGGAAGGTTGTCTAAGAGGAATTGCCTCTTACACATTCTTTTACATGCTTTGGCCTCCACATTCTCTCTTGGTGTTACATAATAACTACAAACAAAAAAGAGCCAAAGAAAGTAGATTATAACCATTGCAAGCACTCCCAACTACACCTTGTATTGTACTTGGGCAAGTAAGAGTAGTTGTAGTTGTAGTTGTCATCAATACACCTTGTCCTTGTTGCTCAAAACTAGAACAAAAGAAAGTAAACTACAATCATCAACCACCGAAGTAGTGGTTTTGTGTAAACACACGTGAGACCTCGAAGATTGACACCTTGAAGGAAGGAGGCTTCTCATTATTCAGATGCAAAACACACCTTTATGAGATTGAGGCATTCTTGCAGGAGATCTTCAACACTCAAATTTTTGAGGTACTTGCAAATGTGTGCATGTGTGTGTGTGTGTGTATGTTTGGGGGGGGGGAGCGTGGAGGAAATAGCAAAAAATCCAATACCAATTTGCAATTCATGGGAACTTGATATGAATTTCTAAATACAAGAATTTTCTGCACATAAATTAGCCATGTCAACCCCCCCCCCCCCCTCTCTCTCATGTCATGTATTTTGGACATGCTCATTCACCCCAAATTGACCATATGAGACATTTGTGCAATTGGTGGATGGATCTTTTTTCAATCGTGTTACAAACCTTCATGACATTAGTTGCATGGTCAATCTAATGAGCAATGATAGCGACGAGAGGAGCATTTGGGTGCTACTACAACCGATGGCATGGCGATGGTGTCATCAGTTGCGGTGATAACGTGTCTCCTCTTGTCCAATCACAAATAGACATGTCAACATAAACCGATTGGCCTCACCACTACATCAAAAGTCAAATAAGAGGTATGAAATCCAGATGTGCACTTGACCAAACAGGGCTCACATGCAGGATGTGTTTCCAAAACCATGGCAGAGTGCACCTTAACTTGAGGGAAAGCGCAAACATCAACACAATGGAACTGGCTTGGAATCAAGTGCTATCTAGGTCGACGTGAAAATGCCATAGCTCGAATACCGTCCGGGTCGGATACAAATCCTAGTGGTTGATAAAACCCTACTACATTTGGCTCCGCATATAAAGCAATATTGCTAATTCCCATTTTCACCAGATCTGCCATGAGCCGCTCCATCAGCACCTTACCTAACCCTAGCCCTTGGTATGATGGATCCACAACCACATCCCATATGATTGCATGATATACCCCATCCCCGGTTGCTCGGGCAAAGGCGACTAGCTGCTTCGACTTTGGCTCTTGTATCCACAGAAGAGATTGTGTGTTCTGCAATGCCTTCAAGAGCTTTTGCTTTTCGCGTCGAGGGAATGACACCTGATTCAGCAACAACATCCAAATCAACCCATCAAACATCCTGCCATGATTAAAGGAAGAAAAAATCTACTCCATCTCACAGTACTGCTGAGATTCCCAGCAGACAAATCCAAGGTCGTCTCAAGATTCAGCAATGGTGTTTACAACTGCAATCCTTCATACATGTACTCACTTAGCTCCTAAAGTTGCAAACACTTTTTGTGGTTGAAAGATTCTGACGTTTGATAGGTATCGAGTTGGCACCTCACCACTTCTCTGCAGGCCCATTTATTTCGAAACTCTTCGAGTCCATACAGAGAGCTTACCCACAGTTATTATTATTATGGGTAAGATTTCATCACTTCAATTATCATCGAATTGGCACCTCACCAGTTACAAAAATGGGGTAAACAGATGCAACCTTTTGACATACACAGACTAGCGTACGTTTATTCAATTATGCAATGTAGCAAAGGTGGCTATTAAGGTGGTCCTCAAGTAAACCACTCCCCAATACTATATAGGTAAAATTTCGATTAATTCTAGCATTTGTTGAATAACTTATCTATGTTCAGAAAGTTTGAGCAACATCATCCTAAATTTTGAAAACAATAGGAGTACTACACTAATTATCTCAATTAGCAGTGTGTGTTACTATACGGAGTTACGCAGTGCAATAACGTCTTACTCAGGAGTCCCATTTTTACTAATGATAGTTTGATAAGTTGTTCAGACATTATGGAACATAAATGACTTTGCTTGGTAAAATATTACATTTTCATTAAATAGTTATAGCACTGTGTAACTCCAAATAGTAACACACTAATTGGGATAATCAGTGTAGAGAAAAATAGAGATCATCTTCAATAGAATACTCTCAGTTTTGGATTTGAAGTAAGGATTTGGCAAAATTCTATTTACACTGACACAAACATGTAGTTTGTTTGTTGTGCAACACCAGAACATTATCCCACATATCCCTACGCACATCTACTACTTAAAACGTGTGATTGAATCAATTTCCACCTGAATTGGTTTAGCCGGTGATGGCTTGAGGAGCCCCTTTCGAAACTTTTGTTGTTCAAAACTTCAAATCCATCTTAAAGATGATATCAATTGTTTCTGAGCTCAACTAATGAATTGAAATTCTTGAAGTTTGCTTTCCAGAGTTAATGTGAGTGCCATAGCTTCTTACTACCCACCTTGGCAAACAACGAATTGAGCTGGTCCAGGTCCAGGTCATCAAGAGTGGAGTGGACTGTAAGTCCCCGGGAAGCAAGGTCCTCGTCACTTTGACTGAAAGCTCCGGACTCTGTTACGCCTGCCGCCTCCAATGGGGAGGTCGCCACAGCCACCACATTCAATCTCTTCACACCACCCTTGCCATAGCTCCTACCCTCCCAACCTGCCCCATTCAACATAACCATTTGTTATCTGAGGTGGTAATCCTGGATTGGGGAAGATGATGACTTTCCCATAGCATAATAACCCTTGCCTTCCCCTGCAATCTAGGCCGTTGATCTCCACAATGGGAGGGGGCTCAGAGGGAAGACATGAAAATGATCATGTCCAATAACCCCTCTCCGGCCTCCCGGCACTCGAGATGACCTAGTCCATAGTATTCTTAAGGTTTTAAAGGTTTGGAAGGACGCTCCCTTCTATTCTAGATTCAATTGCTTGTGTGATCATAACCTAGCATGCTAAATGTGGTCCACTTTATAATGGTAGATGTGCCTAATTTGGTTATCACTCTTAATTGTACACGTGTATGTGAGTAGTATATGATTAAATGTGGCTCCAAGAACAAACACCAAAAGACATGTCTGATTATCCTTCATCAAACGCTTCATCCCATTTCATTGCTACAAGGATTGCATGAATGAATGCCAAGTATAGTCAAGTGGTAAGCTCTCATTAGTCCAGTTGACACCACATTGTTGACTACCTTTGGACAAGAAGCTTTCTTCCATCTACCAAGCTTCAATTGAAGAACTGCGCCCCCCCAAATAGAATCACTCTTAGTTATCCGGATTCGCTGAGAATTATCCCATTTGCGCTGCACATAAACAGGCTACTCCAGAATGTTGAGTTGTCAAATCCTTAGGCCATGGATACAGTAAAACATTTTCTCTCGTCATACCAATCCACCTTGACCATTGAAGCCAATGTAATAAGTGCGCCATAGTCAGTCTAACCCCCAACCTCACATAATTAATCCCAAAATGGCCGACTAATTCACGTCTCTGCAAGGATGCATTCCGCAAGAGATCCCCGCCCATTTTCAATGCCTTTCATCCTACCATTCTTCCCTACATGAATTCAGAGTGACCCATTCCAAGTGGAAATTGGCTCACCAAATTCGAAACCTGAAATGCGAAGGCAAGAAGTCCCCACCCAATTTGAACACCTTCCATCCCACCACTCCTGCCTATATCAATTGAGAGTTACCCAACTCGTAATACCATGTGTTTCTCTCGCCATACCAAATCACCGTGATCATTCGTGCCAATAGAATGAATGCGCCATAGTCAGTCTTACCCCAATCTGAGATAAACAATCCCAAAATGGCCGACCAATGCACATCTGCCTCTGCAGAGATGCACTCCGCAAGAAATTTCCACCCAATTTGGACACCATTCATCCCACCATTCTTCCCTACATGAATCCAGAGCGACCTATTCCAATCGGAAATTGGCTCACCAAAGACACGGACTGCCGCAGCTAGCGACCTGGGAAAAGGCAAGGGCAAGACCTCCCCAGCCAATTTGAACACCTTGCATCCCACCACCCATTCCTGCCTATATGAATTGAGACTGACCCAATTCGCAGTACCATGTTTTCTTTCGCTTACCAATCACCCTAATCACTATTGCCTATAATTAGAATGGATGCGTCGTAGTCACTCTTACCCCAACCTCAGACAAAGACCCAAAATGGCCGAGCAATACACATCTGTCTCTGCAAGGATGCATTCCGCAAGAAGTCCCCACTCAATTCGATCACCTTTCATACCATCATACCTCCCTACATATATTAATTAAGAATGACCCATTCCAATTGGGAAAGCAGCTCAACAAATTAGCTAGCAACCTAGAAAGAGCCAAGCAAAGCTAAGGAAACGAGCGAACGACGGACGCACCCGTGCCGAATCTAGGGCTTCCGGTTCGCAGACGCTGCGTTCTCGTCCTCGCTCCAGCTCCCTGCCGGCACCCTCCCCCCAACGTATCGCGGCTACCTACGCAACCAATTGCTTGGCCACATGGAGGCCAGCAGGGGAGGCTGCACACGGAGCTTGCCGACATTCTTGCACTCCACAAGACTGCAATCAATCAATCCTTCCCGCTCTCCCACGTTGTTTGTCTGTCTATCTATCTGCGCCACCTTGAATCTTTAGTCGGACCTTCTCAGTGCCTTGGTGCGTGTATTTCAAGCGTTTCGCAATCAACCCGGGGCTTGTTCCCCGCCTTCACTTCTCGTTTCTGGCCTTCTTCACAACCTCGCAGCTCTCAGTCCGAGGAGACGATAATGGGCACCATTCCGAACAGTGTCCGGGGAGGTTTTTGGGGATAATCGGTCAAAATCCTAGTGTTTCCAAGTCCAACCGGTTACAGGTTGTGATCTCTCGCCTTTTCTTTACTGATTTGAGGTATCTCCCCTAGATTCTTCGAAAATGATCGCTACTTCTCCTGAAGTCTTGAACTTCAACCGGTTATTTCTCAAACTCAACCGGTGCATCTGTAACTAGCGGTCGGTTCTCCTCGTTCATTGTTCCGAAGCAGCATAAGGTATGTGGGTGGGTGTTATTCGGTTACTTTTACCTATATTCAATTGGTGTGAGTTTATGTGAGGTTCAAAGAACAACCATCATAAAGGCCCATGTTTAGAATAGATTGGACTATAGGCCTGGGCACATGGCGCAAGCCCACCTCGACTTCTGCCTAGCGGCCGGCCAGGTGGCCCCCCGCAGTTGGCCGGCGGGGGAGGCTAATACGCCAGGTGGGCACAAAGCGTCTTGTTGCGCCCGCCTCCGCCTTCCTTCGCTTTCCAGTTTACCCTATCTCGGTGTCGTGGGTAATCTTGGTGTCGTGAAAGAGAAAGGAGAAAGAGGAAATTTGAGTGCCGCAGTAAGAAACTTGCAAAGAATTACCTGGCGGAGGACTGCAAATCCGTGGATTCCGGGTTGGGGCGGAGGGTCCGCTTCACCACCCTTGCCGGCGGAGCTGGATGAGAATCATCGCCTCCGCTAGGCAGAGCAGTTGATGGTTGCTCATGTGCGCGGCACTTATGTCTTCAAATATTATTCACCACACTAATGGTATTTAGCGTCATCGATTTTATTTGTTTTGCTCAATACTACACCATTTATGGTATTTAATGTCACATGCATAATAGTGTCACTTACCCTATTTTGAGGCGTATGCTAGGTTACACTGCCGATCAACAACTCCATTGTTAGTGTCACCTCATGACACTTTGCGTTCAAGTGTGCTTACTAATATATTGGCATGAATATGTTCAATAGTATTATGAGGTGTATGCCTATGTTACACAATGGTCTACAAGTTGATTAAAAGTGTACACAAATGACACTCGTCATTAGTATGCTCAAGAATATCTTCCTCTTGCATCCTAAAATGTAAACACATGAGACTTGTCATTAGTATGCTCCATAATATCTTCCCCTTGCATTCTAAAACACAAAGGTATCATCTCAAGTGTCCTAATATGTTACGCTAAATGCCATAATATAAATGCTCTTTCACTTTATGGAGTTACTTATGTTCGCAAATAGTATCATATTGGCAATCAGCAAATGTGACACTTTGAAACCTCTAGGTACCCAGTTTAGGCCCTTCGCAAATAGTGTATGTGACACTAAATACCATAAAAAGTGTAATTGTAAACCGCTTGTATAGTGTCACCAACACTACATGTCAACCTAACATTATTTATCATCCCTTATTAAAAAAACTTGGACATTATTGATTTACAAGGTTGCACATATTGTCACTTACTAAGTGATTTTTCATCCAAATTCCAATCTTTCATGACAATATATTCATTACAGAAATGTTAGGATGCAGAATATACCAAAAGTGTCTTGGAGGCAACAATGATCCTAGTCTCCAACCCCAAATTGTTGCATACTTACAAACATTCAACCAACTTTTCCATAGATGGTAGGGTAAAACCTAGTTGTTTGGTGAGGGTCCACCACTAGCTTGATCATATTGTGAAGGTAGGGGTTAAACATAGAGTCAAGCCCACCATTAGGTGAGATGTGCTTGTTAGGTGCCATGCTAAGTGGCAAGCTATGAGGTGCGATACATGGGTTCAAGAGATCCGACCAAAAATAGATAAATAAATAAATAAAATCCATTCACAACGGACAACATTGTTACGTTCTTCATTTACACAAGAATAATACCACTAGTAACATATTATGCCAAAAAAATGCAGTCAAAATCGGTTGCGGTTCTTTTGACTAGTTTGATTTGCAGTCGCTAAATAATTGTAGGTTTGTTTTTTGATTTATCAATTGAAATAATAGGAATTTGAGGGCGTGCAATATGCCTCCAACGGTATATTGCAAGCCCAAAAATTTTAAAATTACAATTGAAAAATGAAAAAAGAAAAATTTGTTGTCATTTAGCCACTGCAACACAAGCTAGTCAAAAGAATCACAGCCGAATTCGGCTACGTTTTTTTTGGGCATAGTTTTCTACTAGTGTACAAGCATGAATGCATATGAGACACTTGGTATAAATTTTTGGTATAAATTTTTGGTGACCTTGTACACTCAAGTTCAGTCATTGCATAGTGGGGTTCTTTGGAGTGAGAGAGTTGTGGTTGTCATGACAAATCTCTTCTCACCTTCTGTTCCATTGTTGAACTAAAAGATGTACATGTGGACATGTTTCCACATTACTTGCACACTAATGTTGTCAAATTCCATGCAATGGTGATAACACATGTGGATGATGTTGTTAAATTTCATGCAATGATGAGAACAGATGTAGTTGATGTTGTTAAATTTCATGCAATGATGAGAACAAATGTAGTTGATGTTGTCAAATTTCATGCAATGATGAGAACACATGTGGTTGATGTTGTCAAATTTCATGCAATGACGAGAACACATGTGGTTGATGTTGTCAAATTTCATGCAATGACGAGAACACATGTGGTTGATGTTGTCAAATTTCATGCAATGACGAGAACACATGTAGTTGATGTTGTAAAATTTCATGCATTGATGAGAGCACGTGTAGTTGTACCAAGCTCCAAGCTCCAAGCTTTCCTCCTCGTGTCCACTTAGGAACACACATGTCAGCAAAATCGTTTGATCTCACCAGTGCGTATTCTTTACCCTTCAAAAGTCATGCCAAATATTGCAAGTGCAGATTCTTGATGGTCCTCTACATTGGGCGTCCACTACTATATAATTGATGTCAGCATCGATATTGTTTTGTAGAATCTTGCCCCACCAAACTTGTGGTCCTACATAAACCCAAAGGCACAATCCAAAGAGGTATGATGCATGTAACTAAATATATATGCCAAGTCCTTCATCTAAGTTACAACCCTTGTGAAGACAATCAGACAAAATTGATGTGGTTGGGATGTCAATCTACATGCATAACTTTCTAAGTTTGTTATTCTTTGGTTACTTTGTAGAGTTTTAAAGATTGATTATGAAATCACAATAGGTACTCATAAGATGCACTTGTGTTTTGTGATGCAAGTTATTATAAAAACCTTTAGTTGTGGCATAAGATTTTCCAAGATTCGAGACCATTGATGTCTTGACCTACATTGTTGAACTGTTGCATTATTAGATTTGTATTGTGTACTTTGACATATCAATTAGTTGACAATTGCAACTACAAATTTATCATATATATAGTCATTTCAGACTCGATTGCAATACAATTGTCATTGTTTTCAACAACCCACTATGTTTTCTAGTCAATTAATTGCTTTAATATGGCGACATGACAAAATTATCCATTTTTTCCATGGTTGCTCTTGCAATATCCATCATTTCAAATTCTTAGCCTTGCAGTCTGCTAATTGCATAGGTTTTCTAATGAATATAACTTAGGTTCCTATTATGAAAAAGGAAGTTGCAAATAATAACACATGCGGTTTTTGTATACGTAGCCACAATTCATCTGTTGTGGCTCCAAGGAACATCATTATCGATACAAACGAATCATAAAGGACAACAAGCTTAAGTGTCACAAGCTACTTTGGTTTGTCCCCAAAAGGAGAAATACACAATTAAGACTTATACATAAAGTTTGACTTGGTCTACTAATTGGGTCTAATAGGGAAATGTACCATAAATGGTCACTTCAGTTTTGTCTTATGTTGTGCCCTGTTTTGGGGCTCTAAGTGGTCACTAAGCCTCTCTAAATGGGTGACATACATGATTTGTCATCATGCAACCAAGCAACACATGATTGCTTTTGGGGGAACAAGGTGACAAATAAGTGGTGATATATTTGTGTCTCAAAGGGGATGGATGTAAAACATGGCACGTGTGCTTTGAAATACACTTGAAATTGGTCAATGTAGTTGGTTGTTGCTTCATAATTTTATTTTGTGGGGGCATCATGAACCTCATGGTCTATTGGATTAGTGACCATTATGGGATGACAATTGAAAGTGCAAAGGATGGAGTTGGTTGTGACAGAGATGTATTAGTGAATGCAAGAAATGATCCAAGGGGGTTGGACAACTGAATTTTCATTAAGTGCAATATTTATTACTAAAACTAAGCCTGTCAACATGCGACGATGCTAGGGAGCATGGCTCGGACTACGTTGATATTGTAATGCCTCACAATGGAGAACGAATGGCAAATTTGATGATTAGATAGTTGGATGTGAAATAATTATTTTTCTTTATCAAATGTTTATAATTGATCTTAAATCGCTCCACTAGATTTTTGCTTTGTTAAAGCCTTCAGTGGAGGGCATTCAAAAACCAAGGGCAAGAGGCAAAGGGCAAGGTTGAGAAACTCCAAAATTTTAAAAATCTAACACTCATGAATCCGCACCCCATAAGCTTACTTATTGCAACAAACCCAACAATGTAAGGGTAGGTCCCAATGTCCATCTCTATCCCACCAGATTTTGAATGTTAGTGGGATGGATATGTTATCCTAAAGATAACAAAAGCAACCAAACAACCACATCCAAGTTGCCTTTCAAACCGCAACCATGGGCCGCAACACTTCCAAGCACCCACCAATATCTGGTTGGCACATACCAGATTTCATCTACATTTGTGCTTATTCCCACCAGAGTCTTGTGGGCAAGCATCATACACGAAAACCCACCCTAAGTGGATGCCTGCCTCCCATTTGCAGAGACTAGCTAATATAACCACAAATTTCAGAGAAATTGATGCACGACACAACAGACTTCATGGCCAACACTTCTCACATTGATGGCTGAGGTGCTCATTCAGATGAGCATTATAAGCCCAACAGTGGGAGTTGCTTCAAACAATTAAATATTCTTTCTGTACATGAGTGTCAATGAATCAGCTTCTAAATTCATAAGACAGGTGTACAAAACTGCATGTGACCGAGTAGGAATCTAATATGCAATAGTATACCTTTGGGAGGTTTTTAAAGTATACCTTCAATTGGATAGTCGAGTACCTATCATTCAATCCAGAAGACCCCTTTAAAGTCCTGTTAAGGTAATAAAGCTGATCTCGTAGGACATTGCAGATTTACCTTGGTTTACTTTCCCACTTCTGTCATGAAGAACAAGAGAGGAACATACTAACAAGTACACTCCCATTCACAAACAAAACTATTGTCCTAAGCATCAATATCTTTCAAATTAGAATCTAAAAATAGCCAATGAGTGATTTGAAGTTGATTGGAGGGACAAACATAAGTTCAATTTCCTAAACATTCGTTGGTGTGTGTAACCACAGAAGGCCGTTCTCTAACCTCCGCTACTGGGACATAGACAACACGTCTTCCATTTACAGGAAGTCCAATTCCTCCATTTCCTACATGGCTCTCATCACTTCGGTCCTCCACATACATGCCAGCAGCTGTTGTCTTTGCAAAATCCTCCAGCGTTTGTTTCAACTCAAGTAATCGCAACTGTACTTCATCCAGTTTCCCGGTTAAGTAGGCGTTATTATTGGTCGAACTATTTTCTTTTCCTGGTATGTCATTCTCGGACGCAACGGGCCTCTCAGGTTCTGAAACCTCCAAACCCGCAGCAGAGGTCATTCCCATTGCGCCTGCTGCAGCCATTGGTGTTTCCTTGGAGTGAACTAGTCCTTTCCTTAGAGCTTGATGCCGCTGATTTTTGAACCACCCATGGACCTAATCCACAAGAAGGTAACCCAAATAGTCAGCACAAAAACACCACATTAGAATTGGCTGGACTTAGGTCCTTGCCACATGACTGGAAGCTCCAAATAGCTACAACATGAGGAAAGGCCAATAGCGCAGTCTTGATGTCCAATCAAGAGTCTTTTGGGTTGGTTTTTGGTTTGAAAATCTCATGTGGCAAAATGACAGGAGGCAAAGGAGCGGCAGTAGAAAACTTCCAGACACTTTTGCCCGGAAATCCTATAAATTGAGAGGAATAGTAGGACTTAGAAAAGGGAGGTGTTTCCATTGGCCGCTCTTGCTTTATGATGCCCACAAGGTCGCCACCCTAGCAGAAGGCCTCCCTTGTTTGGAGCCCATGTGATAACACTCTAAGTGCTCTTCTACAGAATATGTAATTTCACGATTTAAGCTCCAGGGTTTGAACTGCTACTTGTGTCGTTCCAAAACATATGAAAACAGAGGTCACTCAAGTTTGATTCCTGAAGTTAGACTAACTATCTCAAACACTTGTGTTCCTGAACAAGAGAACTTGGGAAGCTCTTTTACTGTACTAAGGAACATCCTGCACAGTACTTATTCAGGAATTCAAACATGAGGCAGAAGCCAGTGTATTTTGCAAAAAGATAAATGTAAGGAATCAAGTGATTGAGTGTTATAAACTGTAAAACAATTCAAACTTGGGCTACCTTAGAAAAGTGTGTACACTACTCCCATCTACTAGTCATAATCCTGGACGCTTGAAACACATAGGAGCATTTGCTAACTATTAAGAAGTATGAGAACAAGAATCTAAAGACACAAAGAGCACTTCAATTTTGTATTCCTGACAAAGGGGATAGGCAACTAAGAATTACCAATTTCCAACTTGTGCACCTGCGTCTTTCTCTACCTTTCTTTCTGGTTGAATGGATTGTTCAAATTTCAGGATAAAATCCAATATGCTCCTTCCTAGAATCTTAAAGAAGTTAATTTACAGCAAAACATACCCTTCAACTCCACATTTACTGACAGGGTGAAGGCATTGAATATACTATCATGTGTCTCTTGGAACTCAGATTAACTGTAGGACAACAATTTTCTGAGTAATCGGGTGAGTATAAGTGCTAATTGAGGGGTCACATGCACTTGTAGTGCTGATACACCCCTCATGTAGAAACATAATCCCCAGCAGAAACAATTCTCAGACTGCTGAGCACGTGGTACAATGACAACTACTGATGAAGTCACCTGTGAAAAAGTTAAGCCAAGCTTTGTTGCCAATTCTTCCTTCACAGATTTTGACGGTAATGGGTTCACTGCCACAACACGCCGAAAAGCCTGCAAAATCACTGAAACTAAAATGAAGTAACTGTAGATTTGGATTGAAACTGCTCAGAAATTCCACCATTTGTCAATTATCAGAGGATGAGCAAAATTGATCTAATCATTGTTAATTCTTATAGACATTCAACGACAATATACTGAACAAAATTTCGTATCAGGTGTGGATCCATGTACAAAGCACCTTGCTCAACAAAAAATCACATAGGATAAGTCAGAATTACTCCAGAAATATACACCTCCAGCCAGCATGTACTGATCTTAAACCATCTATGATAGCCTTTGACATCAGCCTTCCTACTGAAAATGGAAAATAGGAAATGGGTACACCTAATTTCCTGCTGAGCCATTCCAAATTATGAGGAACATATCCTCATAATCATCGAGGTCCAACATTATTAACGATGCAAGGGATGTGAGGAGCCCTGTCACAGACTAAAGTACACTTAGTTGCAGCTAGGTAAATATTGGGTGCCTACCCCGTGGGAGGGCGACACGTGTCCATTACTGAACAGAGTGGTCAAGCCATGGCATGGTCATCAATTTCGCATGGCATGGTGATAATATGTCTCCTCATATCCAATCAAAATTATAGAGTTTAACAAAGTCAAAGTACATATTGGGTGCCTACTACAGCCCGTGACAAGGTGCCACATGTCCATTACAGCATGTAGTGGTCAGGCCATGACAAGGTCATCAATTATGGGTGATAATGTGCCTCCTTGTATCCAATTAGGATTAAACGCATTAGTAAAGTTACAATAGATATTGGGGCCTACTACAACCCGTGGCAAGGCGACACATGTCCAATATTGCACATAGTGGTCAAGCCATGACAAGGTCATCAATTATGGGTGATAATGTGCCTCCTTGTATCCAATTAGGATTAAACGCATTAGTAAAGTTACAATAGATATTGGGGCCTACTACAACACGTGGCAAGGCGACACATGTCCAATATTGCACATAGTGGTCAGGCCATGACAAGGTCATCAATTGGATGATAATGTGTCTCTTTGTATCCAATTAGGATTATACACGTTAGCAAAATTACGGTAGATATTGGATGCCTACTATAAGCCATGGTAGGGCAACACATATCCATTGTCGAACATAGTGGTCATGCCATGGCAAGGTCGTCAACTATGTATGCTAATGTGCCTCCTCGTATCCAATCAAAATTACCCACATTAGCAAAGTCATGGTAGACATGGGTGCCTACTAGAGCCCACCCATGGCAAGATGACAAATGTTCATTGCCATACATAGTGGTCAAGCCATGGCAAGGTCATCAATCACAGTTGATCAATAATGTGCCTGGAATATACACATTGGCAGAATGACTTGGCCTAGCCACTACACAATGGGAAACTATGAGGCCTACATTTAAACACTCTGAAACACACCAAGAAAGCAAAGTTCGTGGATAATGTGTACCTCAACTGCTGTATCAGGTAATCGTCTCCAAACCCTCTTTTCTCCTTCTTCGCCAACACCTCCATCTCCTTGCGAACCTGATGAAGGGTTCAACTGACCTTCATTTCGGTCTGGATCAGCACTCAAAGCTCGTCGTTGAACTTTAGTAGGTCTTGGTCTATTAGGGGCATCTGGGATTGTTCTTCTCCGCCGACGCTTTGGACCCCAGTCCTCATCCTCGGAGACAAAATTCTCATCAAGGTCGGTGTTTCCGAACATTTCCTTCAGCCAAAAAAATACTCATTTAAATGCCTAGAAATCTACTTTCCTACAAAACATAGATGAAAACAAAACCTTTCAGCTTGAATTGATGCTTACTACCTCTATAGTATGCAACCAAAATCCACTATATGAAGTCGCACAATGGATATACCCAAAATAGTAGACCTTCCATTTGAGGTTAATTTCACACAAATGGAAGGCAACAGGCAGACACCAAATATAGAATAAACAAGCTGCGTAGCACGTGAAGCTCGTGCTAATGGATGGGATGATAATTGGTTGGATTTTTTTGTGTCTTAGTGTATGAAGAGGAATGGCAATGAGTGACATAATTTGGTGCTTTGTAGCCAATGAATAACAGTTCATGGTCTGTCCAAGAAGCTTATGTTGCTCCAGATTGATATTGTTAGTTTCATTTGGAATTCCCAGTTATAAAGAATCAATAACCACAATATAAATGATTTGTGAACACGTTAACCGGTATAACAAACAAGGTAGTAGATATTAATATTGTCGATATTATATCTCTATAAGATTTAGAATCGTACTGTGGTTTAACATCGAAACCATCAAGTAAGCACAAGTAAAAACTTGAGCTTTATATAGTTATAAGATAGTAGGATATTAACCATATTATGTGGAACACACAGATAAGCTGCTAGAATTGTTACATCAAATAAGTATTGTACAAGTTTACTTCCACAAATTCTCATTGTGTTCTCTTTGCTTTTGTGTGGCCCTCCGTAGAGGAGACTTCCACAACATTCTCAAAGTCCCAGCTTATACAAACAGTTATCATCATGATTGACATACAAACAATTTAGAACTTTATCTGAAACATTAGTGGATGCCAGCTATCTGCTAATCAGGGTTCCCTTCAACCTCTATGACAACGCTAGTCTACAAATCTCCCCAGGCCAAATGATGACACCATCCCAGTTGTGCAAAAGGGATTTCAATTAAGCAAATAGTCTATCCTATGCTTTTTAAGTCGGTGGAACTTGGAACTGTTGGGATTGTTTCTATGCAAATTAAATGTTATTCAGACGTGTTGTATGATAAAAACTTGAACCCTAAAAACCATCGGTCAATAGTGCTGTCTCAGTGTCATCACAGGATATTACCTCAGGGTAGCACCTCAATGATATCACAAGATCAAGTACCAGAACTTACATCATGCAGTTTCTTGTAGTCCACAGCTTTTCGATGCCTTTTTCCGGCTATTATCATTGCCTCCTCGTCTGATGTGGAGTCTTCTGCAGGTGAGCCTCTGTCATCCATATGTATCTTATTTTTGCCATGTGATGACTCAAATTCGTCCACAAGGGAAACATCTGAATCATCACTGTCTGAAGCCTGTCCAGACGCACTGCTTTCTTCCTCAGCAGGTACCTTAATTGAGTTCTTGCTGAGTTTGCGCTTTCTCATAAGTCCTTTCAATTTCAATACAGAACCTGGTTCCTCCTCAGCTTTATCACTAGAAGGATGGGAGGATGCTTCATTTCCTCCGTAGTCGCTCCCTGAATCACTGGAATCCTCATCCCCCCTGTTTTCTTCTTTACTTTCACTTTCACTTTCATTTTCACTGTTTGGTTGTTTCTCGTCACCTTCAGGATCAAAGTCTTCGTCTTCATCATCAGTTGATGGCCAATCCCCAGAAGCACCAGCTTGTGGTTGGCCCCCTGCTGCTGCAACAGCCTCCACTGCAAATAACTCCTGCACTTATAAAACCACAATCAGGATGCAGGAATATATTTCTAAATCAAACAAGGATATGACTGGCTCAGAAATGCCTAACAATTTGGCAGTCAAGCTGATGCTCCAGCAACACCGGAACTTTGATTGAACAATGTTTAGTCCTACCACCAAAGACTTAGGTCAAGTTACTTTTTCAGTATGGACACATGTCAGTAACCTACCAAAAAGCCTAACACAGCTGTGTCCACACTTCAGGCAAAATGGTAAGTACAGAACCCCTACACTAGTAGGGCACAGTAAAATTGGGTCCACACCTGGGCGATGTTATTGTCAATGTTATTGGTGTCCGCCGTGTAATATCTAATGTAATCATGACAATGTGACAGAGATTTGCAAATTAACTTTCCCTTACCACCTCATTTTGGACGTGATAGGTCAACATCACCATTCATTGCAAAATGAATGCCAATTGAGTGCCAAATTACCATTCAGTGTCAAAATACCAAACGGTTAAACATTCATCTAACACCATATGCCATGTCAGTAACTTACGTCACACGTATAGACCTGATGAGAAACTCAAATATCCTCACACTGACATAAAACCAGGTGTGGCCGGACTTTTACCTAATCAGAAACCCTAGAGTCTAGAAGGACTTTGAGCACTCATGCTAATTATACATAGCGGTCAGTAATTAAGTACCAAGATTTGCAAATGAAAGGCACCCAAAGTTGCAATAAAAGACGAATCGTTTGAAACATATCACTCATCTATGCACTCCACAATTTGCAGAAGCAGTCTGTACATACTTGTTAAAATAAAATAACAGCATATGTGAAGCACAAAAGTACCCACCTTCCAGCTGTTCTCCACTGCAAAGTTTGTGCTCAAGTATGCATTTATCACATCAATGCACTCCAGCTTGCACTCACAGACTGGACACAACCAACCTTCGTCACCAGGAGGAACTGCAATTATCAAACAACAAGACCGCTGTCATCCCCAATAAACTGAGAAACGGCTCATTTAACCAGATGGAGAATCCTGGTGAAAATCAAACACCTCCATATATCAACCAACCTAAACAAGGACCAGGAGCACTAAGCTTGCCAGTGAAAGTTACAAACCCTAAAAAGGCGTCAATCCAACCATTAAGAGCACCCCGAATTAAATATAAACAATGACTGCAATGAAGTCATGCTCACTAACTTGTACATCACTCCAATGCCTCCCTTGAATGGTCTCGTAGTAAGCCTGTCAACCCTAATAACCATTCTCCTAATGACAATGAGGAACACCAGACCATATGCAATTTTAAAACTCAGTCTCAGTCTCTGGACTTTAGAAAAGCCTTACTCTGCTCAGTGGGCAAGGGAGGAATCAAGCAATACTGGTGGAATCCTCTGTTGCAAGCCCCGTCGCACAGAATGATATCATTGTCAAGCAGCGCTTCCTGTGATTTGCACTTGGCACAAAAAATCTGCAACCGACATATATTTCTCATTTCATAGGTTCAAAGCACCTAAGAGAATTTCATGCAACATTTACTCTGCTCAAGTGGTAGAAGAATTTGTCAATATGCAAACTAACTCTACACGGACTACCTCGAAGCACAAGTACATCAATCAATCTGCTCTGGAGGAGAACAGGAACAGGAACCCTAAAATTGCATTAGGGGGGGGTGACGGGGGATATTTCAACCGGGTGAATGAAATGACCGTTGCTTACTACACCTATGGAGGCTTTAACTACTAAAGATGTGCACACACTCTACCGAGAAATATCCTTCTTGGAGCCCACATTTGTCCTATACTGTAGACAGTAGCGAAAAAAAAATTCTGGATGTCGACAGATACCTCTTCATGATAAATACGGCCCTCAGAGTCAAATGCATTTTCGTCAAGAGAACCTTCTAACCCCAAGTCGTCAAGCTCATGAATAGCCTCCCGAATGGCCAACTTGGAATGAAGGATCTGCGCCTCCGCACGCTGCAGTTCTTGCTCTGGCCTGATTTTCTCCCGACTACACTTGCCACCAACAGAAACAGAAAACCAAAAATTCAATGTGTTTAGGGATACATACACACTAACTCAACTCAACTCCCACCAAAACAGTTCCAGCCCAATTATGCCCAACGCCCACCCCTTCAATGCTTAAGATTGAGATTACCTAACCTCTCTCTCTCTCTCCCTCTATGGGTACGGTCTCACATACATGTGCTCCATGGAAGACAGACAGAAACCACACATTGAGGAACACACCTACCTCTGGCCCTTCCACCCTTCTCCCGAATACGCATCAATCAGATTCTGCTCCACTCGCATTTTCATAAGCAAGTACTTGACACGTCTCTTGATTCTGGTGAGATCGTCCAGCGGCACTCCCTTGGTCTTCTGTCGCCTCCGCCTTCGCCGCCTGCGGTGCCGCAGACCCGTTCTCTCCTCTGCCGCTGTCGCTGTTGCATCCCCCCCATCCCCATCCTCACCCTCACCCTCGTCCTCTCCTTCTTCCTCCTCCTCCTCCTCTCCTTTGTTTTTGTTTGCTTCCTCTTCGTCCCCTAACCCCAGTTGCGGAGGTTGCTGTTGCTGTTGTTGCTGCTGTTGCTTCGTATGCGATCGAAGTGTCTTCCCAATCGACGGAGGAGGCGGCTGGCTGCTGGCTTCCACCACAGCAGCCGTAGCGGTGGGGCTCCCCTCCTGCGCCTCCCGCTCCGCCACCCCCGTCGGCACCATCCCCCAAATAAACACCAAACCTACACACCAACACAAAACCTAAACTAAACTAACCCAACCACCCGCAACAACCCAACCAACACCCGAGATAAATCCAAACCCAACCAACCCACCCACCCACGCTCCCCCCCCCCCCCCCGCAGCCTCTACTCCCCACTCGCTTGTCGACGATCGCCAATCCCAAGGAGGAGCAACCTCTCGGCCATTCCACACTACTTTCCTAGCTTAACTTACACTCACTCCCACACACTTCAACGTCAACCTGCATGTCCCACTCATGTCTGTGATGAGAGGAGATGAGATTGGCATGGGATAGGATGGGATGGCATGGGATGGGATGTGATGAGTTCTGTGATTGTTGTGTTGTGAGATGGTTGCTTTGATGAATTATGGGAGGGAAGAGAGTGGAGTGCAGTGAGGGAGTTGGGGGTTGGAGGAGGAAGAGCGAGAGCGAGAGGGTGTGCAACTTCGTGTACACCGAATCTGCTTGAAAACTATGAAACGTTGTGGCTGGCTGCCTGCCTGCCTGCTGGCCTTCTTTCCTTCCTTCCTTCCTTCCTTCCTGGCTTCTGTGTTCGGGTAACTCAGGGCCTTCTCTCTCGCTCTCTTTCCGTCCTGCCTGTCTTCCTTCTTTGGCCTGCTAATGAGTCCTACGTGGCGCTAGGGCATTGGGGGAGCCTTTGCTTGGCCTCCCTCCTTCCTCTTGCACTCCTCTAAGTTGCTTCTCTTGGGGGCCGTTGGATTGAGTGGTGGCTTTGGTTTGTGGCCATTGGATCTTTGATCAAGCAAAGTAAGTTATCGAGGTTCGGAAATCGAGGCCCCCAACCACCCCCAAATTGCATCTATGTATGGTGTATCTATGTTCCATGGTCCCAAGGCACGCGGTTGTCGGATCTTTGAGCGAGTAAAGTAACTTACGGGGGTTTCAAAATCAAGCTACCCAATAACCTACTTTTTGGTCAATGAGAATGGATACTACATCTAGGTATGATGGTGGTGCATCTATGCTCCCTCTATGTTGTGTGATTCTAGGGCGGGGCCACCCGGGTCTTGAGATCAAGTTTACCAAACACCCTACTTCTTCTATCCATGAGAAATAGGAAATTACAACTAGGTTTGTAGGGTACGGTGCATCTATGTTATGTGATTCTAGGGCTTGTGGCCATCGAGCAAAGTAAGTTGCCCAACAACCTATTTTTTTGGTTAGTGCGAAGGAAATTAACAGCTATAGTAGAGGCGCCTATTCCCGATCATGACCCCATCAGCATTCTACATGGTACTAGAATATTGATTAGGCTAGGATTCAATTTTGATATGGTTGGGGCTGAATTTTAATATGGTTGGGACTAAATTTCGATATGGGCGGAACCAATAGTGCCATGACACATGTCCTAGTTTTGAGTGCTAAAGTGAGCAAGAATGAGCGATTATGACAGACTCTAGACATTAGTAATATGTTCAATCCAACTTTTGACTTTAAAAACTCACAATAATTTCAATTTAAGGAATAAAATTATTGTAAAATTTTGCAATCCTCCTAGTATTCCATCTTTCTACATGGGAAAAAACTGGCACCTCCTTATACTTCTCTAGGTATGCTGTAAAATCTCTTAAGTGATCGATTATAGGCACCTCTACTCTAGATATGTAGGGTGTGGCGTATCTATGCTATGTGATTCTAAGGCTTGTGTCCGTCATATCCTTGGTTAAGCAATGCAAATTATCGGGGTTTGGAGTATCAAGTTACCCAACAACCTACTTTTTGGTAATTGAGAATAAGAAATACAATTATGTATGGTATGGTATGGTATGGTATGGTGAATCTATGTTATGTGGGTTCTAAGGCTTGTGGATGTCACGTTCTTGATTGTGATTGTGATTTACGGTAAGAAATAGAGGTTTGGGAATTGAGCCCCAACAACTACCCGTTGGGTCACTAGGACTACGAATTACAGCTATGGAGCCTACAAAGCATTCATAATGTGCGGTTTTAAAGTTTATGGGCACCGCATCCATGATAATCAAAGCAAAGTAAGTTACCAAGTTTAGAAATCAAGTTATCGAACATCCCGCCTTTCAATCATTAAGAATAAGAATTACAACCATGTAGGTTATGATGTATCCATGCTATGTGGTTATGGGGCTTATGACCATCACGTCCTTGGTTGTGATTGTTGCGCAAAGTAAACTACACAAGGTCTATAATAAAACTACCAAACATCCCACCTTTTTGGTCAATGACAATTCAAATCACAAACAATGGCCTATAGGGGTTGACAAAGCCGACTCCTTCACTTAGAAAGGGTAAGCCTAACTCCTAAGTCAATTTTTTTCTCACGGCTCTTGATCATGTGCGTAAATTAGCCCTAACTCATGCAATAACCCAACTAAAAGAGCAAGCATTGTAGTTATCTGTAAAGTCCCTCAAAGAGGGATGAAAGTGAGGGTTTGAACCTTCTTTGACAAACTTTGTATTAAGAGCTTGTTAGTTTGTCGTGTGTTGAAGCCTATTTTGAAAGTTGGCTAGAATTTTCGAGACTTTCTCTTTCCATTGCTCAAACTTTGAGAGGATTTAGGATCTAAAATAGGGTATGCGCATGGGACCCAATGTCCTAAATCCCGGATCCGCCTATGCAAGGCTAGTTTGACCCACCCATCCTAGTAGGACAAGCAAGAAAGCCGGATTTTAATAGTTGACACCACTCTTTGTGTATGATAATTTAATCATTGAAAAACCTTGAGTGACTTTGAGTTGATTCTCATAAACTCGTGGTTTAGAACTACACCCATGATTTTCATCTGCTTTATTTTACAAATAATCCATCATGAAACTTTTCGTGTCCTCAACTTTCGAAATGTTACATTTGAATATGTGTGTGTGATCCTCATACCCTTCAATTCCATGCTAACTTATAACCTAAACTTACAAGCTTCAATCACACGCTCCCATCAATTGGCATGTTTACCCACCCAAGTTGCTGAAATAAATATTTATATCCAACAACGACCCATAACATTATTCAGATCCATGACAGTGTCATGTGGGATTGACAATATTATGTGGAATATTCCTCACATTCAATATTCCATAGAATATTGTCAATCCCACATAACATTGTTATGAATATGAATAATGTTATGCCGGTCATCAATGACGAGCCTCTAGTTTTCAAATCACCAAGAATTAGGTTTTAGTCCTTCTAAGTGTTGAAACTAGACTCCAAAAATGTCCACATTGGGAACAAGTTCATAGCCCACTTTGGTGGGATGATCACTAGAAGGCATCGGTTTCACTAACCATAAGTAGTTGAGGATGAGATTAGGGTTATCCATAAAGTCTTGGGATCAAACTCCCATTGGGTTGGCTCAAATGTAAGTTTGAGAGTGTATTTGTAATGTCACCCAAGTTTTCTCGAGGCTTAAATTAACATTCTCAAAGAGTGGTGTCAAGCTATTCAAAATCAAATTTCTAACTTGTCATATTACGATAGGTGGGTCTACTTAGCCTTGTATGGCCCTATTTGGTATTCAAAATGACATGTCCCATGGGCAAACCTTGTTATTTTAGATCCTTGACTTTTCTCAAACTTATTGGGATGGCCAAACAAGGTCCAAGGAGTTTCACCCACCTTTTAGAATAGGCTATGACACACAATGAGCTAACGAACTCTTAATAGAAAAAAATCTCAAAGAAGGATGAAATTCACAATTTCATCCCTCTTTGACGGACTTTATGCAAAACTCTTATAGAAGTGTCAAAGAACTTGTTGCAACTCACACTTGCTCAACTCAACCAATCACCTCAATTGTGATTACAATAGTAAATGTCACTTACCTCATATTAACACCTATGTACATGTTACACTAATTGTCATAATGATTATATTTAATGTCACAAAAAATAATAATATATGAAACAAATATTAAAAATTAGTTTAGACAACTTTAGTTGTGTCGATGGAACCAATGATAAAAAAATGGAATTCTCACGTATGATTATAATCATGTCACGTGTTTGTATTACTTAGTTTTCATTCTTTTTATATAGTATAAAATGCATGAATATGACAAATAATGTAATATAAGATCATTAATTATTTTAAAGGATTAATTAATGCTTAATCAAGAATGAACTTGGAGATATCTCCCCAACGTATGTTGGATCATCCTTATGTTGCCATATCACTCATCAATTCTCACTCCTTACACTAAAATTTAGAACCCGACAAACTATGCATTTCAAAAAGTTACTTATGTTGATAAATAATGTGCATGAGGTTTTTAGAGTCGCATGCAATTGGGTGTAACACTTTGCATGAAGAAAATCACCAATAATGGGCACTAAATATTCATGAACAATGTAGCAAGTAGATATTGTAAAAGCTACATGTTCCCCAACCTTTGATTTTTAGGGTTCTTTGGAACACAGGAGGCACGTGGCCCCTTGGCTAGTTTTTTTTGTCAAGTAGAGAGAAGATTTCACAGCTGGGAATCGAATTGTCAGCCAATCCATTTGGTTTTGGGTATCTCTCCACTATCCTCCAGTAGTTTTTAGGGTCATCTTGGACCACATTTTCCCAACCTTTGACGTGTTTGACATTTAAATCTAGATTAATGTGACCAAATTTACGAAGGTGAGACTCACATCGTGTGATTCATATATGATTATTGGAAATGGAGTTTTTTAATGCGCTCCAAAGTAATCACTTGGGTCACTCCCAATGAAGATAATGTTGAGCATTCGCTTTCTTATCAACGAGTTTCATTTTCAATGCTCGGATTGTTTTCATTGGTACTTCATGTTGAAAGACAAGACAATCACCCACTTCGAGACCAAAAAAGTAGGTGTTGGAATTGGGTCACTAAGGAAATTCAATACTTCTATTCAACACACATTTATGTGCAGTTAGATTGGTTTTGAAAATAAGTCACCTCTTTACCCATGCAAACGACCTTGGATCAAAAACAAATCACAAAATTGATAACTTTTGTTTATACATATGTATAGCAACCCTAGTGAAAAAGTAGAATGTATTGATATTACTAAAAATTAGTGTGTGACAACTTGATTGCACATAAGTATCAATGTATGGTACAGTAACCTCCTGCTTAAGTATGCAACTTGAACCTACGCGGTTTGTGCGTACTTAGCTGGTAGGTGCGTACTTAGGTGCGTATTAATAAATCTTGAACCCTAAATTTTTTGCCAAAAAATGCGTACTTACCGGGATGCGTACTTAAACGGGAGGTTACTGTATGTCCAAGTTATTACTTGATCTCAAGTTGACAATCTCAACATGGATTCGATTAGTCTCAACTGATCTTGTCAAAGGTACTCATATAAATCCAACACTTCTACTCTACATAAAATATGTGTGATTAGGTTGCCTTCGTAAATAGGTCGTTGTCTCTTTACCCATGCAAATGACCTTGGGTCAAAAACAAATCACAAAATTGATAGCTTTGTTTATTCATATGTATAGCAACCATAGTGAAAAAGTATAATGTATTGATATTACTAAAAATAGTGTGGAATCTCGATAAATTAGCGTGTGCTATGTCTAAGTTATTACTTGATCTCAAGTTGACAATCTCAACATCGATTTGACTGATCTTGTCAAAAAGGCACTCGTATAAGAGTAACCTGTCAGCCTAGCCTTTTGGCGGGAAAATAACCATCAATCATAGATGCGGGCCCAATATTTGGCGCCATTTTTGTGTTGGAAGCATCTGCCGCGCTTGGCTGCTGCTTTGCATTCCAAGGTCTCTCATTGGTCGAAAAGGCCGAGACCGTCCAAGTTCACTTCACACTAGAAGGTGAAGGTCTGAGAGCCCAAGGAAATCATCATGGACGAGAAGTCTAGATGGATTTCTATATGGCAGAGCATGTCAATGGTGCGGTCTTTGGATGAGAATCAAGGGCCCTCACCGTTACATGGCCACGGTCCTTGGCTCGTGTGCGAAGTGGCGCTACGGGCCACTTCACACACGAGCCAAGAGCCGTACCCGTGAAATTGTGAGAGCCCAAAACAAAGTGTCCAAAGCCCGTCTCAAGACACCTCCAAAATTATGTAGTGTGGTCACAAACCCTCAAGTGTAGTGTGAAGTCATATGTGACCGAGCCCTCAACCAAATGCTATTTCATTGAATTTCTATTCATGCGGGTCCTCACACATGATAAAATAGAATAAATCAACGCTTGTGAGCGTTCGGAGTGCCATGGTCTCCCGGTTTTGTGTTAGGCCTACCTCCAAGAGGTGGTATTTGAAAATAGTCCAAGTCACCATGAAACATGATCCATTCGATGCCATGTAGGAATCCATGTGGACTTTACATCCATCTTGCATTCACTTAGTCCGTTGGTCCCTCAAGCGTAGTGTGAAGTGAACTTGGACCGGCTCCGCCATTTCCACCAATGAGAGTGCTTGAAGTGTAATGGTCACGGGCTCTCAGTCACGTGTGTGAAGTGGCCCTAAGTGGTATGCAGGTTAATCGGTTGACCAAAAAAGATTGAACACATCATTTATATGTTAAGATAGATAGATCTTATAATGACTTTTTATTTTTACTAGCCCACTCCTTCTAGGATACCAAATACGTAATTAGTGCAAATTGGTTAGCGAATCCAAGTTGAGGATGTAGCCACTTTCCTCATAATTTTTCGAGCTCGTACAAATATATTGTTTATTGTCAAAGTGAAGATTCTCGTACGTATTGAATGGTCATATAGGTCCATCCAATTATGTTGACTATTGAACCTAGAATGGTTATCACATTTTGAGCATGTGGTTTAATTTCTTGTAAAACACATGTCTTTTTGGTATCCATTATGGAGCCCACACCAAATCACATACCATTCAAATATAGGTGTTTGATTAAGATCGCTAACATAATCAAGCATGCCTACCTTATGTTGACCCTTGAAGGACCAAGTGGAATCTCCCCAAACTTGCATGAAGAGATTCGTTACACTTCAATAAACTTATCAAACTTTATTTTGTACCTCTAGTGATGGAAAGGACCGTGCAAATGACATCGTTGTAAAGTTACGATTGTTTACACATAATTATGAGTTGTAAATGTGGCACAAATTGATAGCTTTCAGCATAAACATGTACACTAGTATGGTCGGGTGTAGGTGGATGCCTATACCAATAAAACCAAAACATTAAATCTGAAATCATTCTCGGCCTATGTGCTCCTCATATAAGCATCGCTGTAGGTCCAATTAGCAGCTAACACAATTGGGAGGGCATGTGTATGGATCACTTATAGAGAAAGATAATCTTCACATTGACCGACTACAATTTTGTTACTTAACTTCGATTCTAAAACATGAAGAGACCATCTTCGTAATTAATGATTGTTAACCATATGATATCATTCCCGATTGATCCAACAACCAAATATTGCACATGGAGTTGGAAGTGTCCTCAATAATAAGACCATGTACCTTAAGTTTGTCATTTCGAGTTTCATAATCATAAGCGACATGCAAAAGTTACACTGAAAGTCAAATTCAAGATACACTTTCTCCTTAAACAATCTCACTAAGTTTGACCTCACAACTCATCATAATTGTTGGCGTAGAATGTTGTCTATATTATGCACACATAAGTCCAACCTCATCGTGACATGTGTCTTTTTGGTGTCCCTCCTTAATTTCAAGCCTTGTCATGTGCCACTCAAACATAGCCATCCAAATATGAAAGCCAATCCACACTCATTGAATGGTCGACATGAATGGGTCAAGATTATAGATGCCCTTGAAATTGCTTGATGTTGCTTTATGACAAGTCTTCAGGTAACTTATTCTACATCAATATTTAACATTTTCTTAAATTGCATTCAATGTCACTTGCACAATGGGATTCCACAATGCTATCGTTTTATGTTTTACTTAGAATTTAAGTTTTTACAAAGTCGAATATATTTTTAATTCTATGATGCATGAATGACTTAATTCTTAATTGGACTTTGTTTCTAAAGACTACAATTTAGAGTAAAAGGTTATAGCATGACATGATTTCATAAATAAGTGACTTTGAATATCATGTAAACAACGTAGAGAATATGAGGGAGCTTCTCACACTAAGATCTAGTTGTGTGAGCATGGAGGATGAAAATGCATAGAACCATTGTATAGCCTTGAGATTCTATTCGAAACCAATTTACATGTAGATGGGGTTCAAAGCCCGGATTTTGTTCAGTTGGATCCAATTGAGATAAATTAACAACAACTTTGGGAGGGAAACATTTTTATTGCACATGCAAGCTAGGTGTCATAAATCAAACTCCTTACAAGAATATGGAATCAACTAACTATACTCTGGAAGACGATGAAAGATGTCCATGACAACCTTTAATCGAAAGTTGTATTTTCTTGATTGTTTCCATAATAATCTTGAATCATCATTCAATCCACTACATTGTTTATGGTGTTTATTTTCATGCAATATTTGCGAAGGCCTGAACTAGATGCCTAGAGGTCAAGTAGTGTATAATAGTATATTCTAAGAATAGTCATTATATACGAGGAATATCTCATGAATATGCACATCACTTCATAGCCCCATGAAAATAACCCATTTTAACACATGACCCCTTGGATTAAATGGAAGTTACTATCCCTACACTGTTTTTTGCATTTAGTGTTGTGTGGCATTTAATGTTGTTACTATTCATTTACCTGCAACACTATCTACCAAACACTTGACAAATAGTGTTCAAGTAGTGGTGGTAGAGATGGTGGTGGTGCAACCATGCGGCAATAAAACACAAAACATAAAAAATATTATAACACTAATTGTGGAGATGTAAACATTAAGGGCGTCACTGGCATTTAGTGTTGTGGTTCGTAATTATTGTTGACAACACTAAATGCAAAAAACAGTGTAGTGGGATGGAGGGAGAAAACCTTGATGTGTATCCAATCCTCTTCGAGGCTCCATTGTTGTGAAACATCAAAAACCATTATTTCGATCCTATAGTTCCATTTCAAGTGGTTGTATCATCAACAATGATTTTGGAAGTTATAATTAGAGTGGTCCACTTCAAAAATCTATAGAAATTAAACCATCGTGGATAGAAACTTGATTTGGTCCACATATATATTCAAAGTTGGAAATACACTTTTCTTTGCACAATGCACAATGTATTTCATCCATATCATTTCCCATTCCAACTATTTACACATTTCATCACATGTTGACTATTGTATTTAGTTTTACAAACACTATTTCACAAGAGTGACACTGTATTGTCAAAATCTCTTAAATCTTACATCCACTAATTGTCAACATAAGTATTTTATGAAACGGATTCAACAATTTGACATTAGTGTAAGGAGTGGGAAGTGTGCCAAATAAGAACACGGGTGGCAATTTAACCCTTAATCACCCCTAGTGAGCTAAGGTTGGGGCTAGAGCTCATGTCATTTGGGTAGGCCCTAGTTGGCTGAGCCATGATCCCATCATGGGGGAAGGCAATGTCAAGGCCAGGGCCCGCAATCCTGCACCCTTGGCAGTGCCGCCATTTAAATTTTTTTTTGGATCCCAATCGACAACTGCTCTCTACCCCACCCGATTCCGAAGAGAAAAAGAAATCGCCCTTCCATTCTTGAAGGTTGCTTGTCCATAAATCCCATATTGAGTGCGCTTCGCCTTGAAGGCCCAAATTTCAATATATATATGTTCACTTCCCCTTAGAAAATGAACAATTGACAAGGATTTCATTTTCAAAGTGAAACCAAAATCATGTAAATGAATGTCAATAAAGCATGTAATGAACTTGGAAGTAAAAGATATTACAAAATCCTCATTAGCGTTGAGGTTATAATGTATGTGACTTACCATTTGAAAGGTTCTTTTGTCATTCTACAATGAAACTTATATTTGTGTGCTATTTTTACTTTGTTTAGTTTATAACACTTTAGTTGATGCCTTCTACTTTCACAAGTATTCATACATATTTGAAATTATTAAGTGTGATTTAATGTAATAAATAATTTAGAATTCAAGTAATCGCCTTTTAGATATAATTAGGCTTAATTAGCTTGGTAAGCATAATTTTTTATGTAATTAGATTTAGTTAGGCTTGGTACACTTAATTACATTTAATACATTTAATTACACTTAGTTAGATAAAAACATGTATGAATACTTGTGAAGTAGAAGGAATCTACTAAAAAAAAATTGAAAGTAGAAGGAAACTAAAAAAATTGGCAGGATTGTCCAAGGTGCATAATCACGGGCCCGAACCTTGACACCCCCTACCTCATGATGGGGTCATGGCTCGATCAGCTTGGGCCCGCCCAAATGGCATGAGTTCTAGCCCCAACCCCCATGAAGTGGCAAAGCCCGTCCATTTATATATATTTCCAATAGTAGTGGACAATGGCATCGTACCATGTGATCTTGCCTTAATGCTTAAGTGAGTCTTGATGCAAAAGTACTCTAGACTACCACCTCATGTCAACATGCCTCCATGCCCTGGACATGGAGAGTTTTACATGTGTAGAGAGTAAATAGATGCAAGTTCCATGTGTTGAATTTAAGTGGAAGGAGAAGGTTATTGCACATTACAATTGATTTACATGCTGTAATCATCAAAGTATCTTTGACAACTTGTATAACACCCCAAACCAAACATGCTCCAAAAAAGTGTTCAACTATACCAAGGAATGTGTGCCAAGCACCAACAACAGCCAAAGAGGCGAACACCCAGAGTGCATTTGTTTCAAGCATGTTTGAATAATTTTGGGTCCAACAATGCACTAAATGGTAACTCCCTCTACATATGGGAGCCCAACCTCATATGGTGAATGAAACACTGGTGTTTGAGGTCAGAGTGTCCACGACATCTAGAAGGTGTGGGGATATTTTCAGGCAGGCTGTTGTATCTTAGAAGTACTTTCCATATGGCCAAATGCTTAAGTTTTAAAGCCTAAACCCCTCATTTTTGTGCTGATTACTTGATGCAAGATTGGTATATTTTTCACATTAAACCAGGCTCAGGGTTCCCTCTGCAAAAGAAGAAAGGATTGCACAAATACAAAACAAAAAGCTCCATGAACTGGAATCACTTACATAGGTTACAAAGCTACAATGCAGATAATCAGCAGACTGGGAAATAATTCAATAAGCCATTATGTGAACTGTGTTGGATTGTACATACAATTCATCTTTCGGCATACAAGACTGTAATTGCAAAGAATCTAGATCAGTTCCTTTCCCATTCCTCAGCCTCAAATTTGTTGTCACTGGCCTTGATAAAACAAATGGTGGGCCCACGACCACAAATTAGATTACTCCCCTATTTCTAAATGTGTTCACCAGAACTCCTCCAGTCCAATATACTTCAAGGGAGTTGAAAATGATCTCTGAGCAGGGTTCAGACATTCATCAACTTCACACCCTGCTTGAGCTGTCCAAGAGAAAATTACTGCAAGCAATACATCTCCAAGGTCTCCCTCCTCCCAACTTAAAAGAAGCTCCAAGAAACAAGCCACCATCTTCCTCACATCTGTTTGGAAGCTCAAGGAGGACATTGTCGGTGAAAGTTGTTGGTGGAGCACGCGAAAACTATCAAATGGCCCAGATTTGTTGACACGCATCAGTGGCCAGCCAAAACTGCGTCTGAAGACATCGCCTGAGCAAATAACAGACGGCAGGCAGCACGTCCGGATCCAGGGGTGAAACAAACAAAAACTAACTTTACCCTCTCTATGTCTCTCTCTCTCTCCTAATACTTTCTTCGCTTTTCAAGAACAGGCCTTGCACAGTTACTTAGTTTTTAACTTTACTTCCTCCAAAAATAAGGATGGCTTAGACCACTAAAACTGGTTACAAACAGGCAAAAAAAAAGAAAAAAGAAAACAAGGTAGCAGAAGACAAGCAAGAATTCACCCACAACTTGACAAAGGCTAGTGAAAATGGCTGACATAAGTAGCATAGAAAAAGGATGCAAGCACCTATCCATGCCTCCACATACAATCCGCGCATGAAGATGGTTGAGAGAAAGATAGTGCCCTGTGAGAATGTAGGTGTATTCCATTGTCTATGACAGCTCATAGCTGACTCAGTTGTTGCTGATTTTAGCCTTCACCAAGGGCCTGCATAAAGTCAATAACCAATCAAGTAAGAACAATGAAACTAGATTGGTTTTTATTTGCAAACAACCAATAATGCAGCAAGGATAAATGACATTCTTAGATCAATCGCCTACTATAACTACTCTGAGTGCATTCTGTGACCAGCAATTTGAGATGGAGGAGTCTAAGGTCCTCGATCAATCTCAGCCACTATGCCCCCCAACTGGGCATATCACAATGCACATGGTTTGAAAACCATGCACTTAGATACTACCTTCAGGAACAACCTCCACTTCAATCCAACTCACTGGCTGCTTTTTGACGGTGTTGGAGAACTGCTGCTTCGACCACCGGGACTGTTGTTCCCAACGGCTCTGTTATGGAGACAACTTCTGTTAGAATGCTTCATAAAACAGCAATATTTGCATATTCTATCTCATTTATCTATCTCACAACAATAGAATAATCAAACATTTACTGGGCACAATATTTAAGAAATCAAAGGAGGTGCCACCATGAACCAAAACCCTAACAACCTCACATTATCCAGACTAGGGGATTCAATACATACTTTTTCGGACTTCGGCTCTTGGAGAACTTTTTGACCATGCGTGGGGGAGAGGCGCGCTACATCACCACAGCAGAGAGTCAGTCTCGGATTATTTATGGTTCTTTTTTAGCACATATGCATCAACATGTGTCCTGCTTATCTACAAGATCTATAAATCTATTCACAACCCTGACATTTGTTTACAACAAAGCAAAATGATGCACACTACAAACCAAGGGAAACATAATAGCATTTTTACAATATAGGAAGAAAGAACTATAGGGTAAATTAATATGCAGCACTATGTCTTTATATGTGTGCTAGAGTTGATGTGAAGGTAGATAACCTTCTTTGCAGGGCTAGGTGATGACGAATAAGAGGTTGACTTTGCTCGCTTCCCGGGAGGAGATCGTGCCCTGCATTACAACCACATAAATTTTTGTCATACCCTGCTTGACATCCACTACATGCAGTTAATCACAACACGCACGAGCTACAAGCAGGAGTCACCAATTGCATAGCCACCTCTCAATGGCACAAGATAGAGGATCCCGTCAAAGCACACAGTTCTGAAGCAGAACCACAACAATAAGTACAACTAGAATGCATCCACAACTTTGTGAAATCGATGGACCCATGTATATACCTTCGTGGTGCTGAACGTGATCTTGAGCGAGAACGTATCGGACGACGAGGTGCTGGAGACCTGGTACGGCGTCTTGGAGGAGACCTCCGTGGTGGTGACCTTCCACGCCTCATAGGTGGAGGTGACCTGCCCACAACAAAAGAGGCAATTTTAATACAAAAAACTTTTGAATGGAATACTAAAGAGGTATGGCAGTCAGAATCAAAGTAACCAGGACTGCAAACAATGACAGCATGATGTAAAGGAGCCTGCTAACCTTCGTCTGTAAGAAACTGGAGAGCGTTGTCGTACAGGGCTACCTCTGATTCTTCTGGGAGGAGACCTGGTGCAAGCAGGTGATGATGCGTTAGGACCCAGTTGGAACAAAAAATTTGATCTCTTTGAAAGGGAAACTGAACAGGTACAAAGTATACCGAATGGGTGACCGACGCCTGCGTCGAAAAGGAGAAGGTGAGCGTCTACGAGGAGATGCAACAGGAGGTCGTCTCCGAGGAGGAGAGTCAGCAACTCCTCTTCTACGGGGAGACCCAGATCGTCTGCGAGCAGGTGGTGATGGTGATCGTACCCGACGAATAGGAGGAGCTGGGAAACCCAATTACATAAATTGTTTTCAGTATCTTTGACAAGAGCACTTTATTTGTAAACCTCTTCATAACTCTAATATAAAATCCCAAGAAAAAAATCAAGATAAAAAAAGCTTCTCTAACATTTCCATAACAGCAAATTTATCAGACATTGCCACGAAGGTAGATTAAACCTACAATCTCGCCTGCGTGACCCATCCTTAAGATCCCGAGGTAGAGGATCTCGTATGACAGCATCTCCTCTCTTAGGGGGAGGTGATACATCCCTCTTGAATGGCAGGGGCTCTACTACCTTCTTTCGAGGCACCAAAATGAACTGTGCACTCACGATATTCCCATCAATTTGACCCTGCATCAAGAAAATGGCATGAGATTTCTTGCAAGACCTAAATTTTTTTGCCTGGAAACAAGAATACATGTTCCATAAAGCAGGAAAAGAATGTATAGAGCTAGCATGAATAATAACTGATCATACAGCAGCTACAGCATACAATCTCCAGCCACTTATATTTTAAGTGGGCCTATGAAGTTAAGAGAGGCACCCCCAAACTCAAGGTAACCTCAAGAGAGTGCAATAAGCAAAATAGCTCAGCCTTTCCACTCAGTTTAAGGATTTACCCCATCCATATGCTGCAAGGCCTTCTCAGCATCTGTCCTTGTCTTGAACTCCACATAGCCAAATCCCTTGGGCAGATTAACCTGTAAGGTGAAGCATTGAGTTCATTCCCGTTCTGTCTACATTTTATGATGCCATAAAGTAACAAACAAAATTACAGACAGCTAGACTCCATGGAAGAAGGTTAAATACATACAGTGCGATCCATAGCTAGCTCCACATTTACAACTTCCCCATAGTTGCCTGAATCATAGAAAAGAGACAAAGTTCAGTACATTCACATAAAAGATAAATATCATGAACCTGAGCTATTTTCAAATGGTAAATACATAGAAGTTCTGCACTGTAAAACACTAAAAACCATGAACTACTCAATATTGTTCAGTGTAGTCGATGAGAAAATCCGAAGTGCAAACATACCAAAGATCTCTTTCAGGTGTGCCTCGTTTACATTGCGAGTGAGGCACCCAACATGCAACACAGTGGATTCTGGGGTTGGAGTTCGCAATTTTCTGTAGTTGAATAATGATGACGCACAAAACAAAGAGTCAGAATATCCTGATTGATCCTATTTAGGCAAAACTTCTGTAGAAAATGTTTTGCTAATACTGGTAGTGCATCTAACTAGGCTCCTATTTCTCATTCTAAATTGCAGAAAGAGCACATGTAAGCATATTTCCACATTTATCAACACACAGCAATGCTTTCAGACAATGGCCAAACACTTACTTGACAGGTGAAAATTTCTTAGGTGGGGGTGATGAAGATCTGGGTTTCTTTGCACCTGACGCATCACTGCACGGCACAACAAGGAGAGGTGAACGATTTCCCAAGAACACACTGAGTTCAAATTGTGTGTCCTCTAAAGAAAGCCAATTCATCTACATGATACTATGAAAGTGTGTGGAGACTAGGTGGTCACTGCTACCCCCTAAGTCTATTTAAGTAACGCAATTCTAGCCAGCCAATATAGTACAGGCCACGTTATTCAAGTTACCGTAGCCACATGAACAAGAACCCTGAGTACCAATCTTTCTCTCTTCAATTCGACAGCAATTATGCTCGAGCTGAAATAAAAAATCAACATTTCAGGGATATGTAAACAAAATACCTTATTTTGGCAGGAGGACTGCGACTTCTAGAAGTCTCACTCCCAGAAGATGAGGATGATCGTGACCTTGATCTTGAGCCTGATGCTGAAGATGAACCTGTATATGAAGATGAGCCAGTAGTGACTGATGGTGATGCTGCTTTCGGCTTCCCTGCAAGTTTTGCCATCTCTCCAACTCTTGCAGGTGCTCCACCTTTACTCACCTTACTCTCTCTGCAGTGATTCTATCTTGGACAACCTAGGCTCATCAACTCTGAAATAGCATAAAACGGCCTTCATAAGTTTCCTGTTATATGCCATTGCCAGAAACCGAACTTACCTGTGTATACATACACATTACCAACTGTCGTACATGCCATGCCATTTAAACACTATTCAGCTAAAACCTATCACAACTGAAAGAAGGTGAACACAAAACCCCTTGATAAAATGCTCTCACACTACATGCACAACGAGCAAATTAACCCTCCCTCACGGCGGGGGAATACAAACCACTCCACATCCTTAAACCCTACATGCAATAATAAGGTAAAAACTACAAACTATAGGTACCATCAAGAGTGACTACACAGTCCAGTATTCCGCTCAAGAAAGGGACTCACACGACAGCAAAAAACTTCTCACATAATAACGTCCGTCTGTACCAACAACAACCTCCACAATTACCTACACTCCTCCAACAACGCAAAAAAAACCGAAAACCTTGCAGTCTTGCGTAACCCTAATACGCTTAAAACTCACAAACACAATAGCTCAGTGCACCAAGACTGCCACACTCGCACAGGAATTTCACCGAAGCGCTTTTGCAACGCAAAATGGCTGGCTGGAAGCGACCGAGTCAGAAGTCAGGCGGTTCTTTCCAAAACCTGGAAATGTGACCCTAATGCGATGGGGAAAAAAAGTGGAAGCGAGCGGCCAGCACTGACCTGGTGCATGGGGGTAGTGAGCAAGAGGCCGCGCAGGAAGGGATGGCGAGCGAGCATCCCCGTGGCCGGCAGCGGCGAGGGGTCGAGCGACGAGAGGGAAAAACCAACAACAACAGCTTGCTGCTGCGGAGGCTGGTAGTGAGAGGGAGAAAACACAAACCCCAACCAAACGAAAGCGTAGCCTGCCTGCCTGCCTGCCCGCGACGTAACTCTCTGCTCATCAGGCGACTGACTTCCCCCCCTTTACTTAGATTTGCCTTCCTTTGCACTTCCTTTGTCTTTTGGTTTGGTTTTTTGCTGCTAGTGTACCTTTGTCTTTGGTGTTTGTTGTTGCCTAGGTGGCGTTGGTGGGGGCTAGGGTTCCAATGTTGCAAGGGTTTGGTTGGAACCCCTAAAGAGGTGTGGGTCGTGTTTATACTTTGGATAAAACACGGGATACGTGACAATTTATACAAACCCTTAACAAATATTCAAATGATCTTTTTTATATGGTATATGGCATTGAGAGCTCTTCATCTTTTAAAAGACTTTAGTGAAAATGGAGTCGTATGTGGTAACGGCGATTATATTTACATGGTCTACAATTGAATCTACATCGTATATGCAAACTCAAATCTTTCTACATTTTATTGGCTCTGTCCCATATCATGGGATAGAGGCATTGTCGAGACTACCTTTGAGTGGTGAAAAGGCCCGGGTAATGCATGTCAAAACTTGATGGATAAGGTTTGGTGAAGCTAACTGAATGCTTGGTGGAAGCTCGATGAAATTTCCAATTTAATATGAAAAGATCTAGTAATTATTGTAAAAGTTTACTTATAAAAATGTCATCTTAGGACAGAGCCTCTCGTGGCAAAGGCACATTCCCTTGTTTTACATATGTTAATGTCCTTATTGAGATAATGTATATGATAAACGGGTTTTTTTTCATATATTGTCATGTTTTCTTTTTTGGCTAAAACCATCAAACGTGTTTTTTTAATCTTAAACCCATATGTATAACATCATGAGGCCCATATTGGGCCTCTCGGATGTTCGACGGCTAACCCGTAAAGGTTTGAGGGCATGTTTGAATGAGATACATGACGAACCCAAAAAGTATCAAAATAATATTTTATATGGTATATGATGTTGAATCCATGTAAAATAGAGAAAGTGAAAATAAACCAATATGTGACAATGGTGACTAGATTCATGTACTTTGGTTTTGTTGTCTTTGTTTTGGTTTGGTTATTGCCTTTGTCTTTGGTGTTTGTTGTTGTCTACTTAGTGGAGTTGGTGAGGGTGACAACTTTGTTAGGGTTCCAAAGTTGCAAATGTTCAATTTGGCACTTAAAGGACCAGGATTGTGTTTGTATCAGATATGTGACTATTCGCATGGACCTCTAACAAGTTTTTAAATAATACTTTCTTTGGTGTATGACGTTGAATCCTATATAGTGCATTATGTTGAAAAGAGGAATTGAAAATAAAGTCATAAAGTCATGTACTCTAGGTTACTTATAAGAGCTCAATATCTCCATTGCTTATTTTACGTATATGTGTGTGTTCTAATTATGATATGGCATATGATAAATGACTAAGTCTATATGATGTCATTTTTCACATATTTAGCTTCAAATATTAAGAAGCCATCTTAAACATCTCTAGGTGGCACCTTAGGTCTAAAATGAAACTCTTGAACTTTTAAGGACATGTGAGCCTTATGCGGGCATTGTTCCTAACTGGCCACCTTTCTATTTAAGTGGTATATGACAATGACATCCAAAAAAGATGTGTTATTGTGTGATAAATTGTTCATTGAGTATATACACTCATTATACATTCAATTGTTTGTGCATTTGGGATGACCTAAGTGGTCATTTCAAAAGACCCCTTATAATGTTTACATCTCAACTTTGATTCACACATGTGTAATTTCTATAGGTTCAATACCTATTTGCAAATACTTCCTTATTGAATTTTGTTGCTTTGGTTGAAATTGAATTATGACCAATGTTTTGCTTGAGACAATAATATCACATGTGTGTCATGACATTTTCACATACACTACATGTAGACTCCAATGTAATGTGCCATACACATTGTCTAGTTCAACGTATAGACTCGCATTGAATGATAATTTCCACATAAGATTCTATTGGGTCTTCACCAATGTCAGTTGACCATGTGGCAAATTTATTAGAAACAATGATTTTGTGTCAAACCGTACAACATCTTAAGACACTTAGGTTCAAGTGGTTGCTCTTGACCAATAGGGTCATGTGGCTATGAGTATTTGTTGAGCTGGCATAAGAATGGAATGCACCCATGAGTGAGACTAAGTTAATAACATTGTTAAGCTCCACTTGCCACTTGCCTTGGGCATAGGAATAATCAAGCCAAGAGCCAAGAATAAACATGTTACGATTATCAAAAAACCAACGGCTTTAGTCTTAGTGCCATGCCAAGGTCCTCATGGAACATGACATCCCTTTTATTTAGGATTGGTAAGGAGGCATGAGCATTAGTAATGTTATGTTGGAGCTTGCTAGGGTTTCAACGTGGTTTCCCAACTAGGGAGAACATTTGTTGAGTTGAACCATGGGAGCAACAACAATATCCAAAGATAATCTTTGTTGAAGATGGCATGAAAGATGTCCATAAGTAATGTTTATGATAGGCATTTTTTGACTTGGATATCAATGCAAACTTACCCTCGTGGGCTCCTTCCCATGCTCAACCTGTCCCCCCGGGGGGTGCACTCCATTGTCAAATTGAACACCACATGCGATAAAATAAAAATAAAAATAATACTTTTTACATAAAGCATCACCAAAATGGGTCAAATTTTATCAATTTTTTTCATGAGTAGATATACACGGTATTTATTACATAGTAAAAAATGGTAACCAAATTTAATGATTTTTTTAAAAATAAAACATACCGTTTCTAACTATAATGACGCAAAATTGAACTAAAACAATTACTACAAAAATGAAGATGACTAAAAAATTCAAAAAATTATACAAAAGATATTTTCAATGATTATGTATATGTAGAAAATATCATAATTTTTAAAATTATCTATGGCATATAATATAGGGTAACAAACTTTTATTGCATGTGATTATGAAACGTAAGGGGGTGCGATCGCCCCTGAGCCTGTCCCATTCTTCGAGAGTGGGTCATTTTTTGGGAAAGTGGAGAGTGGGTGGCATTGCACCCTTGTATGTGTGCACGTGCTTCCCTAGCAAGTAAAATTTGTTGTCTTTAAAGAATGCTTCATGTACATATTGTATCCTACAGTCCACCCTCTATAAATGTTACACCTATAAGTGTTAACCCTCTCTAAATGTTAACTTTCTTCTACTCCCCACATATTGCACACTATAAATGTTAAACGTGTTAACTGTTAACAAAATGGTACTCCCTTCTTTGTAAATTTGACTCTATAAATGTTAACGAATGAAATACAACCATAATATGGATGATAAAAACTACACATCCAGTTACATTCCTCTCTCTCTCACCATGCGTTAGGGCGAGGCACAGGGCAGCGAGGGTGGGGTGGCGGCAGAGCGGCAGAGAATTGATTCCCAAAGCTTGAATTTGCAAGCATGTACAGTACAGGGATGCAGCGAGCTCCACCCCGAGGAAGAAAAACTTGCAATCTAGTTTTGGTACCATTAGAAGGTACATGGAATCACGTTCATGTGATGTGTCCAAGTATGTGGGTTTGTTGGTGCAGATTGAGAAATATTTGCAAGTTGTGCATGCAGATGAATCTCACCAAAGAACCATTGATTCATACTTCACCCGTGATTTGTAAACTTGATATTGAATAAAGTTTTGATTGGGTTTGCAATTTTATGAATGGTATTTTCTCACAAGGACTCTTCACAATTGCTTATATTTATAAATGTTAAGATTTGTATATTGCTCAAAAAAAAAAATTTATAATTGTTAATTGTTAACACCTCTATAAATGCTAACTTTGATCCACTCCCGAGGGTTAACATTTATAGAGGGTAGACTGTACCTAAAAATGATTGAAAGGGAGCATGTGAACACTATTTGGAAATCGTAAAGTAAAGCAAGAGGATTAGTTGTAAAGTGTGCATGTGGTGCCTTAATTACACTTTCAACTACTTAAACTCTCCCACATGTGGTAATAATTGGTGTGAGTCACAATACCACTTAACAACGTGGCTATTATTAAGAGAATAGGTAACCTACTCTTAGTTCAAGGTCAATGAGAATATGACGGCAACCCTCGCTACAACTGTCACGTTCCTCTTTTACACAAGAATAATACAATCATGAATGCACATGAGACACCAATATTGAGACCTTTCAAATGTTGTAGATTACAAAAGCCTTACAACTTAATCACAATATTGTGATTGGTATGAGCTCGAACCACCTGACCATAAGAAAGACAAAAGGTGATCCTCTCTCCTCCCTTGAGATCTCTCTTATAGCCAAAGGCACTCCTAGTCTTGTCCATCTTTATCCATAGTATCTAAGAGATACTTTGAGAAGTCTCATGTATTACTAAATTTAGACCAATGTTTTCTTATCTATATACATATATCATTTCACCATATGATATTTTCTTATCTTTTGGCTCAATCACAATCCTCTAATTGGAACTATCTAATTCCAACTCGATGGATTCATCCATTCTTCTGATTGGATTTGTCTAATTCCAACTTGATCCAATCATCCGTTCTTCTAGTTGGAACTGTCTAATTCCAAATCGATTCATTCATCCATTTTTCTAATTATAACTGTCTAATTTCAACTAGATTTATTTGTTGAGAGTTGTCTAGATCCAATGAATACCATCCATCTGTTGGGAGTTGTCTAACTCTGAATCATATTGGAGTGCAAAGATCTTCAATCAAGAATTTTCTAACTCCCATGTACAATTCCTTCACGGGTTGTCTAGCCACTGTCTAGCCGTTCTTTCTTTGGAGTTGCATGACTTCAAACACCGTATGCTCACATGCTAAGTACAACAAAATGTGATTAGTTTTTCTTTATTGCATAGTCCAACATTAGATCTTTTAATCTAGGTATATCACAATAGTGACTACATCGTTTATGGTATTCAGTGTCACAAACACTATTTGCAAAGTGTCACATCCATTAATTACCAATACGATACTATTCGTCAACATAAGTATTTCTTAAAGTAATTTTTACATCATAACATTTATTGTAGCACATTGGGATACTCAAGATGATACTTTTGAGTTTTAATATGCAAGGGCAATATATTATTGAGCATACTAATGGCAAGTGTCATGTGTTTACATTTTAGTATATGTGAGGAAGATATTCTTGTGCATATTAATGTCAAGTGTAATTTGTTTACACCTTAGTCAACTTGTAGATCATCGTGTAACATAGGCATACACCTCATAACATTATTGAACATACTCAAGCCAAGATATTAGTAAGCACACTTGAATGCCAAGTTTTGTGAGGCGACACTAATGACGAAGGTTTTTTTTTATCATTAGTGTAACTTAGCATACACCTCAAAATAGGGTAAGTGACACTATTACATGTTGTGGCACTAAGGGTTTGTTTACATCATTGACCACAATGTTGTCCCATGTTAGATGGCCTTTTTACATGGTCAAACTTCATTGTCACACTCCCATTTGAGATTTACTGAAAATACAAAATTTAAAGCCTTTGGGGCCCCTCACTATGTGCAAACCGGACGTGGACAAAGAGGAGTGACCATGCACCAAAAAGTGAATGTGTTGATTTTTTGAATATATGCCCAAAAATAGCAATTTTAGACTTTCTTCATGTTTTACCTTCTCTTCCTTTGTCCTCCCTTCTTTCCTCTTAACTAGAGTAATATTTGGCTAAGGGGAAGGAAAAAAAAGGAGGCATATCTCTGCCATGGTCCCCTGACTTTTGCAACAAGAGAACCTTTTTCTCCTCTCTCATTGCAAAACCCATTGGATCATGACAGTGGTAATGTAGGCATGAAAATAAGCATTTTGGGGACCTCAAGCTCCATGGTCACCTTGACATTTTTTTCCTCCAATAAATTGAAGTGGTCCCAGGATGAGTTCAACAACCTAACCCTTAACTTCCCGAGAGGCCATTTTTTGGCTTATGAATGACTCTTGAAGCAAATTCATCCAAAAGGAAGGTGCTGAGAAGGTCATAACAAGCATCATTGTGTTCCTCATGAAAGCTTTTTGACAATGGTGTTGTTCCCATTCCAATATGAAAAGATGGTTGTTCACAAGAAATTTTAAAGTCAAGAACGAAATAAAATTATTATTTGTTGATATACCACTATATATAGTAACATCATATCGGGTTTATTGAAAATTGTCAATTTTCTATCGACTCTTTTCTTTCAAAAAAACTCAAAGTGTATATCAATTCTTAATAAAAACTTAAAGTTTTGGACTATAATTTTATTGCATATATTTATCACAATTGCTTGAAGTTGAATGATTTTAAACCGATTACAAATAATTCATAAAAATTACTAAATATTTCTACCATGTTGATATGATCTTAAAATCATCAGCACCAACTTTTATTTTAGGTGCAATACAAATCGAGTTCTAGAAAGCTTGCTTTTGAGATGACCCAATGAAACCACGTTACACTCCAAGAAGTTAAGGGCTAAATTCCATAAACGGTGTAGTAGTAAGAGGGTTGCCGTACCTCTTCAAGTGAGTGCGGGTTGTCAATGTTGGCCCATGGCCCTTAGTGTGGATCAATATTTAGGGTTCCGTAATGACGTATGTATGGCTTAGATACATGTAAATCAATTGTGTTTCGAACGGGAAAAATATGAAAAATTCAGAATTATTGCTGAAAACTTGAGAAAACACATGTATTAAAACACTACATGGCAGCTTGAGCTTCGAGTCGGCTATGTGCACTCATCCATCATGCATGCAAAATATTAACAATCATCTAGAAAATTTTGTAAAAGTGTATGTTTTGAATCTAGCTCCGTGTGACTTTCAAGTGCATGTAGAGTATTACTCAACGTCAACAATTGATGTCAAACAATTCACAAACAACCCAATATTCATCATGTCCACAGTTTCAACATCTTCAAATAATGTGAAAGTATCATAAACATAATCGCAACTTAAGGTCCACATAACATTATTCAAATCCATAACGGTGTTCTGTGGGATTGATAGTATTCCACGGAATAATCCCGGAGGTGGGAAATATATGGGAATATTTTGTGGAACATTGTCAATCCCACATAACACTATTATGGGTGTGCATAATGTTATGCATGTGAATATTCTTTTGGATATTGTGAATGAGTTGCCTAGTAAGTCACCCATGTCTCAAGACATTAAGATATAAACATGCTAGAGCTTCACGGTGTCTACGTACACCTATCCCCTAGGAATCCACTAGGAAGGTGAGAATGTGATGAACTCTTTCATAGTCTCTAAAATGATATTTTGAGACATTTTTATTGTGAAAAATGACATTAATGATCCCACATCAATCTAGTGAACCTATGTGGAAATGCACCAACCTCAACCTAAACCACCTTCATCCATGATGGATATGTTTATATAAACACGACAAAGGCCGAGCCCAATGAAATCTACACATACGGTACACTAAATATATGATATAGGGTGGCATTAGAATGGGTGGCTATTGAGCCATTTAGAGCTACAACAAGGAAATGTGTTGAGGCAACCATCATAATCTTTGTGAGCTCTCTGCATATGAAGGAAGAATCTTTAAGTTAGTGGGTAACATTGTGGCTATCATTTTTTTCTGCAACCACCAAACTCAAAAACGAGGTGGTTGAATAGTGAAACAAAATATGGTGGTGCAATAAATGCATTTGCAAATATGTCATTATCCAACTTATTAACCATTGCGAGATCGCTTTGGAACCTTATGAATAGGTGCGATGTCGTCATTCATGGAGATAATGTGAGCTCTACTTCCATATTTGAGAGGAGGTCCATAGGAGCTAGACTCTAGCATCGAAGGTGGCATAATCTCCCTTGCATGTGATGAAGTGGTGTCTGCTACTCCTACAAGCATGGATGAACGCACCTAAAAACCATATAGAGAACAAGAAAAGTAAAGATTTGCTCAAATCTAGAGCAGCGTTGCACGTGAATTTTAATGACCCCAAATGAAAATGAAGATACATGTGGATGATATACATTGAGCACCATGGTACCAATGGCCAAATCTATCCAAGGTTTTGTTCCCTTCATAAGATGATTATCAAGGTTGGTTAGATTGAAAAGATGTCAATATGCAGCCACAATCCATCCCTTATACATCATTGTGAATGAGAGACAACAAAATTTGTATAAGAATGGTGTGAATACATCAAGTGTTAGACTCAGATGAATATATTTTTGGTTTGTCTTTTCTTGCACATAACAACGTCTTCTTTTGCTAAAAGTTCGCAATAAATATTGTAGTTTGAGGATTCCAAAGCTCTTCACACGAAGCAGCTTGTGACCCAAGTTGGTCTTCACATGGTCTTTCAGTGGACTTACTCAAAGAAAATCATGTAGCCGAACGAATAGGAAGACATGAATGATCAAATGATATCAATATGAAAAATCTCAAGAATCCGATACGAATACTTAGTATTGTTAGATGTTGATATTGTGTATTGAATCATGCATTACGTCAATGGAGCCCGAGGTAATGCAATCGACGGAGGAACGCCACCTACCTCATCACAATGGAGAGGGTCAATGTGACATCACCGTACATTAACCTTGTGATTACCTGCCCACACCCAAAACATTTTCTTTTGAACACACCCAAATCATTGTCAAGCCCTTTGAATAGCCCATTTTACATGAAATCAAGGAACCTATATGATCCAGAAGAAAATATAATCAAATTTTGGGGATCCAAAATGTTGGAAATTGTAGTCTTTGCACCGACACAACAACTTTCAACTTTTTGAGAATCTAAAGGCTCGGGGAAACCTCGGGAAACACAACGAACACCGTTTTTGAAGATTCATAAAAGATTCAAATAAAAATTGGCACCAACTTTTGTGTGTCCAAGGTGTGGGAGATTGTAGCTAGGCACCAAGATGACAGTTTTGAGACTTTTGGGGGATTTTCCCAAAGCACTAGGACAACCTTGGGAATCTCTTCAAGCACCAGTTTTGAATATTTGAGAGAAATTAAAGAATTTTGAACGAATTTTTGGATGTCGACAATGTTAGAAATTGTAGTCTTGATGCCAAGATGACAAATTTCAAATGTTTTGGACATTTTTCTAAAGCCTTGGAAAACCTTGGAAGGCGTTGTCAATGTCATTTTTGAAGATTTTGAAAAAATCAAATAGAAGTTGGAGTCAAAGCGTGGGCATCCAAAATGCTATAAATTATAGTATCGACACCAAAAAATTAATATTAAAAAAGAATTTTTAAATCACTAAGAAGTGTTGCAAATGTCATTTTTGAATATTCAATTGTTTAAAAATGATTTAAAATATAAATAAAAATTGGAACTAACTTATGTGTGTCTAGAGTATTGGAAGTTTTGGTCCTAACACAAGACAAATGCTTTTGATTTTGTGGATATTATGTAAGGGTGTTTTGAAAACTCTCGAAAACTTTGCGATAGCTATTTGTAAATAATATTTTTTTAAATGCTTTAAGATTTGGAGCCAACATTTTGGAACCATTGATGTATGTTGTGAATCCTTTGACGTTGTTGACCAATGCATGTACAAGGGAGTTATGAAGGGCCCCACCCCATGAAGTTTGTATTCATGGTTGTTGCCAATAAAGTTCTCTCTAAATATCTCCTAAATTGTCAACCCTTGGAGAATAACATCCTCTTGATACCAACATACCCCTATCTTCATATGCAAAGGCTGAGCCATTAGTCAATTGGTCCTCTATACTTTACCCACCTACTACTGAAATTTTGGTGTAATCTATAAACCCCTCCAATGTACCAAGTATGGTAGCCAAAGGTTTTATACATTTAGATGGTCTTCCCTGACAATGTCTTTTATCCATAGAATAAAACTGAAGGGAGTCAAAGTGTATTTGAAGAGCCACAAATTTGGAAAACCTATAGTACAAATCCTAACCCCTGACGAGAATGGATTGGAGAGTCAATGAGGACAATAACTAAATAACAACATCAACTTACACTAGAAAGAAGACAAATCACAAAATAAATAACCAAGTGCCATAAGGATTTTGATTTTTTTGCTAATGACATCAACTATTGTATTTATGTGAGCAAGGTCATCTACGTATTTGATTGGCCATGTGTTCCGACTACGTGGCCAATGAACATTGTGATTGACAATTAGGGGGATGCTATTGTTCCAATGGATGACCATGAGTAAACATGCCTATTCCATCGATCTCCAATCTAGACAAGATCCATATCGACACATGCCCTCCTTACACATGACATGACCCTAGAGCAACATGTTGAGATGCCCTCGAGTAACCTTGTGGAAATAATAATAAAAAAACATCAGAGAGCATAAGAGCCATGGACAAATATTGTGTCGTTGATGTCATATCCATTCCCATATCCAATATATGGAGCCATCATTGCCATCGTTTCAAAGGACGATAGTCCTATCGTGTTTTCATTGCCATTTTCCACAATACACATGCCTTGAATTCACCAAGATGGGGCCAAGATTTGCTTTGTATCTCTAAGACGAAAATGAAAGGGTTGTACTGCAAACACCTTTAATATGTGTTCGTATTTCTAGGCAAGGTGAAATTCAACAACAACCAATCTTGGGTAGATGGCTCTGGTCATCTTAGAAACCACTTGGAAAACAAGGTAGGGTCATTCTTATTGCTTGGAGCTAAAACTTATAATATTCTTTATCTCTAAGAAAGGCATGGAGGAAAATGACATGTCTAGGTTTAATTAAAATAGGATGGGTGAAAAGATGAAGTAGTAGGAAGTTGATTAGTTCGACTTAGCATTGAATAGCGACTAGGAATGGATGGATGGAACATTTTGCATGTAATGTCCTTTGTTTTATATAAAAACTCAAGATATAATATTATTGTGCTCGGTATGTTATCCTATCATGTTTATTTTGTCCCGCCATATGTTGGTAGGTTGAGTATGCCTGAGGTCTACAAGGAAGCATCCCATGCCTCATTGAAGACTAGGATTTACAAAATGTTTTGGATGGAGTTTATGCTACTTGATTTGTTGTCAATGTGTGTAAGCCTATAAAATGTTGTGCCATGGTTTTTTTTTGTTTTTTTGTTTTTGTTTTTGTAATTTTGAGCTTGACCACTAATATTTTTTTGGGTTGTGATATGGAGTCTCCAATGTAGTATTATCTATTTTTTTGGATTTGAACTGTAAGTGATGTCATAGTCTAGTCTTAATGTCTTGTTGGTTTTTTTTCTTGGTTCAATATTGTCCTCTTTAGATTGTTATCATATTGTTGTATTTGTGTGAGCCTCATTTTTTGGCTCATTGGTTCAACTATAGGCTTAGAATGGAAAGCTAGGATGAATTCCATCCCAATCAACTAATATAGTTGAACTATAGGCTTAGTAGGAAGTTATAACTATTAGCATGGCCATAGGGGCCTTTAGAGGCGGTTACAGAAACTATCGTCTTCCTCGCCCTCTAAGTAGGCCGGCGAGGAGGAGAAGGGCAGACATTTCTTAGATATCTTTTGAGCGCATTGAATAAACAATAGTCTTGTCTCCCTCAACATCGGAAGTGTGAGGTTATAGTTAAACTATTTTCTGTAGCAACACCGCAGTGATTGCGGGTTGCCACTTTGTGTGGAAGTTCATTGTTGTTGTGAAATAGAAATTGTTATATGGCCGAGAGTGAGCCGAGTCGAGTTCTGAAGTAGGAAGAAGTTAATTGAAGTGTCACTATAATCCGGAGTATAACTCTTGCTGAGCGCAAGTACAATTGATTGTGTGTGAGATTGTGAGTGCAACTCTGTCAGCGAGGAAGTCTGATGTATAAGAGAGTTGAGAAGACAGAGTGGATATAATTGTTAACTATGGGCGGAAGAAGTTGAATGTCCCATGACCGCGATCTGAGTGAAGCCTCTTGAGTATGATCGACTAATTTAGAAATAAAGAATTGATTCAGAATGAGCGATGGAATTTCTAAGAGGCATAATATCGAGAGACTTGTGAACAATGAATCGAGAGAGAAATGTATGCACAAACCTTTTATGTAAAGTAAATCGAGATTGGAAGTGAGCAATGAGTGCGACTGGAATCGAGAGTTTGTGAGTTAATGTAACTTGCGAGATATCAGAGTTGCTCACTATTATCTGTGGAAGTGGAACTGCAGAGAGACAGAGGAGTCGAACTATCTTCTGGTGATAAAGGAAACGTAGTCGAGTGATTTTCCGTCTTCTTGAGAGGAAAGAGAAGTCAGGCTGCTGAGTGTTAACTGAGTGAAGAGCAATCATGGACTATAGTGGAGTTTAACTATAGCCTGCGAGGAGACGAGAAGCCAAGTGTCGGCTTAGTGTTATCCAGTACATTGCGTAACTATGGCCAGGGTAAGAGTTACACTATAGGCTGAGAGGTATAAGGCCAAGGGTCAGCCCACAGGAAGAAAGGACTATCGTTTACCTGTGAGGACAAAGGGTGAAGTCGAATGAATATTGTTCAGTCTTATGAGATTATTGTTATATCTTGAACGTAGGCGGATAGTGTTGCAATTGAGTAGAATGGAATTTAAGAGAGAATCTCTCTATCAACTGAAGTGATGAGAGTTCATTTATGATCAGTTGATTAGAGAAAGGTGTTAAGTTGTAAGAGGAATTGAATGTAATCAAAGATAATTAACTTTGGATCATAACGAAGACCTAGGCATAAGTTAATTGAAAGTATAATTACTATTAAGTCAAGAGGATAGATCTTTGAGTATGCAATACGAAGTAATCCCGTACAACTATTATCTTGTGTGTTCCCTGGTTGTTGTTGATGCAGGTTGTGTAGGGCCGCCAAGATTATAGCTTGACGTGTTGGTGTTAATTGCATAAGTCGTGAGTAATGATTAAATCCGAAGATAAGAAATAAACACTTTGTCTTGTATTGGAATTAACGTTGACCAATTAATGAAGGAGTTGTTGTGATTTGAAGATGCATTGGCCAATGGTTACCAAAGACAATTGTGATACTCAAAGACTATTGTTCTCGAAAGACTATTGTTATACAATCTCATGACGAGATGGTTACTACTGTGACAGACACACGTACCCCACTGAAAGAAATACAGTGAGAAGAAACCTTGTGAGAAAGGAGAGTAAAGGATGGATAAGAGATGTTTTAGAGTGAAGATAGCATACCTATTGTCTGATTAATGAACTATAACGTGACAGATGCCTGTAATAGACACTAGTTAAGCCTTCCTTGAGAGTCTGTACCCTGGGTTTTTGTTTGTTCAGTCATAGCAAAAAAACTAACTACATTTTTGGCGCCGCTGCCGGGGAAGGCAGAGGTCGTCTCAAGGCAAAATTGTTTTTCATAATCAGATTTATTAATGTCTAAAGAAATAACCTACCACAATGGGTGGACAAGGGAAATGGAAAGCTAGAGAGAGGAGGAATAGGAATAAGATTGATTATTGTGGGAACCGACGTGCTTCGCACCCACATTCATCTATCCCTACACCTTCGTCATATCCTAGTTCTTGTAGGTCATACCCTGTACCCAGTGAAGTAGGACAAGAAACTATTAGACATATTTATGCTTGTGTGAGAAGTCTTGCGTCAAGATTAAGGAATCTTGAACGTTGGGTACAAATAATCCCTAAATTAGAATCATCTAGTTATACGTGTCCGTGTGGTAACCCCAGTCAGAGGGACGTTCAAACTAAATCTCGATTGATGAGATTACACGAGTTAAGTGAAGGAACGTGTAAGTGTTGTCATAGACCATTGGATTTTATCTCTTCTTGTTCACGACAACAAGAGATAAAGAAAAATTTGATCACCATAGGAATACAAACTGAGTCACCATATTTGTCTCGTACCATAGACGTGACACAGTGTCGATATTGCACCAGTTAGAGTGGCCATTAAAATTAGGAAGTGTCCAGGAGTTTGAATGAACCAGTCATCGAGTAGTTGAACTACTCCGTAAAATGACTTGGTGTTGGCAAGTTCCAGAACCTGCCAACTGTGAGTCCTATACCGGAGGGTATTTGTTTGCAGCCTTATATAGGTTGTATCGGTCAGGATATAGAGGAAACGGACTGTACATCACCCCTACTGAAGTGAGTATCCCAAGAGAGTTTAAAGAGTTATTTCTAGCCTTACCCCTAGATTTGCAACAAAATATCACCAATAGAATTTGGAACGAAGGAAAGGAATATAACGAAGTGATTGTGAGAAGAAATCACCATGTTATACCCTTATCACTCCAATTTCTATTTGCGATCTACGGGAGATTGAAGAGTACTACCTCTTTAGTCGCACCAGCGGGCACTGGAGTGTGGAAAGGGGGTAAACTATCTAGAACCGAGTATAGATTTGTTTTTGGGAAACCAGATCTCAGAGCCAAATTATTGATACCTGATTTCATTGACCAAAAACCTCTGTATACCAATACCATAGATTTTAGAATGCTATGTTTATAGAGTTCAAGAGTGTAGTTGAAGTCAGTCAAACTGGAACCTGCTCATGAAAAGTCTCATTCTCAACCTGCATCCGTAAGGAAAGCAGCTAGTGATAAAGCCAGAGAAGACAGAGCAGCAGCAAGAGAGTATAGAAGACAATTACTGGAAAGGAGAAGAAGTTGGGTTCAACCGTTTTTAGAGGAAGCCAGGGGAGGTTCCGATAGTACTACAGGAGGAAAATTTGAGACACCCTTAGATAGACCTGCAACAAGTGCTGAGAGAGATTTGTTGTCACCAAGAGTTCTATTCGATACAGAAGACTCACCTACTCCATCGCTGTGGTCTACTGCTTATGAACCCACCCCATCCCCTCATATTAGTTTACAAGGGAACCCACTGTACACACCCTATACTCTAGTAGTAAATCCGAACGTAGTACCACTATTCAACATGGCAGCTAATCCACCTAGAATAAATAGTGTAGTTAATTTACCCTACTTTTTAGGTAGACCAGGAACAGATCCTGATGTCCATGTGAGGAAATTTGAGGTTGCATGTGGTGCAAATAGTGTTCCACCAAATAAGATGATGGAAGTATTTGCAGCCACATTGCAAGAGAATGCGTTCTTATGGTTTTCCCGTCAAGCACCATTTGCTGACTGGGATGCCCTTAAAGATGCATTTCTATTATATTTTAGACCCTTGGGGTTTGAGAACAGTCTTATGGAGAAATTGAGAACAATTCGTATGGGCATAAATGAGACTGTTGACAGTTATTGGGGAAGGATGAGTGACATATTGTTAAGAATGGGAGCTCATCAAATCCCAGATAACTTTTTGAGAAATATTTTTATAGGAGGATTGTATCCTTTCGAGTTAAAACTCTATGTGAGAGAGCGCACACCAGCCACTAGTGAAGATGCGTTTGCATTGGCAAAAGCATGGGAAGAATCCCGTATAGAGGATCGTTATATGTTTGATAATTATAATTATGACGTCTATACCCAACCCAGGAACGACCAACCTTTTCATTCAGTTCCACAAAGTCAGTCGTTGACATACCCTGCTGGTAAACCCATGATTGATGCCACACAATTTAATCATCCTAGTGCAGATTTATTCGTACCACCAAAGGTCATACTAAAACCCACACCGATTGCTCAAGTTAATCCACAGGAACTAGCCATCATGGACATTACTAAAAAACTAGCGGATTTAGAAGTCAAAATCACTAAAGGTGCTAACAAACGACCGCAACCAACTGAAGAGAGAACCAATATTTGGTGTAACAATTGTAAAGGACATGGTCACCTGTCTAATGAATGTCCCACTCCAAAAGGAATACGAGTCAAGTGTATCTTTTGTGGAGGGAATCATTCGGTTAATGAGTGTTGGAATTTGACTAAGAGTCGTGCAGTAAACCAAATTACAGCCAATCAATCACGACCTTGGCAACAAGAACGTGTTGATGGAGGTCCTAATGCAAGTTATAATCCCAAGAAGAATTTTAATCGTAGACAAATGCCTCTTAATTTTGGAAATCGACCAAGTTGGGGAGATACCAATCAACCACCCAATTGGAATGGTCCACCGTATAATCCCAGAACTCAAAATTACAAGGCACCGGTACCAAACCAATATGTGGTATGTTTTCGATGTGGAGAGATAGGCCATTATGCTGGAGATTGTCCTAATCCTAGGAAAATCCAACAGTATATTCCATTGTGCGGAAGATGCAAGGAAGCAGGACACCCCACAATTGAATGTACTCAACCAAGAAAGGAAGGTCCACCGTCTGAGAGAGATTGGAAGAAAAGTAAACATGTAACTATTCAGGAAGAAGAGAGAGAAGATCACGATGTTCATAGGGTACAACATTCCAGATTCAACCCTTTACAAAAAGATCAAGTGGAAGAAAAGGTTAATGTTGTAGCTACCAGATCCCAGAAGAGACCTTTAACACAACAAGAAGGGTCTAGTACGGAAAAGTTTAATGAACAACACAGTGATGTAGAAACTAGTCTTTCTGAATATTCGCAAGCACCGTTAATTAGGAATCCACCTAATCAAACACCATTGGAATCTAATCCACCACCTACAAACCCACCACCTGTAACGATTCCTCAAGATGTTAGGATTCCTTTACCTACTATTGTTGTTGATCCACCGGTTTTTAACCATATACCCACAACACCAACAAATGTTACTCGATTCAATGTTGTGAGAAATGACACTCCAAGGAAAAACAAACCTCCAACCCCGATTTTGAGAAACCAAAGGCATAAGAATAATGCATCACCCTCTAGATCATCGAGGATGATGACATTATCTAAAGACCTTAAGCCCTATGATATCATGGAAGACTTAGATAGATTACAGCCTACTATAACCATGAAACAATTGTTGGCTGTCGCACCACAATGTCGTAGCTCTTTGAGTTCATCCATGATACGTAGAAGATCAAGACCGGTAGCAGTACATGACATTACCTTAAGTCAAGATCCAGGAGCCCCTACCATTGATGTGATCATAGGAGGTGCCCTTATACCAGGATTCCAAATTGACACAGGGTCAAGTGTTAATTTGATGAACATTGATACTATGAATGAATTGGGAATAACTAATGTAGTTTCAACCACTATTATTTTGAGAATGACAGATAGTAGTCGAGTCAAATCCTTGGGAGTTTTGGAACGCATACCAACTCTCATAGCAAGTATTGAGTATAAGATTGACTATGTTGTTTTTAAAACTATGGACGGCATACAATCCTATCCAGGTCTTCTTGGACGCACATGGTTATTAGATGCACATGCCAAAGAAGATTGGGGGAAAGGTACACTTACCATAGGGAGAGGATTAGAGAAAGTGGTTTTACCTTTGTTTCCTACCCGTTACCATGGTGAAACTCAAGATGATCAAACAGAATTCACCACTGATGACGGTTATGAAACAGAAAAGGAAACTACTGTTAGTGAATCCATACACCGTGTAAACGATAAACCATTTTCATACACTCCCGTAGGAATGGGAGAATATTTTTGTGCACTTGGTGATGGAGATTCAGACGATGCGATACTGTCATGGTAAAACACCATGCCAGTAAACGTAATTTTCACCGACGTGTCATTAACATATGAACCACATAATTTCGAAACAGTTAATGTTGTTCAAGAGGAGACTAACCCCAAAGTGTCAGATAAAGACGAATTAGCTGAGAAGTGGGAATCTGGCATGTTTTCATCCGATCAACCTGTTAAGAATTATGTTGTCAAAGACGTATGTATGGACATGGACTTGAGTGATGATAACACACCACGTGTCATAAAGATATATGACAAAATAACCAAGCATGAGTGGAAGTATTGGAAAGATTTCTTTAAAAAGAATATTAAGATTTTTGCTTGGACATATAAGGACTTGAGATGAGTACCCCCAGAAATTTGTGAACACAAGATTATATTAGAGGAGGGAGCTACCCCGGTCAGACAGAGACAATATAGAATGAATCCCAAATATTCTTTATTGGTCAAAGAAGAGATTGATAAGTTGTTAGAGGCGGATATCATCTATCATGTCCCATATAGTGATTGGGTGTCACCCATTGTCGTTGTACCAAAGAAAAATGGTAAGCTACGAATATATGTAGATTACCGGAAATTGAATAGTGTCACTAAGAAGGACTATTTCCCTTTACCATTTACCGACACTATGTTAGATGGAGTAGCCGGTTATGACCGATACTCATTCATGGATGGATTTTCAGGATATAACCAAGTCTCAATATATCCACTACACCGTATTCTTACAGCTTTTACTACACCATGGGGAGTTTTTGCACATAAACGAATGCCATTCGGTTTATGTAATTCTCCCGCCACATTTTCTAGATTAGGAACCAACACCTTTCGGAAAAACCTCCATATTACTATGGAGTTATTTCTGGATGACTTTGCCGTATATAGTGCAAAAGAGAAACATGCCCAACACCTACAGGAGTGTTTTGATGATTGTATGGCAACTGGAATCTCTATTAACACTGCAAAGTCAGTATTTTTGGTTCCATTTGGTAAACTAGTTGGTCATATAGTCTCTAAACAAGGAGTGGCTACCGATCCTGATAAGATCGCTGCCATTGCATCCTTACCTATCCCAACTACAGTTACCGAAGTGAAAGGATTCTTAGGACATGCTGGATATTATAGAAGATTTATTTTTAGGTATTCCGTCATTGCTTTGTCATTGACCGAATTACTAAAAGTTACAGATACCCCACCAGTATGGACTAACGCGTGCACTGAAGCCTTTAATACCCTTAAAAGGAAACTAATAACCACACCTATTCTAGTTGCTCCTAATTGGGAAAAAGATTTCGAAGTTTATGTGGATGCTTCCAATGTAGCAATTGGAGCAGTTTTGAGCCAAAAGGATGACAAAGGACATGATCATCCCATTTATTTTGCGAGTCGTCAATTAGTCCAAGCTGAGCGTAATTACACAGTTACAGAAAGAGAAGCCTTAGGAATGATATTTTCGGTTCAAAAGTTTCGTCATTATTTGTTGGGGTATAAGTTTAATTTTCATGTGGATCATGATGCTTTGGAATACATGATAAATAAACCCCAGTTGAGTGGACGTATTGCACGTTGGGTATTATTATTGCAAGAGTTTAATTTCACTGTGCAAGTTCGTCCTGGGAAAAATCACGCTAATGCGGACAATCTCTCTAGACTAAGTGAGGAACTGGGCATAGAACCCATAGACGATTCTTTTCCAGATGCCCAATTATTTTTTATCGATACAGTGTCTTCAGAATATGCGGAGATTATTAACTATTTACAAACCAATACATTTCCTACTGACTTCTCTACCAAACAGAAAAATCGAGTAGCACTAAAGTCTGCACCATATTCCATTGTAGCAGATACCTTGTATAAGAAAGGCAAAGATGGTGTATTGAGAAGATGTATATTGAGTTCCGAGATACCGTTGATTTTGAAAGAATGTCATAGTGACCCTGCAGGAGGACATTTTGCAGGAGATGTCACTGCTACGAAAGTGTTACAAGCAGGATATTGGTGGCCCACACTATTTAGAGATTGTGTTACTTATGCTAGGCAGTGTGATGCTTGTCAAAGAGTAGGCAGACCTACAGACACGTCCGCCATGCCTTTACAACCGATTCTAGCGTTAGCACCCTTTGAGAAGTGGGGTATCGATTTTGTTGGTCCAATTAACCCTCCGAGTAAGAGTGGACGCCATCGTTATATTTTAGTTGCTACGGACTATGCCACTAAATGGGCGGAAGCCGAGGCCACTAAAAGAGACGATAAGGAAACAGTCGCCAAATTCCTTAAAACTAATATCTTTTCGCGATTTGGATGCCCACGAGAGTTAATTAGCGATAGGGGCACCCATTTTGTTAATGATGTCATTCAAATACTCGCAGAACGCTATAAAATCAAACATCGACTTACCACCCCATATCACCCGAGAGCAAATGGCCAAACGGAGAAAACTAATGGAATCTTATGTAAGATTATTACTAAGACGGTCCAAGGCTCTATGGTTGATTGGGACGCTAAGTTGCTAGATGCTTTATGGGCATATCGTACAGCCTATAAGGTCACCACTAAATTTACTCCTTTTCAATTGGTTTATGGCCAAGAAGCCATCCTACCCATTGAATTGGAATTACCATCTTTACGAATAGCGTTGGAGGAAAGATTAGACATATCAGAGTCGCTAGAAGAGCGAATTGCTATGTTAGAGAAATTGGATGAAATTCGTGGTCAAGCTTACCTTAATACCGCCGCCATTCAAAAATGGCGCAAGTCTTATTATGATAGCAAAATGAAAACCAAAGTCATTGAAAATAGTGATCTAGTTTTATTATATGACAGCCGGTTTCAGAAGTTTCCAGGTAAATTTAAGATTCGTTGGCAAGGACCATATAAAGTTGTTAAGGCTTATGATAATGGTTCTTTTGACTTGGAAGATTTCCAAGGACATCCACTACCTACCCGTATCAATGGAAACAGTTTAAAAATTTACAATCATTAACTGAGGTCAGTTAATGAAATTAAGAAGAGGGGAGGTAGTTAGACCGATATTTATGAGACACAATGGACAAATTTTTACAAATTTTTTACAAAATTCTTCAAAACCTAATTAAGATAAATTATATGTGGCTTTTCGGAAATTAATGCAGCATAACATTTTGGAAACCCACTAATGCACAATATTCTAATTTGTAAAGAGTGTGAGTTAAACAATAATCCGCGAGAATGACGGAATCTCACGTTCAATTAAATTAACAATGGGCGTTTAAATTCCCTTTAAGACTATGGTTAAACATGTGTACGACGGAATGAAAAAGATTTCAAAATGATGAGTTAAGTGGAATTATGTTAGATCTTACGAATGAATTAATGTAAATCACAGGATCTAAACTAATGATCAACTATAATCTCATCAAATGACAATGATCGGCCATGATTCAAAGGTAGATACGTAATTAAACGGAATGATTAAAGACGAGGCAAGGCCGCCACTTAAGGCCAAATCCAACTCTTTAATGATGGAATTGCCATCATGAAAGCAATCAATCAGTAAAACTATAATCTTGGCCGCCGCGCAGCCGTCATCAACCATCGACGAGGAGACTACATACAAGCCACTGTGAGAACAAGTAAGGTCGCAGATTATAGTTCAACCATCGTCTCTGAGGGTGCCAGCAAGAGCTATAGTCTGAGTGTTCACAATTGGCAAGAGAAGTCGCAAGTGAGTGAAACTTGTGAAACTATTGGCATTGCCTGCATAGATTGCTGGAGTGAGCATTGGAGAAGTGAAAAGTGAGGAAGATTGTGAGATCATAGTTACACCATAGCCTAAGTGCTGAGAGAAGGATTGTCTGAACAGTTTTACAATTGGCGATCCCAGAGAGCAAGCAGAGTGCAACAATTAGCATTATCTGCGAGTGTTGTTGAGTGAAACCATAGGCATCGTGTGAATTGTTGCAGTGCGAGCTTAGGACGAGGGAAGAACAGTGAGAGAAGGTGTGGATAATTCTGATTCTTGGCGGAGGTTCCATTGTGTAATCAGTACAACAATTTTCTTATTCTTGAAACTATATTCTCTGAGTGTCTTCATCTTCTGTGTAGAGCCATTGTTAGAAACTCTGATCCTTGGGAGAATACATTGGGAAGTCAGTGCAACAATTGTCTTGGTCCCTGTAGTTATCTTCTGAGAATTCAACTATTATCTTTCTCTTTGACCATTGTTACACAATTGGCAGTATAGTTGAGAGTGATCACCATTGTCTCAGTTCTCAATCTCAAGAGAGGGGAAGTTCTTGAAAGCATAATTAGGGTTATGCTGTAGAGGAAAACTATCTCTTTGAGTGAACAATAGTCTGAGAGGTAGTGAGAGTTGTGTGTTCTTGGAGTGTGCAAGTTGAGTACAACTATAATCTTGAGAGCCAACTGCCATGGATAGGTCTAACCAACCCAAGAAGAGACGCCTCAGAGGCATTGCACAACCTGTGCCCTTCAAAGAAATGTCTATAGTTATGCAAGAGAGAGTGAAATCGCAAGAACCAAAGTTGAGAAAGGCTGGGTTGTGGCAATTTTTGAGTGAATTAGTAGTCCCATGGCCGAACCAATGTGAGTTGGGAGAATTGGTAGAGAACTATATGCTGGAGGACCATAGTCGAGTGTCAGTGAGTGGGCAAATAGTTGAACTATCATCTGAAGCCCTCAGTAGGGTAACATTATTGCCAGGAGAGAGTGGAAAGGAAATTGTGAGCGTAGATTTGCCGAGAGAGGCACCCCAATGGAAAGTAATCTTCTCAGAGGGAAGTTTGAGTTTTGATACCACCAAGCAAGGCTGGGACTTGAGAGATTTGAAGGAACCTTGGAAGGAGTGGTTTTTGCTTATCCAAGAGAGGATTGAGCTCTCTGAAGGGGGATTCATGGAGCATTGTGTGGCTTGTGCTGCACTATTGGCGTGGGTGAAAGGAGAGCGCTTCAACTGGGCAGAGGAGTTGCGACTTCGAATCCGAGATGAGGTGCATCGGAAGAAAACCACTTTCCCCTTTTCACTATTGTCTGCTGGATACTTGGGCATGGTATGCTCATTGACTATAGTTCCATCTGAAGTAGAGATGCTAGCAGGAAACCCTAGAGAGTATTTGCTAGAGCCACCTCTGATGTTGATGCCGATACCTAAAAGTCCTAGAGCACCAACTATTGTCGAAGTTCCTGTTTTTTACGTAGCGGCAGAGTCTAGTTATAGAGTCTTGCCGAGAGAAGAGATGCCTGAAGAGGTAGAACAATCGTCTTCTCACAATGAGTTACTCTCTGAGATAGAGAGGCAGAAGACTATAGTTCAAGAGAGAGATGTCCTCTTAGCTGAGAGGATGAGGATGATAGATGAGCTCAAAAAGGAAAATCAAAAATTGAAAGAGCTCAAAGATAAGTTAGAGAGTGAGTGCAAGGAGCACAAGGAGAGAAATGTGCAAAGGTTAGATCAGATTATCTTTGAGCGAGACCTACATGAGAGCCGAAAGGAAGAGATGGAGAGGTTAGCCAAACAATTGTCTGATTTAACCACCCAGTATGCGAGCAAGGAGGCCGCCTGGGAAAAAGAGAAAAAAGAGTTGAAAGAGAGAGAAGTGAGGAGAGAGAAGACTATAGTTCAGAAGTCCCAAGAGCTACAGTCCTTACAGAGTCAATTTACTGCCTTGAAGAGAGAAAGTGAGAATATTAGAGTTGTTACCAAGCAGAGAGATAACTTGGTAACATCAAGAGAGCAACAAAGGCAAACTATTGGCAACATGTGGGGTAGGATAGAGAGACTTAAGAATGGACTCTGGACGTTAGAAAACTCTTCACCACCTTTCCCACAACTTCACCACAACTATGAGCGACAAAGGGACACAATGTTCATAGCACACAACCTTCACATAGGTCAGAAGCTAGGGGCAGAACTTTTTCAGAGTTTGTGGGACGAAGTGTCCGAGGAAGGGTATGAGAACTTGTTGGTGGAAACTATAGTCAGAGGGGAGTTGATAGTAGCCGATCCTTTGAAGACCTTGACTATAGTGGGAGATATCGGAGCAAGGGTGTTCCTGTACTATGGAAACCTGGAACTCCAACTACAGAGGAAGAGGAACACTATGGTCAAGCACATGGCCGAGTTAGTTCCTCGAGTGCCGAAGATGGAGGAGTTCAACCAGGCCATAGCGACGGCCTTGCCTATAGTTCCTAAGTCTGTCCTAGATGGGTGGAAAGTGAATTTGGAGCAGAGGTGGGGTAGTCTGGGAACCGACGAGTATGTGAAAGCAGTGATGGACGCTAGCTTGGAGAGGCAGGTGTCGACAAAGGTTGAGGACCTAGGACCTGGCCACTATTTGCTGAAGTACGAGCAAACTATCGACAGGTTGAAGAGGTATGTGGAGCAGTTCAAAGCTCAAGTGCAACCGCCTTTGAACCTGGTTGCGCAAAGTCACTTCTTCATGCCTAGCCCTAATCAGACTTTCAGACTATTGTGTTCGACAAAGAGGCCTGATCTGCAACTAGTGGATCAGAAGTTTTTGGGCAACTACGAGGCCATGTTCAACCACCCAAGTGAACAACCTGTACCTACCTGGGAAGCACTTAACTGGTTGTTCAGGGATGTGGGACCCTCACGTGTGATTTCGGCCGAGAAAGGAGAATCCCATGACCGGGTCTATGCGAGGATCTCTAAGGGGTGGAGCCCGAACCCGCCCTTAGCTGTCACGATGGATCCAAGGTTTTGTTCTTGCAGGAGGAGGTACAAGTGGTCTCCGAGTGCAACTATTGACAGTTTGGAGTACAACTGGCCTATAGTTACCGGCTCTTTTCGGAATCCAGCTGAGTGTGCCGCGAGTTACTGGAGGTTTTTTCTGGAGCACAAGGCACACAAGGATCCCATTTGTTTTATGGCAGCAGTTTTTTGTGCAATGTTAGCAGCTTGGTGCAAAAAACATAGTTTAACTTGGGATATCAACAGGTTTAGCGCCACGCGTCCCGAGGCCTTGCTGGCAACAAAACATTTGTACCGGACCTCGAGATGGATGCGATGTGTGGAGGCGATGTGCGCCACCTATTTTGTGATTGGACCCCATCACACAATGGTGAACGATTTTGGTCATACCCGAGCCAAAATGATGGCCAGGACTTTGCAAGACCAATCTGATAACAATATTCACCTGCCGCAGGAAGAGACTATGGTTTCCGGTTTTGAGGAGGATTATGGGCCCCACATCAACAAAGGCAGCTGGGGAGCTTCCTCGAGCAAACATAGGAAATTTTAAAAGACCATAGTTGATAGCTTTTGCAGGGATGCAAAAGAATTAAGTAAGGGGCTATGTGAGCCTCATTTTTTGGCTCATTAGTTCAACTATAGGCTTAGAATGGAAAGCTAGGATGAATTCCATCCCAATCAACTAATATAGTTGAACTATAGGCTTAGTAGGAAGTTATAACTATTAGCATGGCCATAGGGGCCTTTAGAGGCGGTTACAGAAACTATCGTCTTCCTCGCCCTCTAAGTAGGCCGGCGAGGAGGAGAAGGGCAGACATTTCTTAGATATCTTTTGAGCGCATTGAATAAACAATAGTCTTGTCTCCCTCAACATCGGAAGTGTGAGGTTATAGTTAAACTATTTTCTGTAGCAACACCGCAGTGATTGCGGGTTGCCACTTTGTGTGGAAGTTCATTGTTGTTGTGAAATAGAAATTGTTATATGGCCGAGAGTGAGCCGAGTCGAGTTCTGAAGTAGGAAGAAGTTAATTGAAGTGTCACTATAATCCGGAGTATAACTCTTGCTGAGCGCAAGTACAATTGATTGTGTGTGAGATTGTGAGTGCAACTCTGTCAGCGAGGAAGTCTGATGTATAAGAGAGTTGAGAAGACAGAGTGGATATAATTGTTAACTATGGGCGGAAGAAGTTGAATGTCCCATGACCGCGATCTGAGTGAAGCCTCTTGAGTATGATCGACTAATTTAGAAATAAAGAATTGATTCAGAATGAGCGATGGAATTTCTAAGAGGCATAATATCGAGAGACTTGTGAACAATGAATCGAGAGAGAAATGTATGCACAAACCTTTTATGTAAAGTAAATCGAGATTGGAAGTGAGCAATGAGTGCGACTGGAATCGAGAGTTTGTGAGTTAATGTAACTTGCGAGATATCAGAGTTGCTCACTATTATCTGTGGAAGTGGAACTGCAGAGAGACAGAGGAGTCGAACTATCTTCTGGTGATAAAGGAAACGTAGTCGAGTGATTTTCCGTCTTCTTGAGAGGAAAGAGAAGTCAGGCTGCTGAGTGTTAACTGAGTGAAGAGCAATCATGGACTATAGTGGAGTTTAACTATAGCCTGCGAGGAGACGAGAAGCCAAGTGTCGGCTTAGTGTTATCCAGTACATTGCGTAACTATGGCCAGGGTAAGAGTTACACTATAGGCTGAGAGGTATAAGGCCAAGGGTCAGCCCACAGGAAGAAAGGACTATCGTTTACCTGTGAGGACAAAGGGTGAAGTCGAATGAATATTGTTCAGTCTTATGAGATTATTGTTATATCTTGAACGTAGGCGGATAGTGTTGCAATTGAGTAGAATGGAATTTAAGAGAGAATCTCTCTATCAACTGAAGTGATGAGAGTTCATTTATGATCAGTTGATTAGAGAAAGGTGTTAAGTTGTAAGAGGAATTGAATGTAATCAAAGATAATTAACTTTGGATCATAACGAAGACCTAGGCATAAGTTAATTGAAAGTATAATTACTATTAAGTCAAGAGGATAGATCTTTGAGTATGCAATACGAAGTAATCCCGTACAACTATTATCTTGTGTGTTCCCTGGTTGTTGTTGATGCAGGTTGTGTAGGGCCGCCAAGATTATAGCTTGACGTGTTGGTGTTAATTGCATAAGTCGTGAGTAATGATTAAATCCGAAGATAAGAAATAAACACTTTGTCTTGTATTGGAATTAACGTTGACCAATTAATGAAGGAGTTGTTGTGATTTGAAGATGCATTGGCCAATGGTTACCAAAGACAATTGTGATACTCAAAGACTATTGTTCTCGAAAGACTATTGTTATACAATCTCATGACGAGATGGTTACTACTGTGACAGACACACGTACCCCACTGAAAGAAATACAGTGAGAAGAAACCTTGTGAGAAAGGAGAGTAAAGGATGGATAAGAGATGTTTTAGAGTGAAGATAGCATACCTATTGTCTGATTAATGAACTATAACGTGACAGATGCCTGTAATAGACACTAGTTAAGCCTTCCTTGAGAGTCTGTACCCTGGGTTTTTGTTTGTTCAGTCATAGCAAAAAAACTAACTACAATTTGTAACCACAATTTGGGATTTTGATTGACATTATATTACTTCTACTCCAAATATAATCATTATTATGATGGAATTAGTTACACCCTACAATTCCAATCACATGATTTGCGCCCAATGACCCCCCTAGGGTTTTTGTTAAGGTTGTTCCATTATATGGTATTGACTTATAGTAGATGACATTGATTTTTTGTATTTAACGGTAATTACAAACCATAACCAAATTGAGATTATGGTAAAATGCTCCATGATGTGACCACACATACTACAATGCATGGTAATAGGCACTATTTTATGTATAAAAATGATATTATAATATCCACATCTTATAACACTATATATATATATAATGTATCTCTAAACCCTATAAATGTGGGGATTTCATTGTCTCGAGCTCACTGCTCACCAAATATTGCTCACCGCTCATTGCTCATTGCTCATTGCTCATATCTGAGCTTCCCTCACCCAACCATACCATTGTACACCTTCATGTTATAATCTAATGTTTAGGACATGTGCATGAGTGAAACTTTGTGTGAACAATCCTAACTTACAAAGATGCCACTTGTTGGTCACATGCACCAATAAAAGTATATATTTTAAACAAATAAGCATTTGATTTGGGATGAACAATTTATCAAATCGATTTTGGGGGCCTTTGCTTGGGCTTTAGAGGTTAATATGGGTTGATGATGAATAGTGTGGGCCACATTAAATCAAATGCTTTAGCATAGGTACAACAAGGTTGAAAAAATTACACCAGTTTGGATTATTCACACTATCTAAAATAGAAAGTGCACTATTCTTTTCCCACTTTATTATGACACATTTGGTTGTGCAAGAAAGTGTCGTATTATTGAGGTCTTCCAAGAAAATGACCTATTTTGATATAAATGTCATTTTGCATACACAATGAATATATACATGTATGAAATAACGTTTCATATTAAAGAAACTTGCTCACAACATCACACAATATGGAGTTAAAATAAGAATACAATCCCATGATTTCTCCACCATATTACACACAACGAAAGTAAGAATCTATTGTTTTCTAATGATGTTTGTTTATGGTGGAAATTGACATCTTGTTTGATTTATTCGTAAAAGGTCGCATGTTCATCGCCTCTACAATTGAAAACTCCAAAGAATGCTCCACTGCAAAATTTGATAGTAATTGGGTATATTAACAACCTTGATGAAGCTTGACTATTGGTGTTGGCTGGCCATTCACATCATTCTCCTCCATTGGCTCTTCATTTAAATCTAAATCCAAATGGACTTCTCTACCCTATGGCAAATCCACCAACTCAACCATGTTTTCAACATGTCCCTCCCATCACACCATTCGAGGTTAAACCTAGGTTGTGAGATCAATCTCTGCAGCTACAATCCATGAATCAATTGCAAGATTCAAGAGATTATTATGTAATCATTTGAATCATCAACAATTATCACTCCCCTAGCCCAACTCCAAATATGGAGAGGAGAGGAGTCCTTAAACCCAAAACCCGTAACCCAACTTAATTTTCTTCAAATACCAAACACCACCTCACCACCAAAACTCTAACATGAAACAATCCCCACCAAAGATGTTACCAAGATTCCAGCACCTACCCCTAGACTCTTCCAATCACATGAAAGAATTCTCCTAACCCCACCAACATGCATCCTAATTAACAAAACCCCTATCTACCCTTCAAACACCTTCACCGACTTTCACCTATCAATTAGTGTAAGTTAGCCACCTCCACCCAACTTTCAATCAAAACTCATGAAGAAATATGTAACAATTACTCGAGCTTACTTGAATCTTCTTTACTTTTGCTTCAATCTCCACCCAATCCCAAAGATTAGAAAATGTAATATGTGTTCTAAAACCAAGGTTCAAAACAAATAACTTGAGTTAAGTTAATTGAAGCTAACCCACTGATGACGATGATTCATGTTCTTCTTCCGATTCATTTTGTACTTGGAAGAGCTCCCCAATCCCAAGGCAGATCCTCAACATGGGCCCCACCACTTTTGTTATATGACAAATTAGACCTAAAAATTGTTGTATTTTGAGCGTTGTAGTCTTAATATGGAGGTAAAATAACACTATAAATTGTGGTCGATGGGAAATGCGTTGTATAATCGAGGTGAGACCGTATTATATACTGACTCTTTGCCAATTTCATCATCGGAGATTGATCATTCACCTCTAACTTAAGTTACATTAAGATAGACATGTGTTATTCACATACCGTAGTACCATAGCAGGTTCGTCCTAAAATAATTCTAAAAATAAAAAACGTAAAAATTAGAAAATTCTGAAGACAAAAAAATGAAAATAGAATAAATTAGTTTTTGAAATATTTTGCTATTTCTAAGCTATTTAGGGTCATTTTTACTTATTTTTTTGCTAAAAAACGAAAATTGAGAAATTCAGTTTTTGAGAGGCGAACCTTATTTTTTCAAAAAAATTAAATATTCGTTCGCCAGGTGGCGAACCTGCTATGGTGTTACGGTACTTCCCCTATGCACCCACTTCTCGTAGGATATGAAACATGCAATTGGTGCAAGATGATTAGCAAATCCAAATCGTGTCCGTAGCCATTTGCCTCATAATTTTTGGAGATCATATAAATATCTTATTCATTATCAAAGTGAAGATTCTTGCGATCAATAAGTGGTCATATAGAGACTCTCATCATGTTGACTATCGAACCTAGAACGGTTAGCATATTTTGAATATGTAGTCCGATCTCTTATAAACAAATGTCGTTTTGGTGTCCGTTCTTAGATCCACACCTAACCACACACCAACTCAATATAGGTGTCCGTATTCTTTCTATGTTGGAATAAGGTATGTCTACCTTACTCACAGTTGTCTCACGGTTGTAGATTCAGTCAATTGAATCACTGTGCAATTATTTTCACAATTCCACACATCTCAATTATAAGTAAGGTCAGGGCAATCTCCGGAGTCTGGGAGAGAAGAGAAGAAGATGGACAGAAGACTCAATGCCATCATCTCATGTTCCAAGTGTCCAGGATAGATTCATGAATGCCGAGTGGAACTCTGTAATCTGCTTGGTATCGGCTGGAGTTAAGTAGGTGAGGCTGGTGTAACTCACAGGAGCTGAAATGGATATATGCTGCATTGGGTGTACTGCTTTTGGGAAGAGGATTTTGTTTCTCATCTAGTAGGCTATGGTAACTTATGCTATGGTGCTGTCCATGTTGCATTTGGCGAAGAATTTGGTTCGTGGAGGGCAGTGAGGTAGCTCATTCAACTGATTGGGTTTTGTGGGTGAAGAATTTTTCATCCAGCATCTGAGAATCTGAGATGGCAACGATGACGATGAGTCGCTGTTGAGTGATTGATTGTGTTTTTGGGGAAGAGGATTTTGTTCCTCGTGTCTGAGGCTATTGGATAAATTGGTATGGTATGGTGGTTTCTATGTTGCATTTGGCGAAGATGCTTGGTTCAAGGAGGGAAATGAGGGAGCTTAATCAATCAATAATTTAGGTTTGGTAAGTGAAGATAAAATGATCCAGTATCTCAGAATCTGAGATAGTAAGGTTAATTAGTCGCCGTTGATAGATGGATTGTGTTTTGGGGAAGGGGATTAATTCTGTTCCTCTTCTCTGCGGCTATGGGATGGGACGGTGGTGTCCCATGTTGCATTTGGTGAAGATGCTTTGTTCAAAGAGGGAAGCTCAACCGGTAATTTAGGTGAAGATTTTTTTTTCCTCAGTATCTCAGAATCTGAGATGGCAACAATGATGAGTCGGCGCTGAGAGATGATTGTTTGTTGCTTATCTGAGGGTGAAATTGTGTCTGGTTGCAAGGTTTTGGGATGGATCGGTGTTTGTTGACACCCCTGTGCAGCACTTCCGCACCTGTGAAGGGTTATGGAATTCAGAGGGATAGCGGCAGATTCGTACCTGTGCAACATTATTCGAGCTCCTTCTTCAGTGGTGAATGTACGCGAGGGCTGGAAGAAAGCTGCAATTCCAGCAGATTGTGTTGGAAGTTAAGGAGGCACAGGCAAAGGAATGGCAGGGGAAGTTCGTGTTGGACGGTGGTTACATCTTCGTGTGGTGTGGAGGGGGAGAAGACAGGCAATGCGGTGATTATTGGAGCAGGTCCAGCGGGAGCCATGCTGGCGTTGCTGCTGGCGCGGCAGAATTGGAAAGTGGATGTGTACGAGTGCAAGCAATGGCGGGATGGGTACTGGGCACCGGGGCAGCCTGATGGGTGGAGCGTGATGCTTGGCGCCCGAGCTGCTCATTGTCTTGACAAAGTGGGGCTCAAGGAGGATGTCTGGGCTCAGGGCGTTGTCTGCACTGGCCGGACCACCATCACTGGTAAGTTGCATCTGGCAGAATAGACGATGGTAGAGCTCCTGGCTCTTGGGGGCGTAGGTTTCTTGGTGCGAGGGAATGGGTTTTATGTGAAGGTTGCCTCGTAGGGTTTTAGGGTTTAAGCATCAAAGGAACATTGAGCAGCGTGAATGAGAACTCTGCAGGAGCAGTTGCATGGCTTAAACCCTGAATTTATTAGAGAGTCAGAAGAAGGCAGGGGAGTTTGGATTTAACACGCTGCTTTTAAATGTGAGAGCTCTCTTAATAGATTTACTAGCACTGTAAGCAAATTCTGCACCGCCATCATAGGTATGTCTGGCACGTTGAGCACCGGAGGGTTTAGCGTTTAAGCATCAAACAAAAATTTGGGCAGGGTCAATGAGAACTCTGCAGGAACAGTTGCATTCTTTAAACCCTGAGCTTATTAGTGATCCAGGGAGAAGGCAGGGGAATTCGGATATGACATGCTGCTATTAAATGTGAGAGCTTTCTTGGTAGATTTACCAGCACTATAAGCAAATTCTGCACCACCATCACAGGTGTATCTGTCATGTCGAGCATGGGGTTATGGTTTTAGCATCGAAGGACTTTTGGATAGGGTGGGCACTCGTTGTACAAGATCAAGAACTCTGCATGAGCAGTTGCATTCCTTGAACCCTGATTTTATTAGTCAGTCAGGAAGAAGGCAGGGGAATTCTGATTTAACATTCTGCTTTTAATCGGTGGAGCTCTCGAGATAGCTTTCTTCGTGCGAGCAAAGGGTTTCCCTGTAACAACACTGCATGCATTATGAAAGTTACATCATAGGGTTAGGTTTTAATCACAGAAGGAACTTATTGATAGGGTGGGTGAGAACTCTGCCTGAACAGTTCCCTTCCTCAAACCCTGATTTTTATTATTAGTAAATCATGAAGAAGGCAGGGGAACTCTGACTTAACATGCTGCTTTCCAATTCGAAATCTCTCTTCATAACTTTTGTCAACAGTGTAAGCAAATTCTTCCATTTCTATAAATGATGAGCCCTTTGTTGTGAGCATGTTCAATGTCTGAACAATCACTTAAGGTGTGGAACTAATAAAGTCAGTGGAGCAGTAATGGCCTCTTTAAGATTGCCATCCATGGAGTAGGTCATCCTTAATTTTGTGATCATCATTCACAGATTTATTTAGGACGATTGTGTTGTTTTAGTGCTATTCTAGTATCGATCCTGGACTATTGAATCTGGTCCAGCACTGATCTCAGTATATGTATGTGGGGGCAGGAAGAGGACTAACACCGAAGTACGAGGCCTATGGCTATGACATGCTTGCAATCTCCCAACCGAAGCTAGCGTCAGTGCTAATTAACTCTGGACTGGCAAATTATCCGGAGCAAATTTCTTATCACTTTGGATGGACCCTGCAAGCGTTGGACCCTGATGAATCTAGGGCTGAGTTTAGGCCTTCAATACATAGTGGTAGCCATGACGAACTTGTATCTGTGACAGCTGAGCTTTTGGTTGGGGCTGATGGTCTTCACTCTAAAACAAGAGGTGAATTGGAGACCAAGATCCCCGCTTTTAAATCCACTTTGCACTCTGTGCCTGCAGGTCGTCACATAAGGTGAGAATCGTGTGTTGATGTGATGCCATTTTAATGCCTTGCTCCCACTTTGGGCCACTCTACACTATGGCCAAGGGCCGTGACCAGGAAATTGTGAGGGCCCTTGAAACTCATCCTCCAAAAGGCTGTACCATGGAAAACTGAAATTAAAATTTTTGTGGTCATGAGCCTTCAAGTGTAGTGCAAAGACATATGTGACCGGGCTCTCAATCAAATGCTACTTCATTACCATCCTATCATGTGGGCCCTTGTACACAGTGAGGTATAGTAAATCAAGGGTTTTGATAAGATTTTGAAGTGTCCCTGTCTCCCAGTTTTGTGTTAGACCCACCTCTTTGAGGTGAACTGGACGCAAAATCTGGTAGACCATGAAACATCATTATCCATTGCATGCCATGTAGGACTCCATTCAAACTCTCTTGGTCCCTTAGGCCCTCAAGTGATACAGTCTTGGTATTTTCTGCCTATGAGAGATTTTAGATTCCAATGGTCACGGGCCTTCAAGTTAGAGTGTGAATTGCCTCTTAGTATAAGGAGGGCTCCTTAAGCAGGTTATGATTTTGGGTTAATGCTTCTCAAAGAAGGGTGTGGGGTGTATGTGTGGGTCAGAATTCGAGTACCGATGGATGTTGTGGGCACACAAGTGGATGAAGAAGGGAAGACACATGGCCCAAGCATGCTTGTTGTTGCAAGAAACTCCAAGTTACTTTGGGGGATTCCCAACAGTGATGGAAGCATGGGTTTAACTCTGCAGGGCATCAAGGGCTCCACAGCTACTGACGTTTCAAAAGAAATGTTGGAAAGTTTTCCAGAGGTATATTGGGAGGAAACTATCAAAGAAAATAATGTGGTCAATAGACTTATCCTTTAGCTCCACAGGACTTTTGGTTGGGAGTTGGTTGTTTTGCATACAACACCTTCCATGTTTGGTAAGTGTTCGGTGCATGTTTGATGGTAGTATGGAGGTTTGAACAAAGAACATTCTATATCAGTTCATTGAGGGTCAAACCGATTTTTGTATGCCAAGAGGTGCTAAATAATTTAAGTTTGGCCCTCAATGAACCGAAATAAGTTGCTCTTCATTGAAATTTAAACTCTACCTTTGATCATGCACTACAAAATGGAAAGAAATTATTGATTTTGCATGCAAAACAACCAATGGGAAATCATATTGAACAAACTCATGACGAAATGCATACATTGAGTTAAAGGATAACTCTATTGATGTCTTTGTTGGAAAGTCTGGCAGCGGGTCTGGTCCTTTAAATACTTTGGTGAGTGTTTAGGATGCTTCAGAAAAGACGTCACATTCATTTTCAGGACTTTTACTGATAAGATGCAATAAAACTGAATTCTAAGCACAGGATGAGATATTGTAGTGATATTCTCTCGTGTTTGTTTAATTGCACTTGCAGCTGGCAACATTATTTGAGGATGGTGGGGAAGCAAGTGCACGTTTAGCTGCTGCTCAAGAGCGTCTGCAAGGCTCTGTCACCACAACATCATACAACCACAAGCAAATTGTTATTCCTCAACTTTGCATTCCTTGAATTTACAGTTGGAATTCTCTTTGAATTTTATCAGGGGACAAACTAACTATTTTTATGATGACATCCTTAACTTTTGGTTTCACCAAGCAAAACTTTCAGAAATGGCAAGGATGAAAAGAGATGAAAATTGGCTACAACGAGTTTTATATCATCTAAATTATTAGAGCACTTTTCAAAAAATGTGAGCTTCAAAAATGTTCAGATTTTGATGATGAGCTGCATTTGAATTTGACATTTTTGAATGATGAGAGACGGGATTTGAAGATAGGCTCTTTGATACTGCTGGTATAGGCGAATAATTAATGTCAAAAGTGTGACACCATTTCAGCTTGAGTATATTTCCCACCTGTGCTAGTGGGCATATAAAAATCTTGAAATTGTCAAAATTAATTCGGGTTGGGTATGTTGCATGTTCAGGTACTGTTGGGTGATGCTGCCCATTCACTGTTAAATGTCACTCACCTAGGAACAGGCTTGGCACTAGAGGACTGCCTAGTATTAGACCAACTACTTCAACAATCATTAACATCTACAGAAAGCGATGAAAATTCCGTGGCCAAGCGCGTAGCTGATGCTTTGACACTTTTTTCGAGTCAACGTGTGCCGGAGATGGCAGCAGCAGCGAACCTTTGTTTTGATGTATCCAAAACAAACATGTATGCTCATACTACAATTGCCCCTCTTTAAAGTGCACATGTTTAAGGGTTGTTATTGAAGTGTAAACTTTAAACAGATCATAAAACAAGATATCAAATCTGCCTTCTCTTGAAAAGTGGATATGGAGTACTTTTATGATTGAATCGTCAATCCCAGTTCACTTGGTCTGTAGTTGAACAGAGTTTCTTAAAATTGCACAATTGTTTGATATTTAAGGGCCTTCTTTTAATAGAAATATGAATGTGCAGGTTCCAAGTGGAGCTCCAGCGTGCAATTTTAAAGGTAATGACAAAAGTATTGCCAAGATTACAACCGTGGCAGAAAACTGCTAATACCCAAGTAGTCTCTGTACAACAATTAGCGAAGTGGAGAGCTAGAGAGACTTGGATGGTCCGTGTTATACTTGTTTTTGCTTTGCTTTTAATGCTGTTACGAGCTGTCCGATTAGTGCGCCTTGCACAAAAAGCATTAAATATGCTGGTTGGTGGCACATAATAAATGAGTTTATTCCATATTCAAAGGTTTGATGTTTGATGTGGTTTTTACATGGAAGAGGAGTCTGTTGCTGCGAAGGTAGTAGATCTTTGGGCTTTTTCAGAAATTCTGAAGCATTACAATCCGTCAAGGATAAGATGCATAGAGTAGCCAAAAAATCAGTCAAATGGGAGCTCTAGTGGGTGCTCACAGTGCTAATTGCTCTTAGGCAAGGGATTTTCAATTGTTGCCACATACTTGCGCAAAGTTCCATCCATATCATAAGTTAAAATTTCTCTGGGCATTTGGATGTCTTCTGGAACATCTTCATGTGCCGCAGTTGTCGCCTCTTCCTCCCTGATTTCCATGCATGGAATTCCATTCTCATCCAAGTGCCATTCAGTTGCTCCTTCAATGTCCCTGCAAATAGAGATTAACCCTTCAATTGCCCATAGGGAAATATTGTCCACGACCTAACTGTTGAATTAATGGATCAAATGGTTAAGTGAGCCATTTGCATTGGAAGATTTGTGCATGATATATTGAATCTAAAGGTTATGCAAGGAAAAAAAACTGTTCAAGAATTCAAACTTAAATATATGTGGTTTTGTGTGGTCAATGTGTGTGCAGAGGTTGTCTACTGGTAAACATAAAACTCCAATGGAAAGCTGAATTGATCATTTTGAGAGGGTTGATTTATAAAATTGTGATTTTCATTGATGCAATGTTGTTGCCATGGCTATGGACCTTCTGAATATATTTCTACAACTTTTCTAAGAATTGAAAAGGATCTTTGTCAATTAAGGGTTTTCTGTGTAGTACACATTTTCCACTGAGAGGTAGTCAATATTATTCGTGCTCCCCACCTCTCAGGAATTGCGATGAAAAGGATAGAGTCAGGGAAAGACCAGTGTAATGCCAGTGCTCACTTTAGGCTGCAGACCATGCTATTCTATTATAATGAATGTAGACGGACACAGCTTTTCAACATCAAGTAACAAATAAGATCTAGTCACTTACATTGAACTGCTTGCACGAGCTTTGATAATGTAATAGTTTGCACTTAGGAAATTGAAAGCAGGAAATTGTGGAATGAGTTTCTGGTTGAGACTCTTTAAGGTGGGAAGTGATTCTTCGTATCTAACACATGGTGTCCAAAGATCATCTATGGTAATGATAGGTCAAATGTATGAAGATGAAGCAGTTACAAAGTTAGTGTAACCGTAATTGGTTATGAAGGCATGGTGCAAGCTTAGCCATACTTTCAAGGCCAATTCTGAGATTGCCTTTGCTAGTGAATGACTTTTGGATTTACAGTACGACTTAAGGATTTCACCAGCTGAGTCAAATGCCACCTGAGGGGGCTGGGGATTCGTGGCACTCACTTAAAATCATCCATCCTAGATATCGTGGATGAAGTGGCTCCAATAAAAAAAGGCCCCCTATGGGGTTGAGGGCCGATTCATTCGAATGTGACATCACTAGACTAATTCGGGGCCTTTGACTCTATTTCCGGAATCAAATTGCCTAAAAATAGTCATTTAGACGATTCCTGCATTTTTTTCATCCGCATGGATGATTTTAAGTGAGTGCCATGAATCCTTGGCTGCCTGAGGGTAAATGATACATACTACGCCTAGGAGAGAGGATTATCCCATACGAGCGTACTCTTCATTTATCAAACAATAACAAGCCTTGAATTAATATGCAGTCTAGATGCCACTGTTTTTAGTTGATTTGACACCAGAATTAGCTTTAAAGAACTTGAATTAGTCTAGGCCAAGTCATTTAAGATGAATTGGCCACAAATCTATAGGGGATCAAACTTTTATGTTGGATGGATGTGAGGTACACTCATGTGCAATAATTTCCTCTTTCCCTACACCCTCTAGTGCAACTACTGTGGGCTATGCTGATTGTAAAGAATCAGTTTCTATGAGCTCAAATCTTCATAATTGTGAAAATATCATGACCTTTTGAAGATATTTCAACTCACAATATTATTGGAAACCACTAATTCCTCCCTCACAATAATTGCACTAAAAATAAAACATGTGATGCAATTGAGTCAAACGCAAGTATATTTACGATAGCAAGGTGTTCTTCTTTGTTAGAGTACTTACACATTGTATTAAACATGGCATATTTAGATGGTACTAAAGTTCATTTAACTTATACATTGACTCTCAAAACTGAGTTAGTGACCCACTAACATCATGTTTCACACACAATGCTAGGCAAATAAAAACAAGAACATACAAACTTTCACTTATGTAAGTTAATAGTCAAAATTTAGTACATCATTTCCAGTCTTATGTAAATTGCAAAACTACACATGGAGAAACAATGATTAGAAGAGAACTATATACATTGACTCAATATTGTAACCTACATCTACCCTCCTTGAAGGTGAGTGATGAAAATAGTTCCAAAATTGAGTCAATAAACCTAAGTTCATTTCAAAATGCATTTTCTCTCACATTGTTCCAATACTCGAGTTGAAATTTGAAAGGTTGATAGCCAATTTGGTTGTGCATTTGACCCAATTTACGGTTTGGCAAAAATATCTCCAGATATCGCTTCCTGAAATTTGATGTTTTGTTGGTTGACTCAGTTTTGAGAGTTAGTGTATGTCACCAAACACAACATTGCTAAGCTCCACATGCTACTTACCCTAGGCATGAGAATATTTCGACCACATGCTGACAATAACCATGTTGCGATTCTCGAGAAACAACGCCTTCAATCTTAGCGCCACGGCAAGGTCCCTATGGAACATGGCATCTCATTCATTTAGAATGGGTGAGAAGGCATGGCTCTTGGTAATGTTTTGAAGTTGTTTATATTGTTTCGAAAGCTTATGCATTCATAACTTGAACCTAATCATGGTGATTCAAATGTCACCAAGCTATTGTGTAGAATTAAGAAATGCATGCACTCCCGGGCCAAGGTATCATGACAACCATGTAGGTCGAAAGTGAAAATCTTGAGAACACCTTATATGGCACGGGTTTTGTTTCTCTCTTTTTGAAGCAGATTCTATCTTGGAATTAGGTTGGGATGGACCGATCATAAACTTTAAGGATAGGTTTTTACAAGACCCCATAACAATGTTGCCATGAATCGTAAGCCTGCTTTTAAGGTATACAATGAAAGTATGGAAAAGACCATACTTGAGACCCAATTCAACAAAAAAATCCTCCACAACATTTGATTTCTCATAAATCAAATGAATTAGATTGTAATGGCCGAAGAGGTAGTTTGATAAGTGTCATGACAATATAACATTGTAGAGTCATCTGTGTAGTTTCCTGGTGCAAGAATTGTGTTTTTTTGTTTATCGACATAACCTAAGATTCATTCCATTTGAGACGCAACCTTCATTTCAAAAGGAAAGGCTAATGTAAATGATGCTCATTCTCCCTTACACAGTAAGCCTAGAGCACCAGAAGTCATTATTTTTTTCTTATGGAGAAAGAAACATACATCAATTGATTCATGTGGATCCATCACCCTGAAGTCATAACATCATTCAGATCCATAACAATGTTCTGTGGGACTGACAATATTCTATGGAATATTCCTCACATTCAGCTTGAATGATGGAATATTCTTCAGAATAATGTCAGTCCCACATAACACTGTTATGTTTCTGAATAATGTTATGGTGGAGACAATGCGATTAATTCAATTTGTGCCAAAAAAAGACAAGGCGATTAAGGGAAAGAAAATAAATCACTACTGTTCTCCCCCTTTAATATGACATGTTTGGTCGCGCAAGAAAGTGTCGTATTATCCAAATGTCATATTCTGCAGAATATAACATTTCGGCCTCAAATGTCGTACTATCGAGTTTTTTCAAGAAAATGACCTATTTCAATGTAAAATGTCATTTTGTATACGCAATGAAGATACACAACTATGAAAGACATTTTTATTAGAGAAATATGTTCACAACGTCACACAATATAGAGTTAAAATAAAATAAACTTAATAGTCCCATGATGATGTCTTCACCAAATCACATACTACGAAAGTAAGAATATGTTGTCTTCTGATGATGTTTGTTGAAGTTGGAAATTGACATCTTGTTCAATTTATCTATAAAATAAATGCATGTTCATCACATCTGTAACTGAACTCTTCAAAGGATGCTTAGATTTGATAGTAATTGGGCATACTCATGGGCTTGAGGAAGCTTGACTATTGGTATTGGCTGGTCATCCACATGATTCCCCTCCATTGGCTCTTCATCCAAATTTAAACCCAAATGGATTTCTCTACCCCATGCCAAATCCACCAACTCAGTCATGTTGTACTGCATCAACAATTTCCTCTCTTACTAATTACACATATTCGTCGATAGGCATTTCTTCACTTCTAAGATTCAAAGAGGAAATGAGAGTTGCCAATTCATTTGTTGCTTCTTTCATTGTCGATTTCTAACATTCATGATCCATGACAAAATTGGCACTTGAGTCTGCTAGTAAAATCTTGGACATCCTCTAGTTGTTTCATATGATTCGGGGATTCATCTCTCTCCACACTTGAGAGCACCACATAATTGTCTGCCTTACATTAGACACTATATTCCTCAAGTAATGGTGAGTAGTAGAAGAATCAAACTAAGAGATAACCCAACCCAAAAGCTTGTTCTTAAACTGAACTTTGAATGAAGCAATTATTCCCGGATCCAAGGGTTGTACCACACTTGTAACATCAGGTGGTAAGAAGGCAATAGTAATATTGCTCAAGTGCAAGGTGGAAAACCAAATGATCTACCCCTACCAACATGCTCAAAGGAATGAGTAACATATTTGTCCATAATTAAAAGTTCCTTTCGCTTTTGAGATTTGAGAGGTACATTGAGGCTTATCATCCAACTCTCAAATACATCTGATGTCATCCATGTCATTTGGTTTGCAAACCATTTGTTGGCAACCACCTTCCAAAGCACCTTGGGCATAGAGATTTGTAAATTATCACATGTTTCAACTTGTTAGTGCCTATCATGTTTACAGCAAGAGCAAGAGTGAGACGGTCCTTCTAAATTTTGCACCCACGAACTTTTCCTTCCACTGGTGTCTTGTTTGGTTGGGCATAATAAAATAAACCAATCTCATTCATATTGTAAACATCTCCTAGTGCCATAACCAATGTGGAGGAGGTTAGTGGTTACCAAATTGTGTGCAAGTTGTTTTGTGTGGAGATGTGGTGATCAACACCAAAATTGTTGAAAATATAACTGAAATGGAAAGCATCCACCACTCAAGACTACTGTCACCTCTGAAGCCAAGAAATTGAAGAGTGGCATGGGAAAATCTAGGAGTATAAGTTGGCAAGAACTGAAATTTCCAATCTAAAGAGATGTGAGATTCAAGTGTGAGGACAAATTTCGAATCAAGAAGAGAAATCAACAACTTCATAATTCTAGTTTGCAAATCCAACAATCCCTTCAACCTCCATCCAAACCCAAAGACTCAAAAGTGTAACATATGTTTTGAAACCAAGGTTTAAAACAATTAACTTGAGTTAACTTAAGTTAACCCATTGATGAAATGACCATGTACTCCCAGATCCCAAGGCAAATCCTAGTGTGGATCCCAACGCTTGCACGCATTAATTACCTCTATTATATGACAAATCGGGCCTAAAAAGTGTTGTATCATGAGCATCATAGTTGTATTATCAAGGTAAATTAACACTAAAAAGTTTGGTCGATGGACAATGCATCACATAATCAAGGTGTCATATTGTTAGGGTTAGACTGTACAGCACAGATGAAACAAAAATTCATGTATCTTTTAAGCAATACATACAGGGCAAGTCACTTTAAAATTCCTTGACTACCTAATGACATTGCCTCAAGAATCCACTTGCAAAGTATGGCTACATCACAAATTGAAAATGTCAAAAACCTTTGCTAAAATTTTATATGTAGACCAGTCTTGTGGAAAAGTGACCATGATTACATCATATATAAAGAACAACTGCTAATTGAAATGAAAGGATGGCAAGATCAGAAGTATACATGAAATGTGTAACAGGCTTTTAAAGTACATAATGGTAAGGGAAATCGCAGTACAAGAATGAATGATTACTTCATAACACACAAAAGACATGCACCAGAGCCCCCTTTAGTGCCTAAAATAGGTCTACACTGGTAAATCATAAGTTTTTTGATGCCAAAGTCTTCAACTCAGACGTACCCACACATTACAGATAGAGTTCTCATGTATTTATTTTTACCATCTTCATTGAATTTTACACTCAAGAACTCTACATTCTACCAAGGTGATATAAATAGAAAATTCATAAAATACAGAGAAAATGCAAAGCAAATAAAATGCATATAATAATAAGGACAATTCAATGGCCTGAATTTATCTGAAATAATTACAACAGTTGATTTGTTTATTGTGCATTGACATTAGGAAACAGCTATACTTTGTAAGCTATCTAATTCCTAAAAAATAGACATAATGCTTTCTCCTCAGAATTAGGCACACACCCAGTATAGATAAAATAAACACCATTGAACTGTTTGAGGGTGCTCAGGACGTCATGTACCATATAACTTATAAGTTACAGGAGAGATAAAGAGCAAATGGCACATTCAAAGTGCTCTAATTTAGTTCAGTGTATCTGTCCTACAAATTTTGACCCTAAAGCCATCTTGGTCAAACATACAAATAATTTCAACTCAATAGGGTAAACTTAGCAATGAAAAACGGTCCTTCAGAAAAACTACAAGTCATTTGGTAATTCTCTGCAAGGCACACCTCCAACTCCTAAAAGCTCATAAAGACGACAGAATTCTACCCAGTACATCTACTAAAGGTTTTCTCAAAATGAGCCTGGAACTTTCCCTCAACAAAATTGCATGCTAATACAGCAAGAGCTCAAATGGGTGCCTAGAAATGGGGCTGGCAAACATGCCTCAAAAAGTATCATCTCCAGGGCATTGCTGACCCAGAAGGTTCCACTATTTTCTGGCGGTTGCCAGAAACTTTTCCAAGGCTTTTCGCAGATAGGTCATCTAGTCCTGATTCAGTCTCTTCATGATAATCGCAATCATGGGCTAAGGTCTGCAAAGCACAATTATATTGTTCAGAAATCAGAAATGAAGACAGAAGATGTAATCTGCAATCACGACATAGTAGTGAGAATCTACTATCCAGAATGAAAAAATGAACTTTGACAACAAGTATACCAATCCATCAAATTATTGAATATGGACTTGCTCTTTCCTTAAAAGTCGTACTAGTGTACCCTCGTTAAGAGTTTATGCTTTTCTTGCTGCTAAACAACTTATTACTTAGAACTCACCCATATCTCAGCGATACCCCGATTTGTGATCTGGCTACTTAAATACCAGAATTAACTTTGATACAGATTGAGGGAGTTTGAAGACATTGTACTTGGAAAGGATAACCTCAACCACTTAGCATTATTCCCACATCCAACTGCTGGAAGGTCACTGTATGGCATGCAAACAGCCCAAGCAAGATGAATATCCATCATACTACAAGGGAACACAGCTGGCATGAGGAATAAAATCCATTTGCTGTACTAAGTGGTTATTTCAGTCTGTTAGAATTCCTAATCTGTTCTATGCTTGCAAGACACAGGATACTGTCATTAGTGTAAAGCATGTGGCACAACAAGGATCCTTGTTTATAAACATTACCACTCAGCCCCACTATAACTTTGGAGTAATAAGATAGAAATATGCTCGCCAATCACAACCAATTTGTAGCTATCGACTACAATCTTTAGAAGATAATTTTGCAATCATTAGAACCATTACTATTGAGTGTCAAAATAAGTCATAATTTTACTTAATGGAGGGTACACTATACATCTGATTTAATGTGGACCACCATATTCATCATCAACCCACATTAATTATCTTGCAAGGACTGGATGGTAACTAGACAGGATGTCACATGAAACTTGAAGCTACATGACAGATAAATTTTACTCTTCTTAAAAAGTATTAGAAGACCCAGTTTTGTGTATAATTACCCTTGTGGGCTCTTAATTGTTTTTCTTTCACTTGTGGAAAGTTGTTTCATCTCCCTTTTGCAGGGATGCACTTGAAGACTGTCTTAACAAAACGTCTTCACAGTTAAAGTTGTTCTTTTGTGATGCATAACCCATGTCAGCCATGTCCATCTCGTTTTCCAGCACTTAATTGATGTACAGCGATTGAGGAGATGCAGCAACCTGACTAGGAACTACTGCTGTTCTTTGAAACATCCAAATAATCTGATTCACCTAAAAATACCTGGCAACCAAGATGTATAAGATTAAATCCATCCCATCCCATAACCTCGAACATTGATTGGAATAGAGGTTGTGTAGGACAAGAAGATTACCTGTGATTGTGACCGGAAGTACATAAAGGGTGAGTATCGTAAGAAATTGGAAACTCGAGATGTATAAATATCTGCATACCTGTTAGGAGATAGACAAAACCATTGAATCAGTAATAGCTATCAATCAATCTAGTTGCTTTTGCAAGTAGATGTAGTGAATGATGACACGGATTAAACTTCTAAGAATGGGGTGAACATGAAGATTTTCATTGTTTGAATGAATATACCCCACAACACTAACAGAAGGTGATTCACAGCAGGATTTCCCCATGGTATGAAATGAATTCTATTCTTTCTACAACGTTTCAGTGGTGTGTGATAATGGCATATATTTAAATAACATTTAATTGATAGCTCCACAAGCAAATACTTTTATGGAGATTAAAACCTTCACAAAAACTTACTTTTCTATTTGCCGAGTGAGGTGACTCTTATCCCAAAGTCCCGCCCGCGATAAGTACCCCCACCTGCACAAATACCCTAATTGATGTGACAAAATCTTCATCCAGAGTAATATCCATCTTATGTTCAATTTTTTTGAATCTAACATTTGTAGGAAAAGTATTCACTTTGATGACATTCAATTCAAAATTCTGCAATAGAGTGGCTGCACATACCTCTGATTAAAATATTCTCCATCAGCATCTAGCATGGGTGCAATCTTTTGGTCCAACCTGCTCATTAGTACAAGTAACTTCTGCATATTCTCTGCAAGTTCTCGATCATCCATGCCTGTAGCTTGATCACTCTGCACAGACAAGCAATCTTAGATTGTATGTTATTAAGAAAACACTAGAGTAAACCTTCACAGTGAAATATTTCATTATGGGTACTGCGAATCAAAGATCATATACTGGAAACCTAGATTGTAAGTTCACTCTCCAACCTACCCATTCCATCCACTGGATTACAACAGATCAATACAGGTATATCCATACCAAGAAATCTTCTAAAACACACAGTCCAACTCAGTCATTATGGAAGAAACTGAAGATAAAAGGCAACCAAATGAGACACAGAAAATTCAAACACACTGCACCTGTGCTTCTCGGCCAGCAGTGCGCCGTTGCAAAGCAAGCCTCAGCTGATTGAAGACATCCCCCACCACTTCTTTTTGATTCATGAGCTCTATAAGCTTTTCCCTATGACTCCTTCCATAAGCTAGAGCCTTCACCTGCAACCCAAATAATGATGAACAAGTGGGCTATAATCAATTTCTGCATATTTATTTGTGACTTTGTGAGCTCAATACATATTATCAGACCTTAGCAAGCAGCTTACAAGGAATACTCGCTACTTACCAACTGATTGGAGGCCAGAGGATAGAAGGAGAATGCATTGCAATTGAAAGCAGAAAAATATTCCCCCCTGTAAAAGTGATGAGTTACTAGGACATTTAGGAAAAGCCTAGTCCAGATAAACTGCAGTTCGATTACAGGTACAGAAACTAGCTTTTGATACTCTTGCAACTACAATTACAGTTCACCATCATTTTTTCAAGGCTTTATGCATGCTAAAGAATGACCGTAGTCATGGTCATGCATGAACTTCAAGACTGAGGAGTGCATAAGTAATAAACCTAAGTAAACAACCCTTTATTTATCAAACAAACAGGAAGTACCTCCTTCTCCAACTCCCGGCAAATAAGAGCTGTCCTCCATCTTAAATGCACCTTTGACATGCTGACATCCGTGTAGATATGATCGCCAACATAAAGTGTCTCGTCGCCATGAAAACCCAGTGCTTTTTCCACCATCAACGCACTGCCCCCACAGTATAGTCCACCTGGAAAGGCACAAACAATGGAGCATCCAAGACAAATTAGGAAGGAAAAAAAACTGGAAAGGATTCTCAGACTACGGCACCTTGAAACCATAGCTTTAGATAATGTATCATGGTTTTCAAAGAGAAAAAGATATGTAGGTTAGATTCAATGCAGATTGCAAATTATTTTGACATCATATGAATGTAGCAAAACATGCAACAATCTTGATTGGTATGTTCACAACTTCCACTTCTATATGTACCTGATGTGGCCTTAAAACAAGGACGCATCAAGCCTTCTTCTGTGACGATCTCGTACAAAGGGTTTGATTTCTGGAAAAAGTCAGGCTTCCTTGCAGACACAATAACCTGCAGAATGCAAACAAATCCACGATAAGGTCAGGGTGACCATATTGCCATTTGCTAATCTCAAGATCAGAGGTACTACCTCTAGTAGAGTACTCAGGAATCAATTGTGGGGAATGAGTCACTTACCATATCAAAAAGAGCTCTCCAGCCCATGCCTTCCGGGAGGTATTTGTCAAATGCATATTGCATCATTTTGTTGGTGTAGAGATAGTCTGAATTTGTAATCAATAGCAGTCTCTTTCCAGCCTGAATGAACAAGTAGACCCATCTCAGTCAAATCCTAACCAATTATGCAAAATATTTAGACAACAGACCTTCCACCACTTCCATTGCAGTTACTTAGGAACCTCCCAATAAGAAAAATTAAGTACATTACCTCCTTCTGATCAAGAAGAGCTAAAGGGAGCTCAGGATCTGGCTCCACAAATAATTCAGGATTGTTGATGATTTCTGCCTGCAGCAGGTGAGGCAGACATTTCAGCCTCAAGTCAGGCAGTCCATAACAGACATTAGAAATCGTACTGTGTGATCTACATACTATCTCTTCAAAACAACCCTCTTTCTTCGGAACAACTCACTAAAAATCCAACTGACTATTCATAGATGTAACAACTCAGACATGCCTCAACAGCACACACTTCACGGCTTCCTCAAGCAAACAGTGCAATCAAACTGACAGAGACTTTTGCAAACAATAGTCACTTGCACACCAATCTTGCAGATTCAGGAAATATTTGAAAATCCAGTTACCTTCAATTGACCTTCCACATGAGCCTTGAAAAGTGACTTTGAAACCACCTGGAGCAGAGAGCAGAAATGGCAACACACACATGAAGAAATTGAAAGATCAGTAACACTGAGCAACCCCAACAAACCACCATGCATGCTGATGGATATAATGCACTAAGCCAACTGTACATTCCACTGTGACCCTAACTTAGTCAGAAAGAAATCTTTTGCCACATTGGCACATGATTCCCAGTATTCAAAGAAATTTACCGCATACAGCCCTTCATAATCAAGAGGACCAATTTCAGGAGGCAAAGTGCCCTCATCAAGCCTCTCCACCATCTGCGCTTCAATACAAGTACATGATGAGTCACAAGAAGTGCAAATTTCTTGAATGTAACTCTGAACCACAACTCAAGAAGATGTGACCTTATTTGAACTATTTTGATATTTCAACAATGTCACAACTCAGAAAGAACACTCTTTAGAGGACCAAGTATACCTGCATGAACATTACTGACTCAGAGATAGAGAAAAGTGTATTCAAGAACTCCCATCGACGTTCATTCCGCAAATCCACCAATTCACGGCCATAGAGTTCACTGCCAAAACCATGCAAAATATTAGCATTTTTGTTAAATCCTTGCAGGTGCCTTACATTTACATCAAAACCTACTCCTTATACAGCCAAAACTTGTATAGCGATTTCTACTTCTGCCCAATCTTTGTTTAGAAAAAGAGTGTTACTTCCAGAAAATTAGATACTCTCCATATAGGTGTATGATACAAACTCCAAGGGCACCAGATGTTTAAAAAGACAAGTTTGACCGCCCAAAATTGAGATTCCAGAAACGTTTCAGTAATCAACATAAACAGTTTACCCATTCTAATACTTCAGTTCCTATCAAGCATTTAAGACTTTTACTAGCAGCCTAGTACATGTTTCTCTTCGTCAATTCTAGATGTAAGAGCCAGAAATCAGTTTGACTCTTCAGATTACCACATGGAAAACCTGCTAGTAGCACAAGTTGTGCTAAAAAACCCGACAACTTGTTCATCTATTGTGAAAAGCAACCATCAAGATTATTGAGGTGACTATGAGCTACACCTGATGGCACGATTTGTCAACATCTTCGTCCCATGCATGGCTCTCTTGATATATCCAAAGCGATCTGCCTTCACTAGATTTCCCCTCTCTTTGTCCAAAACCAGGCCTCGTATAACCTGCCAACACAGATTCACTTCAAAATTTTAGATAACTGCTTCAGAACCACACCTGAGAACATGCTGTGTGAAGTGCACAGTACCATCAAATAAAACAGGGTTGCTTAAGCAAGGGGATAAGGTAAACCGGTGTTAATCCAACATCTCCAAAATCCGGACACCTATATTTGAGTGGTGTGTGATTAGGTAGGGACCTAAGAACCAACACCAAAAAGACATGTCTTTAAAAGAGATTACACTATGTGCTCAAAATAAGTTTAGCTTTCTAGGCTCAGTAGTCAATATAATTGAGGGAACCTATATGACCATTTAATGAGCAGAAGAATCTTCAATTTGATAATAAACAAGATATTCATATGAACTATGCAAATTTTGAGAAAGTGGCTACTGACACAATTTGGATTTGCCAATCACCTTCCACTAATTACGTGTTTCACATCCTATGAGAAGTGGGCACAGAGAGAAAAGTGTCTAATCAAGGCCCTCTTACCTTACATGATTGGACCCACCCCCAAAAAAAATCAATCAAGAGTGGAGCTTTTGGACAAAATGTGGACAAGCTACACAACTATAACATACCAATTCTGGGTCGAATGTGAGGCCGTCCACAGGGTAGCCCATGGAACGAAGATTGTTCATTCCATACTCATAAGCCCGTCCTTCCCAAGCCTGCAAATGCATTCGGTGAAGTAGCAGGTCAATACAGGGAAACTCATAACATCCATTTGATACTGGAAGTAGCTTTGAAGAGTGAATGGGGATAATCCACATATTATAAAAAACAATCCACAGAGCAGTGTAAAAGAATCACTCACATTGACATTGTAATGAATAAGGGTGTAATCCATATCATAGCCAATGGTTGTGATTGACCGCAAGCTCAAGGTACGACTGCAAAAGATACCCCTTGAAGCAATTCCATGAGGAAAACGTTTCTGCACACAGAAAAACCTCTCAACCCTCATTTACTACCCTTTACATATCCTCAACTTAAAAGAAGTCATGGATTCAAAATCAACCAGTCCTCTTGAGCATTTCCAAAACCTGCCACTGCTATTTAGAATACATCTGTTGTGTCATTAAATATAAAAAAAATAGACAAGGAGACATGAGCCTAGGATGCTGGTAAAATCAATATGTCCTAATCCATGTATATAAGACTCCCAAATGGTGAATTGCAAAGAACTTACAGGAATTTTCAATGAGTCGAGCAGTGCCTCGGCCTCCTTTGCTTCGGCTTTGGCAACTTCCTCCAAGGATCCATCCAAAGTTGTGGCAACTGCTTCATTCTCTGTTCCCAAAGAGTCCAATAACGCTTTGATATAAGCTCTGAGAATGCTCTCAAGAAGAAGACAGGGTAACAAGATGACAGTCTAAAATCACAAGTCCATTCGCAAAAGTGCGAAAAACATTGGTGGCCAACCATCATAAAGTCACAATTAAAGTCAAGAAAGTTGTGTTAAGTAAGACTTGCCATAATTTTCAAAGACTTCAGCTCGTACATTCATGTCCCCTTTTGTGCTCTCTCCCAGATAGTCAATATCAAAGTTGCTGTCCTTGGAACTCTCAATAACTCGGAACATATCCGCTGCAGGAAATGGCAAGTCACCTCCCACCTCATCTTCTGATAGATACCCATGTCGTTTGTTCCAAGCAGCCCATTCCACCTCATTCTGAGGGTCTCCTGCTAATATGTCACCCCAACTAGATTAGAAGACATCCACATTGACCACAGAAAAAAATCATCCTCTCGCTATTGGAACAATGTTCTAAATCACATGCAAATTTTAATCCCTAATGAATTGGAACACTGTTCTAAATCACATGCGAATTTGAAGCCCTAGTGAATAATAACGGCCCCAACGTCTCGGAAGTTAGCAGTGCTTTCTTAAGCATCATGTGTAAGGACGCTCTCTATCTGTTCTAGCTTTAAGAATGAAGGCCCAGCATAGTCAAGTGGCATTAAGCTCTCATTAGTCGAAACCTATCTCATTGTTGCCTATCTTCGAAGACAAAACCTTCTTCCACCTACCAAGATTCAATTAAAGAGGTCCGTCTGACCCAATGGAATCATTCTTAGGTTCTGCGGATAACCTCAAAAATATTCCAATTGCAGTGTAGCGTAACTAGGCTACTTAAGAATGTAATAAGTACTACGAGCTACACCATTATAAAATTAGGTAGAACTCCTCATTAAACAAGAAGGAGATGGACCCTGGGTGGATTCCAATCTCACCAATTTCTCTTGCCATTCTTCCATGCATGTTCCTTTCTTGTTCTACTTCCTTGCACCCCACTTACCGAGTGACCTAGGTGATGAAATTGAACTTCCTGGAGCCAAGCCAAGCCCAAATCAGAGAGGTATTATATTGAAGAGACTTTGAGAAGACCTTGATTGAAACCAGAACTTGCCGATTCCGATTCTGCGCCATTGCTGCTACTTGCCCTGCATCTCCAGTCTCCACCAACAATGTCTTGCGTTTTCTCCGTCAAAGTTGTGTAACTGGACAGAAAACCTGGGACCGAATTCGGTGTGGCCAATGCGGTCCGGAAGCTCTGGGAGCGGCGATCAGGTTTGGGCTGCTGCTGCCATGATGGCGATGATGATGATGATGGTCTTCGCAGCATGGACAGATTGACATGTCCCGAGGACATAGCATCAAAGGCACGTGGTGATTTCAAATGACTTTGCCATGAACTCAATGTCCGGCCTTTACACAGGAATCGAGCCAAGTTCGAGCTACTCAAGGTGCGGTCCATGTGACTCTTCTTTACTTGCTTCGGAGGTTGCAAACCCTTCTCAGATTGCAAACCAACCCTGCGGAGGAGGCTAGGTAGGTTGCACTGCGCTGTCCTCCCACAATTCATGTGCTTTGATGGTTGTGTTGGCGCAATGCTGGACTAGTCTTGTTCCCAAATCTTCTGTTACAGGTGACGCTGATGCCCCACTTCCGACAACAAAATAATAATAATCGGTGCACGGGACAAACCGAACCAACATGGTATTGAAGAATTATTTCCAACCTGGCAGGCAGCCGCCTTCTCCGACATGATACCGTCACATAAACCGCTTAAACCAGAGAAATCACAATATTCTTAACCTATTGGCTTCAAATGCTGATGACAAACACTAAGTTATCATCCAGCGTCCACGGTGCCTTGAAGCCCTGGCTCAAAGCGATTCCTGTCGGAAGAGCATGCAGGAAAAGGGGTTTCCTAGGATTCCCCAGCCTGCTGCCCATCCCCCGGAGCAATAGCAACTAAATCTGACGCTCAGAAGAGAGTCAGAGCGTACAAAGTAGTGGCAGTGCTTCAGAGCTCAAAAAGGCGGGAGAGAGGGAGGGAGGGAGGGAATGAAATGCCATCCCCTTACCATTTCATTTGTAGCAGGTTGGTTGCAAGGCGGAAGAATGCCAAAACCACACAATTAAACCCTCGTAGACCCCCTCATCAGCATGAAGAACTAGACTCTTCTCACATACTTACACATGAGTCCATCACAACCTCCTTGCACCGATGATGTCTCCGCTCAAATTTTACGAAAATCACCTTCTCCTCAACCCTTGAACTTTGAGGAAGAAGAAGAAGACTCTCCACAAAAAATCAGGTAGAAAGGCAGAAATGGAAAAGGGAGGGATCCAGCAAACAAAAATTGTGATTGGATAACGACAAATGTAACCTAAGTACTTACACCGAAATTGTCCCCACACCCCAAAAAAAGGCCAGACGGAAGGAAATTACCTCCCACATAACCCTCTCACACATGAGCAACTTAAGTAATAGCAATTTTTTACGAGACGCAGGTTCTTCGGAAGAATTCAGACAATGAAGAGGAGAAGGTTAAGTTAAGTTAAGGGTTGTGGCAGCAAGTGAAGTGCTTGATGATGATTATTCGACGATGACGGTGATGATGTTGGTCGTCGTGTGACAAAACGAAGAGGCGTGAGGCAGGTGCGGTGAGGGAGGGAAATTGGAGAAAATTTGGCAGATTCCATGGACGAGAATAGAAGACCTAGCTGCACTAGTGAGTAGTAGGGGGTTTGGATCTGATCATGTGCAGATTGCATTTTGGCATGATGAAATATCAATTCATGGCATAAGCTTTTAGGATGGTAGCATCGCATCGCCGTCTCGTCGAGTCTCTCCTCGGGGGCCAAAGGGTAAAAGAAAACCACAGGGCGCCGGGCTCGGGTGCCCTCCATGCCCGGCTGGTATCCGCCATGGTATAGACATTACCCTGTCACCGACCACCACGTTTGTTGGCTGTGCCCTAGAGCAGAGCTTCGGTTTGCTGTGTTTTTCGCTCGCTCATAAGTTTGCCCTTGGATGAATGTGTACGGATGAATGTGGAAACTAGATAACTAATGTGGATGAAACTATTAATTTAAAATAACTATAAATTCATGAAAGAAATTGGATGGAGTTATCTAGAACTTAAGTTAACTCCTATTCTTAAAGACAAGGCATGGGGAGAGCTATGGGCAAAGCATGTGTGTAGCACCTTGTTTGTTGGCTCTATCTATAGGACAGAGACTATGCATCGACTTCTCTGCAAATTTTCTAACCACTTTGCATTCACACTTGGATGTTACTTGTTCCTGCTATTTTTGGTCTGGTTGATTTAATGTGGATGTTAATTATAGTTTATATATATATATAGTTAAGTATAGTTGCTCCCTAAAATGTATTCAAAAAAAATCTAGTTAACTATAGTTATTTTGGTAGTTGTTAATTATTTATTTTTTAAAATTTGGGTGATAAATGAATAGCTTCAGTCCTTGACCCGCATTTGAGAAGAAGGTGCACAAAATCCAAGAAAGGTTTGGTTATATGTATAGTAAATAACCATGGACTAGCATGAGCAAAGTGGACAGCTATAGTTGTAGTCTTTCATATGAAAGGACAGAGCCTCACGGTTCTATCGTTTTCTTGTTTACCTTGTTCATATGGTAAGGTAGATAGATGGATCTTAAATAGCTATTTTTTCAACAATCAATTTTGAGGATGGACGTTCAATTGGGATGGAACTTGGGTCTTCACTTTCCCTTCCACAAGCATTTGCGAACATCAAAGTTATCCTTTGATATTTGTTTTCTCTCTTCAAATAGCGTGTACTTGTTTTTGTGCAAGGAAACAAAATGTCAAATATGAATGATTGAAGGCTTAAATCAGACAAAATAATTGATATGTTTAATACTCACAAAACCCAAAGCAATAGCGTGGAGATTAACCCCTAAATGCTCAAGCCTTCACATTCCACTTTCTGGCATTTCTAGCACCAAAGCTAAAAATTTATGTTATGCACCAAAAAAGACATTGTATGTTGTTTTTGGAAAATCCAACCGTACGGATGTGAACTAGACTACCATATAGTCTATAACATTTTGAAGTTAATTGGACCACATATGCTAGGTCAACTTGACATATGAAAATTGACTTCATGGATAGGTAGTCCTGAAACTTATGCAAACTTTCCATTTGATGCCATCTTTGGTCCAAGTAGACATTTTAAAAAGTTGGAAATTTGGCCATAATTTATTATGTGCTTGTCAAATTAGTTTCTCCCAAAAAATTGGATTATTTTAGTGGAATTTAGATAAAGTCCATCGCCCTCAAAGTTGAAGGCCCAAATAAGGACAATTTTGTAGATTCATCCTTTGACCATGAGGAATCAACCCTTCTACTCAAAATTGGTTGAATCTGTCCATTAGAGACATGCATATCTATGCTCTTGAAACGTAGAATAAAAGTTAGCCATTTTGAAATTCTTAGGACCAAGTTTGGGGTCCAAGCTACCCAACTATAGTGCCAACCCAGTGGGCAACTGCCAATGGACTTCACTCGGAGCCAACCCACCTAAAATAAATGGGCAGTCAATCGGGACCATCCGGATCGAAGCCTGACATTGACCTCCCCCCCCCCACACACACAACCACACTTTGGGGCTACAATGACCTACCTTACCGGGCAAGGTATGCCAAACCTACCCCTGCTAGGGCTACATGGCCCTACCCTTGCGGCGGAGGTTTGCAAGGCCCCCCTACCCCCTATTCACTACCCACTTCAAGGGAGATAGTTGTCTAGGGAGATTTTTGGGCACGATTGGTCAAAATCCTACTAGTGTTTCCAAGTCATATTGCTTATATGTTGTGATCTTGGAGCTGAGTTGGGTTGGGTCTGCCGTCCCCGCCAAACTGTGGATGCCATAACAACCCGCCATGGCACCGATCCACTTTACCCTATTAGGGACGGCCTATTTGAAGGCATTTGTACCTTATTTTGGCTTGGGTAGCTCATGAGAGCACTACCAAGTTAAGCATTTCCAACCTTTCCAAAAATCCCTCACACTTGGAACATGAGTTTTTTTAGATGAATTTTGACCCACATGGTAGTAGGCACCACCCTTCACAAGTAGATACCTTTCATCCACGTAGTTTCCACCTATTGGGTCGCAAACCCCATATGAATATTAGGTGGCGACCCATTTCGGGTTGCATGAGCATTTCAGGTTAAAGGTCTTGTCAACGACGCCATTCACCCCATTCACAAATTAAACTTGTGCATTGATAACAAGAAATTGTTTCTTTAGTATGCATACATAGGCCAATCAAACCTATTTATATATATAGCTACTTTTATTTAAAGTGAAATTATTCAAAACTAGAAGATAAATCCATCCCTTAAGAATACATTTTCCATCTATAGATAGGGCGTGCACATAAAGCATTTTATCTACAATATTTGAAAAAGGAAGGAAGGAAGGAAGGGTTTATGGATGAAGTGTTCAAAGTTGTAGATGAAGATGTACACTCTTGCATGAGTGAATGAGTTTCAAGGATACTTTTCTTTTCATAGTCAAATTGTTAAATCGACTACGCATTGGTTAAAACGACCACAATCAATATGTAAGGTGTTAACTAGGCTCTAACTTGTCATCCAAGTAACTTGGTCAAGTTTATTGATTCTAATACACAAATGATATCTTGCTCCTCTTCATGTGTACAACAAAAAACAAAATTTGACAAATAATGTGTATGCACAGTGCGTTTATGTGGTCATTTTAATAAACTACGTGATCAATTTAACAATTCCCTGGAACATCAAACTAAAAATAAATATTGATCAATAAAAATAGCATTTCAAAGAGGAATCAAACATAAATAATTTACTATACATATGAAAAAACAAGGATGGATGGATGGATGGATGGATGGATGGATGGATGGTCCAGTGAGTTTTGCATTGGGAGAGGCAAAAGAGGTCCTCTTGTTGCAAAAGTCAAGAGACCATATGTGTGTGTGTGTGTGTTTGATTTTTTCTTCCCAAAATTGTATTTTTTGGGCATATGTTTAAAAAATCAGCACATCCATTTTTTAGTGCATGGTCACTCCTCTTGATCCACATTCGGTTTACACTTAGTGAGGGGCCCAAAGGCTTAAGAAGTTGTATTTAAAAAAAAATCTAACCATGGAAGTGTGACCATGAAAAATGTCATATGACATGGGACAACTCCGTCGTTCATGATGTAAACAATGCAAGAGTTCCAAGAGACCATCTCGAGTTGCAGTGACAAGAGGAAATCTGTATGCACAAATTTTGCCAAATTCAATGATTTACGATAGCATCCATTGTATCATGTTTTGCACACTTCAATGTGGAAATTGCACAAGTGTCCTTCTAGTACTTAGGGACAATTTACACATGAGGTTGAGAACGATTTTTCATGGGGCCAAATCAATGAGATTTCAACCACTATCAGCTTTGAGGCCAATGCCAAGTACTCATTAGAACAAGATTATAATAAGAGCCAATTCTCCCATGTCTAATGGCCTCAAGGCCAAAGAACGGAGACCGTTGCATAAAGTCTTGAAGGGAAAAAGAAGAAGAGAGGGAACCGTTTAGATTTCCAATCAATCAAACGGCCTAAAATACTTCAAATTTTTATATTTGTAGAAACAATAATTTTCAGACAAGTTTGAAATTGGTCCCAATGCCAAGAATCGGCCTTCCAAGAATGGCACCTCTCCTTTGCTTGAGCTCGAACTATGTCATATCATGTTCTTTCCAAATAAAAGTTCCTTTGAAAAAAATGGCTCGCCCTAGGTGTAATGTGGTTGGGACCAATTTCAGAGCATGCACCAATGAGAGGCATAGATTCTAGCCTCATAATACAAAAAATCAATGTTGAATCCTAGTGTAAACCAACCCTTGAGTACATTGATATGTGCAATTAGGTTGCCCCACGCTAATTTATTGACATTATTGACACTATTTTGAATATTTAACAAAATACGTGAATTATGTTTTTACTAGTGTTGGGCGGGTATTAAAATTGGCACCAAACCCCCGTTGGTTATTAGGGTTGTTCTTTGAATTTATAACCATGGTTCTCAAAATTTCAAATATTCATGACTTCATTCATAACCATGGTTCTTAGCCAATCAAAACCCAATCAAATAACCCTCTAAAAAACCATCAGTTTTTTTGTTAATTATATTCATGAAAACCACCAAGTCTTTGAACTACGACCGGAGGTTCTTTTATTGCAAAAACTTTCCAAAATCTCATAACTGAAGGTTCTTTGCTTCTAATTTGTCTTCAAAAATCATAACAGGAGGTTAGTAACAAAATCAATTACCCTCCCAACAATAGTTTTTATTGTGATTGTTATACAAATGACTAAAGAAAATTACAAAATTTTGTAATCTTATTTTGACGCAAGATAATTTGTACGGGGGAAAACCATGAGGGAAGGGCTTTACAAATATTGAGGCTGTGCCCGAGCATGAGGGGCAGGGTCGATTTTTTGGAAGCATGAGGGGCGGGAGCATGAGGGGCAGGGTTGATTTTTTGGAAAGGGCAACTTGAAGGGCTTGTCCCTACTTAAAAAGTGGGCCTCGTTTTTCAATGCTCATGGTGCGCCATGTGTCATTGGAATGCCTTGCACATTGGAAATGTGTTTATTCCATCTATATAAGGCCTAGGAAATAATGTATGAAAAATGAGGCCAAGTTTTTAAGCATGGGTTAACATGCAACCTATTTGCGAAGGCAACTTGATTGCATACATCACTGTAAGGTAGACATGCCTAATTTGGTTACTTCTCTTAATGGAACAATTGTATTTGGGTGGTATGTGGTTAGTGTGGCTCTAAGAACGGATATAATAAAAGACATGTGTTTAGTGGAGATTGGACTATGTGCTCCAAATATGACAACCATTCTAGGTTCAATAATGAACATAATTTGGAGGCCCTATATGATCATTCATGAGCATGAGAATCTTTACTCTGATAATGAATAAAATATTCATACAAGCCACTTCATTTCGCCCTTATTATCCCCAGGGTTTTATGTAGTTATTTTCAAGATCAATTATAAAGTAAGATTTGCAAGCTTGCTTTGTAAAACATTCGTGAAGCAGAATTGTTGGCACAAAGTTGAAGAACATAACCATTTAATCAGACCTTTTATATAAGGTCACGAGCTTTGTGTAAGCATTTTTAAAACAAAATCTTTAGAAAAATTCCATATAATGGAGATGACAATAGCTTGCTTGGATATTTTGTACATAAGGTCTCCTTATGAAGACTTATGACTCATTTTAGAATGCATGAAAGAACATGAGCCTATGTGTAGAGTGTCAACAACATTTACTCCTTTGGTAAGATGAATTCACAAAAGTGCAAACTCAATTTCATGATTTTACAAACCAATTTGGCAGGAATCGCGGACCAAGTTCACTATATAGGCAACCAAATTAACTTGAACTTTCAACCAATTTCACTACATGTTATGAACAACTTCATGATTTGGTACCCATATTCACAACTTCACAAAATCAATTTCATGAGCTGTATAGCTTTATTTCACAAAGAATACTACATCATGTATATGATTCTCATAATCGCTCCCAGTGACTATCTCTACCCAAAAAAAAATTGACCTCTCTTATCCAACCTTGCACCATGTTTGCAATGATTGCTTGTACGTCATCACTAATGTGAAGGAGTAATGTTTGATGATTTTGGAGATCATTTTGTTGGACATGAACTTTGACGTGTTCACATACCCATTCTGTAGCATGGAGAAATGGACTATATGATGGCAAATGGAAGTAGATGTGTCCAACATCTTCAAAAGTTGTTTATATTTCACAATATCTGTGAACTGGGACATTGTCCATGAGGATGAACATTTGTCTATCAAGGCTAGGAATGACCTTGGTATGAATGAATTCTAAGAACTTGTTTGTATTGTAGGCACCAAGTGTGACATCGTGTGCAGTGACTCCTTCATGACCAGCTGCAACCACCAAAAGATAAAATTTGATCCCTTTGAGTTGGATGATCTCGTTGGCATCTTTGTCCTTGACAAGCACTTCCAAATTGACACGTCAAATGCAAATTGAAACCAACCTCATCCACATGTACATCATTAGCCATATTGCCACCGAAATCTAATTTTTTTGAGACCACTCTATGCGCTCTCTAAGATGTTCTTCATTGTTATAATCATTTGGTTCATATCGCATCAACTTGAGGGAAAATCCAACTTGACTTCAAATGGTTTTTGAAACACAACTAATAGGTATAGGGTGTGGGAATTGAAAAACTTCATTCAATTGATGATGGAGAGATTCTACGGTGATGTCTGGACCTACATGACGCCTCTCTACTAACCATTGAATGTGTTCATCTTATAAAATTGGATAGCAAGCACCGCCTTTGTGTTTGGGCATTAATTAACCATTTTCTTCAAAAGCTTTGGCTATGCTCTTGATAGTCTTGGAAGGATAACCTTAATGTTCACTTGTGTCAGCATAAGATAAGCCCTCATTAAAATTAGAATGTATGATTCGCAAACGAAGTGCACCATCTATGCGGTTATATCTACACGGGTGACTAGGCATAGCTACAGTAGGCATAGCAAATTCAATGATTATGTAGGAGACAACTCAAGTAATACAAACTAAAACTAACTATGTGTTTGTAAAAGAACCAACAAAGTCATAATTTTAGGTCACTTATAGTAGGCCCTTGCAAATTCTATGATCAGCTAGGAGATGACTCAAGTGATATGATTAAATTGCATAGTGATTAGATTTGAATAAATCATATTCATAGATTGTAGGTAATCATAGAATTTGCCGATTTATTCATTGAGAGTTTGTTGATTTATTCACTCTAGACGACTCAAGTGATCTGAATAAATCGCAAATTCTTTGATTATCTACAATCTATGAATTTGAACAAACTTTGCAAATCTGAATGAAATTTGTGTATCAAAGTTTGTGAACATAGAGAATGTGGAGAGAAAACGAAACATATTGTACTATCACTTTTTGTTGAGCTGTGCAAAAGAGGCCTTGAGGCAAGTAATCATTACAAAACCTCATAAGACAACCTGAGCATGCTAGAGAACTGGATCAACACACTAGAGAATTATATAATTGTAACATTGCTAGAAAACTAGAGAGTTGTATGTGGGCACACAAATTTGCTTCCAAATCAATTATATTGGTAGACCTAGTACAAAGGCTCTCACCAACAACCAAATGTTGCGAAACGAGATGGCAAAGAATGCGAAACTAGAAGTTGAGAAGTTGAGAAGTGCTTGGTTTGGAAGATGTCTGAAATTGGTTTGGAAGATTCATGAAGTTGCGAGAGGTAAAGGTCCACTATCATGAAATTGAGGTGTGCCACATGTCAAGGTTAGCAAATCATAAAATAATTTGGAAGGTGCATGAAGTTGGTAGAACACTCCGGTAACATGAGTTGGAACCTCCATGAAGTCATCTTACCAAAGGAGTATTAAAGAAATCGAAAAGTTCTCATTCATACTATCCAAGCTATTGTTTTGTTTGTGTCTTTCTATCCTACATATAAAATCATCATGGTGACACACACTTACAAAATTGACACAAAACTGATTTGATTGGCACTTTTCATTGATTTAAAAAGTTTAATCGTTTACAAATCAAAGTATGGATAATTTATTGTTTTACTCTATATATATTTTCTTGCATGAATAGAGAAAAATATTCCTAAAAGTCTTTCTTGGAGATAAACACCGTTCAAGGATTGGAAGTCAATAGTTTTTACGATTATATAATGATTCCGTTGAGAAATTTGTTCACAGGTTGGGAGATTGGCCATGAGCTCAAATGGAGAACCATAAACAATATGAGAAATCCAAATCCACTTTTCATAACATCATTATGGAGGAAACCTTACACACTCCCCCCAAAAATACTTCTCAAAAGGACCTTCAATTGGTGCTACCCCAAACCTAAGACCACATTGTGGTCTTGTGGAGCATTAGGTGTTAAGGTAGATGTCCATTATCAATTGTTGATCTTAATGGACACCCATATATAAGTGGTGTATGGTTGAGTGTGAATTTAAATACCGACACCAATAAAACTTATATTGTATTAGAAATGTTAACACTTATAAATGGCAGACTGTACATGCTCATAATTTGTTAACCATTCTAGACGCAATACCTAGTCTCTGTAATTATTATGGCCCATATGGGCGTTTAAAGACTCAAAGAATCTTCACTTTGACAATCGATAGGATATTCATATGAGCTCTGAATTTTATGAAGAAAGTGGCTGTGGGCACAACTTGGATTTGCCAACTATCTCAAACTGTTTCAATCTCCTACAAGAAGTGTGGTGCAGAGAGAAAAGTGTCTGTTTAACACCCGCCTACCTTACTTTTCGATGGATCTCTGTAAAATAATGGGTTTGACATCATTACTCAGGATATATAGGTACAACAGTGAGGATATTATAATTAACTTGCCTTACCTGCAAAAATGGATTGATGCTCATGTTACTAGGGCCATCTGTTGCAAATTTCATAATTTTATATGCAATGAAGAGCCTGAAAAGCTGAAAACCTTGTAAAGTGGATAACATGCCCTATCCAAAAGACAGACCATTTTCCAAGCACTCATGCCATTGCATTGGGGGTTTGGGAGATTACAGACTAATTTTTTTGAGGTAACCCTCAGAAAACTTGAAATGTGATTCATTAGCACTAGTACCCCTCTCCTATTGACATGGGAGTTTAGGAGAAAGGAAGAATATAAAATACTAAGGGTTCCATGTCATGACAAATGTGAAATATTCCTTGCCACATGACTTGATTGCCAACTTCTGATTGCACCTGTGGAAAGGAGTACCGTTGTTCTCTTGGAGAAGGTTACCCCATTATATGTTTGCATATATTAACTGCCCTCTGTTTCTCAAGGATCTAATTGCTGTGGTGGCTAAAGTTATTTGGCGGGTGCTCAAGAATGTAAGTGCTGTGGCGACTAACCTACATGGAGGTCATTTTCCCTACTTACTACGAGAAAAAACACACATGTGAGTGGAACTATTGTACCTCCCCCAGGATTCACATGGTTAGATTAAACAATGACCCCCATGTGACAAGGGATCATATTCTTGACTGTTCGAAGCGATCAAATTGATAAATCTAACAATCTTAGACTCATGACCAAGAGAAGAGATTAGAACCCCAACTCCATTATATAGTAAAAGTCTTCACATTCTGGTTCAGCACAGATGTTTGACTAAATAATCTGTGGAATTGCTGTGGGTGATCCACCTGATCAGAATTGTACTGATCTCTTTGAACACAAGAGAAGGAAAAACTGAATTTCATTGGTAGAGTGCATTAATTTCACACTTTAAAAAAGAGTCATAGACTTAACAATATAAGTTAATCTCTACTAGACAAGAATTTTTTACCTCTGCCCTTTACCTCCTTGCCTTTCATAGGCCTTCCCTCTTCCGTTTCCTCTATAAGATCTGCATATTCAGAAATATCTGCAAATGGTGACTTTGATTTCCCCTTCTTCCCACTAGGCGCAACCTCTATTTGTTCCTTCTTTCTTTTGGTCTTCTTTATGCTATCTTTTCTGTTGGTAATTTGTTTCTTTTTTGTCTTTTTCTCTTCTACTGTTTCTTTCCTTACTGACTTTGTGTCTTCATCAGATGGCAAATCTCCCACTTCTATGCTTCCCACACTATCATCTTCACTCTCACTCTCAGGAGGTTCACCCAAATCAAAGTCACTTTCACTACCATTCTCTTCATCCGAATCTCTGCCCATAGACTCCACGATCTTCCCCTTTCGCTTGGGTTTAATGTCATCGTCCATATCAAACTCTAACCCATCATCCAAATCATCATCCTCATCATCCTCATCATCCTTCTCCTCATCCTCTTCCATGTCAAATGCATCTGACAACTTATCATAGTCAAACTCTCCTTCACTATCTGCGTCTTCTTCTACATCATCTTCACCATCCACTCCTGACAAACCCATTGCTATACCTTCATGTTTCTCCAACAATAAATCCACCTCATCATCCTCGCTGTCATCACCATCCATGAAAGCCCCGCCCCCGTCATCCAACCCTGTGATGTCATCATCCTCATTCTCACCCCTCTTCTTCTCCTTTTTCTTCTTCTGGGATTTCTTCGTGGCCTTAAATTGGTAGAACTTGTGGAAAACAACATCATCAGGGGCAACTTCACTTTCATCAAGTGCCAACAGCTCCTCTCCCACAAGACGTGCTGTACCACCCTGTGAAGATGAATATGGACATCATGTCAACCACCCAACACTCTTGCATAATGAAGGCACTTCAAACAAACCAAAATAAAACATAGTTTCATTATGGTAACAGAATCTGCTTTTGTTTATGTGCCTTGGGCAACCATTCCTTGTAGAGAGCCTCTTTATTTTATATTTTCCAAGCATCCAAAACAGCCTATGGTTTAGGTTCGTCTCCCTGAAAACCCCAGTATACTGTAGAAGCTGTGCTCATTCAAGAGATACGAATAACTAACAACTTCCAGAGGAGGACCAGTTGCTTAAGGGCAATTGAGATCAAGAAGAGATTTTGAACAAATGTTACCGTTTTGGTTGGGACGGCCATTGCTGAGGCATGGAAGCTTCCATCTTCCTTCTGTTTGCGAGCCTTGGGCTTCTTCTCAGCAAATCGATCCAGAAAAGAACCAAGAACCAGATCACGCAGCGGGTCACCTGAGTAAACCACATTAGCACCTGACAACAAAGTCCTTGCCATGCTAGCCACTGATGGATGCATGTGTCTTGCAAGTGCTGAAAGCTCCCACCAACAAGCCTTGTCACCATTGCTGTGAATCACAAATTCAAAATTATGTAAGAAAAAGAAGAGATGTCTCCGATGTTGCCACTGACGTGAACTATGGTGTTGCTTAGTCCAGTTCTATATGTAATTTCAAAACAGACATCTTGAAAATTATGACATTGAGGAATCCAGCCTCTTTCCTCAGGTCAACACCTTGAACAGGCTGAGACACACTGGCCCGCACCTAATCTCCCCTAAGGGCAAGCCCCACACTCCACATGGTTAGTTGAAATATCTGGGTCACCTATGGTTGGGTGTACCATAGTGGTAGGGTGCACTGAGAATCAAGTGCCGGAAGGTCACCCATCCAAGGACTATTCTGGCCTTAGGTGGCACAACTGCGGAGTTCCCATGAGTCATCACTACAATTAGCAAAACTTTGTAAGAAAATTCAATTGCTGCAGAGAGATCAAGCTTATGGCCAAAGAGAAGTTGAATTATCATTCCAACGAGATCTTTGGAGGCAATACCAGTAAGAAGGGTCCCGATGTCGAGGATCATAATACCCCTTCTTGGGCCATGTGTCTTGTACAAGATCTTCAGATCCATTATCAACAGGAGGAGCTGTCAATTCTTTGCCAGCCTCTTTCTTTGAAGCTGTAACCTTGGACTTTGTTGTAGATATGGCACGTGTGGTCAACTTCTGTGTTGATTTAATTGTGCCATTCTCTTCATCAGAGCTGCTATCATCTTCATTTCGTAAGTCTGGGATAGCATTTTTCAGCTTCTCATTTTCCTCCTCTTCTCCATCAGAGTTGTATTCACTTATATCCCCAGAAAATGCATCATCTTTGGCAGACACAGGGTCCTGTGCATCTTCTGTCCTAGCACTTGAAGCCTTGATTACTGCATCCTCATCAAAGATATCCACGAAGTGCTCAATCTCGTCATCTCGATCTTCAGATTGGAGAATACCATCCCTGTCAGTCATCAAGTGAAGCCCTAAAGTAAATTAATACATGATGAACACCAGCCTAACTCAACCGAGGCACTGCACTAATATTGTATGGTTCGAGCTTCTGAAAAGCTGCATGGACAATATCAGTGACCACTAGTGGTGCATGCTCAGAGGTAGTGTTTGACTTTGGATAAAGAGCAACCTATTTTGGATAATTGGCGGCCAAACTCATTTAGCACCTCATGGGATGCCAATACGAGTTTGAGCGTCTATATACCAATACAGAATGTTTTATGTTCGAACCTCTACACTACCTCCAAGCATGCACCAAATAATTACAAAACATGGAAGGTGCTGTATGCAAAACAACCAACTCCCAGCCAAATTTCATGTTGGGTTAGAGGACATTCTGTGCAATTCGTGTCTGTATACTATATTAAGACAGCTAACAAATCAGGACCATTTTTGACTCCAAACTGTTCAAGAAAGATAAAACACTGTAAAGAATCAGAGACAGTGTTGCTCTGCCACAGTGATCCTTGTCAAGGATGAATCTTTGTGGCAGATCTCTAGTCAATAGAAATGGACTACATAAACATCTGGTTTGATTTTATACAATGTATGACCATGTGGTTAATGACGGTATTGGCAAAGATGACCCACCAAAGGCTTGGTCTTGCTTTGAGGACCTCAGAAAGAAGCAAGAGGCTTCCACATGCAAATTGGGGAGGCTGTTGCAGAGCAACCTGTTCATGTTTGTAAAACCAGAATAAAAGAAGTCATTTTCCAGTAGCCACAAGTATGACTAAGCACATCTTCCTGTTTCTTATTCTCAAGATCACAGGAGTGATCAAAACATGAAACCCCACTAAAGAAAAATCTGGATGAATCTTTGGAGCTAGATAGAGGCTAGTTTAAGTGCAAGAACTACTGCTTCAGCAGTCCAGGCCAGGATAGAAATAGCTAAGATTATTACTTTTGTCCCAAGCTGGAGCTACTAGGACCTACGGCTCAAGAAAGAGTTACTATCAGAAATACCTGGGTGAGTCTTTTCGCAAACGCAGCCATTCGCTTTACATCAATATCTTCTTTCAATGCCTTGAAAAGCAGATTGAGAAACATCTCTGCCTGCATATAGATTTCCAAACCCAAGGAGAGATTTATATGTATATTTTTCTAACTTATACTTCAAGATCTTTGAATGATACAACCACCAAATTCAACAACATTCTTTAACCTATAAGGCCATTAATGTGTTGATAACCAGAGTTGGAAGACTTTCTGAGTTTGTCGTGGACCTCATGAACTTAATAAGACTTGTTGAGAGATTTGCTAAGACTTACCTTTGAGGATCTGGTGAGACTTGGTGAGAGAAGAACTGCATAAAGTGCCCGATAGAAACGTTCGCTGACAGCTTGATTCTTTAGCAGTAACTGATGCAATAGCATGAGAGCTTGTACAGCAACATTAAAATTATTTGAATGCACCTGCACATGTAATGGGAGTCATATCAACAAATTTATACTCCCTCAGAACGATTATGATCTTAGCAAGCAGCCCTTTGAAACCTTGAGAAGTTTTCTTCCAGTAACTATTCCTGCACTAAATTTCTATAAAAATTTGAAAACTGAAGGTATCAATGAAGTTGTTGTAGCACAAGTTGCAATGACTAACCAAACCTAGCAACAAAGAGCAAATCAAGATATGTATAATAAAAAAACACCACCCTTCTTGTAATGGCTGTGTACAAAGCAGGCTGCATTGAAATTACCAGGCGAAACAGAACAGGGGTATGCTCCTCAATGATAGAATTCACATCATCTGCTGCCACATATGGGAATGCTCTATTTACACCCTTCACATTAAAAAATAAATCACATACTGTTAGACAACATATGGCAATTTTACTGGCCATGGAAACATCTATTTATTTCATACCCACAGAATGTAAATGAGATGCAAGAAGATTCACCAATGCACATAACTTACACACCTGTGTAGCCTGCAGGAAGTTAAAGATGGACTGCTTACCGTTAGCAAAGCAGACAAAAGCCTGGTATCTATCTCTGCAACATCACCATGTGCAGCATGCTTGTCTGCTTTTCCACCATTTTTCTTCTTCTTCCATTTGTCATGTTTTCTTTCCTTCTCTTTGGTGGTATCATCCTTAACATCACCTACTGTAATTGTCTGCACATAAGGAGTTGGCGATAAGAACATAAGTCTCCTTCAGTGGAGGTTGATACTTGACGTTGAATGTTCAAGAGTCATCTGCAGCACACTGTAGAGTTGCTAGAGAGACCAAAAGCTCAAGTCAAGCTTAAGAAGAGGAACTTACCCTAAAGAGTGCAAAATACAAATTAATCAGCTGCTTTGCAACCATAGGTCCATCCCTTCTGTTGACGAGCATTATCTGGTTCAAGAAGATTGCCTGCAAGAACAAACGTCCACATAAACAAAAGCACTTCACAGAAGCTACTCAAGACAGTAAACAAAGAAGACTTTACAATGATAATTTTACGCCACGAACCTACCTATCCCATAACTGCAAATACATCCACAAAACTTCAACATACTTTTACGCCAGAACTCTTCTTAGCAGGTATTTCTTCATTTTGAACATTGATAAAAAAACAAAGCATACCGCATAGTATCTGGCACGTGTGCCAACATGTGGACGAAATACAAATGAATCCACCTCCTCGACAACAATCCTCTGTTATCCACAGCAAACACAACAACCAATAACAACATAAAGTATACACTGAATTTGCGATGTACCACAGTTTTGACTGAATTCCATCTAGATCAGTTTCTTGAAGTTTCTGGCCATATCCCAGTATACTTGTAGAGGACTCATTTAGTGATCTAGATGTATATGGACTTTGAAGATAGAAATAACGCATTGTCTCAAAAGGGAAGAGAAAGTGGACAGAGTATGAAGACCAATGACACAAAATCTCCTCAGAGCATTAAGTTAAAGTGTGTCTTAGGAAGAGAACTGCCTAGTGAACCACCCATTCACAACCCTCTAGACTGTCAACCTAGTTCATGTCGCAATTGTTCTGGTTCAAATTGAATGTCTACCCACCATAAAATAACCTAACAATCATTGTGAACCTCACTTCTTGCAAAGAACATTAAGGTTTTAATGTACCTTCATGTTGGGATGGGCTGTCAAAAGGCAAGAGAGTAGATAGCTGGCATTGGAAGCCGCCTTTCTCTCTGGATCACCCAACTGCAATGAGCCATTGAAATAGTCAATACAGTCTGCCATATAATTGTAATAACCACAACAAATTATGAAAAACCATAGTAAGCATATTCATTTGAAAACAGTTTGTAAGCCTTCTCACCTGCCTACCCTAAACTGCAACAGTACAGTTATTAGAGAACTAACCATACCTTATTCACCAGAGCTGACAGAAGTCGTCGCTCTTGCTCTGGTTTTGACTTCAAGAGAACAAATACTGTCTGTAACAGACACAGGTGACCAAAAGTGGATCATCAGTCAGTAAATTTCCAAATGACCAAGCAATGTAAGAGGTGTATTATACACTAAGATCAACAGAGTCCCCTACTGAAGAATCTCAGGAGCCATAGAGAAGAACATTGGCCTGAAAATGTTGTACTCTCTAGATAAAGTTCGAATAGATACACTTATCAAACAGTCTCCCAGTTCTAGCCACTGCTTTGGATGTAAATTGGTCATCTAGGGCAGCTAAGTGCAGGGGCAACACGCACCATTCCTACATTGCGGCTAAAGTTAAAGAACACCTCAAAAGAACAAAACACATGAGGCTGCTCACGAACCTTCAAAGCTTTCTCTTTTAAAAATGGGAGAGTATCTTTGGTGGCCTCCTCCAGAGCAACAATGAATCGTTCATACCTGCATTCAAGTGTTGACTGGGAATTAGCAAACATTGCACCCCCATGAACACTTGAAACCAACAACCCGATCCTCCACTGTTCACAGTAAGTCTCTTGACCACCAGAAAGGCAATCGCTTCCAAGTATCCATTTGCTTCCTTTCCGACCTAAACTAAAACCTTGTGCACATAGCTCATGAAATTCTGAAGGATAGGAACTGGGAGTTAAAACAGTCTTAAAATATGCACCTTCGTTTGAGGCAATCCTCCCAGTACCAATATAGAAGTGTAGATGAATCCTCTTTTGACTTTCCCAGAGATGTCAGCGGCTGCTGATTGAGATACTTCAGCTTTCGATCTGGTAACAAACTGTAGCAAACATTAGGTCCAAATGACCTGACATTGTGATTCTAATGCAAATCACAATCAGGTATAATCATAAATGCAGCACCAAAAACAATGTCAACAACACCTCACGCTACTTATACAGCTCTCTAAACTAAGACAATACTGTGAAGAGTTGTGCTCCATTGTTCAAGACTCACAACGACCTGAGGCTCAGATATATGTAAAATACATCCACAGTTCAAAACTTTTAATAACAGTGTACACGATGTTGATATCCTGACTATAATGTCCCTCACAAATTGTACAAATTGGCCAACAGATGATAGTAGGTGTGCTACCTGATTAGAAACAACTCTTTCAAGGCATCAATGCCGACTGCTGCATGCCTCTTTCCTCCCTTCGATGTCACCATCCCTGTATAATTAATTTAAACAAGATTACCATCCCAATTGCACCTGAGGCCTACATGGCCATTCCCAACGCATGCTTTTAGACGCCCAATTGTGGCAAACGAAAAATAAGCACAAAATGCTTCAACATCACGCATTAATCTGTAGGGCATTCACTAGTCATATCCACTGAATGTAAGTGGACAAGGAATTGGAAGCATACCAATTAGGGCATCCAAGGTGCGAAGGTTGAGCATCGGATTATCCTGCAACATGACTGTCATGGCAGCAACCTTATCAGCTGATGTTCCAGACCTGCGTGCAGTCATTAACCAGCGAGTGTCGCTATTTTTCGACCGCGATTTCTCATAATCTGCAACAGCTTTTTCCAGCAGCTGTTCAGCCTCCTTACGTTTACTTGCAAGCACCTCATCTCCCTCAAGAAACTTGGTACCAGTTGTCACAGGCTCCTGAGAAACCTTTCCTTGCAAATTTGCTGCAGCTGCTTCATACCATAAAGTTGAAGCTTGCAATAGCTTGGCACTCAACCTTGACGCCCTGTCCAGTGGCACTTCTTTCTCTGCCTTCTTCTCAGAGACAGGCCCATCCACTTTCTCTTTTTTGGCAATTCTATCATCTTCCTGGCCGGTATTCTCAGCAGAGAATGATCTCTTCTTCCCTTTGCCTTTCTCTTTGTTCTCCCCTATTCCAAAACTCAAACTCTGTTCTTCTCGAGCTCCCTGTTGCACTTTCTCTGCTTTGGCATTCTTACCCTTCTTGGCTACCCCAGTTGTCAGCTCCCCGCCTTTCTTTCCTTGAACTTCTTTCTTTCCATCCGAGACACTGTCCCCCGCAGCAGATTCTACCCTTTTCTTCTTCTTCTTCTCCTTCTCCCCTTTGCTTGCTGAGAGTGGCCCTGTTTTGCGAAAATCTGAATCATCGAAGCCGGCAGCAAATCCTTCGCCAGGTGTAAGCCCAAGCTGGGCGGCGAATGATGCAACATCCGCCTGAATTGCTTGCAGATCGGCGATTTTTGGCGCTTTGCTCTTACTCTGCACACTTGGGGGCGGTTCTGGCTCCATTGCAAATCGCCACTTCTAAACTTCGGAGCCTCGAAGTCCACAAGTTATTCAAGTCAGTGCAACATGCGGACAGATACAATGAGGATCCAATCCGCCCACAAAGAAAAACCACGAAGAATGCAATCTCCCCTCCTCCTGCCTGGTGGCCTCCACCTGCAGGCTTCTCTTGCCAACCCCAAGCCCTAAAACCCTAAACCCTGTCTTTCTCTCTCTCGCTCGCTCTGGCTTGTTGGCGCTGGTACTTGGTGAGCCCGGAGACAAAGTGCAACCCCAGCCATCCTCCTTTAAAATAAGACATCTACCTACGCTCTACAATGGACAATACTTAGCCCTTAAATGACCAAGGGGCTCAATGTATGGCCAAATACACAATTTCTAGATTCACCAAGTCCAAAATTCTAAATTTAATTTCTATAGTTATGAGTTCGTAACTTATCTTTTATATTGTCTAATGTCAAGGTGAATTTTTTTTATATACACATATGTGACATTAATATCAAAAATATTAAGTACATGTTTGTACACAAACCTCCCCCCCCCCCCGAGCTATGTACTTGAACCTAAATCTTCTACAACTTTCAGGTATTCAACTGCTTTGAAAACCGCATTAGAAGAATGCGTTGATTTTAGATAGGATCGTCATTGACACCATTGACTAAAATTGAAATATGTAGTTCAAATGCACATCTTTGGACTTGGATAGGCCCAAACTATGGCTCTTAGATGCTTAGTGGATAAGTCTGGAAGGGAATAAAGTTATCCACTAACTTCCCCAAACCCTGATTGGGTTGGAGAGTCCATTTAGACTCCGTTAATGATACCAGGTCCCCACTATCATACTCCACCATGTATGGTATTTAGTGTTATGTGTGGAGTAATGTCACTTGCCCTATTTTGTGGCATATGCTAGGTTACACTAATGATCAACAACGTCATCATTAGTGTCACCTTATAGCACTTGGCATTCAAGTGTGCTTACTAATATCTTGGCATGAGTATGTATCAATAGTGTTATGATGTGTATTGCTTTGTTACACAATAGTCTACAAGTTGACTAAAAAATACACAAATGACACTTGCCATTAGTATGCTCAATAATATCTTTCCCTTGCAAACTAAAGCAGAAACTCTCAGGGAAGTCACTTAGTGTATTCTTTGGGGACACATGAGCGTACAACACATATTTTTTGGGGGGCTATGTAGCTCATTTACTGCATTTTAGTGGACCCTATATTTTTTTAATAATTTTACTTTCTTCAATTTCTTACCACCCTATGTGTAATTATAAATTAAAATCTCCATAATATTTCAGACCCTTCATTATTTATATTTATTTGAATTTTCCTTCATGGACAATAGCATTAGAAATGGAATTCATCACGCAACAAAAATTAAGCTGTGTATACAAGAAGCATGTTATTTACATAATTGGTTACATGTCTAAGCCCATTGATAATGGCGTACTTAATTGTTTCATTCAAACATTGAAAGAAGTCCACAAATTCCAAAACAAACCAGCATCATTAAAGTGTCCATATGTGTTCACTAACACAGTTGCATTAACATTGCACATGTTATCATGCAAAGTGTGAAGACAATTTGAAATGCCTACTTAAGAGTCCTACGTGAAAATTGAGAAACGATCATCACAAAAGATGCGACAACCTCTCGTCTAGGACAAATCCATCAATCCACCATAGATTCACCAAATATGGCCCCATGGAGCTCTTTAAACACGTAGGGGTCAATGCACGATGATAGAATTCTTGTCTTGCGTGGGAGGAACAACCAGAGAATTATACAAACGTCAATGAAATGTTCCTCAAAAATACACTTAATAACCCTCATCCAACAAGTTCATCCATTTTGTAGATGGATTTGTGATCATTTTTCATCTAGTTCTTAAATTTTTCTTACCCTAAACTCAACCCAAAAATAATAAAAATTCCCTACCAATTACTATAATGCTATTTTAGAAATACTATAAACATAATTTTGGGTATTACAAGTGACCCTATATTATATATAATGTGCTACCTCACATTTCTTCAAGGCTATGGTATATAAAAAAATATATAATTTTTATCAACCATGAATAAATGTCACCCTATATTTGTTCTCTCATAGTTATCTAAATTTTCGACAGTGACTTCCCCGGGCAGAAACTATCATAATGTAAACATATTTTCATTTAGAAAGTTACTTATGTTAATGAATAGCAAAAAATATATTGGCAATTAGCGGATGTGACACTTTGAGACCTGTAGACATCTAGTTTAGGCCCTTCGCAAATAATGGACGTGACACTAAATACCATAAATGGTGTAGTCTTAGTATAAAATTACTTTGAAACTCATTTTTAGCCTTCCCATGCTCACTTAAATTTGTTGTGCAAGTATGCCTCTTGGTCCATGTCAAGTCTAGGAACAATCTTGGAGTTTATGACTAAGGTAAATATGCCTATTCTAACGCACCAATATCTATAGGGAATCAACGGATGGACACCAAAATCTATGTCTTTGGTGTGGATCTAAGGACGGATACTAAAAAAGACAAGTCCAAAAAGAGATTGGACTACATGGTCAAAGTATGCTAACCATTCTAGACTCAATGGTCTTCATGATAAGTGACCACTTAATAAGCATGAGAATTTTCATGTTGATAAAGAATAAGAAATCCATATAAGCTTCGAAAGTTATAAGGCAAATCAGCTACATGCACAATTTGGATTTGCAATACATGCATGTTTCATGTCCTACGAGAAATGAGTGCAAATAGAAAAGTTTCCAAATAACACACCTCTACCATAGTGTTGTTCTTCTTTCATGGCATACTTGGTTCATTTCCCACATGTGAGGCATATTATCTTGCACAATGGTTTAGGGTTTGGGCATGTGTTCAGGTGGACCAATTGGAACCCAAATCTTTGTGTGTTGTCACATCTAGGCCACAACTTGGTAGCTTTGGTCTGCTTTACACGAGGAGTCAAGGCCATTTTGGGGCTCTGACATGTGTAAATCCTTGTACATGATTGGACAAAATCCACTAAATCAACCCCAAAGCCCTTACATGATGAAGTCAAGGCCATTCCTTAAAAATCACATTCTTAATGAGGTGGAATTAGAGAGAGAGGACATTGACTTCTAGAGCTGTTGTGAATAAGGGACACTTCACCTTGATCATGGCCGCAAGCTTGTATGTGAACCCCGGTAGAGGTGGAATTATATTCAGAATGCACTAAAGACAAAATCTGTCACAACCTCAAGGAAAGAGAATTGGGTTGGACCACAATAGAAACCCGATTTGCTTCCTTTGAGCCATGTTAGAGCTTCCTCCCTTCTTGACCCAAGTCAATATTTTGTGTGAATTGGCTTCAAATTTTCAAGGCCTCGACCCCTATGTAAAGCAGACCTCAATGGCAGGGAGTGGGGTTGAGGTCCTTCTTTTGTGGAGATATCAAGTCTTGCTTCTAACATATTGTTTTCTCCATACAAAAGTGACTCAAACTCATGAGAGGCACATGAGGATATTACCTTAAAACAGAGAATCAGAAATGCAACCCAAGATTCAGAGTCCGTAAACCTTCATATTTAGTAATCCCAGCTGTTCTCACGACCTTGTTGATGATCTGCAGGAGTTGGCAAAGACCAATGTGAGTGCACAGAGCATTTCAGATGGCAATTCATCGGAGGCAGAGGATGCTGGTCAACTGTGCGGGGTTAGGGAAGGCAGGAGGCCGCACAACAAGTGAAAATTTACACAAATTGGTACAGAGCAGTGGTGGCGAATTGTGTTATGGCCTATAGGTAGATTGAACTAGGAGCCTGTGATGCTAGAATTTTTTCTTTGTTTTAGTTCAAGTAGAAAGCAAGTGGAAATAGGGCTCAGAATGAATTAGAAATTCCCAATTACATGTGTTTGACTAGGCTAAAGTCGAGAGAGACCAAAAGTAGAGATAGGAAGAACTAACGTATGAAAGAAACATATGTGTTTCTTGGAGACCTACACATGTCGATTAGAGAGTGTATGTGGTGGGAATTTTTAGCGAAGAAGAGCCTCTGAGAATATTTTCTTGTGACACCAAAGCGTTGCTAATTTTTTTGAATTTGGAAAGCTTTTTGACTTAATGAGCAAGACGTCTTCTGACTTTGAAATCCTATGAGTAATTCATAGTTGTAAGGCGATTGACTGATGTTTGAGTAATTGAAAGGAATCCATGGAGATTGTATTGGATTGCAACTTTCTTGTTGAGATGTCTTTATGTAATGTGTAGTGTGATAGTCTGGTTGACTAATTATGTACTTTTGGTTGAATGTTGAGTGGAGTTTGTCTTCTATTAGACATGTGCAATGGACTAAATGCACAGTCGATGACTGCAAAATTTGAACGTGTTTGAATTTGTGGCATGATAATATGATAGATTGTTTATTTTGATAAATGAAGAGGAGTGATTCCTTAGTACTGATGTTGTCAATAATGTGTCGTGTAGTTGAATGTATCATCTGTGGATCGAGTCGCTTAGATTCAATTGAAGGATTGTGCAACCTGGGTGGGCTGACGGTGGGCCATGAATGATGGAGCTGTGATTCTTGTGTTTAATTAGATTTATGGAGGATGAGAAAGTCATAACATTACTCAATTGATGAACTGTGTTCAGTTGTCCTGACTTCAAATTCAGTATGAAGTACTGGATTCCGACATCCGGAGTCTTTGTTCTTGAATCTACTGATGGACCCATGAACACAACTCATCAGCTGAGTAATAGTATGGAAATGCCTGCCTCTTGAAAAATCACTTGAATGATTGCATGCTTTCAAATAGCCTCCCTTTCAAACGACCAAGTTAGATTGTACCAGGCAGGTTGTAATGTTGCATTGTTTGGTTGGTTTCATAAGAGGCTAAATAGTATTATGATTTGGCTATGACTATGAGTCTACAATTTCGGAGACTTGAACTTGGTAGAAGCAATTCACTTTGTCCCCATGAATCTGAATGGATACAACTGAGCCTAAGTGATAAAAGGTTGTAGTGGAAGACTGAAGAATTATGCGTATGACAAGAATTCATAAACCTAAAAAGTAGCTGAAATTTGAATGTAAATACCAGGCTGAGGGTTCGAGGATTGTTGTTGTAATATAAGATGAAGATTCTTTGATAACCCAATTGAAGAGTTGGAGTAAACAACTACATTAGTAGGCGAGACCATTGTCTGATTGTATGTGACTGGGAAGCCCAAGAGTTCAATCATCTAACCTTTTTGCAGAATGTGAGAGGTGAAGGGACCACTCCGGATGTTTTCAAAAGAAAATAATTCGATCGAAAGAAGTTATGTATCCAAAGATAAAGCACTAGTAAATCTTTAATATGTATATGATTGTGATGTATGATTTCAAAAATTCAGATAATCCATCATGGTAATTGAACATACAACACAGAATTGTCTTTGTTTACTCATCATAGAATTGCAAAGAATATTGCTGATAAATCTATAAGTGCACTGTGCTTGGAATGAATCCAAATCAAGTTGATGTGATTGAAACCAAAGGATGTTATAAATCAATAAACCAGATCATGGACTTTTAACATGTATATGTGTTTTGGCTTATTGTCTTATGTCAAGGATTATTGGTAACTATAGCTGAAGCCAAGTAATAGACAGTTGTCTGACATGTTAATTTAAATGAGAATTAATCAAGGAAAATTGATAACCTTATAATGGTGATTGCACTGACATTTCAAGTTACATTAAATAAGCTTAATTAACGTGAGATCAATGACTACACCAAAGTGCCATTGGCGTTCGTAATGAGACTAAAATGGGATCTTAAAATGCAAGACAATTGACAACGGCGGTGCTTATGATTGCGCATCGCACAAGGTCTAAAGATGATTAACTCGTTGCCATATTGTTGTCGGCGTATATAATGTGAGTGTGAGTGACAACCGCAAATGCATGCATTGTTGTTTGATATATCTTAAGATTTTATTTGACAAATAAAATATACAACTATCAATAAATCTTGAATTACCTAAAACAAACATGTTTATACCCTAATTAATCTTATATGATACACCTAGATATTACCAAATCACCTCTGAAGTCCTCCTCTAGTATTTCCCGGGTTTTTCCTAATCATAAACCTAAACTACAGAGCCTAAAGCATATGGGACAAATGGGAGAGGGCGTATCAGAACATACCTTCAAGCTCCATAGTTTTGTTGCTCCTTTATTCAAAGCAAGCACTCACCAAGGAAGCCCTGCATACAATTATCCACACAACGCTAACCTAGTTCATGAGCACAAACATGTGAATGTGAAAGAAAGCTCAATAATAAATGCTTGAATTAAGGTCTATGTCTCATTTTGAGGGTGAGCAATGTGATCAAGTAGCGCAAAGTGGCGGCACATGGTGGACAACACTCCATAGCCACAAAATAACAATTTCGAACTCAAATTCGCATGACAAGTACGAGGCTTGTGCGTGTTAGTACCTTCCACGCTTGAACATTGTGTGTATTCACCAAAATTGGCTCTAGGTCGTAGCAACCTATGCCACTCTTGTGTTGAGGAAGATGGCATTTTCGTTAGCTTGTTGCCCTCAATGATGTTGGGCAACGCTAGAGATCCTGAGAGCATTAAGACTGTAGGAGCAAGTGATATTTTTGTGCTAAACAATTGTAGCCACTACCCAACATGGCAATAGTGCATTGCTAATACTACAACAAGTGCAAAGGCCATTGTGCTCAAGCTCGTGCTTAGCTTTGTGGAACTAGTTTTGATGGCTTTGCTATGTGAATAGGGGTACCTCCACAAGTGTGCAAACATTTTAGCTAACCATGGTACTACTTGAAAATGGCAAGGGGCAAAGGGGCTCTAGTTTAAACGGGCCCCGTTGTGTGGCAATGGGGGTGCTAAGTGGGACTCAATGAATTCCCGATATCACTAACTTTGTATAACCAAGGGCCACACACGAGTTAATCCAACTACCTCATGCCAAAGCATGTTAAAGTGAACAAGAAAAGTGGGTTGCCCTTCCAATGTGGTACAATTTTCATATATAGTAAGGGAAGTAGGCTCAATCCATACAAAAAGTCATTTCAAGACCATGGAGTCCTCCAATGGATTTGAACCAAACATAATACAAAATTTGTGCCTCATTAATATTATGGAGCTATGTATGAAGTAGGTCCTTAATTGGGTGGTACATTTGAGCTAAAACCTACTTCATTTCAAAATGTGTTATGATGTATGTATAGTTTAAGTATTTAGCAAGATCATATTGTATGTATAGTTGTGCCACAAAATTTGAAGCAAATACATTTTCTTACTTAAGGTCAACTTCACCCTCACTTTCCGAAAACCGACAATTATGAAAGTAGATTCTACAAACTTTAGAATCTACTTATATGGATGTAAATCATGTAGTTTGCAATATATTTATGAGAACATCATGACCCACCTTATTATTGTTTTGAGTTATATAACTAGGAAATGTGGCTATTTGCGCCTCTAAACTGGCAGGGTACAACTTTTGTTCGCTTTACCTTGCTTTGGCCCCCTCAATAAACCTAAGTGTGAAGCGCATGGCATGTGCCCCACTATAGGACACCCTAGACCCCTTGCTCAATAGGTTTTGAGTTGGAAGTCACCCCGACTTGCGGTCTTAGGGACATATACAATTATGTAACGATCAACAAATACACAACAATATGTTTGGTAACAATTGCAGAGGAATCTTGATGAAGACTATAGTCCACCATGCCTTGTCTCAAGAGTGGGAGTTAATTTAGTTCCACAATGTTCTATTTTGTTCTATTCATACTGGCATGAACCCTTATATGATTTTTTGGTTAACTTAGTCCCATTTATATGGACCCTTTATACACTACATTGCTTTCAACTTGGTCATATTCAACCTTAGCTTTCAAAATGGACAAGTTGATACTCCTTGTGAATCAATTAGGTTAGCTTGGACTAAACCAATTTAACGGTTGCATATGTCATGTAAAATTATCCAATGGATTTTTAATACATGAACATGCATGTGCACCAGTCAATATGATGCAAACCCAATGGACTATACATATCAATTAACGCACAAACTTGAAGAGTTTGTATACGAAACATGATTTCAAATGTTCATGTACCATCCATCCATCCATATACAAACACACTTAACCACACATTTCAAAAGTTGTTTTTGGATATTTTGGACTCACATCAGTCAACACAATTGGGAGAGCTTATGTGATCACTTAACAAGAAAGAACTTCTCCACTCTTACCTCTTGTAACTTATGCATCTCGCCCTTGATAAAAATCTTGTTAATTTGTAATCACTATACTAAATATAATTACTAGTGTCACTTACTATTCAGAGTTACAAATTCTTATATATTTTTACTATTGATGTAAATTTTTGCCAAGTAAAGATGTTAATGTTCTACAATGTCCAAACAACAGATTAGGCCTTTGTTGGTCAAAAATGAGATGTACAATAAACATTATAGCATTGCGTAGTTCCAAATAATAAGTGACACTAAATATCCCAACATTTAGTGTAGATCCCAATTCGATCAACGGCCCAAATTGTGCCAAAATAGGCCCACATTCGTTAGTAGTGGCCAAGTTGGGTCAAATTTCTCCCCATTCACTCGCCAACTCCAAGGCAATGTGCACCCAGATGCGAGTCGCGGAAACAGGGCTGTCAACTTGATGCAAGGTCTTCCCAACATCTCCGGTTTAATTAAACCGATAGGAACTGGGAGACTCGTGCAGAATCATCACCTGATTTCTACCATTTCCAAATTCTCACACAAAAGGCAACTGCATGCATCCACTGTTTACGCAAATCTGTCACTTGAATCATAATGCTCCTACTTTCAATCCTCGCGGGTTGTAAACATATAAAGTCTTGCTCCTTTGCTAGTATGGGGCTAAGTTAGCCTGGAGTGAAGAAGCATGGGTGAGGCCAGTTGTTTCTTGACAGCTCTGGATGGCGATGTAAACGAAAATGAAAGTTAACATGTGCTATCACGCTAGACTAGGAAGCAGGTAAATGGGGAGAATTTGATCACGAGGGATGGACACCTAAGAACTTCTCATGAATGAAGTTTCAATGTGTTTGGGTGGACAAGGAGCACATAATGTGGTTGAGAATATACTCTGGAGATTTGTAGTAGTGTCATGCAAATGATTTGCTATGCAGTGCCTTGCCTTTGTGGGGTGAATTTGCGCTTGCAAATTGCGAGTGAAGGAGGCTTAATTTTCCATCCAGGCATACTTACATTCAGTCTCTGACCTTTGTGATTCGGCCGGATATGTAAATAAGAGCGCCTTAGAGTGATAATGTTGTTTGCATATGCTTAATGCAAGATGAGGTTCAGCCCAGCTTCTCAGCAATGGTGTAGTGTTTTGAGAATGGTGTTGTAGGATCTCTGTTTGTGGTTAGGTGGTTGGCGAACTGACTCTGAACTAATCTGCATTCAATATAATCGATCGCTGAGTGTTCTCCTAAGGGGCTCTCATGGCCCTTGCAACCTGAGGTTTTTTTGGATCACTTCTGATGCTTTTGATGAAATGATGATGGTTTATTATTTCACAGAGAGGGGCAACATGGATGGAAAGAAGGCATCTGGATCAATCCATTGATATTATTTGTGTCTGAATTAAAAAGCCTTTCCCAAGCCTTTCCACTTTCAATAATCATTTCACGTGAACCCACTGAGAACCACTTTAACTTTCTAAAGCAGGGGTCATGAGTACCTAGCTAGACCCCGTGGGTATCTAAGTTTCACTCCCAAGAAAATTTAACAAATGTCCTAGAATTATGGTCTTCAAGATGTTCATACTAAAAATAATCTTCAGAAAAGTGCTTCTTAAGAATGATCTAGAAGCCCTGAAAACTAGGTTCTCAGTATGGTCATGTGAATCTTGGTTCATAAAATGAATTGGTCCGGCAATATATGTATACATATTTTATTTTATATTTTATATTTTTTTGTTGGCTGGTGGTGAGAATGATGCATTTTGAGAGTAACCTGTGACTGAGAGGCTCATGCAAGCTTATATCTAATTTACAAAGAGTTGCTCGCTCCTTTAATTCTACAATGTGTGTCGATTGTGTGATCGAGCAGTTCCAGTCAATTCCGGAAAGTTTTCTCCCAAGGTTTGTTATCCACAGGTCCAGTACCCTTCATATTATGGACGCAAAATTGGTGTGACGGACATCAGTGTTGGTCATTTGGTGTACTTAAAGTTCTTTTGAACCTTGTCATTAACCTTTGCAGCTCCTGATGCTTCCAATGACCTTCACAAGTCTCAGTCTTCAACAACAGATGGCTACATATATATGTTACGTAAGCACGCATCGTATACTGAGCCATAGCCACTATATGTGTGGATAAATATGGTGTTGATGAAGTCTCAAGCGAATCACTTATCTTTTGGACGCTAATGGATCATTGTCAGGTTTGCAACCTATGATTTAATCAAATAAATTACCTGAGTGCTTTTCACACCACTTAAAATCAAATGTTTAGTGGGCCCTCAATTCAACTCACACATTCTGTTATTAGCACCAATAAGAACAGTTGATCTGTACATATGTGTGTGTGTGTGTGTGTGTTTGTATATCATGCAAAGTCTCATGAATCAGAATATGTCAGTGCGTTTGATATTACTGGTGGTAGTAATGGTATCAATTGTAATCAGCACCGCCAAATGCTTTTAACTGGTGACCTGTGCCAAAGTCTAGCCTCTGGGAAGTGTTTTGGTAATTAGTTCTTACCACAGTGTTGCATGTATGTATATGATAATGTTTGGATAAATTGCTCAAAAGGATGAGGTGGTGGAGATTGGGAAGGTGCCAATCAACAGAGCTGGAACATGAACAAATATGTGTGCAAGACTCATTTTTGGCAGCAATACAACAATGTCATTCGTCAGTGACTACAATACCCACTGATGCTGGTCACATTGATCCGTCCAGGTATATAACTCAAGGACCTTCTTGCATTTTTGTGTATATGCTGCGCATATAGAGATTTTCATATCTAAGACATATTGCACGTAGAAGATCTCAAAATTATAGATGAGTCCATATGGGAATTTCACACAATTCACAGATCTTGACACCCTCAGAATGACACTACTTATGACAGGTCTGCACATCCGTAGTAAGGAGCATAACTTTCTAACTTTCTCGCTTTTTAACTAATCTACAATTGTAAAGGTTGAACTACCTGTCTAGTTGGATATTTAATGATAAACAATGAGCACTAAGGAGGTAGTGAGATTAAAAGGTTGCATAACACAAAATCCCAAAAACACAGCCTCAACAAGCAAGAGACAGATATAATTATATAATTCTCACGCTATGATGGATAATGTAGGATTCTGGGGTAGAGTTTGAACTCCATCTCTCTCTGCCCTTGATTTCTTCGGAAAGGCCATTTGCAACCTACCATCCAAACCCTACATAGCTTATGTTGACAAAACTGTACAAATTAAATTGTCTTCCAGAATGTTTTTCAAATGCTAGTTCCATTCAAGTGAAGACATAGAAACTGTTGCTTGGTCCTTATTCTTTCCACCATCAATTTTAGGAATCTTAGGTTTATTACTTGAATACTAGATAAGCAGATTATGCTGCCCTTCTCAAAGCATAATTTGCAATCCTCTTCATCTAAGATCCAGCATTCAACCACCGCCAAGGCATTCGCTATGTTTCTAAGAGTGGCCATCTTTATATGTACTAAAAATTGAGTTTGGTTGCAGTGGTTGGACATGGAATTTGATGGGGGAGATTTTGCTACATCTTCTGTATTATTTTCCTGTGAGATAAATTGCAATGGAGTTATACTGGGTTGTAGCCACTTGGTTTGTATCCAAAAAACCGCATGAGGTAAGTGGGTTTTATGTGGTCACTCTTCTTGATTAGGCACCTATGTTTGAGTGGTAGATTGCAAGCTTTGCAGTTAAGAATGGACACCAAAAAGACAAGTGTTATGATGAGATTGGACCATGTGCTCAAAAGTTTAGACATCATCATATGTATCTCAATTTGCATCCACTATTGAGCCTATGTGATCACTTAAAGAGAACTATAATCTTCACGTTGACTCCCTATTGAATGAGAACTGGAATAAAGATACTATGGTATGTGAATGTTATTCAACTACTTTTCTTAATTGGACACAATTGAGAAGGACCTATGTATTCAATTAACGACTCAACAAACATACACTCTATATAAGAAATACCAAATCAGGGGAGGTTCGATTCTGAATCCTATTTTTGTTGATGCGTTATCATAGATGTGCTAATGCAACACAAGCTTTGTTGTGTAAATGTAATTGGTAGAAGCTGGAGAATATTGAGGGGAACTGAATAACACCCACATACGTTAAAACCTGAAGGTATGTAGCAGTGATGGGTGATTCAGAATCAATCGCTAGGCAATTGCATTTTGAGATGCATGTGACTTATGGTGAATGGTGTGGGTGCTTCCAATTTGAACAGAAGTGAGTTAAATTGAGTGGAATTGGTTTTTGGGATTCATGTAGTCCCACTGTTCAAGAATGTAAATTTCAAAAGTGGGATTTGTATCTTCTCACAAACTAAGTGTGTGCACATTAATTGTCTTGCAACCACTTGGTGGCAAGTAGAAAGGATGTCATATGACACTTTGTGCTCCATGACAAGTCATGGAGACTACTGTAATTAAAAATGGCACATGAATTTTAATGCCACACTAAATCAAATCTATAGTGTAAGTAGTCTCTCGAGGTGATTGGAGCATGCGCAATGTCTAAGGTGTGTGGGCCTTATTCAAATATTTTTCTTTAATCAAACACGCACCTTTTAGTGATCTGAAGTTAGGTGTGGATCTAGGAACAGACATAAGGCACTTGTTTAAGATAAATTTGACTACATCCTTGAAAAATGTTGATTATGCTAAACCCAATAGTGAACACAATTTGGGAGGACCTTGGTATACATGAAGAATCAGCACACATGTGCACTTTTGATAATCATGATTCATGACTAAACAAAGGAAGTTCTGATTTTCAATGTGACTTTTGCCGGTGCTTCATCATGAATATGCTAATGTAACAGAAGTTTCGTTATGTAAATCTGCTCATCAGAAGAAGGTGAACATGGAAAATAAACCAATTAAAATCCATATGCCTTGGCAGTTTACTGCACATGTGAAATTGAAGAGGTCAAAGCACCATGAGTTTCATGCCAGACCTGTATCAGGGCTGCGGATAGGCACCAATTAGGTCTACCGTAACCCAGTTTTTGCTCACTCAAAGCTGCAGCTAAACATTCTGCTGCAATTTCTAGGTATAATTCTCCTCCAGACTAGGACTCCATCATATATTGCTATTTCTCCCAATACTAATTTAAGTGATTTGCATCGTCTCCTGTGCACAATATCAAGGACTTTAATACATAAATGAATCTAACTCGTGATCCATCGACAAAATGCCAAGCCCAGAGTATGTTTTGGGTGCAAGAGCCAATTCCATTCATCAATGATTAATGAATAACCGAGATATTTTCCTTTGAAAGTAGTGTATACGTGTTTGACCACACATTTCCCTACAATTACTGTGTAGGTGAAATTAGTGGTGTCCACTCATGCTATAGGTTGATATTTCCAACGATGGAGTATAACTTCATAGTATAGAGATTTGGAGTTGTTAAACCTAATTTTCACCCTAAACAACAATGTCTCAGTAGCTTGTCTGATCAACGTCCATTTCTGAGTTCTTCCTTCTCCCCATCTTCTCATATAGGTGAATAGTATCTTCTGGTTTAGTCAACGATAAGCTCTGAATGTTGGTTTTCACATATCTTGGGGGCGATCCATCAAGACCCCTCAATCCATTATAGTTGAGTCTGCTCTTCTGAATACTGCTAGCTTGTTTGGTTTCGTAAGGTTAGTTTCTCTAAGAGTCAGGGTAGATTTCCATTGTTCCTACCTTAATCAGTTTCCAACCCCTCCATCAAGCTAGCCCACTTGGTCGAAGTGAGAGGATACATTGCTCAAACAACAATAAAGATCCGCAACACCCAACACTCTTCACTTTGGTTTCAGATTTACTTAGCCTAAATTGAGTTTGCCTAATCAGCTTCTACTTAATTTGGAGCCTCACCATGTCTCTCTTGCATCTCTCTTACACACGTATCATTGATCGACATCTTAAACACATTATTAATCTCCTTTACTTCATACAAGGACTTAAAAACAGATGCTCGTAACTCATAACCCTCTAGCTTCCTATATGGTTCATGTTTGCCTCGAACTGGCATTCAAGTATATTCGGACAAACGTTTTGTCCATAAAACATTACATGTGTATGAGGAAAATGCTCAAGCCATTTATGTATAATAGTGTTATGAATGTTCTTGGTATCATGTTAACAACATGGTCATGCCATTTGGAGAACGAGTAAAATGGCAAGTTTATCACATGGCTCACTAATAAAATGCCATGTATGTCAACATGCATATTTTTTTAATATATAAATCCTCAAAGATACAAAACAACGTTGAGAAAACCTATATAATTTATGGAAGCTTGGACCCGTGTACTATCGTAGGACCAACTGATACATCAATGACTATGTGAAATCAATGTAAAATCTTATAAAGTTACAAACAAGTCAACAACTATCTCACTCATTACAGCATAACATTGTAGAGACCTAGATAGCCAATATATTGTATGCCCCTCTCATAGGGTTGTATTTGGCTTACATATGTGGTCTCTCATGCTCAAAGAGCCACAAGCCTTTCTTGAATCCTACATGTCATTTTTCCCTCGTTTGGCTTCGTGGGAAGACTTTGTGGTTGGATAATTGTAGGTGCTCACATTTTGTGTACTATTGCATTAGTTCTCCCAAAGATTTGATGCGCCATAAGAACAGCCACAAAGTGGACATGAGGTAGTCATATGGATAATGGGAAAGGCTTGTGGTCAACACCAACGACAGGTACATACATGTCAACGTTGTATAGATTGTTCAACACGTTTTTTGTGAGGATTGTCATCCACAATAAGCATATTATGTGCATGTGCACTTTGTATCCTCTCAAAGACAACTTGCACATCTTTGAACCAATACGGAGTCGATTTCTTTACATGATCTTGATATGTGGACACCTTCCATTGCTTGTACGAGAATGTAAGTGGCAAATTTTGGTGGGATGACCAAATCGATGGCACAATACTCCGGCACTTTCGATGGAGCAATTCTTCATTTCTAGAATTGCATCACGTCCACAAGATCACAACACTAATGCGTTTTGACTGCGTTAATGTCAACTTATTGAGCATAATAATGTCACAAATAATATGACACTTTCTCTCAATGGAAACTTAGAATGTCACAAAGTTGACAAATGAATATGACATTAAATCCATTGGATTTCGATAGTGCAACGAAGTGTTCAAGCATTTTACACACAAACTCCCTCACACCCGGGCGGTAAATGTCGACATGTTCCCAGTAATTCTTTCATCTGGCTTGATGATTGGGAGTTTTCCTCAAGTTCGCTCCAATGACATTACAAACTATGAAATATCTATGTATTATTGGAGTGGCTAGGAAATCAATGCGATGGCATTCCAATTGGTTTTGCCTTTGGTTTCTAGCGCAAGAATTACATAATGGAAAGTGAGGCGCAACACAATTATTCCATAGTTGATATGTGAGTCGAGATTTATAAGTGAGTGTTAAGTTTTGTATTGAATAATGTCGTGCCAACAACAAAGGTGAGTACTGCATTTTGCATCAAAAAAAAAGTAATTTTCCACCAAAGGTTGCTTAAAAAAAATGGCAAAATTGGGAACACAAAATTACAAACTTTGCCATGATTGCACAAGTTTTCATTTCTTGGAATGTTTTCTTCCCCGATCACTGTGACTGGCACCCACCCAATTAAACCAAAAAAATTCCAAAGACAATAGCACAAGAAAATTAAATGTTGTGTGGACCACATAAACATTTATAACATTATTCAAATCCATAACATTGTTTTGTGGGACTGACAGTATTTTGCAGAATATTCTATCATTTAGGTTGAATGTGAGGAATATTCCACATAATATTGTCAATCCCACAAAATATTGTTATGGATCTGAATAATGTTATGTTCATTGGCTTGGGTGATAATTCTTAACAACCGACCAAGAAATATGATATATTCAAATAAACTGAAACCAAACCAAAAAATCGCATCAAAAGTACAAGTGTATAGTCTAGTGAGTACCTCTAACCCCTCAAATGAGCCTTTCTCTTCTCTTTATACTTCCAAGGAATGAACGGATTACTTCCTAGCTTACTTTCTACAACCTAGTTAGGTGGACTAGGTTGTCATTAATTAGGGCCACTTCACACATGAGCCAAGAGCCGTGACCACGAAATTGTGTGTCCAAAGGCTGTCCCAAGACACCTCCAAAATCATGTAGTGTGGTCACGGATCCTCAAGTGTAGTGTGAAGTCATATGTGACCGCGCCCTCAACCAAATGCTATTTTAATGAATTTCTATTCACGCGGGTCCTCACACATGATAGAATAGATTAAACCAACGGTTGTGACTGTTTGGAGCGCCATAGTCTCCAAGAGGTGGTTTTTGAAAATAGTCCAAGTGACCATGAAACTTGATCCATTCGATGCCATGTAGGAATCCATGTCAACTTTACATCCATCTTGCATTCACATACTCCGTTGGTCCCTCAAGCGTAGTGTGAAGCGAACTTGGACCGGCTCCACCTTTTTCACCAATGAGAGTGCTCGAAGTGCACTGGTCATGGGCTCTCAGTCTCGTGTGTGAAGTGGCCCTTACAGTTATAAGTCTATTCATTGAATTTCCGCTGGCCAATACAATGGTTCTTCCACTACCAAAATTTACCTCCTACTCTCTTGCAATGGAGCTCGTTTAGAAGTTAGAAGTACATGGCCCCTTTTGGGTGCACTGAAAATGTAGTTTCATGTTAGCTCTTCCTATATGTCTAACAAGGAACTTGGCTTCCTTTCATCCTAAAATTTTGAAGGATCGTGTTTACATCAAATCCTTTTGTTTGTAGGATTGGATGGATCAACAAGTTACACTACACTTAACATTTGATCTAGTGTGGCTTTGATATTTGTGTGTCATGTTAATTAGAATGGTCTTCATGACTTGTCATATGTCACCAAGTATCGTGACATCATCTCTAATTATCAATTAGTGATTGAAAACAAATAACATGGGTTGATGATAAATAGCGTGAGTTGCACCAAATCAGATGTTTAGTGCACCTATGATGAAACTCCCAAGTCCGACTTTTATGTTTTCCCCAAGTGGGTTCAATTCGGATTATTTATGTATGTTTGATGCTACCAAAATCCATTGAAGAAAATATAATCAGGGTTAAGAAGGAGGGTAGCGAATAGGAGGAATATAGAGTTAGGAGCCATTGTCCTCTGCATTGCGGAGGCAGCCGTGTGTTGTTTTGGGTTTTTTTTTTGAAAGTGAGGGCCATCTTGCATTGTCGTTGTGTCTCTTGCGTAGCTCTGGAAGTCATCATGTTAGTGCATGGCTAATTGTAAAAGTGGTGACCCGAAAAGGATGCAATGATAAGCCAAATGCATTGATTGGCCGAATAGATCATGTTTCACACCACTTGGGATCCCTTTCTTAGGGTTCTTTTCACCTTTCCCTCACGGAGCACACACAAATATATAGATTTTTTTTCATATATATTAAAAAATGCAATTTTTTTATAAAAAAAATTACTCTCCAAATCCATTTGATTATGGTTTCGCCTTCCCTTTTTCCCAAAAAGTTCCTTGCTTCTTAAGCGCGTCATCATCAACCATAATAAAAGAGTTGGGATGATGAACACTTTTTGGTGCCATTCAACCATTTATCACTATATTCGTTAAATTGAGACTTTCTCTTGTCTCAAATTAATATATGGACCACAACAACATGGTCTAATGTTTGGGTCGTCTTACCTAAACCATCTTGATATGAGTTCTTAATTGGGTTCTTGATATGAACACCCACTTCAAATTATTTGCATCTTACAACATTCTCCAATATCTATGTGATTTTATCCATGTTCTTATATTTGTAATTGTCTCAAAATGCCGAAAAAGTCCCAAATTAATGCATTCATATGTAGAGTAGGATCCTCTGATGCTCAAATTAGGGAGACTCTACTGTACAAGCAGGGGATTTGACTTACATGCCACTTTGGAAAATGTAACTAATTAACCACAGGGAATAAAGTTACGAAACAACTTGCATTCCTCATCATTCCCTCTACTCCATCTCTAAAAAATTATTGCACAAAATCCAAGCCACTCTTTTTGGCCAAATCAACTTATTTTCGCCAATTCCCATTCTTCTATCTTTGTTGTTTTTGCCTTTTGTTGCATCGTGTTTTCTCACCTTGTCGTTGCTGCTTCTATTGGATGCTGCCTCCCGCATCGTGCCATGGTGTCGTGTTTGTACATTGTGATTTGTTCTACGATCTGCTTGCTTGGGATTGGCTTTGTGTCTCTTGTATATGCAAAGGGCCTGGGGCGGAGGCAGTGTTCAAGATTGAAGTCTTCAATGCCGTTCAAACGCGATTTGGCCCTTCAAAATATACCTCTCTCAAAATAGCCCTTCAAAACGCAACCCCAAATTGAAAATGAAGACATCACTTGAAGTCTCCAATATAATATGCTCGCCACAAGAAACCAACAAGCGTAGGGCACTGTCACTACAAGAAGTGGAGTTAGATGGTTGATTCACATTGTACTAGAAACATGTACCATATAATTGATGCACAAGTTTAACATGAGTTTTATATTTCATTTCTATATTCTTGGATTGACATCTTGAATTTGAAGCAGCCCTTCAACTGAAGGGCTGAAATTTGAGAGCCCTTCAAAATGAAACTCATATGAGGGCTTCAATCTTGAACACCGGGCGGAGGCATCAGTATAAATGTCAGTTGTAGATGCGTTACAGTTGGTCCTCTGTTCTATCATGGTTATGTGCACTGCCCGGGAAGTTTGTGGGCATAGTCGGTCAAGATCCTAGTGATTCTAAATCCAACCGGTTACATGTTGACATCTTCCGGTTTTGCTTTCTTCACTTGAGGTATATTCTATGGATTCCTCTAAAATGATCGGTAATTCTCCTGAAGTCTCCAACTTCAACTGGTTATTTCTCAAACTCAACCGGTTCATCTGTAACTAACCGCCGGTTCTCCCCGAGCATTGCTTGTGTGATTGTAACCTAGCATGCTAAATGTGGTCCACTTTATAATGGTAGATGTGCCTAATTTGGTTATTACTCTTAATTGTACACGTGTATGTGAGTAGTATATGATTAAATGTGGCTCCAAGAACAAACACCAAAAGACATGTCCGATTATCCTTCATCAAACGTTTCATCCCATTTCATTGCTACTCCATCTTTCGTAACAAGGCTAAACAACATGGCCGCCACCTTCAAAAAAATAATTATGAATTTTTGGTAGTAGTTAGTAAGCCCTGTAAATAAGTGTTTGAGTTGGGTTCTACTCAACAAGCTAGAGAGTTGGTTTTTAATAACCTGACACCACTCTTTGAGTAGGGTAATTCGAGCATTAAGCAAACTCGGGTGACTTTATGCAGAAGTTCTCAAATTCACGTTCTAGCCAACTCAACCACAATTTGATGTCAAGACTTTACAAATAACTCTAATTCCAACAAATCTCACATGGATCACACACGGCCTATGTTTTGGAGCAAGCATGGGGACTTTCAAAGGAGTTGCAATGATTTTCACGTGGGAACAAGTTTAGGGGACCCGTTCTTAGATGAAGACATTTCCGAGCAAATAAAACGAGACAAATAGGTTCAACAACACTACATTCATTTCTTGCTTTGGAGCTCGATTTCATTTTAAATAGGATAGTCGTGACTTGTGATGCGCATGGTGCCATAGGGCCCCTAACACTAGGGAGCAATGGTCTTTGAGGCCACCGACCCAAAACCCCACTTTGAGGCCCAAGGCCACCGCAATGGAATTTTAAGCTCACGAGGAAGTAGTGTGTTTTTAGCAAGAGATTTCTCATGGAAATTGAAATTGTCAATTGAGCATAACGTAGTGTGATTGACAACTAGGCAGGTTTTAGGGCACAATGTTTCTCCACTAAAATGTGCAAGTAGGTTACCTTTGCAAATAGGCTGCCTCTTATACTCATGCAAATCACCTTGGGTCAACATCATATTACAAAAACTTATAACTTTGTGTATTCATCCTTACATAAACCACGTTTAAAAAGAATCTTGCATTTTGTTATTGTGGTAAGAAATATTCAAAACAGTGTGGAATGTTGATAAACTAGTGTGGGACAACCTAATTGCACATATTTGTGTAGAGATAAAGCTCAATTCAAGGTCATCATAATTCCGAATATTGGTGATGTGTTGTTGGAGACCTTGAAATCAAAGAACAACCTTCATGAAGGACTTGTGAATCCCACTTCTAGTCATTGTTCCCATGTTCATGGAGGATTTTGAGCATAACTGGTCGAGATCCTAGTGTTTATAAGTCCAACTGGTTATATGTTGACATCTTTTGGTTTTTCCTAATTAATTTGAGGCATATTCTATAAATTCCTCTAAATGGATCGGTAAATTTCCTGAAGTCTCCAACTTCAACCAGGTATTTCTCAAACTCAACCGGTTCATCTGTAACTAGCAGTCGATGTTCCCCATTCAATGCATTACTCCAAAACCTCCGGGATGCAATAATGACATTCTATGACTTACTTTTTTCTTTTCTTTTTTGAAACAGAAGGCCGACATGCCAGCGCCAAAGCACAGGAGGCAGTTGACCACCTGGCAAGTTTATGTCAAGTAGAGAGGAGATTTCACAACCGGGAATCAAACCGCCAACCTCTTCCTTTCTATGACTTACTTTGATAGGCTCCCTTTTTGTTTTTGTGAAAGTGCATACAAGGCCACGTAGGAGTATAGTTCGACTTACATGTGGTTCATGTGAACCAGATGTCAAAAACAAAAGTAGGGTTATTTGCATGCAATGCATGGTGCCAATCAACTTCTTCAAAAAAAAAAACAATCACTACTTTGTCACTTTTATAAATATTCTCTACACTCTTTATGGGTTCAAATGAGTTCAAATCAACATGGACCTGTCACACTATTTTGATTGAAATGTCACAAGCCATGAAGTAGCACGGTCAAAAGTACCGCATCATGTAGTAAAGGCGCCTATTCACAATCAAGATCCCATCGGCAATCTATAGGGCATCATAATTTCGATCAGGTTGGGATTGAATTTTGATTAGCTAGAATCAATAGTGCCATGACACATGTCCTAGTTTTGAGTGCTAAAGTGAGGAGGAATGAGCGGTTACAATGAGCGACTGTGGCAAACTCTAGCCATTGGTAATATGTCCAGGCCAACTTTTGGTTTCAAAAATTCACAGTAATTTCAATTTGAGGAATAAAATTATTGAAAAATTGTGTGGTCCTCCTAATTTCCATCTTCCTACACGAGAAAATTTTGCAATGCCTTATACTTCTCTAGATCTAGCGCATAATCTCTTAAGTGATTGGTTATTGACGCCTCTATTGTAGTCGTAGCAGTAGTATTGATTCATGGGGCGGAAGAATGGATGAAGAGTTTCGCTCAGTGTTCGGGACGGATTTCGTGCATAATCGGTCGAGATCCTAGTGTTTCCAAGTCCAACCAGTTACATGTTGACATCTTTCAGTTTTCTTTATTGATTTGAGGCATATTCCATACATTCCTCTAAAATGATCGGTAATTTTCCTGAAGTCTTAAACTTCAACTGGTCATTTCTTAAACTCAACTAGTTCATCTGTAACTAGCAGTCGGTTCTCCCTAATAATGGTTTCGCTAATACTACTTATTGGCATTTCTATTAATTTAGTACATGTTGCGGCCAAGAGTTGCCAAAACAAAACATGACAAAAACACATATCAACATCACCATAAGTAGAAACTTTATCAACCCAAGAAAAAAAACCTGCGGAGGCTTTAAAAGGCCTCCTCTGCACTGGCAAGATGCATGGCACCGGCCAACCCAGTGGAAGCCGAGAGGTTAGAAACAAAACTTGCAAACAAACTATATCATACATGACAAAAGTCTGCAATTTGTCACCCATATTACTTAGATATCATCCGTTGCCCATAACATTATTCAGATCCATAACAGTGTTTTGTGGGACTAACAGTATTCCACAAAATACTCTCCACATTCATACAATGTTTTGTGGGACTGACAATACTCCATGGAATATTCTCCACATTCATGTGACTGAATGTGGGGGATATTTTGTGGAATACTGTCAGTCCCACAAAACACTATTATTGATCTGAATAATGTTATGCCAGCCTATCCGCCTTCCAATTTGAAAGCTATGCATACCTTGCCAGTTGGCAAGCCTTCTAGTCCATAAGATTCCCAAGGCCCATCAGTTGTAACCCATGCAAAAATGCACTATGAAACCAAGCCAATGGCCTCATTCATTTCCCAAGAAATGGACAAGGTAACATTTTTGGCTAATCAATGTGACAACACACTACTTAATCGTAAGTTGCTGGCCCCTTTTAGGAGTTGAAACCACCATATAATAAGTTCCTTGCACATAGTGAAACACGTTCTTTAACCTTCACCATCTTCGCGAGGATACACCCTAAACTCCGTAATATCAACCTCCATAATGTCACTCACTCTCTAATATCCCGAGACCCTAGGGAACGGATGTGCGTAGTTCAAATCTCACTCCTTATTGTCACCTTTCTCTCCCTTGTATCACGAATTTTGTCATCAATGCAAACCACCAAAGAAGTCAACCCACACCCTTGCATTGCGCCATGTGTCAATATGTGGAGTGTCACCTTCTTCTTCTTCTTCTTCTTCTTCTTATGCCACTTGTTCAATGTTGGTGCATGCGTCCGCCACATCGCCCGGGAAGGCGAAGTGGAGTGGACCACACCACACCATTTAATATGTTGCACTTTGTGTTATTCCATACTGTCACATGCTACACTAATTCACTAGTATCACGCATCCATGTTAACACTACAGAACTCCGTAATATCACGTGCACTTTGGTTGCCGCAGGTGTGATACTACGGAGTTTAGAGTGTATTATCATTCTCTCATGCTAAGAAATCAAGTCATTTCCAATTTTGTTGCAATTTAGCTTTAATCTCCTGATCAAAGACCGTGAACCTAATAGAATTTTTTTTTAATGTATTTGGCTTCAACCTTCTAGACTAGGGTCACAATCCCGTGGTAGTAGATAATAGGACCCATGAATGTTCATCATCACGTTTAGCTACACCAAATACATCTAGAGGGAGTGCCTAGTGGGTGGACTTTTCATACCACATATGAACTAATGTGAGTGTAAGGAGTATTCTTTGAGGCATTAGCGTACACATTATACATAAGAGAGAGGTATTGCTTTTCTCTAGTGTGTACATCAGGCTATTAGATTTTATGAAGTAAAGGCAGATGTACAATAGGGGGCCCTAAGATTGAGAGAAAAAAATCGATAATAGATGTGTTAGGTTCATCCAATTCATGTTTTCATTCATAGTTTTCATATGGTCCAAGTCCTCAATGACTACCATGTATGTTCTTGTTAGGGTTTGCACTTGGGTCCTAGGTTTGTACACAAGTGTTGGACCGGTATCGTCTTTTGTTTTTTATGCCATTAAGGTATCTATAATGAGGATTTCACACTTTTTGATACCAACAAGGTGTGGGTGTTGGACGGTATTTTGTTCTGGATACCATTTGGGTTTATGTCATACCATGCCAGAACTTTCATACCTAAGTAAAATCACCATAGTATTAATATGGTTTAGAACGGTGTTGACCCAAATAATAACTCGGGTATACAAAGATTCTCTCACCTTGACATGCCCACCAAATATCACTATTTGACTGGTATTACAATTTCGATACCCACAAGTGAAATGTAGTTTTAAAATAGATTACTTTTCTTACCAAAAAAATTGCAACTTGTGCTTGCTCAAATTTTTCTCTTTAGTCTCATGTCCGGTGCTTGCTTTATTCTCCATCAGTTTTCCCCTTTTCATCCTAACCACCAAGTCATCACAAGTTCAGCGGACCAATAAACCCTAAACCCTAAACCCTAAACCCGATTTTGAAGCAAACACCCACAGCTAGGATGAAAAAAACAACCACATGTTAAAATTCATATTCCGTTCGTAATCATCCAAAGTTTGCTATCCATGTAACATCATGGCTTAGTTATACAATTGATGCAAGGCCTAGCAATTGAAATCCCAATTTGAAATTAGGTCTAATTTTGAAAATCATAAATGTGATTGTAAGCATAACCAGCCCAATCTTCTAATATCTCTTCAATGTGTGAATCCATGTCATTGCAAAACTCTGCATCCGAAGGTGCAAGGGTCTCTTCATCTTACCCAATCCTCCCAAAGCACGAGCTATGTATAAAATAAATATTGGCATACGTATGGGTTTTCTTTGATCAATCCTTCAAGAGAAACATAAGTGCTTCTAGGTTACATGCCCTAAGCCTTTACCTCTTGAATGTCTACCCGTTGGCCGCCCAAAGTGACCTTGGAAGCCACTATGTGAATATCAAAACTTTGAGGATTTTTATTGCCAGATTTGATTAAGTGAATTCCAAACCCAATTGTATCTTGGGGAGGTCACTCTTGGTATAATATCAAGAACCACACGCAAAAATTAAAAATTAAATAAATAATAATAATAATAATAAATGAGGGTAAAGTAGAATTCAAATGACATAATTCATGAAACGATGAACATGAATATATAGTACAAAAATTAGTTCAAGAATATATCATGTATATTCCAAGGACATTCATAAGATATATGGAATATCCCATATATATACATATATATATATATATATATATATGCACACTACTTCATAGCCCCACCCCCTTGAAAATACCCCTTTATCTCACGTGGTTCATATTCCTACAAGGGAGTTATACCCCCCCCCCTCCACTCTCACACACACACTCTAAGCAATAAACATTTTGCTCAGATGTAAATGTGGCATAAAGAATATAAAAAAATTGGTGCACGGCATTCAAAATGGTAGGGAGATAAGGCCCCGAGGATCTACACCTTAAACCCCCTCAACCAAATAAACATGAGGAGGGGGACAATATGCTAGAAATCCCAATCAACATGTATTTGAAAGTTTCCCGAGGTCTCATATCTAATTTGATTTGCAAATAAACAAATAAATAAATAATAAATAAAACGCACCCCCAAACTTCAATTCGTATTACATCTGATAGACTAGAATACCAATAAACAATGATCAAAATCACTACCTTGAATCCACCCAAAAGAAAAGCAACATGCATTTTGACATAAATAAATAACCAACGTTGAGGAATCCGACGTGAATTTGAGCCCGTTGATCCTACCCTGCTCAAGAATCCTCTTGGTGCAGGATGGGGTTTACTGCCTACCTTGCGATGGGTGGGCTCCCTCCTACCTACCTACCTACCTACCTAACTCGTTGTTTTTCCCATCAAGTAGAGAGAAGATTTCACAGCGGGAATCGAATCGCCAACCACTCCATTCGGAAATGGGTACCTTTCCACTATTAGCCGGTGGTTTAGGGTTTAGGGTCATATCGGACCATGCATTTTGACACATTTGAGTTCGGTAGACATTAAAGGGTATAGCGATAGAGATGGACGGGAACTCTCGCGGATCGAGCCCTATGCCTATTAAGTAGGGCTCAAATAAAGGTGTCCGATTAATGAGAAGAGTGTCTGCATAAGGTCCACGTACCGTAGTACCTTATAGATCGGAGGGCTTTGGGAGTTTGTAGAAAGCTTTCGGATTGAAGGCCCACGCACCGCCTTCAAAATATCACAGCCCTATGCCAATGGATTCTTTAACTTTGCCTTGCGATCTGTACAGAATGAGATTTATGCCCCCCTTCACTTTTCTCACTTTTTCTCCCTCTCATGAGTCATTGGAAGCAACGATGAAGGGCAAAAAGCTCCTCCCCATGACAACTTCAAGTTACCAACCTTGGTCGCGTAAAGCGGGAAAAACAACCAAGCAACCCATGATCACATAATAGCATAAAACGACACACTTAATGATGTGACACCATGTTGCACTTCAATTGCTTCTTTCTCCTCCTTTGTACCTTTGGAAAGAAAAAAATTGTGTGTGTACATATGTATATATCTATATATATATCTATATATATGGTTAGGGAATTGTTAAATCAACTACACGCTATTCATTCAAATGTACCATTAGAATACAATTGCATACATACATGTAGCATTAGAACACCACCGGCCAACACCAGTCACATAGTTTGTTTAGGGTTTACACATTCAAATATGAAACAATTTTTGTCATTGTGTCAAGTTCAAGTGGTTAAACCACTCAATACACAACATCCAACTTATGTGCTCAAGACAGAAAGTCCAAACCCTAACTCTAACCCCGATGCTCCAAACTATACAATATGCCAAAAACATCACCACAACCTCTGCCTAGAATCCTAGTACCCCAAAAAATTCAACAAGCAATTGGAGATTTGTACTCCTGCATTTCCTCAAAAAAACCAATTACACAATTCACCTCCACATTAGAATAAGAATCACATAGGGCATCCCAGAGAACCTTCAACTCAATGACACTCAACTAAGCTAATGGTTCAAACAACAACCCACAAATTTGAGTTGCTTTGATAAGTGGTGGCTCTTCTTGAACCAACCCATGTTTTGCTCACATTGGTTGCTCACGTACTCACTTGCTATCACCCACAATGCCCCTTGACCGTCTCCCATATCCCAAACATGACCTAGCTTCCTTTGATTCAGGATCCCCAACTAAAGCAAGTGGTTTTTTCTCATTGGCATTTAGTATCTAAATGCCTTCAACCACTAGTGTTGATGTTCAAATGCGGTCAAGACAATAGACTTCCCTTTAGAGGCTTGTGATTAGGGTTAATCACTAAACTAGATTCTTTTTTTTTGCACCAATTTCGAACATGTATGTTAGACATGAGGTGAAACATCTCTAGTTAAAACTTCTCAATTTCAATAAATCTATTGGTTATAAAACTTCTCTAGCACGATCAATTTGTGAACACCCTCATTTATTTACACCATGGGATTCAATGTATAAATTGAGCTTTGTTACAAGTAAATGTTTTATAATTTGTAGCTTGCAACTTTAAAGTGAACCCTATATTTGCTCTCACATAGTTCTCTAAAATATGGGAGTGACCCCACCGGGTTACTCACTTAGTTATATATAGACTTCTTCTCAAAACCCATCTAGCCTCTCAAAAGGTAGGCATTACACCCTACCTTATACCAGGAATGCTCTTGAACATGATAAGTTTATCGGGCTCACATTCTTGTCCATCAAACATGATGTTTATTTCTCTTTCTTCTCTTTTATATTCCCAAACATGAATAAAATAAAGTGGGGTGTTAAATTGACCACATAGTTTGTTAATGCGACCGCAAAGACGCATTGCGTGGTTACATGACCTGTCAAAATTTGAATTTTCATCTCACACTTGAAGAGGAGCAAGATATCAACTTTTTTTTAAATTGAATAAACGTGGCCAACTCAGATGACAGGTCAAAGCCTAGTCTACACCTTACATATTGATTGTGATTGTTTTAACGAGGGTGTATACTAGGAATCTACATGTGTGCATGTTGTGTTGATGTGAGAATTATGATCTTGTAGATGTAAGTGTTAGAATTTACATGATATCAACAAAAACTACAATTTATAACTAGTATATGCCCATGTAAAAGAAAAATAAATGCCAAGTTAAGTTACCCAGAGGGTCCTCAAAAATAGTGAATGTTATAAAATTACATAATAGAAGTGTCCACAAAATTTACCTTCTCCAATATAATATACTGCCCCCCCCCCCCAAATAAAAATGAAAATCTTGAGTTCTCACGTGTTCCACTAAATACAAGGGAGTGACACCCCCCCGGACCTAAGTGGAAGAAAAAAGAAGAAATATAATGTCGGGCAATCCAACGTGAATTTGAGCCCATTGGCCCTACCCTGCTCAAGAATCCTCTTGGTGCAGGGTGGGGTTTACTGCCTACCTTGCAATGGGCGGGCTCTTGGCTTCCTACCTACCTACCTAGTTTTTTCCGTCAAGTGGAGAGAAGATTTCACAGATAAAATCGAACTGCCAACCACTCCATTCGGAAATGGGTACCTCTCCACTATCACCCGGTAGTTTAGGGTCATCTCGGACCCAAGGTATGTAAGTAGTGGTGGGACTATATTGGTTCTTGTTTGTTGTCTAGAGTTTATTAAGCAAAAACTAAGTGACATATTTGATTTTTTTTTTTCATGATTTTTTTTATTCCAAGGAGAAGGTATCTGTAGTTTGTTCTAAGATTTGATACTTTGGTTGTGTATAACGCCTCTCAAGCCCATAATTATAGGTACAATTGCAATAGATTCAATTGCAGTGGACGTATCGTATAAAAGCGGCAACCCGAGGGAAAACTCATACCAACAAACCCATAACTAGACCTCCCTCTTTCCAAGTGTTGAAAATCTCACTTCTAGAATCAAGAAGCTCCTTATTAACGCACCAAGTACCGTTGAAACTTTCTAAGATGTGTACGGTTGCACACCAGGAGGAGCAACCCCTAACCCTAGTCCATTGTGCTTTGCCAATTAAGCATGCCATAGTCGTTAAGAACTTCCCAAAAACCTCGATGCACTTTACGAAATTATTCTACATAATCATGACCGGGTTTGCAAAAAGTGCATTATTCAATCTATTCAATGCTTTTTTGACTTGTGGGTGTTGCGTTTTCACTTCATCTAAATGAGCTGGTGTTATAGTCGTGAAGCCATGCCCATTCTGGATTAATGCTGGTCTTAACCCCAAAGTGACATGGAGGACAGAAACTGTCCTCGACTATTCTCAATCCGAATTTGAAGGCATTTGCCGAACTGTTCTAGAAAATTTCAATAAAGAGCAATTGTACAAATATGCGAGATCAACCCAACGACACCAAAAACAACAAATTTGAGGATGGATTGTAATTTCTATGAAGCTCGAAAGTTTTAGGCTATCCTGCAATATAGTCCACCCGACTCTTCCTGACGTCGGCTTCCTACATGGTTCATGTGTACTCGGAGTTCATTGGTTGAAGATCTAGGCGCTCAAAGTGGCTCATTTTTTTTCTTCCTAAAGTTGTACTTGCTATGAGTTGTATTGTGGCCGCTTGGATTTGCATATTTCTCACTTCACAAATTCTCCCAAATTTCTATAAGAAATACTTTTCTGTTTGTAGTTTTCGACAAACCTATGTACACAACATCGAGTGCAGCAGAGTTTCATAGTTTTTGCAAATTTTTCAAGTGGAGAGGGGAGCTAGTATGTGGAGCTCAAATTTCTTAGTTGAAGTCGCCATGAAATTTGGAGTGGTGCTGGCCGTACCGAGGAATGAGGTGAGAAAAAAGCCCAAGAAATCCTACAAGTTGTTCGGTACTAACAGGTGCTTTCGATGCAAAAACATTTACTGAAAAAGAGAATGGATGGTTCAAAATTTTTGAGGTGATATGTACCCTACTACACCCTCCCTTTATATGGTTGGATTTACATCTATAGCCATCGATCTCCCCGAAGAAAAATTCAAAAATGAACACTTGCTGCAGGGATTCTTCCTCGAGGAATATCCTATGTCACTTTGGGGTTAAGCGTGATGCATAGACGTTCGGCCTAAACTATGATGTCACCTCATTAGGAACAATGGGTACTTAAAGAAAGGTACACATTTAGTCTAAAGACGCAACTCTGCTTTTAATTTTTTGAAATTGTGGTTATAAGATTGACTCATAAATGATGGAGATCAAAACCTTGGACAATCTTAATGAGGCTTTTCAAAGCCTACACGAGGAGCAAAGGGGTTTGAAACCCGAGTTTTTCATGTACAAGAGTTGGATATGCTTTTTCAATTTTGTGTGGATCGTTGACGTGAATGGTGAAATTTGGTTTTGCATCACGTAAGCCAACATTCCCTTACTTATCTACTCTTGACATTAGGTGGAGGCTTAGTTGACGGAAACCTTTTGGGACCTTCAATTTATGAGTTGCTTGCATGTTACTTGACATAATCCTTGAGCCCACAAGACACATATTTTGGACTTCTAACTTGATGTGCCCATTACAACCTCTACAAATCAAGCTTAGATGAAGGATTGTTGTTTTTTATTCTCATATTAAAAAAAATCTTCATAATTCTCATTACACAAGTTACAACTGAAAAAATTAAAAAAAAATCCAACATATTCCACAAAACTCCGACATGTTGCATTGAACTAACCCACACAATTCAACCCAACATGAAAATATTGGGTTTGGTTTCATAACATCCTCCAAGGGGGTAATTATAAAATTTGACTCCTACATACCGATTGCTATTTCATCTCAATTCAAGCTCATTCCATTGATTGTCCCAATTAGTGCATGTTACTATTTGGAGTTACAGAGTAAGGTCTTAATCAGGAGCTCAATTTCTACTAATGAAAGTCCAATAGGTTGTTCGGACATTATAGAACATGAACGACTTTGTTTCATAAAATATTATATTTTCATCAAATAGTTAGAGCACTGTGTAACTTTGAATAATATCACGCACTAATTGGGGATAATTACTGTAGGCTAATTCATGGTCTTTGACCCCAACTTAGGGGCTAAGTTAGCTTAGAATAACAACCTCCAGTATCTACAATCGTAACGAGCGTGTTTACTCCTCCCCCTTGGTAGGTGGTCTGAACATTCACACGGAATATCAGGTACACTCTAAACTCCGTAGTATCACACCTGTGGCAACCAAAGTGCACGTGATATTACGGAGTTCTACAGTGTTAACATGAATGCGTGATACTAGTGAATTAGTGTAGCATGTGACACTATGGAATAACACAAAGTGCAACATATTAAATGGTGTGGTGTGGTCCACTCCATTTCACCTTCCCGGGCGATGTGGCGGACGCATGCACCAACATTCAACAAGTGGCATAAGAAGACGAAGAAGAATAAGAATAAGAAGGTGACACTCCACATATTGACACATGGCGCAATGCAAGGGTGTGGGTTGACTTCTTTGGTGGTTTGCATTAATGACAAAATTTGTGATATAAGGGAGAGAAAGGTGACAATAAGGAGTGAGATTCGAACTACGCACATCCGTTCCCTAGGGTTTCGGGATATTAGAGAGTGAGTGACATTATGGAGGTTGATATTACGGAGTTTAGGGTGTACCCCTACCCGCAATTAGGGGGTATATCCCCAATTAAGATTGGTATGAAAAATAATCCTACACTAAATTCTAGACATATGAAGGGTTTAGCCGGGGGCTAATCTTGAAAGTGCTGCCCTAGCTCTAAGCTAAGTTAAACACCATGATCAAGTCCAGATGATTCCGACGACATTTTCCAGCCCTGAACTTCGATCTACGATTCCATGAAACGAACCAAGCGCCAGGGCTTGGATTCTTTTTCTTCTCCTTCGTCATGATGGATCAGGCTACCTAGCTATCCGGCAACTTAACTTAAATCCCACCGTCCGGGATTCCCGACCCTCACTGTCCAACGGAATACTGCCAGGTGGCCAGATAAGACACGACCCGGTAAGAACATGAGCTTGGACGGTATTAAAGTAGGACATGTGGCGCACCGGTTGGGGCCCGCTGGCCCGGCGAGGACAGAGACCCCCCCCCCCCCCAATAGCTGGGCCTCACCGGCCGGGCCGGGCCGGGCCGGACCGGACCATCGTTGGTTGGGTTGCATGTTGCATTGCATGTGATCAACCTGGCAGGCACCGCCCACTACGGTTTTATTGCAAGTACTACTCCTGCTGCTTGGTTGTGGCCCAGCCTCGTAGCTTATAGCTTGCTAACTTACTGCAACGGCCTCGGTAAGGGAAGTGGTACCCGATTATTCATCATTGGGGCCGGGTCTTACACGAAGCACTAGGCTCCCGCCTACACTGATACTGTGATACGTATCTATGATCAGGGAGAACCGGCAGTTAGTTACAGATGAACCGGTTGAAGTTGGAGACTTCAGGAAAATTACCGATCATTTTAGAGGAATCTATAGAATATACCCCAATTTAATGAAGGAAACCCGAAGAATGTCAGCATGTAACCAGTTGGACTTGCAAACCTAGGATCTGAACCGATTATGCCCAAAAATCTCCCTGATCACTGATACGTATGTATGTGCAATTAGGTCGCCCCACGCTATTTAAGAGCATCGCCACCTGTGAAACTCAAACTCAAAATCGATATTCATTGGAGTTCAGTTCGGAAACTGTTCATGTGCCCCACCCACATGCTTCATTTTCAGGGCATGTTCTCTGATTTGATAGGAAATCAGATGGTTAGTGATCTTCGGTAATTTCCCTGAAGTCTTGAACTTCAGCTGGTTGCTTCTCAAACTCGACCAACTCATCTGTAACTACACTAAATGTAGCTCGGTTTATGTTTTGTGATCTGAGGTGGATGCGAACAGAGACACTAGAGAGAAGATCCAACTGAGTCGCAGGAGCTGCATTCTCCTAACTTAAACCACGAGGAGCTTGAGTCTCTGGGGGCTGCATAATCCTCGAAACAAAACCTAGGACGGTGATTATGGAAAACCATTTTAACCTAAGGGGTAACTCCAGAAGTATTGGAGGTAATGCACACAGTTCGTCGTATTCTCCCGGAGTGGAGTTCAAGGCGTTTTCGGAACCTGCAAACATGGTCGGATTTGCAGTCGAAACCCTGCCATGAAACAACCCCAGAGTTAAGTTCATCCAAAATGCAAACCGATGGGGCACATTTGGCATGGAACTTAACTCGGGGGCATCCACTTTGTAGTTCGGGGTGCCACCGGTGGCAATACTTTAATCTATTGACATTCCACACTATTTTGAACATTCATTATCTTAATAACAAAGTACATTGACTCTTGTTGTTTTAATGTGGTTATTATAGGGATGAATGTACGAAGTTATGAGGTTTCATGATTTGATTTTGACCCAAGGTAGTTTGCATGGGTCAAAGCGGCAATCTATTTGTGAAGGCAACCTAATTGCACATATCAATGTAGCTAATTGAGTTAGGGTGGGTTTAGGTTAGGGTCGAAGACCAAAAGGAACTCCATCATCGATCAATCTTATTGGTTGAAAGCAAAAACTTTAGGCCCAAGGAGTTCACACTAGGGTCTAAGTCCAAAATATGAAAAATGAAGTGGCTCTAATGTGGCATCACTTTCCCATCAAAGTTTGAACGTTCCAACTATTCCTTCTAGTTTGAGAAACCAATCTATGAGCTTGGGTCTAATTTGGAGTATGAAGTAAGGTCCATGAAGGGGTGATTTGAACCCCAATTTCTAATACCTGGATCTTAATGTAACACCACCCTAATTTAAATGGGTGTATAGTTGGTTCTAAGAACAAAGACACTCTGAAATTGAGTGATCCTATTGGTTGACAATGAAAGTTTGGACCCGAGGGGTTGACACTAAAACCTAAAAGCTATGTCCAAGATATGGGACAAAGAAATAGCGCTAATGTGGCACTACTTTGTCCCCAAACCTCGGCGGTCCCAACTCAAGTAGATACTTCTCCTAGTTGGAGAAACGGGTGGCTAACTTGGTGGCTAACCGGTGGCTAACCGGTGGCTAGACTTGAAGAGCAAGTAGATTGGCCAACTCCTTGACCTATGTATATCACAAGTGATCATACCATTCTATGCATAGTTGCGTAGCCTCATCCAACATACGTCGTCTATCATTCACGAAGTTGAAGAGGAGCGGCTCCAAGTTAGCCACAATGTTAAAGCTGACAAAGACGTGACACAGTTTAACAAAGCGATTGATATGAAATGAAGCATTCTAGTAGCCAAGTAACTTTGTCCGTGCACTTTCAACACCATAATAACCTCTGACCATGACTTCGTCGTTCCAAGACAAAAGGTGCAAGTTGCCATCCACTTGAATTGCGATACGTGGCCTTTGCTCACAACATGAGAATTTGGGATTCATTTCAGTGTACCAACATCGCAGTTCAACCATTTTGGTTGCGGATAATGGAGAGTTTGAATGCTCCTTTTATGGGAGAGAAGAGTAGTCGTGGACTTGCGGTATGAATGATCATCATCGTCAAATGATGCACCTCAAAATGGGAGCCAAAGCAAGTGAAAACTGTTGCAGTTCAATGGCCCTTGCGAGCAGCAACTGGTGGTGAAGATTGATGCGAAATAAAAGGCGGTGTCCTTTTGTGTGTGAAAGGAAGTACGATTTTGTCGCACAATCTCCTTTTTGGGTGCAGTACTTACGTTGACCTAAAGGGGCGGGATCCTTATCAAAGTGCTGGTTGAATAGCCCTCGAAAGAATAGGAAGAAGTGTCCTGCGTTGATGCATTCAAGGTCTGTTGAGAAGTTTTTATTATTAAAAAGAATAAAATAAATAGTATATCGGAACACACAAGAGGTGTTAGTTTTTCCGGTCAAGTAGAGATAAGATTTCGCAGTCGGGAATCGAACCGTCGACCGCTCCGTTTGATTTTGGGCCTTTCCATTATCATCCGGTAGTTTAGGGTCCATTTGGTTCAGAAGTCGACATTTGTAGATCATGAGTCAATTTTATGTGTGCCTTAGGGCATGTTTACACGAAAGCCATAAGGGCCATGGTGGCTCTTGAAAAGCATTGAGTTCTTATTGGTTGAGAGTGTCATGGGGCCTCTGCTTTAGGTTTACATGAGAGTGGTTTTGGACCACATCCCATAACATCTTTAGTGGAAGAAAATCTACATAGAATCCCACATGGCAAGTACGGATAATGTTGGCATGGATTGTAAGGAATTTTTTTGGGATGGCGCTTGAAGGTAGGCCTAACGGAATTTGTTGGCAGGATTTGGGTTTACACTAAGGGCTTGTGCCCTCCAAAAGACTTTGGACTGTAGTCCATGGACTTCTCTATGGTCTCATCTAAAAAGTGGGGCACCATGGTCATAAGAGCCGTGGGCCTAATGTGTGTGGTGTAAACATGCCCTTAGCCAAGAGTTTGCCATTTCAATGTTGCAATGAGGATGTTGGGTCAATATTCACAATACCTATCGAGGGGGAGGTCGAACCAGGCGAGCACTGATTACTATCATAGAGACCAATCTTTCTATTTAAGCCATGCCAAATTCTAAATTGGAGTCAAAGACTTTGAATTAGTCTAGTAACCTTAAATTGGGATGAATCAACAGCTCGTCACCAACCAATCTATAGGCGGTCAATGTTTTATAATTATCCCCTTGGTAGGTGTTAGGAAATGAAACTAAGGGAAAACATTGATTATTATGGTTGAACTCTATAATAGTTATTTTTAGTCAACCCAACTCCTAAATCAAGGCCAGAGGACCCGAATTAGTCCACATTGCTTATGGTATTTAGTGTCATGCACACTATTGGCAAACAATCTAAACTAGATGCCCATAGATCTCAAAGTGTCACGTCTGGTAAATGTCAACATATTATCGTTCATCAAAATCAGTAATCCTTTCAATTGAAGAATGCCTTACATTATGACATTTAGTGTAGCACATTGGGATACTTGACATGATAGTTTGTGTTTTTGTATGTAAGGGGAAGATATTGTTGAGCATCATATTGGCAACTGTCATGTGTTTACATTTAAGTATGCAAGAGGAAAGTATTCTTGAGCATACTATTACTGAGTGTCATTTGTGTACTCTTTAGTCAACTTGTAGACCGTTGCATAACACAGGCATACATCTCTCAACAATATTGAACATACTCCTATCAAGATATTAGTAAGCGCACTTGAATGCCCAGTGTCATGAGGTGACACTGATGACGAAGTTGTTGATCATTGTATAACCTAGCATACACCTCAAGATAGGGTAAATGACACTAATATGCATGTAACACTAAATATCATAAATGGTGTTGGTGACTTAAATTGGGTTGATAAATAACCAACCGACCAACCTATAGGGGGTTGGTTCTTACTATTACTCCCTCGGTAGGTGTTAGGAAGCCACACCAGAAAATGTCCATCTTTGTATCAGAATGGCAATTATCGACACTTTTAGTTGAATCAACCACCGGCGGTGATAGTTTGCTGAACTAATTTTCAATTGCATTGGTGAACAAACTCATGCAAAGTCCAGAAGGCCCACAAGCAGATTCGTTCCTTACAAATTTCAGAAGGCCCCAATCACTGCCCAGGAAGTTCTTGGGCATAGTCGGTCAAGATCCTAGTGATTCTAAATCCAACCGGTTACATGTTGACCAGTGATTGGGGAGATTTTTGGGCATAACCGGTTGAGATCCTAGTGTTTGCAAGTCCAACCGGTTCTATGATCGGGGAGAACCGGCAGTTAGTTACAGATGAACCGGTTGAGTTTGAGAAATAACTGGTTGAAGTTCACGAATGCAGGAAAATTACCGATCATTTTAGTGGAATTTATAGAATATACCCCACTTTAATAAAGGAGAACTGGAGGATATCCACAGGAACTGGTTGGACTTGCAAACACTAGGATCTCAACTGATTATGCCCAAAAATCTCCCCAATCACTGAACCGGTTACATGTTGACATCCTTCGGTTTTCCTTTATTAAAGTGGGGTATATTCTATAAATTCCTTTAAAATGATCGGTAATCTTCCTGCAGTCTTGAACTTCAACCGGTTATTTCTCAAACTCAACCAGTTCATCTGTAACTAACTGCCAGTTCTCCCCGATCATAGATGTTGACATCTTCTGGTTTTGCTTTATTCATTTGAGGTATATTCTATAGATTCCTCTAAAATGACTGGTAATTCTCCTGAAGTCTTGAACTTCAACCGGTTATTTCTCAAACTCAACCAGTTCATCTGTAACTAACCGCCGGTTCTCCCCGAGCCCTGGCCCCAATAAAGTTTCAGGTGACAATCCTCATGCGTAAATTTTGGGTCGTAAGTACTTACAGAATCTGCAGCAAATGTGGAACCCTCCATAATGGTAGATGGTGCGAAAACCGCCTCTTTAGGTGCTAAGTGTATCTGCTAATGTTAAAATTTGAAAAGTTTCTATTGGTTCTTGTTAGCAATTGACGAGGGATCCCAATGCAACAATATATGCTTTATTTGGATCTTGTATGCGAAAGTTTCAAGGTTTCAAAGTTTTATTGGTAGATGATCCTAAATCAACACGAAAATATGATGTTGAGGTGGCGAACATTCAACTTCCATGGTTGTCACAAACTTTTTATTGTAAAAAACTAGGGTTCTTCAATATAACGTAATTGACACGTGTAATCAAATCTACTATTTTATTTTAATTTTCATGGTGTCATATGTGATCAAGTGTTTGACACATCATATGGTCTATTTGATAGTTCATAGATCTATAATATGCATCAAAGGGGCTGTGTTAACAAAACTACTTTTTTTAATGTTAATGTAATGACATCCATACAAGTGAAGCAAAAATATGCAAGACATATACAAAGGTATGTATCGTAGACATGCTACTGACCGTGCAGCACCACTTACCGTGCATGTCACGGTACTCCACCATGCCACTTACCGTGTACTTTTAATCTCGGCCGTCAAATTATATCACATGCAATCTCAACCGTCCGATGTTTCTCAAACTCAATCATGACCGCGCCAATGACCCAAAACGTCACTGTCAACTCACACTCATCATGGAGTCTCCTTCACTCAAATCACATAGCAAGGTGTAGATGTAGCAATTTGATGAAGATGTAGCAATGTTCTTCAACGTCGCAACTGCTTTCAAGCCTCTTCTCAAGGTAGGTTGAAAGCAGTAAAAGAAGAAGAGGAAAAAATTTATGAGAAAGAGGACAAGAAGAAGAAAAGAGCAGACCTTGCCAGGGCCAAAAAAGAAGCAAAACTTCAACAACAACTTGAGAAGAAAATGGCTACACAAGTCAAAAGGACAATATCAAAACCTCATCAATTTCCTATGCCTACAAAGAAGAGGGCAACATTTGTAGCTCCTTTAGTGAAACCTAACATGCACGGTTAGTGAATGGCACATTGATCACACATTGATGCATATAGGTGTGAACTTGATTGTAGAAAGGTCACAACTTTTCAAATACAATTCTCATTTCATTTTACCGCAATACTCTCATCTCATTTGCTAATTACAATTTCAAAAATAAAAATAAAAAAGGTTTAACCCACCTTGTGGAAAACCATTTGAAACCCAAATATGCACGGTCAGTAGCATGTCTACGATATACCTGAACCCAACAAATACTTTTGGGTGGCAAACCAGTGGCAACTAAGTCTAATATGCCACATAGTACTTGGGGTGCATTCTTCATGCGTTCTTCATGCATTCTTCATACGAACTAAAATGAGTGTAAAAAAGGATATAATTTGAGACATTAACTCAAAATGCCCAAGAAGTCAAAACCCGGGGAAGTCACTCCATGCACATTAGGCCACTACGTGCAATAAAAGTTTGCTACCCCTATATTATATGTCATAAATAATTTTTAAAATGATGATATTTTTACTAGAGATACAAAACCATTGATAATATCTTTTTTATATTTTTTCAAAAATTTTAGTCATCTTCATTTTTGTAGTAATTGTTTTAGTTCAATTATGCGTCATTCTAGTTAGAAACGGTATGTTTTATACAAAAAAGAGATCATCAAATTTGGTTACCATTTTTTTACTATGTAATAGATACCATATATATCTACTAGAGAAAAAAAATTGATAAAATTTGACCCATTTTGGTGATGCCTTTAGAAAAAGTAGATTCACTTTTATCGCACATGGCGTCAACTTGACCAATGGAGTGACTTCCCCGGGAGTCAAAAACCGGTTGCGAGAGTTTTTCAAAGATATATTTCCCAAGGCAAACGTTTTTCTTTCCTTATTTCCTTTCTTGCCCCTTGTCATAATAAAGTTATGCACCTTCTAGAGCAAATTGATCAAAATTCTATATTAATGAATCTAAGATATGGACCTTGAAGTGGGTTGGGACCCTTAATTTTCTTTGTTACAAAATTAATTATTTTGGGAAAGTAATAATGTCAGTGACATGAATATTTTTGGGTGAATATTTTCCCACCAAATTATGAACCTCATAATTTTAGCCAATCGTATCAAAAATCAATTGGTTTATATACATCATGGAGTTTTATTATTTTGTGAAGGAAAATGCTTGTAAAATGATTTGGTGGAGACCAAGGGTAAAGACCCATAATTCAACAGCATGGATATGATTTAAAAGTAACTCTCCAAAACTTTCTCTTGTATGCCAACACAAAATAAGGTTCATAATTCATAGCTTATAGTATATCTTTTATTCAAGCTAAAACCCCTGGGCCTTTAGGGGTTAAGGGTACATAATATACTTAAGGAGGAGATATTGTTTAACTCTAATATGTAAAAGGTTCAAAATGCTAATGAGATTTGTTAACAAAAAAGAGAGGTAGATGTACAAACTAGGGTCTTAAAGTTTAGAGAAAAATTTGACAATAAATGTGCGTAGCTCATGAATAAACCAGGAAATCTAGATGCTATCATTACCCTAGCTTCAATGCCATATGGTATATGGTCTATTTATCATGTTGCATTCCATGAATGAGATTTTTAAAATAACATTCTCATTGGAAAGTGAAAGTGGAATGTATATATGATAAAAACCTACTTATTCATGATTTTTTAAAAATAGTTGAGGCATTTATCACATTATATTGATATCCTTCATATGAAAACATGAGTCTATTATCTAGCATCCCATTAATACGTTGTTTTTTCTATGTTTTCCTCGTTTATAGGGGGGGTTTCATAGTCACCCATAGATGTCATTAAGAGTTCCAATGAAGAGTGAACCCCTTGTACCCCTTAGCAGTCACTTAAGGCTGACATGTGATCAAGTTTAGGCTTACGTGTAGGCAAGTTTTGACAATTCAAGGTGGCGAAGATGCAATGAAGTGACGGTAGGTTGAGCACTACCACTTAGAGCAACTACCTTGGATGTGTATTTGTTCTTGCTTGTGCATTCTCATCTCTAGTCCTAATGACTTCCAGTTTTGAGGCATGGAAGCAGCAATTGAGGAAATAGAGGTGGAGACCCTAGAGGTCCGTGAACCGGAGGAGTGATTCCAAGCAAGACACTATCATGTTGACTTGGATGGGAGACTTATGAACAAAGAATCATTTGAAAGGGGGGAGGAGATGAACACAACACACGTCTTATCAAGTGACATTGGAGAAGATGTGATCCCAAGCACGCAATCAAAGAATATCAAGTCATCCCCGATGATTCAAAACGCCTCCATCACCGGCCCTAGGGGAGTCAAGTATCTCTAGATGTTTATACCCTCCCAACACTTCCAAACAAGTTCAAGGAGGAAGAAATCTAGCATGGAACCCATCATTCATTATAACAAGCCAAACTTGATGACATCCAAGGAGTGCACTTCAAAGTTGGAGGATAAGGGGCCAACAAAGTGGGGTGGAGTCACGCAAAAGGAAGCAAGAGCAAACTAAAGCAACAAGTGCCAAACGAGAAGCCAAGAAGATTGAACAACAAGCGGCATAGACAACGTGCTTAGCCTCCAAGGAGTCAAAGGATGCATTTGATGTCATGTGGTCGGTCAAGAGGTGTTTAGAGATTGGGGATGCTCTACACAAAGTGATGCAATCTATAGGGTCCAGGAACTATGTGTATTATTTTTGTGGTGCAACATTTCTCCCATGTTGTAAAGGCATGGGGTTGGCCAGGTGCAATAGAGAGCAAAGTGCCTCAGGTTTGTTCCAGCACATGCGGTTTTTGTTGGAGTTGTTATGGGTTTACAAAGTGGGTCTCCATCAACCCATTGATCGAAGAGTGTGCTCCAGATTTATTTTGTTAATTTCTTTTTGCATGATATTTGTACGGAATCAACTTCAAGGAGGGATCGTGCATGACTCAAAGGCCTTCTAAACCTCAAAAATGACTTCAATCATGGAAAAACATTTCTTGTCTAAAGTGAGGTTTTTATATTTTTATATTTTATACATATACTTTATACATGGTTGCAAAAGAAGAACCCTCTCACTTGAGCGTACGTGCTATTGTATATAATAGTACACTCTAAACTCCGTAGTATCACACCAGTGGCAACCAAAGTGCACGTGATATTATGGAGTTTTGTAGTGTTAACATGGATGCGTGATACTAGTGAATTAGTGTAGCATGTGACACTCTCGAATAACACAAAGTGCAACATATTAAATGGTGTGGTGTGGTCCACTCCGCTTCACCTTCCCGGGCGATGTGGCGGATGCATGCACCAACATTCAACAAGTGGCATAAGAAGACGAAGAAGAATGTGAATAAGAAGGTGACATTCCATATATTGACACATTGCGCAATGCAAGGGTGTGGGTTGACTTCTTTGGTGGTTTGCATTAATGACAAATTTCATGATATAAGGGAGAGAAAGGTGACACTAAGGAGTGAGATTTGAACTATGCACATCTGTTCCCTAGGGTTTGGGGATATTAGAGAGTGAGTGACATTATGGAGGTTGATATTACGGAGTTTAGGGTGTATGTGCATCCCCCAACATAGGTGCCAGGTCTGCATTCAAACCCAATAGGCCTTTCTAGAAAGAGGTTTAATTGTTCACCTTTTGCAACAAAATCGACCTTTTACATCTAACCTGTTTTGGGTAAATAACCTCAAATTATCTTATTTTCAAACAAACTACCTAAATACAATATTTAGTGTCATTACGGTATTTAGTGTGACTATGGTAACTTTTCAGATGACACTTGTTATGAATAAGTGAACAAATATTGTCATGAATGATGGAAAGGGTTCATCCATCAGCCAAAACCCTACCTTCTCTCGCCAGCAACTTGTGATGAAATATTGTCATGGATGATTGAAATTTGGATGAGAAATCACTTGGTAAGTGACAGTAATTGCAACACTGTAAATCTATAATCCCCCAGAAAATCTACAAGGAATGACAAACAATGTTGGGTTGACATTTAGTGTTGGTGACACTATACCGCGGTTTACAATTAGTATTGAGCAAGACAATTAGAATTGGTGACACTAAATATCATGTTTAGTGTAGACCACCAAACATAATAGAATAATACTATGAGGACATTGGTTAGGGAAAAGCTCAAGCCCACATATTGATGAACTATTGTTGGCCACTTCCCTTGACCATAGTTGGTAGACACTCGACAAACCAAACAAAAAACCACGTGAACGTAGCCTACATTCGACATTATACACCTTAACCTCCGTAATGTCACCTTCTATAATGACACTCCCTCTCTTTTTATCCCAAAACCCTAGGCAATGGATGTGCTCAATTTAAATCTCCCCTCCGTGTTGTCACATTTCCCTCCCATGTATCACGGGTTTCGACATTCAAAGAATTCACCAAAGTTCCAACCACACACTCGCACGCAATATGTTGTCATTGTTGCAATGTGGACTTTGTGCTATTCCATAATGTCACATGCTGCACTAATTATCTAGTATCATGCATTCATGTGAACACTACAAACCTCCTTAATATCACGTGCACTTGGGTTGCCACATGCATGATATTAGGCATATGATTCCAGTGTGTTTAGCATGAGCCAACACCCTCCACACAAATTTTCCAACCACTTTATGTGAGTTTCTCATGCTTGGCATACTTGTCGTTGCCCATGGGGTGCAAGCATAGTCAAGTGGACAGCTCCTAAGCCTTGCAGACCTCGGACAGCTAACTAAGTGGGCAGCTATTTAGCTAGCTAAAAGCTCCAACTAGCTAAAGCTACGCAAGAATTCGGTGCCTCAAAAGAATAGCTAGCTAAAACTAAGTGCCATAATCCGGGCGAGGAAAGTTAGCTAGCTAATAGCTAGCTGGAATCTGAATGTAATCTCGGTGGAATGAATGATGTCATTGCACCCAAACGGTCATCTCTCAGACCCAGACTCGTTGCAACAACAATGTTTTTGAAACTAAACATGAGCCTAATTTCTAATAATCCAGTAGATGTCACGGAATCTCCGATTTGGAACACCTTGATTCCATCTCATCTTGAATTGCCAGATGACATTGATGATTCCAATGATAATGAAAATGAAGAAGATGATAATGACGATGATGACAAAGATGATGATCTATCACCAATGCCAGTTGAAAGTGAGGAAGCCGACTATACGTGTTGATTTTAAGCCTTTCAATTTCCATGTGCAACAACATGAAAATACAGAGCCAACCGAGAGCAATGCAATTAAATATATATTGTTTGGTTTCGTTTGAATGGATTTCTCTCTGGTTTAGAATGAATATGCATGTCACACAAATTTTTACCTAGTCAAAACTGAGTGAAAATGAGAGTTCCGGAAAAGTTAGCTAGCTAAAGCTAAGTAAGAATCTTAGGTTCGGTAAACCTAGCTAGCTAAACCTAAGTGACAAATAGGGGCCCGGAAAATTTAGCTAGGTGATGCTAGTTGGCCAGCTATCCAAGGTATGAAGTGCAAGTGATTCAAAAAAAATTCTAACTTTGAATTCTATGAAGAAAACGAATCATAAAGTATTTAAAAACACATTAATCTAAAAAGCCAAGCAATTTATGTTGACAAATCCATGATTAACTATGAGAAATTCAACCTGCCAAAGAAAGGTTTGCCATACACCAATAAATGAGTTCCATTTTGACCATGTTGACTAGGAAATTCATTCACATTCTGGAGGTTAAGATGAAGACCGAAGGCAATTCCCAACAACTTGGACAAGTTGCCTTGTGTCGCCCACTTCCATTGGTCGTCAACAAGCCACGTAGGCATGTTTCCACAACAACACTACACTAAATATGATATTTAGTGTTTTATTATATTTAATGTTGTTACCACCCTACCCTGCTCAACACTAATTTTCAATTCCTTGATAATTAATGTTAGAAGATATGCTAGAAGATGTGCTGGAATTCTCCTTTTATCATTGTTATTTTAAATTTTTTTTCATATCCTTACTAACACTAAATTCAAACATGTAACTTCCACATATTATCATAGTTGATATTTGGTGTTTGAGTTTACATTTAATGTTACTTACTTTCATAGGGTTATTGACATGTAGTGTATGCGTTCGTATTTAGTGTATCAAACACTAAATATCATATTTTATGAAGTATGCAACACTTCTTGTCCAGTTCATTTCCAAGCCGGAGGTGATGCCAAACGTTTGCAAAATCTCAACCACATTATCCACACAGGGTTTCTATGTTCTTACAATGAAGGATGTATCATCTGCATATTGGCTAACAATCTATTACATTGTGCTAGAGGGGAGGTTGATTCGTTTGAGTGAGTTTTTATTTTTATTTTTTTATAAATTTTTTTTGGGCACAAATTGAAAGACCAATTGCAAGAAGGAATAAAAATACAACCACCCTGGGAGAACCAGCGCAACCCGAGGGGAAATTGAGAAATAATGCCCATCTAAGGTCTAACCTTCCAAGTAATCACTAAATGACTACGGGTCACAATAAGATGATTCCTTTGAGTGACTTGTTGTTCAAGCTTCTTTATAATCATGATCAGAATTGAATGAGATTGAGAACTAAAGACAACGCGTGCATTGTTACTCAACACATAATACATTTCAGGAGATTTTTGCAGTGGACATAAGCTTTGCGGGATGTTCTTTGGTTGCTTTTGTGAATCGGACACCTATGTTTGATGGGTGTGTAGTTAGGTGAGGATCAAAGAACGACTATGGAAAGACACATGTTCAAAAGAGATTGAACTACATCTTCAAATTCTATTGACTATTTTACACTCAATAGTGGACATAATTGGGAGGACATGTGTATTCAATTAAGAAATCAACAAAACATGCACTTTCACTAACCATAACTAAATCTAGACATGTCCAATTTTTGTTGATGCTTCATCTTCGATTTGTTAATGCAACAAAATATTTCATTTGTGTAAATGGGGGTGTAAATCCAATCGATAGACATTGGAAGAAGTTGAGGAAAAACAAAGATTAACACCAACAATCTTATACACTTGACATTGATCAATTATTACATTGATGTGTGTGATTAGATTTCACGGATAAGTTGCCTCTTTACTCATGCAATGTGTCTTGGGTCAAACCCATCATACATAAACACTCCTAACTTTGTTATTCATCCATATAGCAACCATAGCCACAAAATAATTATTATGCCTTGTTATTGTGGTAGTAGCTATTTAACATAGTTTGAAATGGCGGGGCAACCTAATTGCACATAGTATCAGTGTCGCTTATCTATTTTTGTTACTTATTACGTTTCCAACCCTACTGTAGGATATAAGGGGATATAATCCTGAGTGTTGGATGAGTATTTGGAAACAAGAGATCTCTTGAATGGAGTAATTTCTTACTTCAAACTTATAAATGTACGACTTATATAGACAATTTCTACAAGTTCTCATTTGAATTGTATTTCTTATACCTACATATTTGAATTTTTATTCGGTATAGAATCAAGGAGGAATTACAAGTACACCCTAAACTCCGTAATATCAACCCCATAATGTCATACACTCTCTAATATAATGAAATCCTAGGGAATGGATGTTCGTAGTTCAAATCTCACTCCTTATTGTCACATTTCTCCTTTATATTACGAATTTTGTCATTAATGCAAACCGCCAAAGAAGTCAATCCACACCCTCGCATTGCGCCATGTGTCAACATGTGGAGTGACACCTTCTTATTCTTGTTCTTGTTCTTCTTCTTATGCCACTTGTTGAATGTTGGTGCATGCGTCTGCCACATCGCCCGAGAAGGCCAAGTGTAGTGGACCACACTAGCGTAGGTGATGGGAGAACGAATTCAAATTGCCCTCACATCTCCTTTGTGTTATTCCATAATGTCACATGCTACACTAATTCTATAGTATCACGCATCCAAGTTAACACTACAAAACTCCGTAATATCACGTGCACTTTGGTTGCCACATGTGTGATACTATAGAGTTTAGAGTGTACAATCACATGCCACACTGATGAGAAGTATACTTATTTTGTATTTGCATCAAGAACACCATCCAAGTTTTTTGTTTGAACCTGAAATGTCAATCACATGAAAGTACTCAACCGATGTAAACATGTACTTGACATAACATTACTCAGCTGATGAGTTGTGTTTAACTGTCCATAACAACTCATCAGTTGAGTAATGTTATGGATGAAGTGGTTATGAACAAGGGTGAAGCGTTTCTCATTCACACTAACCAAAAGACTCTTTAAACACTCTCTAACAACTACGTCGTTGATTATCCCAATTAGTGTGTGTGATACTAATTCTCAAAACACACAATATCTTGCCAAACTTCAAAAATTAGTGGGGGTTGGAAATTTTACTGGGTGATACTAAATTCATGAACACATGCTCAATTACCATACATTCCAAGAAAATTAGTGTGTGCTCTAAGGTGTTTGTACAATGATAGATATATTATATACAAACACATAGTTGTCAGCATGACATTACTCAACCTTATGGTTGAATAGTTTTCTATATTTAGCATATGACAACAACCTCCACCGTCTTATCTTTATGGGGAAGTAACTAGATAATAGGAAGAAACCGACACCGGTAAGATTAGTATGAATATTGTGAATAGTGTTGGTATTGTCAATGAATGGTGTTGCTATGAATAATATTTTAGTGAATCGTGTTGGGATGAACAGTGATTCCTAGATCTTTTGATGGCACTAACTTCATAGCGTAAAGAAAATTGGTATCACCTTCACTAATTTCCCTCACACACTATTAGCCCTCCCTCATTAAGGGTTCAGCCACACCACCTAGTTAAGAGAATTAGCTAACTTATGAGTTAGTGACGATTAGCTAAGCAAAGTTCTAGCTAATTAAAACCATGGCCACACCACCTAGTTCGGAGAATTAACTAACAATATGCTAGCGAACCGATTGCATGCCCACACATCCTAGTTATCACTAACCAAAGTTTGACCAATTTAGGAGAGGAGTTAGGTTGGTCGACTGAAGTTTTGCTCAAGTTTCTCAAGTTTTGAACATGACACTGATTATGATACATCATAATTTTTTGGCCCAAACCATTTGTGTTTCATAATAATAATATAAAACATTGTTTATCTAAACTTGAACATTGAAATGATATTTAATTCATATGTTGTCACTCAACATTACTCTATTGGTTTTAAATTCATCCTAAGTTAGGACAATGTAAGAAACAATGTGGTCCACCTCATAGCGGAACAGAGTAGAGATGGGGGAAATGAAAGGCTTGCATTCAAGAAAGAAAAAAAATTGGGCTCTCATTTGTAAAAAAATTAGCTAGCATCAAGGGTATGGCTGAGTTAAGATTTTTTTCACAAAAGCAAGGTCCCAAAACTTATTTAACTTGTGGTTTGATCATTTTATTTCAATCTTACATTTAACTAGTTGGTGTGGCCGCGAGATTGATTAGCTCTCATATAGGTTAGCTACCTCACATGCTAGCTAATTCTCTTAACCATGCAATGCGGGCACAATATAACCAATTTCAGTGGCCACTTACCCTAAACCAGAGCCTTAACCGGGATGTGCAACTGGACCACAATTGGGATACTCAATGTAGAGAAGGTGGTATGGGATTTGCTACTACAGGTTGGAGAGAAAGAACTCTCCAATTAACCACTCCAATTAACACGGCACATCAATTTTTAATGCCATGCTAAATCACCTATATAGTGCATCGCATCTTCGGAAGCTTGAACCCAAAATTTCTCAACTCAAAGAGGCATCTCCGCAGTTAGAATATAACGGATCGTACATGGGCATCTTATAACAATTTCTTTAATCCCGTATGAATCGGCTGATAAGAAGTAAAATCCGGAGACGCCTCGACGTGACTTATTCCAAATGAAGTTTGTCGGCCATGAGAAAGTCACTTGGGGCTGACAAAGGCCACGTATTCCGCTTCGGTTTCCACTTGGCCACCCACGTCTTGGGTAGTGGAGAGAGAGAGAGAGAGAATGAAAGTACACGAGCGTACCTATCATTCATCCAACATAAAAAGCCCTCAAATAGTATGCAACCTAGATGCTTCTTCTTTTTTTTAGTTCATTTGACATCGGAATTAGTTTTAAAGACACCGTATTAGTCTAAACGAGGTCATTTGAGATGAATCGACAACAAACGTCGAAGAGGTCAAGTTTTTATGTTGGATGGCTGAGAGGTACATACGTACATGTATATTCTCTGCCCTTAAAGGAACTGGGGTGTGTTTATACGGGTTGCGTCGCGATTTGTACAAAAATCCCCAACAATCTTGGAATAATATGTTTTATTTGGTCATTGGTATTGAAGCCGTATGTTTAGCCAAAATGTGTTAAAATGAAGAATTGGAACTAAAGTCATATGTGACAACGGTGATTAAATACATGTGGTATGTATTTTGAATCTAGGTAATTTGTTTGAGTTCAATTTTTGCTATGATTTTCATTTGCATTAATATGCGTTCCGATTGAAATCATGCATGTGGTAAGTGGGAATTGTGGACAACTTTGGATAGTATCTATTGTGACATTTTAAGCTAAAATCATGAACAAGTATAGTCCTACCTCTTTAATACAACGCTTGATAATCCGACAACCTCGATATAATGACAATTTTTTTTGTAAACTGGACTTTCTAATTAGAATCTACCTCTATAATGCAATTGTGGCATTGTTGAAAGGACACTGCTAGACTTGAAAATGTCATGTTATAGAGGTACTAAATGCATATATGACGGGGGTCTCGCACATGTATAAGTACATAGTTAAGATGCAATTTACGTAACTTTCACATATGAAATGTGGGTAACAGAAAATTTTAATTTAAAATGATGTTAAAACATGGGAACTAAGGGAACTAGGTTCTCTCTATCTCAATCCATAATCAAAAGAGTAATTAGCATATGTCTCTTTTGTAGCAATTTTCACCTAACCCTAAACCAAGGCACTCAATTTATTTTTGAGCGTTTTGTACTCAATGTTTATCATATTGCTTTGTTTTGCATATTTGTGGACAGCTATTGAAGTTGCACTTCTTTTGGTGGTAGTTTTTCTCAACTCTAAGTTGTATTGGTAGTTGTATTGGTATTGAAGGTCGGTCGAGTTTTAAAAGTTAATTCAAGACAATGATGTGTTTTTCCACATTGTGAGGTCTGTTTTGATCCAATCATTTTGATTTGTATATTCTTGATATTTTCTTCTCTTTGGTCGTAGTTTTGCTCAATTATGAGTTGTATTGGTAGAGTTATGACTGTTTTAAGGCTAGTTGAGTTTTAGAAGTTGATTTCAAGACAATGATGTACTTTTGCACATTATGATGTATGTTATGATCTAATCATTATGATTTGCATATTGTTGGAAAGCTATTGAAATTGCTCTTCTTTTGAGTGGTAGTGTTGCTCAATTTTGAGTTATTTTGGTGGACTTCTGGCCATTTGAAGGTTCGTTCCGTTTTAGAAGTTGATTTCAAGACAACAATCTACTTTTGCACATTGTGAGACCAATTACAATCTTATCGTTTTGATTGGCAAATTGTTGGAAAGCTATTAAAGTAACACATCATTTGGTGGTTATTTTGCTCAAATTTGAGTTGGTTTGATAGAGGGATGACAATAACATGTGATGTACGAACTGTGCTTCGGTGATTTTATTGTGAAGTGGCAACATTAGCGGACTATTGATTCCTTCTAAAAGTGCACATACATTGCATGAGAAAAATTTGCATACTTGTAAAGACATTTGAAAGAATATTTATTTTATATATGTGCCAAATATGTAATGTGTGTTTTAATGAAATACCTCGTTGTCACATCCAATTTGTCATATTATTGAATTTGTGACACCTTGATAATACGACAATTTTCTCGTTTCCCAAATGTGTCATATCAAAGAGGTAGGAATGTAGGCTTAAATTCTTTTGTACGACACCTTGAGGTCCAAAATGGGCCCCTTGGACAATAAAGGGTTAGGAGCATGAAAATCACCATGGTCCCACCTTACACAAAATTTTGCTCTAGTTTTTGTCCACCTTCAAAGCTTGAGATCATAAATGGCACCACTTCGGGCCATATAAGTATTTTGGTGGCACTACATGGTGAGAGTGATCAAAACAACATTTTGACGTGGCCCTATATAAAGGTGAAATAAAATAAAACAACATTGGTGGTATTGTACACTGACGTGAATAGGAGCCTGTTCTACCATATTGTGATCATGCTTATCAAGCCTCGAGATAAGCTTACTTCTATCCTTCCAAAGGGTGGGCTCCTTTTAGTTACATGTTTTTTAAGAGAGGGCATGTTGGTTCCTCTAAAGTGGGTTGACATGTGCTTGTTTGTTGTCTAATTTTTGGTTGTTCAAGATTAGGTATGTAAGATATTTGATGGATATGTAGTGGATTTGTTTCATGAGTTTGTTTATTTGTTTATTTTATTTTTTCTTTCAGATGGGGGTGTTTTGAGTTGTGTGAGTGCTTTAATGAAATGTTGATGTATGGCCCCTCTTACGTTGGCAGTGATGGTTAATAGGGGGTTGAATTTCCATCTCGTGGTTGTAAGTGTGTGGATTAATGGGTTGTTTTGTCTTGTTTTGCTTTGATGGCATTGTCGGGGAATCAGACATGGAAGTATGTGAATTCTATGAGTTACATGGTGGTGGATGGTGATTGAGTAAGAGGGGGTTGGCTATCGTTGGGGGCACCTAGCGTGCATAGTAAATCCGGTCTCAAGTAGGTTGGAAATGTGTAGGAAGTGATTGGACATGTGCATTAGAATAGCCAATCTGGGATCGTGGTTTGAAACTCTATGTGCATGTGTTTGTGAGGGTGTAGAATCTTGTGTGCTTGTTAGATTGAAGTGTGTGTGTTATTTGGTGCACTGCAATGTTAGGGTGTGCCATACACAAACCTTATATAGAGATGAAATGAATGAAGTTGGAGTCAAATTCCTATGTGATAAATTTCATTGTGATAGCCAAATTTTGTTAAAGAATCCTACTAAATTAGGATCACAACCACAAATTGTTGCCAAATGGTCTCCATTACATGTGTAATGGTTTCACACTGGCTACAAGAAGAAGCCATAAGCAACGCTACTCCTTGGCATGGCCATCAACTTTGAAGCTTGAAGTCTAGTTGCACAGTGCCTGAGCTCAAGCTCAATATTGCAAGTTTGGCGGCCCAAGGTAAACAATTTGGACCCTTGCATGTACCTAAAATTGTGGAGATTTTAGGGTTCCTCCTCATTTTTGGTTGATTTTCAAGTTCAATCCTAAATTTGAGCTAGTACTCACTGGGCTTGAAAAGTCTACAAGTTCAAATTTCAGCCCAAACTTGAAAAGCTATCCAAAACCAACCGAACCCAACCTCGAGACTATGCAGCTTTACCATCTCATGCACATGCAAGAAAGGGGTTGAAATTTGTTCACCTTTGCCCACCAAAGTTTCAAGCTTGAGTTTGTGTCTTGTTCATCTCAAATGAATTCGACTATACTAAACCAAACTCTTTGAAGCTAATTATAGTGTCAAATCAAGCTTTAAAAGGCAACCTCCATATTGCATACTCTTTCAAAGATGTTATGTTGGATGAATAAGTTGTGTCTAACTTGGTTACTTATCATAATCGGACACCTACATTTGCGTAGTACGTGCCATGCGGTTCAATGTGGCTCCAATAACGGAGAGCAAAAACACATGTGTTTAAAAGAGATCAGACTATAATCCTCCAAGCATAATAACCATTTGAAGTTCAATAGTCAAACATAATTGGTGGGGTGGGGGGGGGCTTATACGACCATTTAATGAGTACAAGAATCTTCACTTTGATGATGAATAAGATATTCATACGAGCTCCAAAAATGATAAGACAAGCGGATACGGCCACTATTTGGATTTGCTAACAATCTCGTACTAATCACGTGTTTCCATATCCTTAGAGAAGTTGGGGGGGGGGGGAAGGCTGGGGCGAAACAACTCGTACATTGGTTCCTTGGAGGCAAGGGTTTAGGCATCCAACAAAGAACGAGTGTATGGGTTGGTTCGCCCAAATCGGGGGAGTAACCATGGATGACAAATCTACCTTAAAAAAGGAGGTATGCTCGGGCGCGATATTTTCCTTTGGGCCCAAGTTGTGTGACGGAGGCAACCCAAAGAGAGAGTATTCTATTCCGATTCCGCACAAGGTCTCGGGGGGTGTGCACGGGAGGATGAGAATACCGTATAACGGTCGGCATTACAATAGCCATTGGCTTTTGTCTTCTTATCACGTCTAACATCAACTTAGCTTTGGTCGCTTGGGCCCACCCAATAAGTTAGCTTATCTGTGCGGCTTCTCGCTCAAGCCCGTCTCTACACTCAATGTGGACGGAGTTACCGGTATTAAGTAGTCCGATACTCTTTTGACGACCGAAAATTGTACAGCTAAAATTCATTATAGATTCCCGGTTGTGAAATCTCCTCTCTACTTGACGGAAAACTTGCCATGCGGTCAACTACCTCTTGTACTTTGGCGTTGGCCTGTTGGCCTTCTGTCTCAAAAAATATATAATAAAAAATAAATAAATCGTTGTAAATGTTAATGTGATCTTACTAGCAGCTAGTGTACACCGACTATCCTTCAACACAAAACCCACCTATAATGTAACTTATGTGTTTGTTGTGAACCCACGTGTTGCAGCCACATTGATCTTCCCAACACAATAGAAGAAAGAAGGAAAGAAAGAAAGAAAGTAGGTTTTGGGGGGGGGTGGATTTGTGGGGTTCTACACACAAGTGGTGGGTGTTTGCTTATAGGATGTTAAATAGGATGTCATTTTGTAGGCTCTATTTAAGTGGTAGTTTACTCAGTTCAGCGAGTATCTATCAACTATAGTATATGGTCGTGGGGTGCAAGCATGGTCAATTGTAGCAAAAAAAAGTGCATTGGTATACTAAAACCATATATTGTTTGGTCAGACGGCCGAAAGCAGTAGCAGAGTGTTGTTTAAATTGGATTTGTTTTCACGGCGACCTCTATCGTTGTGTTAAATACTCAACTATAGAATATCTAGATGAGATTTTCAAATTTTATCATTAAAAATGATGCTCAAAAGAAATGGTTGAACCTAGTTTTGGACGTACATTCATAACCTGAAATTTTTTGAAGTTGGATTTTTTCATATTCCTTGAATTTATGATAGATTTGAGGGCATCATTACCCAAAGTTTGTAGAAATTTTTTTTAATGTAATCTTATCATATTTAAAACAAAAATGTAGACAATTACTTGTTCAATATCACCTACTTGTACGCCACTTGCATTGTTTTCTAAAATATGTAGACTTTTCTTTAAAAAAAAAATTAATGTCGTCACTCTAGTGTTTCATCGCAATATGGGTTGGATCAAGGAAGGCCATGACCAAGATTAAATCTCTCCTAAGGAATTATTTGTGGTTTGGAACTAAACATACTGCTAGGGCTCTACTGAATTGGGATGATTGCATTCTTCAGAAGGTGGGTGGGTGAGCCTCACCCCTCCAGAGAATGATGTGTCCTCGGTAATGAGCAATTGGGTAATTCAAGCACTTCTCCCAAGTCAATCTAATCTTCAAATCATGCCTAAGTTTCACATCTCCCAATTGCAACCTTCCTCTCGAGGGAAATGGGCTCCCTTTCCCTTTGGCTCTTCACTCCAACCTTTTTCACATAAAGGCGGTGGATCGAAGGTATGACATCACATTGCCAAAGCATGGAAAGCCATGTCTAACTCCATGTATTTTCTCCTTCCTAGTGCTCATGAAGATGTTATGCGACTCAATTTTGTAGTGTACAAACAAGTACCATGGTTTGGAATTCGGCATCACTATGGACAAGGCTATTGTGTTGTACAAAAAAGGCATGAGATAGTTCAAGATACATGGGACAAGACTCAACATGGTTTCTTGCATTGGGACGAAGCTCAAATCAAATTTTCACTCATAGAAGTTTTTCGTGGTTTCTGGCTAAGTTGTTTGCTCACTATGGACACCTCAAGACCAAAATTTTAGGAATGGAGAGGAATGTTCCTACAACACATGAATGGGTTGGTATGTATTGTCAGGGGACTAATACAATTTCTACTTGGGTGGTGAAAGATGGCTACCTAAAGGAACATGGATATGGGCTGGTGCACCTGAGCACTCAATTCATCAGCAACCTTTGGCGGTTTTACATTGGCTTTCAATATTTCACCTTAACTGAGATTCTCCCTGTCACCAAAAATCCTCCACCCTTCGATTTCGTCCTAGCCCGAGTGGAAAAGTTTATAATGACATGTAGAGACTTCTCTCTTTGTAACCCAATATATAATTCCAATCTACCCTTGGAATATACACAACTTGATTAACACCACACTATGTAGTTTTACATTATTTAATGTCGGGCAAAGTTATATCCTTAGCCTTTTCTAATGTCCACCCGGCCGTTTTGGCCACGCATGCCTTCAAAGATATTCCTCTTGTGAATCGAGTCCTTGCCGTCGACTCCATACTACTACATGAGTTCTCGCTTATTGATTCTGTGCTATCACATGTCATCGTGGTTGATTCCGTATTGGTACATGACACTTCGCTTGTGGATTCCATGAGCACATAGGCTTTAAATACAAGTATTAAAAAATACTTATATACCTATCTTTGCCCTTCCTTCTCTAAGTTCTTCTTGATGTAAATCTCTATCAATGTCTTCCTACTAAACTTCAGAATAGTATAACTCCCACCCAACTTATGTTCTTCAAGTGAAATTTGGTACACTTGTTAAGTACCTTATCAAAAATCTCCACACCAAATTTTGGCACAAACAGAGTTCATATGCAAAAGTTATGCATGAAATTCTAACTCTAACTACTTAGTATGAATGATGTGATAAAACATCCGGTCATTAAAACTCTAATAACTTCCAACTCCTACGTCTAATCAATCTAAAATTTTGACACAAGATAGATATATAAGTTCAGAAGGTAGTGTCAAATTTTGGTATCCATATCTATAACCCTCTAAGAGATACATATTTTCAAACCTTGCTGTTTTGTTCCTAGACACCCTCCCCTTCAACTTTTAATAACTCTTTCATCCTAATGACTGAAGCTCTCAAATTTTTACCACAACTTCCATACTTTATAATAAACAATCTCTCAAATTTTCATACCCATTGAACACTCTGATCATCCATAATTGACAAATCTCTCACTATAAAGTTCTGCTCAAGTTCATAACTAATGAAACACTACAAGTAATGCACCCAGTACAATCTAGTCACTCTAAATGCCACAAGTTTAAACAAGTTTGAACTCTCTCACTTCAATATGAATCTCAATGCAACAAGTTAAAGTTTACAATCAAACTCCAAATTCCTTAAACCCAATCTACTTCTAACAAGAGGTCAATCCCTCTTCAAGACTAAATAGCCTTGGCTCTTCTCCTAAAAACTAAGCACACACATGTGCTCCTATCTTGTTTCCCACACACCCACACTTATAACCCGTGGGGTGCTTAAGGAGCACGAAGGAAAGAGAGGATGAGTGAGGGAAGAATGAGGGATTATATAGTGAGTTGAGAGGGAGAGAGGGCATGAGGTAAGGATAGGGTGAGAGGATTAGAGCCTCCAATCACAACCCCTTAACCTTCTCCTTCTAAGTAGGGACTCATCCCATCCACAAGGCTCACGATAAGCCCTCGAACTCTCCTCCTACTTTGTAGGCTCTCATCTTATCTCCTAAGCCTTCCTCTCTCAATTGACCAACAAAGATCCTAATTCAAACATTTAACTAACTTTGGCTTTCTACCTACCACCCTTTACCAAGGTATGTCCTCATACTACTTAAATCCACTCCACACAAGCCTAATGCTTCAAACTTAGCTTTCTTCAAGCTTCACTCTTTTTATATTTTTGTGAATAATCATAAATCAACAAAACACCACTTGTAATGTTTTACAAGTGTTAACAACACATGTGAGCATCAATTTGGGCTCACACTGCCTTACCATAGAAATGCACCTCCTAGGGTGGAATTTCAAGGTTGGATGTCTAGAGTTAGAGTGGACACCCTGGTGCGGGGAGTTTCTAAAGTTCGGTATCATCTCCTTTTGGACACTTGGATGAGCTTTATTTTGACCCATAATGATGGTGGTGGCCGGAGGCGATCTCTTTTTTGTGCTTTTTCCGCTAAGTTGGGTAGGAAATGGCTCACTAAATGCAGTGACCTGCTCAAACCTATTGTTGGCAAATGGAAACATTTCCTCCCGGGTATGCCTAATCCTTGGGGGAAGGTGATCTAGCACAAACATTGGGCACAAATGGAAGTTGCCTTTCTATGGTCTATCCTCCATAAAGCAGTCACGGTCAATGAATGGAGATCCCAGATTTTGGATGAAGTGGATTAAAAAAATCCCTAGTTGTGGGCCCATGAGCGTGGAGTCTATGGAACACAAGTTCTACGATTGCACAACATGTATGGAGATATGTTGCTAACATCATGTGGCAACTTCATGTTAAGTGTACCAAAGCAGGGCCGTGGAAGTCATTCTTTGTGCTTCAATGTCTTTTTGATGATGATCTTCCGAACCCTCTCAAGAAATGCCATAGGATTTGGTTCTTTCTACCTAGTGGTTTAACTTGGATCATATGGAAACAAAGAAATGATTTGATCTTCAACACCCTTCCTTCACTAACCAGTTGAAGGAACTCAACCACTTGTTTGGGATGCCCTCCTAGACTATAGTAGGATTGAGTGGCACAAACCCTCCAGGCTCTTGAGAAAACAGGTGATGTTGCTTATGATGATGTTTTGAAAGGTTTTTGATAAGGTGTGTGTGTGTGTCACATGCCTTCTTTGCCACTAGGAGCACTTTAGTGGTCACTTGGAAGAGTAGGCCCATGATGGGTATTGTCACACGATATCCCGCAAGGTCCTTTTTGCAATCAAATCCCTTTCGAATTGTACCCATTTTTTCAAAAAAGAAAATCTAAAAATAATAAGAAGCTTGCCTATCAAGAGAAGAAAGGAGAGAGGAATCTCATAGGTGTCCAAATCCACTTTATCACAACATTCCCTAAACTCTGAGGCATGTGGTTGGTTTGCCATGTGTCATGTGAAGCGATTTGTAAAGTTTTGATTAGCTGAGTGCTAAAGTCAAGTCACTTATTCCGATCAGGATTCCATCGGGAATCTATAGGGTATTGGAATTTCGATTGAGTTGGAATTGATTTCAATCATTTCTTTACATGGGTGGTTAAAATAAGGTTCCATGTTCTCATGGCTTGGGCTTTTGTGCATAGCATGACATGTTGATTAGAGCATGAGTTAGTGAGAACGTCGAATTTTTCAAAACTAATTAGAAGTAAATATTTTCAAAGAGCAAGGGTCTGTAGGTCATAATCAAGACCCCTGGAAGGATCTAATAATATGAAAGCCACTCCAAGAGAGTTTAGAACTTAAAACCATTTTAGGCTTCGCTCCATGATCCAAATAGTTGTGGGTGCTACAACGAGGCATAAGGATTGCATGCAATATCCAAGGTTGGAAGAAGCTCACAATCCAGTGACAATGAAATTTTCTTTTTGATGATGATTGACAACAATGCACACCCTTCCTGCCAACTTGTACACCAACACTTCTTGGCTTTTAAGTCTCCAACTTTAGTTATGAATCACCAAGGAATCAATATGTCATGACACATGTCCCTAGTTTTGAGTGCTACAGCGAGGAGGAATTCATCTCAAAATGAACGGTTATGGCAGACTCTAGGCATTGGTAATGTGTTTGGGCCAATTTTTAGCTTCAAAATTCATAGTAATTCCAATTTAAGGAATAAAGTTACCAAGAAAATTGCCATCCTCCTAATTTCTATCTTCTTACACGGGAAAATTTTGCACCGCCTTCTACTTCTCTAGATCTGCCGTAGAATCTCTTAAGAGATTGGTTATGGGTGGCTCTACCTTAGACATGGAAGCAGAGAGCCTCTCTCTAATAATAAGAGCTATTGATGTGATGATGTAGAAGTCAACCTTGATATTTTGAAATTTAAGTGATAAGAACACATCAGTGATTCAAAGTGTACGAGAACAAGACAATTGTGTGTGTATGTTCAGTACTTTGACCATTCTGAGTACACAAATTATCCCAATTAGTGAGAGTGGGCTATGGGTTAGTTTTCATGTAGGCCACTTGTCCACCAGATTCTAGTGAAAATCTGGTGGAAAATTTACACTTCCACTAGAATTTGGTGGGTGAGGGGCCTACATGGAAACTAACCCTAATATTGCGTGTGGGGAATTAGTGAAGGTGACACTTAATTTCTTTAGGCCATGAAATTAGTGCCACCCAAAAATTTGGGAAGCGTTGTTCACCTTGGCACTATTCATCCTTGCACTATTCACTGACAAGCATGTGTTTGTAAATAAACTTTTTAATCACTTTACAAACACCTTAGAGCATGCACTAAGTTTCTTGAAAGTAATGATGAATGAGCATGTATTACGAAGTTAGTATCACTCAGTAACATTATCAGCCCTCATTAACTTGGAGACTGGGCAACATAGTGCATGTTTCGGGAGTTAGTACCACATGCACGAATCGGGATAATCAGTGTAGCTGTTTTGTTTCTACTCTGACATGAGAGTTCTTCGGCTAGCAAATACTCTGATAACCCCTTTTGGGTGCAAATTGCATTCTGAGCTCCTTCTAATACAATTATCAAATTTGCAATTGATTCATGTTTATATGCGAATTGTCAATTACTAGAAACATGTTATGGTTAAAGTTTTACCTTACTGACTGGCCAATTATTCTCATTAAGACCATAGCCACCACTTCAAACCTGACTATAAAGGCTGACAGTGCAAGCCTATAGTGATCACCACTTTAACATCAACTATGCAATCTGAATACGCATAACATTATTCAAATCCATGACAATGTTACATGGAACTGAAAGTATTCCATGGAATATTTCATCTTAGGCTCAATATGTAGGCAATAAACGATTCAACATTCCATGTTGGTAGAGTCAACTTTTACCCTTCTCTGCAATCGATCCTATTGTCCTTCTAACTCTCGTGTTGTAGACTCTAGCACTTATAGAGATGCCTTTCCATATGGTAAAATCTCTAATTTCCTTTCCGACCTTCTCTCGGCTATATGCCGAAACTCTTAATCTTGACTCTAGCCTCATTCATATAACTCCATTCTGGTAAGAATATAGCCAATCTCCATGTTGTTTCCTCTCGTAATCACTACAAAGACAAGAACTATACTCAACACTCACTACACTGTTTATGGTATTTAGTGTCACTTGCTATTTGGAATTATGCGAGCAATAACTTTTTACTTGTGAGTTTAAGTTTTACTAATGAAAGTTGAATGGGTTGTTTGGACATTATAGAACATAAATGACGCTGCTTGGTAAAATATTACATTCTTAATAAATAGTTATAGCATTGTGTAACTCCGAATAGTAAGTGACACTAAATACCATAATGGTGTAGTCATTCAGTGGGTCCCCAGGAATATAACAATCGGATGCTCAAAAAGCTAAGCAAGGAGACTCAACTTTTTGAGCATCTGATTGTTTTATTCTAGGGGTCCACTGAATGACTACACCGTTTATGGCATTTAGTGTCACGTGCGTAATAGTGTCACTTACCCTATTTTGAGGTGTATGCTAGGTGACACTAATGATCAACAACTTCACCATTAGTGGCACCTCATGACACTTGGCGTTCAAGTGCACTTACTAATATCTTGGCATGAGTATGTTCAATAGTGCTATGAGGTGTAGGCCTATGTTACACAATGGCCTTCAAGTTGACTACAGTGACCACAAATGACACTTGGCATTAGTTGCTCAAGAAAATCTTCCTCTTGCATACTCACATGTAAACACATGACGTTTGACATTAGTATGCTCCATGATATCTTCCCCTTGCACAAAAAAATGCAAAATTATCATATCAAGTATCCAAGTGCTATCCTAAATGTCATAACATAAATAAATTTTCACTTAAAAAGGTTACTTATGTTGGCAAATGATATCATATTGGCAATTAGCAAATATGACACTTTGAGACCTCTAAGCACCTAGTTTAATGTACGTGACACTAAATACCATAAACAATATAGTGAGTGTTGAGTAATGTTATGGCATATGAACTTGCACTACTAGCATATGAGTCGTACGCAATTGTCCCACATCGATGAAAGAACAATGTAAATCTACCATTGTGCTAGATTTGCAAATTTTCTAGTTACATAAGACAAGTTTCTAATGACGTAGGTCAATTGCCTGGGATTCATATGTTTGTAGTGTTGTCCAGTTATACTCTTATCAATTTACAACTAATCTTTGACACATTCTCAACCATGACTAGATCGCACATAGCCCTTATCTTTCAATGGCTATAGCTACAATTTTGTGCCTCCAATTAGTCTCTACGAGTCATAAACTATGACATGTTCTTTCACATCAATCAATTATCCATTCTTAATCTCTTTGTTACGGCTTGGCTCGCTCTTGGCCATATCTTCAACCACTTGATTGAGAATTGCCAACAAACACACATTCATCATAACTAATCCCATAACATTCCAACCAAGGCATTGTGCTCGCTTCCCATCAACTACACAATCTTATTTTGGCTCATATACAATTGCATATACATACTTTAGAGCGTCCCCACCAGACCATGCAAATTTATGCTAGAGTATATAATATTTTATACCTTTGGCGAGCCCTCCATCCAGTGTTCAAGATTGAAGTCTTCAATGCCCTTCAAACGCGATTTGGCCCTTCAAAATATACCTCTCTCAAAACAACCCTTCAAAACGCAACCCCAAATTGAAAATGAAGATGTCACTTGAAGTCCTCAATATAATATGCCCATCACAAGAACCACACAAGCGAAGGGCATTGTCACTACAAGAAGTAGAGTTAGATGGTTGATTCTTAATTCTTCACATTGTACTGGAAACATGTACCATATAATTCATGCACAAGTTTAATATGAGTTTTGTATTTCATTTCTATATTCTTGGATTGACATCTTGGATTTGAACCAGCCCTTCAACTGAAGGGTTGAAATTTGAGAGCCCTTCAAAATGAAACTCATATGAGGGCTTCAATCTTGAACATTGCCTCCATCTTGGGCGGGGCAGCTCATCTTGAGTCAAAGGCTCAAAGCCCACCAAAGCCTAGGCATACCCCCGCCATAATTAGGAAGCAATCAATAAGACAACGACACCTATTATCTGACACGGGATAAAGTAAGATTTCGGAGTATCTCTTATTAAAATTATCTCTTGGCGGGCCGGAGGAGGACCATTATATGAACCATTTATGGCGGGGGAAGGTCTTTATTATACCCAGGCCGGTTCTAAATTATGGGGGGCCGGCCATTGGTGGGCTTCACTTTATGCCGGTACCGCCACCTAAGAACCCGGGATGCTCTATTTATGGCGTTGGCGTGCCCCATGGCGAGTCTGGTGGGGACGCCCTTACAAGAACTCCATTTCCGGCACCACTCATAATTGACTCGTTGTTTTTAAAAGTAACACCATGCTGTAATATCCTTGTTTACTTATTGTCCTTCCCTTGTCTCATGGTACAAAGCAGTGTGTATGTTTGACAAATTTCATTTGACGTTCAACTTCAAATCCAAAGTGTCACGTGACGTTTTTAGAAACAAAAATGAATGTCAATTGACATATACATTTTATTCTAAGATGTCGCCTCAATTTTGGGTTACACAAAAACTAATATTTTGAATAATCAAATACAATCTTGATTTGTAACAATCTTTTTATCAATCGAGTGCAAGTATTCTTCGGTCTCGCATGTTTTTCTAAAGATTGTAGCCCAATCCATGGCATCCACTTCAAGCCCACAAAGAGAGACTTGTATAAGAGCATCAAGGGTCTTCAAGTTCAACCTATTGCGTAAGTGGCTTTTGATTGCATTTTGTTTGGAAAATCCTCTCTCACAAATAGCTATATTTGATGGAATGGGTATAATTTTTTGCCAAAGTTGCATAAGTTTAGGCCAATTTGTGTGCCCTTCCAAATTGCTACCACACATGTGCCAAGCCTCAAATATTGTTTTGTTTTTACACTCATGTCGAAGTGTTTCTGTAAATTCTAGGAGTTCTCCCTTACACATGTCACTTTCTTCTTTAGTGTATTGAAACTTCAACAATATCCTTTCGAGCCACAATTCAATATTTGTGATTTGGTCACTATCATTGTTTGGATAAGTACGAGGGCTCACAAGGCTTGGTTGCATTGAATACTGGGAGGTATGGGAAACGATCATTCAAAGCATGAACAACTCTTTGCACATAAGATGCACCCAATAATATGCATTGTTGTAGTTCATTGGGCCCATCAGTTGCCAATGCATGAATAATACGATCTCCTTGTATTGTTTTTATAACTCAACTGAAGATTTCTTGCAGATTCCCTTAAGAATTTTCCCAAATTTTTGCTTGTACGACCAAACATAGGTCCATTCCCGGATTAAAAAAATGACATGATGAAAGTGAAATAGTGATATCGATGGTTGCACTAATAGTTGTGATATCGACCATATCATATTGAAATTTGATATTCAATTTATTCAACTCTTGTAGAACATCTACAAGAAAGTTCAAGTAAAAATGGAATTTAAAAGAGCTCATGACCTCATGCCAATCCAGCTCTTCATCTTTGAACAATTCCAATAACACCGGCATGCACTGTAGTAAGTGGGTCATGACATTACCTCAAGAAAGCCATTGTACTACATGAATTTGTAAAACCACCACATAATCTTCTTCAAATACATTCTCCAACAATCGTTTCAATTCGTTGCGTCAATTTGTACTATGGCCCACCCACTGGCCTAGAGTACGTGACCAACTTTAGGGACTTGTAAACGCTGATGGCATTCAAATCACAGACCCAACAACAATATTGCTTCCAATCTAGCTTCAATTCAAGCATTATGAATTGTACATTGTACATTAAACTCAATTTGAAGGAGACCTCTGCAGTATGCAAAGTCTACCTCAAATCATCCCAGTTTCAAGCTGAGACACCTCATAATTAACCCAATATTTAACCAACCAAAGCATCACTCTTCGAGATCTGTTGAGGCAAATTGTTCATTCACATACCTGCACAACACAGTCGTGGAAATACATTCACAAGAGACCAGGAACAATGGTCTTGTCGACCTTGTACTTAGCCTCCATCACCTCTCTGATCACCATCTCAGCTGTAGAGCCTTCTCGATTACAAAGGAAATTACAAGAACAAGGCTGAACTCAAGTATGTAAGTGAGTGTAGGAAGTTCTCCTACTATTATGGGTTATGTTTTCCGGATGCTTGAGCTGCAGTTTATAGTACTTAAGTTGCCTAGTAATACATATCATTTCAATTTCTAGCGTGTCAATTAACGTGTGATTTTTTTCCTTCACAAGTCACAGTACGTGTCAACTTCTAAATTGTGCGTGTCAATCGACATGTATTTATTTAATTATTTTTTGTGCGAGATTTTGCATGTCAAAGTGAAAAACTTGCAAAAACTTTGTTAAACATTCACACTGGTACAAAGATTTTTCACGCCTAGAGACTACTCTATTGCATGGCTTGTAGCTACTATTATGGGACCAACCTCTCTCATTCATTTGGACTATAGCGTGCGATGCCTCATGCAACTATACCTAGATATTACGTTCAAAAAGTGATATGTTCTTTGCTTTTGAGAGCCTATTTTTATATTGCATGGATCTTGTACAATTGCCAAGGAGTTGAAATTGTTGGCAATTGTCTATAGCCTTTAATTCACACCGCTTCAGTCTTTAGATAGTCTTTTGTTAGCCAAATTTTGACTAACTTCTGCTTCTAGCAAGTGTAAAAAAATCTGTAGCCCGAAGTTCACATTACAAATATACACTCTAAACTCCGTAGTATCACACCTGTGGCAACCAAAGTGCATGTGATATTACAGAGTTTTGAAGTGTTAACATGGATGTGTGATACTATAGAATTAGTGTAGTATGTGACATTATGGAATAACACAAAGGAGATGTGAGGACAATTTGAATTCGTTCTCCCATCAGCTATGCTAGTGTGGTCCACTCCACTTGGCCTTCCCGGGCGATGTGGCGGATGCATGCACCAACATTCAACAAGTGGCATAAGAAGAAGAAGAAGAAGAAGAAGAAGAAGAAGACACTCCACATGTTGACACATGGCGTAATGCGAGGGTGTGGATTGACTTCTTTGGTGGTTTGCATTAATGACAAATTTCATGATATAAGGGAGAGAAATGTGACAATAAGGAGTGAGATTTGAACTACGAACATCCGTTCCCTAGGGTTTCGGGATATTAGAGAGTGTGTGACATTATGGAGGTTGATATTATGGAGTTAAGGGTGTATATAAAAGTGGGGATAGATTAAAGTTCATGTGCTTCAAGTAGACAATGACATGTTGTGGCATTATGGTATTGATGCATGTAAGATTACATGTCAACAAACGCGATAGGCCCCCCCTCCCATATTGATAGCAACTATAAGAATTATGTTTTATGAACAAATGTACTAATATTTATATATTAGGTAGTTGATACTTATATGGTCCTAATTACAAATCTATACATTTTTATGTGGATATAGTCTATTTCAACCTAGAAACAATAAGAGAGGAAGGAAGGAAGAAAGAAAGATGAAAACAATTTTAAGTTCATGAAGGTTTGAGTTAATGCAATATAAATCATATTATACATGTGGAACAAAACAATAAGCTATGAATCCTTGCATTCAAATAAGTATGATATGAGCTTATTATTTGCATTGTATCCATTTCTGTATGATATAACATTATTCAGATCCATAAGAGTGTTATGTGGAATTGACAATATTCTACATAATATTGTCAGTCCCACATAACACTCTTATGGATCTGAATAATGTTATGGACCCTCCATTATAATAGACTCCCACATACTTTGACCAAACATGATGGAAATTGGGCTAACAACGTCCTAATTCTAATGTGACTTTGTGCAAGATAAGTTCATCCAACTATTAGACTCTCATCCAGTCTTAAGAATGCATTCATTCAAGGACATATTATGGGCCAGGGCTAGACACCCAACTCTTTGAGCTAGGTCCTCATCACTATTACCAAGATAAAAGGACTCTAGTAAAAACTTGACTTTCATAGATTGGTTAACTCATCTCAAGTGGGTCTTAGTACACTAATTTGGGCTCTCTAATGCTAGATATGGGACCAAAGTATATTTTTAAACATTTACATGTTATAAATGACTACATTTTCACCTTGGGTAATGTTGGTGGGGGCCCAACTCACAGAGGTGGGTGTCTAGCCCTGGCCACTAGAATGGACTTGAATATGTCAATGACACCTGCAGCTCTACACCGTTGATGGCATTCAGTGCCACGTGTGTAATAGTGTCACGTACCCTATTTTGAGGTGTATGCTATGTTACACTAATGATCAACAACTCCGTCATTAGGTCACCTCAGAACCCTCGGCATTCAAGTGCGCTTACTGATATCTTGGCATGAGTACGTTCAATCGTGTTATGAGGAGTATATGCCTATGTCACACAATGGTCTACAAGTTGACTTAAAGTGTACACAACTGACACTTGGCATTAACATCCTCGAGGACGACTTCCTCTTGCATACTAAAATGTAAACACTTGACACTTGACATTAGTATGCTCAACAATATCTCCGCCTTGCATATTTAACATGCAAAACTCTCAAGTACGTACTTTAAAAGGTTGTGGTTTTAAGTAGTGATGAAGTGGTTGTAGCTTTGAACACAAATGAGGATGAACCATCTTACGAAGATGAGGATGAATTTGGAATTGAAGAAGATGAAAATGCTCTAGTAGATTAGAAAAGAATATGCTATGTGATTGGACATTCCAAATATTGCGTATTCATATGTACAATTCATTATTAATCCATTACAAATGGGAAATTTTTGGTGTGAGTATTCAACACACATCCAGAAACATATGACATGTCTGAATTGACTATACCAAATCTGCCACTTCACTATCCATAGTCATGCACGTTCTCAAAGACGTTCCCAAACACATTCTCAAGTATGTTCCCAAGTGAATTTATGTCCGACTTAACTGCCATTTCTGCACAAAGTTAACTCTAACATACCATGAGTAAAGGCAGAATTCAACCATTCCACCAGTTTACTATTAATAGTAACAAAAGACATGTAGTAAAGTGGATGTTGGAATAAAAGACGTGTTCTGTTGTAGTGTACCCAGTGTCCTAGGCTAAATGTCACACTGGAAATAAGATTCGATTGATAAAGTCACTTATGTTGAAGAACAACATCATACTGGCAATTAGCAGACGCGACACTTTGAGACATGTAGGCATCTAGTTTAGGCCTTTTTGCAAATAGTGTACGTGACACTAAATAAATAGTGTGGATCTCCAGGGCCGTTAAAAACCTGGAAATCCGGCTGGATTTATTACATGTTACCGTTGTGAACCAGTACGAAGAAGGGGTACTTATTACTTCCTTAGCTTAGAGTGTGGCAGTAGCAAAGGCCACGCCGGCCGCACGGCCATCAATGGCCAAATACTCTCAAGTGTGGATAAGCCTCATTCTGCTCACTGCTAGCTACGGTACTACTTCCGCCAATGCTTTCCCGCCACGTCGCCACAAACCTTAGTAGGGGAATGTTCACGACACCTACCGAGCAGTGTTCAAGATTGAAGCCCTCATATGAGTTTCATTTTGAAGGGCTCTCAAATTCCAGCCCTTCAGTTGAAGGGCTGGTTGAAATCCAAGACGTCAATCCAAGAATATAGAAATGAAGTACAAAACTCATATTAAACTTGTGCATGAATTATATGGTACATGTTTCCAGTACGATGTGAAGAATTGAGAATCAACCATCTAACTCCACCTGTTGTAGTGGCAGTGCCCTACGCTTGTTGGTTCTTGTGGTGGGCAGATTATATCGAGGACATCAAGTGATGTCTTCATTTTCAATTTGGGGTTGCGTTTTGAAGGGTTGTTTTGTGAGAGGTATATTTTGAAGGGCCAAATCGTGTTTGAAGGGCATTGAAGACTTCAATCTTGAACACTGCTACCGAGGAGGAGGGGAGGTTACTAGGCTTAGTAAAATCAACTCCTAAATTAGGGTTAGAGACGTCAAATTATTTTAGTGAGTCTAAATTAGAATGAGTAAGCTATCAACTTCGTAAAACTGCTCAGCTGATGAGCTGTGTTCATGGGCCCCGCAGTAGGTTCGAGAATAAAGCCTCTGGATGCCGGAATCCCAATGCATCGGACTAAATTTGAAGGTAGGGCCGTTGAACACAACTCATCAACTAGGTGATGTTATGTTATAGAGGGGTTTTTTTTTTATTATCACTCCCTTGGTAGGTGTTAGAAACTGAGTTGGTACGCGACCCTATTACGGATGGAAAGATGAAAATCGCAAACGATTGTGTTTCTTATTCATTCAACATAAAAGCCTTGAAATAGTGTGTGCATATGGGGTGCTATTATTTTTAATTGATTCGAAATTGGAATTGGTTTTAAAGAGTTCAAGTTGGTCTGGTTTGAGTCATCTGAGATGAATCGGTCACAATCTTATACAATCCACCCTCAATCTATGTTACACTTCGGAGCAAGGAAACTTGTAACACTATTTTGTTAACACTTTAACACTTGTCAAGGGGAGCATAGACAATTTACAATGCTTGCATGAATAACACTTATGTGACTTTGGAATTTAAATCAATGACACTTATATAAGTAAAGGATGAAAACACATAAGATATGAACGTCATCATACAATTAAGCGTAATGGAAGAACAAATCTATAGTAGTTAAATTGATGAGACTCTCGTGCATGCCAAGATCCTATTTTCTTTTGAAGTGTCCGAATGCTCTACATGAGAGGCGTAACGTCAATAAGTCTTTGTTCCATAGATTATTTCAAGGTCACTAGTGCACTTTCAACATCCTTGAATCCTACTCTATCTACCATCACACCACCAATTTGCACATTGTCAACTTCTTCAATGGGTTTCATTATTAGCTGCATCATCTCTTTCATCAAGCATACCTATAACTTCCTCCTCAATATGTATGTAGGGATCCCTTAGATAAAATTCCAATTCAAAATTGATGAACTCACGTCCATTCATCGTGGGTCCAATTTCAGTCTCTACAAATACCAATGTCAGTTGTTCCAGTAAGGTAGTAGGGTTTAGGGTCAGGGTTTGTGTCAATTTCATCCAAGCTATAAAATTCCATAGCCTCACTTTCATCCAAATTAACACTTATCAAGGTGAATTCATTGAAAAAGAGAGTATAAGTCATATTTTATGAATTCTCTTAACATTTTGCAATTAATACTCACTACTGTATTTTTTGAATTTTTTTGGGGGGGACCGCACCTTTCCTTTCCACATAATATGCGGTTTTAACACTTATCGGGCAGCACATATCAAGGGTGGACTGTAGTGTAGGGGGTTCGGTTTTTTAGTTGGATGGATGAAAGTTGGATGTCTTCCTTCTCTCCATTGTGGGCACTTTCAACTCCCAATTTGATGTCAACCGTGGACTGAACCTGTCGGTTGGGGAATCCTTTGAGCATCCTGTTAGTATTCTCGAGCCCGCAAATTGAGATTACAAGTTTTGATATTCGATTTGAGCTACAAAAATAAGTCAAGAGGTCCATGTGGAGATTATTTTCTCTCTTTCTTTTTGAATGATCACATAGGCCTTTCCAATTGTGTCAACTAACTTACAATGTTTTCGTGTGGCATTGCCTCAAACTTATGGTATGGATAAGGCGTGTGTCCCTTATTGTGGGTGCTTCCACCTCCACATATAGTTTTGACTGCATATCGAATTAGGAGATGTTTCATCCCGTTAGTATTTGTTAACCCTTTATTGTTCCCAGTGACCCGAGGGGTCATCTTCTTCCAATAGAGTATTCTAGGCCGCCACCTCACACCCATCATCTGGGCTTCCCACTTTACATGGTGATTCTATTTAGTTTGTGAAATGATAGGCGCAAGTCCTGTCATGTTTCGATTTGATATGAAGGAGAACGATGCTCCGAGGTGAATTTGATCCTCGTAGAAGGTCATTAAGATTGGACCAAGTATTTTTTTGCTGTGAGTGTTGCCCATTGTAAGAATCATCTTCTTTAGTAGTTAGGGAAACACCCCCAAAGGAAGCAAGTTCCAAAGATGGCATTCGTGTTCAATATGAGAGATACCCATCATCCGGTCAATGAACTTTGGCCACCTCTAGAAGAGGCATATGAAATCCAAATTTAGAAACTCAATTTTGACATGTATATTTTCCAATCAATTTTGCACATGTGTATGAATTTAATCCAAGGGCCACGCCCATCCCGCCATCCAAATTTAGAATTGATAAGATTTTCATGAGCCGCCCCAACTTAATGTATTCAACTTTGCGACCATTGGAACTTCATAACATTACTCAACTTATGAGTTGTGTTCATGGACCCAACAATAGTTTTGAGAATAGAGGCTCCGGATGCTAGAATCCCATTGCTTTAAATTGCACCTGAAGTTATCCAAGCAACTGAACACAACTCATCGGTTGAGTAATGTTGTGTTCTCTAATTTTGTTGGAATGATGATATTTTTGTTCCCATGCCTTCATTGTGAAGTTGGCTTCTACATGCAAGTGGCCAGTTAGAACACATGTTGGTGATACTGGGTTCGAATGCCCTTGACATCAAGGGTGGTATGAAATTTCTAAGTTCATTGGAATGCACCCCAGGGCAATAAAGGGTTAACCATGGAAATTGTACAATTTTAAATATTGGAGTTGAGATACATTGAAAGTCATAGGAGGTCAAAGTGGATATTATCTTTCTCTTCAAGTGACCACATAGGCCTTTCCAATTGCGTCAAGTACTTACAATTTTTTTTGGGCCAATGCTTCCCGCGATGTTGCCTCAAGCCTTCAGTAACTTGGATAGGGTGCGTGATCCTATTGCAGGCAATCCAAATTCCATGGACAATTTTGACCATTAAATCAAATCGGGTATTGTCTCATCTCTATAGCACTTGCAAACCATGCTTATCGCCATTATGAGTTTTAACATCGGAGTAGAGATGCAAAACTCATAAGAGGTCTAACAAAGATTCTCTATTTTTTTGAGTGATCGTACATGCCCTCCTAATTGTGTGGATAACTAGACCTAGAATACTAATGAGCATGTAGTCCAAAAATCTCATTGTAGCACATGGGTTTTTGGCACATTCGTGTGTATTTTTGAGTTTTAACTATAAGCCTTGTCATACACCACTCATGTACATGTGTCTGATTAAGACGTGTGATCACATAAGAGAAGATTTCATTTTGACATCCTACGTTTCATTTAAGTATCAATCTTTCATGATTAGCTTCTTCGGGAATAGCGATTGTTCATGTTATATGCTCTGAGAGAGAGAGAGAGAGAGAGAGAGAGAGAGAGAGAGAGAGAGAGAGAGAGAGAGAGAGAGAGAGAGAGAGAGAGAGAGAGTCAAACCTCCAATATAAAAACATGATCCCATGTGGATATGTGATGGATTCATCTCAAATGACTTGGACTAGACTAAATTGGGGTCCTTGAAGCTGATTATGGTGTCAAATCACGTAAACATAGCAACACATGGGTTGTATACTATTTCAAGGCCTTTATGTTGTATGAAGGAGAGATACGCTCATATATGATAATTCCCTTTTTATGTGCCTTTGATAGGGGAAAGAGAGCGAGAGTTACAACAAACGAGGGTCCCTCTCATTCATCCAACATAAAAGGCCTGAAATAAATGCAACATGGAATCTACTATTTTTAGCTGATTGAACACCAAAATTAGTCTTTAAAGACCCATAATCAATCTAGTCCAAGTCATTTAAGATGAATCCGCCACAAACCTATGGGCGATCAAGTTTTTGCTGTGGGATGGATGAGAGGTATACTTGTGAGCAATGTTCAAGATTGAAGCCCTCGTATGAGTTTCATTTTGAAGGGCTCTCAAATTTCAGCCCTGCAGTTGAAGGGCTAGGTCAAATCCAAGACGTCAATCTAAGAATATAGAAATGAAATACAAAACTCATATTAAACTTGTGCATGAATTACATGGTACATGTTTCCAGTATAGTGTGAAGAATTAAGAATCTACCATCTAACTCCACTTCTTGTAGCGACAGTGCCCTACGCTCGTTGATTCTTGTGGCGGGCATAGTATATCAAGGACTTCAAGCGACGTCTTCATTTTAAATTTGGGGCTGCGTTTTGAAGGGCTGTTTGAGAGAGGTATATGTTGAAGGCAGTGTTCAAGATTGAAGCCCTCATATGAGTTTCATTTTGAAGGGCTCTCAAATGTCAACCCTTCAGCTGAAGGGTTGCTTCAAATTCAAGATGTCAATCTAAGAATATAGAAATGAAATACAAAACTCATATTAAATTTGTGCATCAATTATATGGTACATGTTTCTAGTACAATGTGAAGAATTAAGAATCAACCATCTAACTCCACTTCTTGTAGTGACAATGCCCTACACTTGTTGGTTCTTGTGGTGGGCAGATTATATTGAGGACTTCAAGTGACGTCTTCATTTTCAATTTGGGGTTGCGTTTTGAAGGGCAGTTTTGAGAGAGGTATATTTTGAAGGGCCAAATCGCGTTTGAAGGGCATTGAAGGCTTCAATCTTGAACACTGGTTGAAGGGCCAAATCACTCTCACGTTTGAAGGGCATTGAAGACTTCAATCTTGAACACTGCTTGTGAGTTGACGTATGCGACGATAAATTCCGTCTCTCCTTCGATGCGGGTGGATAAAGTTCAAGGCATTTACTGCGGGTGCACGTCGGAAACTGATAAAGCAGAAAAAGGGACACCGGCTCAGGGTTCACAGATGCCTTTTCGTTTCCAAGGAGATCAGACCATCATAGTTGCACAAAGACCTGGTCATGGTAGTGTGGTTTAATTGAAGATGTTATCAGTCTACCTACTACTATTACTACGATGACTACAACTACTACTATGGGTCTGTAGAAGAAACTTTTCTACAATAGCTGTCTGAAACATCTTGCATGAAGAGTCATATTCCTTCGGCCATCGTGGCATCCATGTGTAAGGGCCGTTCTATAACACACGTGACTAAGGACTACGAGAAGAGATGGCACATGATTTATTGTGGTCAGTCCAAAGATCGTGACCAAGAGAAATCCATGTCACATCTTAAAAGCCGTGGTCATGTATCATGGTGTAAGGCGGATTCAGATTTGGATGTAGAGGTTTGAATGGAAATTGAGAATTTTGAAAAACTAAAAAACTAAAAATTTAATACAATTATGGGTTACTGAAACTGTATCTTTCTTTTATAGAACCTTCATCCAACATGGACATCCGCATTTTCCGCCCAGACAACCTATTTGGGTTCTTTGGCTCAAGCATTATCCATTTATGGACATGTAGGATGACAAGTCGTTTCCATGGCACTTTCTCAGTCATTTTGTTGTCATGCTCGCCAATGGTCACTTTGATTTTAGGTAACCTTGTGTAAAACGAAGTGGGACTGTCACTCATTTCTCAACCAATGGGAGATTTAGAAAGGAGTGTTCATGTTCATTGGTGGTTTTAAATGTAAAGTGGCCCTAAGTTGAAGGTGAAAACATTGAGAATTCCTGGTAGCTTGGAAAGAATCCTAACTTAATGATCCGACTCATAAACTGCACCAAAGATCTTGATTAGGCAATTAGCATGTTTCGACACTTCAGTGTTGTAATGGTAACCAAGTCAAGCACATTGGGATTTTGTAAGGTTTTGACTAATAGCAAAACAACATGTGGCACTTTGCTCAAATTTGGAACTAAGTAATGTCGAACTTGCTTGTCACCTACGGTTTTTGAGTGAGATTAAATTAGCTTGAATCAACCATAAACCTATTGGGGGTGAGTTCTTACTTGGATCTCTAACATGGCTGCCACAAATCCTAAGCAATGAGTGTCTTTGCAAACTCGCACTAATAGAAAATATGGTCCTTCTTGACCTAGAACTTTGACACATCCTAGTTTCATGCCCTCACACCATGCCACTTGTCACAATCACGCCTTCATTTCCATATGAATCATGCTAAACCATGAACACATCACGCAACTATACCATTATTAAGCACGATGTTGACGTTCTTTTCTAAGCATAGTGAGGTTTAGCTCAATTGTCAAAATTTTGAGTAAGTAGCAATTGATAGTATATTCAATTTGAGTCTTTAAAGATTTCAACATAATGAGGACGTTGTTCTCAAATGATATATGGTCCCACAAAATGAGTCTACAAGATACTAAATGATGTTATGATAACTACATATTGACATAGCACTATTCTACATGCTCCACTCTCGTTTAAAGACATTCCAAAATTGATATGATCCATTCTAGAATCTTTTGATTATCCACATTGTTACTACTACGAAGCCCTGCCTTAATTGAACCAAATGGGCTATTTCGATGATGATTATGATGTATCATGAGTGTTATTGAATCGACCTAGACTTATGCATAAATAATGGACATAATGAAGTTATATACATGTAGTCCTATCAACAAGTCCCACGATAGAAATGGCAAAAACCATCAGAAACGTGAGTTTAGTTTTTTTTAAACCACATTTCTATTACACATGCATTGTGGTATTTCTCACCCTCCACGGAAAAACTAAACTGGTTAAAAATAGAAGCTGGGTTGCCTTTGCTAAAAATCGAGTTTTATGGTTTGCTACATTCTTGACACCCTTTTGGACGCGTGACTATGTTTAGCTAGTTTACTATTTCCTTTGCTAGAAATCGAGTTTTATTGTTTTACTGCATTCTTGACGCCCTTTTGGACGCATGGCTATTTTTAACCAGTTTAGTTTTTCCGTGGAGGGTGAGATTTGTGAAACATAAACATATAAAGAAAACTTTTGACCACACTGCTTCTCCGAAAATGTATAATTATGTTAATTTTTTTATTTTAATCATATGCTTTTGAATTTCTACCCCAAACACTTTGTTTTGCAATGTGCATGCAATGAGGATGCATACAATAATCCTATATGCATTGTTCATTTTAGGCAAATGACGCACAAATCATTACTTGAATCCTGGTTCATTTAAGAATACACTTGAAAGGTAGACTACATCATAAAGTCCTTGGAAGGCTATAACCGTGTCAAGTACTACACTAAGTAATGTATTTAGTGTCATATGTTATTTTATGGAAACTTTTCTAATAACACTTCTTATGAAGAAATTTCCAAGTATTGGCACGGACGATTGATTTGGAATGAAATCCATACCCACTCATTGAAACAAAGTTTGGTATATTATGATGCATCCTAATAATTATATAATGAACTATTGTCGTGGATGAATGAACTTTGGATGAAAATCACTTAGTAAGTGAGAGTAATTGCAACATTGCAAATCTACGATACCCTAAATGTACTACAAGAAATGACAGATAATCTTAGGTTTACATTTAGTGTTGGTGACACTGCTCGGGCGGTTTGCAAATTAGTATTGAGCAAGACATATAATAGAATTGGTGACACTAGATACGATAGTGTAGTCACTACCCCAAGGATGTCTCACACGGTGAAACCCTAATGCCCGGGGAAGTCACTTAGTGTATTCTTTGGGGACACATGAGCGTACAAAGTTTGCTACCCCTATATTATATGCCATAGATAAATTTAAAAATTATGATATTTTTTCTACATATACATAACCATTGATAATATCTTTTGTGTATTTTTTTGAAATTTTTAGTCATCGTCATTTTTTGTAGTAATTGTTTTTGTTCAATTCTGCGTCATTCTAGTTAGAAACGGTATGTTTTATAGAAAAAGAAGATCATCAAATTTGGTTATCATTTTTTACTATGTAATAGATACCATGTATATCTACTCATGAAAAAAAATTGATAAAATTTTGACCCATTTTGGTGATGCAACTTAGAAAAAGTAGATTTTTTTTGTATGCACGTGGTTTCAACTTTACAATGGAGTGATCTCCCTGAGCCCTAATGCCCCAAATTTGATCCACATTAGCCAAAGTTGGGACTGATATCAAACAAAGCTATTAGGTAGATGAATGAAACCCTAATGAGTTACGAGTTCTAAAGATTCTAGTGCATTTTGTATCTAGTACCTCACGTACGAGAGTTGTCGTGGGTCCATCGGTTCGGACCATTTGATTAGGTCCACTCGAAAACAATAACTCCGCCCATGAGGTTTGTCATGGCTTATTCAATCCCATTGGTTTTGATTATACATGGAATAGTTAAACATTATGGCTAAGCTTATCATCCAATATTCATAGAAAGTGCAATTGGGCTCGACTTTTGCACTATGTGTTAGTTGTGTACATGGCCCCACACGTAACAAACCATTCCCCACACCCATTGCCATGTGAGCGTGGTTGTCATCGCCCTTTATAAACACTTTGACCAAGTAGACACGGGCATGGACATATTGAGAGGCATGAGAATGCCTAGGGACCCACCTAATTTAGTGTAACTAAGTTTTGTCATGTACTTATATCCAAGGTTGCCCCATTGGACAAGACGGTCAATTTTGCCATCGATTGTCCTGTCCAATTTGACAAGATGAGATGACCCAAATTTACAAAAAACAATTCTCCAATCAGTCACCCTAAAATCTCAGGTTGACTTGAATAGGTGATTGGTCGACCTGAGGTTTTTTATTTTATTTTAAATAAGTGTTTTTTTCCCTTTATCTGACCCATTTGACCAATTGGATGGGACGATGATAACCTTGCGTATATCCAAAGTCAACAATGAATCTAAACACATCCATGTTAACACTACAAAACTCCGTAGTATCCCGTGCACTTTGGTTGCCACAAGTGTGATACTACGGAGTTTAGAGTGTATCAACAACATACATCAGGGGGTTTCAAATGCACGCCAATGACTAACATGGTCTAATTAGGTTTGACATTTGTGACAGCCGCAAAGGGGGCGGGAGGGGAAAGGAAAAGTATGATAAAACCTTCAACATACCTCTTGTAGGTTTATAACCGTTTCATCCTAATTTAATCAAGATCGACTAACCCATGTCTTTGATACTAGTCCTATGAGCCAAACTGACACTAGAAACAGACATTTACGAGTGAAAAAAGAGATTCTCAACCTTTTCGCCTTCAACTAACACGACTTTTGCAAATCCTTGGCGTTGGGTTCAAGTTAGGCGTTGGATTTGGGTATGCCCATCTTAGTATGCATGCTAGAATGAGGCTCGAACAGTGTGTCCCCTTTGATACTAACTACATCATATTAATCCCAATGCCATTTTTCTTTCTTCCTAAAGCAGTTGTTTCCGAACTACAGTACTGAGTAACCGCCACTGTTGTTTTCACCCAGGAACAATCGTATTGCGCACCAACTGTAGATATGTACTGAGTAACTGCAGCATTTCAGCCTGCCAGCATATACAAGTGGTACAGAGGGTGTGGCGAGGGGTTGAATGGAGAGCTAACTTAGCAGGCAGGCAGGCTGCAGGGTACTACGTTTCATGAGCAACAATTGCAGCCTCCGGTACTTGCAGGAAAAGTTACTTTAGCCTGCAATGAATCGCCACTGGCTTACTTGAGTCTTGAATCCAATGAGATCCGGCAACCACCCTACCATTAGGTAACCCCTCACACCTCAGGGGCTGATCACACCAACCACTTCTGGATTTGGGCGAACCAACCCATACACTCATTCCTTGTTGGATGCCTAAACCCTTGCCTCCAAGGAACCAGTGGACGGGTTGTTTCGCCCCAGCCCCACTTCTGGCATCATCCGTTAGCATCTCCGGTTGTAATAGTGTGAAAAATGGTGGGCCAACATCTATGTCTGAACATACTCCCCAGCAATTTCACATCTGGAACCGGACGGAAAGTTTGGTGCGATCGAGGCATGATGAGAGGGACCTTGCTTTTTGCCTTTGCCCATTTACTGCAGTGTGGATGTTTATGTTATAATACTTTGATTTGGGGACACATGGATGGCTGGAATTTTGTGTGAACAATTTTCACTTTACAACGATGCTCTCCATGCGGTCAGCTTCATCATCAGAGGTGTATATTTATATTTTTCTTTCTTTCTAAAAAGGTGTTGAATTGGAGAGATTTCACTTGGGTCTGTAGAAGGTAAGGGTGGATTTACATTAGGGTTGGGGTCCAAGAAACGAGAGTCTAAAACACTCCTTGATGGACTTCGGTTTCGGAATCAAGATTGGACCCAAGCTTGTAGACTCTTCTTATACTCGACACTGGGTGGCAAGTGCAAGCAACCATCTCAAGGAGTTCATTTAAAACATGTACTCCACAAATTTATAGTTAATTCGTGTCAACTTAATCTTGCTAGACTATTCATTGCTACCAATGTTGGTCCAACTGCATTATAATGGGTTCCCAATGTTTTCACCTTCAACTTACAAGAGAGAGGGAAGTATCACATACAAGCGTGCCCTCTCATCCATCCAACATAAAAACTCAACCCCCTATCTAAGGTTTATGTCAAATGACTTGTACTAGACTAATTATTCGTTTCCTTTGATGCTAATCTCAGTGATAAGTCAATAAAACAAGTAACATGTGGATTGCATTATATTTCAGGGCTTTCATGTTGGCTGAATGAGAGGTATGCTCGTAGGCAATAACTCCCCTATATCCCAACTTACGTAGTCTCCTTGTCAAAGCTGTACTAGACTAATTATTCGTATCCTTGGAAGCTAATCTCAATGTTAAGTCAGTATACAAAAAAAGCCTATGGGTTACCTTATATTTCATGGCTTTCATGTTGGATGAATGAGAGGTATGCTCATAGGCAATAACTCCTCTCTATCCCAACTTACGTAGTCTCCTTGTCAAAGTTGTACTAGACTAATTATTCGTTTCCTTGGACGCTGATTCCAGTGTTAAGTCAGTGGAAAAAAAACCCTATGGGTTACATTATATTTCAAAGCTTTCATGTTGGATGAATGAGAGGTATGCTCATAGGCAATAACTTCCCTCTATCCCAACTTACGTAGTCTCCTTGTCAAAGCTGTACTAGACTAATTATTCGTTTCCTTGGAAGCTAATTCCAGTGTCAAGTCAGTAAAAAAGAGTAACCCATGGATTGCATTATATTTTAGGGCTTTCATGTTGGATGAATGAGAGCTATGCTCGTAGGCAACAACTCCCCTTTATCCCAACGTACGTAGTCTCCTTGTCAAAGCTGTACTAGACTAATTATTCGTTTCTTTGGAAGCTAATCTCAATGTTAAGTTAGTATAAAAAAAACCCTATGGGTTACCTTATATTTCAGGGCTTTCATGTTGGATGAATGAGAGGTATGCTCGTAGGCAATAACTCCCCTCTATTCCAACTTATGTAGTCTCCTTGTCAAAGCTGTACTAGACTAATTATTCGTTTCCTTGGAAGCTAATTCCAGTGTCAAGTCAGTAAAAAAGAGTAACCTGTGGATTGCATTATATTTCAGGGCTTTCATGTTGGATGAATGAGAGCTATGCTTGTAGGCAATAACTCCCCTTTATCCCAACGTACGTTAGTCTCCTTGTCAAAGCTGCGGCCGTGAGTGTGAGATTACATAAACGCCTGCATGAAACCCAAGCCAGATGTCACAACATTCGATCCTAGCTACTAGACATTGGCAGTATGCATGTGTGTGTGCAGTCGCCTCCACCCCTATTATAAGCATTGACCACCGTAAACCTTAAATGTAGCAAGTAAAAACTCTGCAACTTTCAGTACAATTGACCAGAGAAAAGGATGATCGGACCTAAGTTATAGCACATTGGCAGGGCATACGATAGCAGGTACTACTGGGACGCGAGTTGCTTTAGGCTGCAATGACTGTGTCACTCTGCAGAGAGTCTGGAGGCGGCACTCTGTACTTATCATTAGTAAGCTAAGTACGTAGATGGTGTTAAAACCGCCGCTTAAAGCACTGTGCAAGGATATTATTATAATATTACAGTTTGAGATGATTCTCGTTAGCAATCGATAGGGGATTCCAACACACCAAACTATTTCGTATTTGCGGTTCGATTCCCGGCTGTGAAATCTCCTCTCTACTTGATAGAAACTTGCCAGGTGGTCAACTGCCTCCTATGCTTTGGCGCTGGCATGTTGACCTTCTGTCTCAAAATAGAAAGAAAGAACTATGTCGTATTTGAATCCCATATGTAAATGTTACCAGGGTTCAAAGTTTAATCGGTAGACGATTTAAAACCAATATGGGAGCTTAATGCTAAGGTGGTGAACATTCTCAAACAATATATGTACTTATTTGCACAAGCTTTTAGGGTGTTGATGTTGGGCGGGGTGTTGGTTTTAGCATATTCTAATTTGATGTGTTTTTCAAATTTCCATGAAAGACACTTTGACTAGGAATACATACATATACATATGCACATATATGATATGGACAAATTTTAAAATCATCGTCTATAATTTAGAGACTTCCGTTCTCTTCCCAAAAAAATTTGGGAGAGATTCAGCCATTTTATGCATGAAAAGAAAGCAAGCACTTGCTACTAAACTATTTCTCTTACAACTTTGTGGGTTTGAAATCTTGTTACTTTCTACTACAAAAACTAAATCTTTGGCACTATGTATGAACTTGGGCTTTGTGTTGTCTAGGTAACCTCATACATAATGCATGGAGACTAGGCTACGGTAAGATCATTTTCCCCTACAAGATGGAGGCTGAATCATGCCAACTGGTTCCCATTAGACTAATATGAAATCCCTAATTTTATTTTCGGATTCATATAAGATTTGATGTTGTTAACATACTATGAAACAATTCAACTACATTTTCACCTTCCCCAATGGACGAGTTCACCTTCGACACCACGATGCAGTGTGGGATGAACACCTTAATTTAGTGGACGCTCCTTCCGAGATTCACTAATTAAGTGAGGTATTGAATGCGCAGTCTGACCACCACCACTAGAAATGAATAGTAGCTTCGTTGCACGAGGATACTAGATTCCCTTACAGAGTCAAACTTGCAATCCAACACCTACACCACTCCCGGCTTGCCACTTCCTGATAAGTTAATTAAGGTAGAGGGCAATGATCGGGGAGAACCGGGCTAGGGCGAACCGACCCATACATTGGTACCTTACCGGATGTCTAGTGATGTCACATTCGAATGAATAGGCCCTCAACCCCATAGGGGGTCTTTTTGTATTGGAGCCACTTCATCCACGATATGTAGGATGGTTGATTTTAAGTGAGTGCCACGAATCCCCAGCCGTTCGCCCTCCCCGGTAAGGTACCGATATATGGGTTGGTTCGCCCCAGCCGGGAGAACCGACAGTTAGTTACAAATGCACCCGGTTGAGTTTGAGAAATAACCGGTTGAAGTTCAAGACTTCAGGAGAAATACTGATCACTTTAGAGGAATTTATGGAATATACCTCAAATTAATATAGAAAAACCGAAGGATGTCAACATGTAACCGGTTGGACTTGCAAACACTAGGATCTCAACCGATTATGCCCAAAAATCTCCCCGATCACCAGTAGAGGGTGTTTAAACCAACACTTTAAGCTATTGCACACATATATGGTTACATGGTTGATAATATATATGAATATATATATATATATGAATATATATATATGAATATTAGCCTTTTTCTAAACATAGGTATAAAGAAAGAAGATTTATTTTAGCCTCAATTAGATATTTGATGAATATTCAAAGTCAAAACCACTAGCTTCCTTAAACCAATATATAGGCCCCGTGTATGACGACCTTGGATGTGATGAGGACCCCCACCTTCATTGCCTAGAACCAACACAACATAGTTGGGTACTAGACCCAAGCTAGATCAGAGACCAACTAGTAACGGTGCGCAAAGCCGCATGGCCACCTCCACGATCCCACCTAGTTCGCCTGCAAAACCATCACCTTGCATCCTGGGTACCAACCCCCTTTGTGCTTTGTGGGCCTACCTCCGTGACTTTGTGAATAGAATGGCTATAACAACCCCCCCCCCTGCAGTGTATAGAATGGCTAGAATAGGCATTGACAAGCCACCCTAAACCCACCTTGAACCAACCCGAGATAGAGTGGAGCCCGTTACGTACCCTACATGGAGGTAGTGGAGGTCACTATGAGGTGGCGCCACTAATGGCACCTAACAGTGTCACTCCGTGGACCCATACACTCCTACACCATGGGGAACGCTTCAAGACAGTAGAGTGTTGGTGATTGGGAGACGTTTATAGGTGTTGGTTTTGGGTGGGGTGTTGGTTCTAGCACCCTCTACCTTAGGTAATGTTTTGATCCAGATTCCATCACCCTTCCCCGGAGGGTTTCTAATATAAGCAAAAAGTACTACTTGTTATTCCTAGGCCTTGGAGAGTGTCTCCAATTTGGAATCATCCTTCCAAGTGAAGTCAGGCAGTTCTCCAAGTCCGAAATGTACGTTTATGAAAAGAAAACCATGGCAAGTGGGTCATCTATGACTTTCACTCGATCGAGAGTGCAGTCGATATCCACCTTGAATTCCAAATAGAGAAGCTCGATTCTCGTGGAGTTTTCCTGGGCATTTGACATGTGTCACTGACAAATTCATGTCATGTGCCACACGAAAGTCCCTAAATCTTCCACTGTGGTAGATTTTCATATTTCTCTCAGCTGATGCAACTCAGTATGCTGGTAAGTGTCATGTTTCTCATCTGGATTTGCTAATGTGCTTATGTAAATTTTTGTTGCCAATCGGGTATCAAATTCCAGAGTCCACATAGGTATGCAGAAATGCTATTTTAAGTGTCCGTGATCATAATAGAGCTGCATTCATGAGCTCCGTGGAGGTTGAAGTTTTGGAAAATGCAGTTGTCAATGTGGGGTCATTCAACTGAACCACCTTTTGCAGATTGGATGTTTGGACTATGCAGTTGTCGTTGATAACACAGACACGAAGATCCTATTCTTCCAGCTTATTCACAGGTCCAGCATTCAATCATGCATTCATGGCGCAGTAGTACTAGATGACGGTGTGATAGGCAGGCAAGGCAGAGAATAATTTAGTCTGGATGCAGATCACATGGAGTTTGAACATGATGATGATGATGTTTATTGGTTGAAATCAGTATTTAAAAAAAGCTATGAGTACATGAAGGGAGTTCCCGGTCGTCACACACGCATGAGAGAGAGTCGATGATGATGATCCGGTAGCATTAACTTGAAGATTGGAGCGATGGCATCGGCTTCCACTGTGCTAAAATCTACGACATCGGCAAGCCACACACTCTACTAATTAACCTAACTATAAATTGATTCATAGTTCATGGTTATTAATCAAGAACCGCAAGCCAGCAAGCCGGATCATTCAGTGGTGCTACTACAGTTGTTGTTGTTGTTGTTGTTGTTGTTGTTGCATGCCGTGGAGGATCCAGGGATCGGTCAGGAAAAAAGAAGTGCAAAGCTAAGCTAGGAGGGCTAAGTTCATCACGACTACTACTACTATGGAAACATGAAGGAAATACTAAACCAGGATGATGAGGATGATGATGATCTGCTTTACATTCGGGGAACGATCGATCGACTCCTTCCTTTCTGCAAATACTTGCAAAATACACGAAACTTGACAAATACTTTACTCTGCTGCAGGCTGCATGGAGAGAGAGGACCGAAGAAAGGAAGGAAAGTAGTACTACTGCCGCCGTTCCGCTGGGGACCACAGGTATATTGTTATGGATGGATCTTCATTTTCCAGAGTCTTCATGTCGATGGAGCCAGCAATTTCCTCAGTTACACCTGGGTGGCTCTCCACATAGTAGCTTATACATCACTAGCCCAAAAAACACACACACAAATACAAGTCCATTCAACTGGACTAAAATGGGGCTTGGGGTGACCGTGGTGAACCCCTACGCCCTCCCTTTATAATCCTGGCAGTCTACACGTGGTTGCCAGGAGTGCTTCGGAAAGAGCCGAGAGCTTTGAAGGGACCCGCTCGCAAAATGTATTGGTGGTATGCCGCAGCCAACGCAGCTCCCAAGAATGGGCCGACCCAGAAGATCCACTGCAAGCAAAAAGAAACAAATAAAATAAAATAAATATGCATCAGTACCTTCTTAACTAAATTGAGGACTTGGAAGCGATTGCGAGAGAGAGTCTAGTAGAAATAGCATTTTTTTTGTTTTCTTTTCTTTCATGTTCTTGCTATGCTCAAGGAGATTGAAACTCAAATACAGAGAGTGGAGGGAGGGAGGGAAAAAGCTTTACGTGTTGATCCCAAGGCTTGTCCCGGTTGTACACTACAGCCGCACCGAAGCTTCTAGCTGGGTTGATGCCAGTTCCAGTGATGGGAATGGTCGCAAGGTGAACCATGAACACTGCAAATCCAATGGGAAGAGGAGCCAACACCTGCACATCACATTTTAGTAAACGTGTAGGATTAGCAACCATGCATTCACCACTACGTCTCAAGGATATCGGAAAGATGAAAGATGCAAATCTCCCTGCTGCACCTAAAATTTTCTTATCAAAACTGAGACAGGAATTAGTTTTGGCGCTCCTTGAGACACGGACATACACACACACACGATTAGTTTCTATGTCCAGATGATCTTGCTCGGAGCCTTCAAACCAAAATGGTTGGTAGTAAATGACAGGAAATTATGATGGAGTGACCATTTAACACCGCATTTGCAATTTTCACGGAGGTGAAGAAGGAAGCAAGCTTAACCCACCGGAACATGGGAGTCACGGGCATTGCGCTTGGGGTCGGTGGCGGAGAAGACTGTGTACACCAACACGAAGGTGCCGATAATCTCTGCGGCTAGGCCAGTGCCGATACTGTAGCCCGAGGCCACCGAATTGGCTCCGCCTCCGTAAATTTCATAGAACGACCTCTGGAATGCTTTCACTAGGCCGGCACCGCAGATTGCTCCCAAGCACTGAGCGATCATGTATGCCAAAGCACGTGGAAGCGATATTTTCCTTGCCAGAAGCAACCCAAATGTGACTGCTGGGTTGATGTGTCCTCCTGCCAACCACCACCAAAGAAAGAAACAACCAATCAATAAAACGAAGAGACAAACTTGAGTCAGCAACACCGTCAAAATCTTTCTCTGCAAGCACACCCCCATCCCCGCCAACTTCGCTGATTTAACTTTCTGGTCATGACCGTGCAAATTCAACCTGCGCTACAGATGACCATGTTGGGGAGCTTGAAGGTGAGGAGCTATGGTGATCAAAACTGGTGATGAACTAAAAACTGAAATCTAATGAGAAATAGTAGCTTTAAGGTGCTCGCGCTTGCACAAAGATGATCATTTCCCACAAAACTTTCATGCTACCCGGCCACCTGCTCATCGGACGTCCCAAAGGCCAAGATAGATAGATAACCATGACTCTTGGATGAGCTTGATAAGCACTTCACAGAACTATGTCCCACGGTATGAAGTGTCTACATCAAATAGGGCTTCTGACTCGAAAGACTCTGTAAATTATTATGTGATACAACCAGCCTATTTGTTGCCAATGGAGAGGGGTAGCCTACTCCTGCACTTGAGGGAGTTCATTTTAGAAAAGATAGGCAGTGTTTCATTTCTGCACAAGCTCTCTCTCTCTCTCTCTCTCTCTCTCTCTCTCTCTCTCTCTCTCTCTCTTTGTGTCGGTACCTGAGATACCCGCGGTGCAGTAAACGAGCACAAAAATCATCCCACCGAACGCCCACGCGATCCCCAGAATCCCCACTCCAGCACACCCGGCATTCCGGCTAGCCCCAATCACGGTGGCAATCGTGATGTACAGGAACAGCAGTGTCGCCACAAACTCAGCGATGATGGCCCGGTAGAATGACCAGCGAGCAAACTCCGTTGCGTCAATCAGCGGTGCCGGTGGAGGGTCTGTATAGTCCTTGGAAGGATACCCAGGCTCCACTCCCACATCCTTCACCATGGCTGCTGCTGCTGTTGATGGTGTTTCTACTCCTGCTTAGCTTGCTTTCTGTTACTCCAGTAATGGGAAGCAGTTGTTGCTGCTTAGCTTAGCTTGCTTGCTGTAAGAAAGGATTCCCCTTTCGGACAGCCGCCCCCTGCCGGGAACCCCGCCTTTCTGCTTCCACAAAGTGCACCAACTATCCAAATTTAGGCTCCCCCTAGAATGCGGATCATTCAGTCACCGCGTGCATCAACGGTGCCTCCCAGCCTGCACAGCAAGCTTGTGGTCTGTCCCTCTGTCTGTCACTGCTGGGCTTGGCTGCAACAAGGAGAGGTAGAGGATTGATGAGCCGTTCTGGAGCTGGGGAAGCTCCTCCGATGCCCTTTAAAGATAGGAGGAGCGCTCTCTCTCTCTCTCTCTCTCTCTCTCTCTCTCTCTCTCTCTCTCTCTCTCTCTCAAACTAGGCTGGTGATTGTCCTTCTTCATACATGCACAGAGGCACTATGTAGGCTCAAGGTCTGTTGCTGTTGCTGCTAGGCTAGGCCCCTCCCAGCTGCTACTCTAGTCTGCTTAGCTCAATCAGTCCTAGCTGTGTGTAATAACTCTGTCCTCCCTAATTGGAATCTCCACTCGTTGCTCATCTGTGCCCAAATCTCCATTTTTCTGGGTTCGCCAATAATTATGGTGCTTTTTCAGTAGCTGCCGCACTTGATCAGTGGGGCGAGCATCAGCGTTTTTGCAATTTCACCGGACATGATCATCAATATACTTTGGGGGGGGGGTGTATATATATTATATCTATATATTTATGTTTATCCACTAAAATGGTAGGTGTCCATGTGATCAGCAAATATTGTGTCTCAGGTAGCAAGTGGACAGACCAACAATATTGTCTTCATTTAAAGGGCATCACAAAAAACCACTTCGATGAAGTTTTTGTTGCCACTTTGTGCCAGGGAGCTAGTTGACACCCATGATAGCTTGATAATTCCACACAATTAAGTATGAAATTTAGCAGCAAATGACATTCTAAGGTACTAATCTGAGGTCCCAAGCTTTGATCAATCACTGCACACATCTACACATGTAGTACAAAAGCTACACCGATATAAGCTCCATTTTGGTAAAATAACCCAGACTTTTTGTGCATATCAATGATTTCAGCATTAGTGAAGGACATGACAGAGTCATTATAACATGATGTATATATCCACAAAAATATTGATATACTTAATCAGCAATAATTCTCAGGCATGAGTGGCCAGCTGTGCTTACCATTGATGTTGAGTAGATTGATACGTAATATGTTGAGTTTCTCAGGGAAATTTGTGACTTAATCCACAAACATAAACTGAAGCAATCATGAGGAATTCAGGAGTAGATGTGTGTAACTTAGATTACATCAGCAGACTGGTGGTTAATTTATATCACCAGAAGTGGCCAATTGGAGGTCGCAGTAACTTTGATTTAAGGAATCATGGTCCCTACCCAACAGGTCCACGACCTCAAATTACAGCTTATAATAATCCAGAGACTAGACTAATCAGATTGGGATCCTTTTTGTGCTGGGCCCATACCAGACAGAAGTAACTGTATGCCTCTTATCTTCTGTCCAGGGAAAAGGAGCTGGCAGAGTGTGACACATATGACATATTTGTCTGTCATAGCCTTTAGGACAAGATCCTGCCCGGGCTTGGTGGAGTGATGGTTAACTTATCTTTAAATGCCTTGCTTACAATTTTCTGCTAAAGGGCTCTAAATTACTAGCAAGGAATATTCTCAAGAGGAAGCAGGAGTGGGCAGTTTGTGGCAGTGTGAACAAAAAAATTGAGTGGATCATGAGTTTCATGTGACATCTTGAATCCTTCATATGTCTAACTAACTCCATGAAACCAGGCTGAACATACTGGCATTCTTGAATTTTGCATTTTGACTGAAATTGCCAATGTTGATGCAGCCGAAACATAGTAACACACTAGGGCACATGTGTATTCTTCAAGAATTAATAACGCCAAGTTCATGTAAAGAATGTCCCTTCTCCTGGATATATATAAGCAAACATGTTGCACTGAACAAGAAAATTAAAGACGGTGGGATTGTTAGATTGTGGCTTTAGTGCCTTGTAATTTCTTTTGTATGGTCATTCCACACAGCCCTCTCAATATCAGTAGAAGTTAGATGACATGTGGATGGCCAGGTTGAATTGATTAATCTTTTGTTTCTTGACCACATCCAATTTCATATTCTGTCATATCATTGTGTCTCTCGCTCAACTGAATTTGAACTAGTCAAACTACAAGAAAAATGTGCCATTTAATTATTGCTTCTCACGCATTTCTGTTTCCTTTTAGCTCCTCAAAAATGTATGTTCAGTTACATGTTGACTCATCTAAACTAATGAATGGTCCTACATGGTTCCTGACAGCACAGACTACCTAGTCTTCTATAATGGCAAATATGAGTGACCTAACTTTCAAATATCCAAAAATTTGATAAGAAAAGTTACACATGCCACTAGGGAAGCTTACACAAACTCACATCTATGAGTTATATTGTCTTCTCCGCCAAATGGTATATTGACGTAATGATCCTCAGAGCATCCTTTTCCACCAAACCTACAAGACTCAAAACCTGAAACATGTGTATTCTACAACAGCATGCACATGTCCTTTGTTTATGATTAGGTAACAGTCCACACGTCCATACCATCCTTTTTGCAATGTCAGCACCATACCCACGACCGTTTCGAGGCTATGGAATGGGCTGATGGAGACAATTAAGCTTAAATGTTCTCTTCTTTTTTCTTTTTCTTTTTTCTTTTGGTAGGGCTGGGGTCATCGGAGTAAATTCAGAAAATTAACACTTGAGAAAATTTTCATATATTAGATAGGCTGGACTTTGAGGATAATAAAGTTAGAAGGAGGTGAATATTTTCAACGCAGGAAGGACAGCTTGAAGCAGCTAACTAAATATTACCTACAAATTTCAAGCACAATATCACAAATTAGGACCAGCCTAATGCGGCAAGTTAAATATCATCTTGTACGCAACGGCCACTTGGAACAATTTTATTATGCGGCTATGACACCTTATTGTAAGAAGGCACGTGTATGTACCCAGGTTTGTGTTTCGTCATAAAAAGATGATTTGAAATCAATGCAAGGTCGAACAGCACCAAACTGGCTGTGGCATTAGTTTTCACGTACGCTCGGCCTTGGACATGACATTTTACAAAGTACTGATGATTCCCCCGCACAAAGGACCTCGTCGCTCACGCTTATAATACAATTTGTACGACCACATAAGTCGGACCATGGTCCATGACCCGTTCGTAAGACCCCGGTCCCCCCCACCACACACACACACACACACAAGTTTTCATATGTTAATTGCAACCCTTTCGCAATCGCGATTAATTTACTAACTAGTAGGTGGGATGATGTAAACATTCCGGTGTCTGATGTTCCGTCGCACCTACTCCTACTGCACTCAAGGACACAGCCTTTCGGCAGAGCTGGCCGTCGCAAAGCGGAATCCAGATCATTTCATTTGCTTGTAAGCCGACAACAACGCCAAAGGAAAGGGGGCCTGGAGGTGGAAGCAAAGCAAAGCAGGGAATCAATCAAGTACTTACACGGGAGTAAGCGGCCAAAAAAACTTTAGCTGGCCAAGTTCGAGTTCGATAGCTCCACTCCTCGTAGCTTAGACCGGGCTGCCTACTGTAACCGTGTATTGCACTGCCAGGATAATCCTGCCCATGATCCAGGCTGCTGCTAGGCTGCACAGTGCAACAGTTTTTGGCCAGTTTTTTGGAGTCGGCTGCTGCTGCTTTGCCTTGTGCCTGGGGTCCAGCGTCACCGACCGAGCTGGCCGCCTGTTGCATCTCCGCTGTTGGATCTGGGGCCTCTTTGAAGCTACTCCACCGTAGCCGTTGGATGCATCGTGCCTGCCCTATGCATAGTGTTAGAGGGGGGCCGGCCTTGTCCTTGTATCCTTCCCTAAGGTTCGTGGTTGCAACGGACTCTAATTTGGCATTTCTCAAGTTCTCAATGGGGCAATGCAGGCTAGGCTAGGCTTGGCTAGTCTACACTAAGCTATGGGCCACTTCACATACATGACTGAAGGCCTGCAGTTTTTGGATTCTAAGATCTCTCATTGGTCGAGAAGGCCGAGACCGTCCAAGTTCACTTCACTCTCGAAGATCCAAAGACGCAAATTAAATATAATGAATGGAACATAAGTCTACATGGATTCCTATGTGATAGACTACGGATCATGTTTCATGGTGTGCCGTAATTTGCGTCAAGCCCACCTCCAAGTGGCAAGAGGTATGCCTGACGAAAATTTTGGCGGACCATGTGATTGTGAGGGCCCTCAACTCTCATCCAAAGGTTGTACCAAATGTGTGAAGTAGCTGTAAGTTGCCCGGGTGTTGGTGGCCCCGGCCGGGGAGTCCAAGCCTATCGGTAAGGACCGGTTTCCATGCTGCCAAGGGGTGAGCATTTTATTGCAAACATTGTCTTCCACAATTGTTAGCAGAGAGTCATCATGAAAGTATTAAGTAAATCTAGACTAATGCATGAGTATTGGACCTTGTCCTTGCACCCACAAAACATGTCAAAAGATCATAGACTAGATTCCTTCATCCATGCTTGCTTAGTGTCAATTACATTTTCCTGGTTTTGATCTATTACAAGTATTGTGCACTTTCAAATTTATCAATCAAATGTATTGAGGAACAGATCAAGACTGTTGTCTAATAGAATGTCTCGTATTATGAAGAGCCTTCATGCCTAATTACATGGATTACAGGTCACAATTGAGTCATAAATTACCAATATAAGCACATGTAGTCTTACTAACACGTCACAGGTAAACAAGAATTTCCCTTTGAAATTCTTGATTCCCTTTCAGGCCAAGACTCTTTATGAGGACCTTCCGTCTCCTCATGCATTAACGCCCAAGCCAGAAGACCAAGACTCTTTCATGCGAACAAGTTTCTCAAGTAATGCAACTTTATCCTTCAGCAAATTAATTTCAACATCAGGATCCCAGTCCCCTCATCAGCCCTCAGCCAGGTTGCTTAAATCCCCAACTAATTTTAATCCGCATAGCAACATATCAGCAAACTAGGACTGGGGAATCTCTCCTCCTCCTGCTTCAAACTATCAGATTGTCATCCACCATGACACACACACAACTCTCACCGAAATACTTAAATAACTTCATTCTCACTTCTCATACAAATAGACCATTGCCTAAAACGAGATTTCAGCCAAACAACAACACTCAGGGCTATTGAATCATTCCAAATAGGCCTAAAGATCCCAACCTCAACTAATCTTACCCGTTGAGGTTGAGCAAAAAAGGTACAATCCAGTACAGACACACTGGATGTAATTCTACTTTGCAAACGCCAGACAATTGACTCATAAAATGATTCACACAAGTCTGAACTCAGTGTGACTATTAAAATTTGTTTAGTTTGAAGCAAAGAAAAGAAAGTGAACGATGTCTCTTGTTGCACGTACTTTTTTAATCCATAAGGAGTGACCCCGAGGATGTTGAATAAAACTATGAATGATGTAGAGGACAACTTGCAACTTGATTTTAAGAAACTTCTGAAGAAAAGAAGTGTCTTCAAGTAACAACTTAATGCATGTGATAGCATCGTTTATGCCATCGATACATGCACTTTGCATAATAAAAGTATTTGACAAATTTTAAAAAATGAAAAGGAAAACTAAAGGCGTATGATAATAACCTAACTCTACATACTTTGAGAAGCAATGTGGTCAGTACAGCATTCTAGATGTGTGTTTGTCGCAAACAAAACAAAAAAAACACAATGAATTTTGTTATTTGCTTCATGAAAGAATTTATTTACAACAAGAAATGTAGTTCATCAATAAACTTAGCTTCTTACTTTCCCTTTTTCTAATCATAGGACCTGCCGATAAAACTCCCTATATAAACTCACACTATATTTGAAGTTCATGCCTAAGTCTATATTTACTCAATCACTACACTAAATAGTGTACTTAGTGTCACTTACTATTTGGAATTACGCAATACTATAACTACTTACTACAATGAAGGTCAAATTTGTTGTTCGAACATTATAGAACATTACTATCTTCACTTGGTAAAAAAAAATTACATGAATAGTAAAAAATAGCATTAGGTAACTCCAAAAGTAAGTGATGATAAGTACAATATTTTGTGTAGTTTCTATCGGTTCAATTGTTGATGCCCGCGAACATGATGAGACCTTGTGCCCTTTAAATAATGTGGACCATACCACTTTTTTGACGCACTTTATCGGCCAACCCCGGATTGGTTGAGAAGTTTGGCGAAGAATCTAAGAGTAGGACGAAACCGCCTTTCGCACATTTCACCAAATCTTGATCTTTTATAAAGTAAGAATTCTCGAACCTTGATACAATACTCATATTTGTCAATACGAATGCCATTGAAAGACGAGGAGGGTGAGGTGGGGTGGGGATGGTCAATGTGAATGGTTAGAACCACACGAGTGCGTTTTGTTAGCAAGACCCCTTGTGTTTTTGGGCTTAAATCACTTTCTAATAGCCCACCCAGACTTGCTGGTGTGGGCCACCAATGAACGGTGAGTACCATCACCGGTTAGATCCAGTGGCTCTCACTGGCTAAACCAACTCTAAAAGTGGGCCCTGCTGGTAGGAACCGTTCATTGGTGGCCCACACCAGTAAGTGTGGGTGGGCTATAAACCTATAAAATAAAATTCAACCACTGTGTAAATATCTCTCATTTGAAGAATAATCAATAAGAAAACATGGCTCAAATATCTGGTTAAAAATTGTGTTGATGTTTATGTTATTCTAAATTATGAGGAGACGCCACTATTAGAAAACGTGATCCTAAAACACACTTCCCCATTTGACAATGGCGGTCGTTGTGACATGACTCTCATTTACATGTGTGGAGTCCAGTCTACAACTATCATATATTCAACTTGACACATGTAAATGGGGTCATGTCGCACTGACCGCCTATGTCAAATGGGGAAGTGTGTTCTAGGCCCCACAATCCTACTAGTGCGTGCATGGACATGAAATTGTATCGATTGCTTTGAAACAACTTGGTGAAATATGGACAAGTGAAAAAAAGAAGATGCTTAAGTTTTTTGACCAAACCCATTGACTCCATGTGGTCTATTGCTTTGATCGTTTTGATAGCATGTGGGTCCTAGGCAGGTTTTATGAAGTCATTAACCCTTCACTTCCCAAGCCCATGAAAGGGTTATTTGGAGTGCATTTCACTTAATATTGGTTGTGGGATTTTCATGGACAAGTTTTGATGTTAAAATGAGATTTGTCCATATGATCTTAAACATGGGAGATGAGGTATAATGAGGGAAAAAATAGGCACGAATAATCCTTGGGATTTTTAGATTATGAGAATTGAAGGCAGTGATGCAGAAGGAAATGCCATATTTTATCCCCCAAAAAAGACTCTGACTAATCAACATATATTTACACATCCCATTCATTTAAAAATTGTACGGCTCATGTGTTTATGTGTAGGTATCCATGTTGGCTTGATGTTTATAGTTAATTTGATTGTGGATGAATGAGTTCGGTGGGGTTAATGTAGGGAAGAAGTCATCCATCAATCATAAATTGGTTGCTTGGGAAGTTCAAGGTTAAAATTTGGATGTAGTTTGGAAGTTGGATCATAGCCTGCTTTAGGGATGCTCTTAAACCCCATGTGGGGAGGTCGCCTTCAGTATAAGTATTGGTATATTCGATGTGTTGGCATAACATTGTTAAGCAACTACATGATGGTCTCTTTCCAAAGAAAGAGGTTGCGATCAAAACACTTTGATATTACAGTTGTTTGTCAAAAAGTTCATGATACATAGCCTAGTGCTCTCCATAACCATGGAGTCCTAGAATCAAAGGAGAACTATGCCCATGTGATATTTGGTCCCACAAGCTGCAACCAAAGAGTTGTGTAATGTTAAGGGTCTCCTTTGTTTTTGTGTGCCTACTACCTAGACTGGGTTGTCCTTAAACTATTTGGATGAGACGTAAATATGCGAACCTTATAGTTGGACCACGAGGTCAAGGGTTTGATAATATGTGGTGCTCTTGAACCTTCCACTATCCATTGTGACTCGTCTCGATGAAAGGACGAAGCTTGTAATTCATGTAGGAAAACTACACTAAATATGATATTTAGTGTCATATGGTAGTTTATGTCACTATGGTAACTTTTCGGATGACACTTTCTATGAATAGTTGAACAAATATTGTCATGGATGATGGATGAGTTTCATCCATTGGCCAAAACCCTACCTTCTCTTGTGATAAAATATTGTCATGGATGATTGAAATTTGGATGAAATTTCAAATCACCCGTGATATACAAATCATGCAATTGGTTCAGAAGCCGGAGACGTCCAAGCTCACTTTACACTAGACCTTGAGGGCCTGAGGGACCAAAAAAATTCAAATGGATGAAAATTTTGCATGACATCTTACATGGCACCAAGTGAACAATGTTTCATTGTCTATTCAATATCGGATTAGACCCATATTGAGTTTGTCACAAAACTAAGGGCCATGGAAAACAAATGGATTTCTCATTAGCTCTTAGAAACATTATATTGCCCACAGTGGGGTCCTGGACTACCTATTGTTGTGAACTGTCCATAAAACACGTTGCGATCCCTTGACACAATCCACTTTCACTTTACACTAAGATTGAGTGTCCATCAACTGCGAATTTTGACTCCTATTTCCTTCGATACGGCCTTTGAATGATTTTTCATGGTCACGGCTCTCGGTCCATGTGTAAAGCAGCCCTCTCATCTCAAAAGCGCATAGGATGCTAGCTCTTTGGAGCGACTCCACTCGGTAGCCCGCCCTATCCAAAGTTTCGGTCAGGGACAAACTTGTGTGCACATGGAACCATTCTACTTCCACGTCATCAACATTACATCTTCTGCTCAAAAATTCCTTTTGATGCCGCAACGGTCAGTTCAAAGGCCCAGTGCATGTTGGCCAAAGCGGAGCCGTTGCCAGGGCTCTCAGTAAGGACATGATGCTTCCCAAAAAAGGGAAAAAAACAAAGAGCGTCTCTAAGCTTATGGTACTTGAAGGGCTTCGCTTATGATGGTGTCCATAGCACTTTGTACGGAGTGGAGCCTGACCGGCAAACATGGAAATGGCAATTTCCATGTGTACCAGAGTTGGTCTCAATTTTTTTTATACACCATTCGAGTATCTACAACGAGGATTTCACATTATTTGATACCAGTAGGGTATGGGTGTTTCGCGGTTGTAGTGAGGATTTTGCTATCACTTAAAGCTAATCTAGGGAACGAAAACCGGGGAATTAGGTCTCTGGGAAGATGGAGTTAGTGTCTACAAGGATTAATGTCACGTTGGATGAAGGTGTCTGATAACAATCTATGTCTTTTACTCCTTTATTCATTCTTAATCATGTTAAGTTCACACTCTTATGGTTCATTTGTGCTTCCTCTGCAATTTGTGGTTCTATCCTATACGTAGACTACTTATCACCCTAATTTTCACCCTCTATGTTAGTTGTGGTGCTCGATAGCTTGGCGAGTAGTCAATGGCTCATAGTCAAGACAAAGTCCGACGTAATGTCTTCGAGTAACTACATAGTCTTTAATTGCCATGAGTTATGCTTGCGAGAATCTCAACATTGAGTTCTCTTAATCAACTTATAACCATCATGCAAATCTTCAAAAACTGTAGCCACCACCTTCGTCTTCAAGAGGTTTTGACAACTCATCTGAAGATTTTCTCACACGGGTTAACACAAGAACAATGCATCAACAAGTTGGGCTATGACGTTTGTTATATGCTTTAATATGTTTTCGGTACTCAAATAATCTACATTGGGTGCAAACTTTCTCCAATGAGGTAAAATCTTTCTTCTTTTAAGGTAATGTCTTGGGCAGCCTATAGCCTGCCCAAAGTATCCTTAGGCCTCGTCACCTCTGCATGTAGACTCATTGCATGTTCTGACAAGGTGCAAGAGACCTACTAAGCTATATTCTTCTCTCAGTACGTACCCAAGGTAATGCCTTTCACTCTCTTGGCTATCTCCCCCCCCTAGTCTCGGCTATGGCCCATCAAATTCCCTAGGTGATGACTATGCCCATCTCAGGCCCTCTCAATCTCTTCATCCGTCTTCAAGCTATTGGCCTTCTATCCCCATATGGTAGTTAACCATCTCTTGACCTCCTAATGGTCATGCAACTACACGATCATTGTAAGGCTGTTGTTTTTCTTTAACTCCTCACATTCAGATAAACAACTTGCTCTCATTCGTCTTCTAGGGGCTATCACCCTTCCTAAAGAGATTAGTGTTCACTCCCTCTCATAGGCTAAGTGAAACATCACATATGCTCATTGCCAAAACTCTCGCCTCCTTTATTTACCATCCTTGCCTCTCAAGGCCTCACACTCATCCTATTTCATGGTCTATTGCCAGGATGTCCTTAATCAACTTCGATAATGGCTCTCATAGCCTTTAACTTCTCACTTCCTCTTCGGCAAACTAATGTCTTTCATGCCATGGCTCTCATTATCTTTATCTCAACCACAATATCAACCATCTCTCTCTCTCTCTCTCTCTCTCTCTCTCTCTCTCTCTCTCTCTCTCTCTCTCTCTCATGTTCAATCTTGTTCTTGACAATCTTTAATCAACTCACTTATGATCTTATCAATGTGCTTATAGCCACTATTCTTACACATCTCACAACTTTACTTCATAATGCAATCAATAACAATTAGAATTCCACTCCAAATCTAACAAGACCATTGCACGGAAGAATCATACTTTTACTCTCAACATCAAAGTTTGAATTGCTTTAAAACTTCCGAATCACTAGGTTCTTACAAGTCTATCATCTTATCAACCTAATGTCTATTTATCTGATCTCGATCGATGAGCATCGGTGATTTTTAAGTCTATTGCTTTCTATGAGACTATGCTCGGTTTTTGTGTATGAAGGATGGCATGTTTTTTCTTTTATCAACCTCCCTCTTGTAGAGCCGAAAGAAAGGAGACACTGGTTGAGGTCAACAACTGTCTTGGAGCAGCAATAACCCTCTAATCCTACTTTGGATGATATATTAACTGCCAATGCTAGATGAAAGACGTAAAGATTTGAAAATTACCCGCGTCGGCTAGGTTATAGCCCAAAAATGTGGCTTGCAAGGGTATCTTTGTTTTTTATATCATTTCGGTCTATATACCATGTAAGTACCTTCATACCCAAGCGAATCTGACCTAGTATCAATATGGTTGAGATTGGTATTGACCTAAATAAAAAACTCAGCTAAGCAAAGATCCTCTCACCTCGTCATACCCACTAGATATCATCATTTAATTAATATTATAATTTTGATATTCATGGGTAGGTTCTTTGATACCATTAATGATGTTGGTTACTAGTTACCATCCATTCACCTATATACCATACCAACATTGGTTTCTACTTCTTCTTCTTTTTCCAGATATTGCAAAAATACTTAATAGTGAGGTTGTCGAATTTGTAAAATAATTACATATAATATAGGCGCTTCATGTATGTGAAACATTAACATATGTAATATAGCATTTGGCAAAAAAACATAAAATTACCAAAGTGATACATTTTAAGTACCATGGACATAAGGGCTAGATATGAAATAAATAATAAATACATGCATTTCAATTATGAAGAATGGATGAGTAATAATTATTTATTTATTTATGGTGAAGAATCTAGGGATGGATGAAATCATTCGTGAAATATCAGCGGCTTCTACATCATGGTTTCATAGTTCTCTGTCTTCAACCCAATGAACGGGGCTTGTAGTTCACCATACACTTTAAAGACTTTGGAGAATTGGGATTTTTGTTTGGTTAAACATAAATATTAAAACCTAACATTAAAATAATCTTTCAATAATTTAGAATTACCCACAAGGTGTTAATATAGTCACAACATTTTATCGTTATCTAGAATTTGGCATGCCTTATAATTTATAATTCATTCTAGTAGGTAAAGACCCCCCCAACACACACACACATAAAGTACTACATTATCACAGTGTATACTTATTCTAAATGAGAGTGCCCTCCCCCATCAAAAGTACTTAGTTAAGTTAGTCAAGTCCAATTGTAACATTCTTTATCATTTATAGAATATTAGGAAAACCTTGAAATTACTTGGTTACATTATTCTCAAACATGGAACTTGGGATCCAAATATTTTATATCCTTAGGGGTTGTTTACACCATGGACCATGAAGTCGTCCCAAGGCCTTGTAAAATTTGTGATTGGTTGTTGAACTCGTCCCAGGACCACTTCAGTTTACACCAAGGAAAAAATGTCAAAGTGACCATGGAGTTCGAGGTCTCCAAAAGACATATTTTTTAAGGCCTACATTATCCACTGACATGTTTCAAATGGGTTTTGCAGTGGGAGAGGCAAAAGAGGTGCTCTGGTAGAAAAAGGCAAGGGCACACGGCAAAGAAATGTTTTTATAATGATTTTATAATGATTTTTTTTGAGAAGTGAAGACAAGTGAAGACAAGAGAAGACAAGAGAATGGTCGAACTTGAATCTTTTTCAAAACAACCCTTTTTGGGCATATATTAAAAAAAATCAACACATTCACTTTTGGGTGCATGGTCATTCCTCTTGATCCACATTCGGTTTACACCTAGTGAGGGGCCCAAAGATTTTGTAAATTGAGGTTTTTTTAAGAAATCGGACCATGGAAGTTGGACCACGGGAAAAGGCCATCTTCCATGGTCCGATGTCATGGTCCATGGTGTAAACCGGCCCTTACTTTGAATTTGAGCATGTCCTTTGCCCCTTGAGACCGGCAATAGTCTTGATATTGCCACGTGTTCCGACTACACTAAATATGATATTTAGTGTCATATGGCATTTAATGTCACTATGGTAAGTTTTCGGATGACACTTCTTATGAATAAGTTTAGAAATATTGTCATGGAGGATGGATGAGTTCATCGATTGGCCAAAACCCTACCTTCTCTTATCAACAACTTGTGATGAAATATTGTCATGGATGATTGAAAGTTGGATGAAAAATCACTTAGTAAGTGACAGTTATTGCAACATTGTAAAGCGATAATCCCCCCAAAAAAATATAAGGAATGACAAATAATGTTGGGTTAACATTGAGTGTTGGTGACACTATACCGTGATTTACAATCATCAACAATGGCATTTGTCATCTAATCCAGAGTTTAACAACTATGCTAGACTAAGGGCTCCTTCACACACAAGACTGAAGGCCCGTGACCATGCATTTTAAGATCTCTCATTGGTCCAAAAGGTTGAGATCGTCCAAGCTCACTTCACACTAGAAGGTGAAGGCCTAAGGGTCCAAATAAATTATCATGGATGAAAACACTACATGGATTACTACATGGCAAATTGTGAATAATGTTTCATGATCTGTTGGAATTTACTTCAAGCCTACCACTTGGAGGTGGATTTAACACAAATCCTGACAGACCATGTTAGTGGTATGACCTATGGATGAGAATCAAGGGCCCTCATAGTTACTTGATCACGGCCCTCAACTTGTGTGTAAAGTGGCCCTAAGTAAGGTGTCAAATATGAAGGAGACAAAAAAATGACTACTAGATAATGTTATGGTCGGGTTTTTCTTTGTGAACACTTGTACCAAGAGTATCAAAGGAGATAAAAGGATGATTTCTATGAGAAGTATATAACATGAATGTAATGTAATACACATGCGATCAATGTAAGGTCTATGATGCTTTGTAGCTAAGGTGTAACCCTGTATTTGGTTACATGTCTTATTTAGGACACCTATATTTGAGTGGTATGTGGTTTGGTGCGGCTCCAAGAACAAATACCAAAGAAAAATGTGTTTAGAAATAAACCGAGCGTGTGCTCAAATACGATGACCATCCAAATAGGTTCAATAGTCAACATACATGGGGTACATGTATGACCATGTGATGATCATGAGAATCTTCACTTTGATAATGAATAAGGAATTCATATGTGCTTCAAAAACTTTGGGAGAGTGGCTACAACCTCGGTTTAGATTTGCTAACCATCTTGTACTAATTGCATGTTTCATATCAATGAGAAGTGGGCTAATAATTGAAAACAATCATCTTTCTTATGGCCGTTTTACACACGTGACCGAGGGTCATGAGAAAAAATAATCTAGGATTTCTTGTCATCATGGTCGGTTGTCCGAAGGCCATGGCCAAGAGAAATCCACATCACTTTTTAAAAGTTGTGGTCATGGGGACATAGTGTAAAGTGGACTTAAACCAGGAGTTGAAAATAAAATGAAAAGTTATGGAGAATATATATATATATAAATTTGAGCTTTGTTCTACGTAGTTTTGCCATCTATATAATATAATATAGTAAGAGATAATAAGTTGCTCAAAAAGTTGTTGAAATACTGATGTTGTTTCTAAATTAGCAGCTTTTTTTATATCCATATGATTGACCGAAGTAGATTGAAGTTGTCCGTATAATAAAACTAGATTATATATATATATATATATATATATATTGTGTGCATACACACACACACACACACACATGCAAAGGACACATTGTTGCTAAAAATAAACATCACTTAAAATTGAGAATGGTTATGTGGGTCCAAGAGGTACAAGGTAGATGTGCTTCAGATGGATTCTTTTCTCTTTGCACCCATTTCTCATATAATATGAAACATGCAGTTAGTGTAAGATGAGTACCATATCCAAATTATATTCATAGCCATTTGTCTCGAAAAAATTGAAGCTCGTATTCATATCAAAGTGAAGATTCTCATTCTCATTCTCATGAAGCGATCAAATAGGTCCCCTCATTCTTATTTTATCGAATTGAACCGAACCTAGAACAATTACCACATTTTGAGCACATAAGTCCAAACACACGTCTGCTTGGTGTCCGTTCTTAGATCCACAACTAACCACATAACACTCAAAGTATGGGTGTCCAAATTTATGGCTGTGTTGGCATTAGGCACTTTACGGGATCTTAACCCTTTCTTTGCACCAGGCTGGTTGAGGAATGTGTCAAAATTGTACAATCTCTGTTTGTTGGCTTCACTCATTATGAGATGACAGCCTAGGGCACACACTTTCGCAGATTATTGGATCCCAACCAAAAACAATGAATAAAATTGTTATATAAAACAATTCAATTTCCCCTTCTCTTTTACTAGCTAGTACAAAAGGAAAGAGCATCATGCCTCTCCATTTGATATTCCTATAGCAACATGCAATTGAAAATTGAATGAATGAATGAAATTGTCGCACACTCCAACACATTACATTGTCAACCGACTTTCCAAGGCCAAAAAATATCGACAAGTCTTATTCATTTGTAACCGAGCGGTGCATGCCGCTTGATAAACGGCTCACAATTTTATCTAAGAGAAGTAATGGAAAGTCAAAAAGTAGATTTTACCTTAAAAGAAAACCACTCTTGCATGCATTCAATCGCAATATCTCATGTGAGCAATTTGTAACTAGGAGAACGCATTGCTCATCGCTCATTCTAGTTGAACGTGTCCTAAGTAACTACCACTTACATATGACTTTTGTCACTAGTAACCACTATCATCGAAATGGGCTCTAAGAGGGGTTGTGATTTTTAGTCGAACGAATTACTAAGTAATCACATTATTTGTAGGCCCATATTGGATGAGAATGGTTGAACCATGTCCACAAAATAGTTTAATTGAATAGTTGGATATTAAAACACAATGAAGTATGTCTTGGAATCATAGCATTACTGAGCTGATAGTTGTGTTCGGCTGCCTTGACTTAAGGTTCAATTTGAAGCACTGGGATTCCAACATCCGGAGGCTTTATCCTTGAATCTACTACGGGGCCCATCAACACAACTCATCAACTGGGTCATGTTACGATGGCTACAACAAGAGAATAGTGGCATGTTTTAATGCATACAACGCAACTCTTGTGGCAAATGGTAGATGCTAAAAATGGCAGGCCGAAAACTAAAATCAAGCTTAAAACCGCACATCAAAAATGACCAATGACTCATGAAGCCAAAATGTAACTTAGAAATCAGAAACACCTACCGGGCCAAGTGCAAGTGCGGATCCCATCATTGAGAAGAAGGAAAAAAAAACAGTCCTTTTGATGCTTTTCAAGACTGTCCGACTTGGCCGCCCATAAAGATAGGTTGTTGCCCTTTAGCTTTTGAGCAACTTCACCCTATCCACAGCAAAATGCTCGCCATCTTGCACCATTTCTGCCAAGGGATGCACTAAGGGCCACTTCACACATGAGACTGAGAGCCCGTGACCATTACACTTCAAGCACTCCCATTGGTGGAAAAGGTGGAGCTGGTCCAAGTTCGCTTCGCACTACGCTTGAGGGACCAACGGAGTAAGTATGTGAATGCAAGATGGATGTAAAGTCTACATGGATTCCTACGTGGCATCAAATGGATCATGTTTCATGGTCACTTGGACTATTTACAGAAACCATCTCTTGGAGGTAGGTTAACACAAAACTTGAAGACCATGGCATTCCGAACGCTCACAAACGTTGATTTATTTTATTTTATGATGTGTGAGGACCTGCATGAATAGAAATTCATTGAAATAGCATTTGGTTTAGGGTCCCGTCACATATGACTTCACACTACACTTGAGGGTCCGTGACCACACTACATGATTTTGGAGGTGTGTTGGGACGGCCTTTGCACACTTTCTTTTGGGCTCCCACAAATTCATGGTCACGGCTCTTGGCTCGTGTGAGAAGTGGCCCTAAGACCCACACATTTGGCACCTCCTAATAACCTCGACATGTTTTTGTTTCTTTTTTCCTTCAATCCCCCTTTTGAATCCTCCATGACATCAATAACCTCTACAATCTCCACCCACCTTCTATTGACATTTCAAGCTTGTGAATGCCTTGTCATATTCAAGGGCTTAACATGAGCTTGCAAACCTTGTTGGTGCAAAGGATAACATAGACATCGACGTCATCGAAAATCTTGTTGCTAGAAGATGAAGCCATAAAGGGCGATTAAGCAAAGAACTTTGGGTGTTTAGGTGGCAAAATGGGCAATTCTAATGGACTAGGATCTGCATAATTGCAACCATGCACAAAGTAGAGTTCCAAGAATGTAGATTAGCAAGATCTTGTTGGTGACCAACAACACCCAACACCGATTCCCCTTGTCAATATACTCAAAGTGCAAGAATCCTTTGACACAAACTGCAAACAAACAACAACAATAACAACAACAACAACAACAATGATGATAACAACAACAAAGTGGAATGCAAGTGAGAGGGAAGGGAAAGGCTTAACCACTTCGTAGTTCCAAAGTTCACTATCAAGGTTGATCAATCAACACAAATTCACAACGATGTCATATCCCGCAACGATCCATGATCCACACTTCAAAGTGCAAGTGCTCCCTCACCCCACTTAGCTCACTCAACCACCCCATTGTTGCGCCAATGCCCATGGTGCACCATCCACAAAAATCCGAAGGTTCCAAGTTCCAACACAATAGGCAACGCCCTTCAATAGAGAACCTAAATGCGATACCAAGAAAATTCATCATGGCGATGATTACTTTTGCAACTATAATATAATATAAGATGGCAATAAAAAAATGCTCTGCAAGTGAAGTAAAACATGATAAAAATGGTTTCATTTGTGACTTCATTTGGCCTTGATAAAAATGGTTGTTGACTACTTTCAATTTATTTTTCTCATGGCGAAACACCCTTTGTAAGTGTAGAGCCAATTTTTTTGCATTTGGTTGTTGTAAACCGGAAGCCAATGGGAAAATATTCTAAATATAGCTGGATAAGTAATTCTCATGTGCTAAATGGAAGACCATAGCTCTAGAGATAGAAAATGGGTGATTGGGATGACCATAGTTGGATACAAGATGATGTAGTCTTAGAGATTTTTTTTCAGAAGGATATATAGACCTGGGAAGTTATCAAGTCTTTTTTTTAGCACATATAAAAAATTGTCAGACTATGTGAAACTGTTTTTTGGCCAAAGAGCCATCTTAATACTTTGAATGATCAATTCCAGATTGTACCTTGATGTGTTGATGTTTTATGAATATTTTCGCGGCAATTATCTGTTGCCTTGAGTGAAGTACGTTGAATCCAAAGGGGTTGTGTTGGATTCTGACTAATTATATTTGTTTAATCAATTGATGAAGTAGATTGTGAATTGATTTGTCAAAATTAAGACTGGAGTGAATTATTAGTTTTTGTTGCAATCCATGTATGTGGAGTTACTTATGTTAATTTCTAAGTGCATGAATGTGTTGAGGGCCATCATCGTATTATTTACAGTAATCAGCAAACTAATGTGAGTGATTGCGCGGCCATTGTCTGGGAGGGAGATGGTCGAATGAAATAGGGTTGGATTCTGGTAATAATTACCGAATAATAAACCAAAGGGTTATGGCTAGTGAGTCTATTGTCGTATACATATTGGGAGAATCTCACATGAATATATATATCCTACACGAGAGAGGTGAGAAATTAGAACGTACAAATCTGGATCTACTTCCTGTACTTAAATTTCAGACAATTGATTGTTTTGCTAAAGTATGATCATATTATAATTAATGTATTCAAATGTACAACTTAAGCGAATCATCGACGTCAATTCTATATTTCTTTGTACTTGCATTAATCCAATTCGTAGTCAACATAATGAATCGATCTCATACAAATAGAATTAATCACTATATTCGTTAATTTGAGACTTTCTCTTGTCTCAAATTAATATATGGACCACAACAACATGGTCTAATGTTTGGGTCGTCCTACCTAAACCATCTTGATATGAGTTCTTGATTGGGTTCTTGATATGAACACCCACTTCAAAATATTTGCATCTTACAACATTCTCCAATATCAATGTGATTTTATCCATGTTCTTATATTTGTAACTGTCTCAAAATGCCGAAAAAGTCCAAAATTAACGAATATAGTGATATTACCTTTTCGGGGTCATGATTTCAAAGCAAAGAGGTTGGATTTGTCATTGCATTGCATTGATGTATCGAGCAAAGATCAAGACTATGATCTTTGTAGTGTAAATGGAGAAATTGTTCCATGCTAACCTTTGACAGAAAGCGAAACGTCAACTTATCGAGACTATTAACTGCAAAGGGTTAACCGGATGCGGAGAAGACAAAAGGTCGTGCCGCTTGTGAAAACGGTAAGTATTGATTAATAATTAAAATCTTAAATGAGTTAAGAGTAACTTAGAACTCCATCACCTTTCCGAATTGAATTGTTTAAGCATTATTTGTAAGAATAATAAATGGAAGAAACCGGTCAATTCCTTGTTTTAAGAACTAAGAGTGTGGCATTATGATGCTAGATAAATAAGACAAGTTTATGAATTGGGTGAGAATATGTTAACACGCATAAGTGGTTTTGACTTATTGACATGAGGAAAGAAATCATGATTACCTTGGCTAAGACCAGGTAAGAGTCTATTGTCGGACTGCATAATTAAGATTGAATCTAATCAAAGAAGACCGACAATCCTGAAAGGTTGATTGCACTGCTTTTCCAAGTTACATTAAATGGAATTAATTAATGAAAGACTATTGACTATGCCAAAGCGCCCTTGGCTCCGGTAAAGAGACAAAAATGGGTTACTTATGCAAGACCATTGACTATGGCTGTGCCTATGCTTGTGCACTGCACTTGGTCCAATTAAAATGAACTCACTGCCAGACTATTGCCTGGGAAATTAGAGTGAGGTGAGTGATTGTCACAATTGCATGTACTGACGTGGAGAGATTTTTAAATTTTTTATCCCTTATCCGTAAACCAATTGTCAGTCTTGTATTTTCCCTAATAAATCTTATATGAGACACCTAGATGATATACAAGTCACCTTTTATGTCTTCCTTGAGTGTTTCCCTGGGTTTGTTTGCGACCAAAAACTAAACTATAGTAAGGTCCATTTTTATCAACATTTCTATCTACCCTTGCAACATATCAATGCGACTAAGCCTCCGTTGTCTAAGGGGCTGATCACACCGGTTACTTATGGCACCATCCGTCAGCATCTCCGGTTGTAATAGTGTGAAAAGTGGTGGGACAACATCTATTTCTCAACATAATCCCCAACAATTTCACGGCTGAAACTGGACGGAAATTTTGGTGCGATCAGGGCATGAGGTGTGGACGACCACAATTAGCGGCATTGGTTTCAAGATTTATCATTTGCAATACGGCGTGTGACCTAATACCACTTTGTTTGCAACCACACTCAGATAACCTCTTTGGTGCGTGACTTCCTTCATGCTTTGATATAGTATGCGGCTTGGAGGTCACTTCTTAAGGACGATTTGAGACGGGATTTAGCTTTTTTTTGAAGATCAAAACAATATAATGACACATGTTTGGAAGAAATTGTAGTACATCGTCCAATTTTATTACTACTCCACACTCAATAGTGATCACAATTGGGATGATGACCTATATATTCAATTAGTTAATAAGGAATCAACAAACATGCACTTCCGATAACCATAACTTAATCAGGAAAAGATCCGATTTTTGTTGATGCTTCGTCGTAGATTTGTTACTGCAACACAACACAACACAACTTTTGTTGTGTGAATTCGACCGGTAAGAGTTGGAGAGCATGGAAAACAAACCGAATTACACCCACATACCTACAAGTTACCACTCGTTCTTCGGGGAAATTTGACTCTAGCTCCACAGCCTGCCAGGTCTTTGCTCAAAGGACAGCAATAAATTCGGAATGGTGGATCTAACAGCTACGTGACGCGTTCCTGTTTCAATGGCTGTTGGGCTGTTTTTCTGACAGTGCTGCAAAAGTTACTTGCATTTAATGAGTGAATATCGAAAAAGGTCCCGACTTCCAAGCTCTTTTGAAATCTAAGGCGCTGTTTACATCATGCACCATGAAGTGGTCCCATGTCAGAGGGCATTTTGCCGTGGTCACACTTCATGGTCTGATTTCTAAAAAAATGCAATTTTAAAGCCTTTGGGCCCCAGGCTAGGTATAAACCGTTCGTGGACAAAGAGAAGTGACCATACACCGAAAGTGGACGTGCTGATTTCTTGAAATATTTGTCCAAAAAGGGCAGTTTTGGGAATTTCTTCATGTTTGATCTTGTCCCCTTCTTTCTTCCCTTGTAATTATAGAAACATGTGGCAAAAAAAAAGTAAAACAAATTAAAACGACATTCCTCTGTCATGGTCCCTGTCTTTTGCAAGGAGAAAACCTCTTTTACTTCTCCCACCGCAAAACTTGTTGGACCATGACAATGGATAATGTAGGCTTGAAAATAGGCCTTTTGGGGATCTCAAGTTCCATGGTCACTCTTACATTTTTTTTCTCTATGTAAACCGAAGTGGTTCCAGGACGAGTTCAACATCCAATCACATATTTTAGAGGAGCAAGGGACGACTTCATGGTCCATGATGTAAACAACCCATAAGGTATCTAGAAAAGGGGCTTAAGCCATTGAAGGCCTTGAGCATGATTCAAAAGGATTTTTGCGGTGGGGCGGCATCCAATACATGAGTTGTGATGTCCTAAAATGGACACTTCCAACATTCCAACATATGTAGGGATTTGACAATCCAAGAAAACCTACATGAACACATTAGCAAACCTAAATAAGGTATATGAGAGTTGGGCTTGCTATTTTTGGAATGAAAGTGAATATCTTATGAATTCTTGAAGTGGTGCTTGTAGATGTTTTAAGTAGTGATCTTCTTCTTTTTCTTCTTCTTCTTCTTCGTACATTTCATACTTGAATATGTACTTTTATATGCTAGAAATCATTTAAGATCACATACCACTTTAGTACTACATGCCTTATTGCTGGTTCTCAACCACAACACTACTTATGGTAAGGTATGTGGGTGCTATTTGCTATCTTTTTCGTGTTCTCCAACATCTACCAATTAGATTTATGCAACATAACTTGTGTTGCATAAGCAAATCCAAGATGAAACATCTACAAAAACTGGATTGAATATCATACCTCCCGTGAGGTAATTATGGTTATCGGAAGTGCATGTTGGTCAATTCTTAACTGAATACATAGGAGCGCCCAATTGTGTTCACTATTGACTGTAGTGATCACTAGTTAATAATATTTGAAAACTTGTCCAATCTCTTTTAAACGTGTTTCTTTATGGTGCTCGTTCTTTGACCCTCACCGAACCACATATCGAATATAGGGGTCCGATTAAGAAAAGTAACCAAATAACACCTGCATACCTCATTTAGTGTCACTATTTGGAGTTATGTTGTGCTCTAATTTTTATATATTGAAAATGTAAGAATTTACCAAGTGAAGATGTTAATGTTCTATAGTGTCCAAACCACTAATATGATATTTGTGATTTAAAAAAATAGAATCTGAAGTAAATGGTTATAGCATTGCGTGATTTCAAACAGGAATTGACAGTACATCACAAACAGTGTACATGGTTGCAAAATCTATGAACGTGGATTTAGAACATATGAAAAAAAACAATTATAGTAGAAGAAATCTACATTTTTTTTGTATTTAGTGTCACTTATTATTTGTAATCAAGCAATATTATGACTTTCTTCTTCAAGAATAGTAGTTGGTTCACATTAGCGAAAGTTCAAAGGTATTTAAGGTCATGAAATCTATATCTAAAATCAAATTTAGCCATCACCTTTTGAGCATCATTTTTAATGATAAATTTTAAAGATCTCATCTTGATATTCTATGTTTGATTATCTAACACAACAATGGAGGTCACCATGAAAAAATAATTGAAGAAGACTTCGCTACTACATTTAGGTGTTTGACCAAAAAACAATTTGGTTTTAGTATACCAGAGCACTTTTTCGTATAGTAGACTGTGCTTGCTCCCTACATGATATTATAATGTTTTTACTTAGAATTTCAATTTTACCAAATGTCTTGGATGTTCTTTACCATCACAAACTTTTGTAGAAAGAACATCAATTTAATGTAATTTTTATCATATTTAAAACAAAATTTAGACAATAATTTGTTCAATATCACCTACTTGCACACAAGTTGCACCATCTTCTAAAGTATGTAGACATTCATTGAATTTTTTTCTCAACATAAATTGCTTGGCTTGTAGATCAATGTGTTTTTGAAATGTTTATGATTGTTATTCGTCACAAAATTCAAAGTTAGTATATATAATTTTTAATCAGTTTTATTTAAACTTGTGCAAGGTACCATAGTTGTCCATTTGACTATGTTTGTGCCCTATATATCCAAATGTAAATGGCATTGAACACCATAAACAATATGCTAGTGGTAAGACCACTTGATCCATGTGAATCCATGTGGTGATCTTCCATTCAATTGTAGGAATTCAACAATACTCATATTTTGCACATATTCAACCCCTAAAGGCCGAAACAAATTCTTCCCACATCATCCATAGCAATTTAGTCAACTTGGAAAGCTAATTTAAAAAATCAACACCTCTTATAATAGATCTGATTGTACGGATGGAAGTTTTTTTTTCATAGAGTTAGGATTTTGTCCCTTGAAAGTTGAGCTATCCACATGTGTAAAATCAAAAGATTATTTAATGCAAACATGTACCTTGATGTTGCAAGGCAACGGTGACTGCCCAATCAAAAACGTCCGCCTTGGCCTTGAGAGATTTCGTGTGTGTCTATTTTGCTTCATTTAACAAATCACAAGAGTTACATCCACATTTACATAGCACTTTGCATACATTCTTCACCTCATTCACCGAATATCAAGTACACAAAGTGCTCAAAGAACAAATGTAGGATTCATAGTGCATGCACGAAATGGTATACAAGTGTATGGTTTCTATGCATTTGGAAGAGGACATTTTAACAATGGTGGAGTATTGTACGTGGAGTTGAGCAACATGACGTGCTTGTACACCTTTTACCTTGTCAAACGATCTCCCATTTAGGTACATAAGCTTAGAGGACATATTATACTTCCGATCAAGAGATTGTTTTAACCCTTAAACGCTCTTAACCAATTCAAACTAATTGTATATTCTCTATTTATATTGGATGCCGTGAATGGCGAAATATTCACTTAACTCTTAACTCTAAGTTTGTTTGTGTGTATTGTCAAGATTTATAACCTTTGCAAGACAACAAACTATCAATCTCTACACAAAAAGCCATATCACTGTGCATGTTCATGTTATAAAAATTTCAAAATGTCGTATGTAGGAAGCTTCAAGAATCCTATTATAAAGCTCCAAGAAATCTTTAAGTGCAGCATTTTGCCACTTACAACAAGGACTATAGGGAGGAAAGTCACAAGTATGGTCCATTGTAACTTAATAATTGTTAAATTTTATGGGCATTATTTCTTGATTCCACTCGGGGTGCGCTAGCTTGCCCGGGTTGGTTGTATTTTGGGTTCTTTTGCAATTGAATTTTCAATTTGTGCCAAAAAACAAATTGTTAAATTTTTATTTTTTGTCAGTTGCATTTGCTCTAGGTCCTACATGCCCATTGATAAGATTGAATGATAAGAATACCTAAATAAATAAATATTTAAGGGATGACCTTTCCACCTCTAGCCGTTTGCCCCTTTGCCTCACTCGCATGGGAGGAGGAAGTTCATTTAATTTGATTTTATTTTGAGACAGAAGGCCGATAGGCCGGCGCCAAAGTACAGGAGGCAGTCGACCACCTGGCAAGTTTATGTCAAGTAGAGAGGAGATTTCACAGCCGGGAATCAAACCGCCAACCTCTTCCTTGAGATTTGGGTATCTCTCCACCATCATCCAGTAGTTTAGGGTCGTCTCGGACCGTTTTAATTTTATTTAGTCATATCATGGTTGTCAATCTTATGAATTGCATATATGGGTTCATAGCCGAGAGCCCAAACGATCAACATGGCACACAAGTTCCAATCTTGTTAACAAGTGCTTTCCACATGCAATCCTTTCCATCTCCTCATTTACAAGATGATTTGTATTTTGGGTTCCCACAATATTGTGTAGTAAACTAGACAAGATTCTCAACGGGACTTGTCTCTTGGTACAAGAGCACTTTGTAGCTTGGTGTTAGAATGTCTATGTTAAGCTAACTTGTAAAGCTTTCAGACCTTGGACAACTGCCAAAATAACTATAGTTAACTATATAATTTTCAATACATTTTAGGGAACAACTATAGTCAACTAGAAATTTTTCAGACAACTATAACTTGAGAGTCCCAAAATTTGTAAGGAGCCAGCCGGCGAGTTCTTTCATCTATCTCAAAAAATGAAGTGAAATTTATTACAATAACTTCTTTAAGAGACCTTATGTTATAATCAATGTTTGTCACCCATGCCGGCCCATCCCAAGAAGGAATAGAACCCACCGTTCCTTGCAGCAGTTGAACTCATTATACTCTAAGTTACTTATAGATGATGAGGTCGTGCTCATTGGGTGTTGATTGGGTTCGAGTCACAAATGGAATCACGTCCCAAATTTAAAATTTTGAATAAAAGAAAAAGGAAAAGATATAGATGCTCTGATCTATCCTGGTACTACACTACATGTTGTGCTCAACTTTAGTTAACTAGATATAACTATAGTTAACTAGATTTTTTAGTGGATTGAAATTAAAACAACTATAGTTAACTACATTTTTTGGCAGGTCAAATCACAAACAACTATAGTTACGAAAGGCAACTAGTTAAGTAATAGTTGAATTAGTTGGTTAGTTGTCCAAGGTCTGAAAGCTTTTCACACAATTCGGAAACTTGTGGCTTTTTGCATACTACTATTCAAACTTATGTGTATTATACATTACGGTGATTGAGTTGATTCTCATCGGTGACTCGCCCGTGGGCACTAGGCAAACTTAATATAATGGAAGAGGCCAACGCCCCGGTGTTAGCTTAAAAGGTGATTCTCAAAATAACTAAACAACAACAAATTTGTATGGTTGTCAAAAGGGTGGTCCAATGATACAAGGAGCCTTCTATAGTGAGAATAATTTGACAACGGAATCACATGGGAATCTTCATTGGCCGCCTATTGCTTACGATTGTTGCTGCATCACGTACCCTCACTTCGCTTCTTGTTGTCACATGGGTATCAACTGCCTAGTTAATGAACAATATGTAAAGTCCTATGATTGATTGATTATATTCAAAAGGTTCCTAGTAGCTCCAATTGTCCAGACATTATTTATATTAAACAACGAGCTTTTGACTTTGTGACTGCCAAGATGCCACACTCCCTTAACTTAACAGCAATTTCCGACCCATCTTGTTCGAATCTTTGATTGTTTTTGTTTTCTGGATTTAGCAAATAATATCACACCTATCCACTCCTGGGACTCTTAGGGCCACTTCACACATGAGCCAAGAGCCGTGACCTTGTAATGGTGAGGACCCTTGACTCTCATCCAAAGGCCGTACCACGGGTGTTGGGGAAGCCGTTTTATGTAGTCCCGGGCCCTCAAGCATAGTGTGAAGTGAGAATGGACCATGTTGTGGGACCATTGCATATTTTGTTGGCGGAAAAGAGGGGATGATTTGGTTTAATATAATATGTCTCAAACTCTATCAATTTAAGAGAATTACTTGGTGGTGTTTGTTTGTCTTGGAATCTATCTTGGAATCTGTTCTAGAATCTACCTTGCAATCTGTCATGAAATTTGTCCTTCTGGAAAAAATATTTAAAAAGTCATGGTCTCCCGGAATTTGCGTCAGGTGGGCCTGACGAAATTCCAGGAGACCATGAAACCTTATCCATAGTCCGCCATGTAGGATTCCATGTAGACTTTTCATCCATGAAGTTTTCTTTGGGCCTTTAGGCCTTCACCTTCGCGTGTGAAGTGAACTTGGACGGTCTCTGCCCTTTCGACCAATGAGAGCTCTTAGATTGCAATGGTCAAGGGCCTTCAGTCTTGTGTGTGAAGTGGCCCTTAGTCTCACCCCCTCGAATTAACCTCTAATTGTCTCATCAACCAATTATGGTCGTTGAGTTTTTTTGGGAGGGGGTTCGTAGGTTCCATAATTCATATTTGACAGGTCTAGGAATTTTAAAGGTTTTAGGCGGGTTTAGGAGATTGATTGTTTGCAATGCACACAATCTGGAGGTTTTTTCAAATTATGGGAAAACAATGTATGCTCGATCATGTGTTCGCGCCAATTTCTTCCTTATGTCAACAAATAGTTGGGTGGTGGGCATGTGTTTAGGAAAGTTTTAGGTGTGTAGGGTAAAAGGGGGGGGGTCACTGGGGTGTTAGTGGGAGATCTCTCCCCCAAAATATGAGGCACTACCTATGGTACATGCATGCGGTGCAGAAGCATGTTAGAAGCCCTAAAAAACACCCATTTTTATCTCAAAGGAGCGATTTGCATGTTTCACATAGCTTGCACTTGTGTCCACTAATACGACATAGTCCACCTCCGGCATCCTACCTTTGGATTACACCTCCAAAAACTAGGGTTAGAATACACAAACCGCAAAGTACCCACTTGAACCACTCAACATGTGGATTCCCATTGCACGGAACACCGTACACCGGTGTGGTCACACATGAGAGTTATCACTTTTGCTTCTAGTTGGCCAAGAGTGATGTGGGCCACCTAGACGTCGCGTTTCATTGGCCGGGAAGTGAACATGGGACACCGCTTGTGGCTCATATAAGCATGCTTAGGTTGCCAAAGCATTGCTCTAGTGCTCCCTTGAATGCACCCTTCTATTTGAGCCTCCTATCGTTGTTCTGTTGCCTACAACAAGATTAAGTATTGTATTTGGTAACATTTGTTGGCACGAACTGGTCCCACGGCGTAGACAAAAACACAACTCAAGCACACCCAGTTGGGAATATTGGGAACATGAAAACAAGTGAATGTTACGCAAGGGGGGTTTAGGTGGAAGTATATGCACAAGTGGGCAACTTGTGAAGTTCATGTCGGGAGCAACTTGACTAGTATCATGTATGAAGGTATGTGGACCTATTGAGGGCATTTTCAACTCTCTATACAGTTATGGTTGTTGACAATTCGGGCTGGCTTTTAGCTCAAAATGCCAAAAGTGACGCATCTAAGATTAACTCATTGTTTTCCTTCTTCCAATCAGAGCATACATGTATGCAAACTAAATTATAAGGAGGTTTGGGCTCATGTAAATGATATAGATTCACACACACACACACACACACACACATATAACCACCATTGTCACATAAAATTCTATTTTTATTTCTCCTGGTTACACTAAACATAGGTTTAGTAGCATGGAACCAAATGAATCTATAGTTTGGTAGTTGTTGTGGGCTCATACATATGGGCACGTATGCCAAGAATTGTAAATTGACACTTCAAAGGTTAAGTGATCAAATATGTCCTCCCAATTGTGTTCAATATTGAACTTACAATAGCTGTTCAATTTTGAGCACATACTCCAATCTTAATGTGACATGTATCTTTTTGGTGTGGATTCTTAACTATAAGCCTTGCCAAACACCCCTCAAAGATAGGCGTCCGAGACTACACAAGGCCACACATTATGCCCATTTTCATGGCTTAAAAAAATCTAGATTGTTCCAAAGAAATTGATTTTAGTAAATTTGTTTTTAAAACATGATGGACTAGATAATGATTGACATAAAGAGTGGATGATGAACCGTGGAACAAGTGAGCCATCCACCTCCTTGAGCTGGTTATTGGACATAATTGATCAACTCGTGGATAAAATCTTGAATGGAATATTGTGTCGAGTTCTCAAAACACTTGTGCTCTTGGATGAATGATCAATTATGGTTAATGTAAATTGGGGCTATACCATCCTAATAGCAACAAACATGGACACATAGATTCACAATGTCTACGTAAGCTAATTCGGTGATGAAATCCATGGATGAGATTCATTGGGTTGAATGGGATAGACCTTGTTTTAGATGGTGGGTTGCAATCTAACACGTGAACCCTTTTGTCCATTCTTTCATCATTCCATTAGTTTAGCTTAAAAGGTGGATAAGACGAGCTTATGATACTACTTGACAATTCCACTAAACCATGTGTGGTGTAAAAACATGCATGATGTGGCTTTCGATCATCTTTATTATGTGTAATCAATTTTATTTATTTGACAAAGCTCAAAATTTAATCCAAATCACTTCTTAGGATGGGTCCATTCACGGTTGGGGTACTACTTTTGGGACAAAGGAATTCAGGACTTTGTCGCATTGGATCTCGACGTTTATTATGATTTATTATTATTATTTAATTAATAAAATTTAAGTAGATAAGTATATAGGTCATAGGATTTATCAAGAAAGATATTATTTAATATTAAATAATGACCAATAATAGACAATTCCTTTATGAAATGAGTAGATAGGTCATAGGACTTGTTTCGGCCACATCAATGGCAATTTCATTATTGAAGTGTACATCATAGGTGAATTGTTTTGCATCCTAGTACCTTGGTATAAGTGTCATGTGTCCATACATATATTTTATTATGTCCAATTCTAATTCTAAACGTTCTTTTTTCATGTAGCCATGTTATTGTGAAATTCTGGCCATGTTTGGTGTCATATGTAAGGCTATACAATTGGTATGCAATACACTTTTAGTTCTATTGGTACACAATCGAACGATAAGTGTGAGGAAGAAAATTGGGATCGTTTCAATTAATTTTTGTTGTCCTTTTCATTCCTTAATCCTAAGGTCAACAATTATGACAACAACCATAAATGTCCGTTAAGGAATCAAAATGATATCTTAGATAACCCTATTCATTGTAAATTAACTTTGTCGGTGTACTCATTATGGAATACTAAATGAAGGCATGATCCAAAATATGCTCCACAATACAAATCTAAGCACACCAACTATGTAGAGTTATCTAATTTAGAACACTATATTCGTTAATCGGAGACTTTTTGATGATTTTGAGACTATTCAAGAACGTGCTTTTCGAATTTGGTCTAGTAATGAGAACATAAAAATCCCATATTGATAATTTTGGGAACAATTATTCGACATAAATGCATCAAATGAGCAAAAATGTAAAGCATACATGAAAACAAATGCGTATGATATGAGAAATTGTTGCCAATGGAAGGGATGATGCGGAGAATGATTGGAAATTGAATCTATTAAATGGGTTTGAAATTCAAATATAATGGAAATACCATTAAAGTCTTCAAATAGAATAAATGACCATACTCTACGTTCTACCCCTACATGCATTTAGGAACCACGTGGACGTTTCTAGTCACACTATTTTTTTTTAGCGGCCGTGTCCTTGTTTTTTGCGGCCTCCATGGCTTTGAAAATCTCCGGCCCGCGGCTGTAGCCATTTTTGTAGACTTGCCCGGAATATGTGTCGTTCTTCCATATATTTGGACGTGCTCCCGAATTGTATGAAGTGGTATTGTAAGTGGAATACGAGTGCGTTTGCGAGAGGGAATGCCTTGCACTTCTCCGGAGGGCCAAACAACGATCGGACTCGGAAGATGCGGCCTTGAGGGCGTGCCTATCCAAGGAAGAAGTCGAGGAAGGCCGGCCACCAAGCGAGCGGGGAGCCGCCTGCGAAACAACGCCATGGGAAAATAAGAATAAGAATGGAGTGGGGAAAATAGTGAGGGAGGTTTGGGATGGGCGTTCGTAAAGTTCTCGTCACGCGGATGCAAGATAAGGAAAACAACGGTGAACAAGGGGGGGACGAAGAAGGGCACCTTGGATTTGGGGACGTCGGCGCGGGGCAAGATGGGCACTGCGGGGGCGTCGAGGGGAGCATCCGGAGACGATTGAGAAGGGGGATTGTTGGATGACGGTGGGGAATGAGGGCATGGAGGGCCCACGATGGCGGATGGCTTTGCGGCAGGAGGAGCGGAGACAGCAGGGGAGGGGTTGCACCGGGGAGCTTCCATGCGGAGACGACGGCTCGGGCCACGACGAGCGACGCCGTCGACGCTCGAGGGCGACAAACGCCCTAGCCGAACGAGCGTTCGCTTCTCCTTGGAGAGGGGAGAGGGCGACGGGGCGTACGCGCGGGAGGCAACTCTTGGGGGCGGGCTGTTCACAACGCCGTCGTCGATGCCGACGTCCAGGGAGTAATCCACGGCCGAGGCTGCGTCCACCGCCGAGAAATGGTAGAGGGAGGGGATCTGGAAATCCGACACGCCGCGGGAGGGGGAGCCAAGGGACGAGGGGGGACGGGGAGTGCCGTTGAGAACACGGGTGTCACATAGGGGGGCAGACTATGGGCAACAAATAAAAGACATCCAAACATGGAAGAAAGCATTAGATAAGTGAAACACAAGGACACAAACACGTGCAAGGAGAAAATTCAAATCAATTTACTGAATTTAGCGAGCCGAAGGATGCTCTTATATACACTATCGCGGGGGCTGAGTGCCGCGTTGCCGATGGGATTGGACCTAACAAAATCCGGGACGCTCCCGGTGTGGAGCACAAACCTTCTAAGGTAAGGTGCTAGCCTATCTACCAAAAATGTGTCCTTCCTATCGCCGGTCCAAGGGTCGGGGAAGACGACGTTGCCGGGGGGGTTGAGAACGCTCTTGGTGGGGCTGTCGTCGATGAGGAGGGTGTTCTCCGGAGTTGGCCACCACCCGTGGGGGACCCCCTCGAGCGGGGGGACGCCTCGCCAAAGTCTAGACCTGAGGACCTTGAGGAATTGTTGCCCTCCGCCTCGACCGCCGAACTTGGGAACCGGCAGTCCCTTCTCGTCAAGCAGCTCATCGCATGCCTCTTGGCCGAGGACGAGGCAAGGGCTGGGTAGGTCACGGAAGAGGAAGTCGACGATGGGCTCCGTGTTCTCGACGACCATAGAGCTCCACACGACGACGTGAGCCAAGTCGAGCACCTCACGAAGGAAGTCTCGCAAGCCGGGACGGGCGCGGACAGCCTTGCGGTTAATGAGGGTGTCGAGCTCGCCGTCATAGTCCCTCTCGTCGGGATGACGGAAGGGACGCGTGGGGACCCTGGGGATGTGTTGGGTGTGACACAACACCCCGTTGAGGTCAAAAACTATGAACGGTTTGTTTCGGGTCTCAAGTCCTCTGGCCGAGGGGTTGCGATCTATCTCCGGGGGGTCCTGTGATTAACAATTCGACTAGTTTAATGCTATGATAAAGTAATGAGATTATCAAGAACATGAAGTGAAACATGAAGATGCATTATGAGGGAAGGACTAAGAGCAATAATAGCAGCGCAATGAAAATGTGGAAGGGTGTATTCACGAACGAGCGTTCGTGAATGAAGGCCGACAGTGGCATGGCGCATCATTTACGAACGCTCGTTCGTGAGCGCGGCTTGATGAACATTCACGAGCGGTCGTTCGTGAAGGTGGAAACGGGGTCGCACCCTTTTACGAACGTCCGTTCGTGAACGAATGTGTATTACAAGGATCGAAATGAACGCACATGAACATACAATACAAAAGGAATGCGAGACGAAACAAATTTTGGGAGGCATGGATGCAAATCTCTTTTGCATATGTATTAATTCGATGAATATGTACAATTTCTCAGGTGATAATTCATCACATGTTCCTAAGGCAACATTATGCCGTGTTCTACAAAATTTATCGACCTAAGGGAGCACGCAAAAAAGGCTCCAGCAGGTCTTGGATGTCGATGGAGAGAACGCGCCAAAACACAACGCATGCGGTTAGAAGGGTTACGAACGAGCGTTCGTAAAAGCATGTGGCATTCTCAGAATAGAGTTACCTCGTCATCGGGGGGAGGGGCACCGGCACTGGACCGAGGAGCCGCTCCCTCCTCAGCGATTAACGAACGCTCGTTCGTAACCTCCACCGCCGCAGACGCCTCCGTCTCCATGACATCGTCCGCTCGCTCCGCCTGGGACGCCTGGGTCTGTTGAATGGGCTCCACTTCGTGGTTGTCGCCCCCAAGGTCGAGTGCCTCCATATTTACATCCTCCATGTACGCGGAGGGCTGACGGTCAGGGCTGTCCTCGACCTCCATTCTTTGGACCCCTGCCGTGTCACTCGGGCTCGCCTGCGTGTCCCTCACAATGACCATGTCAGTGTGTTGCGCAGTGTCATCGCCCTCCCTACCTACTCCCCTCTGGACGACCGCGAAAGACGCTGTGTCCGTCTGTGAAGGCAATCCTACCCTTGACGGGGGAGGGGTGAGGACTGCCGGACCTGCAGATTCACGAACGAGCGTTCGTAAATCTTCGTCCTCTTGGATGGCCGCCGCGACGGCATCGTGGGTGATGGTGGTGGCCGGCGGGAGTGGAGGAGTCCCCACCGGCGTCGGGTGGGGTGGAGCCGGGAATGACGGTCCTCCAGCATAAGGGAGATGTGGGGGGTATTGGCCGGATGGGTACCCAGGAGGGAAGGGGTACGCTGGCTGTGGAGGAGCCGCAAAGCTCTGCATCCTGCTCAGCATCTCCAGGATTGCGTCCGTCTTGGCGTTGGAGGCCCTTATCTCCTCCTGAATGACGGACATCTTCCTGGCATTTTCTGCTGCAGCGGCCGCCATGTCCTCCTTCATCTTCTGCTCGAGCTTGGCGTTGAGCTCGGCGACAGAGAGAGCCTCCTCCTTGACCCGCTTGTTCTTGTCGAACTCCACCCCCAGCTCGACCATGATCTCCATGTCCCCCTCGTCCTCGTCGGAGACCTCGATGACTGCTCCCTCGGGCAACTCCACGTACTTGGTCTTTTTCATCCTCCGTCGCGTGTTGCGGAAGTGGTCCAACGATGGACGGGAGCGCTGGTCCAGCACATCCAGGTTCTCCATTTTGGGCACCTGCAGCCTTGGTCTTGGGGATACCGACGTTGAACACCCGCCAGGCGTGCCGAAGGGGTCCGCGCCAGAGACGCGCGCGGGGAGGACGTCTTGTGCTGCCCCCGCCGACGATCCCGTATAACCACCGGGAGTGCCCTGCGCGTCGGATGGATTACCCGACGGGCCCATTATTTGAAGCGGGGGGATGTCGAAGGACCGGATGATGGAGTCCACGTTGACGGATGGGGCCGGCTCATCCTCTTCTACCTCCATCACGGGCACGCCCTCGTTGGCAGACACGCTGACGTCCGTCCTCGTGGCGGTTATGTCGCCCAAATCCATGGTCGACGCCTTCGACCTGTGGACCTTGTAGTCCTCCTCGTCTATGGCGTCAACGTAACTGTTGACGCACAGGCCCAACATCTGAGACACAGAAGGAAATCGGTTAGCCATATACGAACGTGCGTTCGTAAACATCAACCCTATGAGCCGAGCAGTATACATTACAACAAAAATAGTTGAATTTCAAAGATGCCTCAGAAAATGGCATTTACGAACGAGCGTTCGTAAATGAAATCTTACCATTGCAGCGTACATGAATTTGCTGCCTCCACACACGTTGTAGACCGTCTCACCATTCGTGGCCAGGGCTTGGAGGACGGAGATGTAGAACTCCATCCTGAGCTCCAAGGCGGGGAAGACCGTGTACAGCGTCTCCTGGAAGAGATCTTTGGGAGGGGGGTGTGGAATGCTGTAGATCTTCTTGAAGGTGTTGTTGGCCTTGATAGGCGCGCGCCCATGCCTTGCCGTATTCAAGGTCAAGAAGATGAGGCTCACCGCTCCCACCTGCTTGTTGCCCCTGGCCTCGTTGATGGCCACGATCCCTTCCGTCTTCGCAGGGACATACGTGCTGTGGAAGATGCTGTACTCGAACTTGATGGTGTCCTCGTACAGCTCCGTGACGACGGAGGCCTTCTCCTGTTCCACAATCCATAGCCACACGTGTGGCTCCCTCATGGCCGGAGATCTGTACTCCATGAATTTGGCCATGAAGGGGTTGTAGAACGGCACCCCCTTCGCACCCTGCCTTGCGGCACCCGGGATACCCCTGAAATCGATGAGTGCGAAGGGGCACCCCCTTCGGTCCTCCCTCACCTCAGCCCTGCTGATGGTTCCGTCCCACTTGGAGAACGAGGTCCTCTCCAGCCCCGTTGTCACCACGCAAAATCTTGCCACCCCCTCAAATGTGGCGTTCCTCTTCCTCTCCAAGAAGGAGATGTACCGCTGCAGCTCCACAGGTTCCGTCTCTGTTTTCTTTGTTCTTTTATTTCCCTTTAGCTTCAAGACAGCGACGTGCTCCTTTACCAAACTGCGCATCGATGCGCCGTTTATGTTGTACTGCACCTTGAAACCCTTCCAATTTGCCCAATTGACGTCGCCGTCGGCATGGAAGAGTTGCATCTCCGGCAAGAGCCCACTCAACTCCCGGATCGCAGCAGTCTTGAGCTTCCTGTGGTCGCACCACTCCTTGATGGAGTACGTGCTGGGCTTGTGCTTTGGTCTCTTCAAAAAAATCTTGGGATACGGGATGGTCCTTCCCACTGTATTCCCAAGAAGGTGGACCGCACATCGCTGCAGCTCCGACTCTGTGAGTCCTTGCAATGCCCTGAAAAATTCCCTCAATAGTGGAGGGGCTTCCGCGCTCTTGTCGACGTTGTATTTCTCTTCAGTGTCGGGGTTGACCAGATCGCCCGAGCTGTGAGCGTCGAAAAAGTGGGTCCACAAATCCCAGGTGTTGTTGTTGCAGCAAATCAGGCGGAGCTCGCCCTTGAGCTCCAGGACTGATTTCGTGGTGGTGGACTTCATGTCGATGGAGGAGAATTTGTCCACCATCGCGTCACAAAACGCCTGCAATACACGAACAAGGATCAGTGTTGTAAATTAAATACGAACGCACGTTCGTAATTTCACGAAAATGCAATTGATGCCTAATTGCGAGTTGGGAGAAACTAATTGCAGCCCACACTTTACGAACGCTCGTTCGTAAACTCACCTTCCACTGTGGAGACTGGCTTTTGGCGTTCTCCCTCTCTTTTGGCGGACACCCGTGGGCGACCCATACGTCTCTCGCAGCCACTATGTTTGCCGCCCAGGACGCCTCAAAAGCCTTGATCTTGTTTCCGGAATTCAGGTATGTCGATATTTTCCGGAGCTTGTCCCAGTCGTCCGACCACACCAAGAACGCCTTCCAGTACCGCAGCTCCGCCTTGAGCTCGTGTTGGAAGTTATCGTCCTTGAGGATGATTTGCGACGCCTCCAAGCTGTGCTGACCATCGATAATCCAGAACTCGCCATTCTGGATTCGGGGCCAATCCCTCTCCGTGGGACGAGAAGTTAAACCCTTGGGCATGACGCAGACAGTCTGCCTATCCCACTTCACGTTGTTCATGAGATTGTTGATCTGCCACTTCACGCCCTCGCTCTCGCGAGACCTAACCACCCACTTGTTGGGGGATTTCTCGCACTTGAAGCAGTCCACGTTGAAGGTGAAGTGGCGCCCCATGGGCCAGCAATCCTTCGAGTAGTTGTTGAACTCTCTCAGGATACGGGTCGCCTTCGTCGCGTCCGGGTTCTCTCCTTTCTTCAAAGGGGTGGGCATAACTGGCGGCGAGCTAACCTCAGCGGCTTCGGTCACTCCCGACCTCTCCAAGTCGTCCCTCGACCTTTTGGATGGCGTGGATTGTCTGCTTGGCCCCTCCGGCAACCTGCTCGCGGAAGGCACTGGCCTGGGTGCGCTCCTGGAACCTCCTGCCCCCGATGCAGATGGTTTTCTCGGACTTTTCTTTTTCTTGTTGGCTTCCGCGACCGCACTGTTGTACTTGGAGATGTTCAATGCCAGTGCAGTCAATTTCCTGGCAGTCCAAAATTGGCTGAGGATGTACTTTGAGAATAGATCCTCCAGGTTGAAGTGTTTTGCATCTGGTGCAACATTCAAGCACGCGTAGACGTAAGAGAAGGAGTACTTCAAGTAATGCAACAGGAGATTGATGTGGTCTTTCTTGTTCTTCATGTCCAAGATAATATAATCTCCCTGGGCCTCTATGGATTCTATCTCCCACGTCTTCATCTGCACCCACTGTTCTGGCTGGTCTGGCCTTGTTTCCAGCTCGTAGGTGAAACGGAGCGCGAAAAGACCGTCTTCCATTTTTGTTGGTATTGCCGTCCACTCCCCCATGAAATCCTCTTTTGGGACATAATTCGCGTTACCGTTTGAGTCCGCAACGGAATCTGGGAGGCGATCAATGGGCACGGCGAACAGGTCAATTGCGCTTCTGGTCGATCTGGCCATCTGCACCATAACAAAACAGTTAGGATCGTTTTACGAACGTTCGTTCGTAACATTACCGATTGGCATGTGGGTAGGATCTGACTAAGATCTGTGGAGTATTTATGATCGTCATAAATTGTATTCAATCAAGTGTTCCAGCAGATTTTTAGGAGATTTACGAACGAGCGTTCGTAAATGATTGTGATTTTCAAGGCGGTTAATTAAGTTTACTACTTTACGAACGCTCGTTCGTAAAGTATTGTACTTGTATTTGTTTGCTCATGTATGCGTCTTACGTGATGCATATTATCGAAGGTTATTTGGAAATGCAGCATGTTGATGTTATTTGTTATTTGTTAATGTTCGCATTTTAGGTATATATTTACGAACGAGCGTTCGTAAATATTGAGCCCCCAGTTTGTATAAATGTTTACGAACGTACGTTCGTGAAAATGAGGCACTGGATTTTGGGTACGGTTGTTTACGAACGCACGTTCGTAAACATGAGGCACTGGTTTTTGGGTACATATGTTTACGAACGCACGTTCGTAAATATGAGGCACTGGGTTTTGGATACGGTTGTTTACGAACGTGCGTTCGTAAACAGGGGTTGTGTTGAACGCCGTCTACCCATTTACGAACGCTCGTTCGTAAATGGGTCATCTTTTGTGTTTATTGGAAATATTGTGTATAAATATACGTATACGTATACGTATATATACGTATATATATATATGTGTACGGATACGTGTACCAATTGCTGCTCGATTGGGCTGAGCAATGCTTGCATTCGTGCCTGCAACGCATGGTCAAAATAATGAAACTGCAGAAATGAATAGATTCAAACAAAATTGAGTTTCAGAATGTGATGAGGAATTCAGAATGAGGATCATAGCTTAACTTGCATACAGAACAGGCCAAAGCTCATCATGCATATAACAAAACACATGTATCTCAACAATGATCAAACTCAAAATGTGAGGGAAGAGTTCAAAAGGATTACTGTACTCACATTGAAATGTTCTACACCAAAAACCTGATCTTCCACCCTTACTGGAAAACCCTGAGAACCTCACAAATGTATACTTTGAAATGCACCCTTGCACCTTCCTCACACTTAAGCCCTCGCAAGTTATATACAAACCCTAGCAACTACTCTGATGTACATGCAACTCCCAACCTTGCAACTCTGAAGTTTGTGACTCAAGCTTGCTGCTCCAAACCTTGCAACTCTCAACCTTGTACTTCTTGCGCTTTACACTCAAGCTTGCTACTTGAAACCTGCAACTCTCAACCTTGTACTGCGCTTTACACTCTCAAGCTTGCTACTTGAAACCTGCAACTCTCAAGCTTGTAACTCTTCCGCTTTACACTCTCAAGCTTGCTACTCAAAACCCTGCAACTCTCAACCTTGTAACTCTTTCGCTTTACAGTCTGAAGCTTGCTACGCAAAACCTTGCAACTCTCAAGCTTGTAACATAAACACTTTGCCCTAAACTCTTGAAACTCGCGCCAACAAAACTAATATCTCTCAACACACGCACGCACAATACTATTAAAAGACGAGAGGAAAAAACGCAAGAGCTTCGCTCCACATCTGCTCGGCGCTCCGCTCCTCTCTCTCTGCTCCAAATGACAATGAGGAGGAGAGCTGAGGGGGCGCGGGGAGGTAGCCGCCGCCGCTAGGGTTTTCCCGCCGTTGACACGTGGCCTCCCCCCACTGGGGGGGCCGGGATGAGAGGGTGATGGGGGATGGGGGGATGGGGAGGTGGGGGATGGGGGGATGGGATGGGGATGAGGGGATGGGGGGATGGGATGGGGGATGGGATGGGGGGATGGGATGGGGGGATGGGGGGGATGGGATGCGATGGGAGGTGGGCATGGGGACGGGGACATTGGGGGATGGGATGGGATTGGATGTATAAGAAAGGCATGACATAATCATGCTTTGTAATATGTATATGTAGTGGATGCGTTTATCACCTTAACCATAAGAACTTAGTATAAATACATGAATTTTGATTGGTGCATCCCCCTAGTACATCTACATTCGGATTCCTTGTAAACATCTTTTAAATAGGGAACCGATAATAAAATCGTAGTGAACAATGCACGTCATTTAGTAGGGATTCGAAGAAGAATTCAACCCCAAGGATGTTGATATGGTCTTTTGAAATATAGTGTTTTCATGAATGAGACATCTTTCATGTTGTTCGATGGTTCCTCAAATAATTACTAGGTTCAAAAAGAACCCAATTTGAGATTGGCAGGAGGCGGTGTCCTTTTCTTACAAGAGGTGGATGAAAATTCAATTTCCAAAAGGTCGTCAATTCATTTAATTAGGTGCCAACTTGAACTAGCACATTTGAGCCATGTGGTCGAATGTTTGGCTAGCATCAAATGTGAACTACACATAAATTAACAAGTTATGCCCCCTTCCCACTTGACTTTAGCTAAGACTAAAAGTATTTCCCAGGAAACGGGTAAAGATCCCTCCCTTATAGCGGAGGCATACGGCTATCCCAATGCACCTACAAGAACTTGCTTTGGAGACTTTCAAGTAGGTTTTCTCTAATTACCTTTCACACATCTTCATTGTTTTATCTACCAAGCAAGGATTGTTGGGCAGTTTTTGTCCCATCCCCAAATGCCTTGCCACTCACCTAACTGACCAATGGTTTTTGTTAACGGAGCTCCTTGTGCCCTCATAGCTAAGACTAAAAAAACCAATGACAAGGATGGGAGGCACCACTTTTAAACGTCCTAGATTATTGCCTCATGTTTAGGTACCGATGGGAGGGTTGGTGCTTGAGGCTTAAGACCTCCACTTTTAAGCCATGCCACATCATTTGCAAACTAGGCTCGGCAATACATAATGTCGATGCTGTGAAGGCCGGGTTGTTAGAACCAACTTTTAGTGTTACCTAAAGTCAGGTGGGAAGGGGGCATTAGTGCGATATGGGTTTTTGATAGGTCAATGTTGTTTGTGTGTGTACTAATCTATTGTATTAACTACTAGACATGCACAACTTCCACAAACCCTAAACACTAACCCCAAACCCTAAACCCTACATCCCTAAATCTTCAATAGTGTTAAGTGCAAATTGATTGATCACACAATCCATGACCTTATTATAACATGCATATGTTAAGACTAGTTTAAATCAACACTTTTAGCTATGCACATACTTCTCGTGGGATGCAAAACACACAATTATAAGTGTGGCTCCACCTAGGTATGGTTTCAATCCATATGCTTACTCTATCTTATGCACGATTCCAAAGTAATTAAACCTTTCCACACATGCCGGATTAATTCACTCTTTCCACAGCTAGGGTGGGATCTGAAATAAAACCCACATTTAATCTAGGTATGGTTTGAATTCATATCCTTAATCTACCTTACAAGCCATTATAATAATGGATAAACCTGCCTTTTATTGGTGTTCACGCACTTTGTGAGCGTATTACGGGCATGTTTTGATGTGAATCATATGATTATACCTACAAGTTTAAGGGCCTCCACAATCAATTTTTACCCACTCTTACCTCATTGTCTCTATATATATATCTCACTTAGACCTTGGTAATATATAATAGGTAACAATATTAATTGACAAAAAACTTGTACTTCACACCTTGGTTGCAGATCATTTATTCTATCTTAACCATCATCATATTTAGATTACATTAACTATTACAATACATATATATATACACCTATATATATACACATGTATATACACATGTATATACACACACACACACATATATACATATATATTTACACACACACACACACATATATATATATATACACATTTATATATACACATATATATACATATAAAAATTATAATTTTTTTTCGGCAGACCTTGGTAACAAGTAAGGTGTATAACCAATGTACATATTTTGAATATGTTGCGTGCATGCCATTCATGTTCCATACATAGGGTCATGTATGTTCCGCATGGATAGAATGGCATATTGTTAGGTCAAAGTAGGCGGCGGGAATCCGCTTTTTAAATAGCATCCAAGGGCCCTTGAACCACTCCAGAGAAGTACTTAAAGCTCTTCCCCCCCATAACAGAGCTCTTTTTTGCGGCAGACGCCAAGTGTGCGCCCTAGAGACCCCACGGAGCGTGCTCACGCCATTCTCCTGCGCATCAAGCGTACACTCCCCAGGTACAAGACAACGTACAGTCACCGCATATACCGCCGTTAATACCGGAGCTTTACGAACGCACGTTCGTAAAGATGGAGCACGCTTTAGTGGGTGGATCATAGGATGGCCGACAGTATTTACGAACGTGCGTTCGTAAATACACCTGGGATTATGTCTGCGCAAACAGCGACATCCAGACATTCATGCAGACAAACAATAGGTCAGAGATACGAACGCACGTTCGTAAAGCTTAAGTCCACGCATTTGTAATTGGATCAGACATAGGAGGGTCCTCTGTTTACGAACGTGCGTTCGTAAATACACCTGGGATTATGTCTGCGCAAACAACGACATCCAGACATTCATGCAGACAAACAATAGGTCAGAGATACGAACGCACGTTCGTAAAGCTTAAGTCCACGCATTTGTAATTGGATCAGACATAGGAGGGTCCTCTGTTTACGAACGTGCGTTCGTAAATCCACCATGGATGATGTCTGCGCATAAAGCGACATCCCTCCAGGCATTTATGCAAACAAACAATACGGCAGAGATACGAACGCACGTTCGTAAAGCTGGAGCACGCACTGGAGGTTGATCAGACACATGATGGTCTTGAGTTTACGAACGGACGTTCGTAAAGACCACCGAGGATTACGGTATGCGCATCCAGTGACATCCCTCCTACACATTTATGCACTGACAATATGGCAGAGATATACGAACGCCCGTTCGTAAATATGCCATCAAAGGATTTACGAACGGACGTTCGTATGTCGCACACGCATTTGTCACTAGTTCAGACAATGATGGTCGGGAGTTTACGAACGTCCGTTCGTAAATGCACCTGCGTGTGGTCCACACCAACACCATGTCCAGATACGTATGGCGATGCATATGCTGAATATATCATTGATATACGAAATGGATTTCGTAAATATGCCACTCAGGAGTTTGCGAACGGACGTTCGGATGTTGTACACGCATGTGTACCAGTATAGCATGTGGAGATAGTATACATATGGCTATGCCTAGGCACTCTATGTCAGTGATATACGAACGGGCGTTCGTAAATACTTCAATGGCATATTTACGAACTCCCTTTCGAACGATGGCCTTGAGTTTACGAACGTGCGTTCGTAAATACCACCTGAGAGTATGTTCTGCGCAGCACTACATCCCTCTAGATACATTTATGAAAATACACCTAATGGTAGATATATACGAACGGGGGTTCGAAAATATGCTATTGTAGGTTGGACGACTTGACGTTGTTTTGTCGCACACTTATCCATTTCGTCCAATACACAGGATGGCATTTCTTTTATGAATGAACGGCCTGAAACACCACAATGGCGATGGTCCATGTTGTAGTTGACAGAGTATGGCCAGGAACATACAGCTGTTCGTATTTAGACACTCCAATAGTAGCATGGGTTGTTTGCGAAGTTCGGGCCATGTATTTGCAGATATTGTGCGCTCTTGTATGCTTGGCATCCGTTCTTGTATGCGTGGCATCCGTTCTTGTATGCGTGGCATCCGTTCTTGTATGCGTGACATCCGTTGTGTGGTTGGTCATGACATGGTTGTTTGTTTAGGTGTGATGGCAGTGGATGATGGAGATAGTGCATTTGAGTTTTCGACGAATGCATCGTCCTCCGATATTGAATGTGACCTCTCGTCCCCGTATGCGGACACTAATGACGGGACGAACGGGGTGGGCGTGTCTGTGTATACCTCCTCCCATGAATCTTTCGAATTCCACGAACAATCTCCACATTCTGGGGATGACCATGATGACATTCCTCTATGTGCTGGTTTCGGGAGGGAGGAATGGGTGGGCCTAGATGTTGTTCTACTAAACGAGCTTGGTGTCCCGGTGGCAGATGGCATATGTAGAAACTCCGATCCCCGTGAATGTGTTGATGTCAACCCCCTTGGTTTCGATGATGTGGGCGTGTGCATCTTGAATTCCTTGGCACCGTGTGAGGTCCCGTTGACGTGGAGATTTTCCTTGCGTCGATGGCCCCTTCGTAGGGTTCTCCATGAAGAAGTAAGCTTGTGGGATCATGGACGGCGGCACAAGCAAACGCAGTTAGCTTTGTTGGGCACAATTCGTCCTCGCAAAGGCCTACGTAAATACGATTCAAGTCGCGTGTCTCGCGGAGATACGGAGAGACGGCGGGATCGCATCTTGGGAGACGATTCTATCCGTTTCGTTTCTGGAAAGGATTGTTGCACGATGAAATGTTGCCAATTTTTTCCACGCGAAAAAATTCGGTCTCTTCGTCAAGAGATGTGGCTTGCGGATTTTCGTATGCGGTCGGCAAAGAAACTCGAGGTCCACAGAAATTTGCACATTGATACCCATGGCCGTAAGGTCGTGACCCTTGAGAATGTGGACGTTTGTTGCACAGCGTGGTATATCATCCATGCGGTCTCCAAGGCTGACTTCTATAGGTTTCGGAAGTATTCTTTGTTGGGTCGCCGATCTCGATTTCATGGCAACTCTGGCACAAAGAAACCTAGGGAGGCGACACTCCAAGCATCCGCGACCCTCTCCACCATCATAGTGCCATTGGCCGATGCAATGCCCCACAAGACGAGGACATTGTCATCAGGTGAGAAAGTTGTTCAAATGGTGTTGCCCACGGGCACGAAATGGAAGAACATCTTAACGGACATCAACGAAGTGGGTCGCATCGCGGGATGTGGGCCCATTTCGTTGTCCAAGTTGAGTGTAATTAAAAACCAACAGTTTGCGGAATACATTTTGAAGAGACCTGGGGACAAGTTCGCTAGGTGTACGGCGTGTGAGAAATACAAAGGTCTTCGAGACGCCCACCCTATAGGCACTGAATCCCATACTAGACACCAGAGAAAATACATTGAGCATGTCAACAACCAGGAGGCACATCGTCAAGATTACTACAAGAACCGTGCACTATCCATAATGAGGCCCGCGGAGGTTCTAACAGTGATTCATGATAAAATGGACCATGCGAAGACCGCATGTCCTTGTTATGCACGCAAAATAAAGGCCACGGATGGTCTCTTCAAGTTGCCTGTAGCTGTCACAGGTTCGTATAGAATTCCACATGTGTGTTGAAAGGATCTCCGATTTGCATTGGGTTTGTTTTCCAAATGACCAACTCCATCCATCCGGTGTGTAGTTATTTCATATTTTTGTTGTTCACGCATCGTTTGTTTTTCTTAGGTATGATCGCCCATGGACATGTGGATGTCAAATATGCCCATTATGGTTTGGATTTTTACCCTGGCGATGCCAACCACACGGTCGGTTCATTTGCAAAACTATTGCGCGATCTCGAAAAGCCACCGGTACACTCTTCCCGTGTCCTTTTCGATGGTTGTGGAACGACACCCCTTTATGAGGCAGTGCTATAAGGGAAGGAGGTTTGTATGTCTTCATTGCCGGAACCACCCGGAGAACCCATTATTGCAAAACCCTTGCCTCCAACTCTCCACGTTCAACTTGATAATTGTGCTAAAGACAACAAATGCCGATATGTGTTTTGTTTTTGGTCGATGCTCGTGGCAAAAGGCATCTTCAAAGAGGTGTTTGTGTTTTTCTTGATGGTGGGGCACACGCACGACGATATTGATGCCTCATTTGGCCGTTGGAGCATGAAGTTGCATGAAGAGGATTTTCCCACCATACCACTTCTCATGAAATCATACATGGATTTGGACAATGTGCCGGTGATCCCGCACATGATTGAAGAAATACCAAATTTCAAGGCCTTCATCAAGCCATACATGTTGAAGGGAGTGGACCGTCTGGTGGGACATACCAAAGCACAACAATTCCGCTTCTATATGAGGGATGATGGTGTCCCCGCCATGCAGTTCAAGCTTTTGTGCACATCTCTAAATTGGGGCCCGGAGGATGGTATACTCGTGTGGCGTCAAGACAAGGATGGGAAATGTTTGCTTCCGGATGGGGAACCAAAGCCTTGCAAACCCGATCCCATGAGGAATGGGCCGGAAATCATAAAAGGCATATCCGGGTTCATTGAGTATTGGAAAGAGTTGTGTGAAGAAGACATCACCAGACGTGTTAGGGATACTCATGAGCCGTTGATCGCGTATTGGGATCGCATACGCTCAGCCTTGATGACCGTTGGTGTCGACACCCGTACAACTTTGACACAAGGATTTTGGCCACAAAGTCGTTTGACAGTTGTGGAGTCCGATGCTATGTTCTTTAGCAATGGAGACGTCCGTGAAGAGTTTGCAATGGACGAGCATTACGTTGGCCCTGCGCGCAATCGTCCGGCTCCGTCGTTTCGTGTGGGTGTTGATTGCCACGAGGGTTATATGGTCCTCGTACGAGCAGGAGATGAGGAGCACCCCAAACCAATTTGGTTGGTGAAAGCATTGTCTTCACCCAATTTTGTTAGAACTAGCCCCAACTTTCGTCAAATTGAAGTGGAATATTGCCGTCCGAGCACCAAAGACCAGAACGTGCTCCGCACCTATTTAGGTTGGGACACCAAAAAGGGTTTCAAGTGGACAGTGGACTCCGCGTACGGACCGGTTTGGATAAACACGGATACCATCCTTTGTGCTTGGAAGCCGCGCAAAGGTTCTAAATCGGAAACAATGACCATCCCCCAAAAACATATAGATTTTGCCAAAGACAACTTGGTATGTATTGCAGCTGCGGAAAATGATGCCGATAATGGATATGAAGCGGAAGATGGAGATGGGGAAACATAACGTAGGTTGGAATTAATGTGGAAAATAGGGGCACTTTGTAGACTTGGTTTTATTGCGGATAGTATCAAATTTATACATACGTTTGGGATGTGCCATCCAATTCCATAAGACCCTTATATATGGGATGCGCATCCTAAACTTTATAAGGACATAAAAGCATTTGTTTTTGGGATTCGATTGTTATTTTCCACTTATAGTTCATGTTTTGATTATGATTTAAAGACTTACTATTTTGAGTGTTGTGCATATTCTTTGCATGCGAAGTTGCAAACCGTCATGTTCCCGATGTTCCCGATGTTCCCAATGTTCCGCATGCTCATAATATTGGCATCCCAAACTATGGGCGTATTTCATTTTGAGACTTTCAAAAGTCTCCAATTAACGAATATAGTGTTTTAGTCCTTAAACCGTTAGACGCTCATTCTTGGTACCCCAATCGTGAATGCCCCCGGATGCTTGAATATAGTGCTTTATTTATCCACATATATAGGTTTTCATACACATAGTTGAAACATACATGATTCTAATTAATGAATTCACGACCTCCACATTATACTGATGATATAAATTCTATATTATCAACATCATCATTTTGTTTATACACATGATACAATGTTGCAAATAAAGTTTTGGAAGAAACCTTAAGGGATATTTGGGGAATCTTAGTTTATATTAGGCTTGATGGGTTATAGACAAATATATCATTCATTGACATGTACTCTATGAATATCTCACACAATCTATAAACAACAAAAGACCAGTTGGGATTGGCCATCGCCCTATCATCTCCCGACGATTCTGTTTGAAAAAGCAAAAAATCTAAACGAAAAAGGGTCACATGTCAAAGATTTCCTCCCAGAACAAACATGTAACATAAAGAAAGAGGAAACAAACATGGAAGAGTGGGGGACCACAAGTGCAAAGGGTGAGTATGGTGGGAGAAACCCGGGGGAGGTGGTGGGCATGGAACCAGGGAGATAGGCATGACATGGCAACGGGTAATGATGGCGGATGATCATGGGGGGCATTGTACATGGGCATGGACATGCACATTCATGCATATGGACATGAGCATATTGGTACATGAGCATATATGGTTACATGGTTGTATGGGGTTGGATTGACATGGTAAATAAATTCATACGAATGGGCGCAATGGGCCAGGATAACATGGGCCCAAGCTAATATCACAACATGATTTGAAACCCTTGGAAATCCTTTATTAACACCAAGTTGGACATCCTTTCATCCATGCTTCATCCATATCTTTGTCTATGGTTGGTTATTATTACAAATCACTAGCTTCAAAACCTATTTATCTCCCTTTATCTCTAACCATATAATATTGGCCGATAAATTATTATAGGGATTCTATCATGTATTAGTAGGTGATGTTCTATATGTTAAGACCAAAACATATTAGCCTGTAACTTTAGTAGACAACTCTCTAATAAGTAGTGTGTTTTTTTCTTACGAATTATTGGAGCCTCTTGTCATAATTATAACTAATTTTATATGTTCATAGCGTTGAACCAAGTAGAATTCTACATGGTCTCATATGCTTTCATTTCTAACTCTCTCATATCCATGACAACATGTTGCATGTATTAGAGACCACAAAGTTGTGAATGTCGGTTGATTTGCATTGTTGATCCCAGGCCTCCCCCCTTGGGCGTATGTAATTTTAAAAACCACGTTGAGAAAGAAAAAGAAAAACACTTGGTTGTTCTTACTCCTTGGAGTTGAAATTTAATATTCTTAGTTCTAACATGGGGTTGAAGAAATATAAACATGTAGGTATAATTAAGATAGGATGGATGAACAAAGAAAATAGTGGAGAATTTTGGGAATAAAGTTAGCATTAGATATTGGCTAGGAGTGGATGGATGAAATAATTTGGATGTAGTGTTATTTGTTGTGGATGAAAGCTTCATACTAGATAATATTGCATCCAATATGATTTCATGTTGGGTTTGATTTGCACTATTAGATGTTGGTCGGGTTGAGTGTGTGTAGGGTTTGTAAGGAGCTCGTTGAATATTTAGAGTGCCATTTTATTTTTACATGGGGTGTGTGTTGTTTGATTTGATGTCAGGGGGGCTTTATGATTGCCATTCTATGTAAGGATGTAAAGTTTTGGTTTTACAATTGAGTTGGCACTTTCATTTGTTGGGGTTGTGATATGGAATCTCCAATGTGATGTTATCCTTTTTTTCTTCCCTCAAATTGTGAGGGGATGTCTGGCAATGATCTTATTCTCCGGTTGATTTCTTCTTGGTTGTTGGGTTCTTCTAGCTATTATTGCATTTGTAAGTGTTAGAAAGTACTATTCTTCCTTGCACCAATATGAAAAGGGAAAAGGAAATTTGATGAATACTATAGCATGGAAAACCAAAATTGAAAATAAGAATTATACTTACCTATAGAAAAAGGAAAGCTATAAACTATAGAATCATTTAATCTAATGGTGCCAAAAATGATAAAGAGCTCTAACAACCCCCCTTTGAATACCAAGTTTTTGTAGATTAGTAAAAACAAGTGACCCACATGAGCTTCCCCCCTCATTTCCATTCCCTTCTAACCTTTCACATCCATGAAACACATGTACAAGTGACCACTAACCCCTAAGAATTGGTTACGACCAAATTTGGTGGTGAGATGCTAGTGAGGAGATATAAAGTGTTATTAAGTGTTTGGTTGTGGCCAATTTTTTTTCTTCATCTCCACAATCCTCTGTGTTGGGTGGTTCAATACATGATCACCCCATGGAAAATTACCATATCCATAATATTACTCCCAACCTCACAATAGTAAAGGTTGCCCCATTTGTTTGTGACCGTAAATGCCCATGGGGCAAATGGTGTTATATTTTTGGAAGAAGCATGGATTGGTGTGAAAGTCCCCTCACCGCCACCCGGACTAGATTGAACTTTGAAGTTTACGATATTAATTGGTAAATCTCAATTAATATTTCTACTTCGTGGTAGAAATATTAACAAGTTTTGGAGGACTATGGCACCTATTGACGTTGAAAGTGTCACACTCCTCGAAAATGGGCATGCTTCTCAATATTTTGAAGGAGGACTTCAATTGGAGATGGGCATAAGCAGTTGAGCAATGAACCACTTGCACACATGATCCAAGAAGATCGAAGTAGGATGAATTGAAACATGGTGGGTAACCATTTTGGAATGAAAAACATGATTGTGGAACTCAATCCTTTATTCTATCATGTTTACTACACTAAATATTGTATTTAGTGTCACCAACACTCAATGTAAATCTAACATTATTTGTCATTCCTTTAAAGATTATTATTATTTAAACCCCCCCTTTTTTTCTTTGGGAACACATGAGGCGTGTGACCACCTGGTTAGTTTTTTTTTGTGTCAAGTGCATAGAAGATTTCACGGCCGGGAATTGAACCGCCAGCTACTCCATTCAATTTTGAGTACATCTCCACTATCATCCGGTAGTTTAGGATCATCTTCGACCAATTAACAATGGATTTGAGAGTGTCTCCTCTGAGTGAACATAAACCTAAGACCAATTACAAAGTTCTACACTACGTATGGTATTTAGTGTCACTATGGTAACTTTTCGGATGACACTTCTTATGAATAAGTGAACAAATACTGTCATGGATGATGGATGAGTTCATCCATTGGCCAAAACCGTACCTTCTCTTGTCAGCAACTTGTGATGAAATATTGTCATGGATGATTGAAATTTGGATGAAAAACCACTTGGTGTAAGTGACAGTAATTGCAACACTGTAAATCTATAATTCCCCCCAAAAATTTACAAGGAACGACAAATAATGTTGGGTTAACATGTACTGTAGTGTTGATGACACTATACTGTGGTTTACAATTAGTATTGAGCAAGACAATTAGAACTGGTGACACTAAATATTAGTACCTAATTATTACATTGGGGAAGTTTCAACTACACTAAAGAGGATATTTAGTGTTTGATTATATTTAGTGTTGTTGTCACCCTACCCTACTCAACACTAATTTTCAATTCCTTGACAAACAGTGTTTGACATAAATGTGTTGCTACCTTCCCTACTGCCACCTCCTTTATTATATCTTTTTTTTTCATATCCTTACTAACACTAATTCAAACATGTAACTTCCACATATTACCATAGTTGATATAATTTAGTGTTTGAGTTTTACATTTAATGTTACTTACTTTCATAGGGTTATTGATATTTAGTGTATGCATCCGTATTTAGTATATCAAACACTAAATATCCTATTTAGTGTACTACTACTCAAATATATACATTATGTTTGAAACTCGACTTGGAAATAGGAAAATAAATTTATCCTCTTGACAATGAAATACTACATGCCTCAGACAATTGCCAAAATAACTATAGTTAACCAATTTTTTTTCAATACATTTTAGGGAACAACTATAATTAACTAGAAAAATTTCAAACCGATTTGAAGGACAACTGTAGTTAACTAGAAAAATTCCAAATATTATTATACATTCAAAGAAGTTTGCCTCTTGATTTGCTTCAGTTTAGGGTCTTTAATATGTTTAGACCACTGAGGATCATCAAGAAACGCCTCTATACAATCACTCACAGTGTTGGGCTCCGAAACAAACCTCCAAGTACACTACCAACACAAATAACACACTAGTGACAATACAACACTACAACATAATTCCATGAACAAGCTGCGCTCAACTTTAGTTTACTAGATATTTAGTTAACTAGATATAACTATAGTTAACTAGATTTTTTGGCAGACGGAATTTAAAACAACTATAGTTAACTACATTTTTTGACAGGTCACATCGCGAACAACTATAGTTATGAAAGGCAACTAGTTAACTGATAGTTGAATTAGTTGGTTAGTGGTCCAGGTTTGAAATACTATCATGAAAATCATCTAAAGAAAAATTTGTGTCATGGATTGTGTCGAATCTCATGGGTGACCTCAAAAATCGATAACAGCAAGAGTTTTGGCGTAGGATATTGGGAGGTGGAAGAGATTTTGAGTGGACACGGCTAAGGATTGTTGTCGAACATGATCGAGATCGTTCATTCGGTGAATTGTTTTTCTGAAATATGGCCATGAATCAATGGACTGCGAGAGCACTAATAGTAGCTTAGCTTGCATCAATCGTAACGGAAGTAGGGGTTTATGCAAACAGGGGTTAGGGTTTTGTTGAATCCCGCAGATGGTGCATGTTGCCTGAATTCGATGAGTTCGACAACGTGGCCATCACAAATCCTGCATTGACGGATTGCGGGAAACGGTCTGCTCTACCACATTGGATGATACGAGGCTGGAATATGGGTTAGTAAAGGTTTTGTTGAAGCTCGCAGAGATGATGGATATATCTGTGGTAATGGATTGCGGTGTCCTGCTGATGGGGCCCAACGATGCGGTGGATTTGATGGACTGTGAGGAACTGCCTGCATTTCAGCTTGAAATCGTATGAGGTGGAAGGAATTTCTGGAGGCATATATTAGGGTTTTGCTGAAGCTCAAGATGATGGACAGCGTCTGCATGCGGTGAATTGCGGCTTTTTGTTGATGGGGGCCACAATGCGGGGGGCTTTGATGGATATCGAGGAATTGCCTGCTTGTCAACTTGAAACCAGATGAGGTGGATGAAAGTTCTGGAGGCACAGATTAGGGTTTGTTGAATCTCAAGGCGATGGATGGCTTTCGTGAAATCTGTGGTTGGAAGGAAGGAAGGAGCGTTGGGATTGCTGCGGAGGTGACATTGCTGATGAGGGGTGTGTAAGGGGCTCCTTGGTTGCAACAATGCCGCCCTCAGTGACGCCGGCACTGCAGCGGGAGTGCCACATTTCGGCTTCGCAGGAGGAGGTTTTGGCTAACCTTGGCGGAGGATGGGAGCGGATCGTGCACTTCGTTTTGGACGACACTCCCAGCCAGCATGTCCCCTTGATGGCGAATGTCGTGGCGCCTGCAGTCCCAAATGGGAATGAAACTGTGTCAGCAGGCTCTTCTTCGGACTCCGATGACTCCGATTTTCATATAGTTGGATATACTCAGGAACCTGTGGAGTGGTACTCTCCCCCGAGCAGCTCTGCGCATGGTGAAAAAGCCGAGGAAAATGAAAACATCGTGATGGAAGAAAGTTACAATGCAGCTTTTGAGAGTGATCGCTCTCAAAGCCCGGATCAACACTCGAATGGACCGGTAAAGCATCCGGAGCCCGAAGATGTGTCTGATGGAGCAGAATCAGATGGTGAACCTATAATGGAGCCAGCCTCAGGAGCAATGTATATGCAACCCTTGGCACAAATGGATGATGAAGAAACAGGAGAAATGCATTCTCAACCCTTAATGGGTGATGGAGAGACAGGAGTGTTGCATTCTCAACCCTTAATGGGTGATGGAGAGACAGGAGTGTTGCATTCTCAACCCTTAATGGGGGATGGAGAGATAGGAGCAATGCAATTTCAGCCCCTCACTCAACAGATGGGAGATGGAGAGACAGGAGAAACAGAAGATCAAGGTGCTATGGAGGATGCCTGTATATCTCAGCCAAAGCTCAAGAGAATTGCTGAAACACAACTCTCCAGTGCATCCACGCCCTGCTGGAGTCCAACAAGAGCAGCAGCTGTAAACCACACTTGTCGCAATGTTTTCGAGCAAATGAGTGTGCAGCCTATCACACAACCGGCTGATGAAACTCAACCTTCTGAATTGCCTATGGAAGTGTTCACAATTCCGCTTCGAAGTCGTCCTTATTTTGTGGTATTGTACACACTCCACCGATTTCTCATCAACGTCATTGAAATGTATTCCTGTGTTTCTTCTGTTTTGAAATTCTGAAACTGCTCGCCTCTGTATGGGGACTTGCTGATTATGAAGATGACAATTAATAAGGATTAAATAACATTGCATGGCTGCCTTTAGGGACCTATTATTGAAATCAAAATGGATGTTTCAAAAAGAAATCACTGAAGCAAAGAATTCAATGTGGTTACAGCAACCTGATGGACAAATTCAACAAGAACGAAGCACAGATGAAGTTGTTCCTGCCAACCAGCAATTACCCCATGGAAAAAGTGCAGACGTCTCAAGAACTACACAGGATGTGCCGCAGAGCAGTGTGGCTGCTGCACCTGACATTGACCAGGGAAGTGGTGATGACCTGACTCAATGTGTCAAAATCAGAACAGATGAAACGGACATTGAATGCAACCCTAGCAAGTTGAAGCGGATGGCCAATTTTGAAGAACTGAATGGACAAGAAAAACAACAGAGAGTGGAAGGCTCAACAAGGAGGATACGAAGGTGCCCTAAAACTGTGATGGATGTTGTAAGGTTTCAATCCACACCAATGTCCAGTCCTTTAGATGAGGATGATTGTAATATTTTGAGGATACTCATGAGAACTGGAGTCAGCTTCCCTCCACTTGTTCATAAGAAGCATTTTGTATAGTATCTGTCTTGATCTTTTTTAATCAACATTGCTGCCCCATCCAGTTTTGAGGAAATCTCACCCCTACTGTAAAGGAGGGCTGAGATCTCGTTTCATTTTGTCCACATTCGGATGTGGCAGATTAGAAATTCTTCAGTCCTTGTTTGCAGTTGCCACACTTCTCAACTATCTATTGCATTCGTTGGAAGGTTTTGATTGAAGCACTATGTATGTACAATATGAAGTTGGAACCTTTTTTGGTTGTCAGAACCTTCCAGAAGATACTCAAAAAAACAAAATTCGAAACAGCTACTGTCATTTTGCTGGGTCAATCTATAGGAAAAGTTTTCTTGTAGCAACTAGTGAAGTGAATGTCACAAAGAATGCGTGATGTGTGCCAGTTTCCAAGTCATTGATTGCACACTGAAAATATTGATAGTGGTGGTTGACATCACTCAAAGATAAGGTCAGGTGGATTGTACTCGCTTGCTGCTGTGGTGTAACCCCCTGAGCTAACTTGGTACGTGTCCCCAGCATCTCCTTTAGGAAGACAGGGTGTAGATTCTCTTACAATCTGTATGTGTGCACATCTTCTTTCGATCAGCAAGCACAAGTAGGAAATTGTGTGAATCAAATCGGGAATTGTCTAATCTGGTTGCAACTGCAAATCACTAAGATAGTCATTTTCAAGTTTCCAAATTGGAGTTGAGTTGCAAATGTTTTAGGAGGTCAAAGTGATGATGCTCTTCTCTTGAAGTGATCACATAGGCCGTCCCAATTGTGTTCACTACTGAATCTAGAATGGTGTCTATATTTTGAGCGCAAAATCAAATCTCATTTTAACATGTGTCTTTAGGTGTTTGTGCTCATACCAATCAAATATACCAATAAAATATAGGTATCCAATTAAGAGGAGTGACCACACAAGGGCCATGAACTTTAGTAGTGTAAGATTTGTTGCTAGTTGGAATAGTAGAACTCTAAATACAAACATAATTCTTGGATTGTGTGATTGGACCATGTTTTTTTGCAAGGCTTGATCTGTTGGGCTTGATGTAGTATTTACAATACTGATAATTGCATTCCAGTGCATAATTCAAAATAAAAGTAGATATCAAATGCTTAAAGAAAATACTACAGATGCAGATAGAAGAGTATCGAGGTTCTAGATGCCCCGCATCCCTAGTTAAGTGTGAAGGTTGCTGTCACTGTATCCTTATGATTTCCAATCCTCAGTTTTCACAATTTGCTGTTTCTTTTTGAGCAATTTTTGATATTTTCCAGTATATTGCCATTGCAAGTACTTCAACATGACTTTCCAACTCATTCCATAATACCTTTTAAAATGCATTGAAATTTCCAACTTATCCCTTGGAATTTTTTTGTCAAACATATGGAAAACAATCACATTGAGAAGGCACAGTTGCGCACCAGTGGTTTACTAAGAAGCCAGCATTTTCGGCTTCACTGAAACACTACCAACACCTTGACGGCTACCCTCCTATAAAAGTGGTCTGCAGCATAGTTTTATATGTAAAATTTGGCAATTTGTATTGTTTTGATTATTGTCTTGAGATCTCATGGATCTCATGGATCTCATGGACGTTGGGCCCTATTGGGGTGTTCTTTGTACAAAATGGAGAATGCCCAATGAGTAGGGATACACCAAGTTGGGTTTTGTGGGTTTGGAACAAATGGGAGGGAGATATCAAATTGTGAGTGATATATTGTTGGAATTTCTGAAAATATCAATGCCATGGTTTCTATTATCAAAGTCCAAAACCAACCTTAATGTAATGTACGGTAAGTTATCCAAGGTAAATGTGCCTAATTGGTTACTTATCTTATCGGACACCTATATTTGATTGGTGTGTGGTTAGGTGTGTGATTGGGTGTGGATCTAAGAATGGACACCAAAAAGACTCAAAGAGATTGGACTACGTGTCAAAATGTGTTAACCATTCTAGGCTCGAAAGTCAACATAATTGGAGGTGACTCACATGGTCGTTTTATGGCTTCAACACTTTTGACTTTGAAAAATCATACCAGCAACATGTGAGATCAGAAGTTTCCAAAGATCATTACTAAAATTTCAAATCACATTCGTGGATCAAAGAAAAATCCCAAGTTTTATATCCAAGTTGAGAATCATGGCAAACAATCAAAACTAACCATTTAAGCCATGTTCACTTGATATTACTTTGCAGACAAATCTGTACTTGTTCATAATAATATGTAAGCAGTTTTGTTTGATTTACTTCTCGTTAAGAAAACAATTAACGTAGCACATCCTTCAATACGGTAATGGGTACCCACTTGGAGCATTGCCAGCAGTGATACCATTGAACTGCAAAATGAATGCCTTGTCATCCAATTTAGTGCCAGACTGCCCCACTGGTTTGCAATTTGGATGAACTTGAAACTGAGGGTAGCCTTATGACAATGTCGACATTGCAAATCTACCTGTATTTGCAGGTTTGAGAAATGACTTGAATGGATTTCACCTTGAATAAGACAAGGCAAATCCAATAGTTTGGGAGTCACTTTGTAGGTAACAGTATTTACAACATTTCACCGTCATATTGATTTTTGCTATGTCGCACTGGCTATTGCAGCTGCCTTCTGTGGCATAAGGTAGATATGGATCTTAACTGGCTCGTTTTCTTAATAAGGTGGATTGTGTCTTAAGTGGCTCGATTGAGAGTTCCGGTTAATTGGTTGAAGTTCAGGTGAACCGTTTGAGAAATAACCGGTTGAAGCTCAAGAAGATGTTAATAAAGAAAAATCGGAAGATGCCAACATGTAACTGATTGGACTTGGAAACACTGGGATCTGACCGATTATGCCCCATTAATCTCCCCAACACCGATCAATGATCGGGGAGATTTTTGGGCATAACCGGTTGAGATCCTAGTGTTTGCAAGTCCAACCGGTTACATGTTGACATCCTCCGGTTTTCCTTTATTAAATTGGAGTATATTCTATAAATTCCTCTAAAATGATCGGTAATTTTCTTGCAGTCTTGAACTTCAACCGGTCATTTCTCAAACTCAACCGGTTCATCTGTAACTAACTGCCGGTTCTCTCCGATCATAGACACCGATCCATGTCTACATATATATATGGCAGATGCAATGAGTCATATATCTTCATATAACTTATATTCTTCGAGACAGAAAATCAAGAGTTAGTATTGAAGGCAACGGACTAATTGACAGCTAGTAACAGACAAACCAGTTGAGTTTGAGAAGTAACCGGTTGAAGTTCAGGACTTTAGGAAAATTACTGATCAATGTAGAGGCTTACTTTTCACCTGGTTTCCCATCAAATCCCTAAACCTGCCCTGAATAACAAATACGTGGGTGGGGTACATGAATGCAACTTGAATTGAGCTGCGATGAACTTGAGTTTTGTGTTTAAAATTTTGAGTTCAGGATGCCCTGATGAGTGGTAATGCTCTTAAGTATTTGCACATATACCATAGCCAAATTCTATGGTTTAATCTAAAATATTATGGACATCTTTGGATCAATCCGATAAGCTGGAGAGTGAAGTATGGATGGTGTTGTCAGTATTGCCCATTGAAGATTATGAGTTGCAACCTTTCCAAATATATAAAGTACAAGGTGCAAGTCATCATGCTCACAAAATGATCTGATCGCAAATTCAATCTGAGTTCAGTTCGGGTTGCATTCATGTGCAAGTGACACTACTGCCTTCCACATTTCATAAGACAAGAGCCTTGAGACCAAAGGTAGTGGCTTGGATAATTGTTGTAAATAAAAAACTACAAAAGACGTCCTTCTTCCTTAAGTACTCATGTTGGTGAATTGAATAAACTTCATTTAAGGATGTGTCCTCGAGCTCAAGATTTGATCTCTCATCAATCTTTGAGATCCTTTTGGTAGTGTAGTGCAACCATTTGTTTGGGGATTTTGTGATATTGCAACGTGGGCCACTTTTAAGGCATACTTGTATCATTTATGGCTTCTTTAATTGGCTATTTGTAGTGTTATTTTACGATATTGTGTTTAAGAACTTAGCAAATTGGCTCCACAAGGTTTTTGTAAGGAAGATGGGTGCAAGCATAGTAAAGTGGACCAAAAAAGTGCTCCGGTATATGAAAGCCATGATTTTCTTGGTCAAACGCCTATAAGTAGTAGCAAAATGTTGTTTAAAATAGATTATTTTTCATGATGACCTCTATTGTTAAGTTAGGTACTCAAATATAGAATATCAATATGAGATCTTCAAAACCTATCATCAAAAGTGACGCGTAAAAGCAACTGACTAAATATAGTTTTGAACGTAAATTTCATGACCTTAAATATTTTGAACTTGGAATTTATTTTCATATTCCTTGAATTCATTATAAACTTGAGGTCATCTTAATTATTTTTTCAAAAATTCATCAATTTAATGTAATGTAATTGTATTTTAAACAAGTTTTTGACAATTCTCTTTTCAATGACACCCACTTGCACCGCCACTTGCACCATCTTCTAAAATACATATACGTTGTTTGAAATTGTTTTTTGTGAACATAAATTGCTTGGCTTTGTAGATTCATATGTTTTCTAAATGTTTATGAATTTTTATTTCATAAAATTCAAAGTTAGTATATTGTTTTGGATCACTTTCACTTAAACCTGAGCAAGGATCAAGAGCTGTCCACTTTACCGTGCTTGCACCTAGATACAAAGTGGTTGTATATCAAAAAAAACAATACAACATTGGAGGCGAATATGAGAACAAATAGTGTCCAAATTTTGGCTATTACATATACAAAGAGTTTAGGCTAGTAGCTTTACATATCCAAAAAACTCAGCGCATTGGCTTTATATATCAAAAAATGTCCATGACATTAGTGACAAGGGAAACTTAGCACATTGGTTCCCTCATGTAAGGCCTCTACCGTGGTTTATCCAAATTTGCAACTCCACTCTAAATGCAAGCCCGAAGGTCCAAAATCCAACACTAACTAACAAAATTGCATCACAAGCAAAGATAGAAACTCAAACAATTCAAGCTACACACAAAATTACAAGTTGCACTCAAGTTGCAATACAAGTTGCACCAAATTCAAGCTATCACCAAGTTTACCATTGAAGCCATATGAACACTTGAACCAAGAAGAAATCGAATTTCCACAATCACAAGCAAGCTGTAGTCACTAAGACAATGGAGATTGCAATTATGAACCAACTTAACATCCTTGAACCCCTAATTACATCACTAGGATATTAGTAGCGAGCTCAACACATTATGCTAGAACCTCCTAGCAATTTGATTAACTCTTCCTATCATCAACGTGCCACTCCTCATATACGTGGTCAAAAGGGAAAGTCTCCAAAGTGTAGAACTTTTGACTATAGATCCCAACACATGTTGCAAGGTGATCGAATAGCCGGTTGCAAAATTTTGACTTTGAGAAGGACACTATCGAGAAGGTCCAAACACTTGGACTACCGTAAATTCTGCCATTTTGAAACCATTCAAGGAAGTTGTTCTTTGGAACCTTCAACATTGCAAGAGTGCGTCACAACTTTGTGAGTGGATTCAAGGTTATGGGAGGTTGCACTACATTAACAACATTTGCCATCATTGGCCCCTTAAACATATTGCTTTGATGGTTCAAGGAATGCATGTCCATGATTGGCGGTGAAACGACCACCCCAACTGTTTTCTCAACACAATAATGGGCCTTTAGGCTAGAAAATGAGCTTCAAATAGGTCATCCATATTTTCTTGTAACCAATATTAGGGCTAGACCACCCCTAGTGCATCCATAAACATCGAGGCTAGAAAGTGGCTAGTCAACTCTGCAATCAGGTCGGTTGCAACACCTGCCACACAACCATGCAACCATAGGTTACATATTATCTTAATGCAAAATGCAACAAAGCAAACAATGAAGGTTCAACAAGGCAAGAATTCATACCTAAACATAACCTTTTGATGTCCTCAACCATAATGTTGAAGGAATTGTGGCTAACAAGTTGGTTCTTCCCTAAACCATCCACAAATGTGTGCCATGCAGCATGGGTGGTTGGGCCACATGCCAATGCAAGGTGCTTTGAATCCTAATTGAAGTCCATTGATGATGGGGCCCAACATAGCAACATGGTATCATGCTTACATTGCAATAAATCAAAAATGTCTCAGAAGGAGTCTATTTGAAAACATGTAGATGGGTCACAATACAAAGTGTAGAGTTGACCCTGACACAATTTCACCGCGGCAAGATAATCATAAAAAAATGCGTCCCAATGTTGGGAAAATTTGACAAGGGAATGCATTGTTCTAACAAAGATAGAAAACAACACAATGCTATGGGGATAGACACAACAACAAGCAGGTCACAATTCAACCTTGCAACATCTTGGCAAACATGTGTTGTTGTGTGTCAAAGGTGCATCTTGTGGACAAGTGTCCGATATTTGGAGATTACTCTCTTGAGGGGAGAGATCATGCTTAACCAACGTGTTTTGACTTTCCATACAATTTTCAAAACCCTTAGTCTGCATGACCTCTGACATATTTGTAAACTCAAGGTGGTGCTTTGGTGACCCTACAAAATATTTGTGAAGAATATGAAAGAGGTTTTCAATTTTCTACTTGGAGGAAAATGTATTATAAGGATTTTTGTTTTATACCTCACAAAGTTGTGTCATTGCTTGGATGTGAGATACATCATCATATATATTTGGTGACATCAACCTCATAACATTACTCAACTGATGAGGTGTTTTCATGGGCCCAACAATAGATTCGAGAATAAAACCTTTGGAGGTTGGATCCAGTGTGTATGTTTGACAAATTTCATGTGACGTTCAACTTCAAATCCAAAGTGTCACATGACGTTTCCAAAAACAAAAATGAATGTCAATTGACATATATATTTTATTCTAAAATGTCACCTCGATTTTGGGTTACACAATCTTGATTTGTAACAAAAAAACTATCAATTGAGCGTAAGTATCCTTCGGTCTCACATGTTTCTCCAAATGTTGAAGATGGTAGCCCAATCCATTGTGTCCACTTCAAGCCCACAAAGAGAGACCCGCATAAGAGCATCAAGGGTCTTCAAGTTCAACTTATTGCGCAAGTGGCTTTTGATTGCATTTTGTTTGGAAAATCCTTTCTTACAAATAGCTATACTTGATGGAATGAGTATAATTTTCTACCAAAGTTGCATAAGTTTAGGCCAATTTGTGTGCCATTCCAAATTGGTACCACATATGTGCCAAGTCTCAAATATCGTTTTGTTCTCACACTCATGTCGGAGTGTTTCCGTAAATTCCAAGAGTTCTCCCTTACACATGTCACTTTCTTCTTTAGTGTATTGAAGCTTCAATAATATCCCTTCGGGCCACAATTTGGAATTTGTAATTCAGTCAGTATCATCGCTTGGATAATTATGAGGGCTAAAAAATTTGGCTGCATTGAATAGTGGAAGGTTTGGGAAATGATCATTCCAAGCATGAACAACTCTTTGCACATAAGTTGCACCCAATAATATGAGTTGTGGTAGTTCATTGGGCCCATCAATTGCCAATACATGAATAATACAATCTCTTGTATTGTTTTCATAACTCAACTGAAGATTTTTTGCAGATTCCCTCAAGAATTTCCCAAATTCTTGCTTGTACGACCAAACATAGGTCCATTCCCGGAATAAAAATGACGTTATAAAACTGAAATAGTGATATTGATGGTTGCACTAATAGTTGTGATATCAACCATATCATATTGAAATGTGATATTCAATTTATTCAACTCTTGTAAAACATTTACAAGTAAAGTTCAAGTAAAAATGGATTGTACATTAAACACAATTTGAAGGGGATCTCTTAACTATGCAAAGTCTACCTCAAATCCACCCAATGTCAAGTTGAGACATCTCAAAATTAACCCAATATCCAACAAGCCAAAGCATCACTCTTTGAGATATGTTGGGGCAAATTGTTCATTCACATACCTACACAAAACAGTCGTGGAAATACATCCGCAAGAGACCAAGAACAACGGTCTTGTCGGCCTTGTACTTAGCCTCCACCACCTCTCTAATCATCATCTCAGCTGTAGAGCCTTCCTGGCTACAAAGGAAATTACAAGAACAAGGTTAATCTTAAGTATGTAAGTGAGTGTAGGAAGTTCTCCTACTATTATGGGTTACGTTTTCCGGATACTTGAGTTGCAGTTTATAGTACTTAAAGTTGCCTAGTAATACGTGTCATTTCAATTTCTAGCGTGTCAATTGACGTGTGTTTTTTTTTTCTTCCTTCATAAGTCATAGTACGTGTCAACTTCTAAATTGTGCGTGTCAATTGACGTGCGATTTTTTTTTGTGCAAGTTTTTGCGTGTCAAAAATGAAAAACTTGCAAAAACTTTGTCAAACATATACACTGGTTGGATCCCACTGCTTCATACTTAATTTGAAGTCAGGGCAGCTAAACACAGCTCATCCGTTGAGTAATGTTATGTTGCAAATAGTTGCCACTACTTCGCTCCAGTATGTATCAACATCTCCATCTTCTTTATGATATTCAATTCCATTTACGAATTCAAGGACCTTGACAGCCTCCATCCACCCCTCCACTTTGACGTTGTTGGTATCTTCACATATCCATCTTCGCCATCTCTTCTGATCAGTGGGGTTTTGGAATTTGGCAACAGAAATTTGAAAATACAGTGGAATATCTTCAGGGTAGGGTTGCTTGAATTCTGGGCTCCTACAAATGTTATGAGCTCCAACACAGACCATTTTCTGTGTGTGAGCAACTCATCGGACAACATGAGAATCACAACACGACACTGACCGCGCGGTGTTGAAGATAAGATAAGAGAAGGAGAATTTTCCCCAAATTCTCGCCCTTGGACAAACTCTTGGAACGTTTATCGAAGAACGGGGTGTAATGCAAGGCTTCCAAATCCTTGCACAATTCCTCTGTGTAATCCTTTTGAGCCCCACTATGGCGAAGAAAACTATTGTGCTTGGGTTCCAAACAATACGTCATATCCCTGCACAAATAAGGGCCCATCTCATGATTTTGAGATACTCTACATGCATGTCTTGGATATAAAAAATCTCTATAATCTGCACAGGACGTTGAATGACCAGGGTCTAGCATACACACAGCACAAGATATTCCTCACTGCAGATCTTCCAATTTATGTGATTATTTACTTGGATAGATCACTTTGACCATCCGTCAACGACATTGTGGTGTTGCTTCAAAAAATGAGTCTTGCAAATCATGTTTCAGCTTCGTTGATTGTTCCCTAGTCATTTAGCCCCATCACACCCTTATTGAACAACCTAAATATCCAAACCACTGCTCGGGGAGAACCGGTGGTTAGTTACAGATGAACCGGTTGAGTTTGAGAAATAACCGGTTGAAGTTGGAGACTTCAGGAGAATTACCGATCATTTGAGAGGAATCTATAGAATATACCTCCAATGAATAAAGCAAAACCGGAAGATGTCAACATGTAACCGACTGGATTTAGATTCACGAGGATCTTGACTGACTGTGCCCAAAAACTTCCCGGGCACTGATCCAAACGTTATCATTATACTCTGTGCCATATACATGCAACAATCATGTTAAAAATTCATCGCCACAACACTTCACAGAGGCGACAGATTGCCACATGTTATGAGTTACAGAATCAGTGGTGTTGATTACAATTGAGTTATTACCACCAACATTAAACGTAGTCATACATGTATATACGGATCAAATGTTCTTTATGGTTGTGAGAACAGTGAGGGAGTTAGATTATGTGTGAGTTTATTGGAAAGTACTAATGCAAAAAAAAAAAACACCAATATGACAATTTTAATCCGTATGTCCTTCTCCATTAATTCTCATGTTGTAGACACAAAGATCAACTAGGGCCTAGAAGGTACTACGTAACTTAGCTTGCACATGTGCACGGTATTCATATACACTACATTTGAAGGGTTTAAACTAGATGCCTATGGGTCTCAAAATGTCACGTCCCACTAATTGCCAATATGATACTATTCGTCAACATAAGTAATTTTTTTAAGTAAACATTTAGTTACATCATGACATGTAGCGTAGCACATGGAGATACTTGAGATGACAATTTTGCATTTTAGTATGCAAGAGGAAGAGATTCTTAAGTTTGTACACATGTCATTTGTGTAACATAGGCATACACCTATTGAACATACTCATGCCTAGATACTAGTAAGCACATTTGAACGCCAAGTGTCATGAGATGACACTGATGGTGAAGTAGTTGATCATTAGTGTAACCTAGCATACGCCTCAAATTAGGGTAAGTGACACTATTACGCATGTGACACTATGTACCATAAACGGTGTAGTAGCTGTGACTCGGTGATGGAGGTGTCCTTACATAAACATATAAAATAGCCGTATGTTATTGAAGAGTCAGGTTGTCAAGGTGATGAGAAGCTTTGAGAGCTGCAAAGGTTACAAACAACCAAAAGAAGTTAAGTGAACCAAGCAACAAACACATTTCTTGCATCCATTTAAATATAAAAGGCACTGAAACTCTGGATACAAAAGCTTGGGAGAAAACAACACTGTGCTAAAACCTAGTTTGTTGCTCCTAGAGTATTTTTAAGATGCACTTCCTAGAGCTTGAACACCTTGAAGCACATAATGTCGTTAAATTGCTTATCAGAAGCGAATGGCAAAAATACCCGAGAGGTTTAGAATGGGTAGTGACTCCTGCTTTAGGAAGATAAGTCGCTTCCAATTGGTTCTTGAGATTATTCCTGTTTGTAAGTGTCTAGCGTTTCTCATGCAGACACAGATGATTTCAATGGATTCCTCTCACTGCCTCCTTTCCGAGCATGTGGATCCTCTTTGTGAAATAATAGACCATCATCAGTGTTCAAGATTGAAGCCCTCATGTGAGTTTCATTTTGAAGGGCTACCAAATTCCAGCCCTTCAGTTGAAGGGCTGGTTCAAATCCAAGACGTCAATCCAAGAATATAGAAATGAAATAGAAAACTCATATTAAACTTGTGCATGAATTATATGGTACATGTTTCCAACACAATGTGAAGAATTAAGAATCAACCATCTAACTCCATTTTTTGTAGTGACAATGCCCTGCGCTTGTTGGCTCTTGTGGCGGGCATATTATATTGAGGACTTCAAGTGACGTCTTCATTTTCAATTTGGGTTGCGTTTTGAAGGGTTGTTTTGAGAGAGGTATATTTTGAAGGGCCAAATCGCGTTTGAAGGGCATTGAAGACTTCAATCTTGAACACTGAGCATCATCAACTCATGGGGAGCATCAGGGGGACTTTAAACCTCTATGAGCTTTTTCGGGGGAGGTAGATACGGGCAGGGGCAATCCCCCAGAAAGAAATCGAGATTTTCTGGACCCAACCGAAAACTTCTACTCACCCCGTCCGACTTCAAAAAAACCATTGCCTTTGCACTTTTGAAGGTCACTTTTCCACGAATCCCATATTCAGTGCACTTCACCTTTAAGGTCCAAAATCCAATATAGATAGATAGATAGATAGATAGATATGTGTATTTCCATTTAGTAAAGAAGAAATTGACTGGGGTTTCATTCAGGAAGTGAAAGTGTTAATAAAGCATGTAAATTACCTCGGAAGTCAAAAACATTACAAAATCCTCATTAGCATTGATGTTATAACTTTTGTGACTTACCATTTGAAGGGGTCTTTGTCATTCTAAAATGAAACTTAAATTAGTGTGATGATTTTAGTATGTACATTTTATAGTAGTTTAGGCAATGCCTTCTACTTTCGCTAGTATTCATACGCATTCAAGATATGAGGAATGATGTGCTTAATCACACTTAACTTGAATGACAAAGACCCTTTTAATGGTAAGTCACAAAAATTATAATCTCAATGCTAACGAGGGTTTTGTAATGTTTTTGACTTCCGAGTTAATTACATGCTTTATTGACACTTTCACTTCCGAATGAAATCCTAGTCAATTGCTTCATTACTAAGTGGAAGTATATATATAGATATATAGGATTTTGGACCTTGAAGGTGAAGTGCACTCAATATGGGTCATATGTACAAGTGGCCTTCAAGAATGCAAGGGCAATTTTATTTTTTGAAGTTAGACGGAGCGGGCAAGGAGCACAAGCTTCATTGGGCAGTGAAGGAGGTGTGCCCAGGGCGGGGCCCAGCTCTGGGCAGATGTGATCTAGCCCAAGGAGTATTTAGGGGATTGAAGAATGTTAATTTTTTCAATGTGAACATAACATTATTCAGATACATAACAGTGTTCTGTGGGACTGACAATATTCTATAGAATATTCTGACAGTATTTGGATAATCAACTTTCTCTTATTCCTAGCCGTGCAAGATGTTGGACTACCAGTTAGCCATGTTTCTAACTTAGAAGATGCTCTTAACCCCTAAGTGCTAAGTGGAGGGCATTTTGGGGCAAAAATGGGTGAACATGGTGACAAAGGTTCAAGAACTCTTATCACAAAGATCGACCCATGGTTAGGGAAATGTCACATTTATGGATGTGAGTTGTTTGTAGCTTATAAAAATTAAAGTTTTTATTTTACCATCCCTTTGTTGAGAGTAATTAGATTATATTGTCTTCATGTGAGGTGGTATGACATGGCTAGCATTCGCAACTTTTTTGGGGATGGAAAAAATTGACAACTTCCATATCAAATTAGTGAATTTTATATAAAAAAAATTTATATAGGGAATCTCTTCATTGTCTCAATACCAATGCATTGCAGAAGAGTTACAAAGAATCACTTCAATATAAGAATTTCCCAATTCTTGCAATCATTGTCTAACTATAAATGTTGCGTCAAATGTGGCCATAAACATGAACTAAGTGAATGGGGAAGGGGGATACTATAACCTATTATGTAATATTATGCTAGTTTAGTTATATTATGACACATTATGGGAAGGAAGCAGAGATTTAAGCCCTATTTACACTAAAGGCATTAGGCCATGGCTCTTAAATGACCATGGTACCTTGCTTTTTGGATAAGAGCATAGAAAAATCCAGGGACTTCCCAAAGTATTTTGGAGGTCATGAGCCCATATTGTAAATCCAAACTCCCATTGCACATTCCACCATGCATGTCTCTTCAAGAGTCATCCCTAAAAACTGCCCTACAATTCCGGCCAACACCATCCATACTTGTCATGTAAGATTCCATGTACTGTAGGTTTTTCTTGTACTAAAAACGTTATGGACGTTACATAATGTTATGGGGAATATTTTGAGCACTCCCCATTCATCAAAAAAATTAAGAGATAAATAAAAACATGTACTCCTTTATTAGGATGAGTGTTCACTTACAATAAGGGTGGCTTGGGTCCAAGACCAAAGAAAATCCAAAATCGAACAATCTTATTGGTGAGAGCATCAATTTTCACCCAAGGAGTTTGTATCAAGGTCTAGATTCAAGGTACGAAGAAATGAAGAGGCGTTGACGTGGCATCAATTTCCTACCAAATCTACTCCTTTGAGTTTGAGAAACCAATCTTCAAGCTTGGGTCCAATCTTTGAGTCAGAGAGTAAAATCCATTTAGGGGGTGTGTTGAATCCCAAGTTCCTTCGTCCCGGACCCTCATGTAAGCCCACCCTCAGGGTCCAACACCCAAAAAATCGAAGGTCCAAAACTCCCGAATCTTACATGTGGATACAAAATCAAACCCAAAACTGAAGGTTGGTTTCTCAAACTGGGAGAAATGGTTCCTTAACCCTTAAACGTATGATATGTCCAATATGGACCTCAAGATGCCATACAAAGGGGTTTAGGATTACTTAATGATCTTGTAGCTAAAACATATAAACTTTGACCATGTTTGATGTAAAATGCATAGCTTGAAGACTTGAGTTTGTATAAATGGCGCAAACTTGAACAAATATCATGTACATCTAATCACCAATATCACATGTGACTGCACTCTTGTTTCTTCCTTTGACGAGTGATGTCAAGTATGGATTCAATACCATAGACCAAATAAAATAGAAATATTCCAATACTTGTTGGGGGTCTGTATAAATTGTTATGTATCCTGCATCCTTCAAGGGTTAAGTTGAGGCCGACTACACCGTACTACCTTTACCGCTTCAGCTATTTATAAGAGAATAATATAAAGTTTTATATTTTAGTAATATATATTTCCAGGTTTTAAGGAAATTCAAAAAAATTCATCTTAATTTTTATGTTTTAAAAATAAAATTTCCCAAAGAAATGGTTTTTTCGTTAAATGATTTAATTAGTGCCAAAGTGGGAAAGGTACTATAGTAATCTCCCAAGGAAAAGGATGCCACATGAGCGTATAACTTATGTATGGTTGGTTTTTTTTTTTTTTTTGAGACAGAAGACCGATAGGCCAGCGGCAAAGCACATGAGGCGGTTGACCACCTGGCAAGTTTCTGTCAAGTACTGAGGAGATTTCACAACCGGGAATCAAACCGCCCAACCTCTTCTTTGAGATTTGAGTATCTCTCCACCATCATCCAATAGTTTAGGGTCGTCTCGGACCATAACTTAAGTATGTTGAAAAAGTGTTGAAATCTCAAACCTACTTGCAAACTCCTTGGATCCCAAACTTCATTGGATCCTTTTTGGTCTCACAATTTTGGTGGGCCTCACAAGCACCAACCCTCAAAATATCAAACGTGTAGGCATGGGATCCATGAGGCTCCACCGTGGGTGCCAATGATTCAACAATAAAAGAATCTCGTTGACACGCTTGGAACTCACCGAACACAATAATGTCCCACTCCACACACAATCATGAAACCAATAACTATTCCCCACCCTTTCATATTAGGGCCACGGTTTTACACACGTGACCAAGGGCCATGAGAAAAACATGGTTTGGGGATTTCTTGTGGTCATGGTCGGTGATCCAAACACCACGACCCAAAGAAATCCACATCTCTCTTTAAAGTCTCGGCCACGAGACACACTGCACAATGAACTTAGATTGGGACATAGTGTTTTGTAAGAAAATAAAATAAAATTTATATCTTCCCCAAAATAAAATTTATTAAAATCCTTTTGACATGATCACCTTGTTTTTTGATGAGACAAGTTGACAACCTATTTGGGTTTTTTCAATGCAAAATATGGATGATCACCAAACATTATCCATTTATGGACATGTACAATTCTAGGTCTCCTTCTTATTCAACTCCTGACATGATCAATTGGTCACTTTTGTTTTTTGTGACCTTATGTAAACGAAGTGGGACAGCCACGTGACCCATTTCTCAACCAATGAGAGAGTTTAGAAAGCGGTGGTCATGGTCATTGGTCACTTAGTGTACACATGCCCTTAGAGTTATCCTTTAACTTGATAAGGAAACTTTTCAAATGGAATTGGTCCTTTAACATCTCCCCTTGGTTGTTCCGCATACACATTCAATGATTTTTTTTCATTTGTGGTGCATGCTTGGAGATAGTGTTTGAATTTGAATGAAAAACAACCTACCTTGTTTTGATTCATTTAGGGGTCAAACTCATTTGAGCACTTATTGGCATGCCAAAACGAGTTTGACCCCTCAATGAATCAATACATAATGTTTTATGTTCAAACATCTACACTACCTCTGAGCACCCACCTTGAAACCTTCCAAAACATGGAAGGTCTTATAAGCAATGCAACCAAAAGTCACTTGAATTAACCCTTAAAGATGTGAGAGGCCCATTACAAGTCTCAAGGTGTCATACAAAGGGGTTTAAGGTTATTTGGTGTAACTTGATTTTCTTAATTATTAGCAGTAACTTGAGTTTTATATTCTTTGCTTCTTGCTTACCTTTAACTTTTCTTTAACCCTTGAAGGATGTATGCTCTTAATGTACAACATATATACACAATTTCTATTCACCAAGTCTTAAAATTATAGTCTCAAAAATATGGAGTATTGAAACCAAATATGTTACATTATATTTTGTCAAGGATTAAATAAAAGAATTAATATATTTGACATTGATGATCAATATACAAAGTATGCATTTGTATCTAAGGGCACTCAAATTGTATATGTGAACCTAATTATTGAATACAATAAGGTATTCAACCAATTTGAAAGGCGAGGGATTTGTGGTGTCTACGTAAACTCATCCATTGTGAAGTTGAAAACGCAACGAATTATATTCTAGCCTATAAATATTTCTTTCTAGATGGTTTGACTTTGGAAATAGAGTCAAAGGCCCCAAATTACTCTCATGGTGTTGAATTGGAATGAATCGGCCCTCAATCTTGTAGGGGATTGTTTTTACTAGAGCCTCTTCGTCCATGATGGATGAGTTTACGCAGGTGCCATGAATCCTAAGCCAATTCGCAAAGTGTGCCATGTAGAATGCGTTAGTTTTGAATGTGGTCACTTTTGACACAAATAGCTTGAAATGGCAGTATGTAGCTCAAATACACATTTTATTGCATCAAGGTGTGGGCCTCTTGGATGCTTAACCCCTAAAACACTTGGAGCCTCTCAATACATACACTATTTTAAAATTGTATATTATGAATACGGATTGTGATGTGGTTTTGTGGTACATGATGATAGCTAGTTGTTTTGCAATGTTATGGTAGACAAACCCATCTTTGATGACCATCCCAATCTTAATATATAGAGTCCCCCAAAGCTGTGAAGTTCCACACATGTAGTTGTCATTATCTAAATTTGGAATATTGGAAAGAAAGTGACCATGTGAGAGAGGAGTTATAGCTGTTAAGGAGTCTAGAGTGATGGAAAAAGTAAGGTAAAAAGGTGTGGATTTGGGTTCCTTGAACATGGCATTGGTTGTCAAGTTTTCACCTATCAGTTACCAGAAAAAGGTTGTCTATGTTGTGAATATGGGTTGGGAAAGAATTTAGTCTTTGGAAATTTATTGTAATTTTATTACTTCAAATAAATTGTGATTTTGTTGTTAAATGTTGTGATATCAATTTTCAAGCCTATAAAAAATCATCACACATGTACCACTTATGTGAAACTGCTTAAGTTTTTGGAAATTTGTATGTCTACCTTAATCTTCTTGACACATGGACACAAACTAACTTGATAAGAGTATGATGAAGATTGCATATCATCCAGTATAAAGAGAGAATACACAACTAGTATGAACATGCTAAGAAATTAGGTATAAGGGTTACCATATAATTATAATCTTAGAACATACTAGAACTTCAATGAGCATAACATATATGAGGACAAGGAAGACCCAAAAATACCCAAGGAGGGCATAAGGTATGCATGTGTTATTATGTTACTTTTCTTAACGGGACCCTTCTATTCATTGGTGCATGGTTTGGTGAGGATCAAAAAACCAACACCATAAAGACACATGTTTACGAGAGATTGGACCCCAAATTTTCATTACTCCACACTCAATAGTAAACACGATTGGATAAACCTATGTATATAGTTAACTAATCAAACAAACATATACTTCCGACAACCATAACTAGATAAGGGGAGGTCCAATTTTAGATCCAATTTTGTTGACGCTTCATTGTAGGTTTGCTGATGTAAATATAGTTTCATCATGAAAATCTAATCAATAGAAGTTGAAACATGAAAAACAAACTAAATAATATCCACGCACCTTAAGGTGGGAAGGAAGCAGAGAATTAAGCCCTATTTACACTAAAGGCATTAGGCCATGGTTCTTAAACGACCATGTTACCTTGCTTTTTGGATGAGAGCATAGAGACATCCATGGACTTCCCAAAGTATTTTGGAGGTCAGGAGCCCTTACTGTAAATCCAAATTCCCATTGCACATTCCACCATGCCCATCTCTTCATAGTCATCCCTAAAAATTGCCCTACAATTCCGGCCAACACTATCCATATTTGTCATGTAGGATTCCATGTAATGTAGGTTTTTCTTGTACTAAAAACGTTATGGATTGCAATCTAACCCGCATATAAACGTAAAGCGGGGACCTGTGACACTCTCAACCAATGAGAATTCAAGGATTCTCAAGAGCCATGGTCTAATGGCTTTCGCGTAAACTTGCCCTTATGAAGAGAGAGAGAGGGAAGTCACCAAAGACCAAATAAAAATCTCTACTCCACACAATCATGAAACCAAAAAAAGATTCCCCCACCAATCCTATGACCCTTTATAACATTCCCTCCTCCAATACTCTACCACCCGCGCTACTTTTGTACGAATTCCTGCTCCCCGCACACCACAAGACCCTCCATCTCGCGCCGCACAAGCCCCTCACATTCCTTCCACCTCTCATAAGCCCAGGGATGTAACCCTACGCTCTCCCCCGTGCGTGTGCATCTCCACGCGCTCCTCCCGATTGTCGTCGCTGATTTCCTCGTCTCAGGTACATGGAGAACAAAAAATTGGACATGTTTGGGTGCAGAATTGAGAGAGTACGATGGAATGTAGGCTGTTCGAGGGTTTGAGGGGGTTTGGAGAGAGGTCGAGCTCTAACGTGTCGCTGTTTTGATGTTCTGAGAAATTTTTTTGTGCTTGATTGTCACTTTGGTGTCGCCGTTGGTAGAGGATGTCGTCATGACTATTTTAGTCTTAATTTTTTTTTCCTGAAGATTAGGCGTTGGAGTGCTTCGGTTTACGGTCGGGGTTTGTAATTTCAAACGAATTTGGCGGGATTTTCTGGAATCTCAATTTTTTTTTTGGCTTGTGGATGTAGAAGCTCATGTCTATAAGCATTGCTGTGTTTTGTTTTTTTTACATGTAGAAGAAGGTGTGTTTGGACAATGCTGGAGATTCTCTGCAATTCTTTTTGAACTTTTTTGGTGTGACTGGCAACAGGTAAAGAAAATTAAGCATCGTGGCTTCTTACGGGAGAGAACTGGGAGACTTCGGGGGTTCCCATAGGCTATGCAGCCGCATGCGCCTATGGGAACTCCCGGACCAATACATTTTACAACCTACAGATCATCCTTCAACTGCTCAAAATCTCGTCATCGATCGCACAAGTGGTGAATTGACCACAATTGGTGAGCTTGACTTTATTCCTCCGTGGTCGGTCTATTTTAATCATTGCTGAAGGTGGTTGATTCAGCCAATTTTCAATAAAATGCATTGAATCTATGCTTATTTTTCTTTTGCACAATTATCGAGCTGACGTGACAATATAATTCATCTACCCTTACTCATATCACTCAAGGTGATCGGGCCTTAAACGGACACTTTTACCTCTGCACCCACTTTCTCGTAGGTTATGAAATACATCGCATTAAATGCAAGATGATTAGAAAATCCACACCATGCCGGTAGCCATTTTCCTCATAATTTTCTGAGCTCATATGAATATCTTTTACATTGTGAAAGTGAAGATTCTTGTGCTCATTAAATAGTATACAGGTCCCCCAATCATGTTGACTATTGAACCTAGAATGGTGCTCAAATTTTGAGCACATAATCCAATTTTTTTTAAAATACTTGTCTTTTTGGTGGCCGTTCTTAGATCCACACCTAACCACACACCACTCAAATATAGGTGTCCACATTTTTGGGGTGTTGGATTAACACCAATCTACCTCAGGATATGATACACACAATTAGTGCCAGATGGTTAGTACAGCAAGATTGTGCCGATAGCCATTATTCTCATAAATTTTTGGAGCTCATATGAGTATCTTATTCATTTTTTAAGCGAAGATTCTCTTGAGCATTAAATGGTCATTTCGGTCCTCCCAATTATGTTGACTATTGAGCCTAGAATGGTTAATAAAATTTGAGCACGTAGTTCGATCTCTTTAAGACACATGATGGCTTTTTGGTGTGTGTTCTGAGATCCACACCTAACCACATACCACTCAAATATAGGTGTCCGATTAAGAGAAGTAACCGAATAACGCCCACTTACTTTTAGCTATTTTTCTTTTGCACAATCATCTTGCTGAAATGTCAAATAATTCCTCTACCCTTACTCATATCACTTGTTGATCAAGTTGATTTGAAATTGGCATTCACTGGTAAGGACTTGTTCCAGCTGAGGTCTCTGTATTTTCTGATTTTTTGTGCAGGTGTTGTGCCTAGTTCTTGTGATGATCGAATAGTGCATGCAGAAGAGGTTTATGGTATTGCTGGTGTCATCAGGCTGCTGGCGGGTAACCTCCTATATCTGTCAATTCGTGGAGCCTTCTTATGTGCCAATGAAGACATGTGATGACTGCCCTACTTGAAGTATAGTTTTCCCCATGATGAAATTTAAAGTACGATGTTGAACATCATGCTCCTGCAAGCCCGGTGCAGGATGTCTGCATGAATGGTATTGCTGGGTTTGAACATAGCGTGAATTTGTCTGAGGATTCTTAGTCTTGCTTATAACTTTGATCTTGTGATCCGAGCAGGTGCATACTATCTTGTAATAACAGGGAGAAAAGAAGTGGGAGAGCACCATGGATCACTCGTCTTTCAAGTTACTGCAATGAAGTTTCTCTCTTGCAATCAGAATTTGCAGGATGCTAGTGCAGACGAGGTATGTAGTCAACTTGTACTTCAAGATGACCTTCATGTCACGTGAGTGCAAAGTGTCCAGCAGCTATTTGAACTAGTCGTTTAACGAATTCAAATGAGCTGCCTATTTGGCTTATGTGCATTCTTCCAGACGGTTTAACAAGGAAGTGCTCACCTTCGAGGTTTATCTTGTTGGGGAGTGGAGCTTAGATATGGTTTCAGATATAGCAAACATTTTCCATGTGTTTTAGCCATGTCATGTCTATTCAAGAACCTAAAGAGTGCCTCATTGTCACAGTAATTAGTTATGGTTTTTTGGAACATGGCTACCGATTCTGATCATTGATATTGTTTTACTGCACTTGGAGCCATCAGCAGGCAGAGTGGTATTTGATCATTTGCAGTTGGTAATACTTGTGCAGAAGCGGGATGAAGCTCACTTTCTGAGTCTCCTTAAAGTTGTGGAGACTACTCCCGGTCTTTATTTCTCATATGATGCAGATTTGACTCTGAAGTGAGTGCACATATCTTCATTTAATTTTACAAAGGGCTGGCTCATTGACAGATACATCTTGATGTTTGGCATAAAAATCATATTGTAATGCAAGTGACTTTGTTAGTGGCTACTGGAAGCGACCTAGTTCTAAATCTTATCTAGGTTGATAGTTGTTGTGGTAACAAAGTAGATAAATAGTTCAATTCTAGAAATCATCAAGAGAAACGAAGAGTATCAGGATGTTAAAGTGTAGGCCCTCAGAACACCCAGAACAGTCCTAAGTCTGCAGCCATACGTCCCTTCTAAGTACTGCCCAAGCCCTTAATGGTACATATTCGTGCCTGTACACTTGCAGTAAGAGCATTTATTTGCTGAGATCAATAATCAAGGCAAGAGGTTCACTTAGGACAAGAAAACGGGGTTATTTGCCAGATCAGAGTTACCTCAGGATGATAGCTTGTGCTTCTAAAATGAAAAAAAGGTGCCACAACTTTGGCCAGACGAAGACGTAAGTATGTCTATTTGGTGTCTAACATCATTGGCTTTTGCATCTCCTCTGGAAGTGTAGGTTTGTGCAATGCCGACCACTTTCTATTTTATTTTTGCCTTCAGTAACTAAATAATTTGACAGTCATCAATATGATGCTGTTAGAGATATATTGCAAATATCCATAAACCTGTAAATCCCATGCCACATATAAGTATGGCTGTGTAAACTGCTTGAAGCACAATGGTGTCCAGGTTATGAGTGGCAACAGCAGAATGGCATGAATGTTCTTATATGATGGCCGTGTCTGCTTGCAGTGCCCAGAAGACACATGGAACTGATCTGAAACACCTGCCTCTCTGGAAACAGGTACAATGTTTTCTGTGAATCCTACAATTTTCTAGTGGAGTTTTATCTCGCTGGGCCCTGGTGACTTGTGAAGTGTGCTATGGCCAAATTTAGCCTTTGAGTAAGGTGGACTACACTTGGTAGAATTGTTCTTTAAAAGAGTGAGAAGGTCACCTGTGAATGGTGTTAAAAAGTAGCACTATTTCATGCACGTAGAACAGAAGGATTTAAAGTCCTTAGACTAGGCTTCAACATGAGAGTCCTAAAGGCAAGAAGATGATGCCTGAGAGGTTCTCAGGTTAATCGTGCTACTCATAAGCTGATGGAATTTGTTTTTTTTCATCTTTTCAGGCTGAACAAAGGTTTTTGTGGAATCATTATCTGCTAGAGCAATTGATTGACTTGAAGGTAAATAACTTTCCAAGATTCTTTATTACCTCTCTTCCTTCTTATTCCATTTGGAGATGATGTCTTCTTGTCTTTCACTGAGTTGTACTGATATGTTGTTGGTTCATAACTTGTGGTCTGTGCAGTTGGAACCATTTATTTTACCAGTAATACAAGGCAATATCCTTTCCGACATTCTTTGGAAGAGTGTCATAGTCTGCTCTGTTTTGTTCAACGTTATAATGATTAGGGACGTATGTTCCATGTGTGATTAGTTTAAGTTGATATATGCTCATTGAGATTTCATTCTACATTGATTGTCCTTGACTATTTTACGCTTCCAGACTGCCCAGGCTACAGTTAAAAACAAAATAGTGAAGCTAACCATAATCTCGAGGCGTTGTATGAAGCGTGTAGGTGAGCAGAAGACTGACCTACTTATGTTTAATCTATACAGACTCTTACAAACAAATTCTAACTTGTTCCAATGCTCATCTCATGTGCCTGACTTGTGGTTAGAGAAGTACTTGTATGTGACTTGTTCTCAACATCTCTTGTTGAACTTTAATGGAAGTAATGCAGTTAAGCTGATTGCTACATAACGATCTGATACAACAGCAGTAATGTAAGATTGTGTCAATGCTGGTATTCAAATTCCATTTCATTTTGCAGGCACTCGCATGTGGAGAAGGGGAGCCAACAGAGAAGGGTTTGTTGCAAATTTTGTTGAAACAGAACAAGTGATTGAGGCAGATGGTTATATCTTCTCTTATGTTCAGGTACTTGCTTGTGCCTAGAACTAGACGTGTTCCAATCCTGACCTGGACTTGTGTAAGGGTATATGTCTCATTCTTTGGGCGACATATTTCAGGAAGGAAATGTTCAAAGTGAAAGTCATGTGTTATTATGAAGGAGGTTTTGCATTTGACACTGTTGTTATTGCCATGAGAGTAAAGATGCCCTTTCTTTTTCATTTGTGGTTATGGGATGCAGATTCGTGGTTCCATTCCTCTGCTATGGGAGCAGATTGTGGACCTAACGTACAAACCAAAAATAGAAGCTGTACATCTTGAAGAAGCGGTATGTTCTGCCAATATTCATGCTGACAGTGTAACCTATGTTTAGATGTTTGTAAGATGCCTTTGGAGTAGGTTACGATGCAAAGCTACCCTAACAGAAAGCATGTACATATATAATAGAATCAAAACCTAATCTCCTGCCTCCAGCCCATGTTGATATTAGAGGAGTGCTCATGCTTATTGTTGTTGGTTCTTGATGAAGATATACTTATTGTGTGATTAAGAACCAATTGACAACTGAACTTGAACTGGAGACATAGATAAGTCCTCTCTCAACATAGTATAGTTGGATAATCAAAGTAGAATATTGTCTTCTATGTCTGCATTACAGCCCAATGTGGTGGAGCGGCATTTCCATGATCTGAGACGCCGCTATGGAGAAGTTATGGTCATTGACCTTATCAATCAGGTACTGAAATTTCACATTTGAAAGTGCATATGGTAGCTGCACCATTGTTAAGCCAGGATTTTGAATGGAGAAGCAAACGGTGATTTATTGAGTACACCGTCCCAGTCTCTTCACATTTAGCTTTCTTCCTTTCTGCTGAGACAATGTTGCACTGGTTCTTGTTTGCAGCAAGGTTCAGAAGGAGTTTTGAGCATAGCATTTGCCAAAGCAATGCAAAATGTTGTCAGTGACTCAATCAGGTGCCAGGAAACTCTACAAATGAGCTTCAATTCAGTCAGTGCTGTTTGATTGTTCTTTCAGTGCCATGACCCAAATGTCGTGACAAATAGAAATAAGCTATTCTTGAGAAATGCTTTACAGTAAACATTAGGTTCCTAGTATGTTCAAGGGAAAAGGGAAGGTTATGAACTTTTTTTTGCCATTGCTAGGTTTTGCTAAACATAAGAGGAACTTATCCTGAAGTAGTGGAATTTGTTAACATGGGTTACTTGTTGGCGAAGGTGCTACACAATCAATGCTCATACATTGTTATGGTATTTTATATGTTTCTGGTACATAGGTATGTCCCATATGATTTCCACCACATATGTGGCAATACGAATTTTGAGCGACTGTCAGATCTTTACAAAGACATTACTGAGTCATTGAGTAAGCAAAGGTGAGAACCTATTTTGACAAATATACCATGACCTGGACTCAATTATCTTGTACAGTTTAAGTATCTTGGAGGTGAACATATTCCTATTGACTTTCAAATTCAAAGAGGCATAGCTTTCTAGCACGAAGAATGAAATTGACCATTGAGTATTTAAACTGCAGATGTACATAGAATCCTTCTATGTACTTCAATTTCGTGTAGGTGTGTACTTTATCCCTCTGTGTAAAGTACTTTATGTAGTAATTGACGTATTCTTTTTCATCTGTTGCAGTTCCTGATATGCATGTATTAGATTGTCTTTCTCTAGCTGCATTTTAACTTCTAGTTATTGCCCATCCTTTCTCACTTAAAAAAGGACTTGGACACAGCTAAAATCTTTTGAGTAGGACTGCTGATGCCATGGTGAAAGTAGAACACACAAAACCAGGTTAAGTTACTGGTTGTTCTTCTCCCCTCGCCTGCATATTAGAATTTCAACAAAATGTGTTGTACATTCAAGCATTGACTCATGTCACTCTTCTGAAACTTCACGTGTTCAGGAGTTCTCCTAGCCTCTTCTCCACTATGATTCATGTTCTTCAGGTGTTTGCTGATGTTGACTTGGAAGTCTTTTCATTGTCGTTGACTCTCTGGGATGTTTTGTACACCATAGACAGTAAAATTATATGTGTGCCTTCTCTTCAGCTACTATTTGGCAGACTCAGAAGGAAAATTACTTCAGGAGCAGAAAGGTGTGGTGAGGACCAATTGTATTGACTGCTTGGACCGTACCAATGTCACTCAGGTATTTCATTTGTTTTCTGCCTAATCACCATACCTATTGAAGTTCTTAGGCTGGTCTTCATTCACAGTGGACACGAGGAGTAGGGTTGGTTGGATTTTGAGTAGAAACCTCAAAAATGCATCCACTATCAGATGACTTCTACTTGAACCAGCCGTTAGGACTGGTCCATCTCTGCCTGGTAAGGAGCATAGCTGAGCTATGAGCATTGAAACCCTTTGTATGTATCCATATCTTCATAAAGGTACAAGCATTGCACTTCCATGTTGGTTCCATCTTGGGCTCCTCTATAAGTTGAAGCTGCTCATTGTGCAGAGTATGTTGGGACGAAAAGCTCTTGAGACACAACTCAGGAGAATATATCTTTTTGAAGCTTCTGAGACTATCGATCAACATTCAGACCTTGATGTGAAGTTCCAATGCTGTAAGTTACTGGACTTGGTGTATTTGTTTAAACACTTTGCATCTGTTTTCTGTCCTGTTTGATTTCTCTCAGCTCCCTGTTTTGTTTTCTTTTTGAGGATGTAAAACAGTTGACAGGAAAGGCTAATTTGATGGTTGTGTCTGCAACTAGCGTGGGCTGATAATGGAGATGACATAAGTATTCAATACTCTGGTACACAGGCCCTGAAAGGTGATTTTGTAAGGTAATATATTTGTACAGAGTTTTTGAGTATTCTGATCGGATATTTGTTGTTTAGACACTTGCCGATCATGAACTCTCACGATTATGCAAGTCTTTACAGATTTCACTAATAAATATCGTTTCATCTGAACAAGTTTTGAAATACATTGAACCACCTGCTGGGTGTTATTGGGTAGAAGATTTGGTGCATTTTAGGACTGCTCTTTGGGCTTATAATCTCAGATTAACGTAATGAGAGAGGAAGTTGAGTATCTTCTAATTTTCTTCCCAATAAGTATCAGTACAATGTGAGTGACACGGATTGAAGATAGTTCCACTACATACTGTCATTGGCAATTTAAACTAACATTAAGTTTATTTTCTGAAGGTATGGGAGAAGAACTCCATATGGACTTCTTCAAGATGGGTTCAATTCTTTGAGTCGGTATTACCTGAACAACTTTAAAGATGGCATCAAACAGGTGAATGTTGTCCAGTTTTTCTGTCCAGTTTTTCCTGTTTGATTTCCTTTATCTTGATAGTGATTCTATTTCAATTGTGATGGTCACATTTATGACATTATTGCATAATGCATTTGTCACTTGGCAGGATGCAATGGATCTTGTGGCAGGCAATTATACAGTGAAACGTGGTAGTCCATCTCCATTTCAGCTGAATGGCTTTGAATCATTTGTGGTAAGTTTTCACCTTGGTTCTAAGGTTCCAATCTGATATGTGGACCATTCAAGGTCTTAGAGTTCTAATCTTTCTATGATTTCTTGCAGTATCTGCCTGTGGCTTCAGCACTGCTTGTTACCGGCATCACAATGACAACTCTTTCATTACGTGAAGGTATTTTCCAAGGAGAAGCCTGATTAACAACTACTCTTAGACTCTCCCCTCTTCATTCTTGCTTGGCTGCAGTTTTGGCATGTGTACACATTTCAATCTGGTTGAGAATCTCTGTTTCTTTGTGGGTTCTCACAATGAGGGTTGATTCTTTAATGAACATCTTGAACAGTGTGGGAAACTTGATGTGAGATCCAACATTGTGCAGAGTCACCAGACAGTGGAGTTCAGAATGGTCATTAAAATTTAATTTAGTGTGGTCCACACTATTCATCATCGATCCACGTTAGTTGTCTTGCAATCACTAGGTGGCAACTTGAGGGGTGTCTTGACACTTGGTGCTACATGACAAGTCATGAAGAGCACTCTAATTAACATGGCACACCATTTTTAATGCCACACTAAATAAAATGTTTGGTGTAGTTGGCGATGGTGGTCAATGATCACCAATTCAGTATCCATACATTAACAGTACATGTATGGGAGGGTGCAGTTGGTGGGGAGACGTACCAATATATACATGGAGTATTGTGGGCAGGGCTAGCAGCAGGGATGACAGCCTTGATTCGAACTAATGGACGACTTTTTTGCAACCGACCTCGGCTCTGCCAGCTTCAATAGAAGCTTTCCAGTTTTATCGGCATGATAATGCCCTGGTGGTCAAGATTCTTGCGCAAGTGGGTTTCTTGACTGAATGTATAGTAAGGGACACAAATCTATTGAAGTTCTTCAAGGACTTTGCAGTACTTTGTGTCTCTGGTTCTGTGACAAAAGGTCTTGAAAGTCATATTCATTCAAGGGAAGGTCTACTGTTGATTATCAACCGAATTGTCTGCAATTCGGCATATTTTATGATGAATTCAGGTCAACAATGTTCGTCAGTGCTCCACTATCTGGTAACCAGTGAGACACTTGAAATTGATTTGACTCCAAAGACTCTCATGGGTAATTTTGTCTCTATCTAGTTTATTAGTGGAATCTCGAGTTCCATGTGATCACAGATGTGGTTTTAGGGGCTCCTGGTAGAACATCATCTTTGTATATTTCATTATTTTGTAGTTCCAGAGGTTTGCACATTGCAACAAGTGCTGCATGATTTCGTAATAAATCTCTTCTCAGTAGACTCACTTTGTTAATTTCTAACAGGGATGGCAACATAATTCTGCTTCTCAATCAGATTGAAGGGGTCTGAAGCCTAAACTTCCCAAGAATCCTGGAGTTGGTGACATATTTGTAACCCGCTCAAGTTTTTATCCATCTTTTCTATCATGTTAATCATCTACCCACTAGGAGTTGTGTGAGGTTGCGACCTACTTCTCAAAATTTCCTGTTAAAGCCTCTTTAAAAAATCGGATTAAAAGGATGTTTCAAAAGTCTGCCATCAAACTCCGAATACTGTATATGAGCATTCTAAGAATATACTATACTTCAATGTCCATGTATACTGCAGCAATACCTTATCTTATCCTTTCTATGAAACTTCTATAGCAATTTCACTATGCCATGAATGGACCATGTGTATGGTATTTCTCTTGAAAATAGAAGTATTCTTTGCTTGTGGACAGTATGTGTTGAATGGTGCATTGCCCTCGTAGTAATACTAAGATATCAATCACGATGGTGATATATTTCAATGCACATGATGGGTCAAGGATAGGCAGGGTCACTCACCTAATATTTTACCATATTTTAGTAGAAGGCTTGGATATTTCTTCACTATACGATTGATTTCATGTGGATGCCCTTGATTTTGGTGGGTGCCACCAATCCCCACCTTATTCTACCTTCGAGATGTAGAGATTCTCAATGCATCTAGACTTTGCGACCAAATGACTTATCCACCTTCAATGCGAAATGTGAAAGTGGAAGTGAAATGTTCCTCTCATGAACTGCAACCTGATGGATAATATCTTCATTGTGAACATCTAGAGCAATTTCATACTACACTGGTTTTGGTAAACTCTTGTGGGCCACACTAACAACGAAAAATCCACACTGAAAAACATGTGGGATTGTACTGTGGGTGCACGCTGTTTTACCAACCTACACTTTACATATCATGGTCCAAGAAACAAATGATGGCATCCTCTTGAAATTTTGTTTATTTTTCACACTCAAGCAATCTCTCTTGTAGAGCTTTCCGTGCTCATACTTTCTAAAGACATCAGAATCGCTTCCAAACTCTTAGCCATTTTTCATTTTATTTTTGAGACAGAAGGTCGACAGGCCAGCGCCAAAGCACAGGAGGCAGTTGACCACCTGGCAAGTTTCTGTCAAGTAGAGAGGAGATTTCACAGCTAGGAATTGAACCGCCAACCTCTTCCTTGAGATTTGGGTATCTCTCCACCATCATCCAGTAGTTTAGGGTCGTCTCGGACCATAACTCTTAGCCATTTGATTGCAACGACTTTTCAAAGACTAGGTGCATGTCATTCAAGGAAAACACATGTATGCTATTTTTTGATGTTTTCTCCTCCTTGGGATTAGGAAGTGAGTTTATGCTCTTTGAATTTGCATTCTCAATTACTTTCAATTGATGTGTTACCTATTACTAGAAGTGAAATAAGGAGATTGTTGTAAGTAAGTGAAGATTCGAGTGTAACTAATGTTGCCCTCTATTTTCATGCGTGATGATGTATATGGGTCATACTATAGGGATGCAAAGGGTAAGTCACACTATACATATGCCCACAATAGTTCATTATATTTAACATTGTAGTTCACTACCTCATGACACAACAATGCACACCGTTGTAGAAGCAGGAGAGAAGAAACAAGGGAGAAACTTGAATGGTCTCGCATGGAACCCTAGGGAAACTATGCCCATTAAGCATGACACATTGTACAACTTAATAAAAAAACATGGAACTTTTCCATCCAATCGGTATTATCCAACTTGTATTCCTTGGAACTTCCTATGCTTATTTGATTCCACAAAATCCCTACTAAAAGCCTTTTCCAACACCCATGTTTACTAATACCATTATGTGATACCCATGGTTATGTCTACACATAATACATATTTTTTGACCAAAAGAATTAAATGGATACCTATTATGTTCCCATGTGGTTCCTACTTTGACACAAGTGACCTACCCGAGCAATCAACTTAGAAAAGATGAGCTCTCTCATCCTCACTTGAGCCCTAATCCTAGCCCTAGTCTTAAGGTGACTAGGTTAAATCACTACCACCACCTCGTAGAGGTTGAAAATAGTCCTTACCTAGGCTCAAATGATGGTGATGACTAGGTTAAGTCACTGCCACCACCTCATTGAGGATGATAATTTTTTTTATAGAACCTCAAGCGGTGGTGGCAACTAGGTTAAGAGCATTGCCACTAGTAGTGGACTGAATTGCAAAACGGATGAAGAGTAGTTCAGTTCAGTTTGGAATTGCCCCACCCATCTGAAAATCGGATGAAGTGAGCACCGAGGGCAACCCCAGTGCAGTGATTGTCCTGCAAAACATAGCAAGTTTCCAGTGCACCAAGCTGACTTGAACTCCAATGAATTGAGAATAAGACAAGAGTATTATACTCCTCCAAGACTTACTTCCTAGTAAAAAATTTATCCCGAGAATAAAAAGGAGGGTAAAGTGGTTTTGCCTTGCTGATGCTTTCCTCGTCACAAACCGAAAGATGTGAACATGTCGCTAGTTGGACTTGGAAACTCTAGGGTCTCGATCAATTATGCCCAAAAATCTTCTCGCCCAATGTTTGGGAGTTGTTACTGTACATATGACAACATTTACGTGTTGACTTTTCACCCGGTTTGAGGGTGCTTGTTGAAGTTGGACTCAAAAGCGAGTTTGTGGGTGGGGCATATGCCTCCTACCCAAACTGAACTCCAATGAATCTTTGTTTTCTATTTAAACTTTTGCAGTTCAGCTTCATCATGGTGGTGATGCTCTAAGTGAACACCACCACAACAACCACCTCCTCATTGAGGATGGTAAACCTTCATACATAACCCTTGGTAGACTAGACGAAGAGCATATAATTGGAAAAATGAAGATGTGAAGAAGAAATTTCACAAGAACCCCCGAATTGGAGACATGGAACATGGGACTTGGTTATGACCAAATCATTTACAAAATTCTCAATCAATTTTGATGTAGATACCTTTGTGGCATGGTTCCAGTGCACTTTTATATATCAATATGATTTAGAATGGACTTTTCCATCGTACAAACTTGGTCAAGGAGCTCAAATGCACAAGTTTGAAAAAATTCACACTTTTGAATTTGCAATCAATCACTCCACTATTGGTCATCTTTAAAATCTTCTCCAAACTTACCAAAGAAGTCATACACTCGCACGACACAACTTCTTACAAGAGTAAGCAACACCCCATTTGCCATGGAGATCCCCCACCCCACCCCTTACTGGCTAGCCAGCTGCCCAACAGCCACACATGATGGGGCCATCCGAAACCTCCACACAACCATAATAAAAGAACACAGAATCCGAGAGACTGCATTAGCCAAAAACAAATTCCCATACGTAGACAAGTGGTTATCAAACGACCAAATAAACCAAAAACTCTCTAACCACTTTTGGAAAAATGAAAATGTGACAGACGCACAAATCTCTCAAACCCTAAAATTTAGATACGCCTCAATACATGGGCAACCATAGGAAAAATATCTTTTGGCCTCTCACACACCAAAACCCCAATTGCACACTATGCCATAAAAATGACAGAGACACATGGCCACACCTCCTCTCAACGTGTGAAAACCCATATCTAAAAGGCCTAAGAATTGCAAGACACGACAAAGCGGTACATCTCATTACCCAGACACTACAAGCCAATAAAAATACTCGTTTCTTCACACTAACCAACGCCGGAAAAATTAACAATAAACCCCCTGACCAAACAATCCCAGACTGGCTACTCAAATGTACATGCCCACAGCCACCATGTAGATGCCATGCCAAACTCAGACTGGACATCCTATGCTTAATCGGAGCCCCAAACCAAACACAAACACCTATGACACCCTCCCCCACACGCACAGTCCAACTCATAGAATTCACATACTGCCACGACAGATTCCCCGAACAAGCCACCACCCAAAAACACACCAAATACGACCCACTAATTAACAGCATACAAAACAACGGATGGAAGACCAATCCCCTCATTACCATTACGGCAGGAGTCAGAGGAGCTATACACGAACACTCTATAGATAAACTGACCAAACTCAAAATCCTTAAAACTAATATCAAAACCCTCATGAAAGATCTACACCAAAACGCCATCAAATACCTCACATACCTAATCCTAAACAAAAGAAAACTCGACAACAAACAAACACATGTTCCCCCACCCTAATTTTATTATACATATTAAAAGGCTAACAATTACTCCACCAGAGCCCACCTCCCAAAGGAGGCAAAACACCTTATGTTGCATCACGGTACGCCGTGATCAGCACAAGGCCAACGGGCTCACATTCATGCCGGTATTATGATACAGGCGTATTTTTTTCTTTTTTTTCTTTTCTAGAGTCCCCTAAAGTCGTGAAGTTCCATGCATGTAGCCGTCATTTCTAACATGATGGAAAAAGTCATGAAGAATCACACATGTAGCCTTCACATGCAATGTGATGAAAAAAATAAGTTAAAAGGGATGGATTTGGGTCCCTTGAAAAGGGCATGGATTTGGGTCCCTTGAAAAGGGCACGGATATATTCAACTTGTCATCTCTCAGTTATCGGAAATAAGTCAGCCTATGCTGTGAATATGGGTTGGGAGAGAACCTTGCCTTTGGGAAATTTAGGTAATTTCAAAACTCGGAAATATATTGTGTTTTTTTGTGTGAAACGTCATGATATCAATTTCTTGACCTGTGAAAAATCACCCCGATATCAAACCTGTACTACACTTATTTGAAATTCCTTAAGTTATTGGAAATAGGTTTGACTACTCTAGTACACCCTAACCTCTGTAATGTCACCCTCTGTAATGTCACCTCCTCTCTTATATCCCAAAACCCTAGGAAACGGATGTGCTCAATTTAAATCTCCCTCCTTGTTGCCACATTTCCCTTTCAGATATCATAGATTTTGTCACTACAATAATCCACCAATGAATTCAAACCACACACTCGCACGCATCACGTTGTCATCATTGTCATTATTATCATTATTGCAATGTTGACTTTGTGTTATTCCATAGTGTCACACTTTATACTAATTCTCTATTATCACACATCCATGTTAACACTGCAAACCTCCTTAATATCACGTGCACTTTGGTTACCACAGGTGTGATATTAGGGAGGTCAAATGTACATAAATATCACCACAATTTTAACACGTAAAACAAATGCCTACTGACGTGGGATGCTGACTGGCTTTATCCCATCCTCCCTCGTCAACATATAAAGACATCCATGGCCAACAATGTCTTTGCCTGTGGCTATGGCGACCGTAGGAAGGAACATCTGATCTCCACAGTAATAAGATCATCGTCACGCAATTTGTGCAGATTGCTTAACGACATTTCACGCATCTTTCCATGCCTCCGCTTTCCAACTCGGAGGCCATGGCTTCACAAATTTGCGGAGCACGCCACGGCAGGGCAGCTGCGATGATGGATGTTCTTTTGTTTGCTGCGGAAACAAGTTTTTCTGCATGATTGTCCTTTTCTTGTCTTAATCCGTGAGAGAAAGGCCATTTGCAAGATATGGTACGCTTCATAGCCCTGGGTGCCATGGCATGCGAGCTTCAATCATTGGAATGGGTTTGAAAATGATTGAGAGAGAGAAACTCTGCATACGGCAACAATAATGGATGCATGGATAACAATCTTTGGCTCTTGCTTCAGAATTGAGGCATGTCTCTCTTTAATTTATCGGTTTTCAGGTCACGGCTGTCGGATTGATTTCATTTCTCATGTTGTTTTTTTTGTTTTTTTTGTTTTTGTTTTTTTTGGAGGTTTTTTTTTGAAGTAGATGTGAAGCGTAGACATGGACTCATGCGATGTCGGAATGAATTTCATTTCTTATGTTTGTATGTTTTCTTTTTTGGAGTAGATGTGAAGCTTACACATGGACACATGCAATGTCGGAGTGAATTTTCATTTCTGTTTGTATTTTGTTTTTTTTGGAGTAGATGTGAAGCTTACACATGGACTCATGCGATGTCGGGGTGAATTTTATTTCTCATGTTGCTTATTTTGTTTATTCGGAGTGGATGTGAAGCTTGGAGACGGACTTATGCGATGTCGGAGTGAATTTCATTCCTTATCTTAGTATTTTGTTTTATCGGAATAGATGTGAAGCTTGGACATGGACTCATGCGATGTCGAAGTGAATTTTCATTTCTTGTGTTAGTATTTTGTTTATTCGGAGTAAATGTGAAGCTTCGACCTGGACTCATGCGATGTCGGAGTGAAAATTCATTTCTTGTGTTTGTATTCTGTTTTTTTGGAGTAGATGTGAATCTGAGACATAGATTCATGCGATGTCGGAATGAAGTTTCATTTCTTGTGTTAGTATTTTGTTTATTCGGAGTAGATGTGAAGTTTATACATGGACTCATGCGATGTCGGAGTGAATTTCATTTCTTATGTTTGTTATTTGATTGTTCGGAGTGGGTGTGAAGCTTGGAGATGGACTCATGCGATGTAGGCTCGAATTGTGCTTTTTAGCTTCATGGCTGGAGTGTTATCCTTGTCAGAAACGAGGCTGACGTAGTTGCTTGATATTTGGGAAGGCTTGACAGGTGAAATTGGATGACTAGGTGCGGGAGAGGTGATAAATCTACCCTCAGTCAGGTTGGAGAAAGTTCATTGCAATTGTTTGAGAGACGAGTGATAATGGCAACATCGCTCAGCGACATGGATTGGACGGGCTCGCAATGGATCGGAGCGAACAATGTACAAATCTTGGAGCCTGAGGCAGAAGGAGGACGTCGTCTTGAACAGAGAGTCGACGAGAATGGAGACTGGATCTTCATCAACCGCTTAACAACAACCGGGAGTGCATATCCAACCATGAGGTTACGGAGGGAAGTGGATGTAAAACCACAGCTTCTTCAAGCAACGGTTTTCATCTGTGGCCTAGGACAATACGAGCTCACGATCGATGGCTCCAGAATCGGTGAGGATCTGCTTACTCCTGGATGGACGAAATACGACAAGACATGTCTTTATGATACCTACGATGTCACCACACATCTTCAAAGCAAAGGAAGATCTCATGCAATAGGTATCCTTCTTGGCAATGGATTCTACAACCTTGAGGATTGTCCTGGCCGATACAATAAGTTTACCCGAAGTTTCGGCTCGCTGAAAGCAATTGCGCAATTACATCTCCAGTATACCGATGGTTCCACGGAAATAGTTCACACTAATCAATACTGGACAATCAGCCCCGGGCCTATAACCGTTTCCCACCAGTATGCAGGGGAAGATTACGATGGTCGTATGGAAGCGAAAGGCTGGGACTCTCCAGGTTTCAATGACTCTACATGGATTGCAGCCACGGTTTTAGATGGCCCGGGAGGGAAGCTCAAAGCTTCCAGTGATTTTGCCCCTCCTGTTCGGGCCATCGAGACTTTAAAGACCGTGAATGTGAATGTTTTAAGGCAAGGTGTTTCTGTGTATGACTTAGGCCAGAATGCTAGCATGATGCCGCTCCTTAAGGTACATGGAGATTCCGGTGCGGTGGTAAGAATGACTCCTGCAGAGTTACTTAACAGCGATGGCTCTGTGGATCGCTCTTCCTGTGGTGGGGGCAATGCTTACTGGCAGTACACTTTGGCTGGAGATGGAAATGGTGAGACTTACTTCCCGAAGTTCTTTTACCAGGGCTTCCGCTACTTGCAGGTGGAACGGATTGGTGTACAAGGGGGGGGATTACCAACTGTGGATACGTTAGTAGGGGTGGTCACCCATTCCAGTGCCGAGCCTGTTGGTGAATTTTCCAGCTCCAGTGAACTGTTTAGGAAAATCTACACTTTGGTTCGGTGGGCACAGCGGAGCAATATTGTTAGTGTGCTCACAGATTGCCCACACAGAGAGAAGCTTGGGTGGCTTGAGGAGACTCATCTTAATGGTCCTGCACTCCGTTACAATTTCAATCTAAATAAGCTTCTCGCAAAAACCATGAATGACATGGCGGATAGCCAGCATGCAGATGGAATGGTACCTACCACTGCACCGGAGTTTTTTCTCATGGCAGGAGATTTTCTCGATTCCCCTGAATGGGGGAGTGCTTTCCTAATGGTTGCGTGGCAGCAATATGAGTTTACAGGTGATATCAGTTTGCTACGGGATTATTACGATGGCATGGCCTGGTATGTGCAGTATCTTGGTAGCCGTGCACAAGACTATATTGTGAGCTATGGGTTGAGTGATTGGTATGATATTGCACCAGGTGCTCCTGGAAAATCGAAGTTGACTGCGAAAGGAGTGACAGCCACTGCTTTTTACTATCAGAATACACTTGTCTTGGCAAAAGCTGCCACTCTGCTCAACCGCACTGAAGATGCTGTTAAGTATCAGCAGCAGGCGGATCAGATTCGAGCTGCTTTTAACGCAAAGTACTTTGATGCTGTTACGAATCAGTATGCCACTGGCTCCCAATGTGCGAACTCCATGGCTATGGTGATGGGCATTGTGGAAGATGTAAATCGTCCAGCGGTGCTGAAGAATATCGTTGCAGATGTTCAGGAGAAAGGACTGACTGCTGGAGATGTGGGGTACCGGTATCTGTTGCGCGCTTTGGCCGAGGGAAATCGGTCTGATGTGATTTTCAGTATGACCAATCAATCTGACAAGCCTGGCTATGGCTATCAGCTTGCTAAAGGTGCCACGAGCTTGACTGAGGCTTGGGATGCTGACAAATGGTCATCGCAGAATCATTTTATGCTGGGCCAAATTAATGAGTGGTTTTTTCACGATCTCGCGGGGATTCAATGCCACCCAGAAGGTCAGGGTTTCAAGAAGTCGATCATCAAGCCGGCCATTGTAGGTGACTTGACATGGGTAAAGGCGAGCTACAATTCAGTTTCTGGAAAGATTATCAGCGAATGGAAACGCACTGGTAACGAAATCAGTTTAATGGTTAGTGTTCCATCCAATACTACATCGACAGTGTTTGTTCCCACTACTTCTCCAAACTCCGTAATGGCATCGAGCATGGTGGGGGTCAAGTTCCTCAAGGTTGAAGGTGGTTATGCAATTTATGAACTTGAATCTGGCGAATTCACTTTCACGTCACAAATGTAGTGGCAGGTCGGCCTACCAGATTGCTGTTGTCATCTTGTCTCAATTGTAATTCCTGTTGCAATGACCTGTTGCATTTCCTCCTATCAGTGTATATAAGAACTTGAGGTCATTTGAAGCAGCTGCCATGGAAATGTTGATTGTGCGACACATTTCATCAAATCAAGCTGGGGATAAATTCCGGAACCAGAGTGCCCAGCAATAATACTGCGAGTTGCTTCAATACCCATGATGAATGTGGCGCAGCAATTTGAGGTTTCAATTTCTTTTCACGTAATACTAGAGAAAGAGAACTCCTTGCAAAGGGTGCTAGATTTTTCTTAGGAGATCGAGTTACATAGATTTGCTAGAATCGAATGTAACTCATCATAGTGAATGAGTGCTTCATTATTATGTTGACCCCTTTCTAATGAGTTAAGTGAAGCCATCCAATGTGCAGAGATTTGAACATTCAGCTGAGGAAGATCCATATCTACAAATCTTCTTAGAATCTTGAATATTCAGATTTTGATGTGAAAGTACAAATATGTCCAGCAAGTTGCTGACTTCATGTCCCTGTTTGCACTTTCTGCATTTCTTCCCCCCCTCATTGTTGGTCTTTTTGTCCAGTTCCCAGTTTATGTTTACTTTTGAGAATGTTTAACCTGTTGATATGGTCCTAATACTGCTAATTGCTTACCCAACAGTGTGGGGAGGGCATGCAGTGGCTGATAACGAGGACGCTATGAGCATCCAATACTCTGGTAGACAGGCCCTCTAAAAATGATATTGAGGTGAAAGACATTTGATGTCTGGAGGTGTGTTGTGTATCTTCCCGTTTTGTTGCATATCAATGTTCACAGTAGATTATGGAAGCCTTTGTAGATCTTGTTATAAAAATTGTAAGTACTGCTGTACTATGCCATGCAATGTGCAGGTTCTACCAAAATTTCAGTCCTTTTTCTTGTTTGCAGTAGTTCAACCTCTATTAGGGTGCAGCCACACTGCCTAGTTAAGACACTCGTTAAGGTAACTTTATGCATAAATTAACTAATTTTGGGCCGCACTCAAAGGCCACCTAATTTTAGTCACATAACTAAAAGTCAACTAGAAAGGAGTTTTAACAAAGGAACCTTAACTCCTCATGGAGGCTAATGTCAACTAACCTTTTCTCTCCTCCTGCCCTGAGCTTAGCTCAAGCCTCACAACTTGCCCCTGTCTCTTCTCTCCTCCCTTGGCTTCCAACTCTCTCTTCTCTCTCCCAATGGGTATTTCTTCCTCTTGATTTCTTGTTTGATTTGCATGCAATGAACTTGTGTTGGGTTTCTAGGGACATCCTCAAAAAATTCGAATTTAGGGTTGGAGAATTGCAATAGTATGTAGCCAAGAAGTTACATTTTTAGGTTGAGCATTTGTGAGAATTGGATTCAATGAACTAGTGTTTGGGGAGATTTTTGGACATAATCAATGGAAATCCAAGTGTTTCCAAGTCCAAATGATTACATGTTGACATCTTTTGTGGGATTTGTGAAAGTCAATTTGATTGCATAGTTCTCATTTAGTGTTCGGCCTCTCCTTGAGTGCCGAATACATTACCATATGTTGAATCAACTATATGTTCATCAACCAGAAAGCTTGTGTTGATATTCAAATTAATCTTGTAGCTTCTAGAATCAAGGTATTTTACTTGGGCACAATTTTGGGATCATGTGTGCAGGTTAGCCTCAGTGCAATTGCATTCTTGTTTTCGGAGCTAGTGCAATACAATCAAGGCCAAGTTGAGAATAGTATTGAACTTGAACACATGTGAGGCTACATTTTTCTTGAGCCTTGAAAGTTCTACTTGTGGCTCTAACTTTGACACAACTTCACTACAACAACATCATTGTATGCAAGGTTGATGACCTATCCATGTTTATACTCACAAGTTTCAAGTGATAGGGCGAATCAATAAAGGATGCCTAGATAAAAACAAGTGGTGGTTACAATAGCGGGGGCAAAGGGAATTCCCTCGAAATGAAGCTAATTACTTGGCATTTAGTGTTTGCATGCCATCATACAACAAAACTTATGCAATTGAGCTTCCAACCCAATGATCTTCCCCGTTGCAAAGTTGGTACAAGATGCTTCAAAGTGCATGAAGAACCAAGAATCTTTTCACCCCTTGAAGAATTGAGACATAGAGGGCTGAGAATGGTGTGGACGTGTTCAAGGCTAGAGGTCCATCGGGCAAGGCTTGTGTATTTCAATGGTTGCCCTAACTCGGGCTCTTAGCTAGTTGACTTTGTCGAGTTTGCTGACTAGGTGGTGTGGCCTCCAAACAAGTCAGGGGTGGCATTTGGTCAACTAATTTTTCTTAACCCTTGAGTTAGTTAATGCGGCTAATTAGGCATTGCGGCTGCACCCTTAGGTTACCTTTTGGGCACCACATGTGATATGGTGAATCCCGTGAGGTGTGAGAGGAAGCTAACCATCTTTGATGGTATTCTTTGCATCATTAGCAAGATACTCGGTACCTACTACTACATATTGACATGAATGAATGAGCTCAACATACAAGTTGTGATTGTTGAAATTGCAGGAGGAGAAGTGCATACTGGACCTATTCAGGAATCATGGAGTTCTTGCTTTGAGCTGCAATTTGCTAAGCATAAGGGCATGTTCACACGTTGTACACCAAATGCAAACACAAAGGGGTGCTAAATCGGGTAACATTATTTTAGAGGGGAGGAGTCTCATTATATGTCCCACACGTTCATTGTAAATGAGCTTCGTGAACTACGGGTCCCATAATCAAAACTAATATCTTACAATACACAAGGCTTTACATAGAAATCGTTGAAGTTAAGAATCTATTTGGTTAAGAATCTATTTGGTCAAAAATTGTGAGGTATTGATAGTTGATTCTCTTTTAGAGCAGTGGAAAGTTGGGCCGTAATAGACCCAAGCTATTATGGCCCAGGATAGCTTCCGCCAGTGGTACAATAGTGGTTGGGCTTGACGCATGAGTCCAACGCCCATGCAAAACCCAACATTGTCCTATTATGGAGTATTGATAACAAGTGAACATGCTCTAACTATTTGCAAAGATTGCATCACTCATGTGGATGTTTGTGCTAACATTTTTGTCCTATTCGATTCCTTCAATTTAGAAGATTTAGTTATGTCTATGACTTGGCATCAAATATAATATTGCATTGCTTAGTCAAATCATGCGCATCGATGCGCCCACAACTACAGTGGTGCATTCATTCCTAAATTCCTCATTACCAAATATTATTCTTAGTGTCTTTCATGTCTTTGAACTAGAAATAACTAAATTCCTTTCATTGGCAATGGGGATCTGCCTATGAAACTTCTCCGTTGTATTATGCTTGCACTTCAAGCACGATTAGTGTGATTACCTTGGCCTAAAACACGTGTTGGTCTTATATACAAGTGAATGCATGGTATCAATAATCAACATCAGTGATGGCATCAAAGAACCTATCCGTGGGTATCAAAATTGCAATACCATACAGATATTGATATGTGGTGGTGGGTATGTCAAAGTGAGTGAATCTTCATATTTTCAAGTTAGTATCTGGATCAATACCATTCTAAATCATATTGATAGTAGGGTGATTTTGCCTAGGCACGAAGGTTCGTGCATGGTGTAGAGACCAACCCTGGTTTGAACCAGTAGACTGTTCTTTCTCCAGCAACTGGCAATGCTGAGGGCTTCAGTACTCATCAGTGTTCGATTCTGAGATGAATACTAGCTAATGTAAATTATAAAATAAATTGTGATGTAGCTCTGCAGAGCAATGATCAGGGAGAACTGGCATTTAGTTACAGATGAACCGGTTGAGTTTGAGAAATAACTGGTTGAATTTCAAGACTGCAGGAAAATTACTGATCATTTTAGAGGAATTTATAGAATATACCCCAATTTAATAAAGGAAAACTGGAGATCTCAACCGATTATGCCCAAAAATCTCCCCGATCACTGCTGCATAGTTCCAAAACTAAACCACATTGATACATTGTACAGAATCATCGGACCTCTCTAAAGGCAGAATGATTTAACATCTGTCCTTTCATGCTCGGGAAGAATGTGATGGATCTGAAGCTGGAGAGGAAGGGAAGTGGGTTGTGTAGCCATATTTGGGATCTTTGGATGCAAATCTCCTCTTTTGTGTCAAGGTCCTGTAAGAGGATCAATCCTACATGTTACGAGGAGGCATGATGGTCATTGTATTTCGTTGTTGGACAAATCAACTATCTTATGTTTCTACCGATGTTGGATTGGTATACAAGTGAATGCATGGGAATCAATAGTCAACATCAATGATGGTATCAAAGAACCCCAGCCGTGGGTATTAAAATTGTAATACCAGTCAAATATTGGCATTTGGTGGGTATGTCAAGGTGAGAAAATCTTTCTATACCTGAGTTATTATTTGGGTTGACGCCATTCTAGTCCATATTGATAGTAGGGCAATTTTTTCTAGGTATAGGGATTCTTGCATGGTATATGAACTTGCCCAAGTTTTGAACATGACATTAGTTAACAACATTCTGAATTTTGTGGCCCACGCCTTTTGTGTTTCGTAGTAATTAAATTGTAATTAAATAATAACAATATGATTATTTGTCTAAATGTGAACATGAAAATGATATCATGATATTATTTTGTTAGTGAAATAATATTTTATAATTCAAAATGTATGCTAATTTAGGATGATGGAAGACATACTATGGTCGACCTTGTAGGGGATGGAGAAGAGATGTGGAAAATGAGAGGCAAGCATTCAAGAAAGAATTTGGGGTAATTATTGGTAAAAAGGTTAGATAACATTAGGGTACACATGAATGAAGATTTCTTCATGTCATAAGCAAAAGGTCCAAAAAGGCTTATAGAACTAGAAATACATCAAGATTGTGTTAAAACGACTAATTCCCTAGAGTAACAGATTGTAATGGCCTCCGTGGGACAGAGGGTCACATCAACTTGATGGTCTAATTGGAAAAAAGACTTGAGGTTGTCTAGTGCTACATTATGAAATAGGGAGTTGGAGTTTGGGTTATGGAGTTAGAGGCAGAGTATCATCTACATTAAATGAACTAGGATGAATACTTATCTTTGTACACACTTAAATGGATAGGAGCATGAGAACCAAAGGAATGTGGAAAGAAAAGCCCTTGAAGGAAGGGTTTAGAAAGAAACGTGCCGGTGGGCATACATTGACATTGGATTTTCTTTTTCTTTTTCTTTGCATTGTCTTGATTGGTGATGTTGACTCAACTACACCGATTATGGTATTTAGTGTCACTTACTATTCAGAGTTACATTGTGCTATAACTTTTAACTATAGATCTCATTGTTTTACCAACAAGAGTCAAATTGGTTGTTTGGACACCATAAAATATCAACATCTTTACCTTGGTAAAAATTTACATTAAAAATAAAATGTTATAGCAATGCGTAACTCCAAATAGTAAGTGATACTAAATACCATAAACGGTGTAATGGTGATAAGTGTTGAATTGTATAGGAGAGAGACTTCTATCACTATTGTACATTTGGTGAAATACATGATGTTTTTGGAACACGTAATGTTTCGATACAGATTGCAAGGGCTTGGGGCTAAGGATTTGTGGTGTCTATGTAAACTCATCCATTGTGTAGGTGAAAATGCAATGAATTATATTATAGCCTATAAAAGATTGTTTCTAAGCAATTTGATTCCAAAAATAGTATCAAAGCCCCAAATTAGTGCAATGGAGTCTTGCTAGAATGAATCAACCCTCAATCTTATGGGGGAGTTGTTTTTAATGGAACCCCTTCATCCATCGTCGATGAGGGGATTCTAGTAAAAACAAGTCCCCTACAAAGTTGAAGACCGATTCATTCCAGCTAGAGCCCACTAGAGTAACCTAGGTTTCTAATTCCATTTCCGAAGTCATACAGTATAATCTTAAAATATACATTTTCAGACTATAAAACAAATTTCTGAATTTTCACCTTCCTAGTGGATGAGTTTACATAGACACAGGGGCAATGCCAGACTTCATGGTTTTCAGCTCAAAGGCCCCACATTTAGGTTAAAATGTTTTAAAACCAGATCGTTTCAATACCTGCAGGCCAATGGAACCATGGAGTTTCTAAATCACAGAGCTATGGAACTACAGACGTCAAATATACACATCACAAGGCATTTTGAAAGGCTGGAGAAGTCAAATGAAAATACCTCTGAACTAGTATTGTTCAAGCCAGTTAATAAGTTTCCAGATTAGTTAGTCTATGGATTGTATGTACAGTATTTGTTAGTACTCTGAGCTATCCTAACAGTTCCATGAAAGCAATTTACAAACTCTTGCACGTCTTTGAGGCCGTGAGGTACATGGACAAATTGTGATTTTGCTACCTATAGCTTGAATTCCAAAAGAGAATATGTTTACTATTTGTGAAACAGATTACAGGAGTTAAGTAGGATGTCCATATAAAACTCAATATTGTAAAGTATAGCATGTATAAAATATTGTGTATGTTGCAAACCAAGGTTGAGAGCTTCTACATAATTGTACAGTCTTATCATCAACCATGATCAACATTAGGCTATCAGGCTCACATTCATGCCGGTACCTGGATACGGGCGTTATTTTTCTTTTTCTTCTACAGTCTTATCAAGCTCCATGATAGAGTTTCAAAGAAAAGCAACAACCGAGAAATTTTAATATACTATTCAGCCTTTCAACAACTTGATTATTCACAAGGCTTCAAGTTGAAAGTCTCTGGCAAGTAAATAATATGAAATCTAAGAATCAGAAACGCGGCCAACAACGGGGTACTTTGCTGCAAATTTCTTGTCCCAGTCATCCAGAACACCAAGCTCTTTCTCGGTCAAGCCGTCGAGGTCGGCTACCACATCTTCATTTTTGGTGGACATCTTGGCCAGTGCCCTGCTTGCATCCTTTCCTGAAAACATGGCATATGAGCCTCCTGGACCGTAAAATGTTTTCCCACTTGACACATCATAAATCTTGCCCCTGATTGCAACAAGGATCGGTAGCCCCTCCGTGGTGCCATTGTAGCGGCTCAGTTGTGCCTTTGTTATGTCACCGATGTTTGCCATTGCAGTTTCTGGTGCAAGTCACAAATGCCATCACTCAGAAATTACCACACAATATTTATAGTTGTTATGGAAACCCTATGCTTCTCAAAAATGAATTACACCCCAAATTCTGCATAACAGAAGGGATACCAGTGTAACACAATCACAAGTAGGTTAGGCAGTCTGACATTATGACATCAATCACCGAGCCTTGTGGGCTTGCACCCTTTTCTATTTGGGTTAAGGAACCAGTCTCCAGGAATTGGGGCCCACAATTTCTAGAAAAATGAAAGCCAAGCTTCATGGAATGAAACCCTATACTTTTCAGAAAACAAGAATTGGGGCCCTCATTTTCTAGGAATGACAAGCTTGCGAATTAAGTTACCACCTCAACAGTAACCATATTCAGAAACATTTCCAAGTCCAAAAAGGACCACAAGGGCTCACAGCTTACAAACCTCAGCCAAGCTTGGGATTTTTTTTAAATTTGCAATCCTTGCATACCTACATCTGAGTTGCAGCAAAATTTAGAGCAGAAAGAGGAAATTTGAAGTGTACAGAGAACGAGAACCTGACAGAAAAAGGAAAAACTCAAAACTGATGCCAACTTTTAACTTAGCCTTAAAGGTTGATGGCAATCAGTCTAATGTAAAACTGTGATGTAAACCTTAGAATTGTTGCCGAACCCACATCCAGGCGGCTTTGCAGTAAGACTTCTCAAGGGGGAGGAAGTGAACAATCAAGGAGAACCCAATCTTTTCTTTTCTTCTTTCAAGAAGAAAAGAAAAGATTGTGGTGATCTCTTAACTACTGAACCTTGAAGGTTGATTGCAAATAGGTAGCCTCCAAAACAAAATTCATACAGACAGACTCATTTAAGGCTCTGAAACAACCAAAAATTTGCCTGCTTTGGTACTTACACTAGAATCTGGCCTTAAACACTAACTGCAGTTAAAATTCAAACATTTCCCTTACATACGAAGAGAGGAAGGGCTCACCTGTGACCCAAAAACTAATGCTTGCTTGTCCTCACACTAGAATGAAACGTTAAAAAATGAATGAATGCAAACAGAATGAGAAGACGAAGCCTGGCCCACAACTAGAATCAAACCTTGAAGATTCAATTGTTTGCAAGTAGGGTAAGGAATTTTTGATACCGAGAGGGGGAGGGTCGACTTACAAATTTGCAGTGTTCCTCCTCTTTTGCCGTGAAGGATGCGATTGAGCAAAAGCGATCGGTTGAGAGTTCGGAGGAATGCGAAGCGAAGAAAGAGGTGAAGGGAACCTATGGAAGCTTCCAAACCCCTTCTGGTTGGTGAGTGATTTAAAATAACATTTACAAGGGCGAAACCTGAGTTATATTTATGCACATAGGTCATGAGGCTCATGGTAGCATGTGTCTTTTTGGTGTCCATTATGCCATAAGGCATATTATACCACTCTAATATAGGTGCCCAGTTCATAATATTAGAATAGTGGCCATATAAGACCCACATACCTTACGAGTAGTATAATGTTGTACAATGGACTGTTCGGTCAGGAATATATGATAACCTTTACAATTGTGTGGAAAGAGCTTGAACTTCCCGTGTTTTTAATGAAATCAACATCCATGAAGGGAAGGCAATGGCCAATGTGGGGCAACATATCATGGTGTGAAGTTTCATGACACCTATCATGGGGAAGGATGAAAACTTAGGAAACATTGTATAACTCAAAAAATTATTATAAGAATTTTAATTGCTAAATAGGGGGTTTGAGATTCCAATCCAATCTACTGACATGTGACTAGAATAAATTAGCAACAAACTTGGGAGGGGCATGACCATTTTGTCTCACCCCTCACGGTAGTTGTCATAAACCATAATCCCATGGTTTGACCTACTAAAAGCCCCCTTGAGCCAAGCTACCATGTACCATTTCTATCTTTACACGTGCGAGGACTACATCTACCACCCAATTTGTCATAGTGGCAAAACTTGATGGAAATCATTAATCATAACATTAAACGTCAACCCTCCGTGGCTCCCTTTCTAAAAGGGGTTGAGGCTAGGATAGGCCCTTATTCCTTGAGCCATGTTCTTGAGCCTAACACCGACCCACTTGCATTTGTCCCTCGTGCCTACCTACCAAGCAAGTGCTTTGTCACACATGTACCCACAAAGCACGTGGAATTTTCTTAATCATATATCCAACTGTACCCGAAAAGCAAGGTTCAAGCAAGCCTAGATTCATTTGATCAAATAATGATTACCCAATTCATTCTTGCAAATTGAACAGTATTCCAACTTAATACTATTTATTTTGCAAGGGTGGCCCAACATAAGTGGGACATGAATTATGCTCCTAATTCCTAGAATTCTTAACACTAGGGGTCACTAGTAGAAAACTATGCCAAAAAGAACTGCAGACCTTGGACAACTACCAAAATAACTATAGTTAACTAGATTTTTCCCCAATACATTTTAGGGAACAACTATAGTTAACTAGGAAAATTCCAAGTATTATTATATGTTCGAAGAAGCTCGCCTCTTGATTTGCTCTAGTTGAGGGTCTTTAATATGCTCGGGCCACTGAGGATCATCAAGAAACGCCTTTATACGATCACTCATAGTGTTGGGCTCTGGGACAACCTCCATGTACACCACCAACACAAATAACACACTAGTGACACTACAACAGAATTTTGTGAACATGTTGCGCTCAACTTTAGTTAACTAGATATAACTATAGTTAACTAGATTTTTGGCAGACCAAATTTAAAACAACTGTAATGAACTACATTTTCTGGCAAGTCAAATCGCGAAAAACTATAGTTACGAAAGGCAACTAGTTAACTAATAGTTGAATTAGTTGGTTAGTTGTCCAAGGTCTAAAGAACTGTAGCCGAAATTGGCTGCGGATTCTTTTAACCAACTTGATCTACAGTCACTAAACGATTGTAGATTTGTTTTTCTGGTTTAGTGGCTGAAATGTTGGGAATTTGGGGGCGTGCAATATACCATTAGAAAGGTCTTGAAAATACCTCTCCAACGGTATAGTACACGCCCCATATATCTCTAGAATTTCAGTCAAAAAAGAAAAAAGAAAAAATTGTAGTCGTTTAACGACTACAGACCAGGCTGGTCAAAAGAACTACAATTGATTTCGGTTGTAGCTTTTTTGGGCATAGTTTTCTACATGTGCATAACATTATTCAGATCCATAACAATGTTCTGTGGGACTGACAATATTTTGTGGAATATTCCTCACATTCAGCATGAATGATGGAATATTCCATATAATACTGTCAATCACACAGAACATTGTTATGGATCTGAATAATGTTATGTGGGTGCAACACCCTATGATATGATATAATATGATGTGTCTCACATGTTGAAGTCAACTACGATGTTCAAGAAATAAATAAGTCTATGAGTGGTGATAAATTTCTAGAATACATGTATACTAATTGAAGAAGTACATTATTTAATGTATTCAATGTCACTTATCACTTGAAATTATACAATTCTAATTTTTATTATTATATGTATTTCATTTTCCAACAAATACCAAAGAGGTGCTGGTTTGGACATTTTAAACCATAAACACCTTGACTCGGTAAACATATATAACATCGCATAATTTAAATAAAAAGTGACACTAAATACCAAAAACAATGTACAACATGAAACACATCATTCTTCTGGGCACACATTTTCTTAAATCATACATTATTTTCTAAAAAAACTAAGACACACACACACACAGATATATATATATATATATATATATATATAATTGGACAAATTCAGGGCTATCTTAATATGTGAACCAAAATTGTTAGCCATTTCTCTTCTCAGGGTGTGTACCATAAAAACTACTATTTCCAAATCATGCTTGTTTTTTGAATAATTTACATCAACTTTTTATTCGATTGAGTATTTGTTCGTGGTTGCCAACATCTATATACAAGTATTGGTCCCAAAAACCCCATCTTTCATGGAAGTCTAAGAAGATTTAACAATGGCAAAGTGGGACTTTTAGGCTATGGGCAACCCACAAATTTATTCAACTCCTACTATACATTTGGATGACGGGTTCCTCATAGATCCTTAAATGTTTTACGTATTCTTGTTGTTCATATAAAATAACCTTGAGTTATTATAAATCTATGTTTGGATCCCATGTGCAAGTCTAATCCCAGGAGGTCAAAGGTCAGTGGCTAACAATGTAGGGGATGCCACCCCACATAGATAAATGCCGGTTTCAAAATGGAGTGCTAAGGTAAAAATATTTTGGCCTTCAAAACATGTGCCCAATCTTGGGGAGCTTGGTTTCGAGGTTGGTCTTCTTCTTCTTTTGGTTAGAAATGTCCATTTCAACTTAGATCATTAACATAGGTTTTAGGGCCACTTCACACACGAGCCAAGAGCCGTGAGCATGAAATTGTGAGAGCCCAAAAGAAGTATCCAAAGGCCGTCCCAACACACTACATGCTATTTCAACGAATTTCTATTCATGCGGGTCCTCACACATGATAAAATAGAATAAATCAACGGTTGTGAGTGTTTGGAGTGCCATGGTCTCCCGGTTTTGTGTTAGGCCTACTTCCAAGAGGTGGTTGAGGTGACCATGAAACATGATCCATTGGATGCCATGTAGGAATCCATGTAGACTTTACATCCATCTTGCATTCACATGCTCCGTTGGTCCCTCAAGCGTATCGTGAAGCGAACTTGGACTAGCTCCGCCTTTCCCACCAATGAGAGTACTTGAAGTGTAATGGTCATGGGCTCTTAGTCTCGTGTGTGAAGTGGCCCTTAATCCTTACAAAGCCATCGCCTTGGCTTGAGTTGAAAATGGACAATTCTACCCAAAAAAAACGAGGGACCAACCTTGAACCAAGCTCCCCAAAGTTAGGCACATGTCAAAGCTGAAATTCTTTTACCTTGGCTTACCGAACTCCGTTTCAAAACCAACCTTTCAAACGTGTGTGGCCTCCACATAAGTCCAATGTACACCCAAACATTCCTTTGTGTATGTTGCCCAGCCCGGTTCAAGAATTTCACGAGCTACCCATCCTGCATGGGTAACTCTCCACCAACATACAACACCAAACAATGAACGGGGAGAACCAACTGCTAGTTACAGATGAACTGGTTGAGTTTGAGAAACAACCAGTTGAAGTTCATAAAGACTTCAGAAAAATCACCGATCGTTAAAGAGGAATCTATGGAATATGCCTCAAATTAATAAAGAAAAACCCAATAGATGTCAACATGTAACTGGTTGGACTTGGAAACCACTAGAATCTCAACCCATTATGTCCCCAGACACTGTTTGCAAATGCCTTCACCTATATTTGTTTAAGGACCCTCCACATCTCTTTGTTGTTGCATTTCAGTGACCTCACATAAACCTCAGGCTCACAATATATGATCATCACGTATATAGCAAAAACAAATTCTTACATACATATGCCATAGAAAAACAAAACAACCCACATCAAACAACGATCACGAGAGCAAGTATAGTCAAGTATACAGAAAAAATGCTCCGGTATACTGAAATCATAATTTTTTTGGTCAAATGCCTAAAAGTAGTAGCAAAGTGTTGTTTAAATTGATTATTTTTTCAATGCTGCCCTCTATTGTTGTGTTAGGCACTCAAATATAGAATATCAAAATGTGATCTTCAAAACTTATCATTAAAAGTACCGCTCAAAGGTAATGGCTAAATTTGGTTTAAGACGTAGATTTCATGACCTTAAATAGTTTGAACTTGGATATTTTTCATATTCCTTGAATTCATTATAAACTTGAAGGCATCATCACAAAACTTTGTAGAAAAAATCAATTTAATGTAATTTTATCATGTTTTAAACAAATTATAGGCAATTACGTGCTCAATATATCTACTTGCACACTACTTGCACCGTCTTCTAAAATATGTCGACTTTTCTTGAATAAAAATGTGTCAATATAAATTGTTTGGCTTTTTAGATCAATGTGTTTTTCAAATGTTTATGATTTTTTTCTTCACTAAATTCAAAGTTAGTATATAGTTTTGAATCACTGTCACTTAAACCTCTGCAGGGAAATGGAGTTGTGTACTTGACTGTGCTTGCACCCTCACATCAAAATCAACCTCCATATATCAAAGTTATTAACTAGTTCATTGTTACAATTTACATATTTTCTAAGAAAGCCTCAATGGAAGGTGCAAAATGGTCATCTATGGTGATCCGGTTCATTCCATTGAAGGTTTGTATAATTAGAGTCTAGCTTAGGACCACAAAATTTGGCTCATTAGAGCATAATCACACATTGTGAGGTAGAAAAACGGAAACAATGAAAGTAAGTTGATTTGGCTAGAAAGAGTTGGCTTGAAATTTGTGCAATATTTTTCAAAGATGGAGTAGAGGAAATGATGAGGAATGCAAGTTATTATGCAATTGATTAGTTCCATTCTCTTAAAGAGGCAAGTAAGTCAAACCCCATACTTGTACAATAGAGTGTCTCTAATTTCAACATCAAAATATCATACTCTACATACAAATGCACACAAAACGGTTGACTCAATGGCACCCAAAAGTGATCCCAAGTGGCGTGAAACAAGAGTTGTCCGGCCAATCATTGCATCCAACCTACCACTGCATCCTTTTCGGACCACCACTTTTAGATTTTCCATTTTGAGTCTACACAAGAATCATTCTACTTTTAGTCTAGTGCATCAGTAGTGGTCATTCACCATTTTCCATTTCTGTACCTTATACCACACGCTAACACAAAGGGTTGCTAAATCGGGTAACATTATTTTAGACGGGAGTAGTCTCATTATATGTCCCATATGTTCATTCTATATGACTTCATAAAATGTGGGTCCCATGCTCAAGATTAATACCTCACAATACATAGGGCTTTACATAAAAATAATTGAATCTAAGATTCTATTTGGTCAAAGATTGTGAGGTATTGATAATGATTCTCTTATAGAGGAGTTGAAAGTTGGACCACAATATACCTAAGCTATTCCAGCCAAGGAGGGCTTTCCGGGCCCCGCCAATGGTACAATATTTGTTAGGCTTGATGGTTGGGTCCAGCTTGTGGGTGAAACCTAGCACTGTCCCATTGTGGGAGCTTGTTGATAACATGTGGTCATGGCTCTTGACAAGTTGCTCGTTTTGCCACAAATATAAGGATCTCACCCTTTTATGTACACATACTTGTTGCAACTGTAAAATAAAAAATGCTTGCTAACTTAACTACATTGATTATCCCATTTAGTGCATGTGGTATTAATTTCCAAAACACACACTATTTTTTCAAGTCTCAAAGTTAGCGAGGGTTGAATTTCTTACTAAGCGATACTAAATTCATGAATACATGCTCATTTACTGTACATTTCAAGAATATTAGTGTGTGCTCTAAGGTGTTTGTAGAGTGATAGAAAAATTATATGCATTACATGCTTGTCAACATAACACTACTCAACCCCATGGTTGAGTTCCATCTCTATATTTAGCATTTGATAGGGGCCTCCATCGTCATACCTTTATGGGAAGAAAATTAAATAATAGTAAGAAATTGGTACTGGTATGAATAGTAGGAATATTGTGAATAGTTACTAGTAGAAATGTGGATCATATTAGGGGTTGTCAGATTTGGTTAGCAATTGCAATTCTCGTTGTATGTCAATTCAAGTTTCAAATCAAAGTTGAGATACAATAGTTATTAGAAGTCTCGGGGAGGTCACTCCCTCTTCAATTAATGCATACACGTGCGCTCAGGACTTATTTATCGGGGGGCTATTTACCTTGCAGAAAAGATTATAAGGTATGGTATTTTTCAAAATAAAGGTAAATGCTTGTATTTTAATACACCCTATGAATAATTTAAATTTTTTGGGGGAATCATTTAAAAATACCATATTTTTCTTATACTACCAAAGAAAATTGGAAAGAAGATTGCAATTCAAACAATGCGTTGAAATTTTCCCTCCCGGCACGTAGGTAGAGAACATTAACTCCACATTAGATATGTTGGTTTAGTAACGTTCAAGCCAGCCAACCTGCGAAGTCATCCATCCAAGCTTTTTCAACAAAAAATTGCCTCTTTTCATCCACTAGCACAGACCCTACCCTAGACCCACTACCCCTAGTAATTGTTTCCATGCTATTTTACTTGTACTGACTAGATAAAAGAGGTCATTATATGTGATGGTATTTTACATGTAAACATGTTTCATTATTTTAAAACCCCCTATATTATCTGTATGTTTTTTTGTAAAATTTATCTACAATGAATATATTAGACCCTATTTTATCGCACGTTGTTTCTACAATTTTCGCTAGTGACCTCCCTGGGCATGCACCCTGTTCATTGCCATCCCTTGAATCCTAACAAACATAGCGTAGGTATCGTGTTATGCCCATATGCACAAATCAATTGGGATGCCGCAGATGTGGATGTGAGCTTGTTGGAATTGTATGCAAAGCATTTCCGGGGAGGTTTAAATGTTTCACAACAAGCCCCATTCATGCTACAAGTGATGGATTATAGTGGTAAACACCACCACACATCAACCAAGGCCAATGAAACACCATCATTGAAAACACTAATTCCATAAAAAACCGCCATGCATTTGGGGAAGTGCACCATGTATGGGTGACATAACACCCAAACAACCCACCTACCATACAAAGCACATGCGTGAACTTTGAAAACCCACCCATTGGCAACCCTCCCACCCAAAACACATTGTAACGTTCTCAAATATTATGAGATTCAAGAGGCATGTTCCACCCAACCTTAGAGCTTATATACAAGTACCACTGGCAGTTGAGGCCACCTCCAACTGGTAGTTAAGTGGTAGTTAAATATATATTAACGAGCTCTCCCCCATGCCTTTAGGATATCTCTAAGTGCAGTTAACTAGTGGTCCCTACTTACGTGGGAGAACTACGTGTAGAACCACAATCATCAACTAGTAGTTAACTCCCTTTACTTTTAGGACTGCTAGAGCACTCAGGGTAGCGCCTCTAGTTTTATAGTAAAGGAGTCCCAGTTGAATGAGAGGTTGTAAATAAATATAAAACAATAAATATGTAATACACGTTACACACCTCCCCACTTAGGAATGAACGTCCGCGTTCATGAATGATCCCAAATCGTAGTGCATCAAAACAAATATAGTCAAGACCACCACTAATTTAAGCGAGCCATGGGATCTGTATCTGTACCATGCTCCATGCCAATTGGCAGGATGAAACAAGTTAATAATAACACCCCGTTTACAGGATCTTGTGCAAGCCTGAAAGAACAGAAGGCGCCTACCCCAAAGATACCTTCCGCCTCAAACGTTTTTGCGCAGCTGGGGCTTCGCGGTCACGCTTAACACCATGGCATGTGAGCCTGTCTTCCGACTTTGCTACCGCATCCCAGTACTCCTTGAGGACTTCTACACTCAAGTTGCATTCGGGCTCCCATGAATTATGCTCAAGTGCATATCCGAGCCATTTGATAAGATAGAATTTCTTGGGGCGAGAACGAGACCCTCTATCTTCGTGTGAAAGCACGCGTTCTACTTCATAAGATGCATCTTCCTCAAAGACTGGCGGAGGGGGAGGCTGTACCCTGCCATCGGCCACATAAGGCCTAAGAAGTGACACATGAAAGACATCGTGTATCTTAAATGTATCTGGCAGTTGCACGCGGTATGCTACCACCCCTATCCTTTGCACCACCCGAAATGGGCCAATCCACCTTGGTAAAAGCTTTCGAGCTCCTAGGACCTTCAACTTAATGTTGGCAGTACTTACTAGCACTTGCTGGTCCACTTCGAACGAGACCTCTCGTCGGTTCTTGTCAGCATAGAACTTTTGTCGTTGTTGCACAGCAATGAGATGTTTCTTGGCCTCGCCAATCACATGTGTCATATGCTCGACAAAATTCTGCGCAGCAGGGACTTGACACCTGCTGTTCCCACTAATTGGTGTCCGGGGCTGCTGACCATAGTTCAGGACAAACGGAGTATTCCGTACAGATTCTTGCCAAGAGCTATTATATGCAAATTCAACCACTGCAAGGAATTCATCCCAATCATCTTGCACTGGGTTGACATAATGCCGCAACATATCCTCCAGGATACGGTTTACCCGTTCTGTCTGCCCATCAGTTTGAGGATGGAATGCGGTGGACATGGCCAACCTTGTCCCCAAAAGATCATGCAACGCATCCCAAAACCTACTTGTGAATCTAGCGTCCCTGTCGCTTAGAATTACCCTGGGTAGACCATGCAACTTATATACATGATCACGGAATAACCTTGCCGTACCTTCAGCAGTAACGTGTGTGGTGGTTGGCATAAAGTGGGCCATCTTGGACAACTTATCCATGCACACAAAGATGGCATCATAACCATTAGCAGATGGAGTCAATCCAGAGATAAAATCCATGCTCACTACTTCCCAATTTCTATCAGGAATCTCCAATGGTTGTAAAAGGCCTACTGGTTTAAGAGTAGGGGCCTTACTTCTTTGGCAAATCTCACAAGATTTTATATAGCTTCTGATGGACCCTTGCATCTCAGGCCACCAAAAGTTTACTCGCACCCTCTTATACGTCTTAGTTACCTCTACATGACCGCTATACATTGCATCATGATACTCACGGAGCAAAAATGACCTGATATTCGATCCTTGGAATGACACATCTGGAACCACAACCGCCTTTTCATACCACCAGATGTGATTCTCATAAACAAAATGTTTCAGATTGTGCGGGTTTGAGAACCAAGGATCAAGAGCATACCCGGCAATGATAGTTTGATATAACTGCTGATCACTGACGAACTCCGGGTACCCCTTCGGATTGTTGTCTTGCTCAACAGGATCACCTCGCCTAGCGTCTGCAGCCACCATTTGAAGGACCGAATTACTTGGAGCAGACCGCGGTGCCATCAGGTTGGCTGGTCACCCGGGTCTAGTGGGTTCCGACTCAGAGGATCTGCCATATTAATCCTTCCTGGTCTATACACCCATCTATAGACAAAATTTTGCTCCAAGAACTCCAACCACCAAACTTGACGCCTTGATAACGTCTGTTGTGTTTTTAAATACACCAGAGGGTTATGATTTGTGACGATCGTGCAATCTGCACCCTCTAGGTAACACCGCCAGGTTCGCATGGCGTGTACAACTGCTGCAAGTTCTTGTTCACCAGTAGTGTAATTTCTCTCAGCGGGAGAAAATTTTTTACTCTCAAAAGCAATGGGCTTACCTCCCTGAAGTAAGACGGCCCCTGCTCCGAGTAAAGAAGCGTCACTAACGACCTCAAATGACTCCCCTAACTTGGGTAAGGTCAGAACTGGTGCATGTGTTAAAGCATACTTAACATTCTCAAAAGCGCGTTCACACTCGTCAGTCCAAATGTACTTGACTTTGCTTCGCGTCAGAGAAGTCAAAGGCGCAACCAGAGTGGAATATCCATGTATGAATCTGCGGAAGTAATTGCAAAGCCCCAAGAATGATCGTAATTGTCCGACTTCAAGAGGTCTATGCCACTTGGCCACAGTCTCAATTTTCTTAGGATCCACCTTGATGCCCTCCTTGCCAACAACATGTCCTAAATAATGCAATTCACTCTTTCCGAAATGACACTTAGACATCTTTGCATAAAACTGATTCTCTCGTAGAATTTGAAGTACTTGTGCCAAATGACTGACATGTTCCTCCTCGTTCTTTGAAAAAATTAAGATGTCATCCAGATATACCAAAACAAACTTTCCAATGAACTTGTGAAAAACACGATTCATTACTCCTTGAAAAGTTGCTGGTGCATTGGTCAATCCAAAACTTAATACTTTGAATTGGTAATGACCAAACGGTGTTCTAAACGCCGTCTTAGGAGCATCCTCCTCGGATATCCTAATCTGGTGATAACCTTGTGCCAAATCAAGAGATGAAAATACTGTAGAGCCGGCTAACTGGTCAAAAAGATCATCAATACGAGGCAACGGATAACGATTCTTTACCGTTTGCTTATTAAGTGCCCGATAATCCACCACCATTCGCAGCGCTCCATCCTTTTTCTTGACGAACAAGATGGGAGACCCATAAGGCGATGAACTAGGCTCTATCCATCCCTTTTCCAAATACTCCTTGATCTGTTTCTTGGCCTCCTGCAGCTCGAGAGGACTCAACCTATAGATCGGCTTAAATGGCGGCTTGCTATCTGGCTCTAAAGGAATAGTATGGGCCATTTCCCGCTCTGGAGGTAACCCTGTAGGTATGGGCTGAAAAACATCAGCATATTCCTCCAACACTGTGGCATAAGGTGTTGCCACTGTGTCCTCTATGTCGTCTCCAACCGCGGTCAACTGAACTAGGAACGACGTTGCTCCCTTCCGAATTGACCGTTTGAACTGCATGGCGGTGAGTCTATGGGGATTTGGACTCTGACATTGCACTGGGTTCACATGCAGTGTCATTTTACGGCGGCCCTTATACAACACGCAACATTCAGATGCAAAATCCAAGCGTGCCTTGTGCTGCACTAGCCAATCATTGCCCAATATCAAATCAATGCCTTCACTTAACTTTGCCACCAGGCAAGTAATTTGGCTTTGATATTGCTGTATTCTAACATGAACTTTAATCTTGCCGTCCGTTTGGACTTCATCACCATTGCCTAATACCAGTGTGTTACTGCCATTTTTCACTTTTAACCCGAAGGTCTTAGCAAAACCAGAACTCACAAAGCAATGTGATGCGGCACTATCCATTAATACAGATGCATCCTGATGAGCTACTTGCCCTGAGAAACTCATCATCAGTTGAGAAGACAAAGTGAGCTGATTCAGCACACGTGGCCTAGGTTCATCCAAATAAACATGCCACTGCACTGAGTTTGATTCAAATTGATGGACCAATTTAAATCGTGGTAAAGTTCTCTTAAGACTTTTTGCTTTACGTTTGTCAACAATAAAACAAGCACCGATCTCATAGGGCGCTCCCTCTTTACCGTGCAAATAAGATTTCAAGAAACTTTGCAAATCATCCACTGATGGTATAATCAATGAGAACGCTCCATAAACTTTGGAGTTCACATCTAACACATCACTGAGTGGGAGTAACGGAGTTGGCAAAATAATGTCTTTATTCAAAATATCAGACACGATTACATTAAATTGCTTATTGACTAAGCCCTGAATCACTTCCAAAGCATCACTAGGCAAATCAAAAACACCCTCCGAAACTTGAACAGGTCCTGACACTAGCCCACTGCCTAAGTGTCGGACTTGTGAAAAGGCTTTTTGCCTTTCTTGGCAGGTTGCTGCTCAGCACTCTTCTTGCCATCAGGACAATCTCTAGCCAAGTGTCCTTCCTTGTGACATTGAAAACAAAGACCATCCTTTTTGTCAGTGCTTCTTGCCGAAGGGGCCTCCCTTTTACCCTGCTTACTCTTCTTGTAAAAGGCGGAAAAGCGGCCTTCAGAGCGGCGAGACTTGTTGTCTCTAATCGGCCCTGTGTGGCCATTGGTCTTGACAACCGGTACATCAGAATGAGACTTATCATTGTCCCGTCCTTTTGCATCTTGTGTGTACGTTGCATCAATTGTCACAACATAATTGATGAGACGCTTGATGTCCTCCCATGGTCCACCATCGCCCTTAGGATCCACCAAGACCTTCTTGCGGATATCCTCCTTGAGCCCTGATATGAATCTCTCAATCTTATCTCCCCGGGAGATAGGATTTTTAGTAATGTGTGAGCACAACTGCTGAAACTCATTTGCATAGTCCTCAACAGAACCTTTCTGTTTAAGAACACGAAGCTTGTTCCGGGCTACCAACTCCTGATTGACACTGCCATAAGCAGTGAGTAATGTATCATAGAAGTTATCCCAGAGCTGCGGAGCTTTCTTATCCGCTGCCAACTCCAATGCAAGCATATCCCAATGTTGTGACACATTGGTTTCCAGATATGTTGACGCAATTGTGACCCACTCCTCGGGAGCAATCTGGCGTGCAACCAAGAATTTTTTCATCTGGTTGAGCCAAGCCAGAATGGTAATTTTGGACTTATCCTTGAACCGTTCCGGCTTGCCAGCAGCTGTGGTGGACTTAGAACGGTCCCCCTCATTATACTTCTTCAAGAGTTGGACCTGGCATTCCAATGCTTCCAAGCGATTGGAATGCGTGTTCACAATCGAGAAGGTTATGTCACCTTGCTGCTCTACACGCTGAAATTGACTTAAGTCATCAATCAATTTCCCATTGCAGTAATCCTGAATAGCTTGGACCACCAAACTACGGATACTTGCATCACTCGGTGAAGAGGATGTGCCAATCGGAAAAACCTGGGGAGGACTATCCTCCCTTGACGGTTCAGAAGTGTCCATATTCTCGATGGCCATAACATAAACACACAAAATACAATGCCAAAAATTTGCGGGACTGCTCACGCGGTCCTGTACAATAAAAACCAAAACAGGAGACAAAACAATTCTACCCCCCAATAGCTTTCCCCAATAGAAAAATTAAGCGCGTGTCTGAGAGCCATAGTTTTCAGATTTTAACCACGAGTAAACAACCTACTCAGAAATCTTGCCCCAAGATTTCGACCCGATCCGATTTTCTGCCTAGGAGTTATACCTTTTTTCGTATGCTGCTCTCAAAAGAACTTCAGAATAGGATAGCTTCCTCTGACTTTCTCGAAATGATCTGAAATTTTAACTGTGACTAGAGAGACTAAACACAAACCATCTCACCAAATTTCAAGCCTATCCTATTTTCTGTCTAGGAGTTATACCCTTTTTTGTATGCTGCTCTCAAAAGAACTTCAGAATAGGATAGCTTCCTCTGACTTTCTCGAAATGACCTGAAATTTTAACTTTGACTAGAGAGACTAAACACAAATCATCTCACCAAATTTCAAGCCTATCATATTTTCTATCTAGGAGTTATACCCTTTTTCGTGCATAAATCTACCCAGGTTTCAGAATACTATAACTCCACCCCACTGACTTAAAACATCTTCAGATTTTAGCAGTGATCACTAAAACCAATTATTTATGACCCCCTAAAATGAACACCCTCCAGAAAAATTACCAGCATAACAACTACACAGCGGAAGTTAATAGAAACCCAAATGAAAACAAGGTACAAGAGCGCCGGCTCTGATACCAATGTAACGTTCTCAAATATTATGAGATTCAAGAGGCATGTTCCACCCAACCTTAGAGCTTATATACAAGTACCACTAGCAGTTGAGGCCACCTCCAACTGGTAGTTAAGTGGTAGTTAAATATATATTAACGAGCTCTCCCCCATGCCTTTAGGATATCTCTAAGTGCAGTTAACTAGTGGTCCCTACTTACGTGGGAGAACTACGTGTAGAACCACAGTCATCAACTAGTAGTTAACTCCCTTTACTTTTACTAGAGCACTCAGGGTAGCGCCTCTAGTTTTATAGTAAAGGAGTCCCAGTTGAATGAGAGGTTGTAAATAAATATAAAACAATAAATATGTAATACACGTTACACACATACTCAAAACATGAAAACATGCACCCAACGCCTATCAACTAGTCACCAAAGTGGTGATGGTTATCCTTGTTAGGTGGCGTGGGTACTAGAATACACAATATTTAAAACAAAATTGGTATTAAACCAATGGCCTGCAACATGTAGTCAAAACGGCAATGAAATGCAAGGTGACAAACAAAGCGGCAGTCAACTTTGAGCAACCACCACCATAGGGCAAGGTTGATTTGGACATGATTTCTTCTAGTGTGGTGAGCAGTGAGCAGTGAGTGGCGAGCAATCACATGAGAGTGGTGATGTCAAATATAGTAAATTTGCATGGGGTTCATATTTTGGATTTGGCAAGGAATTAATTGAAATTATGCATTATGAAATTATGAAATTTGTAATAACAATTTGAAAAGTCATAAGTGAAGGGGACCTATTACCATGAATCCATGGAAACAACTTTCATTGAATTTCTATTATTTTTAGAACAATCCAAAACATATAATGTCATGTATTGACATTTTGAAACGTTAGGGTGAACACAACACTAGCAAGCACAAGTAGTCGCATGACCTCGTTGTAAGTAAACAGCCACCGAGACATAATATTTTCATTTTGGGAATATTTATTGTCAACCTTCAATATAATTACTGAATACCCAAGGTTGTTTTGTTGTGGCCTTGGTTCGATTATCTAGAGACCACTTGGACAAATTATATTATGAACTTAAACAAATTTAAATTTCAGGACCTTCATATTTTTAGTTTTGGCACCAAGAGAACATGTTCTCATGCTTTAGGCAACATGTGAAATTTATTGGAAGTCAATAGGACTAGAGATGAGAATGTACAAGCAAGAACACATACACAAAGGCATATGAACAATGCTTGGAATGAGATAGTCTCATGCTCTCCTTGCTTTGCCTTTTATTGCTTTTTCTCTTTTCCTTGGTTCATACAAACAATATGGGATAACTCTTATCCCTCTCGGAGCAATGTTGTGGCCTTATTCTAACCTTATTGTTTCTCATGCCTCATTCATTACATTTTTATTGACTACGAGCAATCTAATGCTCTACCTTCTACAATTCCTTGTAGTATTACATTTCTATGACTACGAGCAATCTAATGCTCCACCTTCAACAAAATTGGGTTTCGCCGGAGGCTTGGACCTTCAAAGGTTTTGATCCAATTATTGCAAATTTGCTAGAAGGTTTCTATGTGCCTATTGTTCATCTCCTCCATATACCATCCATGTTTGAAACGATCACAAGCAGAAGAACATTGATGTTATGTTTGAATTTGTTTTTGGCGTATTTCATCAATGACGGCCTCTTGCTTCTATTTGTCTAGGAGAAAAAAGATGTTAGAGACGATTTAAGGACGTTTGCGGTCTTGTATGATTTTGTCTTGGAAAAAGATTGGCGGTGTTTCAACGAGTTGTCATTGTGTTCTCCACTTGACATATCTTTGACGACACTACTTCCAAACCCTAATTTGTTTCCTATCTTGAGTTCTCCTCTTCAATGTGCTGCAATGTTGAATTGTTTTCAAGCAACCACCTCTAAATGGTAGGATATGTTGTGCAAACTCAATGTTTTTGCATCACGATGTTTCTCCCGTTCAAAGCCTAAGTCGAAGTTTTAAATTTTAAATTTTTAAATTTTGGTAGAGTGTGAGGTAGATATGAAGGCCTTGGACATTTACTTTAATCTCACATTGGCAAGCTCATGATATGTAGCTCATGAACGACAAAGTGTCATAGAGAGGTTGTACAAAGAAAGATTCTCAATCAATGCAAATCCTAATTGAGGCCTTAAACATGTTGGTATTTCTCATACATTCAATGTGTTTCAAGCTATGTGGATTTCACTATGGTTTTGTTTGTGACTAGTGCAAATTTATTGACTTCCCATCATTTCATTATTAGGTGCGTCTATTCATGTTTGCAACCATAATGGTCGCCATCTAGTCACATACAAGGAAGACATTGCACTATTTAATGCCATCCTATCACCATTGCGTGATACAATACCAACTCCTAGTTCATGTGGAACTCTAGCACATGTAGCCTCCGTCAATTATGACGAAAAGCTTGGCAAGAAGGCGGAGAGAAAATTGATAAAGTTTGTACGTTAACCATTTCTCTAAATTTCCTAATTGTTTGACATCTGTAGCTTAAGGTATACCCAGTTGGAGTCTAACATTTGCAATTTGGTTTTGGAGAAAAAAATGAAAATTGGAATTTCTCCTTTAAGTTCTATGGTTTTGCCTCCATGTGCAAAGGGCATTGCTCAGATCATGGCAGAGTCAGCGACACCGGTCTCTTGTGTAGGTTTAAACAAATTGTTTGTCACCCATTCATAGATGACGAGGCAAATAAGTGCATTATCTTCATGATTAGGCTAAACTAGTCTATGACTATTTTGTGGTCACGTAGGTGTTTGTGTGATTTAATGACTATTTTGTGGCTACAAAATGGCCATTATATTATGTGCACAACTGACATTTTCGCCCTATATCCATCTTATCCATGTGTTCAAACATCTTTGTTGTGGTAATCTCCCTATAGTTAAAGTGATAATAACTTGGATTTGTCAAACAATGTTTAGATTTTAGGCTTCCCTTTAAACACCGCTTAAGTTCCTTTCTTCCACAATGCCGCCATCAATTCATTCTCAAACCTACATTCTTATTTCGTCTAGAGTCTGGTGGGCAAGGAACATACATGGAAACCCACCTGAACCCTAAGGTAGATATACAGAATACATTGAAAATAAGTTGATTCAGCTAGAATGAGTGGCTTGAAATTTGTGCAATATTTTTTTAGAGACGGAGTAGAGGAAGTGATGAGGAATACAAGTCGTTTCATGATTTTATTCCATGTAAATAATTAGTTATAGTTTCCAAAGAGACAAGTAAGTCAAACCCCCCTACTTGTACAGTATACCCCCCTAATTTGAGCATCAAAGTATCCTACTTTGCACACAAACGGGTATGTCATCAATGTGACAAATGGGTATCCTATTTTCTCCTTAACAGAAGATAATGTACCTTGTATCAATTGAAACCCACATAAATCTTGAAAATGACATAACTTAGACTTGGTGACAACTCATAGAAATTGTGCATACATGACTTAGAGTTTGGGATGTTAATACAAGCCTTAACTACAAAGGTTAACTACATTGATATGTGCAATTGGGTTGCCCCATGCTAATATGTCAACATTCCACATTGTACAAAGCTTAAGGCCACTTCACGCATGAGCCAAGAGCCATGAGCATGAATTGTGAGAGCCCAAAAGGAGTGTCCAAAGGTTGTTTCAAAACACTTCCAAAATCATGTAGTGTGTTCACAGGCCCTCAAGTGTAGTGTGAAGTCATATGTGACCAGGCCCTCAACCAATGCTATATCAATTCATGGGGAGATCCTCACACATGATAAGAATATAATAAATCAAGGGTTGTGAGATTTCATAGTGCCATGGTTTCCCAGTATTGTGTTAGGCCTACCTCAAAGAGGTGGTTGTTGAAAATAGTCAAAGTGACTATGCAACATGATCCATTTGATGCCATGTAGGAATCCATATAGACTTTACATCCATCTTGCATTCACTTGCTTCTTTGGTCCCTCAAACATATTATGAACCGAACTTGGACCAGGTCGGCCTTTTCCACCCAATGAGAGTGCTTGAAGTGCAATGGTAACGGGCCCTTAGCCTTGTCCATGAAGTGGCCCTTATCTACAGGAGGTTCAAGCACCTAAACTTGCACCTATATACATAACATTATTTGAGGACTTTGTTCAAATTGGCACCGAGTGGAGCTTTGGTAAGGCGTCCGTGTGACAACAAGGATGTCCCATGTTTGAATCCTATGTTGTGCAATTAAGCTTGTTACAACATGTCTTGAATAATCCAACATGGACAGTTCACTGAGATTAGATGACTTAGATGTTCAAAGTAGAGGGTGCACTACCTCCAATGAGCTTTCGAAAACCCCCCTCCACATTCAAGCATGGCAAAAAATTCATAAAATAATAATTTCTTGAACATAGGTTTGACACTTAGAAACTTTTTGGATTGTCGTGGCCTAGCAGTAGACCACTTGCCAACAGTCATTTCGATGTCATGAAACCCCCCATTTCCTACTTGTGAAGTGACCAAGATGACTGCACATCCGACACTAAAATTAAAAACTTAAACCTCATTCGACTTGGGTCCAAGTGGCCCACACTTAGTCATAACATAGTCGTTTTGCAGTCATATTGAGACCCATTTTGTAGTAGTGAGTGAATGTGCCCATTCACTATGGTGGAGACCGTGTACATCGAGAATCACCTCCATTCAACATCCTAAACTTCCAGAAGGTCCTATTTGGACCTCACATGCACATAAATATGTGGCTTGAACTAAACTCTCAACTCCGTAGTATCACACCTGTGGCAACCAAAATGCACGTGATATTACGGAGTTTTGTAGTGTTAACATGGATGTGTGACACTATAGAATTAGTGTAGCATGTGACATTATGGAATAACACAAAGGAGATGTGGGGGACAATTTGAATTCATTCTCCTGTCACCTACGCTAGTGGGGTTCACTCCACTTGGCCTTCCCGGGTGATGTGGCAGACGCATGCACCAACATTCAACAAGTGACATAAGAAGAAGAAGATTAAGAATAAGAAGGTGACACTCCACATGTTGACCCATGGCGCAATGCGAGGGTGTGGGTTGACTTCTTTGGTGGTTTGCATTAATGACAAATTTCATGATATAAGGGAGAGAAATGTGATAGTAAGGAGTGAGATTTGAACTACGAACATCCGTTCCCTAGGGTTTCGGGATATTAGAGAGTGTGTGACGTTATGGAGGTTCATATTACGGAGTTTAGGGTGTACATAATTTTATATTCCTTACCTGTGTCAAACAAGGTCCTATCTAAGGCTCGTGTTTGACAAAAACATATCTACCTATCATTGACAATCCTCCCTACATCTCAATGCAGATTTGAGAGCACGTGCAATTTGGCCCCAGTGCTGGCTCAAGTGTAGATTTGTCCAACAACTTGCAGGGATAACTTATAAGTATATACATAATGTTGAGTTTAATTTAATCAGAGACTCATCACTACTAGCAACAAGGTGCTTTCAGGACACCACCATGTGACAGCTATTGTTTCGAGTCAAAATATTTTGACAGCATTTATTTATTTTTAATTTTTTGGGAACACATGAAGCGCTTGACCACCTGGCTAGTTTTCTGTCAAGTAGAGAGACAATTTCACGGCCTTTTCATGACGATTTCGACAGCATTTTGGGAGGTCAATTGGGGTAGGTTCACATTGGTCGAAATGGGTGTGGTTGGGTGACCTACTTCATAGGTTTGGTAGCTACAATTGAGGCAAAGTGTTTGCTACGTATTTCTTGTGCCGCCTAATTCATTTATGGGCATGAGTTGAAATAAAACTTTGGCACACAATGTTATTAGTATTTTTCATGCTACATTTCCATCTTAGCTCTACACTGATTGTCCCAATTAGTGTGTGTTGCTATTTGGAGTTACATAGTGCTATAACTATTTAATGAGGATGTAATGTCTTACCAAGCAAAGTCATTTATATTTTATAATGTAAGTGATAATAATTGATTAGATTGATCTTCACGAATCATTGTGCAAACACCAAATGTTACAAACACTAAATGTTACATGACATCCTCTCTAGGTATCCACCTACTTATCGCAACACTAATAATGTGGGTGATAATGAATAATGTGGCCAATGTAGATTAGTTGTTGAGGGCAATGGTATCTAATAAGTATAAAATCTAATCTCTACATATCAAGTAAGCTTGGATGTGAAGTTGGCTAGGGTACTAAGCTAGAGGGTTCGGTACTTTGATGTGGCAAAGAATAGAGTGTGCATGTACTACCCAATAAGGTAAAGTTGCGAATTAAAATATCTCATACTTTTCATAATCATGACATGATTTGGTAGCTACAATTTATTATGATACGATTCATTCTTAATTAGTGATCCGTCGGTGAGGCTCGGTATAGGTCTAGGAGACAGACATGACCTAAGTCATGGGTTTTGCACGACACGAACCAGTGACGAGGATGAACTGCACATCCGACACTAAACTTGAAAACTCGAACCTCATTCAACTTGGGTCAAAGTAGCCCACGTAGTCATTTTGTAGTCATATTGAGACGCATTTTCTAGTAGTGATTGGAAATTTGGGTAACTGTTTTTGGAATAGAAGATGGGTTCGCTACAGTTACTAGTACATATTATAGCCTATTGGCAAGTAGGAGTTTGAGCATAATGGAACTTGACTCTCATGTAACTTACTCTTGATAGAATGACAACATTTTAGGGAAGGTCATAACTTTACTTAATTGTATGATTGAGTTTAATGTTTGTATTTAGAATTTGATAGGGGCCTCCATAGTCTTACCTTCATGGGAAGAACCTTAGATAATGTGAAGGAACTCATGCCAATATAAATATTGAATAATGCCAGTATGAGTATTGTGAATATTATGAATAGTGCCGGTACGAATAGAGAATAAACAATGTTTTTAGTAAATCTAGAGTTATTCATGAATTCTTGACATAATGAAAATCTACATGTCCAGTTCTATTGGCAAACCCTATGATAGAAATGCAAGCAATGAATCTTAAATGTGGATTACATCTCTTGTTGTAGCACGTATTAGCTGTGAAAAAATACACATCTAGAGGGGATATTTGATCATATTGCTTCTCAAAGTACGTACAGTTGGGGGATTCATTGTATTCTTTTAGTTTCTTCCTCTAAATAATTTGTTTTGCAATGTGCATGTCTCAAATGTGCAAAAATTTACTCTAAGTTGCATTATTAAATTTGAAGAAGTCTTTTGTCCATATATACTTAAATCCTAGTTAATAGTGTTGCTTTGACCATTGGTTTTAGTCAATAATGTTGCTATGAACAATGTTTTCAAAAAATATTACCAAGATGAACAATGCTTCATATGAATAGTGCCAAGAATATAAGTTCCCGCAAATTTTCAAGTGTCCATAATATTATTTAGCCTTATGCTTGGGTTTGTTTTCTATATTTAGCATTTAGTATGGACCTGTATTGTTTTACCTTCTTGAGAATAAACTGAGATTATAGGAAGAAACTGACGCGGGTATGAACAATGCATGTTGTGAATAGTGTCGGGAATATAACTCCACCCAAATTTTCAAATGTCAGCCTAAATGTATGAACAATACCAAATATTACTACTTTGTTTGAGGGGCCCATAGAAAACAATTGCTTTAATCCAAGGTCAAAGGAACAAACAACTATGGTTCAGTAATGTTATGTTAGCTTGCGTGTATGAACAATAACTAAATATTACCACTTTGATCACATGGCCCACAAAATAAAATGATTTTATTCCAAGGTCCAGTGAATTGAACCACATGGTTGAGTAATGTTATCGTTAAAGTGCTTTCACCAAGGCACTTTTAATGTTACTCTTAAAGAATTCTACCAAATCCTCTTTGTGCATGACCATGCTAGACTCTTTTGGCAAGTGGTCAAGAAGGTCTCAAAAAACAAATCTTGTAGAGAGTCGTAACTTCTTAGAGCATATGGACTTCTTTGCCATGGATATCTCTTTATGCATTAAATATTTTCATGATTGGAGACAGGGGAGTGTTTTCATGTGAGTTGTGAGCAGTGAGCAGTGAGCGGTGAGCAATGAGCGGTAACTTCTGAGCGGTGAGGGAGGAAAATCAATTGGACATACACCCACTGGTATCCTATACCTATGGTATTTTTTCCACAACTAGTAACAATTTTTTTTTATAATAGTACGAGTGGAATTGAATTCATGGATGAAATTTGGTGGGGTAGGGTGAATATGTGCTAACCAACCAATGTTATTTGAAGTTGTTTAGTGGGTGCATGAAAGTCTAATGGCCCATGGTCACAACCCTACACATTCAAGTAGGCAACGAGAATGTGGTTGGTTGATTGCTTTTGCTATCTTCAAGAGGACACATCCAACCCACTATTATCTAGGATTTAGTGGGACAATGATAGACATGGAAACCTACTCTTAGTGGCTCGAGGTAGGAGTCCAACACATTATGCTCTAATCAACTTGAAACACAAGGGCCACCAAGAGCATGACATGCACCTTATGAGGTCAATTTTCTTAATTGGACACCTATATTTGAGTGGTTAAGGGATGTGTGGGTGTTATTTGGTTATTTTTTCTTAATCCGACAACTATATTTGATTGGTGTGGTTAGGTGAGGATCAAAGAACAAACACCATAAAGACATGTCATGTTTGCAACATATTGGATAACATCTCCAAATTATATGAACTACTCCACATCAAAACTACTATACCCTTCAATTCTGGTGGGCCTTATGGCAAAGCTTATTGTTCAAAATGAACATAAAAAAAGACATGTGCCATGCCCATGTCATTATGAGATTGAACTATTTGCTCAAATTATAGACACCATTCAAGTGACAAGGTTTAATAATTAAACCTACATGAGATGGCCTATATAATCATTTCAAGAGAGAAAGAATCTTCACTTTGACCACTTGTAACTTTTCATCTCAACTCCAATTCTGAAACTTGAAATGACAATCTTCATGATTCATAACCACATATGAGACTCCCAACCTGATCCCATGGCCACAAAAGTGTGGAGTTTGAAAGTGCCCACAATGGAACCACATACTTTAGCACATACAGACCTTATTAGTAATTCAACTCAGCAACCATTAGGTTGGTAAAATCAAGGTGTCACTAAGTACAACATAGAGTAAAGTCTAGGGCAAGTCTCTATTCACGTAAATGCCAACCTTCAACAGTCTCGCACAACTGGTAAGTAGGTGCTCAGGTGATTCACAGTTTTTTATTCAAGGTTTGCAACATGATCAGTTTCTGATTTCCAGACATCAAAATGACAAGATTGCACTGTGTGCTCAAAATATACTAACTATCCTAGGCTCAATAGTGAATATGATTGGGGAGAATCCTATATGATCATTCAATGAGCACAATAATCTTCACTTTGTTAATGAAGAAGTATTCAAATAAGCTCCAAAAATTATGAGGCAAATGGCAACCGCCACCATTTGCTAATCATCGCACTAACTACGTATTTCATCTCATCTCGCACTAACTATGTATTTCATCTCGCACTAACTACATATTTCATCTCGCACTAACTACATGTTTCATCTCGCACTAACTACATGTTTCATCTCCTACGAGAAGTGGGCGCAGAGAGAAAAGTATCCAAATAACACACGTCTACCATATTACTTATGATGTCATCGAGGTGTGAATTACATCTTATCATCAAAACAATTAGGAATGAAACAACAAATGAATGTACTTATTTTCTCGAAACAGCATACCTAGTCACAGTTCCAACACAGTAGTATTTCACTAATATGAATCTATTCTCAAACTGCACTCGCCTCCTTCCAACCTGCTACAGACTGGAGATGCAAAGGAGGATTCTGAAGAGCTTGTGGGGTGCAGAGAAGAAAACTGCGTGATCACCATCCGGAATGTGGAACACTTGCTTGGGTGGGTTAGCGGCGATGATGAGATCTTGGTCGGCAGTGAGGACTCCCAGGTCTTCCCCTGTCCTAACGTAATAGCGGTCCACCTTTCCGAACTTGGAAGGAGTGAGTGGCAGAATCTCCGTGCCAGGACGATAAGGAGTTGGTGTCATCACTACTCTCGCCAGATTCACATACTGCAGCAGTCACAACAACACCCAAACCATATCTGAATGAGTGCACGGGAAGTATGAGATGAATGAGCTTCAAACATAATTTAAGCTGCATCATCAATGATTATGTCAGATTTTCAAGGTTACACAAATAAAACTTTTGGCTGATTAAGTTATCGTGAGATAGCAACATAACATTGCTAACTTGCCTCATCCTCTCTTGCTCTTTTTAAATAAAAAATTAAAAAAGAGATTTCATGTTCCATGGGGACCTTGCCGCGGCAAGTCTAAGATTTAGGCGGTCGTCTTTGGAGACGATTTTTGGCCTTCTGTCTCAAAAAAAAAGAATAAGAGACGGTCAGTGGTAAGAAATGTCATACTCGTTTGGGTGTCTTGCTCATGTAGAACATATCCAACTTAGACAAGTTCAGGACCGCAGAGCTTGGGGTAGGTGGACCGAATGCAAAGTGGAGGGACAAATCGCCTGCATTCATAAGCCTTGGAAATGTCTGCCACCACAAAATACCAAGCCACCAGTAATTAAATAGGTGGTAGCAATGTCATCGTCCAGCTCCCCATATAGACAGAATCATCAGGGAAATCTTGTAAAAAAATTAAAATTTCTTTGAGTTCATCAATCAACCATTCTTTACGACATCACACATTGAAGCAAAATTGCAGGAAAATCCAATCAAATATACAGACTATCAAGAGAGTATCCTTTATCAAGTTCTATCCGAACACCAGATTTACTGCAGGACCCCTACCACTATCAGTAGTAAGTTAGATAACTTGCAGGAGATGTTATCTTGAATATCAACTTCTTCAGTTTGATACAAACAACCTTCAGAGCAGTGACTGCAGGAATATGATGGTAAGGGTTGCATAATAATCACATTGTTGGGGAAGGCACTAAACATGCTCTGATGGTAGGTGGGCATGCAAGCTGAAACGTAGATGGCCTTGGAGACTTTGTGAGGATACATCTCAGAGGCATATGCAATAACCCCTCCTCCAAGACTGTGGCCCACAAGGATAACCTGCTCGTTGCAAAAACACCCAAAAATCATTGTTACAACATGATCATCCTGCAGGCCAAGTTACAGTGACTCATATAATGGTGGCAAACAAATTATTCTCGGATATATACCTGGGAAAAGCATGACAATCAACAGAGACTGGATCTCCTCTAGTCTGAGTCATGCTGAAAATTGCAAGAAATGTTACTTAGTTACTGTACCTCTCCAGGAATCCCAGCGATGGCATCGAGAAGGGGCTTGCTGTACTCGGCGACAGTGGTGACGTTGTCTGCAATCGCCTTGTTGATTCCATGAGAAGTTAAATCTACGGCAGTGGAGTTGAAGCCGATTCGTTGCAGTAAAGTTTGAATTTCAAACCAGAACCAGGCTCCTCCACCCATACCATGAACGAACACAAAATGTTTGGGTTTGTATTGTCTCACCTGCACATGAATGATTCGACAGCACATGAATCATCTTCTAGACGATTCACAACGATAGCACACTACTACACCACCTTTACCAATTTACTGCAACTTTCAAGGTTCGCAAGTTGTGCCAGGGGACTCCCTAGGTTCTATATTACTCAATTTCTTGTGACATGAGCAGATAGTGAGCAGATGTGAGCAGGTAAACTCCTGCAATCTTAACCTATTACTTTGAGCAGTTACATGTGATCTAGAATCCTCGCCCCCCCCCCCCCCCACAGACACACACACAAAAATAAATAAATTCATTTGGAGCTTCTCCTGCAAAATATCTCCATCCCGAACTGCAAAATATATGTCGCACATGAAGCGTAATCTACGCAGACTTAAGAAGATTACAAGACCCATGCCTTACCCAGAATTTTTCTAGACGGTTAGTGATAGGCTCACGTCACTACACTACCCTTACCGATTACTGCAACTTTTTAAAAGGTTCACAAGTTGTTTCGGACGATTCCCCAGCTTCTATATTACTCGATGGTGGTCTCAAAGTCTTGTGGTATGAAAAAATTTTGAGCAGATGTGAGCAAATAAATTCCTGCAATCTGAGAAGACCTAATACTTTGAACAGCGCATGATCTTCGACAAAATAGAAAGAGAGTCATTCGGAGCTTCTTCTGCAGATTGTGCGCATCCACAACTACAAAGTACATGTAGCATAGATCTGTAGCCCACATTTTAGAACCAACCATACCCATAATCGAAACTTTGAGATATTGTAATACATTTTCAGTTGCAATACTTACATCCGATTTACATGAGTCCATGTCGCTGTGGCCCATGGCCATTTGAGCGAACAAAGTCATGATCAACACTGCTAGACACCATCCTTTCTTGGAGAGTGAGCGATTCATGATCATAAATGCTGCTGCAGATTCACCTCCCACCTACGAAGCTCACACACATATTTATTCATGTACATCGTTAAAGATCATCAACTAGCACACACAGAGTCCTACATGGACTTGATAAGATTGTCTTCTCGCAACAATTCTCATGTCGTGTAGAGTTGCCCCTGCAACTTAAATACCTACTTAGTCACAACTTTCTTCTGAATCTGATAGAAAAAGAAACTCCCAGAGTTGCAGTCCTAGCTCTTGAAATACCAATAGGAATGGATAGTACTGTTCCGGGGGTTGAAACAGCCGGTCGCTGAGCACATAGACAATCAAATTGTTGGACAACAGATAGAGATATTCACCGCAAGCCGCAGGAGTCGAAGATTAGATGACGGATGCTAAAAACTTGTTACTCAAACTCCGCTGTCTTAAACCATCTAATCAGTACCTTCCGAGACTTAGGTTTGCAGGAAGGGTGATTGAAGCACAGGTGTCAGGGTTTACTGAAGAACAGCTGTGTAACCTAATAATAGGATGATTTCTATGGGGGTTTATCCAAACTCCAGAGGCTTGAAGCAACCCTTTTGGTGTTTTTGAGGAGCGGCTATCTTACTTATATCCGCATTTTGAGATAGGATGACCCTTCCTGTTCACACTGCCAACTACGTAGAGCATCTCCACAATTGTAGACGGCGCATTGCCAAGTTTGGCCATGGAGGCCTTTAGATCTCTTCCTCACAATCACCTGTGCAGACGTGAATCGTGAAAAGTGCACCTGCGTCCCGACTCTCAACATGGGCCCCAAAAGTTCCAATATCTAGGCTAATAGGAGATGCACCACTCCTCGGTAATGATGCCATCTACATAAATCCTAGATACTTGACCGGAGGTGTGTGTTTTTGGGGGTGGATCGCTTCACCTGTCCAATGTACGGGGAGAACCGACTGCTAGTTACAGATGAACCGGTTGAGTTTGAGAAGTGTCCGGTTGTAGTTCAAGACTTCAGGAAAATTACCGATCGTTTTCGAGGAATTTACAGATTATACCTCAATTTAATAAAAGAAAAACCGAAAGATGTCGACATGTTTGAACCGTTTGAGCTTGGAAACACTAGGATCTCTACCGATTAAGCCCAAAAACCTCCCCGGACACTGCACCTGTCCATACAGCTTGCAAAGAAGTTGAAACTTGGCGATGGATATAAATAGAATAGAGAGGTGGTTAAATGACGGGGACTATTAGGCAGGTAAATCAGCAGATTCTCTGCCACTGACTCCACTTGGCTCCTAAACTGCACGTTCCACACACTGATTTGCAACCTAGTATTATAAGGGCCGGTTCACACGGAGTCCCAAGTTCCAAGTCCCAACATGGAGGAGAAGTCCCAACTTGTGAGCCTCAAGTAATTACTAAAATATGGTTAATTATCATTAAAGTCGGATCTTGATTATTTTATGCAAAAATATTCACGGGTCTTGGGTTGAGACTTGGGTCGAGCTTTTTGATGGACCCTACTCGCAACACAAGTTTCAAGCCTCACCTCCAAAAAGTGTTATCAGGTTATGGAAGTTCTCTATGAGGGAAAGTAAAGTTGACTAGGGTTAATGCATTGTGAAATCAAACTATGAAGTGGAACTTAATTACACACAACATCCGGGGCCTCAACGACCCGGAAAGCATTAGAAAGGAAAGGTGTTTTATTAACTCCTTAACACCCCGAGCAGATATCGTGATGATTCAAGAGTACAAACTTAGAGGTAACTCAATGGAAAATATAGGATCAAAGTTAATGCCAAGTTGTACAAGTTGGATGCTTGAAGCAGCCCTAGAGGAGGATAGTTGGCTTAATCCTAATGCTACCGGAAAAGGGGGAGTGAGAATCCTTCTCGTATATAAATATGCTAGGTTAGTCACCGATCACGGATCCCTAAATGACAATAGAATAATTTGGATCAAAATGGAAGGAGTTGAGGGAGGTAATATTGGAATTGCGTGCGTGTACGCACCCAACATACCCACGGAGCATAGACATCTATGGTATTTAATGATGAACTCCCTCCCAAAAAATTGTGAATAGATTGTGGGAGGGGATTTCAACATGACCGAGAGGTCTCAAGACAAGTCAAATTACTATGGTAGGGCAATTAGTGAGTTGGAAAGATCCACTTGAAATGGACTTCTTAACACATTCCAAATACAAAATACATTTATCCACCAAGATGGCCCTAGGTTCTCGTGGACTAACGGGCAATATGGATAGTCGAGACAACTTGCAAGATTGGACAAGTTTTACATCCCAAGGCAGATTAGACTAGGAATTTACCATACAACATACTATATACATGGGTATTCAGTAGAATTAGACCATTTCCCAATCCAAATGGAAATTTGCATAGGCAACAACAAAATGAGAAAATCGTCATTTAAATGGAACGTGACACACTTAAAAAGGAAAATCATGGACAAACTAAAGGAAAGATGGGCCCGTTTCCCGGCACAAGCATCATTCTTCTACAAGTTGAGAATCATCGCTAGAGTTTATAGACGGCATAATAAACTAAAAGCTAAGGAACTTAGAAGAGTGGAACTTGATACCGGGGCTAAACTAGAAGTTGCTACTACCAGGCTGCATGAGGATATTCACAATGTTGACAAACAAGGGGAGGTCAGTCAACTCCAAAGCACAATAGATGGTATTGAGACTGGTAAAGTAAGAGGGACAACCATTAGATCACGAGTCAAATGGCAAAAAGTTGAGAATAAATGCTCTGTGGAGTTTATGAAGTCAGTATGACAAAAACACTCCTAAACAGTCATATCGGAATTTAAAGATCGACACATGTGGATTTTTACTCAGAAAGAAAACCTATATAGGATTAGTCATGACTTCCATAAGGAATTATATAGGCATAAGGACATATCAGAAGGGGGCATCAGAGAAGTGTTTGAGAGATTCTTAGTTACCTTCACGCATGTAATGAATGACACCTTGTCAAGAGAGATTTCAGAAGAAAAAAATTGTTTGTCGTGCTGACGTCTTTAGCTAAGGGAAAAGCTCCAAGACATAATGGGATATCTATGAAATTTTTTTCAAAAGTTTTGGCCAACAATTGGACACAAGTATCATATAATGATTCTTAAAGGGATCGACAACGGGACATTACATGAGGGGGTTACCAAAGGTCTTATCATTTTGATTCCCAAGGAGGGGGACTCAAAGGACCTTAATTACTGGTGACCGATTACCTCCTTACATTGATTTACAAAATTTACGCCAAAACCTTGCAGCTTAGGCTCCATCCAATGCTAAGCAATGTTATTAGCCCTAGACAAATGGCATTTTTACCCCTCTTATTTATCTTGGACAACATTGTATTGTTTCAAGAAACCCTCCATTAGGCTAAGGTTCCCATCAATCCATAGTCTTTCTAAAGCTAGATTTCTCAAAGGCATATGACAAGGTTTCTTAGAGGTTCCTATTCTTCGTAATGTATAATATGGGAATAAGTGAAAAATATGCAAGATGGGTAAAACTCCTCTTTGGAAACGTTTCCGCTGTCGTAAATCTCAATGGCAGCCGAGGCAATGGGTTTAATAATGAGAAAGGGTTAGGCAAGGTTGCCCATTAGTGCCACACCTCTTCTTCATTGTGGGAGAAGTCTTTTCACACATCATTAGAAAAGTGGTATCAGAGGCCAAAATTAGAGAGATTTCTCTCCCGAGGGGAAGAAAACAACAAAACATCTTACAATACGCGGACAATTCATTGTTCATGATTAGAGGGAATAAATGGTTCATTGACGAACTAGTACAATTAGTCAAAATTTCAACGAAGCATCAGATATGGAGATAAATTGAAAAAAATTATGCGTATATTGATTTGACAAGTACACGCATAAGCTTAAATGGCTTGTAGGGTACAATTGGCAATGGGCGGAAAAATGAGACCTCTCAAAACTCCTTGGTATCCCATTTGGACTTAACTTCAATACACAAAATGTCAATCAATTCCTTTATGCCAAAATGTCCAGAAAGCTTGATTATAATGGACCACTATGAAACTTTCTTTGGGGGGAAAAGTAGTTATCTACAACCATGTGTTACTCTCCACCTTGTGGTTTTTCATTATGGTATGGGGGGGCTCCAACAAAATACTATGCAAAATCGAAGGCGCAATTCGTAACTACTTCTGGTTAGAAAAAGAACAACACACACGCACCAAAGTTAGCTAGAAAGAATATTGTTTGAAAAAAATAATTAAGGTTTGGGACTCGTGGACTCGGAAGCTGCCAAAACTAGCCTACTTTGCAAATGAATAGTCAAAGCAATGGAACTAGGAGAATCTAACCTCCAACTCATACTTAGATATAGACGGGCAAGATTTAACCTGCAGAGAGGAAGTAGGTGGGATTAGCCTGGATTGGTTCACAAACAAATAACATCAAGGTTTCTTAGGATCCAAGGTTTGGGATCACATTAATAAAGCCTGGAAGGTCATGGTGAAAGGGACTTATCAACTCCCCCCCTCTCCCCGTACATAGATGGAATTGTTGCATTCGAACATCTTGTGGTCCGATGGGGTGGAACTCATCAATGATGGCTTCAATTACAACAAAGGGTTGGACCTTTACTGCAAGAGCATCCAATGCGTCAATGATGTATGGGATAGTGAGCAACGGAATTTTCTTACGTAAGAGAGAGCACAAGAAAAGCTTAACCTTACAACGACGGGCTCTGGAGACTAGACCATGCTCATGGACAAAACTTCCAGTAAGTGGCGGCACCTCTTGGATGAAGACTTGGATTCCACCCACCCGGGACAATAGATTGGCTTGTACATTGACGGAGGGGAGGGCCCTGCCTTCGTACTGCAATGCGTCCCGGTTTGCTTGCAACTCCACCACATCTCCTTGCCCGCCCCCCGCCCGCCCCCCCCCCAAGTGCAATGTTTTATGGTTGGCACCCACTCTCAATGCCTTAGAGAATGGGAAAACCCCGTTGGGGATATGGTTAGTTTTTTTCACCAGGTAAAAATCATCCATACTACCAGAGGCCCGAAGAAGGAAGGCGAAAAAGAAGGGATTACCTTTTCTATGGGAAGACGGCTACTATGGGATGGGACCCGGACAGGTGGCGGTGGGTTGATGGTTATTAGATCCTTAACTATACCACAAAATTTGGTAGAGACGCTATCATTAATAGGAACCCGGGGATCACGTGAGCAGCGGATAAATGGCAAAGCTATCTTCCGAGTAACTACAGGTTCTATTGGTCACAAGTATGGATCCGCTTTGGTCAGGTAAGGAAGCTGCATTTATGTGGTCCATTTGGCACAAAGTTGTGGCAATTAACGAATGAAGGGCCCGCATTGCACCGGCCTCTATTTCCAAACAATGCGTCTTTTGCCTCCCGAACACTAGTGAATCGGACAAGCACAAATTTTGGGATTGCATTAAAGCTAGGAGGACTTGGAGATGGGCCACCTTTATCATGGATGAACTGTGCAGGGTTAGAACTAGCAACTATGATAGTTCAACTGGAAGCAAGTCATGTTTGGAGAAAGGATCCCTAAGAAATACGGTAAAAATATCAAAAATTGGCACTTCCTTAGAGGCATCATGTTGTGGACGATTTGGATTGAACGCAACGACAAAGTGTTCAACCATGAACAATGGCATGAGTCTAAGGTCAAGCAACGGATTTGGGATGAGCTCATCATTTATGCTAAGGCGGCTTGGGAAAGGGTGATTAAGCAAATTAAGATTAGCAGCTTCTCTGTTGCGGCCATGCTCCAAGGTTTTGACAAATCTTGGGGCACCAAGAATGTCCTTTGTAGGAGAAACAACTTCCATATTGAATGGAACCGGAGGCGACAACGTAGGTAGGAAGGGATTTTGCGCCTTGTGGTGGTTTTCCTTGGTGGTTTGGGGGCTGCCCTTGGCAAGTGGGGTGGGGTTGGTCCTTGGTTTTGGCGGGTCTAGTGGGTTGTCCTTGGTTGGGGTCTGTTGTTGATTCCCTTCACGTGGCAGTGTTTCACGTCCGAGGGGCCCCGCCTCCCCTCGAAGTGTCTGCGTTTTCTTGGGTTTTCAATGCATTTGGCATTGGCCGGTTTGGCCTTCTGTCTCAAAAAATAAAATAAAAAGCGTTGTCATGTAGGCATCCATGTCATAGTTGGGACTTAGGACTTGGGACCCATGTGAAGTGATAAATCCCAACTTCCATGCTCTCTATGGTTGAGATTGCATGGATTGACCTCATGTGACTTGGGAGTTAGGACTTGGGACCCCATGTGAACCGCCCCTAACCTAGTATCTTATAGACTTGTTCTCCCTCTTTATTAAGACATATTTGGTCACGCAAGAAAGTGTCACATTATCCAATTGTAATATGATATTAGAGTTATCCGTATAGTCCCTCAAAGAGGGATGACACCATGGGTTTGATCCTTCATTGAGAAAACATTCTAATAAGAGCCTGTTAGTGCATTGTACATTGGAGCCTATTTTGAAAGTTTGGTGAAATTTTTGGGACCTCCTCTTTCCACCTCTCAATTTTGAGAGAATTTTAGAATCTAAAATAGGGTGTACGCATGGGACCTGCTATCCTAAATCCCGGATTGGCATGTGTAAGTCTAGCTTGGCATGCCCATCCTAGTAGGACAAGCTAGAAAGCCAATTTTTAATACACCTTAAACTCAGTAATATCAACCTCCATAATGTCACACATTCTCTAATATCCTGAAACCCTAGGGAACAAATGTTCGTAGTTCAAATCTCACTCCTTATTGTCACATTTCTCTCCCTTGTATCGCAAAATTTGTCATTAATGCAAACACCAAAGAAGTCAACCCACACCCTCGCATTGCGCCATGTGTCAACATGTGGAGTGTCGCCTTCTTCTTCTTCTTCTTCTTATGCCACTTGTTGAATGTTGGTGCGTGTGTCCACCACATCGCCCGGGAAGGCCAAGTGGAGTGGACACACTAGCATAGGTGACAGGAGAACGAATTCAAATTGTCCTCACATCTCCTTCATGTTATTCCACAATGTCACATGCTACACTAATTCTATAGTATCACGCATCCAAGTTGACACTAAAAACTCTGTAATATCACATGCACTTTGGTTGCCACAAGTGTGATACTACGGAGTTTAGAGTGTAGCCCAACACCACTCTTTGTGTATGACAATTTGAGCATTAGTAAAAACTTAGGTGACTTCATGTTAATTCTCATAAATTCAAGGTTTGAGACTGAACCCATGGTTTCATCTCCTTTACTTACAAATAACTCTATTGTGGCCTCAAATGTCCTATTTCAACTTGAAAAACTCGGTCATTTGCGTCAATTCATTGGATCCTCGAGTATATTGTGTGGTTCCCCCAAAACAAGGTATCGTACATAGGCCACTAACCGTGCACATTTGACTTTGATGTTTTATTTTTTGAGGTGGGTAGCAAAATCAGGGTTGTCTATTGTGTCGTGACGGAGGCTTATCCCGGCATAATGTCGTGCCGTCACGACACGTATCCGTCACGACATTATGCCGGATTATGCCGGATGCTGTCTTTATCCTGCCGGACTTGAATTTTACCGATTTTTTTGTGTAATTACATTACCCAATTTCGGACACGTAGGATTTACATTGTCCACGTGTGACGACATGTCAGCAAAGTAAAGGGAAAGTGGGGAAAATTCTACTAGCGCCCGTCCGCCCCCCCGTCCGCCCCCGTTCCCAATCCCCGTTCCCACCCGTCCGCCCTCGTTCCCAATCCCCGTTCCACCCCGTCCGCTCCCGTACCCAAACCCCGTCCGCTCCCGTTCCCAACCGACGCCCACGTCCCCCGCCCCGCTCCCAACCCGTCCGCTCCCCCGTCCGCCCCCCCCCCCCCCGTCCGCCCCCCCGTCCGCCCCCCCGTCCGCTCCCCCCACCTCCGTCCGCTCACCCGTCCGCTCCACCGTCCGCCCCCCCCGTCCGCTCCCCCCCCCCTCCGTCCGCTCCCCCGTCCGCCCCCCCGTCCGCCCCCCCGTCCGCTCCCCCCACCTCCGTCCGCTCACCCGTCCGCTCCACCGTCCGCCCCCCCCGTCCGCCCCCCCCCCCGTCCGCTCCCCCGTCCGCTCCCCCCCCTCCGTCCGCTCCCCCGTCCGCCCCCCCCCCCCCCCCCCCCCGTCCGCTCCCACCCCTTCCGTCCGCTCCCCCGTCCGATTCGAACACTATAAATTGAGGGTGCAAGGTGCCATTTTTGCCTCCACTGACATAGTGTGTCTCAAGTCTTTTGATTCTCCTTTGAGGAGTGAGGATTGAATGCGTGAGACCCGAATGCAGAGTATACTTTGTCCAATCTAGTGTCTGTGAATTAGGGTTGCCCTCGTGGCACTCTTGAACATGACCTAGTATGCGATCAAAGTGACTTGCTCTAACTTGTTTGTATTTGCAGGTTTTGTTGAAGTCATGCCACGCCGAAACGATGCATGGGATCATTGGTACGAGGATAAGGGGAGGGTTCCCGGTAAATCACAAAGGCAGGTTAAATGTAGGTTTTGCCCGTTCGTCATATCTTACCGAGGAGATAGAATGTTGGCCCACCTTGGTTATAGACCTCATGTAGGGGGTGCTTCTGATGTTTCCACATGTAGGATGGTACCCCCGCATATTAGGGCCTTGTTTGAACATTGCGGAGGCATTGTGCCCTTACATGTAGGCATTGTAAATGAGGACTCTCTGGTGGCAGATATTGTACCTTTGGAGCCTATTATAGCGGGCTCCGTAATTAGTGAAACAGAGCCTTTGCTTATGTCCCAAACCACTCAACATTCTGATGTTGTGATATATGGCACTCCTCCTCGTGAACTACGTCAACTCAACATAACGGAGGGGTTCAATGTGTCAACAAAACAACTCCTCGATAGAGCATGGGCAACGGCTTTTTATGAAGCTAACATTCCTTTCAACATTGTGAGACATCCTGCATTTGTTCATGCTGTGCGTGAAACTGCCCGTCATCGAATGCCAGCCTACACACCACCATCGTACAATGCCATCCGTACGAAGTTGTTAACTGATATAAAGGTTGACCTAGACAGGCAAGTGAAGGAGAAGCTGGGGAATTCCGTTGAAAAATACGGTGTTACAATATGTTGTGATGGATGGGACAACGTGCAAAACCGACCTCTCCTAAACGTTCTTCAATGTGGCACAAAGGGAGACGTTTTCTTGGGTACCATTGACACCACGGGAAATCACAAGGATCATGTCTACGTTGCTGCTCAAATTCAACCATTTGTGGAAAAGGTTGGTCGACATAATGTGGTCCAAGTTTGCACCGACAATGCCCCAGTTATGGCCTCCGCTGCTCGCGACTTGATTCGAGCAAATCCCGATCTATATTTTCAAGGATGTGCTGCACATTGCCTAGATCTCCTCTTAGAAGATTGGGGGAAGGAGGAATGGGTGAAAAAATTGGTAAAAAAATCCCGCCATATTTGTGTATTTGTTAAAAACCATCATGCTTCTCAAGCTATATTCCGGAGGTTGTCACCAAATCTCTCACTCCGCCTACCTGTAGAGACCCGTTTTGCTACGAACTTCATCATGATTGAACGTCTTCTCCAAGTACGCAATGCTTTGGAAAGAATGGTGGTTGATGAGGATTGGATCACTCTAATGCGTGATATGAGGAGGAGATCTGGCACCTCTTACATGAAGGGCTCTGTTGTGCGAAGCTTTATACGTTCTGATGGATTCTGGAACACGTGCGAAAATTTCTTGTATATGGTGATCCCGGTTGTTAAAGCTCTTCGTGTATTTGACGGCAAGGCGCCTGCAATGGGAATGGCTTGGAGGGTCATGCATGATTTACAAACCCATATTCGTGGATTCAGTAAACCTCCATTTCGCTTAAGCCCTGAGCTTGCTGCAAATGCTATGGTAATGTTTCAAAATAGATGGAGGTTGATGTTGAATGATCTACACTGGACTGGAGCGATGTTAAATCCGCTTCTACGTGGTTGGGCCCCACTCCATGAGGATGACAATTCGAGGACAATCCTAAATCGAGTTCTTCGCAGGCTTGCTCAAGATGAGGACACTTATGTCCAAATCCTCCACCAGTACCAAGATTTTCTTGAAAATCGAGGGCCTTTTGCTGATTCTACTGACCCGAGCGTGCATGCCGCACCTCTCCATGAATGGTGGGATGCAATGGGAGGTGGAGCTAAAGCCCTCCAAACAATAGCAAGACGTATCCTTGCACAAGTATGTTCCGCATCCGCATGTGAACGCAATTGGAGCATGTACTCATACGTTCACAACAAGAGTCGCAATCGCTTGAAGCATAGTCGTGCTGAGGACCTCGTCTACATATATACCAATAGTAGGCTCATTCGACATCGGAGGGGCCCAAGACCTGCTCAATGGTACGAATTGAATGAGGTCCATTCTGACGATGACCTTGACGAAGAAGATGACAACGAAGATGACGTGGATCCAACTGATAGGGCTGGAAATGATGAAGACAACAATGTTGATGACATCGATTTTGATTTGGATGACCTCGATTCTGAGAATCATGGTTCAGAAGATGAGGATGGCAATGGTAGTGATGGAAACCTTGGGGTGTTTGAGTTTGATGAACCGGATGTCCCCCAACATAACGACGGAATGCATGACGATCATGAGGGGTCTATTGGAAGACCGCATGTTGAAACTCTCCACACTGGAGAAGGGTTTCCATCTGACCATAATGTTGCTATGGGGGCAAGTGAGAATGTGGGAATTGAAGTAGATTCCTTGCAACATCGGAGCGATTCTCTTTCATTTGGTGAAGGCGAAAATGTACTACCCGTAAATGAGCCAACGCACGTTCAACATGATCCACTTCCAACCCGAGTACATTCTGAATCCATGGATGCCTCCCTCATATCCAACCATCGTATAGAAGATCCAACGCCCAATGTTCCTGAAATGCCTACAACTCGATTCCGTGCTCTTCAAAGGATTGCATCCACCTCTACGGTGCAATTGCATGCACAAGGTCAACATCGTCCTCTCACTCGAAGTATTGCCAATACTTCTAGATTGGGTGTTTCACGTGCAACTGCGGTGGGTGCTACTTTGGTTGCTATGCACAATGTTTCAAGAAATGTTACTATAGAGGCGCCACGTCGTCCTTCTGTACGACGACATGTTGTTGAGAACATACCAATTGCAATTCCACCCGCGTCTGTTTCACTTCCACACAGTCAATCCAATGGAAGAGGTGGTCTTGGAGTTGGAGGCGGAAGTACAACGGGGGATGCTTTTATAGATGGAAGTAGAGATGAAGTGCACTCAAGTCGTGGTACGGGTGGAGGGCGCCAGAGAACTACGAGAGGTGTCAAACGTACTAGGAAGAGGTATCAGGGACGATCGCTTCCGTTTACTGCTGAAGACTACAATGAAGATGAGGGTAAACCACATCTAGATGAAAATGGCATACAGGATGCAGATGGCTCCCGGCCGACCAAGAGGATAATTTTCTCACAACGTGACCGAGAGTTGCATCTTCGAAGCGCGACTCCCCAAACGGATGATGATTTCAGCACAGACGAGTCTGAAGAGGACCCAAGATGTGTCGAAGCAAATGATCCTACAGTACGGATTCGAACGTAATGGTTTTGCACAAATGTGTTCTTTCGGTGCTCCCACGTACTCCCATAATTTATTACTTCCGTCAAAATTGATACAAGTTACAACCTTAGGGCTTTCGGTAAAACATTTAGACCACAAAGCGAACGTTACGTTCGAAGTTGTATCATTTTATTATAGTAATAAAATTATTTATTGCATGTTTTTTAAAATTATTTATTGCATATTTATATAATTATATCTTTATGTGGTATTCAATATTGACTATGTAGTCAATAGTACTTTTGGTTAGACTATCATATGAATTACAAATATTCAAGTGAGTTTTTAAAAGTTTCGAATAACATTAAAACATGTGACATCCATATGCTATCTTTTACACGATCTTATAAATGACAACTTGTCGGTAACTCCTCTTTATATTACATATTCTTTGAACATGAAATATGTTCAATGTATACAAAGTCTTCCTCCGTTCCTATACAACTTTCTAAACATGCTACAAAAATGCCTAATCCGAATCTGAATCGAGGTCTATTGCAGCTGAAGTAGATCCTCGTCGTGCTCGTGATGATTCCCCGGCTTCCATCATTCGCGTGGTTTCACGGGTGAGATATGGACGACTTCCAGGAGACAGTGGAGTGGCATTACGTGGTCTAGGCCCCCCATTTAGCCATCTCAATACCGCATCATCCGTAACTCTATTCAAGAGTGCTTCAACTGCCTCCAACTGCGTTCTGTGTTTGTGGTACGACTGCTCTAAGTGCGCTTCAAAATGGGAATCCCGTTCCATGGGCATCTCATGTGCATCTTCTTCCAACTCATGCTCCGATATTGATAGTTCACCACTTGCATTGTAAAAAGGAGGTTGAATGCCTCTCCGTAATTGCATGGTTGTCGCATCCCAATGCCAACCAAAAGTTTGGTACAAAAATCTTTTCATGCCATGGTTTGGGGGCTTGTTGGGAAACAACTCGTCTGCAACATACAAAATTTGACGTGGATTTTGTGTCCATTCGCCATCTTTGTTATCGTTCCAAAGTTCAACCGTTGCACGATTGAATAACCAATTCCACTCAACAGAAGTCCCATCAAACTCGCAAAGGTTGAAGGGATAGTCCGTTGGCCTTACCACCCAGTCCTTAGGCATGTAATCCCGAAGGCCAAATTGGAGGTACAAACGAGGGTGGAAGGGTGATCTGCAATGGGGACATTGCCGTCTCCTGATCATTGTCACTATCAGACATTGTGGATGGAATTGGCCCCCACACGATCCAACTTGAAAGCATCCCTCTGGGCCAAATGGACTGCCGCAAATCCCACACACGGATCCGTCGAAGACCATTGGATGTGGACCCGGCCATAACAACTCACCCCTCATGCTGTATGGATATTCATGCACTTGGGTCACATCCCAATGGTGATCGGAGTCGATCAGTTGCCGCCAATCCAAGCTCCCGTTAGGCAATTTCAAGTCATCCTCATCATCCCACCTACTAGGGTACATATGTTCTTGATCTGGCCATGACGTGAGCATCAAGTTCCGCAATCTATGATTGCGGTTCCATTCTCGCTGGATGCTCTCAAATTCAGCTTCATATTGACGAGCCTTGGCCATAGAAAGCAATGTCCCTGTCCTCATATTGGTTCGCTCCACGATCGCATCCGATAGAAATTTCCTCAACCTTGCATTCTGCTCCTCCAGTGTGCCAATCTTGGATTCGTGATCGACAACCACTTCATTGACCACTTGAAGTTGTTGTTGCATGTCCACCACCTCCTTTTGCAAAGCCTCCATCTTTCCTTGCATTACTTCATTCCTCGTACATACGTCCGCTGCTTGTGACTTTGCAATCATGGCCTCCTGTAAAGCTGTATCCCTCTCTGCTTCCAAAGACTGGATGTTAATTGGTGTACTACTTGAACTGCCAGCCTCCCCCATCGTAAGTGTTGCAAGTCGATTTTCCAGCTCGAGAATCCTTGCTTTATACTTACGAATTTTCTCGGCATGTTGCTGGCGCAATGCCTCCATTCTGCTCTCCATCATGTCCGCACCAAGTTGACGAGGGTTTACCTCGTTTAGGGCCTCGTTAACCACCTGGTTAACCAGCTCGTTAACCACATCGACATTTACCTCCATGCCCTCCTCATCCATATGCTCAAACGCCTCCTCGATGGCCATCTCCACGTCATTGGCTGGTCGTTTGCGAGTACGTGGTTTTTTTGGTTCCCGACCTTCTGGAATTGGTGCCCCAGGCTCATCCACTAGTTTAGGATTCTTCCTGAACCACTCCGGAACGGGAGTGTATGGAATATCCGGAACTGTGCATTTAGTGAATGCAATTCCAATACCCCCAAATTTTTGATCATGCAGAGCACCCAAACTTGACCAATCCACCCTAACTCGCAACACGTGCTCCGCATACATCATACACGCCACCGACTTTGGAATTGCACTCTTGGGCCATCTATCCAAATTGGAGATACTTCTAAGTATCGTTAGGAATCTCCATTTTGCCTCCACGTCTTCAAGCTGCGTATAGCTCGCATTGACGGCCTTGCAATGTCGCTCGTGACAATGTCTTGGCCACAACCGATCAAAGTGAGGGAAGCCCACGTACTGCATTGCAGTCTTCGCTGACCACGGTTGTGGTACATTCTCCCAACCTACCCTGGCTTTTTGGGAGGGATCATCGTAAACATTCCACTCCAAATCAGCGGCCTTGCGTCCATGTCCTCTGGAACACCCAGAACTAGATCCTCCACTTGCACTTGCCATGTCTCCAGTTCCTCCACTTGCCATGTCTGAAAATTGGAGTTTCTAATTCTAATTCCACCCAAATTGGAGTTTCTAATTCTAATCTAGAACTCTACTTTTTAAAATACTAATTGCACTTCATAATAGTGCTACAAAATATCCAAGCATACACTTCAAAATAGTGTTGCTGTGGAATTAGTTCAAAAATGTCCCTAAAAATTAAAGTTCAACTATTCGGCACACCCTTCGAGCACCCCGCTACCGGCGCTCACGCAGAGGCCAGTTGACTGGGCGTGTCACAAGGAATATGCCAAATAACGGCCACGTGGATCTGCCAAAACCGGCCACAACCTGCCAAAAGTAGTGTAAAAGGATCCCAAAAAAGGGATCCTTAACTCCTCCGAGAGCCCCGCTACCCCGCACTCTGTGTTAGAGGAGGGTTGTCTGGGCGCCCAGAAGGAGTGGAGTAAGGTATGTAAGTGGTCCCCTCCACTTATATACCCCCGTCCGCCCCTCCATCCGCTCCCGCGTCCCCACCCGTTCGCACCCGTTCGCACCCGTTCGCACCCGTCCGCACCCGTTCCCGCCCGTCCGCCCCAGAGTCCCCCCCCCGTCCGCACCCGTTCCCTCCCGTCCGCCCCCAGCGTTCCCCCCCGTCCGCACCCGTTCCCTCCCGTCCGCCCCCAGCGTTCCCCCCCCCGTCCGCTCCCACGCTCCCCTCCGTACGCTCCTCTCCATACGCTCCAGCGTTCCCATCCCGTCCGCTCCTCGTTCCCACCCGTCCGCTCCTCGTTCCCATCCCGTCCGCTCCTCGTTCCCACCCATCCGCTCCTTGTTCCCCACCCGTCCGCCCCGCGTTCCCTCCCGTCCGCGCCACCGTTCCCCTGCCGTCCGCTCCGCGTTCCCCTGCCGTCCGCTCCGCGTTCCCCTTCCGTCCGCTCCGCGTTCCCCTGCCGTCCGCTCTGCGTTCCCTACGTCCGCTCCGCGTTCCCCTGCCGTCCGTTCCCCCCGTCCGCCCCCTGTTCCCCTCTCGTCCGCTCCATGTTCGCGGACGGGAGGGAACGCGGGGCGGACGGGTGGGGAACGCTGAGCGGACGGGTGGGAACGAGGAGCGGACGGTGGGGAACGAGGAGCGGACGGAAGGAACGCGGGGCGGACGGGTGGGGAACGCTGAGCGGACGGATGGGAACGAGGAGCGGACGGTGGGGAACGAGGAGCGGACAGAGGGAACGTGGCGCGGACGGGAGGGGAACGGGGCGGACGGGTGGGGAACGTGGACCGGACGGGGGGGAACGGATGAAAGATGGAACGATTAGCGGACGGGTGGGGAACGCGGAGCGGACGGGAGGGAACGGGGCGGCAGGGGAACAACGTAGAATTGCGACCACATATGAATTGGACTTCATATGAATTTTTTAGAGCCAAAAAACGGACACTATAGTCACCATCTATAAATGTTAACCCTCGGGAGTGGATCAAAGTGCGATTGAGCGGCCCAACTTTGTTGAGAGTCCAAAGAAATGAACCCTAAATAGCCAATAAAATATAGTAAGGGTAGCCTTAGTTGGGCATAGTGTGAAGCCTCCAAAGGCCAAGCCCAAAAGTCCAAACTCAAAGGAGCATGCCACTTTATTACTTGCTCAAAATAACCCCTCCAATCTAACGGCCAAGATCTTGTCAATGATTGATTATTATAATGAAAAAAATGTAGGCATCGAAAAAAAAAGCAGGTGGGTTCGTTGGAAAGCTAGGAACCTAAACCCTCAAACCATGTATGGAAACACTTCTACATGAGTGTGAGAACAAATCAATGGCACATATGTGGTAGTAATTTGGAATGACGTAGGGTTTAGGGTTTAGGGGTTTAGGGTTTAGGGTTTATGAACCACTAAGGTTGAAGCACAAATTAATGATTTATTGAAGGAAAGTGCATTCGGATGGGTGACATCGGTTATGAAACCATATGAACCACTAAGGTTGAAGCACAAATTAATGATTTATTGAAGGAAAGTGCATTCGGATGGGTGACATCGGTTATGAAACCATATGAACCACTATGATTGAAGCACAAATTGATGATTTGTTGAATGAGTGGATAACTAATCAAATATGGAAAGTTCAAAGAGGTATCAAAGAGGTTTCCAATGCGGATGTCGGAAGATTTTTTCAAAAGTGTACATTTTTAACCTAACCAACTTTATTTTTATTCCGATTGCGTTGACTTTATCTTACTAACGAGAATTGGATCCTCTACATATTGGATTACATCAATTATTGGTCATGGTCATCAAGTCCTTAGAGGTCAATATATAAGTAGATCATTGAGACTCATACATATAACGAAGGTAGAGTATCATGGATAGGATGGGAAAGGGGAGAGTCATGTTTGAGGGTGTAGAATGCGATGAGGAGATACACAATTTAGACGATCCCCATATTCCATTCAATGCAACACCCGAGCGTGAGAGAGATGAGAGAAGTGCTAGGGATCGATTTCGTGATGAGTATGTCATGACTCCCTTCTCACAATCTACACAAGCTTGGAGGATGAGGGCGGCGGAGGAACAACGACGATATGCAGACAACTTTGAGATCGATGCGGTGGAGAAGGACCACACACAATGCGTGGGTGGAGATCTAAATGATCTAATTGATTTGTATGCGGATATTTTGGAGAAGCCCGGGGATGTGGATGTGGATGTGGATGTGGAGGAGACTTCAATCGACATTGAAATAGTCAAGGTAGCGGGGGAATCTTCAAAGACTATGTCTATTCGTAAGAAGAGGAGAGGATTGTCGCCTCATCGGCTACCATTGAAGGAACGGATGAAAGACCGAACGATTAGCTATTTTGATTTACTTCAGCCGAATCCTCTTCCAAAAATGGAGCCTCGCCGGAAGCCAGGAGCATCTACGAGGTTGGGATGACGGAATGAAGTGGAATATTATAGTTTGCATGGTTTGTTCATGTATATGATTAATAAAGGGCATTTGTAACGTTGTCGCAATAATAAAGTTATGACTTGTATAATATGTTGTACCACTTCTATGATTTATTTATTTATTTTTAATTCACCAACCGAACAGTTTCTGTTGAGATAAACAAGCACAAAGCAATATGAAACTATGCATCCACTTCTCAGTTCCAAGAGAAATTTTTTTAACCACTTTACGTTCACCCTTAGTTGATTATTGCTATTTTAGTGTACTTTATTATGTGGATGGGGGGACTATTATGTAGAGGACTTTATTGCATATTCTTGTAGAGGACTTCATTACCTATCCATGGATACCAAGAACTCATTTTTTGGACTTCATATGAATTTTTGAGAGCCAAAAAACCGAGACTATGTCCAAACTTCCAAAAAAAGTGATTGTGAATTATATAAATATAAATATAAGCAATTGTGAAGTATGTGTGCAATATATGTGGAGTACAAGAAAGAACATTTAGAGATGTTTAGGATCACGTGTACAACCGATATAACTATTGCAACATTGTGCTCAACTTTAGTTAACTAGATATAACTATAGTTGACTACATTTTGTGGCATACCAAAATTAGAATAAATATAGGTAATTGCATTTTGGCAAGACATATCACGAACAACTATAGTTAACTTGAACTTAGCACATGGATGTGATAACAACGATGTGAAAGAATGATGTGGCCTCACGAGAGGCGAGAACCTTGGTTAGTCTCCCATAGACTTCTTCTCGATTATGAAGCAAAAATCCTCATGGAGTATGAACATTGCACTAAGATCCATAAATCTCATACAATATACAAGTTGTGTATGAAAAAATGATGGTTTTATTTACATCTCCAACGGTTACAAAATTGGTATGATCCAAAATTGCTGCAAAGAAAACAAAAAAAAACTATTTTGCAGTGTCACGGAAGCACATTGTCGGGTTAACCATGTTGTATGGAGGCGACTTCAACATGTTCACTACGTGTGTGATGGTTGACCTTTCCGCTGGATTGGGCTTCGTCAATGCATCCAATGCTATCTCAAACCGCATCTTCAAGCCATTTGGATCACTGTTTAGCTGAAACAACGAGGAAGTCGAATCCCTGGCATAAATCTTCTTTGCCAAAGCACCCACTGAGAAGGACTCCGAGAGAAACGTGTGCCTATGTTTCCGAGCCATCCTCACCGGAGAGGTAGATGTTCCACGCTGCCCTCGTACATGGAATAATTCTGGACCAGCACAGTTGTATTTTATGCGGTGCTTGTTCATCTCATCCACTGATTCTTTTCCATAGTTGGAGGGTGCGTCTTCATCTCTCCATGATGCCATCCCCCAATCACACACACCAATGAAAACCGTGTTCTCACGGTCTTGTGGGAAATGCAGCATGACATTGTTGGGATTAAGGTCATTGTGCAACACGTCATGCTTGTGCACTACATCCACAATGCACATTAGAGCCCATGCCAAATAAGCTCGATGCCTTCGATATACAACCAACCGTTTCCGTGCTTCAAAGTCTGCCCCAGGCATTTAAAGGATTGTGCGCTCGTGGGTTTCCGGAACTTGGTGGTCATAGACCCTCATGTTCTTCAAGGAGCCTCCATTCCACCACATCGAATAGGATTCGTATGTTTTCGGGTGGAGGTATTGTAGCTTGATTATCCCATGATGATCTACTGGGCATGCCAATGCTTCAACCGAACGCTCCTTTCGGTTCTCCAGACTATTCGTGGTCTTCATGGTCTTCCCAGCCCACTCTATCTAGTTAGGGATGAATGATGCTCCATGAATTGTGACTCTCCGCACCACTCCGAAGGTCCCTTGGAAGATTTCCCTATCCAAGGGTTTGATCTCCACATTCCTAGGCAACCATATGACACCCTGCCGGCCCTGAGTGGCAATGTTGTCTGCCAGCTGCCTGTCAATAAAAACGGGAAGGTTGCGGGCGGATGTGCCTTTTGCTACTATTACGCCTCTTTTCCAATTCTCTAGCTTAATGTACAGCTCGGACCTCCTCCCACCACTACTTCCCTCTCCAGGATGCATAGCCTCATATGACATCGTTGGATTGTAGATTGCTTCCACAGCTTGTTTTTCAATCCATGTGTTCCAATCGCTCATGCCCCTAGCTTCCTCAAACTCCGGTCCAGACGTGGCTTCCGTGAGAATAAGCATCAACTCGTTCCTCGCCAACTCTAAACCCTTTGTACCATCATTGAGGTATTTTTTCTCCAAATAAACCATGCTGTTACTTCTAAACCAATCCAACAACACGATCCTGCAATGATTTCGAGCCTCATCGGTCCGCGGGTCGCGTTTGCCTCTATGTTTCCTTTTCTTTGATTGCGAACCCGATGCCGCGGACCCGTCCTCCGTCCCTTCCGAAACTGCTGGGCGTTTTAATCCCCGTCTTTCAGTCTGCTCCGAACCCTGAGGTACATCACGTGCAGGGCTCTCCGGTCTTGATGTCCGCCGTGTCGGAGATTGTGGTGGCACGTTCTCCGAACGAGCCGGTGCATGTATTTCTGTGGAACTGCCTGAGCTTGGTCCCCTTCCAGTTCTCCCTCTATGTCCACTGTTTCCCCGACTCCCACGTGTTCCACGGCTTCCCCGTGTTTGGTTGCCTCCCGAATGACCAACAGCCAAGAACTCTTCGTCAAATTGAAAGGGATCTGGACGTGGTGGACGTGCTGCAGTACTTCCACTTCCAGGATCGCTTCCCGTACCCTCGGCAGTATTCGCCGATGCATTGCCTACGAGCCAAGCACGGTGCACCCTCAAATCCTCGTTCTCGTAAGGAGCAATGCCCTCCCCCTCCATCGTGATAAAAATCACGTGAGTGAGTGAATCTGAAAATGAGTCGTGATAAAAATCACGTGAATAAGTGAGTGTGAAAATCTCTCGTGATAAAAATCACGGGAGCGAGTGAATCTGAAGAAAAAAATTGCGAGGGTTCCCCCACAATTTGCCCTGCCCTCCCAAACCCTTTGAGACCCGCGCGGTGATGCTGTCCTTTGGGACGCAACAAGGTCTCGGGTCCCTATGTGGTGGGAGGAGAGGAAAGTGGTAGGAACTAAAGCCTCACGGCTTTATATAGGCAACGAGGAGCCCAATCATTATGGGATCCCGGTCGGAATTAGGGTTTAGGGTACGAAAACGACGTATGGGGAACGTGGGAACTAGAGGCGGACGGGCGGGAACTAGGGGGCGGACGGAGGGAACGTGGGGGCGGACGGAGGGAACGTGGGGGCGGACGGAGGGAACGAGGAGCAGACGGGTGGGGAACGCGATAGGGAACTCGGGCGGACGGGAGGGAACGAGGCGCAGACGGGAGGGGAACGGGCGGACGGAGGGAACGTGGCGGACGGAGGGAACGTGGAGCGGACGTGAAGGGAACTCGATAGGGAACGCGGGCGGACGGAAGGGATCGGAAAGCGGACGGGAAGGAACGCGGAGCGGACGTAGGGGAACTCCGAGCGGACGGAGGGAACGCGGGGCGGACGGGGGGAACGCGGGGCGGACGGGGGGAACGCGGGGCGGACGGGAGGGAACGGGTGCGGACAGGATGGGAACGGGGTACGGACGACGGGGAACGTGTGGCGGACGGAGGGAACGTGGAGCGGACGTGAGGGAACGCGTGCGGACGGGAGAGGAACGTGGGGCGGACGGGAGGGAACGAGGAGCGGACGGTGGGGAACGTGTGGCGGACGGAGGGTAGCGGACGGGAGGGAACGCGGGGCGGACGGGTGGGACGGGTGGGACGCCCCACCCCCCCCCCTCTCCCGTCCGCTCCACCCCCGTCCGTCCGCCCCACCCCCCCTCCCCCGTCCGCTCCACCCCCCCGTCCGTCCGCTCCACCCCCGTCCGTCCGCCCCACCCCCCCCCTCTCCCGTCCGCTCCACCCCCCTCCCCCGTCCGCTCCATCCCCCTCCTCCGTCCGCCCCTCCCCTCCTCCGTCCGCCCCACCCCCCCCCCCTCTCCCGTCCGCTCCACCCCCGTCCGTCCGCCCCACCCCCCCCCCTCCCCCGTCCGTCCGCCCCACCCCCCCCCCCCTCTCCCGTCCGCTCCACCCCCCTCCCCCGTCCGCTCCATCCCCCTCCTCCGTCCGCCCCACCCCCCCCTCTCCCGTCCGCTCCACCCCCGTCCGTCCGCCCCACCCCCCCCCTCCCCCGTCCGCTCCACCCCCATCCACCGTCCGCACCACCCCCCCGTCCGTCCGCTCCACCCCCCTTCCCCGTCCGCACCACCCCCCTTCCCCGTCCGCCCCACCCGTCCGCCCCCGTCCGCCCCACACCCTCCTTAGTAATATTTTATTACTTTGATTTTAACACAATGATAAACACAATGGCAAAATGGTCTACGTGGCAGGGGAAATATGCACATCCACGTCGACGTTTTCTGCCACATAGGACGCCACCTTGGCAAGAAGGTAAGTATTTTACCCACCCTAGTCGGCTCCCCCTATGTTGACCCTACGTGGACCCTATTGTGTCGTGACGGAGGGGTCCGTCACGACACGACACGTCGTGACGGCACGACACCGTCACAACGGCGGGATAGACAACCCTGAGCAAAATTTTCCAAATTTGGTATTTGAATTAAATTAATGGCTCACTTAATATTAGTGTTGAAAAGTAAAATGGAAATGTTTATTGAAAAATCATGACCTTTTCATAGTTCTTTATACAACTGTATTGGGCATTGGAAATTAACTACCTTAACCACTAACCGTGCACTATCAATGTTCATTCAACTTATTTAAATCTTTAAACATCTTTATTTCCATCTAAACATCTAAACATCTAAAGATGGTCTCTCTTAAGTTTAAACTCAAGAAACACCAAGACCATGATGAGTGGCGATTTATGCATCAGCTTCAGAATAGAAAAATTGAACATGTCTCTGTTTGTAAGACAAGTATCATCAATGTTTTGTGAAGTCTTCACGGGAATGTTTGTTTCAGAATGGATAAAAAGCAGCTGAGAAAAGTCCAAACCGTGACTGAAACTTTCTACATCAGCGAAGCGCTCATAATCAATGGCTATACGACCTCCTCCACCACCACCGCGCCCTGTCCCTCCAGAGGCTGAGATCTTTCCTCCCTCCCCTAATCTGCAACCCCATCAAGATGCATTTTGTAAGCAAGCACTATCAATCCCCTGAACAAACGCAACATCCCTGGAAGAAGACGATGCAGAGATTAATGCCGGAAAGCTCAAGAATCAACCATTACTCAAAAAGTGCATTGCTCATGGAAGTGGCACCCAATCAAGTTTGATAACATACTGGATAAAGAAGAAGCACAGACACACTTCCGTAAGACCATGAGCCACTGGCGCAGACTACTTCCTTTGGTCGGCATTTACAATGTTCTCGCAACTTTTGCACAGCTTGAGGAGGTAGCAAGAACTACTAGTAAAGTGCACGGTTAGTGGCTGTGAGCGGTAAGTGGCCTATGTACGATAGTAATATTCGGTTATTGTCAAGATACACAAGTTGGCACTTGGAAATGCAAGATGCTAAAGCATTCCCATTGAGTTTTTTTTGGGGGGGGGAGGGGGGGTACTTATAGGACATGAACTGGGACTGCAACCTGCAACTCTTGGGTAGCCCGAGAAAAACTTTTATAAACTTGACTAAATAATGTTGCCCCCTTGTCCGACCTTAAAAAGAACATTGTATTACTTAGCTACTATAAGCCGTTCCATTCTAAACCCTCTTCCTCAAGGTTCCTCAATGCTCACAACGTTCCCCAAGATTCCACATGCATGTTCCAAAGCACTGATCACATATGAACCTTGATATACATGTGGGTCCCACCACGTGTACACATTAGTTACCTCTATTCTATGACAAATTGGGCCTAAGAAATGTCGTATTACAAGCATTGTAGCCATAGTATGTCCGAGGTAAATTAACACTCGAAAGTTTGGTTGACGGGAAATGCGTCGTATAGTCGAGGTATTGGTTAATTGAGATGTCTTAAAATGGAGAATGGACGGTACTATCCTTCTCCTCAATCAAATTAACCTGCCAGGAAGAAGCCAGGGCTGCATGATTTGTGGTTACTGAAGAGGCTAGGGCTCCCTCTTCTGAAACTATGTGCCGTTGCTAGATTGGCTGACACGCACTTGAATGATACGGGGAAACTATGTCCCTGCACTAAGGTATACGGAGTGTTTTGAAGTGGCTGGTTTTTCGTGCTCTCCATCTTCTGTTGATTAGATTTACATCTTTAAATTTCTGTTGCATTAGCAAATCTATGATGAAACATCAACAAAACTAGATTAAAAAATGAACTTCCCTTGACAATTTACTCATGATAATTGGAAGTGCATGTTGGTTGACTAAATAGGTCAACCCAATTGTGTGCGCTTATTAAGTGTAGAGCAATTAATAAAATTTGAAATCGTAGCTCAATCTCTATTGAACATTTGTCTTTATGATGTTTGTTCTTTGATCCTCACTTAACCACACGTCAATCAAGTATAGGTGTCCAATTAAGTTAGGGAACTGAACAACATTTGCATATGTATAATAGAGGCGCTTATTCCCAATTTGGACCCCATCGACAATCTACAGGATACCATAATTTCAATCAAGCTAGGACTCAATTTCGATCAGGGCGGAACCAATAGTGCCATGACACATGTCATGGTTTTGAGTGCTAAAATGAGGAAGAATGAGCGATTTGAATAAGTGGTTATGGTAGCCTCCAGACATTAGTAATATGTTCGAGCCGAATTTTGGCTTCAAAATTTTAAAATATTTTAATTTAAGAAATTTAATTATCAAAAAAATTGCAGTCCTCTTAATTTCTATCTTCCTACATGGAAAAAATTTGCACCGCCTTATACTTCTCCAAACCTGGTGCAGAATCTCTTAATATGTGATGGGTTATGGCGCCTCTACTCTACACATGACAGTTTGCAGTAGGTCCTTGATCCAGGCCTTCCAAATCACATGGCGAACTTAATAGCAGCTGTGGCTTATGGGCTAAGTTAATTGTAGGCCCAACCTCCTTTTCTTCCTAGTTGGATACATATGTAGTCCTTCGTGGACATTGCCACGATGGTCGGAGCTGGTCTTGAGGAAAGCTTGTAACGATGTCCTACTCTACTTAACTTATTGCGAAGAATCTGGTCCAGATCCAGCAGGGTTCGCACTTTCAATAGCGGAAGTTAGAAAGGTTGAAGTGATGATGAGAGGTTAATAAGACTGTCAAATCAGGGCGGTGATTGAGGGGAGGGCTGCATATGCATGTATTGCAGCATTGACCGCACGCAATTCCCATTTGTGCATTTCAAAACTACTCTAGTTTGCCAGGTTATAAGTTAAAGGTTTCAAGTGATGACTCGTTCAATTCTTGACTTATCAAACGAAATTTATTCAGTCCTTTTGTGGCAGAAATGGTCACCAACTTGATGATGTCTACCTACCGTCGCCAATCCGTGGAACTTATTGATGATTCCTGTTTAGCCTTCTGCTATGTGTGACTTCGATTCAGCAGGTGTGGGGGAACTTAACCCTTTCTTTAGAACTTAAAGCTGCACCGAGATCTTCCTCAACACCAAGTTCCGTCGAGCTGCTTTGAAGCTCAGACTGTGTTGTGATTTGGATGCAGTAGTCAACATATCATGTGATCGATTGAACTGCATCATCATCGAAAGTCTTGAGTGTCAACTGGATCCCAATTCCGATGAGTCTACTATTCCATGTTGGAGTCTGTTCAGGGCATTTTTATGAATGATTCAGAGTGTTTTGTCACTGTAACTTTAGGTTCAAATTGCTCATGTGTGTCATGGTTCTTGATGTTCCTGCACGTCACTGAATGACGTACTAACTCAAATTTGGCTTCCTGATAAGATGCTCCACCTTTGGCAGCAATTATATCAGTTAATAGACCACATCTCTTTCCTGGGCTGGAGCCTGGATTTGCTCATAATTGACTTCGCTCCATAGTCTGCTTTGCACTTTTGAGCACCTGGCCCCACGTGCAATCAACTTTTGAGTGATTATCATCACTTTCCATCCGGAAAGAGTCCTTTATAAGAAATATGAAACTTTGGATCATAGTCACATGAGTCCATGGGTAGTTGGCCGAAGAAAGCGGCTAGACAGATCATGGAGTGAATCCGATCTTCCCCGAAATGGAAACTTCGGCCGCACAGGGTCGCTAGGCCTTCCCCAAACGAGCTTTTTGGTGGAAGGATGTCTGGTAGGATAAGGGTGTGTTTCTATGTAGGCCGCTTGCCCACCAGATTCTAGTGTAACTAAGGACAAACCCGCTCAAACGCAAAGGGAATCTGGTGGGGTAGGGTTCATATCTACCAACTACACTAAATATGATTTTAAGTGTCACGTACTATTCAAAGTTATACATTTCTATAACCTTTTACTATTAATTTTTGTTTTGAACCTAGTAAAGATGTCAATGTTCTATGACATCCAAACAACCAATTCAACCTTTATTAGTCTAAAATGAGATGTACACTAAACAATTGCAATGTTGCATAATTCCAAATAGTAATTGACACTAAATAACATATTTAGTGTAGCTACTCCCATCTTCTCAAATGTGGGCCCACCCACTTAATACTAACCTCCTCCTCCAAGTTGAAACATGTGTTGAACTGGTATCATATTTTTATTATGCCATTTGGGTATCTATAATGAGGATTTCTCACTTTTTGATACCAATACGGTATGGGTATTTGGCGGTATTTTTGTTTTCGATACCATTCAAGTCCATATACCATGCGAGGAATTTCATGCCTATGTAAAATCACCCTAGTATCAATATGGTTTAGAATGTTATTGTCCCAAATAATAACTCGGGTATACAAAGGTTCTCTCACCTTGACATACCCACCAAATATCAATATTTGACTAGTATTATAATTTTGATACCCATGTAGGTTATTTGATACCATTATTGATGTTGATTATTGATACCATGCATTCAGTTATATACTGGTCCAAAATTGGTTAAAACTTCCTCCTCCTCAAAGCGATCTTCAATCCTTCTATGACTAGCACTTGTAGGTTTAAAATTCTTTAATGAGTGCATGGAATTCTAGCGGCCCGTGTCCATGGCCGTCCACATTTTAGCGGACCACCAAAATGTGGTTGGATGGCAGCTTGTGCTTAACTACATGCAAACACATCCCACCCACTATTATCTAGAATCTAGTGGGCGAGTGGCACACATGGAAACTCACCCTAAGGGCCATGTCCCAGGGTCCGCAACCCACAACCCTTGGGTAGCCTGAGAAAAGCTTTTCTAAACCTAACCAAAAAACATTGCCCACCCCGCCTAGCTTCAAAAAAGGCCGCCCTTGCATTCTTCAAGGTCATCTTGTCCACAAAACCCATATTGAGTACACCTCAACTTCAAGATCCAAAATCCAATATATATATATATATATATATATATATATGTTCAAGTTCACTTAGTAAATAAGCAATTAATGGGGATTTCAATCCCAAAGTGAAATCGCCAATAAAGCTTGCAATTAACTTGGAAGTTCAAAATATAGAAAATTCCTCATTAGCAATTGAGACCCTAATTGGAGACGGATCCCCATAGCCATGACGATAACCTACCTTCTTCATATTACCCTTTTTTTGATGATAGATGAACATCATAACCGCACTAGGGTATATCTAGTGGGGCCGGGTGATATGCACTAGGGTATGTGTTGGGAAAAAAGCACAAAACTAGGAAAATATGATGTTTGCTATTCCATGTGCGTGGTATGTTGTGCTTTTGTGTTGCCAGTTTCATCCATATACGCCATCAAATTGTGTATATACTATAAACACAACATCTTGGAACTTCATGTGCTCAAAGCAAACTTGGTTTTTTAATTCCAAACACAACATGTACAACCACTATGTCATGCAATGGTGGTATTATAGATGACTCAACATGCACAAAGTATGCAAGTTTATACATTGTTTTTTTTTAATGTGAACTTGAACATAACAATGCAGCTAGGAATTCCACAGTTTGCCAAGTCATAGTCATAAATATTCATAATTAAATTCTTCTAAAATGAAGGGAATCGAACAGGACAAAAATGCCAGCCCAAACATCTACCTGTGTGTTGCAATCTTTAGAATGGGTTATGCTTAGGAAATTGCAGGTCAAAGTAAGAACTCCATAATTCCTGAATAGGTCCAATATGCACTTCTCCTACAATTGCAGCAATTACAACTTGTATGTTGAGCTCATTCGTTCATGTCAGTATGTAGTAGTAGGTACTGAGCACCTTGCTAATGATGCAAAGAATACCATCAAAGATGGTTAGCTTCCTCTCACACCTCACGGGGATTCACCATATCAAACGTGGAGCCTTGGAGATTTTTCAAACTTCGAATTTGCCCCCAAAGGTAACCTAATAGAGGTTGAACTATTGCAAACGAGAAAAGGTTTGAAAGTTTGGTATAAACTGCACATTGCATGGCATAGTACAACAGTACAAACAATTTTCATAATAAGATCTACAAAGGCTTCATAATCTATTGTGAACATTGATATGCAACACAACGGGTAGATACCCAACACACCTCTCAACACCAAATGTCTTTGACATCAACATCATTTTTAGAGGGCTTGTCTTCCAGAGTATTGGATGCTCATGGCATTCTCATTATCATGTTCATTGGTGACCTACTACATTCTAAATAATAGTGGGTTGGATGTAGATTGGATGTGGATTGGATGTGTTTTCGTGGAGATAGCAAAAGCAAGCAATCAACCACATTTTTGTTGCCTACTAGAATGTGGAAGGCCGTGACCGTGGGCCACTAGACTCCCATGCACTCACTAAACACTTAAAGTAACAATGACTTGTTGGCACATACAAACTCTACCTCATCAAATTTCGTCTTCAATTGTCTTTATTCCCACTAGAGTCTAGTGGATGAGCATCATATATGGAAACCCACCCTAAGAGCATGATCACACGTTGTACACCAAACACAAATACAAAGGGGTGCTATATCGGGTAACATTATTTTAGAGGGGGGTAGTCTTGTTCTATGTCCCACACGTTCACTCTATACAAGGTCCAAAAAATGTGGGTCCCATATTCAAAAATAATATCTTACAATACACAAGGCTTTGCATAGAAATAGTTGAAGTCGAAATTTTATGTGGTCAAAGATTATGAAGTAGCGATGATTGATTCCCTTATAGAGGGGTTACAACTTGGACGACAAGATACCCAAGCTTTTCTAGCCATGGAGGGCTTTCCAAGGCCCGCTAGCAGTACAATAGCAATTACGACCAATTGGGCAGCCTAAAAATGGAACCATCATGTTGTGGCCAGCTTGAAGGCCAATAGCTGATTATGCTCTGAGTAGATATGCAATTCCAGCTCCACGTTGCATGGCCTCTTGGCAAGGGTTGTGGAGTGAACGACCCATGGAAGCTCCCAGGATCCACAAGCGAACTCTCAGTAGAAATGTGGAAGTGAGGTCAGCAATTTAAGCAAGTGCAGCAGATGGTAACATTGTCTTACATGATAATTGTTACTCATTCCAAGAATTTACTAGATTGAGGTATTCAGGAATCCAGATGTACTTACCAAGAGTTGAAGACGGTCCAGGAATTGAAGTTAGAGAATGACCAACAAGGATTTTGAGCACAAAGAAACACAAAGTGCAACCACTGAGTGAGCACAAAATCACTTCCACAGACTTCGCAATCACAAAACAACATTGAACTAAATTCTTGGTAGATTAGACTTAGTAGAGCTCGGAGAGTGACACAAAACTATCATCTCTGGAAATTTGGAGGATTCTCTTTTTGAATTGTTTCTGCAGCCCTCAGTAAAAGTTGTGTTTCTGACTGTCACTGGCTCTATCTCTCATAAATTCTGTCAGAGACCCAATTTCTGGAATCTACAACTTTGCTTGGCAGTTATGGATCATTGGTGCTCAAATTGATGCCATGTTCAAGAACCAGCAATGTATGCAGGTGGATGCTTTTCGGTTACTCCTCTTGATCAGATTCCTATATTTGATCGGTGTGGAATTCGGTGAAGATCAAAGAACAAACAGCATAAAGACACATGTTTGAAAGAAATTGGACTACATCATCAAATTATATTAACTAATTCACATTCAATTGGACAATTGGTCAACTCAATTGGAAGGACCTATGTATTCAATTGAGGACTCGACAGTCATGCACTTCCAATAACCATAACTAAATCAGGGGAGGTCCAATTTTTGCTGATACTTCATTGTAGATTTGCAAATACAACACATTTCATTGTGTAAATCTAATCGGTAGAAGTTGTAGAACATGGAAAACGAACCAAATAACACCCACATACCATATGCCATGGAGTTGCAACCAGGCAGGATAGCACTCGCGAGACTGGTGGCCCTCTCTTGGCATCTCTGAAACGGTTAGAAAGTGGCCCACATATGCAATATTTGCAGTACCATCTTACTTGTATGTCTGCTTGTGGACTAAGTTATACCAATAATTGAGAATTCCTGCTCAAACTGTAGATGGAGACAATAGAACTAGACCCACATGCACTTCCATCAAGAAATAATTCGTTTTACAAAAATAGCATCACATTAATTATTGAACTTTACAAACAAAATTTGCGAACATGCATTCCGGTACAGATTGAAAACTTTCCACACATAGTAACTCAGCAAGGGAGAAGTCAGTGATATTAGCAACAGGTCACTCTTTGGTTGTAGTTAAATCTTAATTTCTCATGACCTCTCCACATTAAACTAACTGTGATAATATGATCACCACAACCCAAATGTTTATGTGCATACTCCACTCTTCTAAATTCAACTCAGATCCCCTCTTTGAGGTTCTCATCACAGTGCTTGGATGCCGTTTTGAGGAGGATAGGTTTGTCCAGAAATGAAATTTACCCCTCTACAATAATTTAAATAAATAAATACCTGACAGGAGGCTCGGAAAACTAATTGAGCATGAGAACATGGAAAAAGGCGGATCTATTGCTGATGATGAGAATAGGTGAAAATTTGGTGCTAGAACGGCCTTTACATTTCAATCAGGCATTGTGTCTGAAAGAATTTATTTCACTATATAAAGAATAAATGGGATGGCATTAAAAAAGCCACTAATTTCACACACCCAATTTTTGGGATAACCTCTCTGTTAAATTAGCAATCACGAAGCCTGCAAATACCTGCAGCCAGCACAAGAATGTCATTAACACAGGCCACCCATGCATTCTGTGGACATTTGGAAAAAGCTACAGGTATGTGCAATTAGGCTGCACCATGCTAACATATCAACATACCACACTATTTTGAATATCTACCACCACAGTACTAAAATAAAGTTTACTACCACCACAGTTAACTCTTTTACTGTGGTTGATATACAGATGAATAAACAATGTTATAATTTTTTTGTAATCAGGTCTCTACCCAAAGGTTTTTTTATGGGTAAAGAGGCCACCTATTTGTGAAGGCAACCTAATTGCACATATCAATGTACACTAGATAGTCCTAATAGTGTGGGCCACAGTAATATTCTAAAATCTACATTGATTCTCATAATGATGATATTGTGGGCCCGTTAATTTTTGACCCATGCCAAATCTCTAATTTAAAATTAGTGTGGGCCACATTGATCTATTTTCTTGGTAATTGATGTGAATGGCTATTTTATTTTGAGCTACTTTGTCCATGAACCAATACTCAATGTGTTGGTTAGGAGTCTCCATGACAACTTAGGGGAAGACCCAGGCTCTTGGACCCACATCGTTTCCACCCTGATTAGAAAATTAGTGTGGCCCATATCAATTATTTCCAGATTAAATTTCCACCCAGACTAAATTATTTGTTCTACTTCGCAGCTTTTAAAATAGACTCTATTCTATGCAGCCAAAGTTTGTAAAAGAGTTACAAAAGAGATGGACTGCATTGGTCACATGTGACAGGAACCACAAAATGGAATATGGAAAATTTTCAAGTACCTGTACAGAACCAAGAATGTATATGAAGGAATAATGACGTCCATGGACTACCATGTCAGCCAACATGGCAAGGGGAATGGTTAAAGACATCCCCAGTGTCGCAACCAAGGGATTTGTCCACACAACAGACATAGCCCTACATAATCACAAACAAAACCTCGTGAGCTTCAAAATCTCAGCCCATCATAAGTATTTTAAGACATGATATCACATTCTGAAGCAATGTCATCATACCTATCACCCAGGTCCATATATATTACATTTATACATAAAGTCTCTCAAAAACTCATGTTTTGGCAGGAGTTTCACCCCACTTTTGACATTTATGCTTTTAAGGAGCATTCAAGTGGTGTCAGAACCCCCAATTTTGGTGAATTGGAGCGGAGGTGTTTGACTTTAAAGAAAAGGACATTTATATAAACTAAACTTGTCAAACTTTTGAGAGCACCATTTTAGGTGCCTTCAAAAGACTGCCATGATGTTCATTTTCTATAGCCGTCTTTTGGCCAAAGTCAAATGCCTCCCCTTCATTTTACTAAAATTGGGGTATCCGACATTACTGGAACGCTCCTTAAACATTATGAATTGTCAAAAGTGGAGCAAAACTCCCCACCAAAACATAAGTTTTTAAGAGACTTTGTGGATAACTCTTAACTTATAAGAAACAACTTCATCAATATATTGTTTCAGTTTCTCAATATATGCAATCAATGTAGCAGAACATGGATGTCATTATTACCAAAGATAATCAGAGAGAACACTCCCAATAAGTCCATTGGCCAGGACTACCTCATCCACTTTTAAGGACGTTGGTATGCTAAAAGCAGGCTCCAGCCCTAAAGCATGGAGAGGCCAAACTGCACACAAAAGCAAAAGTGAAGACCTGATGAGATTAGCATAGTGAGCTTCACTGCCCTACAATATCCTCTAGTAACTAACTAGGGCAGAGGAATAAAGTATAGCTTACTTGATATATCAGCTAGAAACACAAATCGAGTAAGATATATTATAGTGACAACAGATTGTTTCTTTCTTGCATCAGTTCAAAAGATAGGATAAAAGAACATGATCATTTACCTAACCACCAGAAGCCAACAAGCGTGACAAGGCCAATGAAACCAAAGACCTTTTGCATGTCGACATTACCACCCTCTTCTCCCCCATACTTTTTCAGCATCACTGAAAAACGTCCACTTCCAGGAACAACTTGTCAAGACTTGGAGAAGCTTCTATAAGTGCGTCATCAACCTTGCAGAATACTGTATTTTACTGACTTCCAAACAGTTATTTTCAAGTAGAAGGTGCCTATACAAACATGCTGACTGACCAACCTAATCCAAAAGGTAAAATAACTTTCCTACCATGCTGTAAAACACAAATACATTACCTAAAACAGGAAAGGAGCAAAGCAGGTTGGGGAAAAATCTAAGAGGGTACCTGTGAAAAGGCCATACATCACAGCTGAAAGTAGGCCAAGGATATCCCCTGATAAGGAATGTTGATCAAGGCTGTTAACACTTCACAGAAAAACCTTGTCAGATCTTAAATTAATACAGGTATCCCAAGGAATAAATGTGAAGAGGACTAAGAAAAATTCAACTGAAAATGGACAGAAACTTATCAGAAATGTCCTAGTTGGACTAGATCACTACATAGTCAGTCACAAATTATTAAAAACAGATGTTCACATGGCATTGAAGATATCCTTTAACTAATGGGACTTTTCATTGAGAGTTGGTCCCTATGATTTCCAGATGGTTACTTTGCATACATTATCAATAATTTATTTCCACTTGTGGTGCATGCTCGGAGGTAGTGTTTAAATCCGAACGAAGATTAACCTATTTGAGTTCATTGAGGGCCAAAGTAAATTTAGCACCTCTTGGCAAACCAAAATGAGTTTGACAGAGCATGCACCAGAAACTTACCGAATGTGGAAAGTTTTGGAAGCAAAACAACCAACTCCATACCAGAAGTCATGTTGAGTTAGAGAATGACTGTATTGTAGGTTCAAAAAAATTCGTGAACTTCACATGAGTTCCAACTTGGTATTCGCAGGATCCCAAGCATGACAAACCACAAGCTTCAGTAATCGCCTATGTTAAAAATCAACACAGATATAATAAAAAGCTTACTCATCCAGGGAGTTGCTGGTATCATTAGTGGACCATGTCTTGCCTAGTGTAGTCATGGCCACTCCGGTAATGCTAACTAGCACAGCAACCACTTTCGCCACATTAAGAGACTCCTGGCCTAGGAGCACTCCAAACATTAGCGAAAAGAGCCCCGCTGACGATGACAAAATTGTCGTGCTGGCCACACTTGTGAGTGCCAATGCTGCATTTGACAAATACTGCAAGAGCAATCAAGTGGGAAAAAGGTTGAGTGCTGCAGTCCCTTACAAATTAATTTTAATAAACCTTACACAACAACTTAAGGTAAGCAGGCCTAATTCAGATCTTAAATGGACACCTATATTTGAGGGGTGTGTGATTAAGTGTGGATCCAAGAACAGCCACCAAAAAGATATGCATTCAATGATATTGAACTACATGCTCAAAATTTGTTCATCATTCTAAGCTCGATAGTCAACATAATTTTTTATTTTCATTTTCGGGGGGGGGGGGGGGGGAGGGGGGGAGGTTCTGGCTTTGAATTCCTACGCCCAAGGACTGCCGTTGATGAAGGTCCACTAAGTGACAAGAAAACCGGAAAGAAATGACAAAAAAACATTCACAATTAGGTAATTCTCACCTCTGTCACAAACCACAGAGGAGCCATGAAGAGACTCATTTTTGCTATCTCCCATGTTGTAAGAACCGCAGAGTCTTTTAAAGCCTGCAAGCTGCTGGCTTTCGGCACAAATGGGTGGGCAGATTCTGGGTCTGTTACTTCACCACCATTATCCATCTTAAAAATAAGTTTCTCAAGCTCAAGATCCGAGGTTTTGTGCACACCCGCGGACCGCATGGGCGATCCCGGCAACGAAGACATTCGGATGCCATTGTGATTCAAGGACTTGTGTTTCAAGTGACTCCTTCTCTGTATGTGATCGCAGACGTAGTCCTTCAAAAATGAAATTGGTAGATATACGACAAGTAGAGCGGCTCCCAAATATGTCAGCACAAAAGGGTGCTTGTATGCCTCAAAGATGCTCTGTCAAAGAAGTTCCCCCACTTTGCATCAGCCTCCAAAAATGTGTTGTTTCCTGATCATCTATGACATATACTGTAGATATTAAACTACTAACTAGTTTAGTTACAAAGAAAAGCTAAGGCAAAACTACGAATTTCAATATTCAGCTTGGAAACCTCTTCACAGCCAGAGCTGGTCATGGAAAATCGAGAAATCAAAAAACTTTCACAAGGGCGTGACAGATCAGACCCGACCAGATTAGATTAGGATATTCAGGTTTCAGATGCTCAACAAGTGCATTATGTCTCTCCAAACCATTAGTACTGCTACTCTCAGCAGGACCAAAAATGAAGGATAATTGTGTGTTTGTCCGTTTCTACTGTCCAAGAATGCACAGAAGAAAGACTTTTGAACTGATCTATATGGTATAATACTCTGATAATCCAAAATCACTCGCACTGGTTTCACAACGAAGAGTGACATAAATTGCTCAATACATAGACCTCAACACATCATCAATTCCCTATTGTTCTTGCTTGCCCTCAAACATCTCAATTTGGCACTGTAATGGCAAAGAAAGCATCAGCATAGCATTCCACACATAATCCTGAGGTTTCTGTAAGATTGTTTGCTCATCCAAGAGATTGCCAACCACATCTCTTTAAAAAGCAGTGCTCTTCCCAAAAACCACAACAGAAACCCTCTGCATAATGGTAGGACATAAAGAGACCCTCTGTACACACAGTGCAAGTAACAGATTTTCTCTAACAAAAAGATGGCCTCTTACAATGGTCACCAGGGAAACCTCTACAAAGGTCACAAGGGAAACCTTTACAAAGGTCACAAGAGAGGTTTCCAGAGGTTTGAGACGAGAACACAAAGATGAGAACAAGAGAAACATATGACATTCTGGTTGAACTGATCTGCATGGAATTGTAGTTTGATAATTCAACACCACTCTCAATGGTTTCGTAACAAAGAGTGACATAAATTGCTCAATACATAATAAACCTCACAACATCATTAGTTCCATATTTCTCTTGCTTGCCCTCAAGACAATATCTTAAAGATCATATGCCACTGCCATTGGGAAGAAAGAAAGCGTTAGACTACACAGACGGGATAGCTTTCCACACAGAAGAGCCTTTTCTCTATAAGATTTCTGGGTAGGTCATCCAAGAGATTGCCAATCACATCTCTCCAAAACCTGCGCACTTCTTAAGAACCACATTGTAAACCCTCGCACAATGGTAGGGCATAAGGAGAGCACATTCACAAACAGTGCAACCAACAGATCTACAACGAAGAGGAAACAGGAAGATAGCCTCTCACTGCAGAAATATGTACAAGGTCTACCCTGTTGTTCGAAGTCACATACAAAGAATTTAGAGCTTTGAGACCGAGAACACTAAGATGAGAGCAAGAGAATTGTGCCTCTGGGCGTTGCTAATTTCCAAGAATAGCTCTGCAAAAGAGAGAGAGGATCTTCATTCCGAACTGAACTGTATGGTATACAGTTTGATAACTCAGAGTCACTCCCCAATGGTGAATGAAAGTGACATAAATTTCTCAATACATAAATAGACCTCACATCATCATCATCAGTTCCTTAGTGTTCTTGCTTGCCCTCAAACATCTCAAAGATCATTTGGCACTGCAATAATTGCAAAGAGCAACACACAACCCTTTTCTGTAAGGTTTTAGGTTGCTCATCCGACATGATTGCCAACCACATCTCTCTAAAACCACCGCCCTTCTCAAAAACCACATTGTAAACCCTCGCACCATGGTAAAGCAGAGCGGAAACTCTCTTTACACAGACAGCCAACAACAGACCTACGGTGAAGAAGAGGGGAGCAAGAGGAACACAAAAATGACCTCTCACTGCCAAATTTGTATGGTAATACAGTTTGATAACCCGGAATCACTCCAAATGGTTTAAATAACGCTTTGACATAAATTGCTCAATAGACCTCACAACATCATCATCAGTTCCCTGCTGTTCTTGATTGCCCTCAGACATCTCAAAGATCATTTGGCACTGCAATAATTGCAAAGGACAACACAAAACCCTTTATCTATAAAATTTCTAGGTTACTCATCCGAGAGATTGCCAACCACATCGTAAGCCCTCGCACAATAGTAGAGCAAACCAAACCAAAAGGAGACTTACTCTCTTTACAAAATTGCAGATAACAGATCTACGGTAAAGAGAGGAGCAAGAGCAAGAGGAACATAACTTAGATAGCCATTCTTACTGCATACATTCGAGGTGGCTTCCCTGAGGTTTGAAACCGAGGAGACTACGATGAGGGAACAATGACAAACAAATGACATTCTTCTTCTTCTGCTGCTGCTAATTGTAAGGGGATTATGGATACAAGCAACTACCTGCGTAACCTCAGCCGAAGCGACCCATATCACCACCACGGAGCCAATTAATAGTAATCCCACTTTATACCGCCACCCCATCACCAACACTCCGTCCCACTTAGCGTCTCCCCTCCCCCCTCCCCTCTCACAACCCCACACTGCCTCTGTACCGCTAAAACTTCCATTGCCCACAATTCCTCATCTTGCCCTCCGAAGATTACTTGCCTAAGACAAAGCTCCTCAAAGCCAGCCGCCCTGCAATCTCACAGCCTCCGCCTCGCCAACACGCGATGCTCTTTAAAAAAAAAAACACGCGAGATCGACCTCGGTAAACTCACAGCCACGGATACGGGACCCTCCAAAACACCGAATGCACTCCAAATGCTTCCAAACCAATCAAATCCTGTCGCTGAATCTGTGAGCTCAGAAATTCCAGAAAATCTCGATTCTCGCACTCAAGATCAGATCTCACGGCCAAACTCTGCTCTGGACGGTGTATGCTAAGCCTGAAACATACTCAGAATATAGATCTGGATGGAAACGCCACAAAAAAGAGTTACCTAACGTGCAACGTGAGTACTGCCGGCAATGATGAAAGTTATCAGAAGACACGGACAGAAGGATCTATTTGTTGGAGTTTCCTTCGAGAGGTGGCGCTTGGGAGAGAGACAGGAGAGCGAGATGGGGATGTGAAAAGGCGTTGATGTCACTCAGAACAGCGGGAAGTTTTTGTGAAGTGATGATGGATAACAACAAGAAGGAGAGATAGGGATGGGAATGGCGATGGCGATGGCCCCAGGTTGGGAATGCAAGCCGATCCGCGGAGGGAGAAAGCGCCTTGGCCTCGCCTCGTGAAGGGCGGGGAGAGAGACGACGAGAAATGATGTTTCTCGTCGTACTACTTCCGGCGATTCGTCTATGAGTGGGGGAAGACCGATTCGTCCATAATACGACGTTTCGGTCCCGTCGTGGACGAGTGGTTGACTATTTCTGTCCATGGTGACGAGAGTTGTGGAAGTGGACGGGAGCACGTTGTCAGTTTGACACCAGTTGCGGAAGTGTGGTGGCCCGTTGACCCGGGTATCATGGACGGTTATGAGGTTGCACCCGGTGAAGTGCGGGTGGCGGGGCCGTCATGATCAGACTCCATCTACCATAGCAGAAGAGGAATGCAATCGTGGCCGTTGGATGGAGACACGTGGCCTAAGCGACACATCGATTCTACCCGGTCGAATGCTGTTGTTAATAGGGTGTAACTTTGTGTAGCCCCTAGTAATAGAATGTTCCTTCCCTCGTGTTTCCAAAGCTTGTATATTTTTATGGGTTCCATGCTGCCAGTCTGCTTATACCAAAAAATAATTGAATAACATATGATTACATGGCCATGTCCGGGAGATTTGTGGGCATAATCAGTCGAGATCCATGCATGTTAACAACTTTTGGTTTTTCTTTATTTTCATTTGGGTATATTCTTTAAATTGCTCTAAAACCGATCAATAGTTTTCTTGAAGTCTCAGGGCCACTTCACACACGAACCAAGAGCCGTGACCATGAAATTGTGAGAGCCCAAAAGAAAGTGTCCAAAGGCTGTCCCAACACACCTCCAAAATCATGTAGTGTGGTCACGAACCCTCAAGTGTAGTGTGAAGTCATATGTGACCGGGCCCTCAACCAAATGCTATTTCAATGAATTTCTATTCATGTGGGTCCTCACGCATGATAAAATAGAATAAAGTCAACGGTTGTGAGTGTTCTGAGTGCCATGGTCTCCTGGTTTTGTGTTAGGCCTACCTCCAAGAGATGGTTTTTGAAAAATAGTCCAAGCGACCATGAAATACGATCCATTCAATGCCATGTAGGAATCCATGTAGACTTTCCATCCATCTTGCATTCACATACTCCGTTGGTCCCTCAAGCGTAGTGTGAAGCGAACTTGGACCGGCTCCGCCTTTTCCACCAATGAGAGTGCTTCAAGTGTACTAGTCACAGGCTCTCAGTCTCGTGTTTGAGTGGCCCTCAAACTTCAACTACTAAATTTTCTTACTCAACTGGTTCATATGTAATTAGCAGTCAGTTCTCCCCATTTGTTGGTCTGGGGAGATTTTTGGGCATAATCGGTTGAGATCCTAGTGTTTCCAAGTCCAACCGGTTACATGTTAACATCTTTTGGTTTTTCTTTATCAATTTGGGGAATCTATTTTATATTCCTCTAAAATAGTCAGTAATTTCTCTAATGTCTTTGAACTTCAACCAGTTATTCTCAAAGTCAACCAGCCCATTTGTAACTAGCAATCAGTTCTCTCCTTTCCTTGTTACAAGGTACGTGACTGTTGATGGCACTTGCTATTTGGAATTATGTACACAATTCTATTATTTAGTATGAATCAACAATAAATCCATAGGGACATATTTTTACTACACCCTCAATGGTAAGTGTTAGGAAACAAATCCCCCATGTCATGCCTTCCCCCCCCCTCCCTTTCTTCTCTTACACTGGCAAACCCATGAAGACTCCAAAACACATATTAAGATAATAGACTTGGTAATGTTATACGCTAAGCAATGGGATCCCATAACGTAAAGTAGTAAGCAAAGACAATATATTGCTCCATTGATTATGGTAAATAAATGTGAACATTTGTATGGTGTAACATACCCTTGTAACATTATTCAGCGTAGATTGCATGCTAGGTGGGGCCAAGAATAAGCCAAATTATATTCGGAATAATACTCTACTCATTCTTTCTGCTTAGCAAATTCATCGTGATAAAACTTGGGTGAAGCAATATCACTAATATTATTATAATGGAACAGCTGATAGCAGCTAAACAATGTTATGTTTACACCCCTATAGTGTGGTCCACAATATACACCATCATGCATGAAGACAATGTGCGGTACTAGTGATACTTGAATCTTCAACCACTCACTATGTTCGCACTCTTTCACTTCTAGTTGTGGCTAAGGTGTCAATTGAAAGCAATTGAGAATGCGATTCCAAGGAGCATAAACCAACTTTCTAAATCTAGGAATCAAGGGAGAAAACATTAAAAGTAACATGAAGGTGTATCTTGAAAGTATATACAATTGGTCATTGAATGATCATTACAACCAAAGGGCTAAGAGTTGGTAGACAATCTAATGCTTAAAAAAGAGAACCTGATATGCTTTGCAAGATATAAATCATTTTTTTGTGAAAAATGAGCAAGATTTCAAAAAAGATGCCATCGTTTGTCTCTTGTGACCTCCGATGTTATATAGTGTGGATTGGTCAACAGTGCGCACCCACAATATTATCTTAATGTTCCTAGTGTGGCCAACATTATTGATCATAATTAGTGTAGCTCATAACATTACTCAACACCCACTGTTTGTACACTAGGCCCTCGGAATATAATAGTCGGATGCTCGAAAAGCTGAGCATGAGACTCAACTTTCTGAGACTATTATATGCTGAGGGCCCATTGAACAAACAATGGGTGATGAGTAATGTTATGCTTTTTATCACTTAAACAACGTGCTTCTTGTCACCCCACCTTTTATTGCATAACATATTCTATGAAATTGGCATTCTCAAAGCCACAAGTTTCACAGCTTAAAGAAAACTCACTTTGTACTGTAACTTACTTTCAATTACCATCCATGATCTCAAAGGCCTCTGTAGCTACAGTTACCTGAATTGGCAAATCATGAGGGCATGATACAAAAGGCAAAAGCACTCGCAGGCAGCCCTTTGAAATCTAAAGCGTGTTCCTAGAACGTATGTGGACGTTGTTCGGTTTGTTTTTTCATGTTCTCCAACTTCTACTGATTAGGTTTACACAATGACATAACATTATTTATATTCACAACAATGTTATGTGGGACTGACAATATTCTATGGAATATTCCCATATTCCGTCTGAATGATGGAATATTCTGCATAATATTGTCAGTCCCACACAACACTGTTATGGATCTGAATAATGTTAGAGAAAATTATGTTGCATTAGCAATTCTACAATGAAAGGTCCGAGATGACCCTAACCTACCAGGAGATAGTGGAGAGGTACCCATTTCCGAATGGAGTGGTTGACGGTGCGATTCCCGCTGTGAAACCTTCTCTCTACTTGACGAAAAAACTAGCTAGGTAAGTAGGAAGCCAAGAGCCCACCCACTGCAAGGTAGGCAGTAAACCCCACCTTGCATCAAGAGGATTCTTGAGTAGGGTAGGGCCAATAGGCTCGAATTCATGTCGGATTGCCTGACGTTGGTTATTTATTTATTTATCTTACAATAAAACTTCAACCAAAATTGGGTTGAAAATTAGATCTCCCTTGATGTAGTTATGGTTATTGGAAGTGCCATTGTTTGTTGGTTCCTCAATTACATACACATATCTTCCCAATTTTGTTCGTTGTTGAGTGTGGAGTAGTTAATAAAATTTGAAGATGTAGTCCACTCTCTTTCAAACATGTGTCTTTATGATGTTTGCTTTTTGATCCTCACCTATCCACATGCCAATCAAATAAAGGCGTCCAATTAAGAGAAGTAACCAAATTACACCCACCTGCATACCTCATACTAGTTCATCATGAGCACTTGAATGATTTTATATTTCTTTGTTTTTTTCAAGTCTATTACAAATCCACCACTATAGTTTTGAATTCCTCAACAAGTATTCATATTGTTCAAAACAATCAAAACCAAGCTTGACTGAAGGAAATTGGAAAAAAAAAATGGAAATCAATAGGATTGGGTGACATCAAACTTAGGATTGGCAATGTCTAAGAATTCCATTATTGATTGGAGTGTTTTTAGTATTTTGGCTTTTCTTGATTATAATTAATTAGTGACAAATATTATAACGAATATGATATTAATATAGTATCTTACACAGTAAGTTAGAAAACACCATTTATGGTAATTTAGTGTCACATACAATAATTGTGAAGGGCCTCAACTAGATGCCTAGAGGTCTCAAAGTGTTATGTCCGCTGATCACCAATATGATATTATTTGTCAACCTAAGTAAAAAACATTAAAGTGAAAAAATATTTACAATATGACATTTAGTGTAGCACATTGGAATACTTAAGATGATAGTTTTGCATTTTAGTATGTAAGAGGAAGATATTCTTGAGCACACTAATGCCAAGTGTTATTTGTGTACACTTTAGTCAACTTGTAGACCATTGTGGAACATAGGCATACACCTCATAACACTGTTGAACATACTCATGCCAAGATATTAGTAAGCACATTTGAATGCCAAGTATCATGAGGTGACACTAATGATGAAGTTGTTGATCATTAGTGTAACCTAGCATATGCCTCAAAATAGGGTAAGGGACACTAGTACGCATGTGACACTAAATATCATAAATGGTGTAGTCCTTTTCGTATTGCATGGTAAAGTTATCATAAACAAACAAACATGAACTCCTATGTTCAGGTGATTGCCCTTGGTCCTAATGTGGAACGGTGATTTATCAAGAGAGACGAAAACCCACAATCGTCACCAAGGTAGAAAACGGAAAACGGCAAAGGTATTGGAACTCAATAGGATTAGAGACGAGATTGCACAAGCAAGAACACATACACAAATGCATATGAACAATGCTTGGAGTGAGATGGTCATCCTCACCCCTTGCCTTGCCTTTTATTGCTCATTTTCAACTTGGTTCTTACAAACAATATGGGATAATTCTTCTCCCACTACGGACCAGCCTTGTAGGCTTATTACAATTTTATTCCTCGTAGTATTACATTTCTATGACTACCAACAATCTAATGCTCCACCTTCAACATTCTCACTTTGCGAGTAGTCAAAGACTTGTAATACTATTGAGTTTCTTAGTTTGTCAACCCTATATAGTGAGGTTCTAACATTGCCTATAAGTTTCTCCAGATTATGTCTAATTGCTTCATTCCAACTTTAAAAAACATTCAAAAATTGCCACATTGGCCCGTTTCTCATCACGTTGAGGCTAATATGTGAGTCTTTCACCATTCTCCAAGCAGTCGCCGCTTCCTCGTGGAGTATCGATGCTCTTCGCCAAATCCCTCAACAATATCATCATGGCTTGTGGATCCTTCCCATGTCTCTTAAATTGCAACTTCATTATCTCCTACTTACTTGTTGTCATCCACAAATTGTCCATTGTCATCAAATAAAGGCAATTTGGAAGATTTGTCCACCATCACCACCGTAGGGCCTTCATTTCTCCCACTTGGACGCATATCCAAATCGTTTCTAATGCTCCCACTATCTTCCATAAACACAACATCTCTACTTTTTATGATTTTTTTTGTTTTCAAATACATCAGCCTATACACCTTCATACCTTCGCAATATTCGTGTAACACATATTTGACTCCTTTTGCATCAAGTTTGTCCCTCTTCTCGTCCGAAACTATGACATATGTAAAGCTTCTGAACATGTATATGTGTGCAATGCAAAACCTCTTCCCGCTTCACATTTCTTTGGGTATAACGGAGCGAAAGGCACTCGTCGAACATCGGTTTAGTGTATAAATTGCATTTGCTACCGCTTCCACCCAAAGCGATTTCTTGAGCTTTTGAGCTTCGAACATACGATTTGGCATTATGACAACTGTTCAATTTGTATTGTCGTGCACCTCTCCATAAGAAGTGCCCGCAATACCATGGGTAAAAGGGGGACCCCAAAGTGACATCCAAAACTTGTGGCGCCATAGGTGAGAAGACCCAAGTGATCCTAGTGTGGGTAAGGGCCCCAAGCATGGAAAACGTCTCCCACCCATGGAGACTAGAAATCATAAGAATAAGGCCATGAGCATTGGGTAGCTTATGACATCCAAATTCTAGAATGCTCAAGAATTTCCTAATTGAAGGCGTGAGCTAGGAGATATGTGTCGCAACCCTCGCTGGCTCCCCTTAACTAGTTTGGTCATTTTTCAATCCTAGTAAGGGTCACGAGCGCTAACCCTTCGCATTCCGCCATGCGAATGATTAGCTCCCCATACCGTGGACCTTATAGTTCCTAGGAAGGGGACCAAATCTCCTACACTTGCATTCGAGACTCACCCCTTAATCGATAATCAATTCTTAGATGTGGACTTCCATCCATGGAAGTCCAATATTATGTTGATCATCGCGTTGCTGGAGTAACACTACAAAAACCCGAGCCATATTAGGCAACCATGCCCTCACATTGGGCCAATGCCCATGGAGGCCTTGCCGTTCGGCCTCGGGTGGGGTTCAGCCACACCACCTCACCCATATAAGCCTCTAGGACTCTAGGTAGGGCCCCTACCCCACCGTCAAGTAACTTTTTATCTTTCTCCCAAGACTTGGGGCCAAGTAGACATTTTCCCTTAGCCGCCGGGGCTGGAAGCCCCCAACAGCTTCAGAACACCATACCTTCTTCATATGGTCTTTGATGCTAATAATTGATCACTTCATCGTCATCTACATTTCACTTAGATGCCGATGGACTACTCACTTGTCCCATTCGGGCAAGTATTGAGAAAGTTATGCTTGTTCAAAGCTTGGTAGTCCCGGGAGCCACTCCCAGGCCACTGCTGTACCAGGACGCTGTCCCAGGACAGCGCCCCACTCAAATTGCCATATCTCCTAGCTTAAGGTGTTCTTGAGCATTCTAGAATTGGCACGCCATAAGCTACGCATAGCTTATGGCCTTACCCTCGTGCCTCCTAATCTCTGTGGGTGGGAGGTGTTCCCAACGCTTGGGGCCCTCATCCACACTAGGATCACTTGGGCCCTCTCACATACGGCGCCACAAGTCTCGGGTGTCACTCCGGGGTCCCCTTGTGCCCATGATGTTTCGGGCACTCCTCATGGAGAGGTACGCGACAATATGGCAATTTGAGTAAGGCGTTGTCTAGGAACAACACCCAACACTCAAGGGGACGCTATGGTGGGACAACATTGATCCAAAAGTGGCGCGTAAGATTGCCGAGGTTAGGACAACCATAATTCCTGCAATACTTATCCAAATGGGGCAAATGAAGAAACTATCGGCATCTACGCAAAGAGTGATGTTGATGAATTGGTCGCTTGATAGAATCGGAGATTGGATGACGAGGTTATGGAGGTTTGAAGCTACTGGGGGGGTTCCAACCCCAGCGGCTAAGGAAAAACGTCTATTTGGCCCCAACTCTTTGGAGAGAGACAAAAAATAACTTGACGATGGGATAGGGGCCTTACACAAAGTCCTAGAGGCTTATTTGGGGAGGCGGCTTTACCAACCGACCTTGCCACTGCAGAACAACGTGGCCTTCACGGGCATTGGTTCAACGTGGGGGACGAAGTATGCTTTGGGTTGTTGTAGTGTTCCTCCGGCAACGCGATGATCAACTCAAGATTGGATGGACATGAATGAAAGTCCGTACCTAACCACTGGTTGTCTACTAAGGAAAAAGTCCCAAATGCATGTACAAAATGATTTGGTAACCAAGTTATGAGTTTGGAGGTTGGTATGGGGAGTTAACCATGTGTGTGTGTGGGATGTGCAGGGTTAGCGTTCATGACATGTGCTAGAATTGCAAAATGGTAAAGATAAGTTAAGGGGAGCTACCAAGAATTGCGGCATGCACACTTTGTTGGTCCAATGTTTTGAGACATGCTTTCAGTATTGTGTTTCATAAGAAATGCTTCAAACTCTTTCAAAATGGAGTCCCCTCCGCTCATCCACCAAAACGCCTTGATTTGTATTTCGATTGCGTTTCTACAAATGCTCGGAACTCCTTAAACCTTTCAAACCACTCTTCTTTAGATTTTATTATGTAAACCCATATATTCTTGAAAAATCATCAACAAAAGGAACAAAATATTTTGCCCCTCCCATGATTGTGTTCCTTATGGGGCCATAAATACCCGAATACACAATCTCTAAGGGTTTTGTTGTTTGCTTCTCCACATCGTTGTCTGTCATCCATAAACCCCCACCCTTGTGCGTCTGTAGTCCAGGTGGAAATCTATGGCTCACATGTCTTTGTTAACTCTTGCCCTTGGAGACCCCACACTCATGCTCCAATAAATTCAAATACAAAGCACACTCTTTTTATTTAAACACATAGGGCATTAGCATTGAAAAATACTTTTGCACCTATGATGTTATTACACACAACCACCCTAACACATTCTTCCACGTCCAATTTCCCACCTAATGCATGTGCAATCCGACTAATTAATCTAACCCCTAAAGTCCTAAGGCAACCCCCAACACATTAAGGGTCCCTTAAACCCTACTCAACTACAACCCTTACTAATCCTTCTTCCTACTTTGCCACATTCTGAGAGCTCTAGCTCTAAGCCTCACCTAAGCCACACTCAAAATCAGCTACCAGTATCCACTTGGATTTGCCTCCTTCCCCCGAGAGGGACCCTGCCTTAGGCACTCGCATCTTGGACTCAAATTTCGCTTAGCCCCTGGCCACCTTCGGCGAGTTAACCCATGGCTTCGCTCTCGCACCTCAATCTGAACTCTGAATTTTCCCGAGGCCCCTGGCCCTGCTTCGGCGAGTTAGCCCCTGGCTTCGCCCTCGCATTATGCATCTAAACTCTGAATTTTCCCGAGGCCCCTGGCCTTGCTTTGGCGAGTTAGCCCCTGGCTTCACCCTCGCATTCTGCATCTGAACTCTGAATTTTCCTGAGGCCCCTGGCCCTGCTTCGGCGAGTTAGCCCCTGGCTTCGCCCTCGCATTCTGCATCTGAACTCTGAATTTTCCCGAGGCCCCTAGCCCTGCTTCAGCAAGTTAGCCCCTGGCTTCGCCCTCGCATTCTGCATCTGAACTCTGAAATTTTGAAAAACCAGAAAAAAAACCCTCGCCCTCCTTCGACACTCTCAACCTGATCTGTTGATCCGAAAATCACTGGGCTCCCTCCTCCCAAAAAGGCCAACCTTCCCTTAAACCACCCTTAACCCACCCTAAAACAAACACTTAACCTGGGCAAAAAACCACACTTCCACATAATCCTATTCAAAATCTAACCTAACTAACTCACATACTAACTTAACCATTCACTAACAACCCCGCAAATCCCTCCAACCCCAATTCCAACGCGACACCCACTAAACTCTTCAAACTAAATTTTAATTAAAACACAAAAGCTTCACTCTTTTTATAATTTTGAGTAATTGAAGAAATGCCAAAGTAAACGTCTAATGAACTATTGCGATAAAAACACATGTGGGCACCACATTGGGCTCACATTGTCCAACTTTGCCACATATTTATCCTCCGTGCATTCTTCGCAAACCAATGTAAAGGTGGGACGAGAGGTTTACCTAGGTTCATGACCCTTACCATACTTTAGAGTGCATAAACATTCCTCCCATTTAAATGCTTGACTTGGCGGTGCCAAAGCTCCACTGGATCGTCTCCCGCATGTGGCCGCATCCCTTCCGCATACTTTCGTGAAGGTCATTTAGTAGAAATTTCCTTGACGTCAAGCTATTGCAACCACGTCGTCATTCACACCTTCCATAATGTATTCATTTACGTGAAATTACACATTCAACCTCTTTGACAAAAGCTTATTCACTGAAAATAAGTTGGCTTGCAACTTGGGCACGCGAAGCACATCTATGATGCGATTTCTATTCATTTTGCCTTGCATTTTAAATCCAACAACAATGGGACCCATTCCGATGGCTTTGGCCACACTATTGTCATCCAATCGCATATCTTGTGGAGAAATTACCTCATAGGTGTTGAATGCCATCCTATGCAAAGTCATACGTTTTGTAGCTTCTGAGTTTATAATCCATTTGCAAATATTCATCGGATGCGCTCCATGTTGCATTACAAATACAAATTCGTCCTCGTCATTCTTGGCATTCTTCCTCTCCTTGTTCTTTGTTTTAGAGCAAAATCATACAACGTGGCTTGTTTGTTGCAATAGAAGCATGCCCTTATGCCTTGTCGCGACATCATCGCTGTGTTTTTGCCTTAGCGCTCATTTTTCTTATGCTTCGACATCTCGTGCATCAATTATATTGTTATGTACTCCATCGTCAACTCCTTCCTCAGTATCGTCTCCAAGGTGGTGATTAAGTACTCGTACGACGCCATCAAACTCTTGAGCAAAGTCATGACGATGTTTTCTCCCTGCACATGTGCCTCTAAACACTCAAGTTGGTCCATGAGTGCCTTGACCTTGTTAACGTGGTCCAACAAGTCCTTGCCCTCTTACATCTTGCATGTGAAGAATTTGCGGCGAACCAAAAAGATATTGGACAAAATTTTCATCTCGTGGATGTTGCAAAGGATTTTTCATGCCTCCATTGGTCCTTTGCAATTCTTGATGTGCGCAAGTTGGTTGTCGACAAATTGATGTTGATGATGGACATGATCTTGTTGATATACCTTTAGTATTCCTTCAACACTTTAAAAGTTGCATTGGAATGTGAAGCCTTCTCAGATCCATCTACAATGTCCCAAAGGTCCATGAAAGCCAAAACCATATGCATTTTGAATTTCCAAAGGCTTAATCTCTCTCCTTGAAACTCGTTAATGATTCTAGGCCCTTTGCTATCAAGATATGTCATCTTCCACTTGAAAAATGGGTTTGTAAGCTCAAAACTTGTAAATTAAATTTTCTCCACCTTAAAGGAATTTTATGATACTCAAATCACTCAAATAAGTTCTCCTTCGTTTCAAAGATACCTTATACTCTCAAATACCTCAAGTCATATCTTCTACGTCTCAAAAGAAGTCTTAAGACACTCAAATCATTCAAATAAGATCTCCTTCACCTCAAAGGTGTCTTACATTTTCAAATACCTCAAGTCAAATCTTCTACACCTCAAGAAAAGTCTTAAGACATTCAAATCATTCAAACAAGATCTTCTTCACCTCAAAAGTACCTTACACTTTCAAATATCTCAAGTCGTATTTTTTCCACCTCAATAGATGTCTTAAGACAATGAAATCATTCAAATAAAATGTTCTTCACCTCAAATGTGTCTTACACTCTCAAATACCTCAAATCATATCCTCTACACCTTAAGCGAAGTCTTAAGACACTCAAATCACTCAAACAAATTTTTCTTCTTTTCAAATGATTACCTTATGCCTCAAATGTTATTTTCAACATTCAAATCATTCAAAGCACTTATATGTGCTCCTCTTGAGCTCAAATGACTAGCCTATCTCTCAAGTCAGCGTTTCAACATTCAAATGATTTAAGTCATATCATTTCAAACTCCAAATGAACCCTCTTGCCTTCAAATTTTGTGCTTCCACTCCAATTCATTCAAATAAGGTCCATTTTGACTTAAAAGAATGTTCTCATGGTGTGAAATGAGCTTATGGATTCTCAAATCACTCAAGTTAGATCTAGTTCACCACAAATAAGTGTTTTTGCTCTCAAATATACCCTAGAACCATCAAATCACTTAAATTGGATCTTCTTCGCCTCAAATGAGTCCATTTCTTCTTCAAAGTGCCAAAAGACATTCTAATCACTTAAGTCAAATCTCTCACACCTTGAATTATTCCACTTACTCTCAAATGTGAGTTTGGACTATTAATCACTCGAGTCATATTTTTTTAATCTCAAATTGCATTCAATGCACTTAAATTAGCCTTTCCGCACTCAAAACACCTTAAACGATTTCAAACAAGCCTTTCAACACTCAAGCCTCACAAAGAAGCCTTTAAACACTCAAAACATTGAAGTAAGATATTTTAACCTTTAAACACCTCCAAACCTCTCAAATAAGCCTCTCAATGCTCAATACATTCAAGTTATATACTCTTGCATCAAACATACATTCAAATGAGAACAAAAGACAAAGAAACACTTACAACAACCAAATGCACCCTGAAACACCTCCAACGCTCCGAAGCTCCAAAGCGCCAACCACTCAAGATCCACTCCACAACCTCAAAGCAATCAAATCTCTAGGCACTTCACTTGCATGTGTGGGCCCATAATTTATTGGACGTCAATAGGACTAGACATGAAAATGCACAAGCAAGAACACATACACAAAGACATATGAACAATACTTGGAGTGAGATGGTCTCATGCTCTCCTTGCTTTGCCTTTTATTGCTTTTCTTCTTTTCCTTGATTCATGTAAAAAAAAATGGGATAATTCTTATCCCTCTCGGACCAACATTGTGGCCTTATTCTAACCTTATTGTTTCTCATGCCTCTTTCATTACATTTCTATTGACTATGAGTAATCTAATGCTCTACCTTTTACAATTCCTTCTAGTATTACATTTCTATTGACTATGAGAAACCTAATGCTCCACCTTCAACAACCTAATGCTCTAGAGTTATAAGGTTTTTGTTTGCCAATCAATAGTGGGTTACACCATCTAACATTGGGGAAGTCTACTGATTGCAAGGAAATATGTGGTTAGGTTGGCTTCAAAGTAGATACCAAGGAGACATGTGTTTAGCGCAAGTTTACACTAGGAGTAAAGACTGACTTCATGTGTCAAAAGGTTAGAATTTGTGCTTCTCATTGGGTGCAATTTAAAAAATTGGTCCCAACCACATTACACCTAGAGTGTGGCTGACTTTTCAAAAGGATTTTTTTATTCAGAAAAGATGTGATCCAACATGTTCCAACCTCAAGCAAAGGAGTGCACCATTCTTGGAAGCCGATAGTTGGCCTCGAGACCGTTTAATTTTAGATTTGAGTATAAATTTATAATTTATACATACATACATACATACATACATATATATATATATTTGAAATGTTTTGGGTTGTTTGATTGATTGAAAATCTAAACAACTCCCACTCTTCTTCTCTTCCTTCAAGGCTTTATGCAATAGCCTCCATTCTTTGGCCTCAAGGCCATTAGACATGGGAGAGTTGGCCCTTGTTATATTCTTATTTTAATAAGTAATTTGGAGTGGCTTCAAGGCTAGTAGGGGCTGGAATCCCTTTGAATTGCCCCCAAAAAAATTTCGTCTTGACCTCAAGTGTAAACGTCCCTTAGAAAAATACCAGACTACGTGCTTTACATATCATAATAACCTTTCTAGGCTCAATAGTCAATGCAATTGGGGGTGGGGGGGGTGTGAGCCCAAAAGGGTGCCCACATTTAGTCTTAGACCCTTGAAACGTTAGTTGATGCACTTTGAAGTAGCATGTTACTTCACAAAAATATAAAAAGAGTGAAATGTTAGTCTTAGAAGTACCATGTTGTAAGAGGCTAGGATGTGAGTTGTTATTGTGTTTTTACCTTCGGAAGGATTTGAGTGAATGAGGATAGGTAAGGAGAACTTGGATTGAGTAGTTAGTGAGTAGGCTAGTACAAATGGATGGAGACAACCAAAGTGACTCAAGAGGCAAGTGCATTCGAATTGGGATGAATGGAGGATCACATGGAGCGCACAAGTGGACCACCTCATCATGGCCACTTAATGGGGAAGGTCCAAGGAAGAATGCAAGGTGGAGGATAAGCAAATTCTCAAAGCACCAATCAAATCACGAGTTAAGCATCGTGGTTTGAATTAAGTGGTGAGCAACGATTTGGGAAAGTAAGGGGAGAAAGTTATGGCGGCGGAAAACGAAGGAGGCTAAGTTTGGGTTGAAGCATCCCAAGTTTGGTAAAGTGTGGTAGGTAGAAAGCCAAGGCTAGTTAAATGTTCGAATTAGGATCCTTGTTGATCATTTGAGGGAGGAAGGCTTAGAAGATAGGATTGGCGCCTACTAAGTAGGAGGAAATCTCAAGGGCTTATCGTGAGCCTTGAGGGTGCTCACCCCCTCAAGCTTACTATATAATCCCTCATTCTTCCCTCACTCATCCTCTCTTTCCTTTGTGCTCCAAGGCACCCCACGAGTTATAAGTGTGGGTGTGGGAAGCCATATTGGAGCACATGTGTGTGCTTAGTTTTTAGTTTGAGAGCCAAGGCTTGTTAGCCTTGAAGAGGGTTTGACCTCTTGGTAGAATTAGTGTTGACGTGAAGGATTTTAAAGTTAATTCATGATTCCAATTTGTGGTACTTGAAGTTCATGTTTTGAATACACGTGGTTGCAAGTTCCATGTTTAAGAGTTGAGCACTTGAGGTTGTGATGAGTGCAAAAATATACTTGTGTGGATTAGTTAGTCTTAGTGAAGTTAGGAAATTCTCTCTCCCCCTCTCCTCTCTAGGATTTTAGGATTTTAGGATTAGAGAAGAATTGTGTGATTAGAAAGGGGTTGTTAGTAGAATTAGGAAAATTAGGTAGGAAGATTAGTTAAGGGCTTGAATAATTAGTGAGGTAGTTGGGGATTACAACTACAAAGTTGTGGGTTCATGAAGGAGCTGGGTTTATGAAGGAGCTGGGTTTGTTTAGTTAGAAAGTAAAGAGCTGGGTTTATGAAGGACCTGGGTTTGTTTAGTTAGAAGCTAAGGAGCTGGGTTCATGAAGGAGCTGGGTTTATGAAGGAGCTGGGTTTATTTAGTTAGAAGCTAAGGAGTTGGGTTCATGAAGGAGTTGGATTTATGAAGGAGCTAGTTAAATCCAAGACCACTTGAAGGGTGAACCTTGCACTATGGACTCATCCAAGTCCAAATCCAATACCGCGGAGGAATGTGAGCCCAAACCCACTACTCGGACTACGGACGCTTAAGGGTGGGGGGTTTGGCCTCACAGGGGGCTACATGACCATTTAAGAAGCATGAGAATCTTCACATTGTTGATGAATATGATATTCAAATGAACTCCAAAAATCATGAGGAAAGTTGCTACGGCCTCGGTTTGGATTTGCTAACCATCTTGAACTAATCGTGTGCTTCATGTTGTAGAAGAAGTGGGCTAGTTGGGAAATGTAACCATTTAAGACCCACCTACCTTGTTGACTAAATCCTACAACATCGCAACATTTGTGATCCGAGCTCTTGGTAAACGTAACCACTCTAGAGCAAATGGAATGTACAAAAAGCACAATGGGGGTTAGGTAGTGTGTGACAAGGAGTGAGGAGATTGGGAATCATTGTATATGCCGAGTGTACATGTCACCCATCCATGATAATAATTGTCCTCTTTAGGTTTAGGGTTAATCCATCTCAAAGGGTACTACAGTCTAGGGATCTTCAACGTTGATTCCAATGTCAAATCAATATTATAGTGGTATGGATACATTCACACATTACAATGATGACCTACCCCTTTAGGAACCATGACTAATTTTGGACTTGCTATGAAAGGACTTTGGCCCCCCAAAAAAAGTTGGACTTGAAAAGGAGATTACAGGTAAATTTGGTTGACATACAAAAATAACAATATTGTTCAAAACATTGTCAACATTAATCACAAATGTAGAGAAATTTTAATTATCAATTCAAGGCACATGCTATTTTGAAACAAATTGTTTATACATGTTTTCAATGAATGTATAATAGTATTTTAAGTGTTTATTAACCCCCATTACATGTTTATTTGTTTGTAAGTTTCTTGAAGCCATCAATTATCTTCAAAGTAAAGGTCCTACGGCATGTTCCCTCTCAGTTTGCTTGACTTAGGGTGAGTTTCCATGTGTGCTGCTCACCCACCAAATTCTAGTGGGAATGAGGACATATGTAGATGGAATCTGGTGGGGTGGTTTTCGTATGTGCCAACCAACTATTGCTATTTCAATTGTTTAATGTTCATATGTGTCAACCAATTATTGTTATGTCAAGTGTTTAGTGGGCACATGGAAGTCTAGAGGCCCAAGGCCACAACCCTCCACATTCTACTAGGCCAGCATAATGTGGTTGGTTGGTTGGTTGCTTTTGTTTATCTACATGAGAACACCTCCAACCCACTATTGTCTAGAATCTAGTGGGCAAACATTCTACAAGAAAACTCGCCCTTAGGGTGAGTTTCCATGTAGGTTGCTCGCCCCCTAGATTCTAAAAAATAATGGGTCGGAGGTGTTTGCATGTACTTAAGCGCAAGCCGCCATCCGATCACATTCTAGCGGTCCGCTAGAATGTGGTGGGCTATGGACACGGGCTGCTAGACTTCCATGCACCCACTAAAGAAGCTTTAACCTACAAGTTGCCGGTCACCGAAGGTTTTGAGGATCGGTTTTATAAGGAAGAGATGGTTTTAACTTGGAGGAAGAGGTTAATAAGTGGGCCTAGATTTGAGAAGATGGGAGTAGCTAGTTACGAACCATGCCCCAAAGATCCCCTTTACATTTGGACGGGTTTGTCATTATTCACACTAGAATCTAGTGGGTGAGCGGCCTACATGGAACTCACCCTTATGTTGTTATTGTGCCTAATATACTATCTTTAAATGTAAAATCAATAATACATAGAGCATTGACTTCTTTATGAAGGGGAAAAATAAACAATAAAAATCTACACTCAGGGCAAGACCTAGATGCCATCCACATGTAATAAAAAAGACCAACCAAAATAGCTCAACGTCACAAAAATTCTTTTAGATTTGGTTAGAGCATAATGTAAAGTTTATGAAGCACTATCATTTACAAGTATCTACAACTAGGTGTAAGGGGTTGTTTATACCATGGACCATGAAGTCGTCCCAAGGCCTTGTAAATTATGTGATTGGTTGTTGAACTCGTCCCGGGACCACTTCGGTTTACATCAAGGAAAAAATGTCAAAGTGACCATGGAGTTTGAGGTCCCCAAAAGACATATTTTAAAGCCTACATTATCCACTGACATGGTCCAACGGGTCTTGCGGTGGGAGAGGAAAATAAATGCTTTGATAGAAAAAAGCAAGCGCCCATGGCAAAGAAATGTTATACTAAATTTTTGATGAAATCTTTTGGGGAAGAGAAGATGAAGACAAGAAAAGTAAAAAGAATGAATGGTCAAACTTGCATTTTTTTCTTCAATACTCACCTTTTTGGACATATATTAAAAAAATCAGCACATTCACTTTTTGGTGCATGGTCATTCCTCTTGGTCCACATTCGGTTTACACCTAGTGAGGGGCCCAAAGGCTTTGTAAATTGTTTTTTTAAGAAATCGGACCATGAAAGTCGGACCATGAAAAAAGGCCAGCTTCCATGGTCCGACGTCATGGTCCATGGTGTAAACCTGCCCTAAGGATTGTAAGCCACATCAAAGAGTTCAAACATTGACAGTTTTGGGATGATATGCCACAGCCTTGATTGTCTCTATAGGCTAAATACAATTTCAAGATGTTTTTGAATGTTTTGGTCAGATTTGGAACAAGATCATATACACTTAGGGCCGCTTTACACCTAGAGGACGGGCCAATTTGTTGTGTAAGAGGCTTGAAATCCTCACTTGTGATTGGCCAAAAGGTTGAAATCGGCCCCAACCCCTTTACACCTAGAGGCCGGGCCGATTTGGTGGTATGAATTTTTTAATCAAAAAATGCATGGTCTGATATGGCCCGAGCTCGTTGAATTGGGTGCACCCAAAATGGAGGGCCAATTCTTGGCCTCAGGGCCAATGTCAGATTTCAATATTATTATTTTAAATAGAATAAAATATGATTGTTTCAGCGAACCAGATCCGTTGGATTATGTGGAAATTTGAATGGCTCTTATGGTTCATCATGACTTCATCTTCTCCTCTCTTCTTGCTTCTTGGCCTCGCTTCTTGGCCCTAAGGCCTTTACATATGGGAAAATTGGCCCCCGTTATAATCTTATTGTAATGTGTAGTTGAGGCCGACCTCCAACCCAAAAGGGGCTGAAAGTTCATGCAATCGGCCTCAAGGGGAATTGGCCCAGCCTCTATGTTCAGTAAAATTAATGAATAAACAAACATTCTTCAAAGAATATTACATAATATGAAAGTCAGGGCCACTGCAGCGCTGTATGAACATAGTATTATTCTGTGAAGATGATCTTTAGCAAAGATATGTTTAGCAAAGAGAACTGAGATTCCACCACAAGTGCACATCATAATTTGCACCTCCCCCCCGGTTTTGATCAGCTCCTTGGAATCTGCACAGCTGCATATATTGTGAGATTATTGACTTAACAAACTCCTGCAGCTCAGAGTTCCGGAAGTTTTTGAAGCCTTAGTGGCTAATTGCCGGTAGTTGATACAAAGGGTTGGATTTTTTCCAATTTACATCGGCAAGAGCCGGTCTTTTGTAAAATCAATCGGTCAATTGCCTACATTTTCATATTTTCATTGGCCAATATCCGATTAAATGGAATTCATATCGGCACTAATTGTTTAAAAAATGTATGAAAAGTTATTAGAAATCATTTCTTAGTACAAAATCTTGAATAAGTGAAAAGAAAGGCATGTTCAAAACTTTAAATTTGAAGAGTTAATATCCTTGGCAGGAATTGAACCTAGCAATGCCTTCACCGGTTGAAGGCCAAGGATCCCCCAATTCTTCATAGAAGCAATTGGATTTGGTCATGAAAAGGTTGCATAATTCAAAAAGTTTAAGGTTTAGGGTACTTCCTCAAGTGCATCATTTGATGCCCCAGACAAATAGCGCTCTGGATTGCTATACAAATAGCGAAACTTAACATCATCCTTCCAAAGATCTAGAGCACTTGTTAGAATGTCATCAAAATCATTGTCTGGGCCTTCTATAGCAACACGCATCATACTTTCTAAGTTAGATGTAGACATTCGATTACGAAGTTTTGTTTAATAGACATTTTGAACAGAAAACGCCCTTTCACATGTTGCAGTACTCACACATTGGCACTTAGCAATCTCAGCAAGAATCAGAAGGTTAGAATACTTCACTTTCAAAGATGGAGACCAAGAAATTGATGTCCATACATCTGCAAAGTAAGATCCATCCACTCTGTACTTCCTTGTACCTTGAAAGTACAAAGCACTCTCTAAGTCACGACCCAAAGGATCCCGAATCAAGTCTATAGAATGAAACTTAGAACCTCTAATTTCACTTGATAAGCGTTGTAGATATCCAGATGGAGGCCCAAATTGGGGTAGAATAGGAAATCCACTAGAAGAATTAAAGGTGTCTTGATTTAAATCACATGAATCCATAACAAAACACATTCTAATGGTTGCAATTTCCGATTTTACAATAAATCCTATAGTAGAAATATCAACTAGTTTTTGTTGGAATATCTTAGACAATTTTGCTAACATAGATAGGATATCTGCCAAAAAATACAAAACATATATGTACTTAAAATCCCTTAGTTTTTCAAACATACAGGCATTGGAGGTATCACCTCTCCCATTGACATGGGCACCTGGCCTGCATCCCTCGACTTGCCGTTCGAAGCCCTGACCACTTAGATATCCATGCTCACGACCGGGAGGGTATCGGTTACCATTTCCCGGGTATCGGCCAGTATTTGAATACTTCTTCCGGCTGAAATCCGGTAACTCACAAGAAGAATCGGCTACATTTCCGGGAAATTTTCTAGTCCATTGGCTAATTGCCGGAGGATTGAATTTACTGTCGGATTGGCATCCGATGGTTGGAAATTTGGACCGACCATGAGGCGAAATCCATCGGCTGATAATGAACTAGCCGTCGGTTTTCCCTGACCATTGCTGCAGCTAACCTCACACACAAGCCAGGAGCCGTGACCATGAAATTGTGAGAGCCCAAAAGAAGTTTAAAGGCCATCCCAAGACACTTCCAAAATCATGTAGTGTGGTCACGGGCCCTCAAGTGTAGAGTGAAGTCATATGTGACCGAACCCTAAACCAAATGCTATTTCAATGAGGTTTTATTCACGCGGGGTCCTCCCACATGATAAAATATAATAAATCAACGGTTGTGAGATTTCGGAGTGCCATGGTCTCCCGGTTTTGTGTTAGGCCTTTGAAAATAGTCCAAGTGTCCATGAAACATGATCACTTGATGCCATGTAGGAATCCATGTAAACTTTACATCCATCTTGCATTCACTTACTCCTTTGGTCCCTCAAGTGTAACGTTAGGTGAACTTGGACCGGCTGCGCCTTTCCTACCAATGAGAGTGCTTGTAGTGCAATGGTCACGGGTCCTCAATCTTGTGTGTGAAGTGGCCCTAATTTGTAACTTGCAATGGATGTTCCCTACAATATGATATTATTAGTAGTAATGTATAGTACTAAATATTTGAGACTTAGCATAAAAGCATGGTCACACGATCTACACCAAAAGCTAACACAAAGGGGTGCTAAATTGGGTAACAAAATTTTAAAGAGGAGTAGTCTCATTATATGTCCCACATGTTCACCCTATATGAGCTTCATAACTGTGGGTCCCATGATCAAATTTAATATCATATAATACACATGGCTTTACATAGAAATAGGCAAAGCTAAGAGTCTATTTGGTCAAAGAATGTGAGGTATTGATAGTTGGTTCTCTTATAGTGGAGTTGAAAGTTGGGCCACAATATACCCAAGCTATTCTGGCTCACAAGGGCTTTCAAGGCCTCACCCACATAATTATAGTCATTAGGCCTGATGCGTGGGTCCAACTCGCATGCTAAACCCGTCACTTTTCCATTCCGGGGCATTGTATGGAGAACCCGGGGAAGTCACTGTCGAAAATTTAGATAACTATGAGAGAACAAATGTAGGGTGACATTTATTCATGGTTGATAAAAATTATATATATTTTTGATATACCATAGCCTTGAAGAAATGTGAGGCAGCACATTATATATAATATAGGGTCACTTGCAATACCCAAAATTATGTTTATAGTATTTCTAAAATAGCATTATAGTAATTGGTAGGGAATTTTTATTATTTTTAGGTTGAGTTTAGGGTAAGAAAAATTCAAGAACTAGATGAAAAATGATCACAAATCCATCTACAAAATGGATGAACTCGTTGGATGAGGGCTATTAAGTGTGCTTTTGAGGAACATTTCATTGACGTTTGTATTTATCCCACGCAAGACAAGAATAACATGCTTCTTGTATACACAACTTAATTTTTGTTGCGTGATGAATTCCATTTCTAATGCTATAGTACAATGCTATTGTCCACGAAGGAAAATTCAAATAAATATAAATAATGAAGGGTCTAAAATATTATGGAGATTTTAATTTATAATTACACATAGGGTGGTAAGAAATTGAAGAAAATAGAATTATTAAAAAATATAGGGTCCACTAAAATGCAGTAAATGAGCTACATAGCCCCCCAAAAAATATGTGTTGTACGCTCATGTGTCCCCAAAGAATACACTAAGTGACTTCCCTGAGATGGAGAACCAGTGAACATGCTCTAAGATAGTATAAGCTCTAGAATAATGTAGAGATTGCTTAAGTAATTCGCAACTTGCCTCACTTCAGATTGAACCTCAATAGAAAACCTCTTGGTATGGTACTCTCAAGGAACACAAAATCTAGAAGCTCATAACATAATTTCAATAAAATGAATGATTATGGTAGTACTTAGACATGCCTAAATTGAACAAATAATAATATGGACACCTATATTTGAATAGTATATGGTTGGGCGTGAATCTAAGAATTGGCACCAATATGACAGGTGTTTAAATAAGATTGGTCTATGTGCTCAAAATATGCTATTCATTCTAGGCTCAATAGTCAATGTGTGTGTGTGTGTGTGTGTGTGTGTGTGTGTGTGTGTGTGTGTGTGTGTTTTTAATTTTTTAATTTAAAATTTATTTTTCATTTGGGGGGTTGGAGGGGGGGGGAGGTAGGGAGAGAACTATATGACCACTTAATGAGCACAATAATCTTCACTTCTTAATAAATAAAATGTTCACATGAACACCGAAAATTATGAAGCATTGTGCTAATCATTTTACACTAATTGCATGTTTCATATCCTACAAGAAGTGAGTGTTGAGAGAAAAGTATCCAAATAACATACATCTAGTTCTAAAATAATGTGGAGACTGCTCAAGTAAGGGACATCTTGCCTCGCTCGGATCGAACGTGAATAAAAAAAGGCTCCTGATGTGGTAGTGTACTATCAAGGAACACAAAATCTGGAAGCTCAAGCATACTATAATTTCAATAAAATGGACAATTACGTTAGGTGTGCCTGAATCTAAATAATAATATAATCACATGTATTTGAATGGTTTGTGGTAAGATATGGGTCTAAAACTGATACCAATAAGACACGTGTTTAAATGAGATTGGACTACATGCTCAAAATACGGTAATCATTCTAGGCTCAATAGTCTGTCAAGGAACACCAAATCTGGAAGCTCGAGCATAGAGTATAATTACAATAGAATGAACAATTATTGAGATGCAAGATCATGTGACTACAGTCTCGAGGAGGCCCGTTACGATGACGTCACAAAGGCAGGCTGGGGCGAACCAACCCCTATATTCGTACCTTACCGGGGAGGGCGAACGGCTAGGGATTCGTGGCACTCACTTAAAATCAACCATCCTACATATCGTGGATGAAGTGGCTCCAATACAAAAAGACCCCCTATGAGGTTGAGGGCCGATTCATTCAAATGTGACATCACCAGACATCCGGTAAGGTACCAATGTATGGGTCGGTTCGCCCTGGCCACAAAGGCATTGGATAAGTAACCTGGTGAATGTCAAAGCTATGATTTCGACACTGGGAAACAGGAGCTGCACAACTGTAGCAAGCAACATGACCGATCCAGTGACTGGGGAGATTTTTGGGCATAATCGGTTGAGATCCTAGTGTTTGCAAGTCCAACCAGTTACATGTTGACATCCTTCGGTTTTCTTTTATTAAATTGGGGTATATTCTATGAATTCTTCTAAAATGATCGGTAATTTTCCTGCAGTCTTGAACTTCAACCGGTTATTTCTCAAACTCAACCGGTTCATCTATAACTAACTGCCGGTTCTCCCCGATCATAGGACCGATCACTGCAAAGTTAGGGCGAGCAGTTGGAGCAATTCACTCCTCTAGGTCATTGATTTTTATTTTATTTTTATTTTTATTTATTTTAAAATTTTAATCATTGAAGGCATGGTGTACAGTGATACTATGTGCAATTAGGTTGCCCCACACTAATTTCAACGACATTCCACATTATTTTGAACATTTATTACCATGGTAACAAAATGCAAGAATGTTTGTTATTTTGGTTCCTATTGTGGATGAATACACATAGTTAAAAGTTTTGTGATTTGATTTTGACCAAAGGTAATTTGCAATGGGGTAAAGATGCAATATGTTTGCAAAAGCAATCTAATTGCAAGTATCAATGTAGATATCGTGCTGCTTAAGTAACCTTCGTATGTACTCACCATGTGGAGCCACCATGTTGATGATCCGATTAGTTAACGTAAGCGAACCTAATAAAATTACTCATTTTAATCAAACACCTGTCTTTTGAGTGGTGAATGGTTAAGTGTGGATCTAAGAACATACAACAAAAAGAGATGACTCCAGAGGAGATTGGACTATGTGCTTAAAATTTGTTAACCTGTCCAAGCTCAACAGTCCACATAATTTTTTGGGGAGGAGGGGGGGGGGCGCATATATGATCATTTTATAAGAAGGTCAAAAGAATTTAGAGCGTAAATGCCTAATTGGTGGGCAGTGAAGATTTATGAAATATATGCATTTTATAAGTGAGATGAGCAGATGGATTGACCCAAAACATTTTTAGCCAAATGAGATAATCCTTTTTTTTAATGACCATAGGAGTTGCTCTTATCCATTGATGTCCAAAGGTAAAGTAGACGTGCCTAAATTGAACATAATAATAACATGGACACCTATATTTGAGTAGTATGTGGTTAGGTGTGGATCTAATGACCAACACCAAGAAGACATGTGTTTAAAGAAATTGGACTAATCATTCTAGGCTCAATAATCAACATGATTTGGGGGATCTATATGACCACTAAATCAACACAAGGATCTCCACTTTGATAATGAATAAGGTATTCATATGAGCTCCAAAAATTATGAGGCAAATGGCTACGGACACAATTAGCATGTGCTAATTATTTTGCACTAATTGTGTGTTTCATATCCCTGTGAGAAGTGGGTGCTGAGAGGAGTATTTGAATAGAGATGTCTACCTTACTACAACTTTGGAATTATGGTCAATGAATGTGGAAAGAATGTGCACATGGGAGTCAATCCTTATCAACTTGCATGGCAATTTCGTTGGAAGCCCCAAACACAGAAATGTAGAACCTCATCCGTGAGTGAAGAGGCAACCAACCCTCATGATATCAGGATGGAGTAAGTCATCCACAGTTTAATTACCACTATGAAAAGCATAATCTGCGTGGAAGGGTGGGATTTATTGGGATATGGGACTGTCTTTAAACACACACAAAATATGATACAAGTACATCGTACATCTCCACACCATCTGTGTCTTTACAGTGGGCAGTGTCCAGGGAGATTTTTGGGCACAATCGGTCAAGATCCTAGTGTTTCCAAGTCCAACTGATTACAAGTTGACATCTTTCAGTTTCTCTTTCGTTATTTGAGGTATAGTCTATATGTTCCTCTAAAATGATCAGTAAAATTTCCTGAAGTCTTGAACTTCAGCTGGTTATTTCTCAAACTCAACCAGTTTATCTGTAACCAGCAATCCGTTCTCCCAGTTCATTGATGGTGGGAGCTAGAATCCGAAACTGTGAATCTTCAATCAATAGAAACGTGCATGCACAAAGGTAATTGATGCCACCTAATTCTCTGTCCAGTCTGTCACAGCGCCTAGTAATTATCAGACAGCTACACTTGACTGGAGTGTGATCAGGTGTGTGATCTAAGGATGGACACCAAAAAGACACGTGTTTAAGAGATTAGACTATGTGCTCAAAATTTCCTCACCATTCCAGGCTCAAATATCAACATATGTGGGGGGAAGAACCATTTGACCATTTGATAAGCTTGAGAATCTTCACTTTGATAATGAATAAGATATTCATACGAGCTCCGAAAATTTGAGGAAAATGGCTACAGACACAATATGGAATTGGCAATCATCATGCACTAATTGCGTGTTTTGCATCCTAGGAGAAGTGTATACAGAGCTAAATGTGCCCATTGAAGGCCCACTTACCTTAGGGGAACAAGCTGGGACCCACATTCCTCTTTAATGAAGCAAATTGCTCTCGAATTGGGTGACTTGCTTACTTTGGGAGTTGGACCTAGATTTGTCCACCAAGCAATGTGGCATTCGCGCTTGGTACAAGACTCCGTACTAGGAACTCTCAAGACCTGCAATGCTCATTCCCAGTGTGCAGCCAATGAGCAATATTGACCAATGGGAAAAAAATACATGTGCACTTGTTTAGAGGTTCCTCTCTGGAGCATTTGTTGGTATGAGTGGTCTTTCTCATTTCAGCCTGATTGTCCTAACTTCTCACCACTGTGGACGCTTTTGGTCTGATTAATATAGAAAGATTAGTAGATATGATCAATTTATAATCAACATCCATGGTTGAAAGTATACAAATGAAGTGTCAAAGCAGATTGGCTGGAAGCTTGAACCTCCCTCAACTAAGTTACCACTGGCATCAAGAAGATAGTAATTAGCAGATGCCTGAATTTGACATCAATGCATTGCACTTTCAAGGAGGTCACACACGGGATGCAGTGCACAAGGCAAGCCAAGTTACAACAAGAAATCTTTTCTGACCTGTCAACAAACATTGTGCACATCTAATGACCAACAATTGTGGACAAGCATCACCATCTACCAAATGCACCAGAATAAATGGGAACTTGCATACCTACTTCATCCCCTCTGGAGTTTTCTTTTCCAATATGGCAAAGAAATGTCTCCAAATGGTTATGAATGTCAGTTGGATAGACCATCACCTGTGGGCATGTATATTTGGGGACTATTCTTGAATGCTAATGACTGACCAAGTCTTGCACATTTTTCAGCACATGAAAAAAAATACATCATTTTCATCCAATCATAACTTGAACAACCCTAAGACTTGGACCAACCCACTCTGTTGAGGAGCAGGTTGAGACACACTGGTTAACTGCAACTCTTAGTGTACACTTGATAATGCCTGTACATTAAAACAAAAAGACATAGTTCAGGGAACTTTAGGGGGTCTTTTCCTGCGAAGCATTGGCATCACCCGGAGACCTGTATCCACTCTTGCTACATTTTGCTCAGCTATGATGATATCACCAACAGGATCCGGTACCTGGACTGGCTCTGCACTAGTAGATTGAGTCTCCATCTCCACTCTTAAGTTTGTCTCATTGAGGCTGAGAGCTGGTGTAACAAGAGTGTCCCCCACATGCTGGACAGAATCGACCTGACCATTGGATTCCATGTTCAGATCACTCTCCTCAAATGCACCAACTCCTCTATGTTCACCATTGTCATTGTCCTGCTCTCGACTGTGTTCTAGGGATGGCAAAACATTTTCTTCATCAGATACACAAAATCCACCACCTGTGACAAGATACTCAGGTGGTTCCAGCCTCTGTTGCATCTCTGCTGCTGTGTCTACTTCATCACCTCTTACAGAAGTACTGTCATGGAAAATGGAAGGTGATTCAAAACTTCTGCCAGTGGTATCTAGTTCTTCATCACTGTTGCAGACTCCAAAATTTCCGCCACTGGTGTAGATCCCAGTACTGCTAGGTTGTACGCCAACCCTAACATCAGGAATACTATCCAGGACCTCTGTTTTAGCAATGAGCAATGGGGTCCTCTGGTATGTCCGAGTCTCGGTGATAACAGGATCTACAGAGACTTGGCTTGACTCCTTAGAACCATTTCTTTCCAACATGTCAGCTAGACTCCTCCCAGCGCCACTTCCTCCATCACTTGACCCATCGTGTTCTCTGTCATCAGAGCCTTCAGGCTCATTGTAATTGGCTCGTGTCCGTGCTCTACTAGACTGCAAAAAATTTAAAACGAGAATATGCTGTCAATTGGGGCTTTGATTGCATCTTACTCAAGTGTTGTCCATACAAGCTACAGAATATGTAAAGTTTTGATCCAGACAGAGGGAAGAACCAGAGAAGGCTACAGAATTTCAGATGCAGCTGCAGAGGTTCCTTTTCATAAATAAAGCTGGGTGTCAATCATTACAAAAGGAAGGTACAACCAACAATATCAGTATTTATGTATCGACGAGTACCATCCATAAATAAATAAATAAATAAATAACTAAAATAACCCCTAGGATGTAAATTGTTAGAAACCGTTTAATGTAGGTGGCTATTCAACACAAGGCCAGTTTCATATTGCTACCTTTATCAAAGGCCATTTTTACGTAGTGGGATGTTTAATTCCTGGTACACTATCACACGAGGGTACTAGTAAAGGATACACACATCACACACCACCAATAAGAAATCTGATGGATGTGTCATGACTCAAGTATAAAAACTTACCCTCCGCAGAAACAGAAGTTGGTTGTCTGCCTTCCTCTTTGAAGCACCTGCTCTTTCCAGAACCTCAGGTGCTCCATCCTCACTTGCACTTCCACTAGATGAACTTTCATCTTTATCTTGAATTGTTCCACTGGAACTTCTACCTCGTCCTCTTCCCCTACCTCTCCCTCTTCCATTCCTCTTGAGCTTGCTCCTTCCATATCCTTGGCTAAGACCATCAGCTTCCAGACCTGGATTCTCCATGCAATTTACCAAGCAAGTTCCTGACTTTGTTAAAGGAAGAGAACAGCAAACACAGATATGAAATATTTGATCCAAGAGATCCTTTGATCATGCAACTGTATTTCCAATGAGAACTTATAAGAAATTTCCATCAACTAAAAAAATGTCCACTCTCTTGTAGACTTTATAACTCCAATATAAAGGTGACATGATTGTGAAAATCACCTTGGCTCTCATCAAGCTTTCCGTCTTCCACAGATTGACTGTCAACTGAAACAGTACCAACACTTCCTCTTTGGCCAGTTTGCCGACCTCCTCTACCGCGGCTTGTGCCTCTACTGCGGCTTGTGCCTCTACCACGGATTGTGCCTCTCCCCATTCCTTTCTCAACTTTTGGATCCCCTCCGTCCTCCACAAGCAGCTCAGAAGACTTTGTTCCTGCTGAGGTTGCCTCTTTGTTACTCTTCTTCTTTGGTTTCTTTGCTGGTGGACTTCCTCCTTGAGAGGGAACATCCAGCAGCTCATTAGACAACTGGCGACCTGTAGTTCCTTGCAAAGCCTTTTGAATTCGAGCACTCCGGACTTTGGCAAATCTCTGATTGAAGGAGTAAAAGGCGTCTATTCGAAGTTGAGTCTGAAATGTTCCAAAATAACCAGTAAGAATAGCCCAAAAGCCTGAAGCATCTAAAACAAACAGATTACTAAACTTGATTGCAAATGCAAGTAATATTTTAGTAACTTAAACATAGATTTGACTTTGTGACAGCCTTGTCATAGCAAGTGGCATGCAGTTTAAAATTCGGACTTGCAACGGAAGACTCTTTTGGGTACTGCTGACAACTGAAATTGATTACTAGGCCACAATGGTCCACTTGAAGACTTTCAACAAGTGCTGGTGAAGCTGGCCAACAACTTGATGAATACATTAGAGAAACCCAGCAACTACATTAGGTTGAACAACTGCGTAGCTTCACACAATTCTTGCCAATTTAACCAGAAAGTTGGCGTTCACAACCATCTAAGAAACAGGTTGATATTCCCCTAAAACTCATAATGTCTTCAGGTAAGAAGACATGGAACTGTAAACTCATTATCTTGCAATATGTGCAACAGTAATTACAACCAAGCTTAAACTTACAAACAACTCAATAGAAGTTTTCTGATGATTTGGACTTTCTCAGCTAAGACACATGATATTCAGCTTACCTCTCGTCGGTCATACTCTTTCAGCACAGGTAATAAAAGATCATCTGCTTTTGCTTTTGGCCATGCAAATCGTTCATAACAAAACCTGCACACAGCTCATGTTAGTGTTCACCTCAAATAAGTAGAGATTATTTTAATTTTTAATTTCAATAAAAATAAAAATAATAATCCCACACATATGTAACTGCAAAAATTACAAGAAGGAAGAGCGAAGGAATGGAAGGGGATTCAGAATTCTGGACTGGTAGGTGGGATTCACTTACTTTCGAAGAGCCTCAAGATCTGGGCGACCCCATGTGAAGGGATCCGTTGAGTTATCTACTTGAGGGTTTGCATATGCTGCCACAACTGCATCACTTGGAAAAGAATCTGGGATCATCCAGTTTTTGCTGACAGCTCTCTACGCAACCAAAACTATTCATTTCAGACACAGCTCTCAGAATATGAAGCAATTAGTTACACACATTCCTCTGCAGGCACCTCAATACTTATGGGGGGTGAATAATGTTCTACTTTGTCCAGATGCACTCAATATCAAGTCACTGAACACCTAATAGCCCAATATTTAAGATCAAATTGACTTCAGAAGGTTCCATGCATTGTGGTGCATCTTTGAATTCATCTCAAACTTACATGCTTCTCCATAAAGACTTGTCGGCGGAGTTTGATGTCAGCATCTTCAACATCATTCTCAGGCCCAATGTCAGTACCCCCATCATCATTGTCATTCTCAACCATCTTTTCCATTCCAGATTTTCCTTTGTTTGTTTGTTTGCCACGTCTACCTTTCATTTCATACCCCAGACCTTGAAGACCAGGAAGTGAATAGTCTGGAGACTCCACCATCTGCTTAAAGATGCTAAGCCCGTCTGGCTCATCAAATGCATTCACAATCTCGATGGCATTCACTATGCCTATGCCACTGCTCAAACACAAACAGATCACAAGATATTCAAGAAACTGAGCAAAGAACAGGCGCATTTCTAATCTACAAAATCATCACATTCATAATCTACCCAGCAGGTTTTAAATCTCAGTTACTGCATTAAGAAAGTAACAAAAAACCACTTGAGTTATGTTTGAAAGCCTGAAAAATTCATGAAGATTAAGGATTCTTAGATATAAAGATGGAAAATATTATGTGATCATCCCTCTTAAATGTGGAAGAGAAGCTGAGATGTGCACCTATCCAATTGAGGATTATATAGTTTTTGAGGAACCAACCTGATGCCTTCAGTGTAATCACTCCCAAGAAGCAACGCCATTCGTATCAACTTCTCTCGACTCATACCCATCTCCGTCTCAACATCCTGAGGATATCACCCAAGTTTAGCAGATTAAATATCTGAAAGAAATGACTTGGCATCTCCATAGACCCATTCACCGAAATGTCAAAAAGATATATCCCACTCAGAAATATAATTCAAAAGAACAATTACCTTCATGTAGTACGTCTCCACATATTTTCGATCATCAAATATATTCTTGTAGACATTGCGGCCCCCGAAGAGGAAAACATCACAATCATCTGTTACAACACCATCAACTAATTCCGCCGTATTCATATAAGCACACTGTGCCTCTGCTTCCATAGGAGCAATAATATATGGCAATCCAAACATTTGTAGGAGTTCCTGCCATCAAACCATGTTAAGTTTAAGTTTCATGCTTTGAACACTTCATTACAGCTGTAAAGAGGAGAGAGGCCCCTCAAACGTGCTTCATGCTAATAAGGAAACAAACAATATGCTTCTGACACCACTCTTAAATGAAAAAAGGCGAAATACACTTAAAATCTACCCAAAGCATCCACCTATTCTAGAAAAGGTATTCAAGGACCTGTCCAGATCATGAAAAAGTAACTTTTATCTCATATGAAGACTTAATCCCACACACCTATGCCTTGCATACATCAGGGTAGAAAAATCATGTTCTACTTGTGTCGTTCTTTTGTCACAGTGGACATTCTGTAGTTTCATCTTTGTAGTTTGATTGTGCAATGAGTACCTGACACTCTGCAAACATCTCCCCAGTTACCGAATCTGCATTGCGCTCATTCTTCTTTTGCACTTCCCGGAGCTCAATTTCTTCTTGAAACAAGAGCTCACGCTCTTTCTCAATTCCTGCTCGGAGTTCTTCCTGCTCCTCCTGAAGTGCAGCTTGCAATTCAGCTTCCTCTCTTGCAAGTACTTCTCGCTCCACCAACAACTTTGCCTCATAATTTAACATCTCATGTCTCTCTTTTGCCAGATCCATCTCTTCAGCATCTTTCAAAATATCCTCAGCAACAAGTAAATTTTGTGGATTAAAGGCAACATGCTCTGGAACTACATTCAACCCCTCAACATTCTTATCAGGATTGTGACCCCTCAGTTGTACATCTCTAGACCCATCAAAATCGTTCTGCGTCTCTAGCACTCCAGTTTTCTTACTAGTGGAGTCAGTGTCTTCAATCCTTGGTGCCATTCCAGATATAAGCATTGAATTTGCTTCTTTGAGGGGTACGTTTTGAGTTGTACTTCTCTCAACACTGGTGTGGACGGCCCGATCTACTTGCTCCTGTCTCCACACTTCACTAGGCACTGCTGGCCTCTCAGCAATTGTACCAGCTTCCTCAAAATCCCTAGTCGGATGAGTCAGTGAACCATGAATCCTTGCATTGCTGTTTGAGATCTCTTGTGAACTTCTCCTGATTTCTCTATTAAGAGGCCTAGCATCTTCAACCCCAAATCTATGAGTTATCGCAGCACCCACACCGGAGGGTGGACAGTTCTCCTTTCCTTCTTGTGCTTGTTCTTTAGAAACAAGCCCTTCAGAAAGCAATGAAGAAACAAGTGTCGTGCCCTTTTGAACCAGTCCTAGATGTTCATTCCCATTTTCCCTCCCTCCAGGTGTACCATCATTCTCACATATGCCTTTCCCTTTCAAGTATTCTTGATATGGACCTTCTGCTTCAAGTCCAGCTTGAAGCACAGCTTTTCTCACTGGTACAGGAGAGATAAGAGTTTCTCCAGCCACAGCTTTTCCCTTTCTTGCTCGCTCGCGTGCTAGGCGAGCTTCTTCAGAATCCACATCCGTAACCTTCTCAACACCATTACGAGGTTGAAGTTCCTCCCCTGTTGTAGGTCCTACGCCAGGGATTTCCAAAGAACCACTTCTTTCTCTAACATTCTCCATCGGTTCCCGGATCACTAGCTGAGGAAGAGGTCTTACTGGTGCCCTCCAAGAACCGACATCATCTAAACTTCGACGAATTGCTTCTTGGAGTTCAGCATCCTCTTCAGTTAGAAACAGACCTGCAGATTGACCATCGTAAGCTTTAGTACACCAAAAATTTGGGAGCATTTCTCAGAATGAAGTAAACACAAACACTGTTGATACAGCATGGTATCCAAGAGCTTCAGGCTTTCAGCATTCAAACAGCTTGCATATGAAGTCAAGGCCAACATCAAGAATCTGACTTGGTATGGACATAAAGCACGAAGTCATAAACGTACCTGGATCAGCAGCAGCGATCCCAGCTCCTGCTACTGCCACTGCACCACTCCCGTCCTCCCATTCAACTTCACTTTCATCACTGTTGCCTGTGTCACTGTCATCACTCAAACCAGTATCTTCAGATTCTGGATAAGTCCCTGGTTGTAGTGCCCGAGTTCTATCATGCTCTGCTAAACTTTGCTGAATTGCAAGGGCCATCTCAGCATCACTGTCACCAGCAAGTGAGAAGTTTTTTGGAATTGGAGTATGGATGTATGGCTGTGACTCAGCAACTCTGATATTATTACTGTAAACTTGGTAACTGTGCTGCGTTGACAAAGCCATCTGCTCGTCATTGCTCTTTGCCAATGAGGAATCATTGGGGACTTTGGCACTGTTGTAAAATTGGCACATCTCATTTTTGTCGCTTTGAACATTCTCGACTAGACTTGCTTCAAATGCTGGTGTTGATTCCTTGTCAAGATGTGCACTTGAATACCCTTCAATTTGGCACCCCGGATGAGGTTGGGGATCAGAAATATTTGCTTCTAAGCTCTTCTCAATGGCCAAAGTCATCTGTGCTGCAGCATCCATGACATCATCATCATCATCATCATCATCATCTGGGATGGGTATTTTATACTCTCCAGACCGGGGCACTTGCCTGTCCACCTCAAGGTTATGTAAGTTCTCTTGTACGCCTACTGACATCTTGGCATGTTCATTATGACATGCTACTGAAATTTCCTTAGATGATTTGACTACAATCATTTGTTGCTCGCTCATTGTGCCAGCTGATTGTCTGCCTTGAGTATCACCATCCTCCCACTCGCAATCATCTTCATCCTCCTCTTTATTTACAATACCCTCTGGAACTACTGTGCAAGCTGGAAACCTCTCTGGACCTTGGAGACTTTCACGTGAATTCTTCTCTCCTCCTACTAGAGTCTTGAACAGATCCATGTCCTCATCCTGGTCGTCATCTTTGATATCCAATGAGATTTGCAGGATTGATGTATTCAATTTGACATCTCCGGAAACACGTTCTGCATGTCCATCTACACTAGAGTTCTTACAAGAACTCCTCACATCACCTCCAACTAGTCTGTTGAACAACTCTCCATCAGCAGTATCAGCTTCTCCTAACGCAGACTTATTGATTGTAATTTCTAGTCCTCTCGAAGTGTTTGAATTCAAGAGACTGCTGTTCGTCATTTGATCAGATTCACCCTGCTGTTTGAGAGAATCTACCGAAAGAGATGTGTATGAATTAGCCTTATCCCCTATCATGAGCCTTTGAAAAGCCTCACCATCGCCATTGCTAACCAACTTTTCAGCAGTAGCAATTTCATCATCCTCATTCACTTCAGCAAAGGCTTGCTGCTTCTCCACATCTTTCATGAGGTAGAGATTCCATTGCAAATCTCGAGTCATCCGGACACCCATACCTCGTACTCTACTAACGCGAGTCCTCCCCTTTTCATCAACATAAGTCTGTACTGAGCTGTCTTTGTTCTCTGCTTCTTCTGAACCCAAGCTTTTAGTTCCATCTCTGTTTTGCAACAACTTTGTAAGTGCCCATATTGCAGGTACAAAATACCGAATGTAATTGACTATAAGTTGTGACTGGAAGCTGAACTGGCCATAAATAGAAGCCAGTGAAAAACAAAATCATGAAAACAATATGAAGTGTCTTCTGGATAATGATATGTAGAAACCAAACATATGACCTATCATGACCACCAACTTCAGAATACTTGAGGTGATTATTACCTGTAATGAGCTGATAAGAAGGTTGAAGCAGGAACCTCGGGAGGTTGAGCTACTGGTTGAGGGAGCTTAGTTGCAGTTGACATTGGGTTGCCACCATTTGCGCCTGTTAAAGCCCTGTGAATCAGTCGAAGCTTAAATGTAAGCAAATGAGTGCATATAGAAAAGTGGGAGACCACATCATTGCACTATTAGTAATTGAGGTGTCTGCAATACAATTGCAATCTTAATATGTGATGACAACCCCAAAGTAAGGCAGTGGTATAACTCTCTAGCACACGTTTGTCCACCAGTTAGTTTTGCAACAAATGCCATTAATACATCAGAGAAGCCTAATCACAGAAGGCCATCTTGACAACATCCAGATCCTAGCAAGCTCACCATCAATATAAAGAAAGACCCATTAGGTACGAAAAGCCCTGGTACAACATTACATTTTGTCTCCTTGATAAGATGAAGAGAATATAAATTCTCGGTTTGTTGCTGATGCAATACGAGTACTTGGCACCCCTCCAACACCCCGTCCAGCAGCAGCCTTCTGAACATTGTTGATTTCTCTACGGAATGCTACAGTCTTCAAATAGGCTTCTATTTGTAGCTGAGAGAATGTTGCCGGGGCCTGCTCACAACAATCACCCACAGACCCATATAAGTTGAGATATACTACGTCTTCTTGGGTTGTAAGAGAATGACCAGTAGATCCTGAGCCTAGATTTCCCAAGAATGAGAGCATAGCAGTGACAATTCCAAATAACAAAGATGCTAAATTCAGTGCTATACTTCATGTAGAGGGACAGATTACAGCAGCGGGAGGGGCTTGATTGAGTGATTGCACTGCAAAAGCAAGCATATCTTACAGATGAATAAGAGAATTACCTTTGCAACCTTCTCAAATTTCTGTCGATTCTCAGCCACTAGCTGCTCTCTCATCTGCACAAGGAAAAACACATTGATATTCACCTCCCTCATAAATCCAACGAAAACCCATACAACCAGCTACCAAGCTTCTCCACTTCTCCTGATAAGCTCCAAATGTTGTGAAACCTCAAGCATAATGTCACCTTCGCAAGTCATGTGCGTCTGTCAGCATCCAAAGCTCCGAAATATTCAATAGAGACATCCTGATTTGGGTTGTGATGGCATGCTCACAATCAGATACCCTTGCAATTTGCCAGAACAGCAGTTATGCAATTCACTCCCATTCATGCCAGCTTAACTTACTAATATATGTATATATATATAGATAGATAGATAGATAGATAGATCAATGTTTTATGTGCAGTATCCATTATCAGCCTCACCTGGACCAATAAATCCAGCTGCATCGAAGGAGGGAGAGATGCCAAAACAGCTGGGTCCAATTTACCATGAGCTGCTGGCTGCAAGTTTGTGACTACATGTGTCAGTACTCAAAACAGGTGAATAGTTGCTTCAGATGCTTCAGATGAATTCCATTGCTTCAGTTCTAATAATGTAATCTGCAGTCAAATTTCCTATGAAGGATCTGAAAATTCTTGCCTGACTAATGAGAGTTTCTCAAGGAGGTTTGAACATATAACAAGACTAAATACAAATATTAAAAATGAAGTGTTTTTTCTACAAACAAGGTACCCACGCCATTAAGAGAAGCAATGGAATAATGGACATACTTATAGACAACTATAGCAACGGCACTACTGGACAAGAATTGTGCCTTCAGGACAGTAAGGCATCAATTATCAATTGATCCACTTTTCAAGAAAGACAAATGTCTTACAAGGTAAACAAGCTCCTCCTCATCATCATCATCCTCCTCCTCGTCCAGTTGCTTCACCCCTTGCTCCTGATCCAGCCCCTGGGCTACATGGGTTTGTCCTTGAGTGTTTTCATCCAACTGTCCCGCTAGAGAGGCTGCCAACCTAAACACAATCACCAAATCTCTGTGTCAACAGATGGCACTCCTCAGTTGATTCCATATGTGTAGCCTTCATGTGCTTTTAAAGATAAGAATCCCTGATGTTTGAGTAGATGTGGTACTCACAGGACATCAGCAGATTCCTGATTGTGCATCCCACCATACGATACTGCAGTATCAACAGGAGGTGAGGGTTGAGGATCCAATCTGCAATCATCAGATGGGAAGTCATCCCTGACAGTGCCATTGTCGCATTGTGCCTTTTTGCCCTTGCTCAATGTAGCCTTAGGTGGAACTAGTGGCGCTCCAACCCCACCAGCAATCTCTTCTAGCTTTCGAGTCCGCAGCTATTTAAGAAAAGAGAACATTACAGTCAGGCAATGATATTGAATTGTCGTCCAATCAATCCAGGAGAGTCTAATAGCACAGAAGCATCTCTTTAAAGCTAAACCCTGGAATGTTACCCTGAGCACCACCTGAGTTCTGGTCATCCTTGTCAGTATGTCGATGCCAACAGTCTCAGCTACTTCAAAAACGAGTCAAAAGACCTGGCAAACCTTTGGTTGCCTTCAAGCAGTGAGGATCATTAAGTTGGTGATTATAAATCTCAAAACTTCACTAGGGCTACAAGAGGCTCGCTAGGTCATCATAAGTTCCAAGTATTCAATTGAAGAAACTGTCGATCAACAACTCCTTGCCAAGGGTCCAGGCTCACATGATTCAAGAGCAGTTTCTCGGCAGTCTTGCGAATTTTGGACTGAGCTTGCTCTCGCTGCCTGCGACGAGCGATTACAGTTCGCCTCTTCAGGGCCGGTGTTCCTCCATCAAATACAAACACAGGTTTTATTCGTAAAAAGAGAAGCTTGCAAATTCGACGGAAAAATCCCAACAAGTGGGCATTCCGAATCATGTCCCCGCGATCATCCCGCATTGCTTTCATAAATTGGATAATCCAAATGCTTGCATCTGTTGTCCCACAACAATTCAAGTGACTTAGATGTCCCAAATTTGACAACCTAAGAATCCAACTCCTTTTCTTGTCGTATTCAAGTACGCAAGCAGAATTATATTCAATCCAACCTTCTGTACTCCCGCTACAATGTAAAATGAATGGATTGGTTTGAGTGAGCAACATTGTAAAACGTAGGTCTTCCCACAACTGAATGTGTCAATAATTCCCGGTAAGGAAATATCTCCTTTCCAGATTGAGGTTTCCGATCATCAACAACAACGGACAGTTATCTCGAAATGGAGCTAAATAATAGTCTATGTTACCCACTAGGATTTGAGCTCAGAAACTTGGAGGTAAGTGAGGAGATGAGAAACAAACCTATGGCGAGTCTTCGACTTCCGAGGGATTCCACAGATACTCGTCTCCCAACAGGAGCAAGAAGCTCCCACAACCCTTGAACTCCCATGCTTACTAGCTATATATCTTTTTTACACCGCAAGTCAATCAGCTAAATATAATGCTTCAACCACCTGTACAATTCCGTCCAAGCCTTTGAACAATGCGGTCCTTTCGGTTCATATGGGTACAGATATTTTACGCTCGCGGGCAGCTCAGCTCAAGTGCTTTTCTAGTGTGATTGGGAGAATCATCACAAAAGTACACAAGGTGTGCACCAAGTTCACAGTGCTCTGAGATTGCACAAAAACTCGAGGATCTATATCCTGTCAATCATCGTTATATGTTGCCCTGAAAGCTGAGCTTCGATATTGCTCGGGTAACAACAAGACCATCCTATATGATTTAGGATTCTACAACACATAAATATTATATATCAGCTGCTACAGGTGGCCTAACACAATTCCCAGATGCCAAAAGTATGAAAGGCTAAGCAGAACACTACAGTACAAAAGCATACATACAAACCCTCACAGCCACGCTCACTTCCAGCCCTCAGTTTGTCAGTCCTGAGCTTCCTAAACTAATCAAGCTAGAAAAACAATTGGAGAAGTTAATATCTAAATCTTTCGCATGCTTGCGCTGAACCAGCAAAGCGTGACTACATTCGCCGTCCTTTAAATACTGCTAGAAGTTCTCAGCGAACAACACCTCAATTTCCCTACTGAACTCAATACTGCAATTTTGTTCATAGCTTCCTCGTGAAGCTAATGCCACGACCAAAGTAGACGATCGCTTGAGCGGATTGATGAATGCAAAATACACTAGTATCGACAAGCCTGCGTATTCAACCAACAAAATTAAGTTAGAATAGCAAGGAAGGGCTAGGAGCTAAAATCGACCAAAGGCAACAAAAAAAGATAATGGAATATGCCCTCTACCTCTACAAGTGGCACCGATCACCAAGGCACAGAAATTCCACAACATCCAGCTCACTTCGAGTCGGCAAACACACTCACAGTAGAAGAAGAAAAAAAACAGGACAAAACCTAACGAACCTGAGTTAACTTAACTCCAGCACTTGTTCACACAACGACCGTTTCCGAGATTGTGCAAAGCAGGATGATATACACCAACCAGTGAGTAAATAGTGATGACCTAAATTAAGTTATTACAAACGCAAGTGCGTTGCTGATGATCATGTCGATGATCATGATCATGAGTAAGTATGTTATGTGTGTCTCCAACTAGGTGACAAAAACTACTCCGAGGCCACCCGCCACCGCGAAAAAGCTTCCAAGTCAACACGTAGTGAAAGACGAGTTGGTCCCTGGAAACCCTTCGCTACTGTTTCTCCACGCAATCCTGGCCATTTTTTGAGACGACGAGTGCTGCGGAGATGGGAATAGAAAGGCACCTATCTACTTACGGCCGTCACTGCAAAAAGATGCCGCCGCGGCCTACTCGATGGTCGCCACATGATTAAGTAAGTATGGCCACCTCCCCTGCAGCGAGTCCGCCATAGCCAGCATAGCCTGACCACACTTGCCATCGTCTCTCTCCTCCAGCCAGCAGGGCCCCCAACTTCGCCGGAGCAACCCACTCAGGTCCCCCCTCCACCGTTTCGATCGGAGATCGGACGGCCCCTGTGCGCCCGCCCCTTCTCTGTATCGGGCCCCCGAGTCGTCTCGTGCGTTGGATCTTGATCGCACGGCCCCGGGCTCTGGGGCTCTCTTGCCTTTGAGGACTCTTCGTGTGCGTGGCCCGAGACTCGTGTGGGTCGTTGGATTGAGGATCGGACGGCTTTCGAAGCAGTTTTCCCTGTAGTAAGGAATTCTGATGCCCCGGTTAAAGACACGAATGTTATATTTAGAGATGATTTGGCACATGTCATCTCCACGTTCGCTGGGACCGTAAATCATTCCTTTGTGGCACTCAAAAGCAGTGTTCATTGAAACAACGGTCTTTGTTCCCTTGCCTCTTCTCTGCGTCTGGTCCCCGAGTCATCCTGTGCGTTAGATCATTTGATCGCACGGCTCCTGGGCTCCTGGGCTCAGGGGCTCGGGGGGCTCTTGCCTTGCGGACGCTGAGTGTGAGTGGCCCCAGGCTCGTGTGGGTCGTTGGATTGAGGATCGGACGGCTCTCGAAGCCTCAGCTCGGGTTTATGTAGAGTGGTCCCTAGTAGTAAGGAAGTGATGTGATACCTATTTAGGGTGGGTTTGCATTAGGGCCCGGGTCCAAGAAACTTGGGTCCAAAACATCCCTTTATGGACCTTGCTTTTGGACTCATGTTAGACCTAAGCTTCATTTCTCAAACTAGGTGATGTATTATTTTTGAGTGGAACCGCTAAGATTTGATGGGATATTGATGTCACATTAGTGCCGCTTCGTTCTTTCATACTCTAGACCTTCACCCAAGTGTAAACTTCTTGGGTCCATAATTTAATTCTTGACCAATAAGTTTGCTCGATTTTGGAGTTTCCTTGGTCTTGGACCTTAGTGGAGACCCACCCTTAATGTATGTATGCACTAGTACCTACTTGGTTCAAGAGCAAATGTATGTTTTTGGAACAGACTTGCCACATGTCATCGCCACATTCGTTGAGACCGTAGTAATTCCATTGTGGTGTGACTCATAGTGTTCATTGAATCATGGCAAGTGAAGTGCTAGAATAACAAAGTTGATGATGGACTACATCCAAGTTGTGGTAGTTTGTTTGTCTCGTGGACTCTGCAACATCATCTTCCAAGCAACCGTGGATCTTTAAATCAATAGTTCCAAAGCTCTAGCATCTTGACTTGACCTTGATGATAACTTGGTAACTTAATTCTCAAGTCAGGTGTGCATGTATGTTAAGCCTCAAAATACATAATTCAACCTAGCACACTAAGCATCATGCAATTATTCGCACATTTTCCAAGGCCGAATTGAAGCTTGGATCGAGGTTGAGTTAAGTTATGATGCAACTTAATCGGTTGTAAGTAATTAACCCGGTTGCAAGTTTCAAGTTCTGGCAATCTGCATGATTGTGGGGGGTGACTCCGATTTGTGGAAAGATGCAAGTGGTGGAATGAAGCCCAAATTAAGTGCACGTTGGGCCACCAAAGTTATTACATTGGGTTATTAACTTAGAACTTGGAGGGCCCTCACTACACTAAAATTGTATCCGATGTCACCAATTCCGTTTGTCTTGCTCAATACTAATTGTAAGCCGGCCATCTAGTGTCACCAACACTAAATGTAAACCTAACATTATTTGTCATTCGTTGTAAAAATAGTTGGGCATTATAGATATGCAATGTTGCATGTAATGTCACTTACTAAGTAATTTTTCATCCGAATGTCAATCATCCATGGCAATATTTCATTACAAAAATGTAAGGATGCAAAAATATACCAAACTTTGCTTCAAGAATTGGCGTTTGGATGAACTCAAAGTAAATTGGGATGGCAACAATAATTGTAAACTTATTCATAAGAAGTGTCGATAAACAAGTTACCACAATGACATAGAATACCATATGACACCAAAACCAATAAGTAATTATGTAATAAATAGACATGACTCATAAACCCACCAATAAAACTAACTTAACCACAAAACCGTGCCCAAGATCCTCCGATGATGGATTGTAGTGGGAGGGACTGCAAGCAATGAAGGGGGGAAACCGACCCCTAGTTACAGATGAACCGGTTTGAGCTTGAGAAATAACTGATTGAACTTCAAGACTTCAGGAAAAGTGCCCATCATTCTAGAGGAATTTAGAGAATATACCCCAAATTGTTAAAGGGACACCGAAAGATGTCATCATGCAACTGGTTGGACTTGGAAACACTGGGCTTTCCACTAATTATGCCAAAAAGCTCCTGGACACTGTGACTGCAAGTGTGGGACCAATTCAATTCTTTGTCCACATAAACACGCTTTAGTTTGTCAGAGGTGAGTGAGTGTCCAACATTCTTCAAGTTTGTACGTATTTGTGTCATCCACATGGCATACATGGAGTTGGAATTCTTGAATCTGAGGGAGGATTTTATTTACAAGATCCCTCTGACTACCTCCTCACAACTCGATTGATTGAGAATTCAACCTAAGCATTAGGGCCACTTCACACAGAAGACTGAGAGCCCGTAACCATTACACTGCAAGCACTCTCATTGGTGGAACAGGCGGAGCCGGTCCAAGTTCGCTTCACACTATGCTTGAGGGACCAACGAGTATGTGAATGCAAGATGGATGTAAAGTCTACATGGATTCCTACATGGCATCGAATGGATCATGTTTCAGGGTCACTTGGACTATTTTCAAAAACCCACCTCTTGGAGGTAGGCCTAACACAAAACTGGGAGACCATGGCACTCCGAATGCTCACAACTGTTGATTTATTTTATTTTATCATGTGTGAGGACCCGCATGAATAGAAATTCATTGAAATAGCATTTGGTTGAGGGCCCGGTTGCATATGACTTCACACTACACTTGAGGGTCCGTGACCACACTACATGATTTTGGAGGTGTGTTGGGACGGCCTTTGGATACTTTCTTTTGGGCTCTCACAATTTCATGGTCACGGCTCTTGGCTCATGTGTGAAGTGGCCCAGAGGTACATACATAGGTATTTAGATTTTGTTCGTGATGGAATTGGTGTATCATTGGTTGAGAGCTATAGACCCTAAACAATCAAATCCAAATTTGCAAAGCTTAGACTTGAATGCTAGCCTGGTTGCCCTTTTGATTGTTACAATAAATATTGTATTTAGTGTCACCATTTCTATTTGTCTTGCGCAATACCAACTGTAAACTGCATGTGTAGTGTCACCAACACTAAATGTAAACCTAATATTACTTATCATTCCTTGTAAAAGAATTGCACAACATAGATTCGCAATGTTGCATATATTGGGCTGGGGCGAAACAACTCGTGCATTGGTTCCTTGGAGGCAAGGGTTTAGGCATCCAACAAGGAATGAGTGTATGGGTTGGTTCGCCCAAATCCAAATATTGTCACTTATTAAGTGATTTATCATCCAACTTTCAATCATCCATGACAACATTTCATCACAAAAATGTTAGATACATAAAATATCAAACTTTGTTTCAATAATTGGCATGGATTTGATCCAAATCTTAATCATCCATGATAACACTTATAAACTCAATCATAAGAAACTGTGTCATTAGAAAAGTCATTAGAACACCATATTACACCAACTACACTATTTAATGTAGTGTTTTGTTTTTCCAAGAGATTTTCTAGTAGTCTATTCGATTCAATCCAAGCTTAGCCTGGTTGCCAAGGGAGAAATTTGACCAATTCTGGACTCTGGACAACTTGATAAACAATAGAGGCCATGTTCAATCATTGTTGATGAATTCAAGACAAGGTCCCAACCCATGTGACAATGACAAATGACACATTGCCTCACATGTCAATATCCTTTCAACACCAAACCAAATTGTGGGCCTAGGAGGTGAGGTAGATGAGTCTTATATGGTTACTTTTTCCGACTAGCCCATTTCTACTAGCCCATTTCTACTAGAATACGAAACACACGATTAGTACATGATGGTAAGTGAAAATCCATATTGAGTTCATAGTCACTTTCCTCATAAATTTTGGATGGAGGGAGAGGGAGAGAGAGAGAGAGATTTTGCATGAATGAGGGGCGCTTCACCTTTAGAATTGTCACAAGCTCGTATGTGAACTCGAGACCAATATACTGGAAGTTCAGATGAATATTATGTTATTCATGATCAAAGTGAACGAGGCAAGGTGCACTTGTCCCATAACCCTGCTTAGTTTATTTGTCTCGGGTTTCAATACCCAGGGGGTGGACTCTTCATACCACGTACAAACTAACGTGAGTGTAGAAAGGGGTAATATCTAAGGCAACAGTGTGCATAGTAAACATAAGGGAGAGATATTGTTTTCTCTTGTGTGTACATTTAAAAAAGGTTTGTTGTTGTTTTGGAAATAAAGGTAGATGTACAAAAGGGTCCCCTAAGGTTTGAAGAAAAGATTGACAATAGATGTGCTAGTTACATCCAATTTACCTTAATAACCAAATGACGTGTGTTTAAGGGTCAAATTATTATGAATTGTATCCTATAATTGGAAAATGTTCAATGACCTTCTCATTGGAAAGTGAAAGTGGATTTTTTATGTATAAAAGGCTTATAAATTCCATGAATTAATTTTGTGAGGCATATATCAAATTAAATTGAAAAGCTTAGTATAAATACATGAGTCCATTTTCTAGGCTATTTTTAGTATGTATAAAAATATTTTTCTCTATGACTTTCTTGTATATGGGGGTTTTATTTCATAGTCACCCATGCACATCTTTTAGGTTTTCAATGAAGATTCCACCCCCAAGTTCCAATACTAGCTTGTGGCTATGATCAAGGCAAGGTGTCCCTCGTTCATGCTAACACTTGAGGTTGGTCAAATTGAAGATTCTTGTGCTCATTAATGGTCAAATAGCCCCACCCCCTCCCCCCAAATTATGTTGGCTATTGAGCCTAGAATGATTATCATATTTTGAGGATATTGTCCAATCTCTTTCAAACATATGGCTTTTTGGCATCCATTCTTGGAGCCACACCAAACCACATACCACTCAAATACATGTGTTCTAAAAAGATAAGATAAGTAACCGAATGTGGCCCAGAGGGTGGAATCTTTGTTGGAATTCTAAATGACGTGCGTGGGTGGCTATGATATAAAATCCCCTATATTCGAAATATTCGTGGAGGAAAACCAAAGTGTATGTACTAATGCTATGCTAGATTACACTCATGTATTTATACCAAGGTTTCAAATGAGAAAGTTATTGAGGTTTCTTCATCCATAGGACTTAGCTCAAAAATATTTGGCCCTAAAGAATATGTCATTGAAGCTAAGGCAATACAGTCTAACCTTGATAATGTTACTCTTGTTTATAGAACACCTTGATATTGTCACCCAAAACTTCGAAACCAAATTTTATAGTGTAAAACTCCCTCGTTATTATCCCTATCACCCTTGATAATGTCACTATTTTTTTTTCCAAAATCTGTAGTGTAAGTGTGATATTAACAAGTAATATGGATGAAAAAAGGCCGGATGGACAACAAATTCTATGGATGACGTCGGCAACATTGAATTTGGGCTTTGATGTCCAAGGCAAGCCTCTAGAGAAGCTTTCTCCATTGGAGTACATAAACATGGAAGGTGAAGATGATTTTGAGGTGGAGTATTCTACTGAGGAGCTTGTGCAATTAGTGCAAGATGGCCAGGAGGTACATGATCCTGTAGAAGTAGACCCATTGATTGATGATAGCAATGATGTTGAGTCTAAGGTAGTGAAGTTAAGTCATGCACAAAAATCTATTAAAGATGTTTTGAATTTTATGGCTAGTCAAGGTTCTCAAATTTTCAACACTATGAAGTTATTAGGAATGGAAAAAATCCATGACAAGCTCATTAAAATTGGTGTTGCACATTTAACATCAATGTCAACAAAACAATGTGACATTAGGAGCTTCTTTGTCTCTAGTGAGAGGTCTTTACCTGATCTCAATGACACATTATGATGTGCTATCTTTGTTATTCAAGCTTTTGAATTTGATTTTATATTTAAAAACATTGAATTCTCATCTTTGTTATTTTCTTTTGAACATTGTAATTTTTATTTGTTTTTCTACCTATTTCTTTGATAATATCACATCATGCATAAATCTTCCAAATGTGACGTTATCAAATATGTCACACCTTGTTTATATCACACTTTTTGGTGAAACGGATGGTGTGACATTATCAAGGTTAGACTGTAATAGCCTCATTGTTATATGATCAGTTAAGTCATAATTCCACTTTGACCCATTTGACTTCCGATACCACCATAACCCTAATTTTATATCCAAAGGGTGGGCCATTAGGTGAAAAACATATTACCAAAATTTTGGCACCTTCTATAAAGCCTTCCAATATATTAAGTTTTGGTAGTCGTAGTCTTTGTAGATTTAGATAGTCATACATATCAAAGGCACATTGTGAATAGCACGACAAAAGGGAACATAAAAACACTCGAAGAGTTGAGCCAATTTGGAAAACCTAGAGAGAGAGAAAGCCAACCTCTAGGGTTGGCATGAATGAGGGACGCTTCACTTTGATCATAGCCACAAGCTTGTATGTGAACCTTGAGTTGGTTTACTAAGCAGGGCTATGGAACAAGTGCTACTTGTCGGAGGTGATCCCTATTAGTACCCAATGACCAGGGGGGCAGTGTAGGCCTAGTAGGGGGGATTTGGGTTTTTGTTTAGCAATGTTGTGCATATGAAGGGTGGGTGTTATGAGGGCATGATGGCTTACCTTGCAATTTAAGTTGGGTTCGATTCTCGGGGGTGTCTTAGGGAGGTTGTGTCATCCCTTAATATGAGCTAATTGTTTGGGTTTGGGTATCATGTTGTAAGATTCAGTCTTGAGGTTTTGTTGTGTGTATGTGGTTTTGGTGTTTGCTTAGGTGGGGAGTATTGGTTGTGGGTGGTTTTCTTAGTTTACGTGTTGAGCAAGAGTAAGGTAAGGTATTGAATAACTATCAGATGGATTTGTTGCATGCATGCATGTATGGGCATTAAGGGGATGTAGCATTGTTCGAATAGGTTGGTGATATTGTTCGTGTGTATGCCTCTTCAGATGCATGTTGTGAGGATGGTTAGTGTCACATATCATCCAACATCTCAAGGGTGTCCACCAATGATTGGTATTTTAGATTTTTTGTTGGGCTACGGTGGTGGGGTCTCGGTCTTGGTAGATTGTGAATTCAATGGATTGTGGGCTCAAGTTTTAGGTGGTGTAGTGCATGGTCTTCTTTGGGAAGGTGGTAGTGATGATAAGGATACCAGGTTTGAGTTCGGCAAGGCATTGGCATGGTCTTGTGGTGCAGAGCAGAGCCCTACATTGGGTGCCCATACCCATGCCCATGCCCAAACCCACCCATGCCCATGGGTTTTGGGTGGGCATGGGTTCGATATTATTGGGCATGGGTGGGCAAGGGTTCAATATTATTGGGCATGGGTGGGCATGGGTGGGCCAAGACTTGGTGTAGGCGGGTAATACACATTACACAATTTTTGAATACATTGGCGGCAATTTTAATAGCATGGGTGGGCATGGGTGGGCACGGGTCATGCTATGGGTGGGCATGGGTGGGCATAGGTCATTGTTGATGGGTATGGGTGGGTATGGGTACAAATTCGAAGGAAAATGTCGGGCTCTGGTGCAGAGGCATGGGTATAACCATGTGGGGATAATGTTCTTTTTTTGGGGGGGGCTCCTTAGGTGAGTGCTTGCATTCATTAGGAATGTGTCTTTTGTTGTGGAATGGGTGAGGATCAATAATATTATTTGTCATAATGCATTGTTGTGTTTGGATGCTCGGATGTTGTTGAGGGTGGTGTTCATGCATGTGGAGAAAAGGTGGAAACATGTGTCAGATTCTTATAGTGGGCAAAGGTTGCAGAGAGGGAAGGGACATTGGGTGGATTAAATGGTGTGTTTTCTTTGGTTGCCTATGTATTGGCCATATCGCAATGTGGGTGTTTGTGAGATTTGTGTGCATGTGCATTGGGATGTTGACTAGAAGTAGTTGGAGAAGGAGGAACGACCTCGTGGATCATTAGCCATTTGCTACATATGGGTATTGAGGTAGATTGTGGTTGTAAGTTGATTGGTGTAATCCTTATGTATGTAGGGTTTGAGGTGTTTGATGGTGTGGTATGGAGGTGTTGCATGTGTGAGGATTTTGGAATGTCATAAGGGGGTGGTATGTGCGACATTATTATTATTTTTAAATTTTTTGGAGGGAGGGGCTAGGGGTAGTGTTTGGAGGGGTTTCTTAGACTTTAATTTGACAAGTTTGTTGGTAGTGTTGTTGCCCAATATTCCCGAGTGTGCACATATTTTTTGGAGTGTGAATGGGGATGTGTGTTGTGATAGTCATCGGGTTATGGCATGTATAAGTAGTTTATTGGGATGGTTAATGCTGGGAGGAGGGTTGGCGGAGGTGGTTGTGGATGAGGTAGATGGGGTTGAGGCTGTTAGTGAAGATGTATGAATGTGCGATGTTGTCTTTTGTGAAGTGGAGGGCAACATAAATGGTAGTTATTTTTGCGCGTAGGGTATTTTTTTGTCTTTTAAGGAGTTTGTAGGCGTATTGGGCATTCAAGAGAGGCTCCGCCATATTTGATGTCATCTTGGCATCATCATACAACATTGTATTTTGTAGGAGGGATAAATTGAAATCACGTGGAATTAGAAACATCAACGTATGTAGGTAGCTAGGCATTCTAGTTGATTTTTTGGTGGTCTTGGGTTGTCCTTTGTTGGTGGGGTGGGGGTTGTCCTTTGTGGGGTAAGACCTTTGTTACTTTTAACATGGTGGTTGCAACGCATCCAAGGGGGTCCAGCTCCTCTCAAAGTGGACATGTTTTCTTGGTTCTTAAATTAGGATCTGACGTTGACTTATTGGACTTTAGTCCACACACACACACACACACACACACACACACACGTCTTATTTGATTTATTTAAGCAAAATTTGTAAGGGATTCTAGGTATGGTTGGTGATGATCCAAAACCAATATGGGACCTTGATGTTAAGGTGGTTGGACATTCTTAGAATCAATATGTATTCATTGTGCAAGATTTCAAGGTCTTAGTTTTTGGGAGGGTGTTGGTTTAGTACTTAGGTCTAGCTTGTTTGAATTTTATTTTTTTATTTTTTATTTTTATATCAAAGTTGGTTCAAGAAAATTATAACACAAGGACAAGTTAACCCTTAATGGTCTAAATGTCTCAACAAACATTACTCAGCTCACCCAAAAAGTACTTGCATATCAAGAGATGTTTAGTATGTGTACTTTCAACTAATCATATCAATTGTTTTTTTTTAACAACAATGGGACTTGTGTCATTGATTGTGATGAATTTTTGATGTTTAGAAATTATATTCAACCATTATATGAGGATCAGAAGTTTTTTTTTTGTTTTTTTAATCATAAAGAGGTGACCGTTTGATGGTGCTTCACACCTTTTCTTATGTAACAATTTTGACTAAACTCTTGGAAGTGTTAATTTATAACACAAGTTCTTAGAAGATGTTTTACCCTTCAGGCCTTTAGTAAGGGTTAAGCTGAGTACTAATCAATGCATGCTAGCGGGGCTTGGTCATCAATGGTCTAGTGAGTTGTTTGACATTTTTTGAGATGAAAGGTGCCTTTAGGACAACTTAGAGTTGTTTGAAGGGAATTGGTATAGCTTAAGTCAATGATGACAATATCTTATGTATAGAGGTGCAACGCTTAGGAATCATGTCATTGGAAGTATAATGTAAATTAGGAAACATGGTCCACCTATCACAAGTAGGCAATGAGCCAACCCCATGTCTCCCATGGCTACGCAATCATGGGTAGAGATTGATGAACAAACATTGCATATCACTTGTAAAAAAATAAAAATGGACATCATTTTGTTCCCTTGTAAATGAGGGGTCCCTTCAAGTAGTATACTCAATATGGATGTCAATGTTGATGAAGTTCCAAAAATTGTGCTCAATTTTATTCTCTAAACAATGCGTCAAATTGAACATTATATCATGCCAATAAGGTAGTAGTGCCTTAAGTAACACCTTTGTTCATTTTTTTTATCCTTAAGCCGTCAACAAGTGAGTGCAACGGTGCTGTTGAGTAAGTCATTGTTAAAAGCGATTAATATTAAGTACAAAATGGCACCACTTTGGCCATTCATAACAACGGAGTAAGAATGATGCAAGAACGCTTTAAGAAAGGCACCAACTTTGGCCTATTACAATGCCTAATTGGGGATCTATCCACTCAACAAGGCGGTGTAAGAAGTGATCCACAAAAGGGGGACAACACCTTCATTTAATAGAAGACCCTCACCTACAATAAGGCTGATTTTGCGGTGATTCTTGCCTAGCAATCCAACATCAATGGACCCCCCTAGTGGAGAGTTAAAGGCTCATTTATTGATACAAGTTTGCAAAAATTTGTAGGTTGGATATGAATTTATTATTTTTTGAATTATTTTTGTAGATAGAACATTATTCAAATCCATAACAGTGTTCTGTGGGACTGACATTATTATGTGGAATATTCCATCATTCTGATTGGATGTGAGGAATATTCCACAAAATATTGTCAGCCCCACAGAACACTGTTATGGATCTGAATAATGTTATGGACTCTTTATAGATTTTCTATTCTATAGAATTTCTTTTGAAAAATTTCAAAGCTATTTAATGCACCTGAAATAGAAAAAAGTTTCTTAAAGTGTCGCTTTTAAGCTCAACTACCTTAGAATGAAATTCCAAATCTATTTTCTGTCACCCAAGTTTAATTATACCAGGTTGGGACCCATAATAGATGAGGAGAGAGTTTGCTGCCAGGTTTAATAATGGTACCTTGACACATGGTTTCTGACATGCCCGGGAAAAGCACACATGACCAAACCCAAGATTTCTTGCAGGGTTAGACCCTATAACATTGAATTTATAGATGGCTTTATTGATGAGAGAGAAGCTAGGACATGCTGAGCATGTTGCCATGAATCTTCAATAAACTCGCTCATTATCCCATCTTTGATCTTAGCTCGGGGTCAATTGAGTTTCGTACGACTTCTTCTAACTATTGTTAGATTTGCTTGGTATTATGTTTTACAATTCTAAAGCTTCTTAGAATCCCTTTAAGTGTTTCCAAAAATGATGAGCGTCTTAAAATTATTATACCAGCTTCAAACTTTGATTATATAAGTTTTTGCCTTCACAATTGAATACCCAACTTTTCTGGAATTGTGTAGTACTTTCTGACTAACACGACCGGTACATTGTTGAATGACAATCTTGTACACTGTATCATGCCCGAATCATGGTGTCACCGACAAGCACTCTTGTGATTTCTGATGCTAAAAAGGGAATTTTGTGCAGAACAGATTAAATATGAATGTGTGTGGTGCTTGCTAGGCTATGTTCTGAAGACTAAATTTCTTCTGCTAACCAAAGTTTTGATGACACTCTTAGTAGACGATTATGGAGCGATACATTTCAGTGGATCTTAGGATGATAGAATCGGCACCTATTGAATTGACCAAGAATAACCTAAATCTCCATAATTGTAAAATCAATGTTGATTGCAGTAGAAACGGAGAAAATCCACATGGGTTACACAAATATACTAAGTAAAATCACACCTCCAACTCAAGTCCACCTCAAACCCCCTTCAAAGGAATTTGCAAGAAATCTGTACCACCTGCCTCATGATTATCCCCGATTATTTCTACTGTAAGTAGTGCTAAAAAAGTTAGAAAAGTAACGAAAAGAACAATAAGCAGTAAAGAAGACAGACACACTTCCCAACATCGAAGAAACTGTGATGGACGATGCCAGAAACAAATTAGATATCATAATGCATGATCAAGCCATCAAGGTTTCTATCTCTATTGACTGCCAATCGTCCAGAAATTGGATTGCAAGTCACAATCACAGCTCGACAGCTCAAGGTTTCAGTGGGCTTACAAGTCTACAAAAACATGCACCAGTTCGCTCTAATTAAAAGGAACATCGTGGAGCACAGACATCAGTCCTGGATCTCGTTCGTCAACGTAGAGTTAGTTGATACGACCTAGCACGAAAATGTTCCAGATGGAATAATATTGCATTGTCTACAAGTCACAGCTATTTAAAGATGTGCTCAATGTATGTGAAAAAAGATTCCACATCTCGATTGATGAAACTCAGTGAATATTATCAACCTAATTAGAAACATGTGCTACTTCGCAAGAAGTCCATCATTAGTTCAATTACTAGCAATTAAAAATTGTTCCTTGTGACCCACTAGATTTAAAACTGTTAGACGAGCAACTATGTACTATGTCTGATGGGCCGGAAGGAATGAAGTTGCATTTCTTTTGTGACATTCGGTCACCGCAGGACATGCAGCTCATTATCTATCTATAGATACATAGAAAAGAAGAACATGATCTGATCATACACGAGTTGAAGACAATGCTCTGTCTCAGCGACCAAGGAAGATGGGTTCTACGCTCATCTATTACGAGTGAATCTGCATGCACAACTTAGGTGGTATGTAAGACTCATCCCTGAAATGTTCTTCAGAGCCCTTCATCGATCATGAAATCCAGTGTGTCAACTAAATATTCCCTATGACTTACATCAGATCTATCCAAGGCTCACTTGCTCATGCATGCAGTTCCTTCACGATAGAGACTGCAGAGAGAGAGAGACGACGGTAGCCTCTAGGGTCGGCGTGAATGAGGACGCTTCACGTTGATCATAGCTGCAAGCTCATATGCGAACCAGGAACAAGTTCACTGAGTAGGATTGCAGATAATAATTAAGCGAGGTTGTGCATCTTTGATGATCAGCTGATCAACGCCCAAAGCACGTGACGGTGGCGGCCTCATGGGTTGACGGAAGATCTCGTCGTAAGTGAAAGTGATGCCTTGGCTGGCCTGGATGGAGCGCCCATCGTTGGCGAGGCATGTGCCTGCGTTCACATCCCGGCGCCGGAACGACTTGGGGTCACAAAGTTGGCTGAAGAGAATTGCCCGCAGTTCACCACAATGTTTGAAATGGTCCACGTGTTGGTGATCTGCACTTCGAACCGTAGGATCTTGTCGCCGGAGATCTTGCCCTGTGTGACACTAATGTTGGTGGACTGGCAGCTTTGGAACGCACCCTGGGGTGGTGACTCCCATATTATCAAAAGGGGACGCAGAAAGCAGGGCCATATCGTGAAGATGCAACACCAGTTTACGTTTGTGATTGTGATATATCAGGAGAAAGTTCGAATCGAAACCCACAACACCCAATGGATCCAACAATCGCAAACTGATTCCAGAAACTAGCTTACGAATCTACAGCAAAAAGAGCGCATAAGCGATTCACCAAACAAGGAATGCAGCAGGACCGACCTGGAGTTGAGTCATCACAAGGCGTTGGAAGAAGGAAGCTCAAGGAAGAAACGTAGAGGCTGGCTACTGAGTTTCTCCCGAAAGAATGCAGGTTGCAAAACCAAAGTGGAGATGAGACCAACAACTTTGCCTTCTTATACAAGAGGAGCGCGGAGGGGAGGTTTTTAGGGGTTTCGTTAGCGGGTACTCTCTGTCGACCTCGATTGGCTAGAGGGCAGTTGGGCTTCTTCGTCATCGGCATGAATCTCTTTCGATGGCCTAAGCTGAGTGCTGGATGAAATCTACCTCTTAAGTGAATTCCATTAAATGTGGCACCCTACCCCTGGTGCGCGTGTTGCGTCAAGGGTGAGATTCGAGCGTCTGCGGTGAACTTTCTGTTAGTGCAGATATTCTCGCCATGAGTGCTGCCTAGTGAATAATCCATTATCTAGCTTATCAAGGGTAGTACGTAATTGAGTCATGTCAGTTGGAAGATTTTAATGCATATGGCCATTTGAACCTTGGAGATTTGGAACTCAAATCCAACTTAGTTTTCAGTTGCACCTAATCGTAGTTGAGCATCAAAAGTAGTTTATTTTCTGGACAAGATTAATACAACACCCACTGGGTGTTATAATTCTACTCACTAACTTGTGCAATGCCCGCACGAACCAATTTCTTGAAACAATACTAAATGGTAATATCCTGCAGGTCATATGGGATATGATCTACCAGTGACAACACAGCGAAGCGTCTAATTCCTAGAAGACGAATTCAATTTCGGAAATGCTCTCTTTGGTGGTGTAGCTTGCAAGGACAACTGAGACATCATGTTTATCTTAATTCTTACAGCAAGCTAGCTGCTCCTTTTTTCACAAGTTGTATGAACCCTCTTTCAGAATCCATAATGTATTTGCTCACATATAAAAGTGTTGTCGACATACAAAAAATTTGTGTCCACAGGACCACAGCACATGATGAGTGCAGAACATAAACACAAGGTTACCTGATGAGCTCGTATTTCTGCAAAGAAGTACGGTTTTCTGTCTCTCAAGAAAAGAGGAGACAACGAATGCATGAGTTCACCCGTTCAACACAGCCCACGAAAAACATGGGTGGTCCCATATGCTTTAGGTCCCAGTTTTTGCACTTTGAACTAGTAAAATTTTGAACCTTCTTGAAAAAGACAATAAAATTAAATTTATCTTAGAAATATTTTTTACGGACTTTGAAGTGATTGGAAACCTTCAACTTTCCTTTGCTGCAAAATTTACTAATCAAGGAAAGTTGGAACGTCACTGATATAAATATTTTTGGCTTTTCCCGCCAAGTTATGACGCTCAAACTTTTATTCAATCATATCAAAGATATTTCATGTATCATGGAATTTTAGTTTTTTTGGGGAAGGAAACGCTTCCTATGTGACTTGGTGGAGATCGAGGACAAGGAGATTCCTTATTCCAGTTGTACAGATGAAACCAATTTTTTGAATAATTATATCAAGTAGCTCTTGTATGTCTAGCAGTTTAGGGCATATCATACATCGGCAACAGCTTGCTGTGTGAAGGGGTTCAACCAACAATTATACACCAAAGTTTGAACTCTTATAGTTTGAACTCATCACTAGCAAAATTCAAACAATATCATTCCTTTGTAACCCATCATTGTTAAGTGTTAAATGAGAACTCTGTATTAACGTCTCTGACGGGCCGGAAGGAATGAGGTTGGTTTGCTTTTAAATTTCGACAGCACGTCACAACTCAGATATTAAGACAAGGCACTGATACGCGTTAAATACTAAAGAACAAGATCACATACATGAGTTGAAGAAAATTATGTCTCAGGCTTCAACCAGCAAAGAAGTTGACCCTAGGGAGATTGTTCGCACATTTATTGATGTGAGTTAAGTCTTATACATGCGCAACCCAACGGGTTGCATCAACTCACTCATCCCTGATATGTAATTTACAAACCCTCATCGATTATGACATTCAGCATGTCAACTGAACATTCCTGATAACTTAGATCAATTTCACAAACCTCACTTGCTCATGTAGCTGACAGCAAATAAAAAACTAAGCGAGAGGCTGTGCATCGTCGATGATCAGCTGATCATCTCCCGAAGCACGTGACGGTAGCGGATTCGAGGCTCATGGGCTGACGGAAAATCTCGTCGTAAGTGAACGTGATGCCCTGGCCGGCCTGGATGGAGCGCCCATCGTTGGCGAGGCATGTGCCTGCGTTCACATCCAGGCGCCGAAGCAGCTTGGGGTTCACGAAGTTGGCCGAAGAGAAGCGCCCGCAGTTCACCACAATGTTGGAAATGGTGCACAGGTGGTCCGTGCACGCGTTGGTGATCTGCACTTTGAAGCGTGGAATCTTGTCGCCAGAGATTTAGCCCTGTGCGACACTGATGTCGGTGGCGTGACAGGTTTGGAACGCGCCCATCTTGCGATGCACTGCTACCCAGCCACCCTTCTCTGCAGCCTGGGAGCTCGAGGTTACACGGAGCTGAGAATCCCGCGACTGTAAGATACTGGTTTCCTCCGAGCAGTGAATCTATCCCTGCTGCACAAGCAAGAGTAAAGAGAAAAGGCGAGATATTTCGGAATTGAAATTGCGAGGTGAGGTGTTTGTTCTTCAAATGGCTCACGACCGCAACCTGCAGAAACCAAAGGTCCAGTGTTATTTCAAGCAGAGCAGGGAGAACTCAGAACCCTATAGTCATGACATAATTTTCTTCTTTATTCTGGTCAATTCCCTTTACATAAAACCTCAAAGTAGAGAATACAGATGGTCCACAACAATGCAAGCTGCATGTAGTGGTAGATAAAGCAAACGCCGAACATACAAGGAGATATGAGTGTTAGGTTGATCGCAAACACTCGCACCATAAGAATCAGATTAGTACAAAGACTGAAGCACACAGACTGAAGTGATTGCTTTTGTTTTTTCCTCCATTCTTTTCTCTCGTAACGATTTAGGCCACAACATGAAAGAGAATCACGCAAGAGCAGAAACAAAAAGCAAAAAGCGGCAGGGTCATATTCCGGAATTGCAACACCGCTTTACTTTTGTGGAACTCAGCTGTGACAACAGACTTCGAACAATCACTTCTAAATCAAAGGAACTAGCTAGCTCACAACTCTAGAGGAAAACGAGCGCACAAGCGATCGGCAAGCATGAAGCTGAAGTGCAGGACCGCATGACCAACCTGGAGTATAAGCACAGCCGGCGCAAGAAGGAAGCTCAAGGACGAAAGCTAGGGGCTGGGTACTAAGGAACCCGGAAAGCTGCAGATTGCAAAACCAAAGTAGAGAGGAGCCGAACACCTTTGCCTTCTTATAAAGGCAGGAAGGGCCTTGAGGGAGTGTCTTCTTAAAATCCTCAGGGAGGCGAAAGCAGGGCCTGTACTCTGTCGACCTCGATTGGTGAGAGGCCTGTTGGGCTTCTTCGTCATTGGCATGAATGCGTTTAAGTTGCCCGGGCTCACGCCGAGAGCCAGATAAAATCTGCCTCTTTGGTAAATTTCATCGAATGTGACTCCCTCCCTCTAGTGCACGTGTTCCGTCGAGGGTGAGATTGGACCCGAATTTTGTGTCTGCGGTGAACTTTCTGTTGTTGCAGATATCCTCGTCATTACAACCCTGTTACTGCAGATATCCCCTTCCTAACAATGATTATTACATTTGGTAACTTGCACCCCATATAAATTTGGGGTGAAAATTACCAAATGTTGGAGACACCATCACTAGATAAGGGTCTTCGCAAGCATGGAGACGAGGCCAAATTAAATTGCACACCACAGAGTCGCACAATCCAGGAAGGAGCACGTCACGACCACAATCTACGAAGAAGTTGCCAGCACCAACCTTGACGAAGAATGCGAGAAGACCATTGTCCCCCAGCCAAAGAAAAACACAATCACAACAAAGACGAAGAAGAGTAGCATATAGCCAAAGACATAAAATAGTAGCATCAACCTGCAAGACAGAGAAGAAGGTCAAATCTATTGTTATGATTAGTTAGGGTTTCGGCATTGTTAGAACGTAGAAGCTGGAAACTTCTGGAAGCTTCGTAGGTGGAAACCCCTGGAAGCTGAGTTGTTACCGTTTCACTTAGTTTTGCTATCAAGTTCTTAAGTAGTTTGATTCGTTGTTGTGGCTGTAATGAGACGTGTGATGTGCACTGCAATAAAGGTAGTAAATAGGAATTGATACACATCACGTGTGAGCTATGGAAACGTGTCTGGTTCTATTGTTCCAATAAAATCTAAAGGCATTATGAGAGAATGAGGAGAAAGCAGACTCTTAATGCTTACCAAGTTCAGGTCATCAAAGTGACGGATGAGAAAGCTCGGTGTTGCGGCGCTCCACTCACATTGTGTCACCAACATCATGTCGATTTGAAATACTTGATAGAAAATCTGATAATAAGGTTTGAGAGGGGATGTTGAAACATACATACTCCATTATCAAATCTTTTATACTCAATACCTTGGAAAGTTACTAGTTGAGTAGTTTTAGTATTGTTCAAAAAGTTTTCCTACATTATAAGTGGTAGTAAATAAATTATCTAGAAGATCTCTGATCCAGTGAGCACTTACTTTCACTCTTCTACCATAGAATGTACATACCAGTAGTTTAGATACACGTATTCTACCCAAAATATATATATATTCAAAGGTACTGGTGCTTCGACCTTAGTTCAATAAATTTGTTCTCATGAGAGCATTGTCTAAGTTTCCATTAGTAGAGGAGGGGGGGGGGGGGTTGAATGTCGTGCCAATGTCGTTCAAGCGACAAAAAGTACACTTGTGTGCGATGCTCTTTGGGTCCTCTGGACTATCGCAGCCCTCGACATTAGTCTGACATTATAAGACGACATTGGCTTGAATGTTGAATGACACGATACATGTCTAGTAGGATTCATTTTTAGCATTTTCCGTTGTTGTGGGCACAACACGGATGAAAGTTCCTTTTAAGTTATGGTGAAGTTTGTTTTGGTGGTAATGCCAAGGTGAATTGTTTGAAATGTAACTTGAGAGTTGAAAGTAAATTGGGTATAGGGGGGTACGGTAACTTTAGGGTTTAGATGATATCGTGCCCACCACTCACAACACACCAACGACATGAGGATCATAGGGTTTAGGACCAATCAAATGCTTGGACATATCGACTACATATGATCGCAACTCCTATCTCCCGATAGGAGCATATTGACACTTGTTGAAATCTCTCCACAGTATTTTCCAAGAATACAAATACATGCCTCTGATATTTCATCCTTTTGTACGACCTAAATTCTAACAGTTTTAATTCAACACTGAAGTCTAACGACTCTCGACAAAAAATCCTCCCTTCGTGAATACGAAAAGTTTAGTTGTTGCATGCACATTGTGTTGCTGACCATAAGGTTCAAATTCATGAACAGAAAGGCTCCAGGTAATTAATAGAAAATGGCATTTCAAAGCTTCGATGAGAAATCCACAGGTAATTATAGCAAAAGAGAAACCACTGGTGGCTATGGGAACATGGAAAGCGAGATTTGCAACTCTCCGCGCAGATCAATTGTTCGACAAAGCAAAAAATCACTCATTTCCCTCTCCATCTCCCCAAACGTGACCATTACTGAGGAGCCCCACGATGGAAATGTACTAAGCCACATCCACCAGTGCACCCACAAATCTTCTAGGGTTCTTCCCTTCATGCAGATTCTCTCAACGCCAACTGCCCGAATTGCATCTCCGTGCACACGAGAGGAATTGAAGCACAATAAAATCAATCTACTAACGAGCCCTGGAGCGCCAATGCCCTTGGAGTGATGTCTGGTAGGGTTTCCTCACACATGCCACATCTCTCTACCTGGACAAGCAATCTGGGCTACGATGAAGGCAGCAGCCGAGCGAAGGGAGGGAGAGAGGAGCAGAGTGACGATAGACGCTCTGCCTTATCCACGTCTCTCCTTTTCCACCAATGAAATTCGGCGAGATGTATTGGACTCACAGATGTACCATTTGCGTGAAAACCCGGAACAGTGGACAGTAGAAAAATATCATCGACAGTAGGTACTTTTCATCACCCCCGACACAACTCAGATGCAAGAAGGTGGGTGACGTCGACGAGGTATGGCCAATGTCGCTGTGTTCGTAAGGCGACATTCCACCCCCCCTCCCGCACAGGAATTCCTACATAACCGAGTTGAGAAGCTCGGGATTACGGGATATTGGTTCCCTTTGAATAGTGAACCCATCCATGTTGCAAAAACAACAGCAACCCAAGAAAAGCATAAAGGCGAGTCATGCTTGCCATTTCGGAAGTGAGGGTGCGGAGCAGACTTGCCATCCTTTAAGTGGCTTACGATCAAAACCTGCACTAACTAGAAGAGCATGTCAAGCAAAACAGGAAGAATTCTGTAGGCATGAACGCAACAGTTTTACTTTTCTATTCTGGTGTGAATCCCTCCAAGGTGTTGCACAGAAGTAATGCAGAATAATGTTGTTGTCACAGGTATCTGTGAGATGGAATAGCTTTGTTTGGATTGAAATTTTACTAAAGTGCTAAGTGATACAATAATGAGTCTCCTACATAATATACATCTTCTATATTCCAATGCTTGATACTCACATCACTATGCTATGCATTGCCATACCTTACAGAAGGTGGTTCTTACAACTTCCTACGCTTACTGCATGCACAAGATGCTCATAGAGATACTCGTGCCGCATGTATCCTAGTGTTGGCCTACTTCCTCTGGAAGATTCCTGGATGAATATCTAACTAACAACTAGTTTAACACTAACAATTGGATGAAATGTCATAGTAACATGATTATGTTCATCAATAAGACCTTAAAGTAGAACATACAGCTGGTTGATATAATTGCAAGCTGCAGCCTGCGTGTGTGTGACAAAAGAAAATGCCGAAAAATGTACAAGGAGATGCGATAATTAGCTCGATCGAGCACTTGCACCATCAGAATCACATCAGTAACAAAGCAGATGAATGCCATGGTTGACTACTTTTTAGTGTCCTTCCATTCTGTTCTTTTCTAGTTATGGTACTTCAGACAACAACCTGAAAGAGGTCACACAATGTCAGACACAAAAGCAAAACGCAAGGACATGTCGTGGAATTGCAGTACCAGTTTATTTTGTGAGATCCCGCTTTCACGAATAAGAAATCTATTCTAATCCCACAACCCCAATGGATATTCTAGCAATCATGAACCAATTGCAGAAACTAGATATGTGGAAACTAGTGTATCTGCAATCTCTCACTCATTCCTGTTGCGTCGAGGGTGAGATTGGAGTGGAATTTTGTGCCTGCGGTGGATTTTCTGTTATTGCAGATATCCTTGTCATCAATGCCTTGTTAATGCATTCCCTTCCCAATGAAAGTTATTTCGTAATTGTATTATTCTAGTTGCAAGTTACCAGATTTAACGCATAGTACAACCCGCATTAAATCTGAAGTAATACGTAAGGGGCCTGGATGGTGAATTATGTTATAGAAAAAATTCTTGAAGCTTCTATTTGGTTCTAGAAATTACAATGTCTGAAAGTGCAAATCTTTTCTAATTTAGGGTGTTGGTACAAACTGTTTCTTACATACCTCATGCTGTCAAAATTACAGTTATCTAGCAGTAACTTTGTTTATTCAAGAAGCCACTTGCGGATTACACTTCTTTAGCCATGTAAAGAAGGGGCCACGTAGATAAGTTAGCTAAAGTCACCCTTACCCATAGACCAACACAGAAAACTCATCCAATGAAGGGGGTTAAGCAATTAGTATCAATATGTATATATACATTGCAAAAAGTACCATTGAGTGTGCCAATATACACTTCTTGAGTGATACTCAAGAAGTGATACTGATATTATCTGATTATGTTTCTGCATGGTCCCAGAGCATGGTATTGAGTGATCTATCTGCAAGGAATGAGCTCAACAAGTAAGAAGAGCAAAGCCTCATAGTATGAGAGTTTTTTCTTTAAACAAAACAAGAAAATCGTAGTTGCCGGAAGGATGACTACAATACTAAGCAAAGACAAGATAGGGTCGTCATTGGAGACATCAACCACCATTGTAATATTGGAGTGCCAGTAAGGAAGAGGCTACGAAGGTGAACTGTTGCAAAACTTCAAAAATCTGGTCTTAGAACTTCCTTCATCGCTTGACAACCAAAGCATAGAAGTGACAAACAAAGGAGACAACCTACACCAAGAATATGTAATCAAAAGTAGAATAGTCTCACTTAAAGCATAACTAAATAGAAACATGGATGTACAAATGGATTTGACGTCCACTGATGTGGTTTTTTTTATTACACCCATTTTTTGTAAATTTTTTTTGTCAACTGCTCTAGTTGATTTCTCAAATACTTTTTAAAAATTCCCAAAAAATCATAAACAAATCTGGACCATTAGATCATGTTAGATGCATGATTTAACCATCTAAATTTTTTTTGATTTTTTTTTGGGTTTTTTTTGTCTTCCTAGAAGTCAACTGTTCTTGGTCGACCTTGAATAGTCAATCAGAGCAATCAACCACTAAACCAAAAACCCAGAAATCCAAAAAAAATTGAATTTTTAATTTTCTCCTTTTGCAATCAACCAGGGGGTGGACCACATCAATTTATCCCTACATAAACTGTTGGATTTTCCCCCGCCGACATGACATCTTTTGGTCTAGCATCACATCGTTATCACAAGATGTGATGTGATGTGACGTGACGGACATTATGGAGATGACAGATGTGCATGTGAAATCTCTAGATAAAAATGGCAAAGGGTTTGTTTATCATTGTTGAATCAAACAAATTGAAAGACAATTCCAATTATAAATATGAAAGATAAAAATGAGAACAATCCTGAAGGAGAAAAAATTGTGGCATAATATATAATATGTGCCCACAAGAACCTTGCATATTGGTAGAACTTATAGAAATCTCCCTAGAATTAGAGAAAAAAGAAGAGGGACAAAACTTTACCCAATGTCTTGTCTTTGAAGGATAATGTCTTGTACCATGTCTCAAAATCAGAAGAGCTAGATGTTTTTTTTGTGGCTGGTGCATCATGTGGTGGACGTGGGAGTAAAACTCATAGAGCCCTGGATAGGCTTGGTGGAAGTAGTGAAATGTGTTAGTTGTAGTGAGGACCTGGTTTAGCAGGTAGAAGCAGTGCCAAGGAAAATTTACCCCCCTCGAGTCTTTTATTGCAACAAGCTTCCACCTAGGAGGACAAAGAGATGAATCCCACCTCAAACGTAGTTTCCTTGTCTTCAATGGCCTCCAAGGCAGAGAGCGTGGTCTCCATGTGGCCGAACCTTCCTCTCCTGAAATTCAAAGCGAGTAAACAGTAACATAGGCTTCACAACGTCATCCACGGCCCGCAACAAAGGGAGACGAGTTTGAAGGTCACTGTAGGCATCCACAAGCCGATTGGTAGCTTTGATGTGCTTGGTGAGCTGGTCAACAATGTGGTTACTGGCCCATGGCTTATTGAATGTGCCGGAATGGACAAATGCAACAAAGTTATTTTCTATGTTGTCACTGGCATCCAAGAGGTATTGAGCAAAACGTTGGCAAGCCTCTCAGGAAGATGACATGCTTTGGAAGATGGGCTTCTAATTAAATTGGATGATAAGAGAGACATGCATAGAGCCCGGGTACGCAACTCTCATATTATACGTAGGGGGCATCGCATTAAAAACGGCTTAGAGGATGGCTTTTGTAAAAATTATATCAACTTATACAAAATTAAAAGAACCAAAAAGTTGGGTGAAGACCAAATTAAATAAAATGAGATGTAGAAAAAATTGGATTGCATATTAATTTATTTATTAAAAATTCTATAATATATATAAAGAATTAAAACACTTATTTTAAAACCTATGCCTATGCATAATTTTAAGAGATCCTCGCGAGTAGTTGCCTCCAATTAAAAATAAAAATCATTGGCAATGTTTTATTTATAATAAACAAATCTTAATTTTTATTATTAAAAAGCCCAAAAAGTTGGGTAGTTTGACCTATGGTACATGTATTAAAAAAACTCATATAATTAGGTTTTTAATGCAATTTTATGCTTCAAGAAATACTCATTTCCTATATATAATTAGATTTTTGGATTCCTTGTTAGAAGGGCTACAAGAGTTTCCTACATGAAAACAAATTATATCACTTGAGATTGGATTAAAATGCATTATAAGTGATTATAATCAGGGCCATATAATACGGGAGTTGTGTGCCCGGGTTTGACTCCTCCTAAGATATTTCTGGAGTGACATTGCTAAGACATTGTTTGAGACATTAACTCTTGAATATTCTAGTAGTGATCAAAATGATGGAAGGCACGACAACTCAAGACAACATCAACATGATTAAGGAGTTGGTGACTTAACTTTTAGGTGTTGGTGAAGCAGTGCCAAATCATAGTCAAGTGGACAGATCATGCTTGGAGGACTACTAAAGAGCTACAACCCCTTTACCAAAGGCCGGGGATTCGTGGCACTCAAGTATAATCATCCATGCGGATGAAAAAAACACAGGAATCATCTAAATGACTATTTTTAGGCAATTTGATTCCGAAAATAGAGTCAAAGGCCCCGAATTAGTCTAGTGATGTTACATTCGAATGAATCGGCCCTCAACCCCATAGGGGGGCTTTTTTATTGGAGCCACTTCATCCACGATATCTTGGATGGATGTTCCTTAGTGAGTGCCACGAATCCCCAGCCTTTACCAAAGCCCAGGTACACAACTCCCATATTATACGCAGGGGGCATCGGATTAGAAACAATTTAGAGGACGCCTTTTGTAAAAATTATATCAAATTATACAAAATAAAAGGACCAAAAAGTTGAGTGAAGACCAAATTAAATAAAATGAGATGTAGAAAAAATTGGGTTTCATATTTATTAAATAAAAAAAAAATTCACAAAGTATATAAAGAACTGAAACACCTATTTTTTAATCTATGCCTATGCACAGTCCCGGGTACGCAACTCCCATATTATATGCCCCTGATTATAATCACTTATAATGCAATTTAGTCCAATCTCAAGTGATATAATTTGTTTTCATGTAGGAAACTCTTGTAGTCCTTCTAACAAGGAATCCAAAAATGTAATCATATATAGGAAATGAGTATTCCTTGAAGCATAAAATTGCACTAAAAACCTAATTATATGAGTTTTTTTAATACATGTACCATAGGTCAAACTACCCAATTTTTTGGGTTTTTTAATAAAAATTTAATATTTTTTATTATAAATAAAACATTGCCAATGACTTTTAATTTTAATTGGAGGCAACTACTTGTGAGGATATCTTAAAATTATGCATAGGCATAGGTTGAAAATTAGGTGTTTCAATTCTTTATATACATTGTGGAATTTTTAATAAATAAATTAATATGCAACCCAACTTTTTCTACATCTCATATTATTTAATTTGGTCTTCACCCAACTTTTTGGTCCTTTTGATTTTGTATAATTTGATATAATTTTTACAAAAGCCGACCTCTAAGCCGTTTTTAATCCGATGCCCCCTGCATATAATATGGGAGTTGCGTACCCGGGTGCACAGTTTTAAAATATCCACACGAATAGTTGGCTCCAATTAAAATTAGAAGTCATTGGCAATGTTTTATTTATAATAACAAAATCTTAAATTTTTATTAAAAAGTCCAAAAAGTTGGGTAGTTTGACCTATGGTACCTATATTTTAAAAACTCATATAATTAGGTTTTTAATGCAATTATATGCTTCAAGAAATATTCTTTTCCTATATTTAATTGCATTTTTGGATTCTTTGTTAGGACTACAAGAGTCTCCTACATTAACACAAATTATATCACTTGATATTGGACTAAAACGCATTATAATCAGGGCCATATAATACAGGAGTTGCGTACCCGGGTACCTAAGCAGTATTATGTCATAACCAACTTCCCAAATTTCAACGATTTTGTGGGAAATTGCTTCTTGAAGAATCTAAAAAAGAAGAAGATCACATGCAACATGAGGCGCTTTCTATGGCCAAAGTAAGGAAGTATTTCAAAACCTTTTACAAAGGTCTAGGAGCTTCAAATGCACCACTTCCATGGATCAAGGATTTCACATTTACAACTTGTGATAGTATTGCAACATGTTGGTTTGGGATAAATCTGACAATTCACCCAAGGGTAAATTGACGTGGTCAACCTCCTAGTCGACTACAAAAAAAAAAAATTAATTTTGAAAAAATGAATCGTTAGATCTTGTTGGCTATGAAGTCTAAGTTTCTAACGGTTCATAATTTTTTGGAAATTTTGAGGGGTTTTTTTGTGGGTGGAGCAATCGACCAAGTAGTCGACTAGAGCAGTCAGCCAAGTAGTTGACTTCTCCAAATTGATTGTTGCAGTCGACTAGTTGGTTGCTTGCTATTAGCAGTCGATAATGTAGAATAACGTTGGTGTCACAAGTATATGTGAGATATGCTCAGCTTTGCCTTAGAATTGAAATTTTACTGAAATGCTTTAGTGATACAATCAACAACTCTCTTGCAAAATATACTAATTCTATATTCCTACGCCTGATACTCAGATAGCTATGCAATGCTCGCCATACCTTACAGGAGGTGGCTCTTGCAATCTTCCTACACTTGGTATACTGCATGCACAAGATACTCGGAGAGATGTTTGTGCCGTATGTATTCTAGTGCTAACCTATTTCTTCTAGAAGGTTCCTGGATGAATATTCTAACTAACAATTTGATTTAACACTAGTAATTGGATAAACGTCATTATTAGTAACATAATTCTGTTCATTAGTCGACTAGTTGGTCATTGCTACTAGCAATCGACTTCTAGGGAATCCAAAAAATTAATTTCAAAGTCCAAAAAGTTAAAAAAGAATTGGATGGTTAGAATTGCATCCAACAAGATCTTATGATCCAATTTTTTTGGGATTTAAAAAAAATTAATTATTTCAAAAATTTGACTACAGGTAGAAATCAAATTTCAACAAGACAGTTGACCCCAAAAAAATATGTTACAAAAACATTGTGTAACATTAGCAGGTATCTAGTTCCAACGTGACACGAAATGATGTCCAGGGGCCACATGACATCCATTTGCATATTCCTACCACTAACAACATTCAAAGAGTAGGGTCAGTGCAAAAAAATTAGGATTTAAGTCTATTTGAATTTATGCATGTATTTTGGATAATTCCATCAGCCAATATTACACATAGTGGATCACAAAACTACACAAATATAACTAGAATTTAAGGTGTATTTGGAATAAATGATGAAAAGAAGCAATTGCAACAATTGTGGGGAGTGGGCACTCATGTCATTATTCTCGAGAATGTCACCATCGATCCAAGTTACCATCATGGATTCAAGTCACGAAAGATTCATAAATCACAAATCATTGTTGTCCAAGAAGAACTTAAACCAAAAGAAATAACCTCAACATCTTAGATGTTAGAAGTTGCCATGACATTGTCCTTGCATATCAAGGAAGAAGATCCTAGTTGGTATTTAGACTAAGGGGCAAGTTACTAAGCATGTTATTGGAAACTCATCAACCGTGTTTGAGAAAACAAACGTAGGGCATTCAAGTGTACACTCCGGTGGTGGACAAACTCACTCTATTAAGGGAAGAGGAAATGTATTGTATAAATGTGATGGTGAAGTAGTAACAATGTTTATCCGTGCTAAGAATTAATGCCAAAAATCTTCTTTCAGGGCGCAATCACGGTCAAGTACACAACTCTATTACCTTACATAGGTTTAAGTGAAAGTGATTCAAAACTATACTTAGTCTAACTTAAGAATTTGTGAAGGAAAAAATCATAAACATTTGAAAAACACTTTGATCTACAAAGCCAAGCAATTTATGTTGATAAAAACATTTCATGAAAAATCTACATGTTTTAGAAGATGGTGCAAGTAGTGTGCAAGTAGATATATTTTTGTAATGATGCCCTCAAGTTTATAATGGATTTAAAGATATAAAAAAAATTCCAACTTCAAGATATTTAAGGTCATGAAATCTACGTCCAAAAACACATTTAGCCATTACCTTTTGAGCAGTACTTTCAATGATAAGTTTTGAAGATCTCATCTTCATATTTTATATATGAGTACCTAGCACAACAATAGACGCAATGAAAAAAATCCAATTTAAACAACACTTTGCTATTACATTTAGGCATTTGACCCAAAAAATTATGGTTTTAGTATACCGGAGCACGTTTTCCATATACTTGACTGTGTTTTCTCCCATTGAATATATTTTTTGTTTATTTTTCTTTATTTGAAAACCATGTCCTTAATAATTTCAAAATCATTAAAAATTCTCTTATTACCAAATATAGGTTCTAGAGATTTTCTAATGTTCAAGTATATTTGAACAAACCACTTGTCCAAAATAAAATGGGATGTGCACTTGTGGAGACAAAACATCAAACAACAACAAAAAACAACAATACAACAACCACAATTTTGAATGTTTGTATTCCATGTTCGCCAACCACCATATTTGTGTTAGTTTTGCAATCTTGTGTATGTCATATTGACGGTTGGAATTGCCCAAAGTTCATGCATAAATCCAACTATACTTAAATCCTAGTTCTACATTGTTGTAGTAAGATTAGGTCAAAATACACTTTATATGAATGCCCAACATTTTTGTTAACTTGCTTGCCAAACATCTATTCCATAATTCTTAGGACCCGTCATGCATATTGTGCCCTTATGAATTGAGAGCAACATCATAAGGTGTGAGGGAGAATATTGGTACAAACTATTTCTTACACACCTCATGTTGCCAAATTATAATTACCTAGCAGTAATTTTGTCCATTCAAGAAGCAACTTGGGGATTACACTTCTTTAGCCATGTAAATGCAGGTCCATTGGAGCTCAGTTAGCTAAAATTACTCTTACCCATAGACCAGTATATTATCTCATCCAAAGAAGGGGGTCAAGCAGTTAGTATCAATATGTATATATACATTGCAAAATGTACTGCTAAGTGTGTCAATATACACTTCTTGAGTGATACTTAGTAATCTGATCATGTTTCTACACAAGGGTAATTCAGACACAAATCATTTCAATGGATTTATCTCAATACCCTCTTTCAAAGCATGTTTCTCCTCTTTATGAAATAACAAATCATGAGTTCATGTAAAAAATATGTTTAGAAGTGATTTAGAAGCAACTGTTCTAAAGGATGTATAGAGTTGCCACCCTAGGGTGGCATCATCCCCATATTAGTGAACATGTTGCAGTGAGGGTGAGATTGGAGCAGATTTTTGTGCCTGTGGTGAACTTTCCACTATTGCAGATTTCCGCGTTATGAATGCCCTGGTTATCGATTCCCCAAACTATGAAGTTTAGGCTTGCCTTACTAAATTATTCGTATAATGGGCATCACAAGCCTTTGAAATTTGTGATGGCTCAAGGAGCCAACCACTAGATCCTAAGCTTTTGTCATTAAACCTCTATCGAGCCCGGGTTTTCTATTTCAATGTTTCATGACCACACCAATATGAGCAATCTTATGTTAAACCCATTGATTATAGAGTTCATAGGGTTGGGGACCTCATCTATAGGGGTCCAATCTTTTGTGGGTAGGGGTTGCCCACGAAAAACTTAATATGTGTGCCTGATATGGAATTTTTATGATGCTCGTGTACAACACATTGTATGTTAGGGGTTTTGTGGGCAACAAGTGAATGGAATTATTCAACAATGACAGTATGTATATTGATATATATGTACAATTATGCTTCCTCTTCAACAATGCAAACTAATAAATTGACTCGAGCATAGTCACTGTATCTTGCTATTGCAACAGTTTGTATTGAAGAAAAAAAAATCTTAGATTATGTGTATATAAGTGCGGGGCAACCTAGTTACACATCCATAATTCGGGACTAGTTAACCTAGTCTGAATGTGGAAATATTCGAAAATATTTCGTGGAATATTGTCAATCCCACATTACATTGTTATGAATCTGAATAATGTTATGTCAATGTTGTTTGACATGTAATTTTTTTTAAGTGTCATTAAATTACCTTTGATATTTCATCTGCAGCGTGGTCACCTAAACATCCCAATCTACATTTGGAGGCTCATATGTTATGTACAGTTCACAATCTGTATTCGAAACCTTGAAGCTTGGTTATAGGGGTGTGTAAGGGCCCTCAAAATAATCCCCGTAAATCATGGACAGGTTCCAAAAAATTGGTAATAGGGGCATGCTCCTGCTTATGTCAATGTAAGCAAGCACATATATAGTAATTACAAGGATGCATTCACCCGACCTCTCCTTTCACAGTAGAAACGTGACGCAATTCAACAGAGTCCTATCAATCCTCTCTTGATCTTCTTCCAGGACTTCCAAGCTGCTACGTCCAATATCACTAGCGAATTAAAGTTCAACATCGTGAAGCTCAAACACTACTAGTCGTGATGTATTAATCTGGTCCATCGACATAAAGTGAGTTGATTAGACCTAGCACAAAAATGCCCAGATGAAATCATGTTGCATTGTAGACAAGTCACAGCTGTTTAAACATGTGATCAATGTCTCTGAAGAAAAGATTTTACAGTTTCAGTGATCAATCTCAAGAGGGACTCACAACATAATCACATGCACAGAAACGTGTGCAAATTTGCAAAGAGGCCCGAATCTGGTCCACCAACATGCAGTAACTGGTTAATCCCACCAAGCACAAAAATGCACAGATGGAATCATGTTTGCATTCTAAACAAGTCCCGACTCCCAGCTGTTCTAAACATGCCCTCAATGTGTGAAGAAAACATTAATCCCCATGTCGAGTGATGAATCTCAGGAATCTCAATGAATATTTTCAAGCTAACAACATGCACAGAAACATGTACTAATTTACAAGGACGCCAGTCACGAGTGATTATTAATGTCTCAATATGGAACATTGCACTACTGGAAACTCAGTAGTGACGCCAGCATTAGCATAATTACCAGAAATATCGTTCCTTGTAACCCATCGTTGCCAAAAGTGTCAGATAAAGAACTGTGTAGTATGTCTGATGGGCCGGAAGAAATTGCGTGTGACATTCGACAGCAGGTAATCAGATATTCAAACTAGGTACTGAAAATACACGAAGAATAACAGGACCTCATACACGAGGTGATGAAAATTTTCTATCTCAGCCACCACGGAAGATAGGCTCTACACACATTTATTAATATGAGTGGGTTTACACATGCGCAACACAATGGGTTGCATCAACTCACTCATCCCATTGTGCTTCAGAGCCCTAATTCATCGATCATGACATTCAGCATGACCGAACATTCCTGATGACTTCGATCACTTTCACAAGCATGACTCGCTCATGCAGTTCCTTCACGATCGAAAGGCAGATGATCTAACCCAGATGCTGTGCATCGATGATGAACTGATCAGCGCCCGAAGCAGGAGACCTTAGCGGATTTGAGGCTCATGGGCTGGCGGAAGATCTCGTCGTAAGTAAACGTGATGCTTTGACCGGCCTCGATGGAGCGCCCATCGTTGGCGAGGCATGTGCCGGCATTCACATCTAGCCGCCGGAACACCTTGGGGTTCACGAAGTTGGCCGATGAGAAGCGCCCGCAGTTCACCACAATGTTCGAAATGGTGCATAGATGGTCCGTGCACGTATTGGTAATCTGCACTTCGAAGCGTGGAATTTTGTCGCCGGAGATCTGGCCCTGCGCGACACTGATGTCGGTCGACTGGCAGCTCTGGAACGCACCCAATCTGCGATGCACAGCCCAGCCTTTCCCTCCAACCTGAGAAGCCGACGCTGTGAAGTCTCTTTTCTGAAGGAAACTTTCCTCTGAGCAGTGAATCCATCCTTGTTGCAAAAGCAACAGCAGTCCAAGAAAAGCATAAAGACGAGACGTCATGCTTGCCATTGCGGACATATGCGCCGATAAGCTTGCCGTTCTTCGTGTGGCTCAGGACCGCAACCTGCACAAACTTACAAAGAATCAGACAATCACGAACAGAGTCTACCTTTCCACCTTTTTGCAAACCCATGCAAGGTTTTGCATAGAAGACCTTAAAGTAGATTATACAGCTGGTTCACAAGAATGCCAGCCGAATGTCGTGCTGGAAAAAGCAAATGCCGAACAATATACAAGGAGATGAGATCATGAGCCTGATCGAGCCCTCGCAGCATCAGAATCTTATGACTAGCTTCACAGAAGAAAGACCCAGGTGACTACTTTTCAGTTTTCTTCCATTCTTCTCTCTATTTACGATACTCCAGACGAGAACCTGAAAGGGAATTACGCAAGAGCTTACACAAAGGAAAAAGGATGGACATTTCGTGGAATTGCAATACCAGTTTACTTTGTGAATTCCAACTTTCAGAACAGAATTGGAATCCAATGCCAAAACCCCCAATGCTTCCAGCAATCGCGAACCAAATACAGAAACTAGCTCACATGTCTACGAAAAAGAGAGCGCATAGGCGATCAGCACAACACTAATGAGTGCAGCAGGACCGCATCACCAACCTGGAGAAACAAGATAGATGCTGCAAGAAGGAAGCTCAAGGAAGGAGGTAGCGTCTGGCTCCTAAGTCTCTCCTGAAGAGACGCAGATTGCAAAACCAAAAGTGGAGATAAGTGCAAATCCTTTGCTTTCTTATACAGACTGCACCAGGGCCTCAAGGGGAGATCCTAGGGGGCTATCTCCTGAATATCCTCGAGGTAGGCGAAAGCGGGTACTCTCTGTCGACCTCGATTGGCGAGAGGTCGATTGGGCTTCTTCGTCGTGATTTATTATCATTTATTCTTGCTATGGCTCGAGCTGAGAACCGCATGAAATCTCCTTCGTTCGTAAAATCCATTGAATGTGCACCCTCCCCCTAGCGCACGTGTTGCGTTTAGGGTGAGATCGGAGCCGAATTTTGCATCTGCTGTGAACTTTCTGTTATTGCAGATATCCTTGTCATAAATGCCCTGCTAATACATTTCCTTCAGAATTAAGGAAATGTACATAATTATATTATACCAGTTGGGTGCGAGTGAGCGGACTTAATGCATACGGCCATCACAAACTAGGAATTACATAATTGCATCCATTTCCAACTTTTCCAATTGCACCTGATCGTAGTGAGCATCAAAAGTGGCTTGAGTTGTGGGCAAGATTAATACAACACCCACTAAAGGTCTTTAATTCTGGACACGAACTTGTGCAATGCCCGCGTGTACTACGTTACTTTCTTGAAACGCTACTCGGGTAATATCCTCCAGGTCACCACGGCTTCCAGTAATTGGATCTATTAAGAACAAAGGGTGAAAGTGTTTTCCTAATTTGTGTACAAAAGCATTCCAATTTCAGAAATGATTTTTGTGGTCACGAAGCTCGCAAGCACAACGGAAAGATCATGTGTATATATGTAGCATGTTTCTAAGTCCATCCAGCCAGATAACTGTTCCTTTTCCCTTGCTTTTCATCCACCCTGCTTCAGAATCGCCAATGTGTTTGCTCATACAACGGTGTACCCACAGTGTTGTCGACATACCACAGTGTAAACACATATGAGTGCAGAACATAAACAAAAGATTACATGATGACCTCATATTCTTACAAAAAAGTGCTTCTTCTATTTCTTTCAGGAAACGAGGAGAGAACGATCACTGAGACAAATTAAACCTTTTTCATCATTGCCAAAAGAATTCAAGGCCATCAGTGCCGGCAGGAATAGAGAGAAGGGCAGAGGGGCAGCTGTCTTGGTGCACCCGATGGAACCACACACCCGGCCAAGAAAGGCCAGCAAAGAATGTGATCGGTTCTACGCACATTTACTATAGATGAGTCTCGTACATGCGCAACTCCATGGGTTGCATCAACTCACTCATCCCTGATACGCACTTCACAACCCGTCATCGATCATGACATTCAGCATGACTTGGCATTCCTGATGACTTAAGAACCAATTCGACAAGCCTGGCACGCTCATGAACTTCCTTCACGATGGAAACGCAGATGATCAAAGCCAGATGTTGGGTATCGGTGATGAGCTGATCAGCGCCCGAAGCACGAGACTGTGGCAGATTTGAGGCTCATAGACTGGCGGAAAATCTCATCGTAAGTGAATGTGATGACTTGGCCGGCCTGGATGGAGCTCCCATCGTTGGCGAGGGATGTGTCTGGGTTCACATCCAGACGCCGGAATACCTTGGGGTTCACGAAGTTGGCCGACGAGAAGCGCCCGCAGTTCACCACAATGTTCGAAAAGGTGCACAGGTGGTCCGTGCACTTGTTGGTGATCTGCACTTCGAAGCGTGGAATCTCGTCGCCGGGCCCTGCGCGACAACTGATGTCGGTCGCCTGGCAGCTCTGGAACGCACCCAACCTGCGATGCACTGCTGCCCAGCTACAACCTGAGAGCTCGAGTTGTAACCGAGCTGATGAGAATCCCGCGACTGTGGCATATTGGTTTCCTCCGAGCAGTGTACTCATCCATGTCGCAAAAGCGACAATTAGCCAAGAAAAGCATAAAGGCGAGTCATGCTTGCCATTTCGGAAGTGCGAGTGCAAGGTGAGGTGCTTGCAGTCCTTCGTATGGATGATGACCGCAACTTGCACAAACCAAAGGAGCACAATTTATGTCAGGCACTACAGGAAGAATCCTACAGGCATGGATACATAAGATCTACTTTTCCAATCCGGTGCAGATCCCTCCACATAAATCCTCAAAGCAGAATATGCAGCTGGTCCACATTCATATGTATGCAACCTGCATGGAGTCACAGTGAGAAAAACGAATGCCAAACGATATACAAGGAAATGCGATTATTTGCACGATTGAGCACCCACACCATCAAAATCACATGAATAGCTGGGCAGCAGAAAGACTGAAGTTACTACTATTCATTTTCCTCCCATTATTCCCTCTAATAGCGGCCCTTCAGACAACACCCTGAAAGAGGATTACGCAAAAGGAGCCACAAAAGCAAAACGCAGAGACTTTGGGGAGGTCACCTTGCGAAAAGTAGTAAACTACGTGAGTTAAACTAAAGGGTTCATTTTATTCATTGGAGAAAAAAATTATATAAGACTTGGATCTACCATAGCCTTCAATTAATGCTTGAAACGTCATTATATGTAAAATAGGGTATTGGAAAAACCCTCATTTTTTTCAGTAGTGGATATAAAATTGTATGAATATAATCATGGGAGAAAAAAATTAATATTAGGATGAGTATAATCTCTAGTCCTTCTAGTAGATAGATGAAAAATAATGCATTTTCAGCACAATATAGTGATGAAATCATCACTAAAAGCATATCACGGGCATAGGAGGGAAAATTTTGCCCATGGGTTGGAATTATTGGTCCATTTTCAAATCGGTTTAGGGTTTCAATTTTGAGCCTAGGAGTGGTGGTGCCGCTTGCTCCCATTTTTCACTTTCTCGCTATGCAAGTTTCAAAGTACGCCGCAAGGTTTGTGTCTACACTTGCTACTCGCACTTGTATTTAGGGTGTGCCCTTTTCGTAAGGATAGTCTAATAGTATCTTTAGATCCAAGACAAAATTGTTAATTTTGAATTCTAGACTGCATCCATACAGTTGGACGAAGAATCTTGTCGACCATCTCCACCAAATCGTTTTGGAAGCCTTTACCTGCCAAAATAAATAAATAATCCATGAAATATTTATATCAGTTGATCTTTGATATGATTGCCTAAAAGTTTGAACCTCATGATTTTGTGAGATAAGGCAGAAATATTCATGTCAAATGTTAACACTGTTACCTTCCTTGAATAATAATTTTGTAACAGAAATTTTCAAGCGTTTCAACCACTTCAAGGTCCATGGGAAAAGAATTGTGAGCACTAGATAATTCATTCGGTTTGCTCAAGATGGTGTAGAACTTTGAATTTAGTTCAAAGTACAAGAACTAAGGAAGACCTATGTTGTCCTTGCTTTCACGATTATGCAAACTGGGACCTAGAGCATATTTGTGGAATAAATTTCTCATGGGTGGATTGTGTTGAACAGGTGAGCTCATACATGATGAGCCAGTTTTCGCTGTCTCCTCCTTTTCTGAGAAAAAAAAAAAAAGTGCACTTCCTGGTAGGAACATGAGTTCATCAGGAAATCTTGTGTTTATGTTCTGTACTCTTGACAAAGCTGTGGACACAAGTCTGTTGTATGTCCACAACACTGTGGATACACTGTAAGAACGTATAAGAAAGATACACAGGATTTCTCGGTTGTGCTTGCAACCTTCACCACCGAAAAGGGCATTTCTGAAATTGGATTCGTCTTCTAGGCAATAGACACTTCGCTTCGTTGTTGGCAGATCCAATTTTTGGAAGTCATGGTGACCTGGAGGATATTACCCGAGTAGTGTCTCAAGAAAGTAGTGCACGCGGGCATTATTGCACAAGTTCGTGTCCAGCATTATGGACATCCGATCCAATGGGTGTCGGAATAATCTTGTCCACAAAATAAGCCACTTTTGATGCTCAACAATTAGGTGCAACTGGAAAAGTTGGAAAAATTACAAGTAAACATACCCAAGCTACTATTCTTCTCTTTGTGATTCTTAAGGTGCGAGTGCTCGTCATGCAGCTCACGATCACATTTCCTTGTATGTTCGGTATTTGCTTCTTGTGAAGGGATTTTCCATCCTTGTGGACCAGCTGCAAATTCTACTTTGAGGTTTTTTGTGGAGGGATTTGCACCGGATTGAAAAAGTAGAACTTATGTGTTCATTCCTATAGGATTGTTCCTGCAGTGCTTTGACATAATACTCCTTTGGTTTGTGCAGGTTGCGCTCGTTGACCATACGAAGAACGGCAGGCACCTTCCCTTGCACATTCACTTCCGAAATGGCAAGCATGACTCGCTCTTATGCTTTTCTTGGGTTGCTTTTGCTTTAGCAACAGGGATGCGTTCACTACACGGAGGGAAGTTTCCTTCAGGAAACCAATATCACAGAGCACTCAGCTTCTCAGCGAGTCGGTAACTCGAGCTCCCATGTTGCAAGGAATGGTTGGGCAGCAATGCATCGCAAGTTGGGTGCGTTCCAGAGCTGCCAACATCAGTGTCGCGCAGGGCCAGATCTCCAACGACAAGATTCCACGCTTTGAAGTGCAGATCACCAACACGTGCACGGTCCACCTGCGCATCATTTCGAACATTGTGGTGAACTGCGGGCACTTCTCTTCGGCCAACTTCGTGAACCCCAAGGTGTTCCGACGGCTGGATGTGAATGCCGGCACATGCATCGCCAACGATGGGAGCTCCATCCAGTTGGCCAGGACATCACGTTCACGTACGACGAGATCTTCCGCCAGCCCATGAGCCTCAAATCCGCCACAGTCTCGTGCTCCGGGCGCCTGAGCAGCTGATCGTCGACGACGCACGGCCTCTCGGTCACTTAGATCATTTGCAGTCCGTCGATCTTCAAGGAATTACTGTACAGCGACCCAGCCTTGTGGAATTGAGCTAAATCATCATGAAATTTTAGTCATTCTGAATGCCATGATCGATGAAAGGCTCATTTTAGGTCGTCAGGAATGTTTAGTTGACAGGCTGAATGTCATGATCGGTGAAGGGCCCTGAAGTACATTTTAGGGATGAGTCAGTTGATCCAACCAATTGAGTTGTGAATGCATTAGACTCGCTCATATTAATAAATGTACTGCGTAGAACCCATCTTCGTTGGTGGTCGAAAGAGATCTAATTGTCATCAACTCATGATGTATAAGATCACGTTTTTCTTTGTGTATGAATACGTCAATGTTTTCTATCTGTTCTACGACTCTGGTGTTGAAATCACCAGAGCAATCCAACCTCGTTTCTTCCGGCCCATCACATATAGTATCTAGTTCTCCATCCAACCCTATCAATAATGATGGGTTACAAGGAGCGATATTGCTGGTAATTGTGCTACTGGTAGCCTCCTCGCAATTTAGTATGTGATTTGGTTGAGAATATTCACTGAGATTCCCGCGATTCATCACCTGATCTGAGGAATCTTTTCCTCACACAAATGGAGTGCATGTTCAAAAGAGCAAGATCATTCCAGCTGTGCATTTTCGTGCTAGGTTGAATTAACCAACTGTACGTCAATGGACCAATTTCAGCATTTATGTTTGCGCTTCACGATGTTCCTGCAAGGACGGAGTGGTGCATGTATAGTAACTTGAGCTGGTATGGTGAATTGCAACCAAGTTTTGGTTGATTGGCAGTAGATGGAGATAGCGTCCTTGAAGGCTGACTATGCATTTCAACGAGATCAAAATCATCATCATTAGCCGATGTTCTTCAGATGCAATGACACGTAGATAAGTAATGTGTTAGCAAAAGTCCTACCTATTCAAGTAAGCGGGCCTCATTCGGTCACTTATCTTCACCAGACACCTATATTTGAGTGGTGGGTGGTTAGGTGCAGATTCAAAAACAGACACCAAAAAGATGTGTTTCATTTAAAAGAGATTGAATTACGTGCTCAGAATGCCCTAACCATTCTAAGTTCAATAGCGAACATGATTGGGAGGACCTCTGCGGCCTTCTTATGGCTCATTGTTGCCGGATCTTGGTGATTCATAACAATCCGAGATTACATCCACAACTCTCTGGTATTAATCCTGGCTTCTTCATATACATTTGCAGATACACAGAAATTTCAATCTCGCAAATCCGAGCAGTATACGGTAGCAAGCAGCAAAAAGTAACTAATAAGGTCCATCCTACTGGTTGGCAATCACCCCATGTGGCATGGTGGAGCTGGTGATTCTGAACACCCATCACCCTAAGCTCTCTTTCTGGATTTTAGGAGGAGACTGATCTAGGTGCCTTTTCTTTCTTTTTGTAATCGAATGCCAACAATACTTCCATTGATAAGATAAAAATACACCTCAAAAGACATCTCCTTGACCCCAAGCCGGGCTTGGTAGAGATGGCTGGACTAGATAGATACCTATCAACAACTCAATCAAATCATGACATTTTACAGATCAGTTTAAACTTTCCAACTTACACTCACAACAAGAATTGCTCATCTGGATGTACTAGTCTGTCGTGCATTGATGTTTGAATCTCCTCAATGAGAAGCTAATTGTATTGTACAAGGGTGACAAAGAATGCTAAGCAAATCCATTCTCACAATATGGTCACTCTAAAATTTTAAAGAGGGTTTTCTCTGGCACTATGTCACTGCATTACGGCAAAGGTGACAGGAATTGGATGAGCCAAAGGAACCTAGTAGATTTATGTCTAGGAACTGCTCTTCGATTGTTACAACATAGGTGACAATGATCCACATGCAGTTTTAAGTGCAGAAGGAACCAATGTCAATACAGACACATCCAAGAAATTTGATTAGGCACATTCAGGGGGAGAAATTTCATTATCGCCACAACAAGCTACCAAGAGATTAGTAACATTCCGGGATTTTGAAAGCACGATGAACTGCAAGGATATTGCCGTGGAAGCTTCATTGGTTCACTGCTTGCGTGACTCCAGTAACGAGGAAAGAAAACTGATGTTCTTCAGAATGTTGGGCCAACCCAGATACAAATTGGGAGTCGTTCACTAACTCTACTCTACATTTTGCAATATGGTTTTTTGGTACCTTGACTGGCACAAGCCTTTCGTCTCGACAGAAAAAGCTTGATGTGTCAGAGCTCCAGACCATAACATCTAATCAGACCGATCACACTTCCTATTCAACCTACCCTCAAGGCTAAATCATTATCCCTTGCAGGATAAATTTGTCCCACTTGTTACATCATGTTACATTTGTACACAACTCTGACATCTCTTTCAATGAGAAGATTCTACGCTCTGCAAGTTTCAACTTACACATTCGTTTGAGGGGAAGTGGCTGTATCTACTCTAGCCTTGGTCTCAATTGGTGGTTCATTAGGAAGTGGGTGTGCCAGTAAAGGATCATGCTGCTGGAATACCAAGACTGACCCTCGGACCTGGGGTGCCATGAGGGCATCTCCAATGGGACCAAGCTCTGCATACTCTGCATGCCGTTGAGAAAGCCTTTCCACAAATGGAGTTGGCCTCCTGGACCTGCCGACAAGGACAATATCATAGGTGCGAGTTGTACTCACCCCTAAAACTTCCTTAATGGGATCCGAAGAAGTGGACTCTTCATAAGTAATCTTGTGCGAACTTCCCTCATTGTCAGCAGTAGTTTCCTCTCTTTGTACAAAACGCAATGCATCTTCATCCAACTTTCTTTGATAATCTTGGTCCAGCCCAAGCATTGCAAATTGATAAGAGTTATGACGTCCAGGACTTGGTGCACCCAACCTTCCAAGCTCGGATAGTTCAGTGCCCACTGAAGGAGGACGAGTGAACACATGGCCTTCGCCATTTTCACTGCTCTGCTTGAACCTAATTACATGGAGCTTGATGCCTGGATGCTCAGCCATTCGGCAACCGTATGCCAGAGCCTCTCGGTCATCAGGGCCACCAAAAAAATATACCACTACATTGTGGTCCACACTGCTGGAAGCTACCTGCGTTGAACCTCCAACTCCGCGGTCTATGAGAATGGCAACAGAGCAAGGTGCATGTTGAAGAACCTTCTGGTTGACCAACCGAAACCCTGGAGTTGTGTCAAAGTGACCATCAAGTCTTGGCGATTTGTGAAAAGGAAGAATGATCATTGCAGATCGCTTATCAGCTGCAGTTGCACAAATATCCTCATGCATGTCCTCAAACCCAGAGATTGCAGTCATGGGTCTTACAGTAACCTGTTCAAAAGTACAGTGAGATATTTCAGTAAACTGGCACAAGTCCTGGATAGTGGGAATGAGAAAAAGGAAAACTTCTGTCACGACTTCAGACGAGGATAATTCCTGCCAAAGCTAACAGAAAAAAAAAACATTTCACGTCTCCAGGCAATACAATCGAAACAAGTCCTTTACCCGGTATTGAGAAACACCTGAATTTACCTGACATTTACTAACATAATCTGAGCATGGAGTAGATAAGGCTAATGAAGAGACTCGCACCTTGCTTAGCTGTCCGTATGTTTCAAAAGCAACACCAATTTGATCTTCTGCAGGTAGACGTTGATTGAAGAAGGGACGCCCATCTTTACGTGCCCGCTGAACAATCAAAATGGAAGATGTACGTTCTGAGAGCTCCATTAAATGCAAGATGTACAGACGAAGGGCACGCTTCCGCATACCCCTGGTCGCTTCTGTGAGGTTGATCATTGCTGGAACATTCTTCATCCCATGGACACATGATAATATCCTCAGGTCATCCTTGGGGTCCTCCATATCCAATTTCCTTCGAGTGTAAGGAACTTGATTCCTGGCTGGCTTGTACAATGCCATGACCAATGGCGTTGTGATGAATGTTGTGAAAAGAGCCATTAAAACCATGATGGCAAATGTCTCATCATTTAAAACCTGACCAAACAGAAGAGAACCATTAGAATAGGCATTCACATTAAACAAATCTTCGCTCAAAGAGCAATCATCATTGGTGGAAAAATAAATAATTCTTGACCATATTTTTACCCTCCAAAAAAGCGACTGACAATCTTTTCACGTGAATACAGAAGAAATGGAAAACAACTCACCCCTCGATCCTTGCCGATGTTGAGGACGATGAGTTCCACCAACCCCTTGGTGTTCATGAGGACACCTAACGTAATTGCCTTCCGGGTGCCGACTCTGGATACCTTTGCAGCCAAGAAAGTTCCAGTAATTTTTCCAGCACAGGCAACTGTGATGACAAGCACTAAGAGACCTCCTGATCTTGCACCATGAATGGTGCCAATATTAGTCTTCAATCCACTTGATGCAAAGTAGAGGGGCAACATGAGAATGGTGACAAAATCTTCCAACTTTTCCACTAAAGCTCCTGCGAAATGGCCTTCCTTTGGGATAACAAGGCCAAACAAAAATGCGCCAAAAATTGAGTGGATTCCAATCGCATCGGTGCAAAATCCAGCAACTAGAACTCCACCTAGTGTCAAGGCTACAACAACTTCCTTGACAGGCTCGTTCTCAGGTGAACGCCCGGCTACCCAGACCATGAATGGCTGGACAACAACAAACATGACAACAGTAAATGCTATTCCACTAAGTAGAACCCATGCAACAATTGCAGGGCTCTTGTTGGAGCCAGACAGGGCAACAGCCAATGCCAAAAGAACCCACGCTACCACGTCATTAACTGCAGCAGCGGACATAGCCAACTGCCCCACATCTGTGGTGAGGAGCTTCCTTTCAGCAAGAATCCGAGCAAGTACTGGGAAAGCAGTAATGGACATTGCTACTCCCATAAACACTAGAAATGGGGCAAATTTTCCCTCTGTGGCAATGGTATTATGCAGGACGAATGAGACCCCAACGCCTGCGACAAAAGGTAGACTGATCCCTGCGGCAGCAATGGCCAAGGCATGTCCTCCTGTCTTCCGGATTTGTTTAAGGTCAAGCTCCAACCCCACCATGAACAAGAAGAACAGAAGTCCCATGTCTGCGAAAACCTGTAGAATGATGACACTCTGTGTCGGGAAAATCGAGGTTATATAATTGGCGTTTCGACCAAAAGCAGAAGGGCCGAGCAGAATTCCACCCTGCATGCCAAATAAACTCAGTTAGAAACTCAATATAGCCTCTCGATATTCATAACATCTATGACCTAGGACATCAAGAAATACAATTCGGCTTGAACACCTAGTGACAACACTTCAAAACAAACAAGGACTTACAACACAGGAGTTGAAATAAGGTAACAATTTCCTGGATTTGGCATATCAATCATCCATCACAATTACAACAAGTAGAAGGTAGAACAAATCATCTTTCGCAGAAAATCATCTTGAACATAAGCCTAAGAATCAGGACAGTGCATTCGAATGTGAGTTGTATTAACTCCATTAGAGATGGAGGGAAGGAAGGGCTGCGTAAGACCCCACACCAGAGGACGCCAAGTTTAACCAAATTCCCATTAGCAACGTGCAATATCAATGCCTTTAGTATGCACGGAGGGGATTATAGCCAGATTAACATGAACCAGACTCAACGAAGTTCGTCACAACTTCCAAGACGACCAGAGGAAACAAATGATCAGGTATTTAGAACTCGTGACCTCAGCCTGGCATTATGTAAACGATTATGCATGCGGAAGGCTACCAAAATGGATGTTTCGTCTCCGAACCTATCAAGGTCAGAAAGGAAACATGCAAGCACGAAACTAAATCATGTAGCCTACTTTCGTATTATCAGATAACCCTGGTATCTTCACAAATATCGCTACTATTTATCGGCTTCCTATTCTCAGTGACTGACTTCATCGACTGCGAGACTTTGCATAACGACTTAATTGAAGGATCTGTGAAGGAATGGAGGAACTTACAATAATCTCAGCAATAACACGTGGCTGTTTGATAGGCTTCAAAACGAACGCCAACGCCCGCGTGATAAAGAGGACGATGCAGATCTGGATGATGAGTAACGGAAGAGCAAAGTGTATAGGGACATCCCCCTGCCACACTCCATTCGATGTGTCTGCCATCGTCTTGCACGCGCCACTAGTAACCGCCATGATTCTTCGTGCCCACACTTCTCAAGAATGTCTCCAATTCTCAAGCCACGGCTCCCTAAACTTCTCAACACCTAAAGCTACACCACTTCTTGACGAAGTTAAGATAAACTGAACCCACTAACGGTCAGAACGAAGAATAATGTACTGCAAACGGCGACCTTCCATCTTGCTGATCAGTATTATAACAACTCCTGGAATGGAACGCACTCCCTTTTCTACCGAATTCAAAACCAAAGCCGATCGCCAGGCTCCCCTTCGAGATACACGTAGATACCTACCTTTAACTTCCTTCGCTCTCTTCCCTAGACCTCCCGGAATATTGAGCACCACTTGCACTCAAAATAATCCTCCAATTCAAACGACAATGAGGAATGCCCGCGGACAATAAATTCCTCTCAAATGTACCTAACTCCTCTTCCTTCGAAAAATTCCTATTCGCACGCAATTGCCTTACACCTCAAACCACTACACCTCACGCTATCTCAACCCCGATGATACTCCAGTTCGATTCTCTCTCCCCTTCGCTACCGATTGAGTGGGCCAAGCCAACACCGCCGCAGACCTCACTGCCACTCCAAACCACGCCTCGAAACAGATTGACACGAACGTAGGAGCGCTGCAACAAAACGGACCTGCGGTAATCACCGACACGAATTTTCGAAATTTTGCAGCACTCCAACCTCCAACGATCTCTAAAACCTCACCTAATTCGATAACGAAAGGCACAGGACGAGGAAAAGTGCACCACAGATCGCGAGAGAGAATTATACGGGTAGCAGAGACCAAGAGGGAAGGAATTGGAGAAGGTCCAGAGAAGAAAGGGAGAGAGGAGCGAGCGAGAGAGCGGCTTTTGTAGCGATGGCGTTGCGAAAGCTTGCGAGGGTTGGACGAGACCTTGAAAGGGGGGGGGGGAGGATGGATTGTATGCGACGAAAACGAGTTGGATGAAGGAACCTATCATCCAGTAGGTAGCATATGTGGAGATGAGATATGGTAGATGAGACAATGTTTCATCCAGTGGCAATGGCGGTTCTGGCTCTTGCGTCGGAGATGATTTGGGAAGGGGAATAATCACGGGCGAGAAAAAAGGGCCCGTGATTCTCCTTACCATGTGAGGTAATCTGAGAGTTGCCAAACTTAGAGCTAAAGTTACTCAATTCTATGCAAGTGGGAGTTATTTTACTTATATTTACATAATTTATAATATCATATAATTAGGTACATAGCATCACATAACATTATTTAGATCCATAACGGTGTTCAATGGGACTGACAATATTCCACAAAATATTTCACGCATTCAGTCTAAATATGGGGAATATTCTGACGAATATTGTCAGCCCCACATAATATTGTTATGGATCTGAATAATGTTATGCACATTAACCAAAGCAAGGGTTGAAGAAGACGTTTGTTACCAATGAACATGAAGAACCGACTACTACACTAAACATTGTATTTTATATGATTGTGGTAGCTTTTCTAATGACAGTTCCTATGAATAAGTCTACAAATATTGTCATCCCAACGTACTTTCAATTCATCCAAATGCCAATCGTTGAAACAAAGTTTATTATATTGTGTATTCTAACATTTTATGTAACGAAATGTTGTCATGGATGATTGGAATTTAGATGAAAATTCACTTAGTAAGTGGCAACATTTGCAACATTGTAAACCTACAATGCCCAAAAACAAATAACAAGTGACAAATAATGTTAGGTATACATTTAGTGTTGGTGACAATACATGGACAGTTTAACAATTAGTATTGAGCAAGACAAATAGAACGGGTGACACTAAACACAATATTTAGTGCAGTCACAAAGGAACCGGTTGAGTTTGAAAATAACTGGTTGAAGTTAAAAACTCTAGGGAATCTACCGATCGTTTTAGGGGAATTTAGAGAGTATACCTCAATTCAATAAAGGAAAACCGAAAGACGTCAACATGTAACTGGTTGGACTTGGAAACACTAGGATCTCAACTAATTATGCCCAAAAATCTCCTCGGACACTGCTTGTTACACACTTCCATTGGCAGCCATCGTGACCATGAATGGATGGAGAGAACCGACCCCTAGTTACAGATGAACCAGTTGAGTTTGAGAAATAACTGGTTCAAGTTCAAGACCTTCAACAAATTACCCATCATTTTAGAGAAATTTACAGAATTCACCTCAAAAACCGAAAGATGTCGACATGAAACCGGTCGGACTTGGAAACACTAGGATTTCAAGTGATTATATCCAAAAAAATCCCTGGATTGAATTGTGAAATTTACTGAATTCTGTCTAGTTACTTCATTTCACCATATCTTTTTTCCATGTACCAGTCAAATGTATTGCGCCACTCTTTATGGGTTTTTTTCGCCAACGGATAAGTGACGTCAACTACCTTACATGTACCGGTAGTCTGACCTCATCCCTTAAGTGCATGAATTGACCATGGATACGGTCATGAGGTTACCCAAGTAGTTAGGCTAGTAGTATACATTTTATTAGTTCCTAGCCCTCTCCCATTGTACCGGTATATAACCTCTATTTGAATTATAGGGCTACCACACCGGGGGTCCAGCCGAGGCCCAGCCAACCTAGCCGGTGTGGGCCCCCCTCGGAACATCCTCCGGCCATCCAGGCTGGAAGCCGGGGCACTAGGGACACCGTCCCAAAGGCCCCCGACTGGCTGGATGCAGGGCTCGGGGGCCTTTGGGATGGTGTCCCTAGTGCCCCGGCTTCCAGCCTGGATGGCTAGAGGATGTTCCGGGGGGACCCATACCAACCTGGCTAGTTGGGCCTCGGCTGGACCCCCCAGTGTGGCTACTGTATTAGAGAGGTCCACACGACATCTCTACACCCTCTACCATCTCATTGACACTGAGGGTGTATCCATTCTAGGTATTCTTATCTCAAATTCCCTGTACTTTTGAACCTACCCAATCCCTTCTAGTTCTTTTCACTACCTCATATAGTGCAATCTCTTGATTAAATATTGTTCTACACCACCTCATGCGTTCTTTCAAGCTACTTCATTCTCTTGGCATAATCAGGTGTGAACAACACTTCTCTAAACCAACATTTATAGTCCTCAATATCACTAACAATACGTACATTTTCAAGAACAATGCTAATTGTCTAACAATCCTTAACTAAAGCATATACACTGCCATCTTCACAGACTTCCAACAAACATCTCCACACCTTTATTTAAAATGGTAACCAAACTTACGAAACCTTCATACAAAACTGGTCACGCTTAACATTGTTCACTCCTCACTTAAATATTGCTTTCTATTCTTATCCCAACTTCCCTACCTCTAGTGTTAGCCACACCTTGAGAAGTGGCACCTTGTCTCTTATCCTTATCTAATCCCCTTTTCTCGACTAACCCTTATCCCTGCCTACTTACTTTTATTTTATGGTTATTTCAAAAAGATAACTTCTATCCACCGTTAACAATTGCCTTGAATTGTGACGAGATTACTTCAATTGACAATATGAATGCCTTATTTGTAAACATCCTTGCTAAATATGTTGCAGTTTTGTACTTGCAAACACAGCCACGCAACTCATCAATGAGTTGGATGCTCATTTCCCTCAACAATCGGCTCGGGGGGGACACTTAGGAAAATTAGTAAACATGGTGCGTTAAAATATAGGGTGTGTTTTATTCATGAGCAATAAAATTTAGAAAATTATTGGATATAACTATGGACTATTTAAATTGAAAATCCATATTATAAATAATATTGGGGTATACTAAGTATTGAAATTTATTAATATTTTAGATATAATATAGCATAGGGATTTTGATAGAATGATAGTTTGTTTTTGAAGTTCTTCCTTCCACTTGTGTGCAACAGACTAAAGTGTTGATTTTGGAAAACAACAATGTTGTTTAGACTCTGTTTTTTCAACAATAGATTGCAGCCAACTTCATTCACCCTAAACCTTGGACCCTAAAGTTCTAAATTTGTTGGTCTGCTTGTGACTGCAGTGCACAGACTTGTGTTTCTAAACACAAACATTGTTGTAGTTCATGCTAGTAATTCAAGTTCATAGTTCATTGATTCTCGTGGTGGTGATGATTGTTTGCATTGTTATTGATTTGTGGTGATGCTTGTTCATGCTAGTTCTCATTGCATGTCAAATGAATTTTGTAATGAACATAGGCAATCCTTAAACACAAATTAGGGTGAGCTAATTTTTTATAATGAACATAGGGTTGAAAAAAAATCCTTATGTGAGTTATAACTATAGTAAGGCATCATAATAATACACCATATTAGGGAATTATATAATTAAATGGTGTGTTCAAATCTAACATCTAGACATAATACCCCTACATTAAATACCCCTTTAACGCACGTGTTCACACAAAGTATAGTGAAGTGTCCCCCCCCCCGAGACAATCGGTGTGTTGATGCTTTGGGTGTTGTATACCTACAATATTGGATGCAAGAGGGGTGCAAGGAGTCTTTTGGTAAACACCTTGATATCTTGAATCCTTAAACCACTCCATTGCAGAGTATGTGAACCTTGCGGAGATTGCGGTTGTCCATGTCCTAGGGAGTGTAGAAGTTGAGAGATGTTTTTTCTAGCTTGAGCTTCTTGGAGAACAAGCTTCATAACTCCCTTGATGAGCACCTCCCATTGGTAGTAGGCATGTACTCTCAAAAGTTCTTTACCTTGGAAGATTTTCCATATGACACCACCTTTGACATGTGGATGGGTTCAGTAGAGTGTATGATGTATGGTGTGTAGTAGGTGAATATGTAGGACATATGAACGATCCATGGAGACATACCTTCAACCTCATGTTTGTAGAAGTTGAACAATTTTGAGTCATGCAAAAATTGCACAAATTTGACCTCTTAAGTAAAGCATCCAATGATGCTGCCTTTTTTGTTGTTGTTTTTTTTTGCTCATTTTGTTGCAAGGTGACAATGTTGTGTTTGTACAATGTAACTCATGTGCACACTTCATTTAGGTTCGGGCTTTTGTTTTTATTGTCAAAATTCAAATTAAAGCCAACTAGCTTTGTTGCTCCCATATGTACAACCATCATTTGTTTCTTTATTGAAGCGGAAGGGGCCATATTGTAAAGTCCAAGAATTGGTTGGAGCCATCCCATACCACATACCAAAAAATAAATTTAAAAATAATTAAAAAAATGTAGTCACATAGTCCTTCCCAATAAATTTCTAGAAGTGCCACATGACACCCTCCATAACATTATTTAGATCCATAACAATGTTTTGTGGGACTGACAATATTTCATGGAATATTCCTAGATATTTCCCACATTCCGTGGAATACTGTCAATCCCACAGAACATTGTTATGGATCCGAATAATGTTATGCCCAAAAAATTGCCGAAGCCTTTTCGTTACAAAATACCTTATTGCTAGAGTAGCCTTCACCAGACCCATAATGGTGGCCATGACACCTACTTTTCTAAATTGAAAAAGAATGGGCTGCTCACCAATGATCGGGGAAATTTTTGGACATATTTGGTTGAGATCCTAATGTTTGCAAGTCCAACCAGTTACATGTTGACATCCTCCAGTTTTCCTTTATTAAATTGGGGTATATTCTATAAATTCTTCTAAAATGATCGGTAATTTTCCTGCAGTCTTGAACTTCAACCGGTTCTAACTGCCAGTTCTCCCCGATCATAGGAAGGGGCTGCTAACCACTACCTTTTCATTAATGGACTATCATTCAACACACGAGAGTCTAGCTACGTAAGTGGGAAAGTGCAAAGGCCAGTTGACCATATCCAACAATACAGTCCACCATGATTGGAGAACACACGAACACCCCCTGAACGTGGTTGCAAAAGGATACAAGGTACTTATTACACCGCAACAAGTCAAGGCCTCTCCAGCGTCCAAGGGAGATTTTTGGCCATGATCTGTCAAAAATCCCAGTGCTTCCAAGTGCAGCCGCTGACATGTTGTGGTCTTTCAGTTTTTCTTTATTAATTTGAGATATATTCCATAGATTTCCCTACAAAGATCAGTCACTTTCTTGACGTGTTGAACTTCAGCCGGTTATTTCTCAAACTCAACTGGTTCATTTGTTTTTTTTGGGCACAAATTGAAAATTTAATTGCAGAAAGAACCCAAAATATAACCAACCTGGCCGAAACAGCGCAGCCCGAGTGGAAATCAAGAAATAATGCTTATTTGAGGCCTATCCTTCCAAGTAACGACTAAGTTGCTCCGGGTCACAATAAGACCTTTGACCCCCCAAGTCAAATCAAATTTGTTAAGAATGTTATGGTAGGCCACGTCCGGGGCTTTTTCCAAGTCCCTAAGCATCCGTTTCCATTCAATCCTCCCGTAATCTTGCAAGGCATTCCAAATGATTTGACATGTTTTCTCAATGGGCCATTGCAATTTATTAAAAATCAGATCATTCCGTTGCCGCCAGATGTTCCATGGAAGACCGCTTCTTAAGAAGAACCAGATGCGGCTGAACCGTTTAAGTGTTTTGCACAAAGGTTGATCAAAAAGTCACATTTGGCAACTCTTCGCAAAAAAGGGAATCTCGGCCCACGCAACTGGTTCATTTGTAACTACACTAACAAGGATGTTTAGTGTTTGATACACTAAATATGAACACATACACTAAATGTCCATAAGCCTATGAAACTAAGTAACATTAAATGTAAACTCAAACACCAAATATCAACTATGGTAATATGTGGAAGTTACATGTTTGAATTTAGTGTTAGTAAGGATACGGAAGAAATGTCGTCGATTCGGCAGACAAGAGATCAACGAGCAGGAAGATGGGGCGCCATCCCTAAAATCGCAAGTCCAGTGAAATCCATGCTTCATAGGAAGGGAGGTGGTAGATAGCGGCACATTTATGTCTAACACTGTTTGTCAAGGAATTGAAAATTAGTGTTGAGTAGGGTAGGGTGGTAACAACATTAAATATAATCAAACACTAAATTTTTTTTAGTGTAGTGGTCAGTTCTCCCTATCTTAAGTTCTAAAGTGTGCATTAGTTGGTACATACGGAGGTCTTAAAGTGTCACGTTTAGAGTTTTTTGCAAATTTCATATTATTAGAAGCGTTTAAATAATTGTAGAAAAGTATTGTAGATTAGCCAACACAAGTCCGATTCAAGCAACTAAATATTAGTGTAATGAAGCATGTATAAGTCCAAGGAAAAATCAAGAAGGTTTTTTCAATTTGAGCCTTTCAATGCTAAGTAAGGGGGCATATTCATGTGTGCATGCTCCCTTATACTCCAGCCACTCACGTAGCTTCAAGTAGTTTGGAGGAGGTGGTGAACATGCTAGCTAGCTTTAGGTTAGAGACCCAAAGTAAGTGTCACTATTGGACTATGGTTACTTTAAAGCCTTAGTTACTTACATAGTAAGCTACAATTTAGGGCTATTTTACACATGTGACCAAAGGCCGTGAGGAAAAATGATTTAGGATATCTCTTTGTCATGGTCAATAGTCCGAAGACCATGACGAAGAGAAATTCACATAACCTTGGTCATGGGACATAATGTAAAGATCGGGATGTAGTATTTTCATTGAAATAAAAAAATAAAAAAGTTTTTACAAATAAATTGTCAAAGATAGGTTGCGTTGAAAGTAGACGATTTTAAATATATTTTTCCAAAATAATACATTCTTATTTCAACATGTAGGATTCTATGTTGTTGATTTGATGAGACAACCTATTCTCCCTCCGCGATATATGGGCAACTATCAAGCACTATTCTTTCTTGGACATGTAGGATTTCATGTCACTTTCTCATCCATCTTTCGACATGTTTAGCGATGGTCACTTTATTTTTGGTGACCTTGTGTAAAATGAAGTGGGATTCCCACTCATTTCTTAGCAAATGAGATATTTTAGAAAGCAGTGGTTATGTCACTACACTAAAAAGGATATATAGTGTTTGACACACTAAATACAAACGCATACACTAAATGTCAATAATCCTATGAAAGTAAGTAACATTAAATGTAAATTCAAACACTAAATATCAACTATGGTAATACATGGAAGTTACATGTTTGAATTTACTGTTAGTAAGGATATGAAATCCATGCTTCACATGAAGGGAGGTGGTAGTAGGGAAGGTAACGGCACATTTATGTCTAACACTAATTGTCAAGGAATTAAAATTTAATGTTGAGCAGGGCATGGTGGTAACAACATTAAATATAATCAAACACTAATTATCCCTTTTAGTGTAGCCATTAGTGTAAATATGCTCTTAGGTGGGAAAAATATGTAGAGCACACATCCTATTTCAGTTAACTTAAGCGATTTTGCATGAGTGTGGTACATGTGTGATATTGGCATGAATTTTCTCTAGTTTGGAAATGATATCACAACGATTAACCAAAAAATCCACAATTTATTTTCAAGTTTTAAAATTACAGTAAATTTTCAAAGGTTGGATTCTCTCCTTTCCCATACTCACAACATAGGTCAACCAATTTCCTGATAACTAGGAGACGAAAGCTTGTGTGCAATTAGTGCCTTTCAACTTACTTTTTCCATGACACCGAATTTGATGGCTACATGTGTGATTCTTTGTGACTTTTTCCATCACGTTAGAACATGACAACTACATTTGCGGAACTTCACAACTTAGGGCGCTCTATGTACCGTAGCTCTCTAGCAGCTTGGGCACCTTTTTGCCTAATAATTAATTAAAGTGCGAAAGTAAGTTAGGCAGCCCAAAAAACAATATTCTAAAATTGGGCATATTTAGAAAGTAATTTAAAATATGTTAGACATTCATTCAAGTCATTCCTATAATTCATGGATGGTTTTCCTAATTTCATCTATGGCGCCTACAATTAACCCAAACACTTTCCTTAACCAACAATCCTTACCCTGAAGTTTGTCTTTTACTTGTATGTCATAGTTTTGCTTTGTGTGAGAGTTATACGGAGTGGTCTTTGTGAGAGACTATGTCACTTGCATTATTGTGATTTTAGGCACTCTTTGAATGTTATTTCTTTTTTTTGGGACACTCAACGAAATTAATTTCCCAAAAATTTAGGCACCTTCAACATTGATTATTTTCTGCCCAAGCTGCTAGAGAACTACGGTATGTAAGTTAGCCAACACAAACACAATCATACACTAGTGACCATGGACCATGACCACCATAGCCTAGTTTACTTCCTTGGTTGGGAAATGAGTGGATGTCCCACTTCACTTTACACAAGGTCACCAAAAATAAGTTTGAACATCTAAAAAAGATGAATGAGAAAGCGACATGAAGATTTACATGTCCATAAATGGATAATGTTTAGTGGTCACCCAAATTTTGCATCGAGAGACCTCAAATAGGTTATCTCAACATAAGTAATGTAACCATGTCAAAAGAAAAGGTATGGTTTTAGCAATATTTATTTTAGAAAATTACAAAATTTATTATCTATATTTCAACTATCTTTCATATTACTTATCCTCGTTTTCATCAAAAATACTATGTCTTGGTCTAATTAAGCTTTACACCACGTCCCATGACCAAGACTTCAAAAAAATGATATGGATTTCTTTTGGTCATGGTCTTCGGATCGCCAACCCTGAAATTAATTTTCTTAATGGCCCTTGGTCACGTGCCTAAAATGACACTGATATCATTATTATTGTGGTATGATTATACTTGCACCACTTATGGTTCTAAGTGCATTGGACTCACCATGTGTGAAGCTTTGAGTTCATTACTCCTAGGGTTAGGGATTCGTGCATGTCTACATAAACTCATCCATTTGGAAGGTGAAAGTGTAGTGAATTATTCTATAACATGTAACTATCTATTTTTAAACACAATGACACTAAAATTCACATCAAAGACCCAAATAAGCATGACGAGATCCAATTGAAATGGATCAAGCCTCAAATTTTGTATGAGACTTTTTAGTTTTTTTAAAACTAAAGCCCCTTCATCCACAATATATGAAGTTACATAGACACCATCGCCCCAAGCCACTTCCTAGGGTCATTTAGTGTTGGGGACAGAATTTCCGGGCATCGTATATTTTTATCCAACACGCATGGTCAAGGGATCAAGGCAAAAATGTGTGTGGTCACGTGGTGAGTTATTCTATAATCCCTACAAATTCAAAGGGGGGTTGTATGTAGACATGGGAATAACAACTATAGTTGGGAGTAACTTTACTATCCTAACATAACATTGTTAATAAGTGTGCGTTTATTCATGTGGGCCCCAAGAATATAACCATGGGATGCTGCAAAGTAGTGCCAAATTCAAACTAAATATGCACTAGATGCGGCATCCCATGGTTATATTCTCGGGACTTGCAGTACGAATGCACATTGCTTAATAATGTTATGAATAGTATCGGTGAATACGTATTATGATTGGTAAGTCCATCAACCTAATATTCTTTTTATGGTAAATGCACATGACCTCGTTCTTTACGAAATTCCACCCCGACATTAAGGCCACTTTACATTGGAACTCGAGGGCCCCTAACCCATGGAATACAAATTATGCGATCAGTTGAGAAATTGGGGACAGTCCAAGTTCACTTTACACTTAGGGTTGCATCTATTATTAATTTATTTACAAATATGCATTTCAAAATGCATTCTGAAATACTCGGCAAATTTTGAGGCATTTTTTAATGTTTTTAAATTAGAAATTCACTACTACAATTGGTCAAGGCCAATAGGGAAAATATAGATACGCGCAACTTCACCAATTGTTCCATATTACCATATAGCATTAGTATATTCAAACTCAACGACAGTGCTTGAGCTCTAAGCCCTGCCACACGAAATGACGAATACCATAATACAAATTTTGCATTAGGGGATGATCCATGCGCAGTCTTGGGCAGAGAAGAGCTCGAAGAACTGATCCTAGAAGAGGGGATTGAAAGGATTGAAAGGCATTAACTTTTTTTTGAAATATTTGAAAATGTATTTACAATTCTGCCTCCGAACTCTAGAATAAAAAATGCAACACTATTTACACTAGACCATGAGGGTCTGAGGGACCAAAGAAATTTGAATAAATGAAAATATAAATGACATCCTATATCATGGCACCAACTAGATAATGTTTCTTGGTTTATCGGATATTGCATCAGGCCCATCAAAAAGAGGTGTGTCCAACACAAGACTAGGGGCCGTGACAAGCAATTAAACCAACATTGGTTTCTAAAAACATTTTATTGCCATGGAGGAGTCCTACACTACCGACTATTTTGGATTATCCATGGAAACATGTTGCGGTCCCTCAACATGGTCCACTTTCACTTTACACCGAGCTTGAGGCCCATCAATTGCAGAATTGGGATTTCTATTTCCCACGGCACGGCCTTTCAATGATTTTCAAGGGCCCTTAGATTTTCATGGTCACGGCTCTTGGTCTCTGTGTGAGGTGGCCCAAAGTTCAACATCGGTGCACTTTACTGTAGGTTTATTAATTCCTCAAAGACTAAATCAAATCCTGGACCTCCTCCTCGGGTGTACACTAATCAGGATTCCAGGCCACATGAGTCACGGATAAAGTTGAATATTGTGAATATTAGGAAGACAAATCATTTTGGCCTCTCAATATTCAAGAGCCGTAATACCATATGAGCCACATACCATCTAGTATAATTGGCATGGCGGGCGGATCAATTTGGACATACTTGAATATTACTAGATATACTAGAATTCAAGCCACACCTACCTAGTGGTCCACATCATTTGAATAAGCTTCAAATTTCTCGTGGCTCACATTTTATATCATCCCAAATGCATATCATCCCAAGTGGGTGCGTTGTCCCTTTGGTTTGTTGCTTGCTTGGCGTTGGTCAAATTCCCTTCTATCAACAAAGGGGACAAGGAGAACATTCTATATGTATATATGAGAACATAGTAGAGTAGTATTGTTCCAATGGCCCTTTATCCGGTGGGCATTGGGCCATTAACATTACGAACATACACTTTATTCACGCCGGCCTTGCAAAAGGTCTGGAGTTTTTATCTATCTATCTATATATGAGAGGACTCATTTTTGTGACAATAATGTAGGTAGGTCACATGTAACATTATTCCAACTATGAAAGAAAAAGAAAAAAGCAAGGTAGAAATTATAGGGATTAAAACTTCAATGGAGATGTGAATACACCTTAAACCTCCGTAATGTCACCCTCCAGAATGTCACTCCCTCTTTCATATCCCGAAACCCTGAGGAACAAATGTGCTCAGTTTAAATCTCCCTCCTTGTTGTCACATTTCCCCTCCCATATATCATAGATTTTGACATTACAATAATCCACCAAGGAATTCAAACCGCATGGTCGCACACATCACGTTGTCATCCTTGTCATTACTGCAATATTGACTTTATGTTATTCATATGTCACACATTTCAACCCATGTTGAGGAGGTTCTGGATTGTAAATTTGATAAATTTTTCTCTTCCTAAAGAGGTACATAACATTACTCAGTTGATGAGTTGTGTTCGTGGGCCCAACAATAGATTTGAGAATAAAGACTCGGGATGTCGGAATCCCACTGCTTTGTACTAAATCTAAAATCAGGGTAGTAGAACACAACTCATCATCTAAGTAATGTTATGGAATCTAAACCCCGCACACTCCCTTCTAGATAGAAGTGCGAAGCATCACTTGTTGCCACCGAATCATGGAAATATATTACGTGCTCGTATTCATCAACATTTTGTTCTTGAAAACATCTAGGATCCACGTACCTTGTTGGAATTCTTTTGACAAGTGTCAACTTTGAGTCATTCTACACAGATAGTTAGATGGATATATTGATTGGCATGTTTTGTTACCTTCAATGTAGGGATAAATGTGTGGATCAAGTTACAAGAAAGAGTTGAAGAAGCGACAATGAAAACAAGAGGATGAAGAGGCTGAAAGAATATTATTTCATTGTATTTTATTTTGTGTGTTACATGTTTAGACTTCCATTCAAAACCCTACATCCGGGTCTCGCTCGGCCCGCTTTACATTATAATGTCCCATGAGCAATTATTTCTAAAGGTGATGTGGATCTCTCTTCGTCATGGCTTCCGATTGCCAACTAGGATCACGAGAAAACCCAAGTCATTTATCTCTCATGGCCCTTGGCCGTGTGTATAGGATGGCCCTTAGCACCCACCTTCACTTTCACCATTGCGGAATTCATGCACATCATGCCCATGACATGCTAGGATTGTGATGAGTTGTTGGGAAGGTGGCCGGAGACCTTGCTTCCACGTTGACTTTGGGGTAGTACCGTAGTACCATAGCAGGTTCGTCCTAAAATAATTCTAAAAATAAAAAACGTAAAAATTAGAAAATTCTGAAGACAAAAAAACGAAAATAGAATAAATTAGTTTTTGAAATATTTTTCTATTTCTAAGCTATTTAGGGTCATTTTTACTTATTTTTTGCTAAAAAACGAAAATTGAGAAATTCAGTTTTTGAGAGGCGAACCTTATTTTTTGAAAAAATTAAATATTCGTTCGCCAGGTGGCGAACCTGCTATGGTGTTACGGTATTCTTGCCTTGCAGCTCGTTCCAACTTCCTATTGGAATACCTCTACCACCAAATTTCAACACTTTTTTTATACATTTATATGTAAACAAGGTTATGTATTGTAACAATTGATAAGGAAATAGAAGAGGCATAACATTATTCAGATCCATAACAATGTTATGTGGGTCCGACAATATTCCATGGAATATTTTGAATATTCCCACATTCAATCTGAATGTGGGGAATATCCAAAAATATTCCATGGAATATTGTCGGTCCCACATAACACTGTTATGAATCTGAATAATGTTATGGGACCGGGTTGTTATATGGTTTGGCATTTTAACACCTACATATAGGGTAATAAGAAAAACATGCTCTCTATAGGTTGGTTGTTGATTCCTCTCATTTTGAGTTCACTAGACTAATTTGGGGTCTTTGATCTCAGTTTAGGAGTTGATTTTCATATATAACAATCGCCATGTTCTAGAATAATAAACGATGTGCTCATTCTTTTCAATCATGTAAGATAGTTGTGCATAAACCGAACGTAACAATAATATGGACACCAATGTTTGAGTGCTATGTGGTTAGGTGTTGATTCTAAGAATTGGCACCAAAAACGTCTTAAAAGTGATTGGACTACATGTTCAACATACATTAACCATTCTAGGACTTAATTAGTCACCATGTTTGGAGGATCACTTTACAAATCATGAAACATACACTTTGACTATAGCTCTTAGGAGCACGCGTACTCTTATTACAAATTTCTCACTAGCAATCTAAACCCCTAAAAAATGGTAGCACAATGACTTCATTAACTTTGTGATTCAGTGGTCATATTAGTTTGTGAAGTTGGAAGCGCACACATTAGGCACACATGCCTTCATACAATGTATTTGATGAGCACTGCACATTTGGGCGGGTTTGTCCTTATTCACATTAGAATCTGGTGGGCGAGCAACCTACATGGAAACTCACCCTAAGAATTGACGTGTTGAAAAAACTAGGAGCTCTAGATCCGTGTTGAAAAAACTAGGAGCGAAAGTTTAATTCCAAGGGAGTTTGCCTCCATGTCGAGACTTGCTAACATGACATGGATTTGGGACTTGGGACCCCAATGAAACATCAAAGCCACTTAAGGTAGATGGATCTTAAATGGCTTATTTTCTTAGGCAGACCCTATATTTGATTGGTATGTGGTTCAATGAGAATCAAAGAGAAAACCTCATAAAGACACATGTTTAAAAGAGATTGGACTACACCTTCAAATACAAATAACTACTCCACAATCAATAATAAACACAATTGGGAGGACTTGTGTATCATGTTAAGAAATCATCAAACATGCACATCCAATAACCATAACTAAATCAAGGTAGGTCCAATTTCCAATCCACTTTTTGCAAATCTTTTTCCTTATAGATTTGCTACTGCAACACAAGTTCTGTTGTGTAAATCTAATCGGTAGAAGTTGGAGAACATGAAAAACGAACCAAACAACACCCACATACCTCATGGATAGAGGGCTCACGATGGCTCACATGCGGAAGAATGCGAAGCCCTGGCAGAATTTTGAACTTTTTAAAAGTGTGTGCCTTATTGTGATTAATTGGAAAACTGTGCCAGAGATATGTGTTGGCAGGGGCATCGCCAGGCCTAGGCATGGGTACCCTGGGCCTACCCTGGGCCCGAAGGTCCACATGAAAACCTAGGTCATTGTGAGGCCAAACCCCCCACCCTTAAGCGTCCGTAGTCCGAGTAGTGGGTTTGGGCTCACATTCCTCCGCGGTATTGGATTTGGACTTGGATGAGTCCATAGTGCAAGGTTCACCCTTCAAGTGGTCTTGGATTTAACTGGAATTTCACTTTGGTCTTTGCTTCCTTTGTCTTGCCATCGCGAGAGTGCTCCACATTCTCCATTAATTTGTGCACGTGGTTTATTTTTAAAGAGAGGATGCAAGTGTTAAAAAACACTATTCTCTATAGTCAATCTCAAATACATTTACTTGTGAAAGCCACACATAACACTAACTAGCATAATGTAACTAACTACTTGTCTATGAGCTAATTAAGTAGGCTATCTACTAAGCTCCTTCATGAACCCATCTCTTTACTTTCTAATTACATAAACCTAGCTCCTTCATAAACCCAACTCCTTCATGAACCCAACTCCTTAGCTTCTAACTAAATAAACCCAGCTCCTTCATAAACCCAGCTTCTTAGCTTCTAGCTAAACAAACCCAGCTCCTTCATAAACCCAGCTCCTTCATGAACCCAGCTCCTTAGCTTCTAACTAAACAAACCCAGGTCCTTCATAAACCCAGCTCTTTACTTTCTAACTAAACAAACCCAGCTCCTTCATAAACCCAGCTCCTTCATGAACCCACAACTTTGTAGTTGTAATCCCCAACTACCTCACTAATTATTCAAGCCCTTAACTAATCTTCCTACCTAATTTTCCTAATTCTACTAACAACCCCTTTCTAATCACACAATTCTTCTCTAATCCTAAAATCCTAAAATCCTAGAGAGGAGAGGGGGAGAGAGAATTTCCTAACTTCACTAAGACTAACTAATCCACACAAGTATATTTTTGCACTCATCACAACCTCAAGTGCTCAACTCTTAAACATGGAACTTGCAACCACGTGTATTCAAAACATGAACTTTAAGTACCACAAATTGGAATCATGAATTAACTTTAAAATCCTTCACGTCAACACTAATTCTACCAAGAGGTCAAGCCCTCTTCAAGGCTAACAAGCCTTGGCTCTCAAACTAAAAACTAAGCACACACATGTGCTCCAATATGGCTTCCCACACCCACACTTATAACTCGTGGGGTGCCTTGGAGCACAAAGGAAAGAGAGGATGAGTGAGGGAAGAATGAGGGATTATATAGTAAGCTTGAGGGGGTGAGCACCCTCAAGGCTCACGATAAGCCCTTGAGATTTCCTCCTACTTAGTAGGCGCCAATCCTATCTTCTAAGCCTTCCTCCCTCAAATGATCAACAAGGATCCTAATTCGAACATTTAACTAGCCTTGGCTTTCTACCTACCACACTTTACCAAACTTGGGATGCTTCAACCCAAACTTAGCCTCCTTCGCTTTCCGCCGCCATAACTTTCTCCCCTTACTTTCCCAAATCGTTGCTCACCACTTAATTCAAACCACGATGCTTAACTCGTGATTTGATTGGTGCTTTGAGAATTTGCTTATCCTCCACCTTGCATTCTTCCTTGGACCTTCCCCATTAAGTGGCCATGATGAGGTGGTCCACTTGTGCGCTCCATGTGATCCTCCATTCATCCCAATTCGAATGCACTTGCCTCTTGAGTCACTTTGGTTGTCTCCATCCATTTGTACTAGCCTACTCACTAACTACTCAATCCAAGTTCTCCTTACCTATCCTCATTCACTCAAATCCTTCCGAAGGTAAAAACACAATAACAACTCACATCCTAGCCTCTTACAACATGGTACTTCTAAGACTAACATTTCACTCTTTTTATATTTTTGTGAAGTAACATGCTACTTCAAAGTGCATCAACTAACGTTTCAAGGGTCTAAGACTAAATGTGGGCACCCTTTTGGGCTCACAGTCATATATAGAAAATTACATTTTTCTTGAAAAAATATGCACTATATAAAATTTAATTTCCCGAGCGGGCCTACCCTGGAAATCAAGGTTGGCGATGCCCATGTGTGTTGGTGAATCAATGGTGCTGCATCAAGCAGATCTGATCTTAGGAGTAGGTGCACACTACACAGGATGTCAGATCCGGCTCCGGATCCCAACACTCACAGAGGAATCAAGATGGAGGCATTTGCCTCCCTAACATTACCCAACCCAATGGTCTTAACTCCATCTCGGAGTTCGAGGCATGGCAGAGGTGCGTCAGTAGTACTTTGTTTGCGACCTGGACCCAGCCCGGGCCGGAGCTCTAGCAGGCAGCCCCGTGCGCCACCCTGGCCGTCGCCCACGCTGGCATCGGCTGCCCCTGCCTCCACGCTGTCAGCCGTCCACGCTGGCACGTCCGCCACGCGGTCGCCAACGCCTACGTGTCGGCCGCCCGCTCCACGTCCGCATGCCCATCCCTCGAGGGATGCATCATGCCATGGTGCTCGGTATCGCCATCCCATGGCCTTCACCCACCCATCCATGCTGGTAATCTAACCGCCCTCGGGGAGCGCGTTTTTTCAAACATGCACTCAGCCACCCCTAATGAATGATTGTGTGTAACCTGCTCATTCAGTAGAGACTGCAAATTTTTGATGCAATGGCGACTGTTACACGAAGTGATGCGATTTGAGCAATGATGCGGACAAGCGTGACGGACAAGATCACATCATTGAACGTTTCTTTTCAGGATTCCTTTGGTTTCATGCTTCTGATTAATCGTAACATGTGCATTAACTAAAGAATCTGCATTTTTGTAGCACTGGAGTGTCTTGCATGTAGTGATGCGACCTCTCCAATGAGGTACTCAAGGCATATGTCCAAAACCATTAAGCCGAGCGCCCACATCGCACACGCCGGTTACAATCACACTCACTCATTGTGCTTTCCATATTTCTTATCAGATCTGCAGTGAACCATTGCTTCTGTCTTGCATGTACTGATGCGAAGCCAACATATGCTGTACTGAAGGTAGGTGTGTGAAACCATTACGCCGAGCGCCCTGATCGCACACGGTGGTCACAATCGCCCTCACTCATTGTGCTTTCTATATTTCTTATTAGATCTGCAGTCCACCATCGCGCCTGATTGACTGTAACCAGTTCATTTACTGCTCACTCCTCTTTCATTATGCTCCTCATTGCTTCCAGGGTTTAGGACGTCATTGCATGCACGAGCAGGTGGAGGTCCTCCGAGTGCTGCACAACAGAGCGTCAATGGGATCCTCTGATGAATTGCCAATTGAAGTGCATGTTCTCCGAGATGGAGACCATGGCACTGAACAAACACTTCGCATGCCGTTGGTCGTGGATCCCTCGTATGAGTGTACATACCGGGAGGCACACAAATGGGAGTTTCAGCGGCTCCGCAGTTTGGTTCAGAGACCTAAAGCGGGAACCTTCATGCACACTGATCTATCGTGGGCAAGGCAGATCCGGGTGAAAGGGAGGAGGACTGACCTGAGGACTCCTGCGCCAGTTTCGGTTGCGTACATACCGTGGGCAAGAGTCGAGGACTTTGTGAAAGGTGAGGAGGCCCGCATTGACGGTCCCTGCAAATTTGTTTGCCAAGGCGCTCCATCGAACGAACAAGGGAAACTAGCGTTCCCCCGTTGGAACAGCTACTATGCCGTTACCAGGTGTGTTTGTAACATGCAATTCGAATTCCATTCTACATGTTGCAATGTTACAACACTAGAACTTGTATGTGGCATCTTATACCTGACTCTCCCTTCCACCACTTGTTGTCTGCCTCAGGTATCACTGCCAGTATGGGCCAAATGACAATGCCTCGCACATACCAGTTGTTACAAAGGATATGTACCAAAAGAAACGAAAAATCGACTCCAAGGGCAAATACGTTCCAAATGGAAAGGGTCACTCAGGTCCTCGCACATCCGCCAGGATGCGAGGATTTGGGCAACGAAGGGGTTGCCAATGCGGTTTTGTTGTCAAGCGACTGCACCTTGAGCCCTCGGTCGCAGAAATAACGTACCACCAGATGCAACATGTCAACTTCAAAGGGTTCTTCTGCCATGGTGCCACAAAGACCGGCCATAAGAGCAGATTCTCTAGCCATCTGTCACCACATGTTTGGGAATTCATCATGACTCATCTACGTTTGGGTTTGTCCATCCCGCAAATAATGGCAAAACATAGGAAACGCTTCCTGGAGGTGTGTGAAAGAGGGGAGGAGCTCACACGGGACCTCTTCATTTGTGACCAAGACATCCGTAACGTCGCTGGCCGCCTGGCAATAGAGACCTTCAAACGCGACAACAATGATGCGAAATCTGTTCGCATGTGGGTGCAAGAACATCCCCATCTCGTGTTCTACTACAAAGAATCCGGCGTACAAGTTCGCGGTGCTATTACACGTGACAACATTCCATTCACGATAGGCATCCAAACAGCTTGGCAACAAGATATGATGCTCAAGCATGGACATAAAAAAGCTGTCTCCATTGATGCCACGTTTGCAACAAATGAGAACAAGGTTTGTTGCTATCATGCTCCATGAACTGTCATGTTACAGACCGTCAGAGCTACTTGCTTAGCCAGATCCCATGTTACAACAGTGTTATCTGTAACGTCTATGATCCCCCAGCCTGTAATGTTATTATTTTTCCTTGTTGTTGCAGTTTCCGCTCTACACCTTGATGGTGTTTGATGATTGGCTAAACGGAGTGCCCGTGGCATACATTATTACTTCTAGTTCCAAGCAACCCGATCTTGAACCATGGATGAGGGCGCTCGCCACGAAATTGGCGTCAGTGCAAGAAGATTGGATGCCGAATGCTTTCATTACAGATTGTGCGCAGGCCGAGATCGGAGGATTGCAGTCTGTGTGGCCCGGAGTGAAAGTCTTTCTTTGCCTTTGGCATGTCCGTCGTGCATGGTTGAAACAAGCGGTGGCAAAAATTAAAGACCATGCTATCCGGGCTGGTGTGCTGAAGGGATTGGGTCGTATTATGTACGATACAAAGTGCCCCCAGGGAGATGAAATGGGGCCTTGGGCTCTTCGCCAACTCAGCGCTCTTATGGATAGTTTCCCCATTGTCAGCAATTTTTGGGCGTATTTCAACAAACAATGGGTAGACAAGACCCATATGTGGGTTGTGGGGCATCGTAACCTGCCTTATGCTGGGCAAGACACAAATGCAGCAATTGAAAGCTACCACTCTAACCTTAAAGCCACCTTGCATGCCTCAAAAGGAAGAGCGCATGGACGTCGTTTGGACTGGGTCATATACGAGTTGACAGAGGAAATTCTCTCCCACTATTGGTACCAGGCGATGAGGAAACAACATGGGTTCGTCCCCAACTTGAAACAGGAGCAATTCATTATCAATGCAGTTCTCAAAGCGAGAGAAATTCCAGACAGTTGTGTCACTCTCCCCATTGCGGATGACGGCCCAGCAATCGTAACCTCCAAGACCAACGCCACTAAATGGTACTCTGTGTACAACCCAGACTGTGAGTGGGGTTGCTGTGACTGCGTGTGGGCACTAAAGGGAAACATTTGCAAACATCAGATTAAAGTCCTCATGATGCTCCATCCTAGCCTTGCAGAGGGAACCATTACACATTACTGTGGATCCCTTGCAGGCACAACCGAGGGCGGCCGTGGTAACATGTTGGATCCTGTTGTGCATTTCCCAGATGATTGTTACGATACCGGACCCCCAGTGCCCACCCCCGCACCAAATCATGCTAATAGCAGCCAACGGGTCACACCATCTGACGAGGACATCGAAAAACGTGTTCGCAACCTTGCAACGGAGTTCATGGACGCGGCCACGGGTGACACTTTCCTGCTGAAGCACCTCCTGGCAGACCTGCACGTTGTAAGGGGGAAGCAGCAGACATTGCTTGCTCAGATGGAACATGGGTTGGTGGAGCCATCCCAACCGGACTTGCATTTCTTGCCCAACGACGATGGCAACAACATGTCCCTCAAGCGTAGGAAGGACTTTTTGGAGCAACGTCGGTAGATAAAGAATGACAGTCAACCACGTGTTGTAACTTATGTATGTTACAACATGGTCTGCATGTTACGACACATCCCACATGTGGGATGACGTTGCGACATTTAGGGTATATAAGGTCAGGACCTGTTCTCAACCAGACGGGTTCCATTCTTGCGCACTACGTCCATATGGTTAGGCAACAAGGTGCATTAGCAGTCTCCAACATCTCCCTCTTCCCTTAGCCCGTCATATACCCCATTTTCCCTCACCATGGCATGCTTTGACGTCGTGCGGGTTGGCGCGTCTGTTTGGAAGTGGCTTTGCAGATGTCCTAATGCCATCGGACCCGTTGAAGACAGTTCAAGCGACAACGAGTTCTTCACGCCTCCAACGTCGCCTGTGCGACACACCGAAGACAAGCGTGTGGCCACCTCTGAGCGATCCCCTTCGGCCCTCACATCCACAGCATGCGGCGTTCAAAGGTTGTTGTCGCCGGCGCAGACTGCTCGACTGCAGCGCCGACATGTAGAGGTTGTGCGGCAGCTGACCACCCCGCCTCCAGTCGTCACGCCCACCCCATGGGGTCCGTTGAAGGCTTACCAGCGACCGATTAGGGTTTACAGGCCAAGCTGGTCCCCGTAGTGTCCCGTTCCATGTTACCTCTGCAGGATGTAAAGGCTGTCTCAAATGCATGCTAAATAAAGAAATTTTGTTTCGTGCACGCCTTGTAACATGTTCTGACGTATACATGTCTTTGTATATGCGAATTGGAAGTCCATACATGTATGAAGTGCACATGGCTTCACATATCACAACACAGAATTGGCACATGCTTCATTGCGACTGGTTGCATAGAAGGGGGCAATGCTAAAACATGTTACAACTTTTACACAACAGTCGTGGGTGTGCGAGACAATGGACCCGTGGCTTCACGGGATTGCAGCACAAATTATCCATAGTTTCAGTTTTACACTTTTACAGTTTTGGATGTGGATGCCCTAAGTCTTTTGCAGCATCTGAACCAGTAACCTGAGCCTAAAGCTGCGATGCATCACCAATGTCGTCCGCAGTTGTGCGCCCAGAATGTGGCACTTGGGAGGGTGGCTGTTGTGTGGCATCCACGACAGCCTCCTGCGCAATCTGAGAAACCTCCTGAAATGTGTCGACATCCACGCCATGGGCCACCGCGGTGGGTCGAGGAGTGCCAGCGACGTCCATCTCTCCACCCAGATTGCGTGCTGTAACATGGGCAGGAGTGGAGGTGGGGGACACCGAGTCTTGCCACTCAAAATCAAGTTGACTAGGCAACTCTTCTAGGCTCTTCTCCTGGGTCATGGGGATGTGAAATGCCGGCCCAACATGCTCCACCGGGCGCTGAACATCCTCCGAGGCACCTGCCTTGCCGAAAGTGCCTATGCTAGCGGGGCTTTGAGGACATGGCTGAGCCACGTCGCAAGATGTAACATCAGCTGCTGGTGTAGCATGTGCTGGTGGATGCACCTCGGAGTGCTCCAACCGCTCTCGCACAATATTATCAGCAATGTTGCGAAGCTCCTCCATGTACTCAGTACGCTCCAGAGAGGGGACCATGACATCTGCCAAGGGGTGCACAGACGGGCGTGGTTAATTTTGCGTTCGCGGGAATGGAGGTTGAAAGCGGAGCACTATGATACACCATAGAAGTGTGTTTAATTACCTGGTTTCGCAAGGACATGGCCAATGTCCAAGTCCTCCCGATGTTGTAACCAACGCTCGTAACATGCAAGTGGGGGTGAAGGAGTCTTGGGACGATCACGAATCACCCAAGCGTTCAGCCACTCCGACTTGTTGTGAAAGGCCATGTCTTGAAGTGCACTGAACTGGATGGAGTTGCACCACATACGGAACTCTGCCCACCACTCTGGAGTGGGATCTTCCAAATCCATCCAAGCAACTTCCACGGCTGCAACCCAGTCTTGTTGCGAATCCACCAAGCGGGCACCTGCAAACACGAGAAAACCCTCATCTTTCAAGTAAGTTTTCGCCAAATGCACCACGCACGTGAACCTTCTCCATCGATTTCTTTGGCGAGCTTCAACCATCCCCTCACGTTGTCGACAGAGCCACCACTATGTACATGCGAGATGAGATTGGGCACCATGCTATGGAATTTCAGGAAACATCGAAGGAGAAGCACAGACCATGGCACAGGGTAAGCCCTTACAACATGGGATTGCTGCAAGAGCAATGCATGCACATGTAAACCCTCAACCACTGAATGATACAAAGGGTAGGAGGGTCTGAAGTTTAGGCTCAAAGGGTTAGAAACAAATGCGGCATAGAAAGGGTGCCATCCCCATGTCGCCTCCAGCAAACGAGGGTAGTGCTCATCGTCCCAGTGTTGCATGGCCCTCGAAATAGTGCCGGTAATCTTTGCCTGGCAGTCATCATCCCACCGCTTTCGTTGCTTCATCACGTCACGTGACACAAATGTGTGCTAGATGTAGTGGCAGAGGGCACCAATCTCAGACTGTAGTGCGGCATCGTCATCAACCTGGCTGATGGCTGCCACGACAGTCTTCGTGATTAGTGGCCCCACGTGTGGTTTAGCCTGCGTCAGCACGGAGCACTCATGTTACGATGACATTATGCCACATCCAACGCATGTTACGACTGCTAAATGACTGCGGTGAAGGGTGACTAGAGTGGCCCATGTCACAGCAATAGTTGCACATATGAAATTTCAATGCACCTTGCCGCATTTCTGCATGGTACAAGGCCCTAAACTTGCTAATTTCCTGGTTCAATGCACCCTGGCCACACTGCAGCATAGAACAAAACAGTTTGCAGATTCAAAATTTCAATGTACAACACACTAAACCATGTTACAACGCGACTTGCATATATTTTGAAGCCAATGCAGCGCATGGATTGGGAGAAGACACAACGTTTACCTGATGCTTGGGCGACTGAAATCTGCCATAGGCAGCAAACAGCCTGTCTTGGAACGCCGGGTGAGTCTTCCAATTCTCAACCTCCTCCTCGAACGCATGGAAATCGCCGCACTCCAAGTCAAATTTCAACAAACCACATGGCAACAAGTGAAACAAACCTGGGGGTTGAATTGGGGGCCTCAACGCTGGTTTGGGGATGTCCATCCTCACAGACCCGCGGGCTGCCGCTGCGGCTCTCACATAGAACGCTTGACGCTCCTTTCTCAGGGCCGAAGCAATATCAGGATCACCTGTCGAGGTATCCATGGGGGGGACAGGGGTCACAGGTGCCGTAGGGGCAGCATCTGGAACGGGCGAAGGAAGAGCCAAAAGGGCCATCGTCTCTGGGGATGGGCTACGCGACGCGATTGGCTTGACACGAATGGGGTGGGGAGGCGGTCCAGGTGCAGCACGTGGCGTTCGTGGAGAAGGCGTCGGGTTGTGTCTCTTGGGCGACGGCTTGAACTGCCGGGTGGAGTGGAAAACCCGATGGCCCTCCTCCATGCGTGCGTGACTTCGTTTCTTCGGCCGAGAAGGGGGAGGCTCAGCCTCATCGGTGCCGTCATCCCCTAGGTCCACGAAATCTGCTGATGGGGGTGGTGGAGTATGTCGCATGGGAGACCGTTGATGTCTAGGGGTTGATTGCAACCCACCCTCCGTGCAGGAATGTGAAGCCCTCAATCGCTCGATTGTGGGCACCATGAACCGCCGCACATGCACTCTCGCTCCAGTGGGGGGGTAAGTAACATCCTTCAGCTCGGGGTTAAGCTGCAGCCACATCGTATTGTCTTGCAAGTTGTCCCACACCGAGCGCTCACCTCGTTGCAATGCCGCTTTGAGGTCTTTACCTTGTTTGGCCGTCTTGAGGTTGGGGTAGACAGGGAGCTCCAACTTTGCGCCACTTGGGTCCAGGGGTCCACACCGGCAACCCCCCACCCTATGATCCGTCAAGCGCAACTTGCTTGGGAAAGATGCTCTGCAGTAGACGCACAACCAGTCATCCCTAGATTTCTGCCCATCTCGACATCGATTGCGAGTACATTCCAGCTTGAGCTCGATGTACACGCGCCTCCTGACAGTCTGCTGCACCCAACCTTGTGAATCTCTATTCACAAAATACGTGACCTCGTCCTCTTCGGGCAGGGGCGCTTCTCCCTCGGCATCCATATTCTGCACAACACAATGCAAGTCAATGGCCCGAAATAATGCATACTGACACGCCAAGATGAAGGAGGGGCGGTGGCAATTAGCGGCGAGGGGAAGAGGGATGAACTTGCTGGGTTCATGATAGGAGTGTCCCTCCCTGGGAGGAATTGCGCCAACGGCCATGGCCAACAACCCTACAATCTGTGTGAGAGGAATTTTTCTGTACCCTCAGGATGGTCTACCTAAACATCACTATAGCTGAAACCGCCTGCAGTAAATCACCCTGTAACCAGCAACAGTTCACTCAGATCCATATTGCCGAGCCTCCTTTCGAGGCAATGCCCAGAACATTGTCAATGGCAACTTAAAGGACCCTAAATCCTAAAGCGCGTGCACTAAATCACCCCAAAACCCTAAACACTCCTTGCAGACCCATATTCCAGAGCCTCCATGCAAAATCACCCTAAACCCTAAAACAATGGTTGCAGATCGTATTGCAGAGCCTCAATGAAATAAAAGTGCCTTCCCCACAGTCTGTCTGCCTTCGCAAAACACTAGAAAACCTGAAACCGCCTGGTAAATCACCCTCACCCACTAACACTCCTCCCAGATCCTATTGCGGAGCGTCCATGTTCGGCAAATGGCATCCCCACACTCTGTATGCCTAGCCAATACACTAGAACGCCCTAACCCGCCAACCCTATATCACCCTCACATAGTAACAGACCTTGCAGATCATGTTGTTTCGCCTTCTTGGCGAGGCAAGCACCATCCCCACACTCTGTATGCCTAGGAAAAACAGCAGAACGCCCTAAACCGCCTGACCCAAATCACTCCCACCCACTACTACTACTTGCAGATCCTGCTGCGGCCATAATGCAGTGCCTCGACCCTAAACCAAGTGTCGGTTTCATTGAGAATACCACCCTAAACACCCTAAACCAGCGACAACCCATGGCGCAAACATTCCTAAACCCTATGCAACCACAAGCAAACTGCCGCAAGCACTGCCTAACAATACCCAAACAAACCACAAGGAAACCCTAACACTACATAAACCGAAAACAAACACTGCCACATGCAAACAGTAAAGAAGAGAAAGGTGCAGCAAAAAGATAGGAAGGGCAGTCATGTTACAACATGGTAAGTGATGTTTGGATGGTATGCCCCTTGTAACCACTGGCGGAGGACGTTGCGCTCCTGCAGCTACGATCCTTGTGCGGCGAAATGGCAGTCGTCTTTGCTTTTGCCTGCTCACAAAGGGAAACATGCAAACATAAGAAGATTGAAGGGAATATCATTGCGGCAATCATATTTTACATAATGACTTCATGCCATGTGTAACATGACTGCCATGATTGAAAAACCCCAAAAGCAAGTACAGTCAGTGGGTGGCAATCGTGAAAACATCAGATCTTGCAAGGCACATCGCAAGACATCATGATCTTGGCTTGCCGACACTCCTAAAACCCTAAACCAGGACCATGCAGGAAATGATTCAACTTGGCAACTCACTCAGAAGTTGCAATCAGTGGGAAGCGATGGTTGATTGGAGGTTTGGAAGCCTACATATTGGAAGTGATGTCACTCACCTTGATTGTAACCACATGTTCGAAGAGCAGCAGTGTGGCTGTGATCATCCGCCGCAAGTCCTTCACTCCATGATTGTTGCTGAGGCAGCGCTTCCCTGAACACACATCCAAGGATTTGCGGCAACAATTTCGAGTATGTAGTGAATGAGCAGGTTACACACAATCATCAGGGGTGCCTGAATGAATGGGTGGGTGAAGGCCATGGGATGGCGATACCGAGCACCATGGCATGATGCATCCCTCGAGGGATGGGCACGCGGACGTGGAGCGGGCGGCCGACACGTAGGCGTTGGCGACCGCGTGGTGGACGTGCCAGCGTGGATGGCTGACAGCGTGGAGGCAGGGGCAGCCGATGCCAGCGTGGGCGACGGCCAGGGTGGCGCACGGGGCTGCCTGCTAGAGCTCCGGCCCGGGCTGGGTCCAGGTCGCAAACAAAGTACTACTGACGCACCTCTGCCATGCCTCGAACTCCGAGATGGAGCTAAGACCATTGGGTTGGGTAATGTTAGGGCATTTGCCTTTAAGGTCCGGAAATGGTGGGGTTTCGAGATTCGATGCTCAGAGGAAAAAGGGAGTTGGGTGGTGTGGGGAAGGCCAAGGAAGTGATTCGTGTGATGGTTGAGACAAGTCAACGCACAACTTGGTGACAAACTCAACCCTTTCCGAGCCACCCAGGCCCCAGGGTGAGTGTAATACCAATTTTTGATGTTTTCAAAGCAAAACAGGGTTTAAGTGAGAAATATGCTATTTTTGAACTTTATAAGTGGAAGCTAGTGTGTATGAATAGGGCTATGGGCTGGTAGTTTAGAAAAGTAACCGCCAGGAGCTCCTGACGTGCTTCGAAGAGGCTTCAAAGGGATATACATGCTATTGTCTGGCAAGAGAAGGCATGTTATTTTTTTGGTGAATATAGTCTCTGGAGTAGGCAGGGTAGAGGCTAGGCTGAGAGAGCCGAGAGGGAGAGAACTGTTGTTTTTTCTTGGGAGCTTCTTGACATTTCTCTCAGTAGATTACATTTTTGTGTGCTCCTGTTGAGAGCTCACTCTTATCTGTAGTGATTCCAGGGGGCCTGTACTGGATTATTAGAATATCAGATTCATCTTTGCACCTGTAGTAAGTTTTTGCTATGGCTTTAAAACAACAAAACCCAGGGAACAAGGTCTCCAGGAAGACTGAGATAGTGTCTATAAGGGTTAATGTCACATTGGATTAAGGTTCATACTAACAATTTAAGTCATCTCTCACTTCATTTCTTAGTTATTCCATTTATCCTTCACTCTTATGATTCCTTTGTGCTTTCTCGGTAGTGAGTGATTCCGTCCTATCTTCAAGGAATTTTCTATCACTCTAAGGCTTTGACTTAATTCAGTCGTGGGGTTTTGGTTGAAAGGCTATATACTTTGTCTTCACCCTTTGGGCGCTATAATCTTGTGACTGCCATCTCTCCCTTTCTTTCTCTCTTAATTATCATGGTCTCATGTGTGGGTTGATTAATTGCTTCTTCTCTTATGTGTGTATTGCTTTTCAATGAAAGACTATAATTAGATTTACTCACGGGTAATCCAATACCGGTTCCGAGACTATAGCCAACATTTCCTAACACGGGTGAAGTCTGGCGACTCAAACCTGCAATCATCACTTTACAGTATATAGGTTTGTTTATACCATTCTAGCATTCTTTGTAATTCACGAACGACAATTAAATTCATATAGCCATAGGATTAAGTCGGAGTGCCCTTACCTGGCTATACACTTAATCTCACATATTCTCTCGGACATATGTATTTTACTCTTGAGGAACTGTAACTCTACTCTTCCGTAGTAAATGTCATCTTTCTCCCTCAGCTATATATTGCTCTCTTGTAGTCAATCTCTCTGACTCGCTCTATCTATTGAAAATGTAGCCCACTTATAATCAACTCTCTGCTCTGATCTCACCTCTTGTGAATCATCTCTATTTCAATAACAACTCTCTCTCTGATTCTCATGCATTACAACTATAACTCATTGTCTCTCCCCACAGCCTAGAGTAACTATCCATTGAATACTTAACTTAGACTCAGATAGTCCTGGCTATAGTTACAATCACACTCAATCTTATCATTCCATCTTCTCTCTCAACTTAGGCTGTTTACTCTCAATGATTATGCCTCTTCTATCCCTCATGATCCTTTACTTCTCTGGTTTAACCACTCAACTTACAACCGCTTTTGCTGTTATATCCATGATTATAGCCTAATTGCTCATGAACCTTACAATCTCAATTTCACTCATACTTAACACACTTTTCTTATATCCTTGCTCTCAACTCAGCATCATTCCATTCCACAAAACATCACTTTGATTATTCAGAAAGTAAAGCGTAAACAAAGCAACCAGGCTATATCCTGGCTAGCCTATTGTATTTCTACCAAAACACAGTCTATAGCCTATGCTCCCATCTCAGGACTACATAGCCAAGGCTGGTTTCTATCCCTGCGTCTAGTCTATAGCCTGCGCTATTCTCTCAGCTCTCACAGCTGCGATCAGATTTTTTACTTTCAAATGATCCCCCTCTCTCGTCAGAGAGGGGTTGCTTATAGCCTGCCTGTTACAGTAACTGCTGGTAGGGCGCAAACCGCCTGCAACCACCTATAGCCTGCTATTCACACTGCTTTAAGCTTAGTATTGTCTTTTTGCTAGTTTTTACCACTAGTGAGCCTCCTGCCTCTAATCAAATTAAGCCATAGCCAAAAAATTCGCACTACATCACCCGCTTTTGTATGCGTATATTTACCCAAGGCAATATAATCAGGAAATGTGCATCTCTGTAATGGCAGTCCAATTTCCGTGTTGTATGTCCAATCTATTGTCTTGTGGGTGATAATTGTTTATCTGTAGTGGTTCGCTTCCAAAATTGGGTGTAAGGTAGAGTTATGAAGAATTTGGAAATTGCAGATACTTTAAGTGATTACAGGTGTTACATTTACAGTCCATTTTCTCAGAATTAACAGTGATTGAACTGAATCATTAATGTAGCACTTTGAATCAGTAATTGCTTTCTTTATGAATGAGATGAGAGTTATGATCGACCATTGTTTAACAATCTGAAACGTAGGAGTAGTCTTGGATACAGAAAAATGACAAGTCTATAGTCTTGGCTGCCTAAAGAGTCGCTAAAAGGAATCTGTGTATTTTCCTGAGAGAGAGAGGTCAGGCCACGTATTATAATTATTATCTGAACTTATTGTTAGATTGCACCGAATTCGTATCAGGCTATTGTCTGAGTATAACAAAGGTAGATTTTAATATGCTCAAATATCGGCATAAAGTCGAGGACTCACAATTAAATATTGCGAGCGCTTTTCCTGGATATGTTACCTATCTGGGAACAAAGAGGGATCTGGTAATAATTATATCATTCTATATATCACCTTAAAATCACAGATACAGATTAATGTTTTCCAGTAAATAGATTGGGAAATCAGAGAGTTGAACTTGTCGGTGTGTCTGAGAGTTAGATTGAATTCATGTAGAAGTCTATTGACATTGCTGTGTAAATGGAGAAACTGTTCTCCACTAACCTTCCATGAAGGATGGAGCGTCAGCAGGACGAGGCCATTGACGGCGAAGGGTTAACTTGGATGGTGGAAGAGATCAAAGGTCACGATACTTACAGTATCGATAAGTTTTGATAGCTCATTGCGATCTTAAACAAATTAAGGGTCATTTGGAAAATTACCATTCTAATAATTGAAGTGTTTAAATCTAATTGAGAATAAGGTAATGCATTGGTGATTTGATTACTTTAACATTCAAGTGGTTTTGGTCTATTGTCGTGAAGAAAGATGCTATTGTAACTTTGGCCAAGACTCGGTAAAGACTATGGTCGGACAATATAACCCAAAATGAAACGATTAATTAAGGAACTTCGATAATCCTGAAAGGATGACGGTACTGCCTATTTCAAGTTCAACTAAAAGGATTAATGAAATGCCAGTTGATTGACTATATCAAAGTGCCCTTGACTTTGATATGCAAGACTAAAATGGGTTACTATTGCAAATGACTATGGTCGATGGCGAGCCCTATGATTGTGCACCGCACTTGGTCCAATTAAAATGAACTCACTGCCAGACAATTGCCTGGGAAATTAGAGTGAGGTGTGAGACTATCACATTTGCATGTACTGACCTGGAGTGGTTTTTAGAGTTTTTATCCCTTACCCGCAAACCGATTGTCAGTCGTAATCCCAATTCAAGTGAAATAACCTTGTGTTTTTTCCTAATGAACTTCATCTAAGACACCTAGATGTTATATGAATCACCTTTTGAGTCTTCCCTGATTGTTTCCATGGGTTTGTTTGTCAACCAAAAGCTAACTACAATGAGATCTTTCCAAGAAATGTGGAAAGGAATTTCAGTGGCTTCCTTGTTAGAACGGATGTGGTACGCCAATGTTCAAGATTCAAGTCTTCAATGCCCTTCAAATGCGATTTGGCCCTTCAAAATATACCTCTCTCAAAACAACCCTTGAAAACGCAACTCCGAATTTAAAATGAAGACATCACTTGAAGTCCTCAATATAATCTGCCTACCACAAGAACCAACAAGCGTAGGGCATTGTCGCTACAAGAAGTGGAGTTAGATGGTTGATTTTTAATTCTTCACATTGTACTAGAAACATGTACCATATAATTCATGCACAAGTTTAATATGAGTTTTGTATTTCATTTCTATATTCTTAGATTGACGTCTTGGATTTGAGGAAGCCCTTCAACTGAAAGGTTGAATTTTGAGAGCCCTTCAAAATGAAACTGATATGAGGGCTTCAATTTTGAACACTGGTGGTACCCTTCAATGTAGATTCTCAAAAACTCCTTGCACGTGTTGCAAAATCAAAACACCATTTGTTGATTGCTAGGTTTGTAGGTCAGAAGCCATCCACAAAAGATTCAGGGCTTTGGTTCAAAATCCTAAACCCAAAGGTGAGAGATGGATCGCTTACAATGTGTAGGAGAGTGGGCAGGGGCTATTTCCTCTGAGAGTCAAGAGAAAGATACACTTCATCATGCTCTAATGTTGTCTCCATTCAAATCCAAATGGGGCACATACATGCTTCAAAGATGGATCCCATGGTTTAACTTTGAAAATCCTAGCAATCTAGCTTTCCCTATTTAGGCGTCCCTTAGGAACTTATCTTATGAGCACCATGACCACGCATATGCCATAGCATAGTCTTTAGGTGAGATTATTGGCATTAATACAATACCTCACAAAACTGTTCCAATCATTAGAACTTCTAAATTCAAGAAGAAGTTTCAGACAAATGGATGTCCAAACTTTCAAATAGTAATTTGAGGCATATATTACATCCAATCTAGTACATATATGTAAAAAGTTCCAACCTAATCAAGTATCATTGAAGGAAAAATGAAAGCTTAAATCAGTATATACATTGGTACAATTTTGTGAGTACTCTAAGTAAGCTACCTAATACTTTGTCCATTTCCCTTTTGGAGCTACTACAACTTTGTGGAGGGCGCCTTCAACCCTCAGCCTTAGACGGGATAAGCCGCTGCTGAACCGGTTTACATGGAAGTCACTCCCACCAAAATTAGACTACCCTAAGTTTCCATTTTCATGAAGGTGGTCATTTGTATGTTAGTGTTGATACTTAGTTCCTCTCAAAAGCTTTCAAGGATTCTTATATATGGGGTTAGGTGTCTTAAGATTGCAAGTTTATGTTCCCCTAAATTGTAATGTCAAGGTTAAGTGTTCTTAAAAGAACACCATTCTTGTATACAATACCTTTCATGGTTTGAATGATTCGAGATCCTAGTTATCTAATCTAAGTGTCAATATCGGGATCTTTGCCTAAGTACTTATTACGAGGCAAGCATACTCCCTCGCTAAGTCAAATACCCTCAAGTTGAAAATACTTGATGTCATAGGATTCCCTCAATTCCCTTGTAATTATAAATTCCTTAAGTTGGACATACTTGATGTTATGGAATTTGCTCATCTCTATTAGCTTCAAGTACATGTCATCAAGTTTATGTGTGAACTTAATCTCTAAAAGTGCTTGGACAATATTTATCAATATTCCAAGAGAGGTGTTTCAAGATGGAATATTTGTTTCATCAATACAAATCCCAAAGTTTATTCTTTCTTCCTTACTTGAAAGCTTTCTCGGATTAAGGGGGTAGAACATCTCCCTAGTAATGATGAATGAGCTCACTTGGCGGCCCCTTTGTCTTGTCCAAACCCCGAAGTGAGTTCTTGGGTTATTTCGGTGGAGTTGTCCTAGACCTCAAGTCCGGCATCATCAAGGCCTATGGGTATGTACCTCCATCCTCTTTAATCCTTGAGTGATAATCACCACCCCTTGCAAAGATTCACTTAGGCCTTAATCGATGATTCCCCCAAAGTTCACTCACCTAGGCATAGGTCATGCCTTTCACCCTTAGGTTGTCTAGGCCATCGACCTCTTTATCTTCCTTAGGCTCTAATTGTTGAAGTAAGTCTTGGTCTTGTCCCTTAGGATATTCAACCCTCCTTTAGGCCGATGTAGGTAGGCCGTGCCCTAAGGTGCCACACTAGTGCTTGCAAGAAAATTTCCTAGTGCTTGTAAGAAATCCCTTAGTTTTTGCAAGGAAGTCCAATTTGCCTTATGGTTGTTGAATTTGAACTCCAATGCACCGAGGGTGCCAATTTAGTCTTGAATGCCAATTTATCTTGAATGCACCGAGGGTGCCAATTTTTGACTCCAATGCTCCAATGATCTAATTGCACCGAGGGTGCCGATTTTTTTACTTAGCGCACCGCGGGTGCCAATTTGGACTTAGTGCACCGAGGGTGCCAATTTTCTATCTAGTGCACCGAGGGTGCCAATTCCGATCCCTAGCGCACCGAGGGTGCCGATTTGGACTTAGTGCACCGAGGGTGCCGATTTTCTATCTAATGCACCGAGGGTGCCAATTTCGAACCCTAAAGCTCTAATGCACCGAGGGTGCCGATTTGTCTTCAATTGCAATGCTCGGGGGCTTGGACACTCACGTATGATCTTTGGGCGAAATGAAGTGTATTATGGCCCTCAAGTTGGCCTCTTTATATAGTGTTTCACATCTAGGTTTTTGTGGATTTTTGTAAATGTTAGCTTCAGCTAAATTTAGCACTGTGTCTAAAAATAACATAATTTGAAAGTCTTAATTCAAAGTTTTTAAATCTATTTTGCCTAATATGTAATTCCTACCTACATATCCCTTCGTATCCTATTGGTTACTTATTCATTAGTAACCCACATTCATCCCTTGAATTTGGCCACATGCCCTATAAATAAGGGCGGCCCGCCTCTTCAATTCTCAGCTCAGTCCCATTTCCACTGGTCTCGGCCACAGTCTGCGTTCCCTTGGTTGCCTTTCACGTTCCCTTGGCTGCCTTAACGTTCCCTTGCCTGCCTTCACGTTCCCTTGCATGCTTTCACGTTCCCTTCCGCCAGATCACCCGTATGTGCTGGCAATTCTGCCTCGCTCCACGCCAGCTCCTTTCTCTCCGTCTTCGCTGGTCCCGTTTCCCCTCGCCGTTGGCTGCCCCTGTTTCGCCGCTAGCCGCTTACTGAGCTTCCTGGTCCTCCTCGTATGCTTGTGGGGTTGGTGTCTCTACAAACTTCCATCCTTTTGGGCAGGCTTTCTACAAGTCTCCTGCAATCATGTGTAGTAATAGAAGAAAAAACTTGAACTACACGTTCCCATAATTCAATCAATCCTTTTGGAGGTGAATCATATTGATTCAATCTCCTTTTGAGGATTGCCCATAGTTGTTCTATTGGATTTAAATCAGGGGATTGGGCTGGCCACGTTAGAAGACTAAAACTTTGCCTTGAGAACCATTCTTGCATCATCTTTGTGGTGTGAATATAAGCATTATCTTGCTGGAAAATGACTTTTGTAGCATCTAATTTATATTTTCTAATCGTACCATCTATTGTTTGCTCTAAAATGTGATGGTATCCATGTTGATTGAGGCAACCTTCAATTTTGTACACCAATCCTGGCCCATGACTAGTCATACTACCCCAAATCATGATCCCACCACCACCATGCTTTACTGTCTCTGTAACAGTGCGAGTTGACAACTCATGTGGATCACGACTCCAACACCAAGAGATTCCATCGAAACAAAATCGATTGATTTTAGACTCATCAGAGAAAATGACACGACTCCAATCATCTATAGTCCAATCTAAATGGGCTCCTGCAAAGTCTAAACGTGCTTTGACATTCTTGATTGAGAGACACGGTTTTTTTGCTTCACTTGTGATTGTAAACCACCTCTACGCGAAACACGTCTCACTGTTTCAACACACACTTGCATCCCAAATGCCTCTTGCACATTTTTTGTAGCCTCTACAGCAATATTAAGCTTCCCTCTAGTCATATCCAACACACAAGACCATTCCATTGCAGGAGTCAATTTTCTTGGTCTACCTCCATGTGATAATTCTACAGTAGAAACAAATTTCTTTCAAAGCCTGTGTACAATTCCAACACCTACATGCAAACTCCTTGATGGTTCTCTAACACCAACCCCTCTCTGCAACATCTGATTTCTTTTGAGAAGATAATGGACGAACCATCTTTTCTACTTGGGAGCAGGGACTTCAAAGTACAAAGAAAATCAAAAGAGATGGTGTGTACACACAACTTTACAGCAAGAGTACAAGTCTAATCAATCTGCACATCTCTACAACAAAGCAGGTTCTTGTACACAATGCACTCACAAATTTGTTCCATTGATTTATTTGGCTTTGAGCTTATAATTATTGTGCATGTGTGCTTCTGCATGCCATTGCTTCTGACATGTAGCCTCTAAACTTGCATTAGAAGTTAATTGGAACTTACACATGGCCATTTGCTTTTGCCAGGTGCCATCTAAATTTAATCAAAGGTAGATTTTTCCAACACTGGAACAATTTTGTGAGTTACTGTACATCTAATGAACATGCCAAAGACCCTAGGTATTGTATTAACCTCAAGATCAACAAAGGATGGGTTACATGCATTACCCTAGTACACTCCAAGGAAAATATTCTTCCACCTTAGAATGTGGCAATAGACTATGATAACTTGCCATTTAGATGTTGTGCATGCCAAAGTTGGAAGCATAGGGTATGGGATTGCAAAGAGATCATAATGAACCAACCAAAAGGCAGCAAGAGGCCAACACATGCACACCATCCACCAAAGAAAAACAAAGGAAAAAACATTGCAATGGATGCTGGGGGATTTCAAGAGGTCCAACATAGAAAGAACACTAGGCATACCATTTTCAACAGTCATAAAATTGATTTTTGGGACCAATCATTTCAAACAAAAAATGGAGGCAAGGTTTGTAGCACTAAGAGCAACCTTAGACCTCATGACATGAACCACTAAACAAGAATGTTCAAACAAACCGGGTAGCATCCCCCGCCGCTAGACATGATGCAAGAGGAAGTTGTGACATGGTGGGAGATGTTAGGTCCTATGCTAATCGACAACACAACCACAATGCCCATGCAAGGGCCCTGCCCATGACACCAAGGGAGGAGGCAACATGCTCCTAGCACAACAAACAAAGAATTGTCACAATAGATTTATGCATAAAGACTAGTAGAAAACTATGCCAAAAACAATCGCAGCCAAAATTGGCTGCAATTTTTCTGACCAGCCTGATTTGCAGTTGCTAAACGACTATAGTTTTTTTTTTGGTTTAGTGATTGAAATTTTAGGAATTTGGGGGCACGTAATATACCTTTCCAACGGTATATTACAAGCCCCAAATTTTAATAAAATTATAGTAAAAAAAAAAAAAAACAAAAATGTAGTCGTTTAACGATTGCATATCAGGCTGGTCAAATCGGTTGTGGTTCTTTTTGGGATAGTTTTCTACTAGTGAAAGACTCTTGAAGAGGGAAAAAATTATAGACTTGATCCTTCTTTAAGAGAATTTTCAATCAAGAGCTCGTTAGCTTGTTGTGTTTCGGAGACTGTTTAGAAAGTTAGGTGAAACTCTTTGCGATATTGCATGTGAGTGTTGTAATGAATCTTAAGAAGCAAGTATGCCCTCTATGTGCCTTGATCATATCATAGCCCATGAGACATATCATGTCTTCCATGCCCTACCCTTTGAACGGAGCTCTCAAAAAACCCCCGACGAGCGTGGCTCGGATGCCAGGTTCGGTGGGGTTCAATTTTGTGGCCCTCCCCATTTTGGCCCCTTGGGGACTTTTTTTGGGTTTTTTCTTCTAAATTTGGGTCCTACGGCCTCAAATTACCCTAGGGAGACCCCTATGACATCAAGTAAGGGCCCCACCAAATTAAAAAAATAGGGGGCAGGTTTTACCCCACCCCTACCACCCCCACCGAACATGGCATCCGAGCCACGCTCGTCGGGGGTTTTTAGACAGATCCCCCTTTGAACCGACTCCCACCTATTTCACCAAACAATGTGGGACAATATTTCCAGAAATGGTATTCCCACAATCATCAAATCATTATGATTGTAGTACTTAATGCATCTTGAAACATAACCACTCTAGCTACTTGCAATTATGTAGATATAACATAATGAATTTAATTACAATAGCAATATATCATAACCATCATGATGTCAAATTATGCACATCTCTATTACAATTATAGAATATTCAAAAATACACCGAATTTAAGGATCCAACAAATCCAACACATCAAGAACTCCAGAATTTGAGTACACATGATTGTAGTACAATGCAGGGAATATTTAATTCACAATAACCCTAAGAGGGGACAACTGACATTTGCTTACAGATGAACCGGTTGAGATTGAGAAATAAGCAGTTGAGGTTCAAGACATCAGGTTCAATACTGATCATTTAACAAGAATATTTTAAAATATACCTCAAATTAATAAAGAAAAACCGAAAGATGTTAACATATAACAAGTTGCACTTAGAAACACTAGGATCTTGACATATTATGTCCAAAAATATCCCTGGACGTGATCAGAACATACTTGACCACGTAATAGGAAGCGTGTTGCAAATAATACTCAATGTACAACACAAGGTACAAGTTACATGTAAATTACATTGAACATGTATAGATTAAGTCGCTTATTTTTTTATATAAAAATTGTCGTGAGAAGATTTGCAAGCCACATCTTCAACACATCTAACATAAAGTGAAGACAGGTGAAGCCAAAAGAAGACAAGAGAATGGTCAAACTTGAATTTTTGTTTAAATGCCCTCTTTGGGCATATTTTAAAAAAATCAGCACATTCACTTTTCGGTGCATGGTCATTCCTCTTGATCCACATTCAGTTTACACCTAGTGAGGGGCCCAAAGGCTTTGTAAATTGACATTTTAAGAAATTGGACCGTGGAAGTTGGACCGTCAAGTCGCACCATGAAAAAAGGCCATCTTCCATGGTCCGACTTCATGGTCCATGATGTAAACCGGCCCTAAGACAAGCTAGAAACACAATTTTTAATAACGTGGCACCACTCTTTGAATATGGTGAATTAAACATAAAGAAGAATTGGGTGACTGTAGACACCTCCAGATTAGCAGGGAACACTCAACCAGAATGGAGATTAGCGTCAGGAACAAGAGCGACGATGGGAGAGGAGCCGTTCGGAGCAGGAGCGAAGCGAAGGACCGTGGAGGAGGTGACTGAGTGCCGGCCAGGTGAGAGAGAGAGAGGCCACGTGGCAAGGAGAGCTGCAAGCCCGTAGGAGAGGAGCTGCAAGCCGTAAGAGAGGAGCTGCGAGCCCGTAGGAGAGGAGCTGCGAGCCCGTAGGAGAGGAGCTGCGAGCCCGTAGGAGGGGAGACTAGAGGGCTGTGAGGAAGAGAGGCAGGGACACCACATTTTATGGAACCACCGAGTGTATTATCGGGAGCGAGCGGTAGGTTTAGGGTTACCTACCTACCTATTAGTGAACCTATTAGTAAAACTCTCACACTACCAGGTTAGAGAACTATTTAGTAGACTAACTAAGTGGAAATAGTTAGAGGTTAGTAGGGGATGGAAACATAGAGGGATGGGGTTAGAGTTTAGATGAATGAGATTAGGGGAAGTTGTAACCAACCCCTAAATAGCACATGTACATGCACAAGACATACCCCAAAATGTATTCCATCCGCACATCTAAATTTGGCACGTGCAGTTACTATTCATAGACTGCCTGAACCTAAAATTAGACTCTGGGTAGATACAGGGCTAAAAATAGCCGAATCAGCACATGTGGCAAATAAGGGACCAAGGCCTAACCGCCTATTAGGTAGTTAATAGATTTAACACCCTATTTAAAGGGGCACTAAGAGGCCCTAATGGACCTCATATTCATTAGCACATATCTCACGTGAGCGTCAAGACAACCTCGCAAGCACGAAGACTTAAGATTTTAGTTGGCGAACTTGAAGACTTAGCGGAGTTAGTAGATAAGTTTGAAGACTTAAGGATTGGAATATTATCCTTGAGTTTAGCTAGGACATTAAGATTAGAAACATCCTAGAGCAAAAGGATCAAGGATCCATGGAAACTTAGAATGTTGGAGAATTTGGAAGCCGGAGGAACTTTGAAACTTTTGTGTGAAACTTATTAACTTACACGGAATATCATTATGGGAAATCTTAGAGATATTTGAAGGATTCAATAATACAAGACCATAATTAGCACTCAGAGTTACTTGAGAAGATTTAGCTAAAGCTAAGTGTTGAAGTTGGTGACATTGGACGAGATTACGGGAGATGTCAAAATCGGAATCATTACAAGGAATGCGGCCGGCGAAATTGGACCACATCGACCTAATCAACTCGAGCAAGATTAGGATTTCAACTCATTTAACTTTACATTATTGTGTTAAAGAGGATTCTAAATCATGACGAAGGATTCGGGAATATAGTTGGAATGAAAAGTGGAACATACATTTGTTGGAAGTATTCTTGTAAAATCACAAACTTTAGATGATGAATGAAAACTTAGGAATATCCCTTTAACGGGGAAGAATGCTTGACTCTCCGTGATTTGTGACTTTAGCACACATGCTTTAAAAGGATTAAGAATATTTTGCAATCATGAAAGATATTGTATGCAAGAGTAAATATTTCATCTTCAAACCATAAAAGATATTGTATGCAAAATATTGTATACAAGAGTAAGTGCTTTTAACCTAAAAGCACTTAACCTTGACATTAAGGTTCAGGGGAACATAAACTTGAAAGACTTAGACACTTTACCCTTAGGGTTTTACAAAAGTCCTTAATACAACAATCTTGTTTAGGAAAAGATTATGTTACTCAAAAACCATATAAGATGAAAGTTCTAATAAAGGTTTAGGATTACCTAACCTTGGCATTAGAATTCAGGGGAACATAAACTTGCAAATCTAGGTCAATTACCCCTAGAGGATTCAAAAGAGCTTTAAACAACATAAGTAGTGAAACTAGGATATTTAGGAAAATACGACCACCTTCATAAGTTTAGGAAACTAGGATAACCTAATTTTGGCGGGAGTAACTTCCATGTAAACCGGTTCAGCAGCGGGTTACACCGTCTGAGTTGCTGAGGGTTGAAGGTGACCTCGACAGTGACATTATGCATAAACTCTCAAACTCACATTTTAACCAACTCAACGGGAGATTAATTGTAAGCCTTTACACATAACTCTGCTATAGATTTGCTAATCATCGCACACTTATTTCGTGATTCGTTTTTTTACAAGAAGTGGGCGCAAGCTAAAAGTGTCCGTTTAGGGGCCCTTTACCTTAGCTGATCATCATCCATAACTATCAAGTTAGAAATCCAGCATGTTTTATGCAATGCAGACTACATTGATTATGGCAAAGTAAGTCTTGTTTGAACTATGCATGCAAAAAGTATAGGGAGTCAAAGTTTTATCCATAGATGATCCAACCCCAATATTGGAACACAATAATAAGGTGGTCGATTTTCTTAAAATCTATATGTAAAACTGTGAAAAAAGAAAAAAGAAAAAAAGGCATTGCTTTGAGTGTTGTGTTGTGTTGGACTTAGGGCCACTTCGCACACAAGCTAAGACCCATGATCATGAAACTCTGAGAGCCCGAAAGCAATGTCCAAAGGTTGTCCCAAGACACTTCCAAAATCATGTAGTGTGGTCACGGGCCCTCAAGTGTAGTGTGAAGACATATGTGACCAGGTCCTCAACCAAATACTATTTCAATGTATTTCTATTCATGTGGGGTCCTCACACATGATAAAATACAATAAATTAATGGTTGTGAGATTTCCAAGTGCCATGGTTTCCAGTTTTGTGTTAGGCCTACCTCCAAGAGGTAGTTTTTGAAAATAGTCCCAGTGACCATGAAACATGATCCATTTAATGCCATGTAGGAATCCATGTACACTTTACATCCATCTTGCATTCACATACTCCATCGGTCCCTCAAGTGGAGTGTATGCAATATCTTAACAATACATTCTAGATGTAGTGGTTCTGAAACTTTGAAATACACTTAACAAGTTAGAATAAAATGTGAGTAGGTGTCTAGGGAGGTTTTTGGGCATAATCGGTTAAAATCATAGTGTTTCCAAGTCCAACCAGTCATATGTTTTGATCTTTCAGTGTGAAGTGAACTTGGACCAGCTCCACCTTTTCAACCAATGAGAGTGCTTGAAGTGCAATGGTCACATGCTCTTAGTCTCATGTATGAAGTGGCCCTTAGCACGTTCTACCTTAGAGTGTTGGGATTTATGCACACCAATTATCTCATTGATTGTCCTTTCAAAATGGATTTAGAAGTCGCATGCATGACCCCTTCACTCACTTGTCTGACTTGCAATGTACTACAAATTGGACATGGCATGTGTGCACATATGTCATGTTATGCCTCCACTTGGTTTTAATGTTCTGAGAACCAGGTATCAAATGCTTTGTGTCCACTTTACCCTTAACTCTCATTGTCCATAATAGGTCACAAACCGAAATAAGTGCACCTATCTTAAACCTTTTAACGCCAACCACACAACCTTTCTCATTCCTTTATATGAAAATCATGTGAAGTGCTAACTTCATTACTCCTTAGCGACAAAATCAACTAAGTGACCCTCACATGCATGATTCTTTCTTGGCAGCCCCAATTCAATGAATCTCGTGATATTAAATCTCTAGAATGTGACAAGTGATCGAAAAGTTCTATAAGTGACATCGTGTGGTCTCAAGTCTTTCTTTCATTTGAACCAACAAGTTGACATTAACCTCTAGCTCACATAGGCTAACACACTCGACCACTCTAGAGAATTAGCCGGTTTGAAACTATCATGATGTACTTTCAGTCCTACTAGCCTTTTGGCTTCATGGACCTTAAAATCGATTTGATTTCATTCATCTCGTTCATTCATTCATCTCATTCATTCATTCATTCATTTCATTAAAGAGAGCTTTTGGTTTCATGTTTCCAAACGTAGCGCTATGCAGTCTTTTCACCAACTCCATCATCGGGTTGATACTAAGCATTGTCTCATAAACACCATTGCACTTTGTTACTCTAGTGAAATAGCCTCGGGGTGATCACACCCCCTTACGTTTCGTAACCATGTGCGAACAAAGTTTGCTACCCCTATTTTATATGCCATAGATAATTTTAAAAATTATGATATTTTTTCTACATATACATAACCATTGATAATATCTTTTGTATATATTTTTTGAAATTTTTAGTCATCTTCATTTTTGTAGTAATTGTTTTAGTTCAATTTTGCGTCATTCTAGTTAGAAATGGCATGTTTTATATTAATTTTTTTTAAATCATCAAATTTGGTTACCATTTTTACTATGTAATAGATACCATGTATATCTACTCATGAAAAAAAATTGATGAAATTTTGACCAATTTGGGTGATGCTTTAGCAAAAATGTAGATTTATTTTGTTCGCACGTGGTGTTCAACTTGACAATGAAGTGCACTCCCCATGGAAATAGCCTTTGACCCCACCTCGATGTACTTCTAGGCCCATAATTTTGACTTCTTGGACTTTAAAATCAATTTCACTTCATTACAATATGGGTTGGTACATATTACGGATGCCATAAGATTACTTAGGGCCGGTTTACACTATGGACCATGAAGTCGGACCATGGAAAAGGGCATTTTTCAATGGTCCGAGTTCATGGTCCAACTTCCATGGTCTGACCCCGGGGGGGGGTGCACTCCATTGTCAAGTTGAATACCACGTGCGATAAAAAAAAATCTACTTTTTACATAAAGGATCACCAAAATGGGTCAAAATTTTATCATATTCTTTTCATGAGTAGACATACATGGTACCTATTACATGGTAAAAAATGGTAACCAAATTTGATGATTTTTTTAATAAAACATACCGTTTCTAACTAGAATGACGCAAAATTGAACTAAAAAAATTGCTACAAAAATGAAGGTGACTAAAAATTTCAGAAAAATATACAAAAGATATTATCAATGGTTATGTATATGTAAAAAAACATTAATAATCTTAAATTTTATCTATGGCATATAATTAGGGTACCAAACTTTTTATCACACGTGGTTATGAAACGTAAGGGGGTGTGATCGCCTCGTGGGTCTGACTTCTTAAAAAAATCAAATTTGAAAGCCTTGGACCCCTCACTAGGTGTAAACCGAATGTGGACCAAGTAGAATGACCATGCACCAAAAAATGAATGTGCATATTTTTTTAATATATGCCCAAAAAGGGCATTTTTGAAAAAAATTCAAGTTTGATCATTCTCTTGTCTTCTCTTGGGCTTTACTTGTCTTCACTTCTTGTTAAATGTGTCGAAGATGTGGCTTGCAAATCTTCTCACAACAATTTTTACAAAAAAAATGAGCGATTTAATTTGCACATGTTCAATGTAATTTACATGTGACATGTACCTTGTGTTATACATTTAGCATTATTTGCAACCCGCTTCACCATGTGTACTCAAATTCTTGAGTTCTAGATGTCCCCATTGTTTGATGAAACATGTGGGAGCAAGTTTAAAGGGTAGAGCATGGAAGAAATGGTATGTCTCATTGGTTATGATATGATCTAGGCACATAGAGGGCAGACTTGCTTCTCAAGATTCATTACATCATATAGATGTTGGAAAGTATGCCCTGTGAGCATTACCTAGTGGGAAGAGTTGTATATAAAGCCCCCAAAACAAATTTCATTAAAAAAAACATTACAACGGCAATTTTCTACCATGGGCCCTTGCCTTTTCCTACCGGACCCTCTCTCTTGCCTCTCTCACCGCAAAACCCATTGGACCATGTCAATGTATTAATTAGGCCTTAAAATATGTCTTTTGGGGACCTCGACCTCCATGGCCACTTTGCCATTTTTTCCTTGGTGTAAACCGAAGTGGTCCCAGGACAAGTTCAACAGCCAATTAACGCTCTTACAACGCCTTGGGACAACTTCCTAGTCCATAGTGTAAATTGGCCCTTAGACTACAGTAACTACTCCATTTGCTATATGAGGCAAACTACTAGGAGTCTATAAATATCAGTGTCAGAATTTTGCACATTAGACAAAGCATTAGATATTGACGCGCATGCTGGTTGGCTAAGTATATAAATAATTTATGCAAACCCCACTCACATGGACCTCATTTATTGACTAGTAGCTCAATCCAATTGTTGGTTTACCCATGTAAATGAGCAATGTTCACGTTGAATACTATTCATTTTGCAAGGGTGGGCCAACATACAGTAAGTGAAGTAATATTTTTCATAAAATCCCAAAATTCCCGACACCAGGGGAGCATCACTCTAGTGTTGAGTAATGTTATGACATGTGGGGTTGAGTTGCAAGAATTTTTCTTACAAGTCAACTAGAAGTGCAATGGCAAATGGGAATATTATCTGCCCACATGAATCAATAATATTGTGCCAATAATATTGAATGTAGTATTCGTGAAAACATCACCTTCACATGTGACTTTTTTTGTTTTTTTCCTAGGTCGACTCAATTTCTAGTCTTGTGGAGTGCACTTCATCTTTGGGAAAATTTGCATTTTGAATGTAATTTTATATGGCCACCTATGGTACAAGTTCAATAGTAAATAAGATTTTTTTTAATATCATGAATGTTATGTTTTGATTGCTATCAAGAGTGTTTGAAGTAACAATGAAGAACATACGTATTATGCAAGTAAGCATAATTTGCATTTGTAGTTCCTAGATCACTACTTGTGTGTGCATCTCGGGGAGATCACTCCCTCTTCAGGGTTGTCTATTGTGTCGTGACGGAGGCTAATCTCGGCATAATGTCGTGCCGTCACGACACGTATCCGTCACGACATTATGCCGGATGCTGTCTTTATCCTGACGGACTTGAATTTTACCAAATTCTGTGTGTAATTAAATTACCCCATTTCGGACACGTAGGATGTAAGATGTCCACGTGTGATGACATGTCAGCAAAGTAGAGGTAAAGTGGGGAAAAAATTACTAGCCCTCGTCCGCCCCCCCGTCTGCCCCTTTGTTCCCAGCATCCGGCCCCCGTTCCCCGTCGTGCAGCCTCGGTTCTCTACTGTCCGCCCCGTTCCCCCCCCCGTCCGCCCCGTTCCCTCCCCCGTCCGCTCCGTTCCCGACCCCGTCTACCCCGTTCCCGACCCCGTTCGCCCCCGTTCCCCCCCCCGTCCACTCCGTTCCCGACCCCGTCCACTCCGTTCCCGACCCCGTCCGCTCCGTTCCCGACCCCGTTCCCGACCCCCGTTCCCGACCCCGTCCGCCCCCGTTCCCGACCCCGTCCGCCCCATTCCCGACCCCGTCCGCCCCGTTCCCGACCCCGTCCGCCCCCGTTCCCTCCCTCGTCCGCTCCGTTCCCGACCCCGTCCGCCCCCGTACCCGTCCGCTCCGTTCCCGATCCCGTCCGCTCCATTCCCGACCCCATCCGCTCCGTTCCCGACCCCGTCCGCTCTCGTTCTCGACCCCGTCCGCCCCCGTTCCCCCCCGTCCGCGCCCGTTCCCCCCCCCCGTCCGCGCCGTTCCCGACCCCGTCCGCCCCGTTCCCGACCCCGTTCGCCCCCGTTCCCTCCCCCGTCCGCCCCGTTCCCGACCCCGTCCATCCCCCGTTCCCCGCTCGTCCGCCCCCGTTCCCCCCCCGCCCCCGTCCGCCCCACACCCTCCTTAGTCAGATTTTACTACATTGATTTTAACAGAATGATAAACATAATGGTAAAATGGTTTACCTGGCGCTAGGCATATCCACGTCCACGTCGGCCTTTTCTGCCACATAGGACGCCACCTTGGCAAGAAGGTAAGTATTTTACCCACCCTACTAGCTTCCCCCTAGGTTGACCCTATTGTGTCGTGACGGAGGGGTCCGTCACGACACGACACGTCATGACGTCGGGATAGACAACCCTGTCCCTCTTTAATCGATGCATACACGTGCACTCACGACCTATTTATCGGGGGGCTATTTACCTTGCAGAAAAGATTTTAAGGTATGGTATTTTTCAAAATAAAGGTAAATGCATGTATTTTAATACACCCTATCAATCATTATAATTTTTTGGGGAATCCTTTTAAAATACCCTATTTTACTTATATTGCATTTTTTCCTTATACCCCATACTACCAAGACCCCTCCAACTTCGCCATTTTTTTCTTCTGCAGTGCCCGGTGACCAATGGTCTCAGGGCAGCCTAAAGAAAAAAAACGAGCTTTTCTCTAATCTTTTGGAAAGAACATTGCAATTCAAACAAAATGTTGAAATTTTCCTTCCCGGCACGTGGGTACCATTAACTCCACATTGGATACGTTGGTTCAGTAACGTTCAAGCCAGTTAGCCTGCGAAGTCATCCATCCAAGCTTTTTCTACAAAAATTACCTCTTTTCATCCACTAGCACATACCCTACCCTACACCCGCTACCCCTAGTAATTGTTTCCACGCTATTTTACATGTACTGACTAGATAAAAGAGGCCATTACATGTCATGGTATTTTACATGTAAACATGTTTCATTATTGTAAAACCCCCTATATTATATGTACGTTTTTTTGCAAAATTTACCTACAATGAATATATTGGACCCTATTTTTTATCACACGTTGTTTCTACGATTTTCGCCAGTGATCTCCCTGAGGTGTGCATGTGTTCTTGTATCCTATCAAGCCATTTTAATATATTTTTTGGAACTATATATCAATTGTTTCTAAGAGTCTAGGATGGTGGCCATGAAGGTTGCCATAGCCTCTTGCTTCCTATTGCAACCCTATGGTTTGTGAACAACAACGACCTTCCGAAGAAATTGATTGTTATTCTCATCCCCAAGGTCCCTCGCCTTCCCATCCCCAAGGGGCCTTCCTCTCAAAGCGTACTAGACTATAGTTAATATTGTTCTTTATTTTTGAATAATCACTCAATCGCCTTCTTTGGCCAATAGTTTTACTGAAGCACTTAAGTTTCAAATGTGCATTTGACACTTTGTTGATAGTTTTAGTTTTTTGTTGATTCAATTCAGACCCTCTTGCACATGGTACATCACTCCTTTTTACTTTCTCTTTGCTTCCTCTCTCATATAATCATTAACCTCTCTTCATCTCAATTCATTTTTGCTCGTCTCTTAGGCACACAAGTTTACAGTTTCATAAATTCAGTCAATGCCTATCAACTCCAAATATCTCACATTCACATACATATTCACTCTCAATTCCCATTCACTCAATCAACTGCAACTCGTGCACAAGACAATCGTTCACAATTCCATACACCAAGAAGATAGTTTAACTGGATGTTGGCAACTTCTATATAGCATAGACTCAAGTTCAACAATAACCTTTCTCACAAAGTTGTAATCCCATAATCCATGTGGTGGCTGTTGATTGTTCACTGAATATAATTTAACTATCGACCTCGCACAATCTTGGTGCCGAGGGAAACAAGACTGCAAGTTTAACAATGCGCTCAAGACGGTCGAAGAAATGCATGTCTTGCACCACCTCCTTCTGACTCCTTATGGCGAGGGAGATGATGATGGTGAAACCAACTACAGGCTCCTAAGCCCATGATTCTAGTTCTAACCGCTTACTTTCGTCCATAGTTGACTGCTTTCATTCATCTACATACGTTCGTCCTCAAAATATCATAAAAATGTCTATAATGAAACTATCAACCTAGAATCTTGGCTCACATAAAAAGTACTAAATCTAAAAATTACTAAATCTAAAAAGTACTAAAGCTAGATTCGGATGAACTGACAACACTCCCCCTTATGGTCCGAGATGACCCTAAACTACTGGATGATGGTGGAGAGATACCCAAATCTAAAGGACGAGGTTGGCGGTTCGATTCCCGTTGTGAAATCTCCTCTCTACTTGACAGAAACTTGCCAGGTGGTCAACTGCCTCCTGTGCTTTGGCGCTGGCCTATTGGCCTTATGTCTCAAAAAAGAAAAAAGAAACACTCCCCTTGAGAGACATGTTTTTACCACAACCCCCATGACTGGGAAATGTAATACAAAATTTAGGGTAGTGACATAAGTGTGACTGTAATCTTAAGTCAGGGGAGCAAGCCTCGTGGAAAACAAGATATTCCCGGGTCACTCTTGGCACACTTAGTTATTCCAAGGGCAAATGATATTATCCTGCCTCCATTCCTTGTCATAGGGAATATTCCTTTGACATAGAAGCAGGCGCATGGTCTCAATTCCTTGGCATATATGCTTACATATATTGACGTTAATGTGCCTGCCGTGCCTGAGATCCCGCCTTCTACTTGTCACTGCAGTCCAAATTCCAGATTTGCGAGCACGATGAATTATTGACTTCCGTATCCAGATGAGAAACCTCTAGCCACTAGTAGGAAAGGTGGGTCTACATCACACGCCAATCTAACACGAAGTTGTCTATAATGACATCAATTGGAGTCGTTTTAGACACTTCATGTTAGATTGACGTGTCATGTAGATCTTTGCTCCCTTTCCAGCACTGTTTGGGGAGATTTTTGGGCATAATCGGTCGATATCCTAGTGTTTCCAAATCCAACCGGTTTACATGTTGACATCTTTCAGGTTTTCCTTCTTTAAAATTGGGATATGTTCCATAGATTCCTCTAAAATGATGGTGTTTTTCCTTGAAGTCTTGAACTTCAACCAATTATATCTCAATCTCAACTGGATCATCTTTTAACTAACAGCCGAATCTCCCCGTTCAGAGTCCGGGGAGTTCTGTAGAGAAAACGGATAATTTCCTAGCTTCTAGGAGGTGGCTCGGATTTTTCAAATTTTACCCGGAAGTGGGCCTAGAGAGTGCAAATTTTATCGGTTGATATCCCCCATTTCCTAATGTATTTAGGCAATTAGCCGACATTTCTTTTTTCATTTATCCAGTTTCCTAAATGTTTAAAATGGGGACGGTTTTGTATTTTGGTGGTGGATGTTTTTTTCCTCTTTATTTTTTTCCCTTTAAGTTTCATTGTCATTTATTCCTTCTTTTTTCCAAGTGTTTATGGTTAAAGAATGTTGGCATTCAGTCTTCATTTTTTTGTCTAAATAGTGTCCTTAGCATGAGTTGAACCTGGCAAAGCCCCTACTAGCTTAGGGCTAATGATTTAGCCTTCAGAAAATACAAGCACCACAAAGGGTCCAAGTAAAGTTAACAAATGTTCTACAGGCTTCCCAATAGTTGTGTTTTGGTTGTTTCACGAAGGATGTAATCACAAGTATTGATTTGGCATTCTTGTTACATTTAAAACCCTAATCACACAAATCCACCACAACGTTCCCATACATTGTCAACTTACATACCAAGCAATTTAGCATATAGTGCACCATTCTTTCAGACTGGTGCTTAGATTACTAACTGCGCATTAGAGATCTCAAAGTACGATCTCAAGACTACTGAGAAAAGTCGTGGGAAATGCAACCCTAAACATACTTAGCCGCAACCAAGAAATCACATGAAACCAAGAAGAATACTTTGCATGAAGGCCAAACAATGGCTAACCGGATGCCAGGGGACTCCAATGGCGGCTACGTGCGCTAAGAGCTCCAGATGTGAAACAAGAGATGTCGGAGTGGCACACAACCCTAACTCCCGCGATTGGGAGTCTGCACAGAAGACTCACACAAAGTCAGTCACTTAGCGATTCAAAAAGTCAAGTGCAACTTTGATTAGCTATTTTGTCTCTTAATCACGTGGTCCATATTACTAAAGATCTTTCGCGTTCTAAAGTGCGCCATTCTTTCAGACTGGTGCTTAGATTACTAACTGTGCATTAGAGATCTCAAAGTACAGCCTCAAGACTACTGAGAAAAGTCGTGGGAAATGCAACCCTAAACATCCTCGGCCGCAACCAAGACATCACAGGCTAACCAAGATCTTTCGCGTGCTAAAGTGTGCCATTCTTTTAAACTAGTGCTTAGATTACAAACTGCGATTAGTATCAAATTGGTGGTTAGATTAGATCATAGATATGAAGCCTTTGCATGCATATGTGAAGTGACAACATTAAGCTACCAAGAAATCAAAGGCTAACCAAGATCTTTCGCGTGCTAAAATGCGCCATTCTTTTAGACTGGTGTTTAAGATTGCTAACTGCGCATTAGAGATCTCGAAGTACGACCTCAAGACTATGAGAAAAGTCATGGGAAATGCAACCCTAAACATCCTCAGCCACAACCAAGAAATCACATGCTAATCAAGAAATCACAAGAAACCAAGAATAATACTTTGCAAGAAGGCCAAACAGTGGTTAACCGGATGCAAAGGGACTCTGACGGCGGCTCCGTGCGCTGAGAGCTCCAAATGTGAAACAAGAGATGTCGGAGTGGCACAGAGTCAGTCAACGATTTAGCGATTCAAGAAGTCAAACACTCAAAAACTCGGAATGGAAACAAAAATGCAAGCTGCGGCGGCAAGCAACTAACCCTAAACCACAAGCTAGCAAGGCAATGGTAACTCCAAGTCTCCAAGTCTACAAGTCTCCAAGTCTCCAAGTTTGCATAGTATTAAAAAATTTCCTAAAAAGTATATGTCTGGTCGGCTGCCCACCGTGAAAAATACCTTTCAATCGGTAATTTGCCGTGGATACTCTAGAGCAACTTGCCTAAATGCCGGCAATTTTTTTTTCTAATTGGCCCATTTCCGAAAACCTTGATTTTCTTCCGGAACCCCTTCCTAAACATTTCTATTTCATTCGGAAATTCTCAAAATCAACCGGCTAGCTTGTAACTAACTGCCGGTACTACCCATTCATTGTCCCCGTTCACTGATCAGCTGAGATCCTAGTGTTTCCAAGTTCAACCGGTTGCACATTGACATCTTTCGGGTTTTTTTTGGTCCGAGACAACCCTAAATTACTGGATGGTGGTGGAGAGATACCCAAATCTTAAAGAAGAGGTTGGCGGTTCGATTCCCGGTTGTGAAATCTCCTCTCTACTTGACAGAAACTTGCCAGGTGGTCAACTGCCTCCTGTGCTTTGGCGCTGGCATGTGCGGCCTTCTGTTTCCAATATATATATAAAATCTTTCGGTTTTCTTTATTACTTTGAGGCATAATGTCTATATTCATATAAAATGATTAGTAATTTTCCTGAAATCTTCGTTTTCAACCGGTTATTGTCCAAATTCAGTTGGTTCATCCGTAACTAGCGGTCGGTTCTCTCCATTCATTGCTTTCTAGCACCACCCATATTTGTGTCCTCAAATGTTGAGGTGGATGTTTCTTAATCTAGACAATCATCTTTGCCCGACAATATCAACATTCACGTTTATGTTATGATCTTTTGATTTTGGACACATAGATGGCTAAGGATTTTGTGCAAACAATCCTTATTTTATAAAGCTTTTCTATGTACGGCTTAATCTACTATCATAAGAGGTCCCCATTTTTTTTAAATAATCCTTCAAATTGGAGTAAAATAATTTAGGCGATTTTGGGAAGATCTTGCTTTGGTTGCTTCAACCTTCACTACAAGAGAAACAGTGGTTTTTAGTACAGTGTTTTAGCAGGCATGTGATAATTGGACCAACACTTCATAAAAAAAAGGAAATCGACATGTTCCTAGTATAAGTGTTGGAAAATAGTCATTGTTGACACATTGACGCCCCGATATTGTTTATAGGACGACTCACATCAACATCAGACAATTTGCCCAATAGATTGTGTGAATTATGGTTGGTAATTTTTAGGGCGTATGTGGAAAATCATGTACACAGTAAATAGTAGACAATATCCAGTATATAATAAATAAAATACCGTTAATAGTAACATAATACGCTATAAATAGAAAATAAGAATAGCACACAATTAATAGAAATAATATAATATACTAATTAAATAATAAATATCAAACCATAAATAGTAAATAATATACTATATACAGTAGATAAGAATAACATACTGAAAATAATAAATAATATACTATATAAAGTATATAATAAAAATAATAGTATAAATAATGAACAGAAGACCATTAATAGTACTAATATACTATGAATATTAAAAATTAAATATCAGACAATAAATAGTAAACAATATACTATATACAGTATATGCCGTATATAGTTGATATTATATAGTATATACTATTATATACAATAAACAATACAGTATATATAGTATATACTACATACAATATATACAGTATATACAATATATACTACATATAGTATATACAATATATACTACATATAGTATATACAATATATACTACATATAGTATATACAATATATACTACATATAGTATATACAATATATACTACATACAATATATACTACATACAATATATATAGTATATACTACATACAGTATATACATTAAACAATATACTATATATAGCATATACTATTATATGCCGTATATAGTTGGTATTATATTGTATACAGTAAATAAAAAATAAAGAGTAACTTGGGGCCTCTATATACAAATGTTTTAAATACTTCTAATATATCATGCGCAGAGTGGACGCTTAGTGGCTAAGGCCTCTATGTGGGAGCCAAGAGGTTCAAGGATCAAACCCCTTGGCGGACACCCTTGGCTTAGCCTACTAGGTAAGTGGCTAGGCACTTAGAACTATAGGTGCTTATAGATGGCAAGGCTCGGGAGGTGAGGATTGGACTTACTAATGATGGATATCTCTTTTAAAAAAATAGGACCACTCATTATTCAACATATCAACCAATGAATAGCCCTACACATGCATGCACGCTTTAACGTTAAGTAATAATTTAGTGTGGAGCCCGTAAAACAATTAGTATATTCAGACATCATAAGCAATGGTCCTAAACATATTGGCTATGTCCAAATCAACGATCCATGGGGTGTAGGGCATGGTCCCCCAAGACATGTCGTAGACAACACAATTTCTAGTAATGTATGATATTAAGTCACGTCTTTGTTTACTTCAATAAATGTCATGTTACATTTCTAGATTGTACACAATCTCTAGTAGTGCTTTAAGGGTTAATGGTTGATCGTTCACATCACCTACCAAGGGGAAGGGCAAACATGGGGAGGGGAGGGGGAACACATTGATTCCTATTATAGGGCTACATGACCTATGTAACCAAGTTATGGCTCCCTTAACATCACCTTTGGAAATTCGTATTATTATAATGCAGGCTCTAAATTTCTCTATGATTGAACATGGCTTCCCCGTCCACATTCTTGAATCAACCAAAATTTAGAGTTTGCAAATTGGAGTTGTACTTCATAGTGAATGGGGGTTAAAAAAACCCATCTAAAACCCTTCTAACTCAATTCTAATGGGTTGGAGTTCGGAGGGTTATGCGATGACAAGAATAACATTTCCTCTAAGATAAGCACACCTCAAATATACTAACGTATTTAATGGGGGAGGAAAGGGCCTTTATGATTATTTTATATGAAAGACAATGTTCACTCTGATAATGAATAAGATATTCATTTGGAGGTTTTGAAGATTATGAGGCTAAAAGTGGTTTCTTAAGATCCAGTTACCCTAAGGTAGACGTGCCTAACTCAAACACAACAATACTACGAACACGTACATTTGAGTGGTATGTGGTTAGGCGTGGACTTAAAAACTTGCAGTGTGGCAGGGCTATGCAAGGGGGGTGCCTTGCAGCCAACTAGCTGGAGCACCTACAAGGCTTTGTCCCCAACTCCCTGGCTAGCCGTCACCTGCTGTGGGGGCTCCGAACCAGGGGGACTAGCTGGTTGGGACGCTGGTCCCCCCGGTGTGGCAGGGCTTTCAGTCAAAGCAACAATGCCTGTGATTGCGAGGTCTTGGATGTTGTGAGATTCGGTCAAAGAAAAGAAAAGGGAAAAAAACTTAATATGCCTGCAAGAATGGAGAGGTTGGCGGTTCGATTCCTGCTGTGAAATCTTCTCTCTACTTGACGGAATAAAGTAGGTAGGTAGGTAGGTAGGAAGCCAAGAGCCCACCCACCGCAAGGTAGGCAATAAACCCCATCCTTCACCAAGAGGATTCTTGAGCAAGGGTAGGGCCAATGGGCTCAAATTCACGTCGGAATGTTTGACATTTCAATTTATTTATTTATTGCCTGCAAGAAGACAAATGGATTTGTCGCACTTTCATGCATGCATGGAAGTAATTCATACCATGGCCACGTTAGGGCATGTCACTAGTTATAGGCAGTAGGAGGAGTCCTTCTTAATAGGGAAACTACGTTTCTTTTCAAAATATACTGCTAGTAGTAAGGATTTGTAACCTCATTGGATGTAATGTATTGTAGTTTTGCTAATGCATACAAGACACAAACTCATATCAAGATGGAAACTCTCCCATTGGTGTGGGCCAGTCGCTAGTCCTAGCATGGGCATGGTATTAGCAACAAGTGGAAAGGTGTAGGGAAAAAAACTAATCCCTAAAGGTTGAGAAGGATGTTCTTGTCTAAGCTATCCAATGTACACATTTATGTTATAACCTTCTCATTTTGGACATGTAGATAGTTGAATTTGTATGGAAAATTGTAACCTCACAAAGATGTCATTCATACTATCAAGTCTATCATGAGAGATACATTTTGGGAAGAAAAAATTGGAAATTAATTATTGCATTGAATTGAAGATTCCAAAGACAATTTTGGGGAGATTTTTCTTTGGCTTTTAGGAATTAAGGAGTGACCTGTGAGTCTTATTCCTAATGTTGTTGACCATGTAATGCAGGCCAACCCATGGGCTTGGCCACTTGGCACTTAGAGAAGAGGCAACGAGCCTTCCCTGGGAAACACACTTATGGAAAATATATTTTTGGAGGTTTCATAACACTGTTAAGCAAGGTTCATGGTGACCCATTTGAGTGCACTAGATAGTCCTATTAGTGTGGATGAAATAGCCAATTTTGATCACAATAATTATCTAATCACGATGGTATTAATGTGAACCTACATCTTCAAACTGCATTGAATTGCACACTCAATCTTGAACACAATTGAAAGAACCTATGTAAGGTAGAAATACCATAAACCGTTAAAATAAGGCGATTCGCATTGAAGATCTGGTCTGACAATCATGAGATAATTTTCCAAGATAGACGAGAAGGATTCATGAAGAATGCAAGTTGTTTCGTATTTTTCTGCCTTGTACAAAAAGTTCCACAATTTTTCAAAGTGGAAAGTTTGTCCAACCCACTTCCGGTTCACTAGGCTCTCCGCATTTCGATACAGATTATCACCTAAACCCGTTAATCATGAGTACGTTAGATCTTGCCTCCCATTGGCTACACTGCATTGAAGTTGCCGCGCCATTTAAGACATGGCACTTACCATTATGAGGCGGTCTAGTACACCGCTATTGGGTGGTTAACGCTTTATGGTATTTCTACCTTATGCAATCAAAGAATCAACAAACATGCACTAAATAAAGAGATTTCAACATTTTGTTCGATTTTTTTGCTGATGCTTCATTGTAGATTGCTAGTGCAACACAGGTGCATTGTGTGACTCTAATCAGTAGAAGTTGGAGACCATGAAAGACAAACCGAATAACACCCCACATAATAAGTTACCTTAGACACCAAGAATTGAGTTGAGTGACGAGCCAAGCCGAGCTGATCCTTGCTTTGCCTTGCTCGACACTTTGTCCAGTTGCATAAGGGAGCTGCAACAGGTGGTGAAGCACTGTCTGTAGCTTCTCTAATTGGATGATGCCATGTTGGCATCACATGGGCCTGAATACTATCTATCATTTTTTATATGCACGGTTGCGGAGACAGGTTCTCATGCAGTTTTAAGAAGTGCCAGGGTGGAGGTGGAGCCGGTGCTCTAGTTTGTTAAGTAATTTCGGATCCTGGGGGCAACTCATCATGCTAACTTAACCCCTTTGAGATGTTGGGTTCTGGAGATACGCTGTGTCGTGAGGCGTATTTTTGCAATATGTGAAGTACGTATCTGATTTAGCATACGGTCTGGAGGTTGTTTTGGCGTCGGAAAATTAGTGTAGATGTACACTGTAGTGCTAAAGACGACGCAAAAGTTCGGAGAGCATTGTCTGTTGTGTAAAAAAAGCCACAAATAAAAAACGGGGAGGGTGTGCGGCGGGGTGGTCCAATGTATTCAGTGCTCTATACGGGCCAAGTATATGTAGGGAATGTATCCGAGGACGACTGTACAGTTGGTGCATCACCGGGAGGTACAAGTTCACACGCCGGAAGTGTGACCGGCTATGGCTGTCCAAGTTCGGGTTCACGTATCTAAACATGTACCTCGTCACCGTAGGACGAGTCTGGGGCCAGAATACGTAGAAACCTCACTTCGGATGAATGTGCACTCTACACCGTGGATCTTAAATTTTTTTTAAATCATGATAATTCTCCCCTACCCCATGCCAACAGATTTCGCCTTTACCATATTTGCAAAAACCATTCGATTCATACCCGAAATTGAAGAATACAGAACTTCGAGGCCATTCCTGGCCTCAACATCCCAAAGGGGTTAAGCTTTAAAAAGTTGTCTCAGCGCTGGTTCACAACAGGGCTGGTACCACGCGGTTTTTTACAGTTGGGTTTTTCTAGGTTTCATAAAAAAAACCCAATCATCCGAGGTCCAGCAAAATCCGGTTTTATTCGGTTTTGTTAAGTTTGTTGGCTCTGTCTGTAGGACACAGACTATGCATCCACTTCTATGTTTCAAGAGAAAATTTCCTAACCACTTTGCGTTCACACTTGGACGTTATTTGTTCCTGCTATTTTTTATCAAGTTTATTTAACGTGGATGGTGAAAGCTTGCATACCTTGGACAACTAACCAACTAATTCAACTATTAGTTAACTAGTTGCCTTTCGTAATTATAGTTGTTCGTGATTTGACTTGCCAAAAAATGTAGTTAACTATAGTTGTTCTAAAATCTAGTTAACTATAGTTATATATATCTAGTTAACTATAGTTGTTCCCTAAACTGTATTGAAAAATATCTAATGGACTATAGTTGGTTATAGTTATAGTAAATAGCCATGGATTGGCATGAGCAAATTGTACAGCTACAATTATAGTCTTTCATAAAAAAAGGACAGAGCCTCACGGTTCTATCGTTTTCTTGTTAAGTAATTTCGGATGCTCGGGGCAACTCATCATGCTAACTTAAGTGTTAAGAAGTTGTCTCAGCATTGGTTCACACCAGGGCTGGTACCACGCGGTTTTTACAGTTGAGTTTTTCTAGGTTTCATAAAAAAAACCCAATCATCCGAGGTCCAACAAAATCCAATTTTATTCGGTTTTATTAAGTTTGTAAAGAAATTTCGGATGCTCGGGGCAACTCATCATCCTAACTTAAGCGTTAAGAAGTTGTCTCAGCGCTGGTTCACAACAGGGCTCGTACCATGCGGTTTTTTACAGTTGGGTTTTTCTAGGTTTCATAAAAACCCAATCATCTGAGGTCCAGCAAAATCCGGTTTTATTTGGTTTTATTCAGGTTTTTTGCATTAAAACAAAAAATCCAATGTATCAGCTGGAAAAAGTTGGGGTTTTCCCACCCTTGATGATAATTGCCAATTGGAATACACATGGCGGCAGTTGGAATAAAACCGTGGTTTTATTTGCAGAAATTAGGTTTTTTGCATTAAAACCAAAAACCCAATGCATCGGCCATAAAAAGTTGGGTTTTTTCCACCCTTAGTTCACATGGGTCCTAAGGGCCACTTCACACATGAGCCAAGAACCGTGACCATGAAATTGTGAGAGCCCAAGAGGAAGTGTCCAAAGGTTGTCCCAAATCATGTACTGTGGTCACGGACCCTCAAGTGTAGTGTGAAGTCATATGTGACTGGGCCCCCAACTAAATGCTATTTCAATGCATTTCTATTCATGCGGGTCCTCACACATGATAAAATAGAATAAATCGATGGCTGTGAGCATTCGGAGTGCCATGATCTCCCAGTTTTGTGTTAGGCCTACCTCCAAGAGGTGGTTGTTGAAAATAGTCCAAGTGACCATGAAACATGATTCAATCGATGCCATGTAGGAATCTATGTAGACTTTACATCCATCTTGTATTCACATACTCCGTTGGTCCCTCAAGCGTAGTGGAAGCAAACTTGGCCCGGGGCCGCCTTTTCCACCAATGAGAGTGCTTGAAGTGTAATGGTCACGGGCACTCAGTCTCGTGTGTGAAGTGGCCGTAAGTCCTAAGTTCCAAGTATGACGTGAATGCCTACATGGCAACACTTTTTAGAGGTGAGGCTTGGGACTTGTATTGCAAGTTGGGTCAAGGAAAAAGCTAGACTCAAATCTCAACCCAAGTCCCGCAAATATTTTTGCATAAAATAATCAAGATCCGATTTTGATGATATTTAACCCTTTTTCAGTGATTACTTGAGGCTCACAAGTTGGAACTTTGCCTCCATGTTGGGACTTGGGAATCCCGTGTGAACCGGCCCTCAATAATCCATGACTACACTAAATAGTCCTATTACCTTGGGCCATAGTAATTTTCTAGAGCCCACACTAATTTTCATAATAAGAATTAAACTGGGTCACATGAATATTCAACCCACACGAAATTTCTATTAGAAAATTAGTATGAGCCACATTAATATTTTTCTAGAAAATAAACGAACTTGATTATTTGATTTGGTGCTACTTTTGTCCTATAAATGAATTTTAATGTGTTGGCTGAAGTCTTCATGAAGAGTTAGGGGAAGACCCGGGGTCTTGGACCCATGTTAACTCCACCTTGACTAGAAAATTAGTGTGATCCACACTAATTATTTCCACGCTAATTTTTCACCCACACTAATAGGACTATTTAGTGTACAAATTACACCCTAAACTCCGTAATATCAGCCTCCATATTGTCACTCACTCTCTAATATCTCAAAACCCTAGGGAACGGATGTTCGTAGTTCAAATCTCACTCCTTATTGTCACCGTTCTCTCCCTTATATCACAATTTTTTTTCATTAATGCAAACCACCAAAGTAGTCAACCCACAACCTTGCATTGCGCCATGTGTCAATATGTGGAGTGTCACCTTCTTATTCTTATTCGTCTTCTTCTTCTTCTTATGCCACTTGTTGAATGTTGGTGCATGCATCCGCCACATCGTCCGGGAAGGCAAAGCAGAGTGGACCACACCACACCATTTCATATGTTGCACTTTGTGTTATTCCATAGTGTCACATGCTACACTAATTCACTAGTATCACGCATCCATGTTAACACTACAGAACTCCGTAATATCACGTGCACTTTGGTTGCCATAGGTGTGATACTATGGAGTTTAGAGTGTATTAGGTTACTTATTGTATGTGCGGCCTAATAAATATAGGTTCCCGTTTGCGGCTGGGGCATCTTTGGGTAAGTTAGCATCATAAAGTTAATTTAGATAAGGATGGCACAGGACCACAAATTTCTGGATGTGTGTGTGTGTGCTGGCTGGTGGGCCCACATTCCACGTCATCAGGTGCTAATGCGATCTAATGGAATAAAAGATATTTTTTGTTCTATCCAGTTTTACACTTTTGAGTTCCGTTGCCAACATTATTTGGGCCCCGAACTTTCAGGAGAGAGGGGCATTTTCATATACAAGCGTGCCTTCACTCATCCAACATAAAGCCCTGAAATAGTATGCAGCCCAAAGGTTTATTTAAAGCTTTCAGAGTCAGCTCTAAAGACTCCAAATTAGTTTACCCGAGGTCATTTGAAATGGCTTAGCAACAAACCTCTAGGGAGTGAAGTTTTTATGTTGGATGGATGAGGGGTACACTAGTATACGATAATACCCTCTCTCCGAACTTTTATGTCTGCCAAACCCAATTTGGGCTGACCCAAGTTAGTAACAACAAGCTCTCAATAAAGTGGGGTTACTGGAGTTAATGATAAAGAAAGTGGGAAATTTCTCTACTTGACGGAAAAAAACTAGCCAGGTGACCACATGTCTCCTGTGTTCCAAAATAAATGAAAATGTAAGGTGGTTTCTCTTATTTTGAGTGTTTTCATACATGCTTGAAGGGGCTTGGGCTAGACACCAACATGAGTTGGGCCCCCACCAACATTATCCAAGGTGAAAACACAATGAATTATATTATAGTTTGCTTTTTAAAAAAGATTGTTTGACCCCGCGGTTGGCATCAACAACCTTGAAGTTGTTTAGAGTGACCCATTTGAAATTAATTAACCACAAATTTATGGGGGTCAAGTTTTCACTAGATCCCCTTTCTTGTGGTGACCATGGTGGGGCCCAACTCAAAGGGGTGGGTCCCTAGCCCTAGCTCCTTGAAGGGGCTTCCAATACTAGTCACACACTTCCGAGTGTAGACCCACTGGGATTCTCAAGACTCTATTGCTTGAGAAACTCTCATGCCTCCTAATTTACCAAGGCCTAGTTCAAAAGCGCGCCTAGACAAAAGTGTGAACATTAACGCCCTGGCCAATCTTTCGTCCCCCTAAAGCGCTTCCACATCATCAAGCCGTTATGTGTGCCATCCAATTCATCAAATGCGGCTTAAGACATGTCGGCAACCCTAACCAACCCTAACCAAATAAACATGGGCATTCCTTCTCTAGAGACGTTTGGAGCCACTCCTCATGCAAGACCCAAAACTTCTCCATCTTGTCCTTTGAGCTAGCTACATTAGTCGATGACATGGCGGGTTCACAAAGTGGACAAACCCTAGGTTTGGAAAACGCACTGAATAAAGCTGTTATTTTAATCATTGACCTTTGACAATTTTTTGTCCATGCACTCCACCTCAATCATAGTCTTATCGGAATATGGGATGGCTTGTCGATAAGAATGGAGATCGCTTAAAGAAAATTTAAACGATTGCTTATGTGATCGTTTAAAGCAAAGAATATTGTCAATTTGAAATCTTATAACGAAAATTTATGTCAATCTGGACATGTCGGATGGGTCACAAATGGGTCATGTGATGCCATTATGGTGGGTTCCATATTCGTGTAATTACTGCCGTGATTTGTGTGCCTTTAGTAGTAATCAGTGATTGGGGAGATTTTTGGGCCTAACTGGTTGAGATCCTAGTGTTTGCAAGTCCAACCGGTTACATGTTGACATCCTTCAGTTTTCCTTTATTAAATTGGGGTATATTCTATAAATTCCTCTAAAATGATCGGTAATTTTCCCGCAGTCTCGAACTTCAACCAGTTATTTCTCAAACTCAACTGGTTCATCTGTAACTAACTGCCGGTTCTCCCCGATCATAGGTAGTAATCTATGAAGATCAACGTCCACAACCATAGATGTGTTTGAAGCAATCCGTCAACATTCAAGCAAAAGATTCCAAACTATGTGCAAAGAATATCAAGGAATCCTCCGATATCTTTTGGTATGCACTAAGTCAAAGTAACGCCGGGGTTTAGTTTATACCCAAACGTGAATGGGAGCCAGTTCCTTTGCACCGTGTTCATGTTTAACCAAGCGTCCCAGTAAGTGTACTTCCTCCCTCTCTTAAGGTGATATGCACTAACATATATTGGTGAGCCCAAACAACACGAGTTTAGGATCAGTCATCAAGTGAAAAACAATTTGTAACCATTGCAAAGTTATTTGCATGGAAAGGATGACATTGTACATTCAAAGGAACCTGCCTACAAGATCATTATGGCCTCTCATGCTCTTGGGGGTAGATACGGGCAGGGGCAGCCCCCCCCAGAAAGAAATCAAGATTTGATGGACCCGACCAAAAACTTCTGCCGCCCCATCCAATGTCGAGAAAACCATTGCCTTTTGCATTCTTGAAGGCCATTTATCCACAAATCCCATATTGAGTGCACTTCACCTTCAAGGTCCAAAATCCAATATATATGTTCACTTCCATCGAGTAAAGAAGCAATTGATTGGGATTTCATTTTTGAAGTGAAACCGTCAATAAAGCATGTAATTAACTTGGAAATATAACAAAACCCTCATTAGCATTGAGGTTATAATTCTTGTGACTTACCATTAAAAGGCTCTTTGTCATTCTAAAATGGAACTGAAATTAGTGTTTCATCTCTAGTACGTTTATTTTATAATAGTCTAGCTAATACCTTCTACTTTCACAAAATATTCATACACAGTCAAACTAATTAAGCGTGATTAAATGTAATTAAGTCTAAATAACTGTATTAGAAGGTAATTGAGCACAAGGCCTAGGTTTCTACAAGTATTCATACACATTCAAACTAATTAAGCCATACACAACACAAATCATCAACAACAGTTCTACGTTCCAGAACCAGCACGAATGTGGATTGAAAAAGATGATCATCAAACTTGGTATCGGTGGGTCGGATGCGGTGCTTCTAGCTACGAAATCATTGACAACAACAACAACAAACCCCGCATGGTGCCATCGATTTACGCATCCTCCTCTTGGCAATGTTTGTTTTGAAACAATTTGCAGTTTGCTCTTGACAATGTTCTTAACGTTGTTTTGCCCGACACATCGAAAAAAGTTTGTTGGCCGATCCTCATCAATGAGGCGTTGTGGAGCTAAGGGCCGCTTCACACTATGGCCGAAGGTCGAGAGGCCGTCAATTTCCACCAATCGGATTGCAAGAAACCAAGAATCCACCTTTCGACCCTTCACACTAGAGGCCCAAGTCCAAAGGCCATTGCTCTTCAAAATGCCTACATGATAGTACTTTTTGACCAAGGCGACGGACTCTCAAAGGAAGTTTGGGTCGGACAGGAATGGAAACCCAAACTATGGTCAAGAGGCCGTCGATTTTTTTCCTAATAAAATAAAAAATTGACAAGATCTTGGCCGTTAGATTAAAGGGGTTGTTTTGGACAGGGAATAAAGTGTGATGCTCCTTCTTCCTTTGGACTTTGGGCTTGGCCTTTGGAGGCTTCACACTATGCCCGGCCGAAGGCTCCAATTCCTATATTTTATTGGCTATTTTTAGCCCATTTATTTGGATTCTCAACAAAGTTTGGCCATTCAATCCCACGGTCTCTCGACTTGGACGGCCAAGTGTGAAGCAACCCTAATTTAGACAATTTTGCAGTAAACCGGATGCCATCGGTCCAATTGTGAGGTTTATATTATCTTTAGACGTTTCCATAGTAAACCAAATGGAACGACAACCACTGGTCCATTCTGACATTTAGATTTTTTGAGACAGAAGGCCGACAGGCCAACGCCAAAGCATAGGAGGCAGTTGACTACCTGGCAAGTTTCTTTTAAGTAGAGAGGAGATTTCACAGCCAGGAATCAAACCGCCAACCTCTTCCTTGAGATTTGGGTATCTCTCCACCATCATCCAGTAGTTTAGGTTCGTCTCGGACCATGACATTTAGATTGTCAAGTGTCCATTTTTTTAACATAGTAGTTACCAATTCAACATTCAAAATTAGGTGTCCATTGCAAACTGCACTAAATATTGTATTTGGTGTCACTTACTATTTGGAATTACGCAATGCTATCATTGTTTACTATATATCTCATTTTTTGCCAACAAAGATCGAATTGGTCGTTTGGACCCATGTCCGGGGAGATTTTTGGGCATAATCGGTCAAGATCCTAGTGTTTCCAAGACCAACCGGTTGCATGTTGACATCTTTCAATTTTCTTCATGAAATCAAGGAATATTTTGTGAATTCTTATACATGGATCAATAATTCTCTTGAAGTCTTGCATTTGAACCGGTTATTTCTCAAACTCAACTGGTTCATCTATAACTAGCGGTTGGTTCTTCCTGTTAATTGGTCTGGACATTATAGAACATTAACATCTTTACTTGGTCACAAGTTCATGTTAATAGTAAAAAGATATAGCATTGTGTAACTCTAAATACTAAGTGACACTAAATACAATATGTACCGTAGTAACCATGAATTTCGCCCTTCCTATCAAGTTAGCCATTGGAATATTTTCATGCTAGCCCACATTTGACACCTTGTGACATTTTGATTAGTCATAAGTGAGTCTACATTCAGTAAGAATATGATATTTATGTGTTTTGACATCTTCTAGAAATAAGTCAATATGAAAATATTAACAACATTTTGATTTCTAGATGTATTGTCAATGTATTAGATATATGAAAGACCTTGAGCTACTTGGTGTCTTAAGTTTTATAAGTACAATAAATACTCCTATTACTGTGGGCCACAATAATTTTCTGGAGCACACGCTCATTTTCATATTGACAATCAATGTGGGCCATATTAATTTTCAAACCACACTAAATTCTAGTAGAAAATTAGTGTGGGTGAGTATTTTATTTTGTGCTACTTTTCTTCTATAACTAATATTCAATGCATTATTCGGAAGTCTTCATGAAGACTGGGGGAAGGCCCAAGGTCTTGCCCGGGGGATGGACTTTTCGTACCATGTACGAATCAATGTGAGTGTAAGAAGGGTATTTATATGAGGCATTAGTGTACATAGTATACATAAGGGAGAGGTGTTATTTTTCTCTGGTGTGTACATCTAAAAAGGCTATAAAAATTTCCAAAGTAAATGTAGATGTAAATGTAAATGTCCAAAAAGGAGCCCTAAGATTTAGAATTTTTTAATATTAGATGTGTTAGTTTCATCTAATTCACGTTTTCATCCCATTGTTGTAATATGGTCATAGTCCTCAGTGACTACCATGTATGTTCTTCTTAGGGTGTGCACTTGGGTTCTGGGTTTTTTACAAACTAGAGGCTCTTGGAGCACTCATGGACTTCCTAAACATATGGTCTTTGGAATATGGCTAAGTTATTGTGCTCTTGTCTTTGTTTGCTTCATAGAGTCGTTGAATTACATGCTATGAATAAAATTTACTTTTTCATTGGAAAGTGAAAGTAGATGTTAAGTGTAATAATGGCCTATTAATTCATGATGTATATTTTTTATATGTAGTGGAGGATTAATAAGAAAAGCTTAGTACAAATACATGAGTTGCTTTTCTAGCGTGCCATTAGTATGTGCACGATAAACTAACAAGCTCTTAATAGAGAATTCTCTCAAAGAAGGATTAAACCCACGGGTTTGTCTTTCTTCAAGGCACTTTCCACATAACTCTTTTGTAGCATATTATTTTTCTCACATAAAGTATTTGGGTCAACTCATGGTAAATACATTGTTTTATTGGGAGCAATTTTAACTTTGACATGGAAACAACAAGTACACTAAATAGTCCTATTAGTGTGGGCGGAAAATTAACGAGGAAATAACTACACTATTTTTTGCATTTAGTGTTAGTTACTATTTGGAGTTACTTACTCCTATATCTTTTTACTATTAGTGTAATTTTTTATCACGTAAAGTTGTTAATGTTCTATAATGTCCAACAACCCAATTCGACCTTCGTTGGTAAAAAATTTGCATTAATAGTAAAAAGATATAGGAGTGAGTAACTCCGAATAGTAACTAACACTAAACGCAAAAAACAGTGTAGTGTGGGCTACACTAATTTTCTAGTCAAGGTGGAATTACATGGGTCCAAGACTCCATGGGGGTGGACTCTTCATTGGAATCCGGCCTACCACTGCATCTTTTTCAAGCCACCACTTTTAGAATAAAGCATTTTGGGTCCGCACAAGGATCATTTTACTCCTAGTCTAGTGCACCAGTAGTGGTAATTTACTGTTTATTAGTTTTTCTACCTTAAACACCAGATCAGCCTATGCAAGGCTAGCTTGGCCCACCCATTCTAGTATGACAAGCTAGAAAACCAGTTTTTAACCCCTAACTTCCCAAGCAACCCATTTGTGTTGATGGATGATTTCTTCCCTACATTAATCCATCTGCAATCATGGGTATCTACCAATAGACACATGAATTGTGCAATTTGGAGATGATTAAAGTGTGGGACAAAAAGTCACAGTGGAAAGCGGTTATGTTTATGTTGTGTTGGGAGCGTGTGTGAGGGTGTTGGCTCCAATCAATGGGTGCCACTCCAATGTAAACTTTGCATGAACATCAATGATGTTTATTTTGGTCAAAGTGAAATATTTTCTCACATTCATGTAAGAACGGCCTTTGTGCTCATGTTGACAGTTCATTTTAACATTTGGATACTCTTTATTTTTAGGAGGTTCATTGTATATATGTGGTTAGGAATATGGGACAATTTACTTACTCCAAATGCAAGGTGGCTAGCCTATTGTGGTTTGCACATTTTGGCATGAGAATTTTTGGAGGGCTCAATTATTGACTTGTTCCCATCTAGTGGATCACACAAGCATTCTAATCATTTTCCAAGCGAATTTTGATTGATCAAAGGTGTTTTGAGGGAGGGAGGGGGGTAAACATGGCATTTTCTTGTGCATCCCTTCAATTGTTAGAATCTAAAAATCCAAAGGGTTATTCATGGCCACTTTCCCCCTCAAAAAAGCTCATCTCCACAACCAACATTAAATGAAATGCACTCAAAACAACCTTGTCATAGTCGTGGGAAGTTAAGGGTTGATAGCTTGGCACTACTCTTTAAGCATGTTAATTTAAGCCTTCGTAAAACTTGGTGACTTTATGAGAATGCTCTCAAAATCATGTTTTAGCCAAGTCAAGTTTGATGCCAAGACTTTACACACACCTCTAATGATGAACAAAATTCCAACTCTCTTAGAACTATTTGGATTTTGAAATCTCGTACGGTTTCATGATATTGTATTTGCCTCATAAAAATGAGTGCATGTGGCCTCATCCCACCAAAAACTACATTAGTAAGCATACTAATGCCAAGAAATTATCGAGCATACAAATGCCAAGTGTCATGTGGTTACACTTGTAGTCAACTTGTTGAATATTAGTGTAACTTAGGCATAGGCCTCTTAATAATGTAAATGGTATTACTATGTCAGACATGACACTATATACCATACATAGTGTAGTGCTCTATGGTGCCATTTTCTAAGTCAAATTGTCTAAAAATGCTCATTTTTAACTACAAATGGTTTATGATGATTTCACCTTCTTAATGGAAGTAGAGAATCTTTGATTCCGGAGCCTTGATCAACACCTTCCTCTGCTCCAATTTCAACAATTTCAAATTCTTTAGTCATGATTCACAATTGCTAACCTACTTAAGCTTCTAATGCTTGAATCCATCGGCTGGATGATTCCATAGAGCTGGAGGTGTCCACATTAGCCTCATCTACCTTATTATGGACTACCTTCGTGCAAGGAGATTGTTGCACTTTTAATAGCACCAACATGTTTCACAATCACACCAGAGCAGATTTTTAAGCCTTGTACAAAAGCAAAAGCCATACAAACACACATTTCTCAGGAAACCATAAATTCTATCTGTGTTTCATGATGTGCATATAGCAGAGAGTAGACTTTTAAAGCGCGTTTACAAGCACTTGACATTTTACAAAACATAGTTTACCTAAGTTTGGCAACTACCATAAACTTATCTAAATTCTGAAAAGCTCAGCAGTACTTGAGACATAAAAAGACACTTTTCTCTCTGCACCTAATAGGATATGACACAGGCAATTAGTGTGAGATGATTAGCAAAACCAAATTGTGCTTGTAGCCACTTTTCTCATAATTTTTGGAACTCATATGAATATCCTATTCATTGTCAAAGTGGAGATTCTCGAGCTCATTTAAATGGTCGTATAGGTGCCCCCAATTATGTAGCTATTGAGCCTAGAATGGCTCACAAATTGAGTGCATAGTTTAATCTCTTGTCAATATGTGTCTTTTTGATATCCATTCACCACTCAAATACAAGTGTCCATTTAAGGTGAGGCTTTGAATTAGGCAGACCTACCTTATAACATGCCAAACCCCTGAACTGCTCAGCCAAGAGTTCCAATCAAAGAGATTTAGTATTGTAGTCAGTGCTCAACTGACCATTAAACCCATGCTGGGCTAACATCTCAGCACTGGCCAGGAAATGGCTTGTTGCATCAACTAATTAAAAACTGAGCATTTTCATTGCCACAACCTTTCACCTTTGATGGTATCACTTGACGACCTTTTACTTATTCCTCTAAACAGCTCCTACTGATCTAACATGAGCCAGCCGAGACTGCAAAAAGTGTACATGATGCTACTTGACTGTCGGTGCGCAGTACATCAAGGACCAGATGACTGATGGAAAGAAGTGCCTAAAAGAATCGGTAACTTGACATATGGAACTGTGTTTAAATAGCTTGGGAATCTGAAAATGTGAAAGGTGCGAGTTTCACCCTATGTACTAGATTGGTGGTGTTGCTACTAAGGAAAGGAGATGCAGTGTGTAGGCAATGAAGCATCCCAACATGGCACCAGCCGCTACCTGCAGTAACAACGCAGTTAAGTCAGGTCTTTGAGGCGAGGCCAACTGATCACTCTGGTTTTTTGTACAAATAAATAAGTAGCAATAGAGTTATCCTTAAAGTCTCTCAAAACCCATGGTTTGGTAGGAAGTTTTGGCCCACTTTTGAAATTTTATGATGTTTGAGTGCTCAAGCGGTGTCGAACCCCAATTTTAGTGAATTGTCATGGCAAAATTTTAATGGCACCTAAAGAGGTGCTCGTGAAAGTTTAATATCAAATTCATTTTTCTCTAGCTGTCTTTTGGCCAAAGTCAACCACCTCCCCTTCATTTCACTAGGATACTGCCACCACTTTAACACTCCTTAAATATTATATAATGCCAAAAGTGGACCAAAACTCCCTACCTGACCGTGAGTATTTGAGAGGCTTTAAGGATAACTCTAATATGTACACATTTCAGTTCACGTTAATAATCATGTCCAGTTTGAACAGCTCCACTGCACTGTGGATGAATCAGTCCTCAAATAAAGATGGACATTGAAGACTGCAACAAACCAAGTGCTTCATTTGAAACTGATAGTCCCTCCAATGTACTTCTCAACCATACAATCACAATACCTGTGGAGGGGTATGCCCAAGAAACTCCCTTAGTGGTCGGGAATCAGATAAAGGGTGTTCTGGTGGCAGCTCAAACACAATCTGATTGAGAACCTACAAAGAGACCACATAAATCCATTAATTAGCTCTTACTCACCTGGACTCTCCAAAGATCTAGTGTCCAACACCTGCACTTTGTAATGCAAAAGTATATATGTACATATACATGTCAAGAACAGTGGAAGCCATGTATTATCAGTACCTGTAGACTTCTCTAAATGAACAACTACTTCTGTCAGGATTGCAAGAACATTTCCTGGTTGCAACACCTACATGGGTCCACACACTCAAGAAAAGATACAAAAACCCTAAGTTTATAAATCCTGTAGGAAGATGCAAAGTTAACCCAAGAAAGTCAGAAGGAAACAAATACACGAACTATGAATTCAGGGCAGAATGAACCACAATAAGGACGTTAATATATGAAACAAAACCTCCCACATAACATAAAGTGGTCAATGAGTACTATCAACTCTCAGATGGCTGCAGCACTTGTTAGAAGTGAAAGGATAGTAAGATATGACGACAGGGTCAAAGTACAAACCTCAGCCTGCCGGCCAGCTTGCAATCGGACACCTGAAGCATCGTACATGACCTGAACCACCACAGGAAATGAATTGAGCACAAAAATAAAACTGCACGCCCTCATCACATGACCTTATCTCAACAACAGCCAGAATTCTGCTAATCATACCTGATAGGATGTGCCACCAAATAATATGTATTGGATACTGGGTGTTCAATGATCTAGAATGTCTACTAACAATAGTATATTATTGACTGATTACACAAGGGCCCACAAAAAGCATAAGAGCCATGGATCATGGCAAGCTGAATAAACATAAGTAGCATCTGACACAATGATCTCCTAAAAAAGGAGTGCATATCATTAGGAACAAATTGACTTCAGAAATTCCAGGAGCACAGAGCTATGTCTGGGAAGAACCGGCGGTTAGTTGCAGATGAACCGGTTGAGTTCGAGAAATAACCGGTTGAAGTTCAAGACTTCAGGAAATTTACTGATCATTTTAGAGGAATCTATAGAATATACCTCAAATGAATAAAGCAAAACCGGAAGATGTCAACATGTAACCGGTTGGATTTATAATCACTAGGATCTTGACTGACTATGCCCAAAAACTTCCCGGGCACTGGTACAGAGTGACCTTAACCTATAGTGATACATATGTTGATTATGCTAATCACAGCTAGACACACTGACGATACCATCTCTGGCACTTAAAACAGTTGAAATTCCAAAATGGTCAATGTTTAAGAAAGCTTACAACACTGGCCAGCACAAAGGCTATGGCAAACAGAGACCCATCAAGTCCCTCACGCAAACCAACGGCACAAGCAAGGCCCATCACAGTAGCAGAGTGAGAGGAAGGCATTCCACCAGATCCGTACAACTGCCTCACATCCCACCTATTTTCTTTGTACCTGTTCATCAGCCCAATCAAATGTTTCTTATGAGCAGAAAGGGCACGATACTCTTGTCATTTTTCATCTGTGGAGGGTGTACCAACAAGATGGGAACATGGAATATAAATGGAACATGTACATTCCACTGTCCTCTTAGACACAGTCATGCGTCAAATATCACCTTTCCATCCCCCACAAGCACATAAAAGTAAACATATGTCAAGCCCATTCACTCAACAATTGGTGGGTTGGGTTCAGTGCTGAAATTGTGTCGTCAGATTCTTGATTCCACCTTGACTACAATTCAGTCATGGTGAGAAGCATATGCTATTTCGTTCCTGAATATAGTACCAAAGGTTAGGCTATTTCAAAGGTGGAAGCTAGTGTATGACTGATGTAAGTTGTATGCTATCAGAATATGGACTAGCCACATTGTGCTATACATGCACAAGCTTGAGAACAGATGCAATTTCCACATATGCTTTGGCACTCAATGTGACATCCAACATCGATCACCTTAGAATAAAATGGTCTCTGAGGTCAAAGAGTAGATTCAGAATTCACCAGCTACATAATCACCTCCCAGCTACACAACAGTGATCTCCTTAATTCTTCTAATGCATCATGACCCGATTCCCAAGTCAAAGTGCACCTTCAAAGAAGACAAGAGACAGGGGACTGTCACTCACACAGAAAGACCACAAGCTTGTTAAGTCCCATTTTAGTGCAAGAGGCCTGCATACTGTAAGACAGACAGGAAAGGGAACTAATGTAATTTGTAACCTTCACATGCTATCGGAACTGAGACTAGCCACATTGTGCTGTACATGCACAAGCTTGAGAACAGAATAATTTTCCACATGTGCTTTGGCACTCCATGTACATCCAACATCGATCTACTTAGATGATATGTTCTATGAGATCGAAGAGTACATTCGAAATTCACCAGCTCCGTAATCACCTCTAGTTAAACAACAATTATCTTCTCAATTCTTGATGACCCACAAACCAAATTCCAAAGCAAAGTGCACCTTCAAAAGAAGATGAGAGGGGACTGTTATTCACACAGACACAATGAACTTTGACAATGAACCACGACCCGATTCCCAGTCCCATTTTAGTGCAAGAAGCCCACATTGCGCTATACATGCACAAGCTTGAGAACGGAAGAAATTTTCACATGTGCTTTGGCACTTCATGTGGCATCCAACATCAATCGAATTAGAATGAAATGCTCTCTGAGTTCAAAGAGTAGATTCAAGATTCACCAGCTGCATAATCACCTCCCACAATGATCTTCTTAATTCTTCTAATAAACCACGACCCGATCCCCAAATCAAAGTGCACCTCCAAAGAAGACGATAAATAGAGGATTGTGACTCACACAGAAACAATACAAGCTTGTTAAGTCCCATTTTACTGCATAAGACAGACAGACAGACACGAAAGGAGAGTGACTCGTGAGCAGGGAGGACTGTGTCAACACTTACCAGGTAGTCAACACTTTGAGCGTCTGAGCCACCATGAAGGATACAAAAGCAGCAACAAGTGGGATGTTCGTGAATCCCGCATACTGTGCTGTACTCGCTGCTGCTGCCACCGCTGATTCCTCCACACCCCCTGCCGTCAACAACCTCATGGCTATTGCCTGTTTTCTTCAACCCTACTCCCCGTGGATCCTGTTCCCGTTACGAAATTAGTGGATCTCCTGCCCCTGCCCTGCTCCGAGCTTGCTTTACCCTAACCCCTGTCTGTCCTCCCGTCTGGATTCAGCAAAAATTTGGCAAGCTCCGATTCGCGTGTCACAGAGCAATATGAGCGGTGGACAGAACAGATTTATACGCAATTACTCCAGCTCGCTTTTCTACTTCGACCGTGCCGATAGCCATGGAAGCTCTCGTCTGCATCTGCACTGCTCTACTTGCTTTGTTTTGCTTTGCTCTGTTTGCTCTCTTTGCGATGGTTCAAAGACGAGTTGAATCTGCAGAGTAAGATCTTGCGAGAAATCCAAATCACAGTACAAATTTGTGAGGAAATGGAAAAGGAATTGTGAATCGAAATGGGTCCCTGCGAAAGGTGATCCTCCCGAGGGCGCGTGCTCGCGTCACTGCCAAGAAGAAAGCATCAACTTCGGCATACCCCGCTCGATCGCGTTCCGGCGATGATGCCCATATGTCCATACCCGCCACAAGACACTCATGCCCGCCACGCTGGATCTGGACCTTGATTCCTTGCTGATGCCCGGCGGTTATTTCATAATCGTGTTGGATGACAACTTCTGATCGATTTCCTTGACCTGGTTTATAGTCAATGTTAAGGCCGGCATCAAACTAAGGAAAGTGGGTTTGTGGGCCTTATGTGGTCACTCTTCTTAATTGGACACCTAAGGTATGTGTATAACATTATTCAGATCCATAACAATGTTCTATGAGACTGACATTATTCCATTAAATATTCTCATATTCAAATTGAATGCGGAGGATATATTTTGTGGAATATTATCAGTTTCATAAAACACTATTATGAATCTGAATAATGTTATGTGGGGGTTTTGTTTGGTTTGTTTGGATTGTTTTCCATGTTCTCCAACTTCTACATATTAGATTTACACAACAAAACTCGTGTTGCATCAACAAATCTACAATGAAACATATGCAAAAGGAAAATTCAAAATCATATCTCTCCTTATTCATTTATGATTATCGGAAGGATATATTTGTTGATTTTTTAACTGGATACATAGGTCCTCCCATTTGTGTTCATTATTGAGTGTAAAATAATTATTAATGTCTGAAGACATAGTCTACTCTCATTTCAAGATGTGTCTTTTATGATGTTTGCTCCTTGATCCTCACCAAACCACATACCAATCAAATACAAGGGTTAGATTTAAGAAAATGAGCCACTTAAGACCCATCTACCTTACTCCTTTGAGCGGTATATGGCAAGGCTTGTAGACATGTGCTATAAAAGAAAGACTTGTGTTACGATGAGATTGGCCTAGTATATGTACAACATATGTTTATCATTGTAGGTAGTATAGTATATGCCATCGGGAGGGTTTATGTAATCATTTAAATATATCAAAACTTATTCACTTTTAGATTCTTATGAAGGTGGTTTCAACCCCAAGGGCCTTAACCTGGATCCCATGTGAACTCCAAGGTTAAGCCACCTAAGGCCATAATTGTATGTATTCAAATGGGTGACCTTCCTAGCACTTCATTTACAATGCACCCTATCACCTGTAACCCACCCAATCACAGTGTGGGTGTATGGGTGAATTGGATATTTTTCAATCAACCATGTGGGAACCTAGGGGCTCGCCCTTGGGGGAGATAGGTGTCGGTCAGCTTGTCTGCACCCGTTCAAGGTGTTCACCTTTGAAAGGACACAGAGGGTGGACTCTTCATTGGAAACCTAAATGGCGTGTGTGGGTCACTATGGAATTAAGCTTCATGTATATGAGAAGTTTCTAGAGAAAAACAGATGTATACGTACTAATGGCATGCTACAATTAGACTCGTATATTTATACTATGCTTCTCAATTTAATGTGATAAATGCCTCCACTACATGTACAAATTATATATCATGAATTGAACAATGCTTTATTACATATAAATTCCACTTTCACTTTCCAAAGAGAAAGTCATTGATGTTTTACATCCATAGCATGTAACTCAACGATTGTATCAAACAAACAAAGATAAGAGCACAATAACTTAACCACAATCTAGAGAACAAAACTAAAGGAAGCCCATGAGAGCTCCAAGAGTCTCTAGTTGTAAAAACCTAAAACCCAAATGCAAACCCTAACAAGAAGACACATGGTAGTCATTGAGGACTATGAATATGTGAAAACAATGGATGAAAATGTGAAGTGAATGAAACTAACACATTTGTTGTCAAAAAATAATTATAAAGCTTAGGGCCCCCTTACCTTTACTTCATAAAATTTAACAGCATTTTTATATGTACACACTAGAAAGAAAAACAACACCTCTCCCTTATGTACACTAACGCCTCAAATGATACCCCTTCTTACACTCACATTAGTTCATACATAGTATGAAGAGTCCACCCCCCCCCCCAAGGGAAAGGAAGCAGGAGTCGTCGGGGGCCCTTTAACCCTCATAATGCATGTTTTGGGATTACATGTCAATGTAGACCAACTCAAAAATGAAGCGGCGCCGTGGTTCACGTTGGTGGCAACATCGAAGTTGTTACAAGCCCCCTAGGTTACCTTATGTCATTCAAGAATTTAGACTTGAACTTTCAACAACACCTACCAAAGTACCTCATTATTTCGACACAAATTTGTTGATTTATTTAGTGAGAGTTTGCAGTGGTTGTATGGAACATGTGAAAAAGTTGATGAGGCATATAAATAAGTTCAGTTTTATCAAGGAGTTCATATGAATATCTTATCCACTATCAAATTGAAGATTCTTGTGCTCATTAAATGATCAAACATATCTCTCTTCCCCCTCCCCCCCCCCCACATTATGTTGACTACTAAACCTAGAATGGTTATCATATTTTGAGCATGTGTCCAATCTCTTTTCAACACATGTCTTTTTGGTATCCGTTTTTGGAGCCACACCAAACCACATACAATCTAAATAGGTGTCCAATTAAGATAAGTAAACAAATTAGGCACGTCTACCTTAGAGCTTGCATTATATGTTTTGATCCATCAAGATACAAGTATTCATTCATTTCCAAAGTATTTCAACTCTGCATCTCCATGTTTGTCAAGAGGGTCCATTCCCAATCATTGATCTAATAAGGGCCACTTCACACACGAGCCAAGAGTTGTGACCATAAAATTGTGAGAGCCCAAAAGAAGTGTCCAAAGGCCGTCCCAAGACACTCCCAAAACCATGTAGAGTGGTCACGGACCCTCAAGTGTAGTGTGAAGTCATATGTGACTGGGCCCTCAACCAAATGTTATTTCAATGAATTTCTATTCATGCAGGTCCTCAACCATGATAAAATAGAATAAATCAATGGTTGTGAGTGTTCGGAGTGCCATGGTCTCCCAGTTTTGTGTTAGGCCTACCTCCAAGAGGTGGTTTTTGAAAATAGGCTAAGTGACCATGAAACATGATCCATTTGATGGCATGTAGGAATCCATGTAGACTTTACATCTATCTTGCATTCACATATTCCGTTGGTCCCTCAAACATAGTGTGAAGTGAACTTGGACCGGCTCCACCTTGTCCACCAATGAGAGTGCTTGAAGTGCACTGGTCACAGGCTCTCAGTCTCATGTGTGAAGTGGCCCTAACAATTCACAAATAGCTTGAACACTATCAGATGCATCTGAATAGTGCACTTTGCACTGAGCTAATTTAGCTCAATTTCTCAATGTTGTGGGAAAACCTAAGAATTTCCGAAAGACTTGATCATGTAGAGAACTCTTTACCATTTGTTTTACATTGTTGAAGTTTTGTTGCCCGCAATAGTGTCACTTAGGGCCGGTTCACATGGGGTCCCAAGTCCCAAGTCCCACTCATGTCAACAATGCTATGAATATGGGTTGAGAGAATGCTCCCTTTGGAAATTTACAGTAGCTTCATAACTTGGAAATAAATTATGATTTTTTTGCTAAACATTGTGAGATCAATTTCCAGATGGGTGAAAAATCATTCATGTATCACACATGTACTACACTTATGCGAAATTGCTTAGTTATATAAAAAAATGGGTATATCTACTCTAAGTTTATCTTCGCATACTCATTATGTGTCTTGGAACCAACACATAATGAGTTAAATGCACACTAACTTGGTTGTAGTGTAGACATATCCATTTCCGATAACTGAAGCAATTTCGCATAAGTGTAGTGCATGTGTGATATTGGAGTGATTTTTTACATGTCTGAAAATTGATATCACAATGTTTAGCAAAAAAATCACAATTCATTTCCATGCTTTGAAATTATTGTAAATTTTCGAAGGCAGGATTCTCTTCCAACCCATATTCACAACATAGGTTGCCCTATTTCCGATAAGTGGGAGACGGAAACTTGGGTACAATTAGTGCCCTTTTCAAGGAACCCAAATCCGTGCCCCTTTTAAGTTAACTTTTTTTCCCATCATAGCGAATGGGACGGCTACATGTGTGATTCTTCATGGCTTTTTCCATCACATTAGAAAATGACAGCAACATGTGTCGCAATTCACGCCGTTAGGGGACTGAATGTATTCATATTGGGGGGGATGGGAAATCGGTATGTCTACTATAAATACCCTCACCATGTGTCTTTAATCCAACACCCTAGCCAACCAATCTTAGCAAAAGAACACGAAGGAATTTTCTTGTCCTTGAAACCATGCTTGTCTTGTCATGTTTAGAACAATTTCTTTAGGTACTTGCCTCTCCCTTGTAAGTGCTTCTAAATTTCATGCATGGAGATGGACTCCTCTCTTCCCTAGATGCACATTTTCAAAGGCAAGGGAAGTCCTTCGTTATACTTTGCTACGATTGGTTTATAAATAGTTAAATAGTTAAAACTTATGACAATGACTTATATTTATATATATCTTAAGGATACGGATGTATGTTATGATAGACTATGTGCAAAGATAAATTTGTCAAATAAAATTATTTTTGCTACTCATAAGATAAGTAAAGATAGTTGATTACAATGTTTACATGCATTTGAAGTAGTTCATAATGGCTCTAAACTTTTATTCCAAGAATAATGGTTATGACAGGATATAGTTGGGACATGATTCACAAAAACAAATTCGTCTTTGTCGTTCTTGAAAAGTAGCAATAATTATTGGTTTTATTGAGTGCATTTAAATGAAAATTGTCATAATTTTTTTATGGAAAATTCTAAAACCTAGATGTAATTATCAACATGAGAATAAATCAAATGTGACCTAGAAAAAAATTCAAAATTCATATCAAGAAAGAAGATGCGCAAGATGATTATAAGAAATAAGAGAAAAGGAGGTGGCTTGAAGAAACAACTTTGTGTTTAATGTCATGTTAATAAATACTATATTACCCAAAAAAATAATCTTATTTTCAAAACCAACAGAAGTAATAAGATATAATAGAGTAGGAGGAAAAAACATATTCTAAATAAGAAGATAATGTGCAAAGATATGTATTATAAAAAAATCTTAAGGAAGATGAAAAAACAAACCGATCTCATAAATAAAAATTTCTCCCACCAAAACACACGAAGGTCAAGAATATGAGCAACAAAACACTTATAATGAAGAAGAAGAGAAGAAGAAAATAGAAGAAGATTGGAAATAAATGGCTCATTGAGAGTGTAGGCTTCTTAAGGCTACTTTGAGATTTCCGGTTTATGGAAATTCATTTTCTAATTCAAGATTAGGCATATGGAACTAATTAAAGGTGCAACATTTGTATGTTGTGGTTAATTAATTATAGAATAAACATGTTTAGATGGCACCCTATTGGTGACACACATCATGCAGTGCCACATGGCCTTCCAATGTAATCATATTGTTATAATGCCTACGGTAGGAATTTCATTTAAGATTTGTGGCTTAGGGTAGCCTATATTATTCTTCTAGACATTTTGTTTGATTTCCTATGTAACTCTCCACACAAATTTATGTGAGTTCCACCTTGTTATTCCATTCTCTCTATTCATTTCATATTAGAATCACCTATCATAGCTTGAAGTTAAAATTATGTTTTCTTTGAAAAAACATTTAAAAAATCTATCACATGATATGTACTATATATGATTTCATGTGTATTTTATATTTGCATTCACTTTGTATATCTTCCATAAAATGGCGACATATGCCGCTCTTTAATTTCATACCAATAGTTCCATATTTGTGGGGAGTCACAACTCATGCTAGTGGTTGCCTCATAACTCTCAATAGTTTACCTCTTTTGAATTTCACCGTAGAGGTGGAATGCGTTATTCCACTGTCCCACCTAGCTTTTTCACCTTGCCTCCACCAAATTATATCCTTTATCCCCCCTTGTATTTATAATTTCCATTGCAAGTATGCAATCAACTAGTGCACTTATGTTAGATTATGCTTGTATTAGCAAAACTCCTTATGCTAATGAAGGTGACTTAAGACTTTTATGACTACATTGTTAAGAAACACATGCTGCAAATACGCATGAGATCCAATATCATGGTATCTTATTTGACAAATATGGAAGAGCATATTATGTTGAGCAATGGTTCATACATAACATTATTCAGGTTCATAACAATGTTTTGTGGGACTGACAATATTCCATGTAGTATTCCCGAATATTCACCACATTTCAGACTGAATGTGGGGAATATATGGGAATATTACATGGAATATTGTCAGTCCCACATAACACTGTTATGAATCTGAATAATGTTATGTATGAAAATGTAACAATGATCATGTATTAGGTATGTGCATATAGAAGTTGGAAGGATTCAAGTCATAAAATATAATGATAAAACATAGTAGAATAGAATCTAATAGAATATAATTTTTGGAAATGCGAAATTACATAAATGATAAAAATTGCTCAAGATGCATCTCTCTCTCTCTCTCTATGATAGGGCATGCTATACTACTTTATAATAGATTCGTGACTGAAAGCGTTTAGGGAGTGAAGTCAGTGAACTAAGTGATCACTCACAAGCGAGACCATCTCCACCGCTCCCCATCCAACGCCCAAGATCCCCTACGCGGTGATAGGAGCGCTCACCTGCGCGAATTAGGGCTTATCGGCGTCGCTCCATCTACTCTGTTTTGCTCCGACACAGCATCACAAGCGATGATCGCAGGTGCACCGAGTTAGGGATCGGATCAAGCGGGTTGATGCTTAGAGCTCCCGCTGTTCGGTTGAAAAAAACCGCGTCCAATTTGGCGTAGGGCAGCGCAAGAGAGAGGGAAAGAGAGGATGGGAAGAGCACAGGACGCGTCGATCTCGTTTGATTCGGTGCGGGACAAGAATGTGATGCAGTTGCGGAAGCTGAACACGGCCATCTTTCCTGTCACCTACCAGGATAAGTTCTATACCGACGCCTTGACTTCAGGGGACTTCACTAAGCTTGGTAAGAGATTTTGGTTACCGTCGTGCAAGAGATTTAGGGTTTTTGAGGAGAAGAGATGATATGGAAGATGGATGGGGTTTCGTGCTATACTTATTATCTAGTGTTTAGTGTCTCTTTCATTGTCTTATTACTGTGTTCCTGACTTTGGAATTCAAGACTCATTGGCTGAGACCTATGTGGTGGTGTATGGATGTCCAGCTACAATGACATAAGCGTGGGATCAATTGCCTGCCGATTGGAGAAAAAGATGGTTGTGTTTAGTGTTTCCTACAATATCTTACTGTGTTCCTAACTTTCGGTTTCTAGTCTCATTGGCTGAGACCTATGTGCTTGTTTATGGATGTCCAGCTTACTACAATGACATATGTGTGGGATCAATTGCCTGCCGATTGGAGAAGAAAGATGATGGTAATGTGAGGCTGTACATCATGACGTTAGGAGTTCTTGCCCCTTATCGAAGACTGGGGATCGGTAAGTCCTCAGAACTTTGTGGCACAATCTTCAAACAACTAAGGAAGATGGGTCGTAAATGGTTGCTTTCTCCGACTAGCCATCTTCTCCTAGGATATGAAACACTTGATTAGTACGAGATGGTTAACAAATCTAAATCGAGGCCGTAGCAACTTCCTTATAATTGTTGGAGCTTACATGAATATCTTATATATTCAAAATGAATATTCTCGTGCTCATTAAATGACCATATAGGTCCGCCCTATTTTGTTGACTATTGAGCCTAGAATGGTTAACATTTTGATCACGGAGTCCAATGTCTTCTAAACACATGTCTTTTCGGTGTATGTTCTTGGATGGACACCCTAACCACACACCACTCAATTATAGATGTCCAATCAAGATAAGTAACAAAATTTGGCATGTCTGCCATAGTAGTTACTTCTAAACAGTCCTCTTTCGAGGTTCTTGTTGAGAACGGCCTCCACAGTCTATAATTTATGTAGAGCTGGTCCAATCAGGGTTACCGCGGACATGTGCTTGTGTGTCAACGATTGAATTCATGTGTCTGATGGGCAGTTAACGCTAGGCAGCTTTATGTGCAGTGGGCTGATGAGTATGGACATGTTGTATTCCATTAGGCATCTTCTGTCTGTTCAACAGGATGTAGGTTTGTGTGCCTTATAGTGAAATAAAATGTGTTAAGGTGGTTTTGAGTAAGAATTTGGGAGGGGGTGCTGTCGCTATATAAATTGTTCGTGACATGCAGTAGATTGTCAGTATGAGAAATAAGGAGTCCTTCAGAGCTAGGTCAAGAGTCCAAGTTTTTACACTCAGAAGGAAATCCAGTTTGCTCTTGCTCCATGTGGAAACCATCATTGTTTCAGATGGTAGGATGCTTTCAGGCTTGGTTATTTGTATCCTCTTTCAGCAAATCTGTTAGTTCTGTTTCCTGAGGTCTTCTGACATGCGTTCACAGGCAAATTGTCTTCAAATGTCGACACAAATGTGTTAGTGCAGTTTAGGGTTTATATGTGACTGCATAAACTATGGTGAGTCACCTCAATGTCTGTTAATGTTAAGTGGCATTAAACCAGTGCTAATGTGCAGTTTTCTATCTTGTGATCATTTGGCTTCTTGTTACTGATGGTTCTCTTAATTGTTCCTTGTTGCCCCTCAGGTTCGAAGCTGCTGAAGAACGCCTTGGATCTTTGCAACAGAGATCCGGACATTGTGGAGGTCTATCTGCATGTGCAAATCAACAATGATGAGGCCATAGAGTTCTATAGGAAATACGGTTTTGAGATCACTGACACTATACAGAATTATTACAAGCGTATTGACCCTCCCCACTGCTATGTTTTGTCGAAGAATTTAGTACCTGCAGATAAGTCAAGTGTGTCATCATGACACCCTGAGCAATTCTCAGTATTATTTTTTCTCTGACCTCATTCTTTTGAGTTCTGTAAATTTGAAACAACTGCTGTAGCCGATTAAGATTGGTGGAGTGCCAAAGGTCTCCATAACTATGAATCAGATGGCTATTTTTCCTTTCAAAAGGCCTTGAGATACTTCCAGAAATATGTCTTAGTATCTGTTGTCATCATTGTTCAGCTTGACTAATATTGTTCGAAGCTGTTTTGTGAGCACCCTATGGTCTTCATTTAGAAAAAAATTTCTTTTTCATCTCCATTGAAGTGGTCTACTGTGAATGCAAGCACAATCTGGAGCATGTCACTAAAGATTTACCCCTGTTTATCATCCGGTTTGGCTTTACTTCTGTGTGGTTGTGGGTTGGAGGATCATGAATTCTTAACTCTTGACAACAAGCACCAAGACACAAGACTCCTGCAGCTCATTTGGATTAGCAGCTGCTTGTACCTAAAACTACAACATAGTAATTGCATAACCCATATGATCTTCTGTAGGTATTTTATGGATGTTTGTCTACCTGTCAAATTCTTCGTTTCAGAGCTTCAGAGCTTCCTACGGTATACTTTCAAATGAGAACTGAATGTTTGTTAACCCCTAAGATGGACTAATTGTCCCAAAACAGACTCTTGTCATCGAAGTATTGGATCTTGCAAACATATAGTACCTTCAAGCAAATTTGTCATATATATATAATATTTCATTTTAATCTATATGTAGCTATTCAGATTATCTAAGGTACTGAGGCCTTAAAGCAAGTGTTAAGAAGCTTTTTGTATTTCAGGAAGGTTAAGTAGCTTGGAAAGTTTTCAAAAAAATTCCATAGATTAGCAAATCTATATGGAGTCTACCCAAAACAAAGAAAAAAAATTTGAAAATTTCTAAAAGTCGTCTTCATGAAAGTCTTCTAAAAGTCATCTTCATGAGTCTTAACTCTCAACTAGGGTGGTCTATTGATGTTGGGTTGCTATGTGAGAAGCACCACAATATCAGCTTTATTGCAGGTGAAGGTTAAATGAAGGTGTGTATAAATGCATATGATTATATCGTTATTAACACCAACTTACTTGATGGCACCGTTGCACTCACTTCTTAATAGCTTAAGGATTAATAATGGGTGTTATGAAGGGGAATGTGTTACTTTAAGACCTCAATACAACTTAAAGATTAATAATAAGTGTTACCAAAGGGAAGGTGTTACTTTAAGGCCTCAACACCTTATTTTCTTCAAAGCTCAACCATCAAATTATGTTCATGGCTATTTTCAATACCTCATGAAGTGTTCATAAATAAAAAGGCAATTTGATAGTTCGATCACTGCAAGCTGATTTAACCTATGCTTGCAACTTTCCACCTATCTTACCAAGTTTCTCACCAAAACATCATTCAAACTTACCAAAAAAAAAGCAAAAAAAGCAAAGAGCTCCAAACTATATTTGTAGGTGACTAAAAACAAACCCATTTTCAATTACCCCCCCCCCCAATCTTAATGCATAGAGTCGTCTAAAGTCATGAAGTTCCACACGTGTAGTTGTCACTTTCTAACGTGATGGGAAAAAGCGAGAAATTTCATTCACGTTGTTATCACGTTTGGCATGATGGAAAAAGTAAGTTAAAAGGGCATGGATGTGGGTTCCTTGAAAAGGGCACTCATTGTACTCAAGTTTTCATCTCCTAGTTATTGGAAATAGGTAGACCTATGTTGTGAATATGGGTCAAGAGAGAATCTTTCCTTTTTGAAAATTTATAGCAATTTCAAAACTTGGAAATGATTTATGATTTTTCCGTTAAACATTGTGATATCAATTTCCAGATTTGTGCACTCCAATATCACACCCGTACTAAACCTATGCGAAATTGCTTAAGTTATTAGAAATGGGTTTGTCCACTCTAGATGTGTAGGTGGTGTACATCCTCATAATCATATGAGCCTTTTGTGGAAGCAATGTTCGGGAAGAACCGGCGGTTAGTTACAAATGAACCGGTTGAGTTTGAGGTTTAGCCGGTTGAAGTTCGAGACTTCAGGAGAATTACCAATGATTTTAGAGGAATCTATAGAATATACCTCAAATGAATCAAGCAAAACCGGAAGATGTCAACATGTAACCGGTTGGATTTAGAATCACTAGGATCTTGACCGACTATGCCCAAAAACTTCCCGGGCACTGTGTGGAAGATGTCTAGGTGTTGGTTTTAGGTTTGTTGTTATGGAAAGGGGAACGGCTTTGTTTGGTGTTCCATGTGGTCCATGCTATCCAACTTTGACTACGTGGGGAAGCGGCGACGAACGAATGCACTCCGCGTCCCCGTTGACAAAACATCATCGACACTTCATCCATCCCCACTCGTCTTCTTCTTAATCGCTAAGTTTCTTCGCCTCATCACTGGGATCCATCCCATCACTCTCGCCAAAGTAGCGACTTGACATTGAGGAACTCGACTCGGAAGCGGAGAAAGCAATGTGTTACGTTCCAACATTTTTTTGTAATCAGCGGAATGGATTTTGTCTTTCTTTAAAACAGGAGCTTCCGCTGGGTGTGACGAACTGCTTTGCAAAATTTGACACATCGGTCTCCATGTGCATCTATCTGTTGGAAAGACGGAGCTCTTGTAGTTCCGGGGACATTGTAGTTTCCGAAGAGGAGAAAAGGATCGAGTAGGTAGAGATGAATTTTTCATGGCCGAATTCACCGGTGTTCCAGGAAGCATCGGTGACAATTTTGATCGTGGGAAGGATCTTAATAGGTCTTCGAGGTATTTTCAACAACGAGGCCAAGGGTTTGATCTTTCTGACTGTGATCTCCTTGCTTGTGGAAATCGTTAGCAAGAATGGGAGGAAGCTGCAGTTTCTTAATTTTCGAGCTACTAAGACATCTGGTATTCTTCTTGGCTCGATCACCCTACCTCTTGTGATGGCTTCGCGGATGACACTACTTATGAGAAAATCATTGCAAGAATCATCACAATTAGGGTTAGAGCGAGCTCGCATGGAGTTTTGGAGCTCAATCGCATGTAGTTTTGCTCTGTTGTTGCAGTTGGCAAGTTCGCTTACGAACAAGGTGGAAAGAGGAAAGAAGAGGAAGGATCGCAGTTGGGTTGAAGGTTTGGTGCTGACGATGACGATCCTTGGGGTTTTTATGGCTATCATCATGTTGCTTGTATGGCAGCTAGGGTTTCACACGAGGACAGTATGGTATGGGTATGGTATGGGGATTGTATGGTGTGTCTCTCATGCACTTGGAAGTGCTGCTTTGTTTTACCATCTCCCACAAGCTTTCCCATCTTCGACATCACCAGGAGAGGCTATGCTTGTATCCCATGGACTGTCACTCTTTATAGGCAACGCCTTGATTTTCAGCCTGCGGAAATTACTCCCTCAATTTGGGTTACAAGGAACTGAGGATCCTGTGGGTGCCGTGGTGCAAGCAATAGCGTTGGGGATGCTCATGGTGCCATGGTTGTACACTTATTTATTGAACACCTTGTCTTTGATAGCATTGGAAATGACAGGGAAGAAAGGGAAGATGTTGGAATCTATTCCACAGGCTGCGGTGTTCTTTTCCACGGTTGTAGTTGTAATCTTCTGTGCCGCAGCATGGTTACGTTCAGTTGCAGAGATTTCGGAACATCCCATTCTGTGGATGTTGAGATATGTGGTCGATGAGCCGGGAGAGAGATTAGGGTTATGTGCATACTGGATCCTGGTGATGGGTGTGTTCTCTCTGTTTTTACATCAGATGGCTGTCAAGCAACAGGTGGCAAGGATCATGGTTCGAAAAGGATTCCATGTCTTGGCGGTGTTGATGTTTGTGCCGGCTTTGATGTTCCAGCCTGGATTCTTGCGGCTATCGTTTGCTGTTGCACTGGGAGTATTCGTGGTTGTGGAAACAGTTCGGATATGGAGAATTCCTCCGTTTGGTGAACAGGTCCATGGATTTCTGAAGGCTTTCACCGACTCCCGGGATTCGGGTGTCCTGATTATCAGCCATTTCTCGTTGCTGTTGGGATGTGCCATCCCTGTGTGGCTGAGCTCAACCCTAAACCCTAAACCCTTGGCTGCTTATGCAGGGATTCTCAGTCTCGGGATCGGAGATACAATGGCTTCTGTGATAGGCTACAATTATGGATCCCTCCGTCTAAATAATTGGAGTAACAAGACATTGGAGGGGACCATAGCTGGAATTTTGAGTACCATTGGAGCTTCTCTAATTCTATCCTTCTGTTACACAACAACGCCACCGGTGGGGAATTTTTGGTCGATTGTAATTGGTGCAACAGGTGCTGGTTTAGTCGAGGCATTCACATCCCAACTGGACAATGCCTTCGTTCCCATCATTTTTTATGCACTCCTTTCTCTCTCTGAGCCATAGCGTAGACTAAAGTTAGATCATCTAAACGCCAACATTGATTGCTCGGGAGCACAGTGATTCAGCACTGATCCGCACCATTCATAGATTCAGTTCATTGCAAGGCTGTATGTACCATCAGCGAATCCATACCGCAAATTCTTTTCAAAGAAGGGCCAAAATTGCCCATGAGTATATTCATCACCGCCGAAGACTGTTTTCGCGCATAAAATTGATGCCATAAGCAATGACGGTTTGGGAGCGCTTAGCAAGAGAGACTGGGTGCATACTTTTCATCGAAACCATTATTCTGGCGATTGGAGGCGTTCAGTTTCATGTGAGCACCTTGTACTCATCGCCCTTTACTCCACTTAAATTGAATTTAAATAATGCTCATTGAGTATGTGCTTATTAGAGAATCCACAACATTCCACGTTTTCCACACCAACGTTGCAATTGGATTAGAGGACAGTCTTCAAACGTCCACATGTTGCCTCACAACAGGTCCCGTAGCCTATGATGTTGTTGTTGATGATGCTTTATTAGTGCTTTTTAAAAATTAAAGCTGTGAGATCTTCTCAATCTGATTTTATCTTGGTCATATCGAGAGGATTCCGTTACAGGTGTGACAATAGCCTGGAGTCGTCCTCATAAAATCTGACATGGAGAAGATGTATGAACGATGACTCAACGATGCTTTGTGACAAGTTAATGGCCATTGAGAACCTTCCTTCCTTCCTATGGTATGCAGTTTATTGCACATTTCAAGAGAAAACTAGTTCCTGAATAGGTTCTCCCAAGAGTTTTTAAACTGGGACGAGATAAACACTAAATTTGGGAAGTGTAGAGAGACACTTTTCAAACCATGTCCATTTTGAGGTCTGCACCTGTAGTATACTTCTGCAATAACAATGTACACAATGTTGACCACATGCTCAGTCACACATTAGAGTGAGGCAACCTGCAGGAAACTGCATGTATCCCAACAATTCATTTGATGTTTTGTACCTTGCTCTTGTTTAAATCATCAAGGAGCAAAGTGACCGAGTTGCAAGCAGGAGAGAATGGCCTCCATATCTGATTTGGTTGTTGTGGGCCTTTGTCTGGCATCGATTCTTGAACAGATACCATCCACCGATGCAAATGCCACCCTGTGAAGATGAAGACTTATCCAACTCTGCAACCAAGTGGCAAACCTTTTGTAAAGTAAGTAACACCAATTTTGTGGCCTATTTCACCTGGAGCTTGTGACTAATCAAGTTGAAGAGATGCCATCTGGCCTGTCAGCTGAGAAAGAGACAACCACCATGCTAATGATATTGTACGCACTAAGGAATTTGGACCTCGAGTTAGGCCAGACATGAATGCAAGAATATCTGTTTTCTGGTTGCATTTTGGTCCAACCCCTCTTGGGCATGCAGATTACTGAACATAAATTTCTAAAGCTTCTTTTGGATGGCAGCAGGGCAGGTGTATTGTCGCTCTTGATTCCTTCATCATGCCACCCTGGATCAAATCAGGTGGCAGGTGAGATTTATATCAATTACAGGTCCACAAAAATTGACAACTACCAAAATCTTGACATTCCAGAAGCCGTTGCAACATAATTTATTTTCTGAGACACAAGAACAGGCTCACTCCCAAGTTCTGAACAAGTTTCTAGGTGCATGCCCATACCAACAATGTTTGGTACAATTGAATTCTGGATTAGCTTTCCTTCGAGTTTGAGATGAAGTCGGTTCACATTGTGAACCGTGTTATTGACCATTCTGCACAATAACTAGGGTTGATTATATCCATTGCGGTGCATTGTTTATGGTATTTAGTATCACTTACTATTTGTAGTTACATCGTGCTATAACTTTTCACTTCAAGATTGAGGTTATTACCAAGCAAAGTCGTTTATGTTTACAATGTATAAAGAACCTGCTTGAACTTTGTTGATAAAAACATGAAATTGGTAGCAAGAATTTATAGCAATGTGTATTGTACTTCCAAATAGTTAGTGACACTAAATACCGGTCTTAATGTGTAAATGATGATTCTTAGGGTGAGTTTCCATGTATGCCACTCGCCCATCAGATTCGAGTGGGAATAAGGACAAATGTAGATGAAATCTGGTGGGGTGGTGTTTGTATGTGTCAACCAACCATTGCTATTTCTAGTGTTTTGTGGGCGCATGGAAGTCTGACAACACTTCCAACCCACTATTATCTAGAATCTAGTGGGCAAGCGGCCTACATGGAAACTCACCTTGAATGCATTGTTCAATCCAATCACAGTACTTCCTATCTATTGTATACTAAATAGGCTCATTAATGTTGAATAACACTAATTTCATGACATTTTATAAATATACAATTATTTATATGGAATTGTTAAATGGACCACACTAATTATACAACGACCACAATCACTAGTTAAAATGATAATAGTCAATGTGTAAGGTGTTGACTAGGCTGTAAATTGTCATCCAAGTTGGCCAAGTTTATTAATTCTAAGACAAAGCCAATACCTTGCTCCTCTTTATGTGTGAGATGAATCATCAAATTTAGGTAGGTCATATGATTGCGTGACACATCTCTGTGGTCAAACCACGTGGTCAACTTAACAATTCCTTATTTATATTTACTACAATAGCAACTCTAATGTTGGAAATTACAAAATTTTGAGCTATGAGAATATTTTGAATTTAAAAGTGTTATGAGCTTGTTGGACTAAGTGCTTACATGAAAATCTTGGAAGCATGACCCAATGCCCAAAAACATTGTTCCAAAATTTAGTTTATTTGTGCTCTTTGCAGCCTTCGCTTAACCCCTAAATGCATGGGCCTATTTCCCAAGAGTCAAAGCATTGCATATGAGTCATTTTTGTTTATTTAAAGGAGCGCAATTCTAAAGCAAAATCCTACATAAGTAGGCAGACATATATAAACAAAATTCTCAACATGATTTGATCGTATTTGGATTAGTCATGAATTTTTGCATGTAGAAAATATAAATTGAAAATAATGCTACTATAAACATAAAATTATCCAAATTTTGCGAACCGCCTGCTCTTCAAATTAGGCTTCCTTGGCGCCATGTTCTCGCTAGACATTACATAGACAAGGAAGTAATTGTTGAGGATGCTCTTGATGCAAATCAAAAGGATGGGATTTGTGATGGTATAGGGAAGTACATTGAAATTTGGGTAAGGGGTAGTTTGGAAAATGAAACTTACCATGAGAGAATGGAGGATTACGTTACCTATTGGAAAGATGTTGCTGAGGAATTGGATAATCCATTTCCCAAAACGCCAATTGAAAATTGCAAGTTGCAACTTGGCTTTTGGCCATCAACAACATATACCACGACAAATGCATCATGCTTGATGTAGTTCAAGATGATTCTAGAGATCCCTTATGTGGAATTGCACTCGACCATGGGGAGGTCACTGTCGAAATTTTATTAAACTACGTGAGAAAAAATATATGATGTTTTAAAATTCAATAGAGAAAAATTTATACAAATTTTGGAATTACTATAGCTTGGATAAAATGATCCATACAATATTATATCTAAGGTAGGGTAGGTGAAAAGGACAAGTGGTATTTATTTTCTATTAATAATGTAGGGTACGTAATATTTGGATGGACAAAGAATTTATGTGAGGTCCAATAAATGTATTAGGATTGGTTGAGAAATTGCCTCAATCAACTAAAAGTCATCCAATTTAATAGTTTGCATTGGATATCATGGTTTAGGGCCACTTCACACACGAGTAAGAGCCGTGACCGTGAAATTGTGAGAGCCCAAAAGAAATGTCCAAAGGCCATCCCAAGACACTTCCAAAATCATGGAGTGTGGTCACATGCCCTCAAGTGTAGTGTGAAATCATATATGATTGGATCCTCAACCAACTGCTATTTCAAGGAATTTCTATTCAACTACAATTTCTTCAATAGTTAAAGTTGCCAAGAGATGTAGCAAAGGGAGACTGCCCAAGAACAACACCCCAACTTCATTTTTGAAGGAGTTGGCAATAGTATTTGGTGGTTGTTGGGTTCAAATGATGTAGAGGAAATTTGGCATGAAATGGGAATTATGTAGGAAACCCATTAACCTCCAAATATGTCGAGAAGAAGTTGCATTTGAAAAGGGAGTTGCTATGCCGAACTTTTATTTCATGATGTATTATTTTTCCCTGCTTCATGACACCTCAAATTCCACTATCACCAAACATATTGTAAGTGGATAGATGCAAATTCAAATATGTGAAATGTGACAATGGAGTGTGATCCGGTTAGGAAGATGTATTCGCTTGATCCCGTTAGGAAGATAGATTTGCTTGCTCCCGTAGATGCTAAGAGCTTAGGTGAATTTGTGGGAAAGTCAGTTGTAAGAATTGCATTGTTGTTGATCAAGCTTGAACACCTGCCCCTTGTAGATAATGTTGTTGGGCAATTAATTCTTTGCATACAATAATATTGGATATTTGACTCATATTGTATGTTCATTCGGTTGTTTTTTTTAACACATTGCTTCAATGTGAGAATCATCCAATTTTTTTCCTTTGTTCTAGTTTTTGTTCATGATTTTGAAGATAACCACACCAAATTGCAACACTTTAGGCATTGAGCATAATTATTATTATTTGAAAGTTCCGTTAATGTATTGTTGTCATTTTGTGACGGATGAATGTAAATTTATGTCAATATTCCAAGATTTTGATAAATGGTACAATTTACAAATAAATTAGAGTCTATAAATTAAGTTCATGGCGTATATTATATTTACCTATAAGGTCTTGAAAAATACCTCAAAGTACCATTTTATTTACTAATAGGGTGCCAATTATTAAAAAAGAAAAAAGATAAATAGCCCATCTTTAAATAACCCCCAACTGTAAGTGGTCTACAAAAGTATATAGCTAGTGACGTCAGGTGCACACGATAAATCCAAAGAATCCTATAACTAGGTTACAAAGATGATTTTTTAAGTTGTTTTGTTCTTGTCTGTCCTTCGGACACTAATATCTACCTTATGTGGATGGGCCGAGCACTCATAGCTGTGCATCTAGATAGAAACCATTTTCAATATGGATAATTTCAAATTCGGTATTGAGACCTAGCAAAGGAAAAAAGGAAAATTTTAGACCTTGAACGTTATAGTGGAGCTTGAGATGGTAAATGAGAGTGCAATCCATCTTCCATGGCAATAATGTGAATAGAATGTAGTTCTTTGCTTTATCCCAACATGCCCAAGAAAAACACAAATGAGAATTCTATTGTGCAAATAGGAAAACTTGAGAAGAAACACGCCCAGGGAAATTTGGAGTTGGCAATTTTTTTTAAGCCAACCAACGTAGGGGTAACATCAAGAGTGCTCCCAATGGGTTTTTCTTGGAAGTTTTTCTCTTGTATTTCATGGAGTCAGTTGGGATTACTTTTTCTTGTAAGTTGCATTTTTTGTTGTCTTACTTATACATGGCAATCATTTGACAATTCTAGACTTATATTTTTGGATATCAATATTGATGTTTTTGTTTAACTAAAGCAATGTTATGATCAATTTCAGAATGTGACAATGCATTTTTTTCTAATCATACATCGGGAGGGCTCCTGATATTTTATCGTCCACATGTAGTTTTTTTTTTGTTTATCATGTCACGTTATTGTCAACATTATGTCTTATGTCTTGTGTCTTATGTTTACATACTTTTGTCTTTAACTCTCGTGAATTTGTCGTAAAGTCTTATGTCTTAAATTATTCTAGTTTATATCCTAACCTCTTTTAATACATGCCTAAAATTGTTGTCTAAACTCTTATAGTTTGTATCTTAAAAGGCCACATCAAAGGAAGTTGTTTATCTCCTTGTAAATGATCTCATAGTTTTATTTATTTGAATTTTCATTGGGAATGATATCAGGAGATCTCCCGGTGTGGCTCCAAAGGTGATATGAGTGGTTTCTCCAGTATTGACCTTTAAAGCCACATTGAAAGATCTCCCCATGCTACCGTGAGATATGCTCACAATATACTTCAACATGTCTTATAATTGTGAACCAGGAGGTCTTCCCATTCTATGATTCACTAAAGTCAAAATATTCCGTACTAAGATGGAGAACCTCTCAATACACAAGGCAATGGGAGATCTCCTCATGTTATATGAGCTTTGTCTCCATGTTATATTATATTATTATTGTTAATTCTCTTTGCTAAATACACTTAAAGATGAATGAAGGGTACTTATTTACTATTTAAACCCTAGATGTTAGTAATATATTGCCAATTTAGTCCACATTTCATTCAAAAGTCTACTTTTGGTTAAATATTTGTTCAAAGCTTCCCTCACCCATGTTAGGACCTATAAATGAACATAAGGTCAAAGAATTTTTCCTCCAAATCTTGGTCTTTTGTCTCTTGGAACCATGTAAGTTGAGCCTAAGAACTTTTGAAAGCCTCGAGAGAACCACAAGGTTGGTGGACATGGAGTGTCTATATTCATAATTTTATGTTTTATTTTGAGACCACACAATTTCCGGCTAATACATTCAAGCATTGGATGGTGGTTGCTCTTGTCATTTTCATAATAACTTCGTAACATTATTAAGCAGTGTGTGTTCGTTCATGTGGGCCCTGAGAATATAACCATGGGATGCCCCAACCTAGTGCATACGCAGACTTAGTTTGAGTCTCCTTGCACTAGATTAGGGCATCCCATGGTTATATTCTCGGGCCCACATGAACAAACGCACACTGCTTAATAATGTTATGTCCTTATAGTCCATAGCATTTTCACCTTCTCAATGCATGAGTTTATATAGTCAATTGGTGAAGCTCTAGCCTCCGACAACCATGGTCTTAAAGGAGGACGCAAGAAAATAAACAATCACAAGCGGATAAACTTTGCTCCATATGAGCCAATGGGCTTGGCTTTTGATCCACCTTGAAAGAATAAGCATCACACGTTTTGTCCATAATTGCCCCCACACTTCCTAGACCCGAAGAATAGGAGGTGTCCATTACGGACCACTAACTATAAAAGAGGATATACTCAACTTACCGAATTCCCATGAACAAGAAGACCTTGTCCCCTTGGCACAAGCTCCCATGTAAGTTTGAACTAAGCCCATATTAAACTTCTTCGAGGGGCGCAAGGGAGCTAGTAGGCAAGGTAGAAAAACGGATAACGGTGAATGACCACTCCTGGTGCACTAAACTAAGAGTAAAATGATTATTGTGTGGATCCAAAATGACTAGTTGTAAAAGCGGTGGACCGGAAAAGGATGCAGCGATTGGTCATGTTTCACGTCACTTGGCATCACTTTTGGGTGCCATTGAGTTAACCGTTTTTGTGTGCATTCGTATGCAGAGTAGGATATTTTTTTATGCTTGAATTAGGAAGATTGTATTGTGCCTCTTTGAGAAAATGTAACTAATTAATTGCAAGGAATAAAATTATAAAACAACTTGCATTCCTCATAATTTCCTCTACTTTGTCTCTAAAAATATTGCACAAATTTCAAGCCACTTATTATGGTTGAATAAGAATGTACACTAGGGCACAAGCCCAAAGAAACCCAAAATTCAAGCAAACATGTTGTTCGAGGCTAAGATTTTGAACCCAAGGTGTTTACACAAGGTCCCATGTGTCAAATAACGAAGTGTCACTAATGTGGCTCATTGCCATGTGAAATCTCAATAGTCCTCACCCAAGAAAATACTCCTCTTAGATTGAGAAACCAATCTCCAACCTGAGGTCCAATCTTAAGGCCCATTACGGTGTGTTATGGACCCCAATTTTCTTGGAACAAAACCATGATCTAAACCCACACTAAGAACGAATTTTAAAATGATGCGTATTATCATAACATTACACAACAAGGACATGTTGTCATAACATTATTTAGATCCATAACAGTGTTTGGTGGGATTGACAAAATTACACAAAATATTCCCTCATATCCCTAATGTATATGGAGAATATTCCATAAAATATTATCAGTCCCAGAGAACATTGTTATGGATCTGAATAATGTTATGGTTTCAGTTATTAACACATGGCTCTATAAAATCATCACAATCACTGGCCTTTCCACCCATATTCAGCACAAGTGGAGGAAGATATTCGCATTTCAAACATAGTTTCATGAATAACGTGAGTGAGATCTATTTCCACAAACACTGAGGAATGTTACAGTAAAGAAAATTGACTACGTGCTTAAAATGTGTTGACTATTCTAACATAATTGAAAGGATGTATGTGATTGCTCTAAATTTTATATGTATCATACCTACCTTAAGTTGACCTTTTATAATTTTGACAGTCTACATATGATGATTTGCAATTGCTAACTAGCAATTGCAAATGGGGCATTTCAAAATTCGATGTACAAGTTGAAATTGCATGTGTAGTTGGAATTACCCACAATCATAAAGCCACGTAGCTCAGTCCGAGACTACCCTAAATTACCGGATGATGGTGGAGAGATACCCAAATCTTAAGGAAGAGGTTGGCGGTTCAATTCCTGGATGTGAAATCTCCTCTCTACTTGACGGAAAAACTTGCCAAGTGGTCAATTGCCTTCTGTGCTTTGGCGCTGGCCTGTCGGCCTTCTGTCTCATAAAATAAAAATAAAAAATAAAAAATAAAGCCACGTAGCTTACCTTACTTAACTTACTTAGGGCCAGTTTATAATATGGTGAAGAAGTGCACATGTCAAGCATTTTAGGGGAATAGTGCAATATGATTGGCTACAAAATGGGGTTCTTCATTGGTTAGAGTTTAAGGTAGAAAAAACAAGAATGGTGAATGACCACTACCGGTGCACTAGACTAGGAATATAATGATTTTTGTGTGGACCTAAAATGGCTAATTGTAAAAGTGTTGGCCTGGAAAGGATGCAATGATAGGCCATATGCATTGATTGGCCAAACACGTTCTATTTCACACCACTTGGGATCACTTTTGGGTGCCATTGAGTTGACTTTTTGTGTGCATTCGTATGTAAAGTAGGATATTTTGATGCTCAAACTAGGGAGACTCTATTGTACAATAGGGGGGTTGGCTTAATTGCATCTTTGGGAAAATGTAACTAATTAATAACATGGAATAAAATTACAAAACAACTTGCATTCCTCACAATTTCCTCTACTATATCTATGCAAAATACTGCATAAATTTCATACTACTCTTTTTGGCCAAATCAACTTATTTTCATTATTTTCCGTTTTTCTACCTTACACTGTGGCCAAGACTTCTCTGGTGGAGAACTTCAAGCTTGGATGAAAAAATGACATGGTTGACGATATGGCAACACTTTTTGCTAGGGGGAGTTCTTTGGAGGCCAAGTTTCTTGGGATGACAATAATGATAATAACTATAATAATTGCTATTTATAAAATCCAGTATTTGACATATTTCTTTTTAACTTGAAAGCCATGCTCATATCCATTCTCCTCTAATTGATTATCTAGTGAGTAATTTTTTCATTTGGAGAAGATTATGAACTGATCTCCAATCAATCAACTCATGGACACAAGCAAATATGAACATCCATGTGCAAAATATACTTTTGACCAATCAGATTCATGTGCAAAATCGAATGGAAGGCTTGTGTGATCCACTAGATGGAAACGACTCAATAGTCGAGCATCTCCACAAATTCTCATGCTAAAACGTGCAACTCACAATAGGCTAGCCACCTTGCATTTGGAGTATGTAAATTGTCCCATATTTCTAACCACATATATGCAAAGAATTCCTTAAAATTTTGAGAGTGTCCAGCTATTAAATTGAACGGTCGATGCAAGCACAAAGGCCCATTTCTACGTGAACATAAAATAAACATCACTTTTACCAAAATAAACATCTTTGATGTTCATGCAATGTTTGCATTGAAGTGGCAACCATTGGTTGGAGTCAACACCCTCACATAAGCTCCCAACACAACAAAGCATGACCACTTCCCACTTTGACACATTTTTACACATTCTAATCATCTACAAATTGCACGGCTCTTGTGTCTATGTGTAGATATCCATGTTGGCTCGATGTTTTATAGTTATTTTGATTGTGGCTGAATGAGTTAGGTGATGTTAATGTAGGAAAAAATCTACAATCAGCCATAAATTGGTTGCTTGGGAAGTTAAGGGCACCTCTAGGTTGCATACTATTTCAACATGGGGTTTTATGTTGGATGAATGAGACGTACTTTCATATACAATAATTCCTTCCCTCCCCTATAATTCCCCTACCGAGGGAGAGATGAATTATTCCATAAGATGTACATGGTTACTTTTTCTAATTGACCTACTTCTCTTGCAATATGAAACACACAATTGGTATATGGATGCTTAGCAAATCCAAGTCGATGCTATAGCCACTTTCCTCATAATTTTTGGAGCTTGAATTATCAAAGTGAAGATTCTTGTGCTCATTAAATAGTCACATATGCCCTCCCAATTGTGTTGATGATTGGGCCTAGAATGGTTATCATATTCTGAGCATGCAATCCATTCTCCTTAAAACACATGTCATTTGGTATCCATTCTTGGAGGCACACAACTATAGTTGTCCTAATAAGAAAAATAACCAAGGGTTGTATACCTTATGATTGTATTTCTCATCCATCCAACATAAAACTTGCCCCCTATAAGTTTGTGGTCACTTCATCTCAAATGACTTGGACTACATTGTTTCTAGTGTTTAGTGTTACTTGCTATTTAGAGTTACACAATGCTCATCAAGAATGTAATATTTTACCAATCAAAGTTGTTTATGTTCTTTAATATATGAACAACCTATAGAACCTTTGAAAAATATAAATATATTTAGCATCGAGTAATTCCAAATAGCAAGTGATACTAAATACAATATTTAGTGTAGTTAAAACATGCCCTTAATTATAGGTTAGTTGTTGATTCATCCCAATTTAAGCTTATTACACTAACTATCCCAATTGATGTGTGTTACCAATTGGAGCTACGCAATGTTCTAACCATTTAATGAGAATGTAATATTTTACCAAGCAAAGACATTTATGTTATATAATGTCCAAACAACATATTGAACTTTTGTTAGTAAAAAAACGAAGCCTTGAGTAAGACGTTATTGCACTATGTAACTCTGAACAATAACGCTCTTTAATTGGGATGATCATTGTAGACTAAATTGGGAGAGTTGTTGACCCTTGATATTTTGAGGGATTTATTTAGCTTCAAATAGGAATCTTGGGGCTCTACAATAGTATTGAATGATTTAACACTCTCCTCCCCCAAGTTTGTCCTCCCCCTAGGTAGGTGTTGTGAACATTCACCCATTTGATACCCTCAAATTTGTCTAATACTATATTGTTTGTGGTACTTAATGTTAAGAGTTACACAATGCTCCTTTTTGTAGTCAAATTATCACATTGAGTCTACAAACACCTTAGAGCACACACTAATTTTCTTGAAATGTATGATAAATGAGAATATATTCATGAATTTTGTATCACTCACTAAAAAATTCAGCCCTTGTTGATTTTGCGACTTGGCAAAATAGTGTGTGTTTCGGGAATTAGTACCACACATACTAATTGGGATAATTGATATAGTAAGAAGTTATAGCTCCATGTAATTTCTAATATGGTGTGGCTCTAAATACCATATACAGTGTGAATAACTTGCTCTTGAGTTAGGTTCCACTAGGATGCGATACTATGTATCAAGCTTGACTTAATACAACAAACTACCAAAATCATAACATTATTCAACTGCATGGTTGTGTTTGTCCTATATTTAGCATATGACATGGGCCTCCCCTATCTTATCTTCATGGGAAGAAATTTTAAAATAAGAAGAAATTGACATTGGTACGAATAATGAATGGTGATGGTATGAATATGACGATATTGCAAATAGTTTTGGTAGTCTAAGTGATAGTGTTGCTGTGAATAGTATTTTCAGTGAATAATACGGGGATGGACAATGTTTCATGTGAATAGTACCGGATGAACAATGATTCATGTGAACAGTGTCGGGAGTATAACTCCACCCAAATTTTCAAGTGGCATGATGAATGTTTGAATAGTAAATGAATATTCTTACTTTGTCCGGGGGACCACATGATATAGTTGACATATTCCAAGGTCATGAAACTGACCAACATGATTGAATAATGTTATGATGACTCAAGTAACATGGCATAATATGATATTTGTCCATGATTAGGTTTCTCACTTACACATTGACTCACCTCAACCTATCTTTAACACCTTGTTGAACCCAATTCATATTAATCTCAAACCCCGAACTGTTCCAAACACTCAAGCTCAAATGTGGTCAAAAAGCTACATGAGACATTGTTGCAAGGATTGGTTTTGGCCCACACCTAAAACCCTTCACGTGCAACCATGGTTCCCGACTCCCAAAACCGTCACCATAACACTTGGCCCCACCCTAGCTTCTTGAGCATTGCCAACACCTCGTCATTTCAAGTTACACATAGACATCCACCGCGCACCAAGGGGATTCTTGAGCATGGTAGGGCCAACAGGCTCAAATTCATGTTGGATTGCCCGACATTGTTTTTTTGTTTTTTTCCCTTTTTCTTTCTTTACACATAAACATGCACAATCAAAACACTGGCAAAATTGGAAGTTCCTTCTCACACACCATATTTAATAGCATGTCCACACCAGGACCAATGACTGGTCCACACTAGCGGGAGAGTTTTCATCTTGATAGGAGTTTTTTTCTTTTTCTTTTCTTGTTATGCAATGGCGAAACTACAATACACTACATCCAACGAGGTTACGTTAAGTACGATGGGAAAAGAAATCCTTACTGAAAGTTGTAAATTTTGGAAGACGAACTTTCTTGATCAAGAAGGAATCCTTTTTCTTTCTTTCTTTTTTGCCAAAGAGCAGCAACTAGCCAAATGTGGGCATGATATAAGTGAACTCTGAGATTGGGGTGTCTCTTTGCATAACAAGAGGGACTTATCACATATGAGCATACCTCTCACTCATGACCAAGGCTGATTTTTCACAAAGTTTTTACCCGTCCACGTCCAAAAACCTCGAATTGAAAGGCAAAAAAAATTGCAACCCGTCCCAAAACCGGTAATTTCAAAACCAACCCGTCCAAGGAAAGGTTAAAGAAAAAACAACCCGTCCCAAAACCGGTAATTTCTAAACCAACCCGTCCATGAAAAGGTTAAAGAAAAAAACAATTTGATAAAGATAAACCGAAAGATGTCGGCATGTGATTGGTTGCACTTGGAAACAATAGTATCTTCCTTCAATTCTGTCAGTGTTCTGGCTTTAGCTATTTTAGCTGCCACCTGCCCCATTTCGTCCACATACTTCAGAGAAAGTTTTGATTCTCTGAGGCCCAGGTTCCCCCTCCAGCAGTGTTCAAGCTCGGCACTTCCCCCTCCATCAGGTATTCAAGCTCTTCTTCTGGGTTGTCAGTATCTTCTCTCTGTATCTTCAACCGAGTTTCGAGATTGTGTTAGAACAGTGATCAGGGAGATCTTTGGGCAACATAATCGGTTGAGATCCTAGTGATTGCAAGTCCAACCAATTTAGGGTTGACAACCTCCGGTTTTCCTTCTTTAAATTTGGGTATATTCTATAAATCCCTCTAAAATGAGTAGTACATTTCCTACAATCTTGAACTTCAACAGGTTTTTTCTCAAACTCAACCAGTTCATTTGTAACTAACTGCCGGTTCTCCGCGATCATTGTTCCAGAAGGTCCAAGATGAAAGGTGTTAAGGGCTTGTAGAATTTGAGTTTTTGAATTCAGTTTTGATTTAGACTGAGCAGGGATTGTTTCAGTGTCATTCTAAACTACTCCTTTCACCGATATCTATGTATGTTTGTATGTGCTGAATAATTTTGATTGTGTCCTTCATAGTTACAATGATCCAGAACAAGAACAAGATTGGTGTCGGGGTGAAGTGTTTGGAGATGGTGGAGACCATGAGAGAGATGATCCCAAATAAGTCTTTATTTGAAGCTTGGGAGTTTGCAGGTACCACTCCAGAGTGGTCAATCAATTGGCCTGGTTTGAGTAACTTGTGGAGGAGAGTTATGGTGATTCCAGTGAGCACTGCAATATGTGAGAGGGGTTTTTCTAAACAAAACCTAATCAAAAGTCATCTACGTACTAGTTTGAAGTTGGAAACTTTAGATGCTTTGATGCGCATTTCATGTGCAAATATTCCAGTTGAAAACATCAATTGGAATGCAATGATGCTTGTTTGGAGAAACATGAAGGATAGGAGATTTCATCCACTTCTTTGAAGGGTAAGTAGCTCTTTGTTTTTAAAATTTTGAACATGTTTATATATACTAATTCTTATTCAATTACTAAGTTTACCTTCAATTATAATCTTTGACATTATGTTAAAAAGGTTCTAAATTTTGTGGTTGATGAATTAATGTATGCAGGTGAATCAAGCACTTCAAGATTGATATTTTGATTGAGTATTAGTGGTTTGATTGCATTATGCTTATATTTACATGTCATATATGACATAATGTAATTGATATTTGTACCATTTATTTGTTTTGGAATAAATTTTTTAAATGTTATTTTTAGAACCCGTCCAAAGTGATTTTGACACGTCCCAAAACCGGTTCATTTTCTAAGAACCCGTCCACTGGAAATGTTTTTTTTTAAGAAGATGTCCCTAGACATGTTAGGGACCTTGTGAAAAATCACCATTGCTCATGACAATACTTTATCACAAAATTGTTGGGAGGCGAGGTAGTGAATGAACTAAAAGTAAGCTGGGATGACAATACTTATAAACTTATTTACGAGAAGTGTCTCTAGAAAACTAACCACAATAACATAAAAATACCACATTGTACATTGATTATTGTGAGTGTTACTAATATTCGGAGTTATGCAATGCTATAACTATCTAACAAGAATGTAATATTTCTCAAGCAAAGTCATTTATATTTTATGATGTCAGAACAACCTATTGAACTTTCATTAGTAAAATTGAACTCCTAAGAAAGATGTTATTTCACTGCGTAACTCTGAATAATAACACACACTAATGGGGATAATCAAAGCCACTTCACACACGCGCCAAGAGCCGTGACCATGAAATTGTGAGAGCCCAAAAGAAGTGTCCAAAGGTCGTCCCAAGACACTTCCAAAACCATGTAGTGTGGTCACGGATCCTCAAGTGTAGTGTGAAGTCATATGTGCCCGGCCCCTCAACCAAATGCTATTTCAATGAATTTCTATTCATGTGGGTCCTCACACATGATGAAATAGAATAAATCAACGGTTGTGAACGTTTGGAGTGCCATGGTCTCTCGGTTTTGTGTTAGGCCTACTTCCAAGAAATGGTTTTTGAAAATAGTCCAAGTGACCATGAAACATGATCCATTTGGTGCCATGTAGAAATTCATGTAGACTTTACATCCATCTTGCATTCACATACTCCGTTGGTCCCTCAAGCGTAGAGTTAAGCGAACTTGGACCAGCTCCGCCTTTTCCACCAATGAGAGTGCTTGAAGTGCAATGGTCACGGGCTCTCAGTCTCGTGTGTGAAGTGGACCTCAGTGTAGCTTCCAAGCAGGTACCGAAGAGAACGTTGGGAACACGTGACGAACGTGATATGTTTTCATCCACCTGGACGAAAAACAGAACAAGACGGGCCGGGTCCCAACCGACTGCGACCGGCTTGCAGGAGATTGGGCGGGTCCCACCCGCCCACCCACCCTTATCTAGCGGGCGACCAGTATCTTGGGTGGGGGTTCAGAAGTCGGGGCCGCGCCGGACAACGGGTGACCCAGCCCGTCCCCCTCCAGTCCCTGGCCTTTCCTTCTTCCCTTCCCTCCCACCTTCGCACGCAAGCCCTAGAAACGCTTGCACTGCCATTTTGCTTCTGCTCGCATCAATCCTCGTCTTTCACATGCTCTCGTAGCCTCAGGGAGCTCCAGGTGCTCGCATCCGTCGACCTTCTGGAACGTTCTCGTTCGAACTCAGGTAGCATTGCCTCTCCAAACATCTCCTCAGCTCTCCAATCGAGCCCGATTACACCGTACCGAGCCCGATTGTCGAAACAGCGGTGATGATAGGGATGACTATTAAGCTTGTTAAGATATAGTGAGGGAGAGAGAGAGAGAGAGCGGGCGGTTATCTTTGTTTGTGGATCGTGTTGTTGTTGTTACATCTCGCTTCGAGAGTCGAGGATTGTGTCGGGGATTGGTTTCTTGCAAGGGAGTGGTGGTGGTGTGCCTTGTTGTTGTTGTTGTGGTTGCGCGGTTATGTGAGCTTCTGAAAGATTCGAGTGATCGTGTGAGGCTCGGGGGAGGACTGCATTAAGCGTGTTCCGGCGGAGGTTTTGAAGTCGGAGGTTGGTGTGCTGAGCTTCTTCTTATGGAAATTTAAACTTGCCAAGTAGGACATGGAGATTCCAATAGAGGATTCGGTTGATACTGTTGGCGGTGGATCCGGTTGGGACGGCTTTAGGCCTCGAAAGGGGTGAAATCTTACGGAGTTTATGGTTATTATTTTGAAATTGCTTCAACTAGCGTTTATTTCACGATCCGCGGTGCCCTTGGTGGAATTAAGAGCTACTGTGGCTCTTGAAATGGGTTTTAATTGTTCAATTCTTGTTGAATTGTTACAGAAGTAATATATTAACCTCTTGGCATGGTCACTTGGGGTCACTTTGCCTCGGTGTTGATGACGCTATTGAGAAGATTCTTCCATATAAGTTGATGCTATTTGGGAGAGGGCTAAGGTATCATATGTTGTGGTCCATAAGGTATGCTTATGATGATGGTGATGATGATGATTATCATGTGGCAGGAGGGGGGCGGATAGGCACGTGGGCTCACGATGATCAAACTATTTAGTGTGAAGCAAAAGCAAAAAGAAGCTGCTGAAAGTGCAAATGGCCGCCCGATCAAGAAACAAAGTGCTGGAGAATTGCGAGTCCAGAAAGGTCGTGTCTATTATCACTGTCCTTTCGCCCTCTTTCAGCTGGCTTGAGAAAGAAAGGATTCTCCCGTGGAGAGAGGATGTATAGTGTATGCGGAATTAGGTTTGAATTTCCTTCAGTTTTGGGTTTGTCTTTATGTTGTTCTTGGAACTTGTTCTCACAAGAATCGAAACATCATGTGAGGGACCATTGTACCTACACCTCTGTTTTATGGCAAGTGCTTGCATAATGGATGTGGAATTCGTTTTTCTTTCCCTTTGTTGCTTACTTTCCTGCCGTGTCTTGTGTGCTTTGCTCTGTGGGTATTCTAGGTCGAGATGCCTTGTTCATTGACTGGGTTTAGAATATATTTGTGATACTGCAGATATAAGTGAATTGAACTTGGCAAAGACAACTTCCATAAGCTTTCCAAATGGCAAGGACAATCTCCTCAGCTTTGAGATCACCATTCGACCAGATGAAGGATACTACCAGTGAGTTTAGGAGATTTTTTCATTTTGCCTCACATGTCTTTGAACTCCAATGTGGTTATTGATTGCCGTTGTATTTTTTTTTGGCATGTGTTCTTTCAGGAGCTATTGGAAAGTGGTAGAACTACCTGTTGGAAACCATTCGGATATAGCTGATACTTAGAAACTGTTTGTCTCAACGTGACCTTATGAAAATGCCATCCAGAGAGCTCCTGAAATTTGGATAAGGTTTTTGGGATTCATTTATCTCAAACTAGTGGTTCTTGTGTGTGCATCTGTAGCATATTTATGTCTGCCAGTTGCAGAGGTTTTTCAAGCCTGATCTGGTGGTCGTTTTGAATCGCAGAGGAGGTACTTTTGTGTTCAGTTTCTCAATCTCGCAGGTGTACCCTCATGAGGCTCCTAAGGTGAAGTGCAAGACAAAGGTAAGGAACTTTTTACGGATTCGCCAAAATGTGTAGTAGGTGCATTTGGGAAAATATTGAACAATGTGTTGTATTTTAAGTAGACATGTCACTCTGTCTCTATGCAGCATTGACATTGAATGTTTAGGAATATCTCCGTGTAGAAATGCCCTACATGCAGATCTATAGAGCAGTAGCATTCTCATGTAGTTTTATGTTTTACATTTGAATATTTTCATTTTCTGGTACCAGTCAGTTTTTGAGTCTTGAACGTGGACCTTGAATGTGTCAGCACCTAGAATGTGGTCCCTTGTAAGGGAAAATTGCTTTATAGGAATTGACTTCCTAGTACAGTAGGGTTTATTGTTAGGTGAGTCAACCATTGTTTATCATATGTGTGTCTTTCATCCCTGAAATGTGCCCTATACTCTTACAACAAGAAAAAACGTGATTCTTTGGTCAATCAATTTGATCTCATTATGTCTATAGAATTGTGCTTGTTGAAGTCTAGTGAATGTCAACAAATGGGGTTTTTTAAATTAAATAATTCGAAATCTTTTGTAATTTAAACTAAAGTCCAGTCTTCCAATCCGGTCTGTCTGGATTGAAATTGCAGGAAAATTGTGTTTCATTGGAAGGGTGTGTTCATGGAGATGTTTGTGGAAATGTGCAGGTGTACCATCCAAATATAGATTTGGATGGTAATGTTTGTTTAAATATCCTACGGGAAGATTGGAAGCCTGTTCTTAGTATCAACTCCATCATTTACGGCCTTCAGTACCTTTTCCTGGTACGCTTGCCTTCTGATGTAGTCAATCAACAATCACTTTCACAGAGGTTCTATTGACTCAGTTTTAGTAATGATGGTGTTTCTATGATGGAATTAACTACTAATCAAGCCTACATGCTGTATTGGCTAAGGTTTGTTCGGTGTGACCTGCATATAAATATTCTGAACTTGCATGAAACTTTGAAGAGTATCAGATGTGGCCTACATAATGTAATGAGCCAGTTGTGATATCATGTAGTGGTTCCAGTTTACAGTATTGACACCTTGTTCAGTACCTCATATGCATTGGCATTTGGCATGTGTTATACACATATTTGTGCTTGGGTTTCTTTCAGGAGTGAATGTGGCTTCAGTGGTCTTCAGTGGTACTTTTCATGTTTTTGCAGGATCCTAATCCAGATGATCCTCTCAACCATGAAGCTGCTGAAGTTTTGAGGGACAACCCTCGGCAGTTTGAACAAAGCGTGCGCAGATCAATGGCTGGTGGTTATGTTGGTGGTACTCATTTCCCTCGATGCATTTGACATGCAATGGTTTGGTATGTATAAGGTTGAAAAGGTTTAACTTGAGGTCAACCCTTGTCTCTCGTGCACTCACTTCCCTAAGATAATGTAGGATGTGTGTCTCAGGTTGCATCCCTGCCCTGCAAAGAACTAGTAGACTGTCTGTGTTTACCTGGGTCTCATCGTGGCTTCGTCATGGACAGCTAGTAGACAGCTTGTTGTCTGCATGTGAACCTGCTACTTAATTGTGATATCCAGCTCTTGTAGCACAAGGGACTATGGTTAACTTCATTGTGGAGAAAAGAAGTACCCAATAAATCAAAATTTCTTCAAGGGTAGCACATATGCAATATTTAAAACTGTATATATAAGCATATAAATCATAGAAGCTTGCGACTTCCTATACTGACATGACTTTTGTGTAAATTCCATTTTCACTGAATGCATCACCGACACAGGTGGTCCTGATCAGCATGGTTCGGCGTATCTCACATTGTACTAACGTAATCACTATACCTAAATCACCCATAACTTCACTTTCAAAAGTGGAATTTAATTTGTTATGCTTTTACCATCAAACGATTCATCCCAAGGTAACTGAGCTGACAGCTGCACCATGTTCTTATAGGTAAATAAACCATTGGGGAATTCCTTAAAATCTCAGGCTTATCAGAGCTGTTGCCTTTTACAGTGTTAAGAGAATTGCCGTTAAAACCATGGTGAGGTACTGACAAACCTTTTGGTGCTAATTTATCCAGCCATAATAACAGGAACGGCATTGTTAAGAGCTGATTTTCTTTGGAAGTGATGATCCTGACTGTTTATAGTAACTGCATTTTCAGAAATCTTGTGATCTCCAACCTCCATATTTTGCTTGAATCTTTAGAAAATCCTTGATTGTCGAGTTATGGTACATGCTGACAACCCTAAGGCTGATTACCGTCCTACCTGGACGGCTTCGATGGAGACCATATCGTTTCATAAAAGATTGAAACTTGCAGAAATTCTAATTTCAGAAAAGTAATTTTGTTCAGAAACAAGGAATATGTTAGAAGACGTCGATTTTCAAGTTTGTTGAATTCTTTGTTTCGGAAATATTCTATTTTAAGACTCGAAACCGCTCAGGGAGGACGGTATTTCCATTACATATTCTCGAAATTTGGTGGGGTCCCCAATAATTTGTCTTCATGGGTTAGCACTGTTGGCACAAGGAGAATTCCATGTTAATCTGTCCTACTCTAACAAGTTGATCTCAGTTTCCATTTGCTTTTGTTGTCAGGGCCAGAGGTGTTTTGTGATAAGATTAAAAATCTAAGTAAGTCAAAGCTAGAGTTCTTTGAGCCTGAACGTAAAGCCAGACATTGAAATTAACATAATGAGATGAGATGAGATGAAATTGAATTTAAAGCCCGGGAAGTGGAGTGTGGTAGCCTCCATGAGATAGAGGCTATATATTATTGACTTTATGGTCCGATTGAGACTCCCTCATACTACATTCTCATTAAGTGATTGGAGCTTATCGCTAATACTTCAGTACAAAGTGTGCCTCATTTTACCTACATTATAAGAGCAAAAGGGACATAATTTATTATCTCTAGGGAAGAACAATTGACCACCGTCCAATGTTAAGGGCAACTCTATGATTTGGGGGGTGGTAAGCAACAATGATCTTGTGTTGTGGTGGTGTCAATGGGTTCTTGGAGTACGATTCAAATTCGTATTTGAGAAAATCATCCAAGTACTTGGGTGATATACTTGGAGATAGAAATTCGTATGAATTTGGTGTCAATTCGTACTTGGAGGTAATATAGTTTTTCCCCCATGAGATAGAAAAAGTTCTACTATTTAGAAGGAAAAGCCTCTTGAAATCATCAAATATGGATTTTGATGGTGTTGGATTGTCTTGGGTTTCCCAATGAGATAAAACCCCATGATGCCTTCCACATGGTTGTCGATTTGTGGCGAGTGTCAAATCTTTGTTTAGCAAGTTGTTGGGAGAGTAAGGTTGCTTGGCTAACTAACCAAGAGGGGAGTAAGTGGGTAAATCATTGTTGAAAACCCATACTTAGCAATCAAGTCAATGAGAAGTTCTCCGAATTTGGCCAACAAATGTGGTAGGTTGTTGATGAACACACTTTGTGACATCATTTGTATCTTCATGCCGTTCTCAAAAACCTTCCAATGAGAGTTGTCCAAGTCACCTTCTTAAATTTCAGTGCCATATGTGAAAGTTGAAAGCATAATGGAATGTTGAAACAATGTTTCACATCTAATTCTAGTTTTAAAAATTGAATTGAAGACTCAAAAGATTTTTTATAATAGTTTTTTTTACTAAGATTTCCTTAGATAAAACACTACAGAGAAGATGTTGTAACAATCACGTCATTTATTATAAAAAAACTAGGCACACTTTCCAATCCATGCTAAAATTTGTAATTAGTGTGGATGGATATTAGTATGGACAAAACCATATCTTTGGATTAAAATACGGATCATGTTACAACCTAAACATTTTTATTTCCTTTATTATGTTTTTCATGATTCCTTGGGATTGCCACATTTGATCAATTTGGCATATGAAGTGGTCTGAAAGTGGTTACAAAATCAACTTCACTCCTTCAATTGGAACTAGTCCCCAAGTGGGTATGTTTCTCATGTAACTAGGTGCAAACACGGTGAAGTGGACATCTCCTGATCCCTGCCTAGGTTCAAGTGAAAGTGATTGAAAAACTATACATTAACTTCAAGTTTTGTGAAGAAAAAAATTCATAGACATTCAAAAAAACATATTGATCTACAAAGCCAAGAAAAGTCTACATATTTTAGAAGACGGTGCAAGTGGTGTGCAAGTAGGTGATATTGAGCAAAGTAACTGTCTAATTTGTTTTTAATATAAATTATATTAAATTGATGTTGTTGTTGTTGTTGTTGTTGAGGACAAAAGGCCTACAAAGTTTTGTAACGATGACCTCAAGTGTATAATGAATTCAAGGAATATGAAAAAAATTCCAATATACTCCCTCTACTTCAACATGTATGATGGTATTTCTCTAAGTTTTGTTGATAATTTTCAAAAACACTACCCATACAATATACGCGTTGCATGCATTGTTGAAGCTCTATGTAACATGTACATGTGGTGTGAAATCCACTTTAATATTAGCAACATGAGTTTCAAAATTGGTGACAAACAAATCTAATTTAATCACCCATTATTTTTATTATTATTGAACTTTTAAAAATAAGTTTATTGTTGATAAGTGAAAGATGATTCTAGTGCACCAAATAATGTGTTGTTTGCATAGTTGAAGGATCAAAGTTCTACTACACTAAAATTGGTAAATAGTGTTGGCAACACTAATTAGCCGAGCTAACACTAATTGTGATTTGTGAGGTTAGTGTTAGAACACTAATTAACAATTCTAACACTATTTCAGATGTGTAGTAAAACATGGTAATTTTAACATTCTTACAAGAATGCATTTAATGTTAGATGGTAACAAAAAATAGAAGTTGGAAGGGTGGTGAAAAATTGGTTCATAAAATGCTGAAATGAGCCAGAAAATGCTGAAATGAACAAAGAAAATGCTGAAACAAATAAAGAAATGTTGAGATAAACAATGGAATGCTCAAATAAGCAATGGAAAGTTGAAATAACAATGAAATGCTGAAATAACAATGAAATGTTGAAATTATTTACAATGTATGTGTAAATGGCTAAATATAGCAAAAAACCTCAATAAAATATAGAAATCCTAGTTGAAGGCCAAAATTTTATAATAATAGTAAAATATCAAAAATGGTTTTTAAACTGTCCTATTAATATGGGGCAGTTTTTGCCCTTGGAAGTATTGCAAATGATAATAAAATGACAGATCGGCGGGTGACGAGGCTTGAAACTTGTTGAAGACGACGTGGGGTACCATTGAGGTGAATCCTAGCAAGAGGAGGGCGATCCACGGCCGGCTTTAAAAAAATGAGAGGAAATGATTGAAAAAAAAATTGTCGAAAAAAAAACATTTTTTACAAAAAATAGAGGAGAGAAAGAGCATTCTAATGGTGTAATCGAACCTTGATTTGCTTACCTCCATCACAAGTTATAAGTCCGCAAAGTTTGAATCCAAGGTGTAGAAATCGGCGGAAATCGGGAAGGCCGGGAGCGTTCGAATGTAGGCGGTAATCCGCGGACTATAAACCCCCCCTCATTTTCAGAGCTTATTCGGGGAGCTCTCCACTCCCTTCTTCTCCGCGCACTTCCTCCCAAGGAGAGAGCTCCAAAAATTTGCAAAGAAGGAGGCAAAAACAAGGTCGGCCAGGGAAGGACCAAAGGAAGGGAAGGAAGAGTCCCAAAAGTGAGGTCCCCCAGGTAAAGGCCAGAGGGAGGGCAAAATTTAAAATTTTCAAGGGCCAGAGAGTGACGGCGGGGAGGCAAAATTTGGGAATTCCAAGGAAAGGCCAAAATTTTATGACCGGGAGGCAAAATCTGAGCTTTTCAGGGAAGGGCAGAAAATGGTGGCGACAAGTAAGTACTCTAACACTAATTACACGTTCGTTGGAAAATAGTGTTGGGGGTAAAAAACTAAGAACAACACTAATTATCATCCAACACTATTTACCAATTTTAGTGTAGTGTATGTATTGCGACATTGGGTGTTACATGTAAATGTGCAACATTGTGCGTTGGACAATCATTATGGAGGAAAATTGTTAGCTCAAATGAGATAGTCAATTTAGTAAAAAAAGAAGTATAAACATAATGAAATTGTGACTAATTTAAGTGTGCTTAAGTACAATTTAAACCACAAACTAAGTGGTTACATAAGAGAAGTGACTTCATAAGGCACATATGTTATTGCTATTTCCTAATCCCAAAGTGGATCTCAATATAGGTGGGACCTCTAGTTCTCCCCTTTAAACCCAAGCCCTTATGCTCACTTCTAAGGACTGGGCGATAGGGTGTTGCATCTCTATCGGAATATTACATCGGGATCAATATGATGATTTCTCAAGCGGGGATCGGACCCACAAATGTCATCTACGGGACAATACTACATGGATTGTGCTAAGTGTTTATGATGAAGTTGTACTAAGTTGGATGGTCCTCAAGGACTCTTTGCAACGTCAACACAATGATAGGCGAGCATCATGAATAGGCCAAGATTTCAATCGAAATAATGGTTTCCTTCCCCTCGAGAGTCAAGAGCATGAGTTCAACTTGTCTTCCGGGATATCAAACTTTGGGAGTTTTGGGGCCACGTTAACCCCTAAATCAATCCCAAGTTTTGAGGTCCAAACAAGTCCAAATGGGGTTTAATGGAAGGGGCTTCAATTGAAGAAGGATCCAAACACATGGAGACAATGTACATGCATGGATGAAAATAGATTGAAGCTCATCGAATTGCAATGATAGTAAGATTATTTGCAAAGGGACAAAGTTTTTCACAAGATTTCAATGTTGGTGCATGGTTTGTTCTGAATTTCACAAGTTATGTGGAAAATCAATAAATGTATATAAAATTGGCCATCAAGCAAGACAACGGACACTACCAAAACAAATGCGCCCATAGGATGTCAACCAAGTTCCACTTGGTCATGGGCCCACCATCGCATCCTAATAACATAGACAATGGTCATGTGGTCACCTAATGCTCGACGTCCAAATTTTGGTGACTATGAGCCCCTGGTCACCACCGATTTGAATGCCCATGATTAAGCTAGTGTGGACACCAACGAATATGCTTTTGGTTATTTTGGCGTTGACCTTTATAATCCATTAAGTTGAGTAGAGCAACATCTGTGATTTATAAGCTTATGACACTTGCTGATGTGCTTCAGTGTTCAATAAGCATTGAAGTCTTTGGGAGCTGATTTAATGTTATAGAGATTCTTAGAATGGCCACCGACATGTGGATGGGTTCCAATGATGACATTTTGGAGGAGTCGGACACAAAATTCTTGGTTGTCTACACAATGATGGTTGTATGTGCAATGACTTCGGATTCTTTCAACCTCAACAGGCTAAAAGAAGGCAGACGTGGCACAATTGCTGACAATGGATGTGGTGCATGATCTTCTTTATCATATGAGGGCCATTCCACAATACTTCAAGATTGTCACAAAACTTACACAATCTTGAGTTGTATGCACATTATGTTGATTGTTGCTTATAATGTTAGGTTGAGATGTGAGCTTCATAAGACATGGAGTCAATTTTTTTGTCAATTTAGAGTAGAATAGAAAAACAATGTGAAAGAAGCTTAGTTAAAACTAGAAATTTAATTGACATGTGCAAATTAAGGTCATAGTCTAGGAGATTTAAAACGGAGAAGATATGAGGAGATCAAGGTTTGATTGGAGAAGATGTAGCCTTAGGAGTTGGCACATGCTCTTTGTAAATATACAATCCACATTTTTTAGAGAAGAAGGGGGAGACAAACCATGATTTTTACCTTGAACCTTTGCTAGATTGGCAATAGTCTTTGAAAGTTTGTTGACATTGATGTAGGATCAAGGATTGATCCTCTATAATTTGGATTTACCCAAGTTGTGAATGCTTGGGGGACTTATAAGCATTGGAGGGGGAGAGATTCCTTAGTCCATTTTTTGTCATGTAATCTGACTCTATTGTGACATTGAACTTTGTATTTTATTTTGATGAGTTTGAGAATTAAGTTTTATGTTGTGGGACAATGGCCTTGGAACTTATCTGTAAGCTCATTCACTTATAGTTTCAAGAGGGTAGGAGAGGAGTAATTCCTCTATAATTTTTGGGATGCTCAACCTCCTCATTCCAGTCTATTGTCTGTGAGAGATCTTGTTAGAGACAAGAGAGGAGAATTCACGAAGAGAGTTATCCAAGGCACCTATGATAAGTAGAATGATTGAGCCCTTGTTAGCAAGAGGAATTGCGTTGGCATGACAAACTTCTCATTAATATTGTGAGTGAATTAAATGATTGATAAAGAATTATGCTTAAGGGTGGTGCTGAGATGGTACTTATTATCCATTCTTTTGGATCAACTTGTAATGTCTTGAAATTTGGTTGCTTTGTAGTCACAATTTTTTTTTCAAGATTCAAAACTAGTGAGGAATATTGACATTAGTAATTATTAAGTCAAAATGAAATTAGTTGTTGTAAAGTTAAACAATATTGACTATTGGCAAGGGTTAAGGGAGTTATAATACAAAGATAATCGACATGTGAGGAATTGCAAGTGGATGTTAGAATCTAGCTATAGACCTGTGCACCTCTTGAGGATGAAAAGTCATGCCTTCTTCCCCCATATATCCTCATAGGCCATAGTCAGGGGATTGATCAGAAAGACTCAAGAAGCTTGTGAATGAGCAATCCCTCTCGGGAAGAGAGTGGACATTTTGTTGATTGAATTGTGCTTATTGCCATTATTTGAAGTAAAGTTAGTTAAATGTGAAGCCTTTGCTTGAATGAGAAAAGTGTATTAGCTGTGATTTGGATGTGAGAATATGTCTGCAATAATGGTGTTTTTGCATGGCAAGTAGTCTTAGTTGATTGATTGACAATTTGCTTGTCTCCCGAGAAGTATATCTTTTCATGTTGTGAATGTTTTTGGTGCTATAGCTAGTAACCAAAAAGTCTAGTGTGAAGCCCTTGGTTGAGAAGGAGAAACTTTGAATGATGTTTGAAGGTTGTGGATAGTTTGAATGATCTGATGACCCTCTCCTTGTTTGTCAGAGTGATTACCTTATGTTGACAATGTGTGTATTGCTTGAACCTAAAGTAAAATTCTAGGATGTGTGATTTTGTTAAGTAGAGAGGAGTTACTGAGCCATGATGAAGTAGGACCATTTGTCTTATGAACTTGAGTTGTCCATAGGCGGGACTCTCGAAGAAGAGTGATGAAGCTTGTTTACAGATTCAAATGACCAAAGTAAAGTCTGAGAATTGAGTGAATAAGTTATATTATCAATGCAATTAGTGCAGTAACCCGAGTTAAGTATGTGGGGGTGAGCAACCCTCATTACGTAGAAGGAATTATCCATGAGTTATAGGTGATTTGTGATAAATAGCCTTTTGGGATTGAACAAACCTCTGGCTTGACCTTGGAGGGATGGGTGTTGGAGTCTTCCCAAGTCTAAATGGTTGCAGCGATAGTCTACAAGGCAAAGAGGTTGTGATGTAAGATTTTGAATTCATTAGTTGAATAAGAAACCGCAATCTAACTCAAGGATGTTGTGACAAACTGTGTGAGTAATTCCATTGTCCATTTATGTTGACTCTCAGTGCAAGAGCAGCGAAAACAATTTAAAGTCATATTTGGGGGGGGGGGGCTATAGCCTAAGCATAGAAAAACTAGGATGAAAAACTATGTATTGTGTGTGTGTGTGTGTGTTTGGAGGAAAAGACTACTGTCTCAATTGAGGTTGTTCATCTAGAACTCATTAAAGTCATAGGCTAGGGTGTGAAGCTCCACCTTATAAGTTCAAGAAATAAATAAGGGTCAATCAAATGTCTGATCCCATAAATCTAAATCTTAGCCTCAAGATGGCATAAGTATACCAACCAAACCTTGAATTGATAGTCTAAGGAAAGAAGAATTAACTTTAGAAAGGAGGAATAGAAATTGCTACCATGTGAGGTGGACATATAGAACTTAGCAGCCATAGTGGAATCCATAGTCTTGTTTAATTCCAATTGACATGATCTATGGTCTTACCCTTGGGTGATGAAGAGGTGCAAAACATTAAGAGTAGCTTTTACCTTTGGCAATTGACAGGACAGGGCACATGTATCAATTGCAACTCTAAAAGTAAGTGAACATGAAAAGTTACAAGGCATAGGGAGTACACTAAATAGGATATTTAATGTTGTTACCACCCTACCTTGCTCAACACTAATTTTCAATTTTTTGATAATTAGTGTTGGGAGATATGCTGGAATTCTTCTTTTATCATTGTTATTTTATTATTTTCATATCCTTACTAACACTAAATTCAAACCTGTAACTTCCACACATTACCATAGTTGATATTTAGTGTTTGAGTTTACATTTGATGTTACTTACTTTCATAGGGTTATTGATATTTAGTGTATGCGTTCGTATTTAGTGTATCAAACACTAAATATCCTTTTTAGTGCAGTGGATGGCAAGCATACTTTCCAACTTCCATGGAGATAACCTTCAGGTGAGGGATGACCAAAGCTAGTCTGAAATCATAAAATAATTAAAAAATCAAAGGTAGAATTTGAACTTGCTTTGTAATTCAAAAAGTCATTGAAGTTAAATAGGGATCTAAGGAAAGATAAATTAGCACCCAAGGTATTAAATTATCAAAACATATTATAAATCGACCTTGGAATAATTAACAAACTTAACTTACCAAGGAGATTGTACCAGACTATTGTCCAAGACTATGGTTTGGATTATTGCCACAACTAAATATCATCTAAATTATTTGGAACGACTTATGAGTTGCAATTAAAATCACCTAACATATCAAGGAACGGACAATTGTTTTGGCACATACCTAACATGTTGTGGCCAATAGCTTTGGAAACTCATAGATGGTTGTCCTTCATATAGTCCAAGTAAGGAGAATGACTGGAAGGACTCATTAAATTCAATACAAATCAATTAACCCATTAACCCATTAACCCACAAGATTGTTCCTACTATATTTCATGATCCACTAAAGATTCATTTAATTAAGAAAGGATCATGGTTCAAATCAGGGTGCCTTTGGCCTTGATTATATGACGTTATTGGAACTCAAAAAGTGCATTGATGAGTTGTGACTCCCTGCATTCAAATCCATGGTATAGCGAGTCGTTACTACTAGACTATAGTTGGTTGTAATAGAGAGATTGCACAATTGCATGTACTGCACTTAGTGACCCTTGAAATCCACCTTTGAAGTTTACCTTGTCCCACAAAATCACATGAAACAGAGTCTAACTTAGGTTTTGGTACCCAAATTCCACCTAAAACTCATCATGACCTATCAATCAACTTAATAGTGATATTTAGAACCACAAATTGACATTTATTTAGCCTACCCTATGTTGTTTTGTTAAATTGAACCCAATTGAAAAGCCTATCTATAGTACTTATGAGCGGGATGAAAGCACATTAAACTGGAGATCTAGCCCAGGGAGATCACGAGCTATATATACTTTTGTAAACCACATGCGGTCAGGGGTTAATCAAAGATGGTTATTTATCTAGATTTCTTAAACACTTGTCAACCTTTTAGTAGAGAACATGGTACTTTGAGGTAAGACCCTATAGGTAAATATAATTTACACCATGAATTTATTTAATAAACTATATTTTGTTTGTAAACTGTACCGTTTATCAAAATATTGGAATTTTGACATAAATTGATGTTAATCCATAACAAAATGACAAAAGTTACATTAATGGTACATGCAAATAAAATTGAATGGTACATGGTTGTAGGAATATCTTGAAAGAATTTAGCACTATCTCAGTTCCCACCCCAAGTTTGCTAATATCTAAATTTGATGATTATTAGTCAATTGAGGCAACTTCTCATTCAATCCAAAGACATTCATTGAACCTCGCATAAGTTCTTTGTTCCTCCAAACCCTGGGGTGGACTCCTCATTGGATACTCGGGGGGGGGGGTGATAAGCCGAAAAGTAGAAACCACGTGAGAACAACTATAGGGTGTTTTTTTATTCATTGGAAAGAAAAATTAAATAAACTTTGGATCTACCATAGCCTACTTAAATTGCGAAACATGTGATTATATATAATTTAGTATAAGGGGAAAACCCCCACTTTAGGTTTGAGGTAGAAAGAAATTAGTATGGCCAAAAAAATAGAGGAATTAAAAAAAAATAGAATGAGTATATTCACATATAATACATGCAAAATGGATGAAAATTTGAACGACTGGGTTATGATGTGTACATTCTTCTTTCACCAATATATAGTAACGTGGATATATGACATGCCATATTGGAGTTTTAAGTTTGCCTTCATACGGAAAGAGTAAATCAAAATTTTATAAGTAATTTAGCATCATTTGAAATAGTCTAGGTTTTCTTTTATAATTACCTATAGGGTGTTGAATATTTGATGAAGTAGTGTTTTCTCTACTTAAAGGGTTCCCTAAAATCCAAATGAGGAGGTAAGCAGCCCCCATAAAAATACCCTTTGCATGCACGTGGTTACATAACACAAGGGGGAGTGACCCCCCCCCCCAAGATTGGATATCTAAATGATGTGCATGGATCTCTATGAAATTAACCCTTATACATGAGAAATTTACAGAGAAAATCAAATGTATACAACAACATGCTAGAAAATGGACTCATGTATTTATACTAAACTTTTCAATTTAATGTGATAAATGCCTCCACTACATACACACAAAATTTTAAAAATAAAAAATAATGGATTAAATAGGCTTTTTATTACCTATAAAATCCACTTTCACTTTCCAATGAGAAAGTCAAATGATGAGCATTTTGTCCTCCATAGCTTGTAATTCAAGGATTGCATCAAACAAACAAAGACAAGTGCACAATAACTTAGCCACAATCTAAAGAGAAAAACTCAAGGGAGACCATCAGCACTCCAAGAGTTGCAAGTTTGTAAACCTAGAACCCAAATGCAAACCCTAACAAGAATGAATAAGGTAGTCATTGAGGACTATTGTCATATGACAATAATGGATGAAAACGTAAATTAGATGAAACTAGCACATTATTGTCAATTTTTCTCTTTAAACCTTAGGGCCCCTTTTTATACATTTGCATTTACTTCAAAATGTACACACTAGAAGAAGAAAAAAACCTCTCCCTTATATATTCTATGTACACTAATTCCTTAACTAACACCCCTTCTTACACTCATGTTAGTTCATATGTTATATGAAGAGTCCACCCCCGGGCTCCAAATGTAATAGACCCTACTTTATTAATACAAATCAAATACTACCTATATTTTTCACCTACCCTATTTTAAATGTAATATTGTATGAGTCATTTCACCCAAGCTGTAGTAATTCCAAAATTTGTATAATTTTTTCTCTTGAATTAAAAGTACCTTATATTTTTTCTCACATGCTTTAATGAAATTTTGACAGTTACCTCCCCGTGTGAGATATGAATCAAGTGAAACGAATGAAGTAGGATCTTGGAATTGATTGAGTGGAGATTTAATCTTCATTCCTTCTTGTGAACTAATGAGCATGGGTTCTTCAATAGTTCGTGTAAAAATCATTGGTGGAATTTTGTGAAGGCTATGAAATATAACTAAATAAGATGAAGTTAGTTCCAAAGAAATTGATAGAAGGAAGAGAAGGTTGTCGTTGTAGTATGCAAAGATTTTGGTTGAGCATATCCATAGAGAGCCTTGGGAGCAGTAGGTTGAAGTTGAACATGCCATAGTCTCATCCAAAAGGGCAAGCCTTGTTGGGTTTCCGTAACTCTTGGTATGTCCGGAAGTTAAAAAGGTTACCCTTGGGAAGACCATTGGTTGCCACAAAGAAACCATGGGGAATGAACTCTTCATTGGAAGCCTAAATGGCGTGTGTGGGTCACTATGAAATGATACCCCGTATATATGAGAAGTTCATAGAGAAAAAAAATGTCTACGTACTAATGGCATGCTAGAAAATGGACTCATGTATTTACTCTAAGCTTTTTAATTTAATGTGATGAATGCCTCCACTACATATACAAAATATAATTCATGTTCTAAATGGACCTTTATTGCATATAAAATTCACTTTCACTTTCTATTTAAAGAGTCGTGAGCGCTCCAAGAGCCTCCAGTTTGTAAATATCTAGAATCTCATTCAAACTCTACCAAGAATGGATAGGGTAGTCATTGAGGACTATTATCATATGACAACAATGAATGAAAACATGAATTGGATGAAACTAACATATTTATTTTTAAAAAATCCTTTAAACCTTAGGGCAGGCCTCATAAAATTAGGCGTTCGCATAAATTAAATAAATTAGCTTAATTTATGCGCGCCGTGCATTCGAGGCGCATAAAATAACCATTTTTCAAGAAATGACTGGAAAATGCTAGGAATTGGACAACTTGTGAGCCCAATAAGGTGCCCACATGTGGTTTTAACCTCAAAAAGTTCATTAGAACTTAACTTTGGCATTTCTCCGATTACTCAAAATTATAAAAAGAGTGAAAGCTTGAGTGTTTTAATCTAGGCTTTAGTTTGAAGTGTTGAGCAGGTGTTGTGTTAGGATTAGGATGAAGGAATTAGTGGTGTGGTTAAGTTAAGGGTTAAATCAAAAATTGGGTTAGCTAGGTTAGAATTTTGATGAGGAATCAGGAATGCTACGATGTGAGCGGTGAGCGGTGAGCAGTGAGCGGTGAGCAGATCTCGCGAGCAAAAAATGTTAATTTAAAACTATATTGTTCGAAAGTTAGGACCCTTATGACCGTGGATTTTGCACATATTTCTAGTTTAAATTTGTAATTACAAGGCCCATTATTGTGGAGTGCCCAATTTCTCGAACCAAAAAGTTTATTGAAATTACCAATGAGGCCCTATGACCGTGGGAAAATTGGCTATGGTTGAGAAGATGGTGGACTAAATTCTCTTTGGAGTATGACGACCACCAAGTGTAGTGTGATTTGAGAACAACGAAAAGATGCATTCAATGAGATAATTGGAATATTGAAAACCACACCACACTTTATAAATCCAAATACCAATCAATCAAACCAAAAATCAATCAACCATGAGGTTGTCACTACTAGATTCCCTACTTCCAAAGATACTCCCCTCATGGCCGCCCTCATTTGAAGTGGAATCTTGTAAAACCATTTTTTTGGCCATCGCCTGTCCGAATTGGGCTATTTTCGAAATTTGATGACTTTCATCCGGCAATGGGCAGTTGGAGGCCATCCAGAGCAAGAAGCTAAGGCAATTGCCGTTCAGAAGTGGTTACAGGCGCTAACCGCTCATCTTCTCCCCCAACTCGATAAGGAGGAGGTTGCAGAGGGTAGAGACAGGCTATTTTCATATTGTGCAGATCTTACATAGTCTCAAAGTTAGCTTTAGCAATAGTCTAGGAGGTCTGAGACTCAGTGATTGAGTCAGGCCATAGTCGTATCCCAGAGCGTGAGGCTTGCAGGGATTAGCCATAGGCTGAGAGTCAAGTGATTCGAACTCTGAGATGTCTTAGAAACTTTGATGAGTAAAGACATAGATTGAATGAGCAATTGTCTGAGTTACTTTGAAAGAGAAATCAAATTATGATTGTTACTTGGCTGTGTGTGAATTGTGATCTGGAACTTGTCTGTGTTGATGTGAATCAGGGCGAGTAGTCATGTGTTGTGTCAGCGAGTGACTTAGTAAAATTTGAGCAAGTAATATTGAGCAGATAGAGAAATGCACTTAGGCTATTGGCCGAGAATCGTAATGTCTTAGAGGCAATTGGCCAAGAGAAATGTCTGAAGTGTGGATGAACCGTAAAGGGTTATGTAATGGAAAAGAGCTTGAGGCGATAATCTGAAAGAGAAGCCAGAAAGTGGCCAGGCAACTGGTCCGAGAAAGGAAGTTGACGCATGCTAAGAGCCTGTCGTAAAGAAGGCAAATGCTGAGTGAACTTAGCGAGACGTATTAGAGGCAATAATCTTAACCTGAGAGAATCAGTGAAGTGAGAAGTGAGAAAGGCCATAGTCGTGAGAGAATGATCAAAAGAACAGTGAGCAATTGTCTATGGCCAGTCAAGAAGGCAATAACCTTAGGGTTAGGCCATAGCCGAGGGCAGTGAGTACAGGCGATTAGCCAAGCCAAGAGGGCTGAGGGCCATAGTCGTGAGAGAGGGTTGTGAGAACCCAGGGCAATGACCAGTAGCCATTAGAGAAGGCGATAGCCTTTACAGAGAGATAGAGAAGCCTGAGAGACATTGAGAGGCTATAGCCTAGGCGAGTGCCAACATACCACCGGCCATTAGCTGAGAGTAGAGAGTAGGAAGAGAGAGAGAGAGGTTCAGAGAGGAAGAAATAGGACAATCGCCTGTGCGCAGGGTATGGAAGGAGTAGGTACATGCTATAGGCTGTCAAGATGCTACCTTCCCGAGAAGGAGAAATTACCATATTGGAGTAAGACTTTACCATTTACATGCTATTATTAGTTGAAATAGACTAAAGCCTTAAGTAAAGGATATCGCCTAGCTGTTGATGTATTGATTTCATATTAACCTGTGGATGATTGCTTGAGATGAGTCACCAGATGATTGGAGATGAAGGTGGTGACTTTGGCATTCTGAAGACATGCATGATAACTGTAAGTTGTTAAATAAGGAAGTAATTAAGGAACATTTCCAATTATGTACATGGCATTTTCAAGACTATGTGGTTACAAAAAGACATTACCCCGGACTTCGGTCCTGACAAATTGCCAATGACAACTTGCCAAGCTATTGAGCTCACGACTGAATAGGTCAAAGACAGAGTGATAGAGAATTCCCTAAGATAGGACGGAAATCACTCACTACGGAAAAACACCAATGAACCATAAGAGTGGAGAGTAAGCCGAGTAATGAAGGAACTAGAGAGTAAAAGACGTAGATTGTTATTGTAATCCTTAATCCAATGTGACATTAACCCTTATAGACACTAGCTCAGTCTTCCCTGTGACCTAGTTCCCTGGGTTGTTGTTTTTAAGTGATAGCAAAAAACTAACTACAAATCTAAGCTATGGCACTCATTATGCACCTCTGCACATCATTGAAAAAGTATATGAAAACGATAATAGGAGAATAGTGGAAACCCTTAAATTTAAAAGAGAAAGGTATGAACTAATAGTAAGATTATGGAATTAAGTGATGAACAATCAAATTAATCGTAAATTCAAACGTTAATAAGATACCAAGTGGTGTTCGAAAATATTTTAAACAATATTAGAAAATACGAAGTCAAAAGTTAACTTAAATTATATATGCAATCCCATAAACTCCGAAAGTAATACAAATACAATGAATTTCATGCGGAATGAGTGCACAAACTGAAAAACCAACGGAAGAAAAAGCGGTATATTAGATAGTATACAGACATTCACATGAAGCTATTACAACAGATCCGAATCACTGTGATCACCTGATAATGAAGACATTCTAGAATCACTAATATCTGCATCAGAGGAGGCCTGACCATTAGATTCTAAAGCTTCTATATCCAAAAACTCTAAAACTCTTCCCGGATGATATTTAGATGTAAAAGTCTGATAAAAACCTCCAGCTAGTTGATTAGCAATATCATTTGCATATGTAGGAAGTTGCCAAGACTTTGGAGGGCTGGGATAGAATTTAGGGTCACAAAAAAAAGGCCGGTGAATAGGATAGCTCAATTTATCGCATCTGCAAATGCCAATGGTACTATGTTCATAACTCAACTTTATAAGAAATGACAACAAAAAACACAACACTGGTAAGAGAATTTGTGGACCTTACTCACTTAGTAAACCGAGATCTTTTCACAATCCTCTCAACGGGGATATCTTCACCCTCAGGATCCTCTAAACTGGTGACAGGGTCTTCAAGAGTGACTTCAGAGGCTGCTCTAGAGATAATCAATGGAGCAAGTAAGGCCTCAAAAATATCAACATCAGCCTCTAATGCCGTAATGTGACGGTGCACATTGCGGCATGCATGAATGGAAGATCCTGCAAATAAAGAAGTTGGAAAAACTTAGTACAAAAACCACTATGAATTTTGTAGAGCAAAACAATATTAACGATTAACCAACTGAAATGGAAGATTACAAAGACATACCGGTCGCTACCGTGCAGTCTAGAATAATATCCCCTGGGGAGCTACATGCTTCAATTAGCATTTGCATTAGAAGCACGGACTTTTCACGAGGCCCTCGCCATGGTGTGGATCCATTAGTTAGCTGGTCCTCACGAGAGACCAAGTTCTGGAGAATATCATCCCGTGCAACATCCACCCCATAAGGATCCAATTCAGGGACATGGCGAAACGAAAACTTCGATGGAGGTGACCCCGGCACGCTCCTGACCGCCAATGAAATACTGAACCTCATGGTCTACAATGTACAAGACATAAAGATCAATATTACTTTACAAAGTAAACAACACAACTGCGTGAGTATAATAGTTAGGTGGGTCTACACTAAGAACAAACTCAAGGATGAAATTGAAACTGAATGCGGTGATCAGAAAGAAGACTTAAGCTTTATCTTACAGTTGATGCTGGATTTATTGGGGATGTGAGATGAAGGCGGTTCATTCCCCACCACTCTTTCCGAATTGCGAAACCATACGATTTGCAATATCCAAGAATATTGGACTTCGTACTCAAGCGAAAAGAATGAAACAAAATAATTGCCCTGTCGTCGTGCAGATGTTCGTCGGCAAAGTCAAAGAGTGGTTGTAACCACTCTTTCGATTCTTGATTCCAAGCGGGAATGGACGATGGTGGGTCTGATATGCCAGGAACAGGAAGACCTTCCGGTATATCTGCAAGAATCAAGAGCCGACCACCCTTTTCCAGCACCCTAAGGGCGCTCCATCACATCCAGAGTCCGAGGCCTCACCTCGGGCAAGAAAGCAAAAAACAGAGCAACCACAAAAAAAATGAGCGCCCTTAGGGTGCTGGAAAAGGGTGGTCGGAGCCGACCACCCTTTTCCAGCACCCTAAGGGCACTCCATCACATCCAGAGTCCGAGGCCTCACCTCGGGCAAGAAAGCAAAAAACAGAGCAACCACAAAAAAAATGAGCGCCCTTAGGGTGCTGGAAAAGGGTGGTCGGAGCCGACCACCCTTTTCCATCACCCTAAGGGCGCTCCATCACATCCAGAGTCCGAGGCCTCACCTCGGGCAAGAAAGCAAAAAACAGAGCAACCACAAAAAAAATGAGCGCCCTTAGGGTGCTGGAAAAGGGTGGTCGGAGCCGACCACCCTTTTCCAGCACCCTAAGGGCGCTCCATCACATCCAGAGTCCGAGGCCTCACCTCGGGCAAGAAAGCAAAAAACAGAGCAACCACAAAAAAAATGAGCGCCCTTAGGGTGCTGGAAAAGGGTGGTCGGAGCCGACCACCCTTTTCCAGCACCCTAAGGGGGCTCCATCACATCCAGAGTCCGAGGCCTCACCTCGGGCAAGAAAGCAAAAAATAGAGCAACCACAAACAAAATGAGCGCCCTTAGGGTGCTGGAAATGGGCATTTTCTGAAACTGTAACCCTAATTATTTCTCGTCAGCATTGTAGTCCAGCCGAGCAGCGCATATGAATTCTAAGGTTTAGTCCTTATCTGTGAACGTCCTTTTCGAGGTTGTTCCTAACCTTGCACCAAGTGACAATTTATAATATAAAAAACAACAGTAATTAATGAGTGGGTTATCAAATACCTGACTCTCTTCGACAATAGTGAAGTCCACCGATAGTTGGAGCTCGGACTCACACTTTGAGTGTGAAGGTGAAGTAACTTCTTGTTCGACAACTTGATTTTGTACAATCTCGATTGGAAGCTTCGCAAACTGGTTCATTAACGACTTGACGGTACCGTCCAAGTTTGCAAGCCGCATTTTCTTAATCTCTGCATTTCTCATCCTAGCACGCCTAATCTGCTTTGAACTAGAGAATAGGGGCTTTCTCCTTCTCCTTCGCTTTGCGATCAAAGGTGTCACACCGTCTAATGGATACACAACATGCATCTGAGATACTACCTCATTACCAAACTCAGCTCATCTTTCTGCAATCTGAGAGGACTTTTATGGTGTTTTACATCTTGTTTAAATCTCCACTACATTCCAAATTATTGGACCCCTTTAATGATTTACTTATAATAACGCATAATTGTTATTTTCATCCTTCAAATTGCGGCCGAGGGCAATCAACTTTACACCTAAACCTCTGATTCTAATTTGGATAGATATTTAATCGATCCAATAAATGACGTCGGTTGTGCCTAACTTCGGTTGCCACACATTCCACACAGCTACTTATGCGCTGACATACCTTCGATCACCCTTGCCCATGAATTTTACAGCTGCTATAATAATTTTAGCAAACAGCCAATTATCCTACAATCCTCTTTCCTACAATCCTCCATGTCTTTTTCCCTTTGGAACCTCTACTTGTTCCCCTAGAAGAATTAACCCCTTGTCTACCCATTGTTTTCCGCAAGTTGTACGGCGTCCCTGAGCTCTCTCTTGATTCTAACCTTTGCCTTCTCTCTATACGCCTCTGTTTTTCAATAGTCCTCCTCAATTCTCGATCTGCTCTCGCTCTCGTCCGAGTGTTCATCTCTAACCATATTGAAGCAAACAAATGTTATATATCATTGTCAAGTCTGTCATAATTAACATCTATGCGCCATCATTATGTTCATATTATCTTGGATTTAGATAATTAACCTGCAGTTTCTTTAATTATTCCTCGGTTTGTATAGCCATAACTTGACGAGACTCTTCCAAATAAACTTTCCTATTCTCGCTTCGCCATAAAGGTGAATGCTCTACCCTTGCCCATTTCAAGCCTCGACTAAAAAAGAAACACTTTCCTTTAGGGTGCCCCTTACATCCACTAAATGGTTCACGTGGTCTTGTGTATTTTTAAGTTCGTCAGTCGGCATCCAGCCTCATTGTTTGGTATTGATATATCTAGTTTGGATTGGCATATGATCATGACTAACTTAAGTAAATGCTGCAGTGCATTTTCAATTTTTATTCACATTTCTATAATGAATCGGCTTATTATTCCACTACTAATCCAAGTCTCCGCCGTCATTCATAGATTCCATCTTGCCATGGCCTTCTAATCCCAACACTATATACACCTCCCCACTTTGTGGTTTCCTTAAGTCCATTGCCCATTTGGCCACTACCTGCTGTGAACTCGCATTCACAATCCTTCTACAATGGCCACCATCCGAGCACTGCACCATTCCATCCCGCTTATGATCCCTCTAGGAGATGATGGTCTAGCCAAAGTCACAGAGTCGTTCCTTAGTTTGAGGTTTAGATTCCACCCAGCCTCAATTCATGTCGAAGAAGAGGTCTTTGATGCTAACGGTGACTTGAGTCACACTGTCCTTCAGATATCGTTTCGCAATGATGATGGTAGAGTTTGGTTCTTGATCCCTGGAACGTACAAGACCATAGGCGTCACCGAGTCGGATATGGCCACCACAACTGTGTTGCTAACACCAGGTGTGTCCCTCACGTCCACCACGCAGGTTCCTCTTCTGGCGACGGTCAAGAAGGAGCCCGGCATCGAAGAGGTTACCTTGCTCAGTGACTCTGATGATGATTTGCCACCTGCCTCTGACATTACCCCACCTCCATCGCATGATCAGCCCTTCATCAATCCTCTCAGGATTCCACACTCGCCTACTGTAAGTCAACCATCTACTTCCAGACCCCCAGTTCACCCAGGTGTGTCTATAGATCGTCCCAGTGTTGTCCACCACTTGAAGTTGCTTGCAACCCGACCAGGGTCCAAGGGTGAATTATGTGTTGGTGTGGTTGTGTGTAACGAACATCATGGGTGCATAAGCGTTTTTCAATGCTAATGCCGTGTGGGTTTAATGAAAAGCGTGTGATTGGCATTTAAAATTGTTGAATTATGAGTATGGAGTTTCCAAGGCGGTGGGAAGACAAAAACATGTAAGCCATAGACTCCTACCTGGACTACAGACGCATAAGGGTGGGGGTTTATGGTTGACACAACTGGAGTGTGTTTCGTATGGCGTTGTGTGTGGCATGTTTTATTGTGTTGACACGCTCCCATCTATATGGCTGGATAGAAGGTTGTGATCAACGTAGACGACCAACCCTAAACCCTAAATTGCACGTCGGACTACACAACCTCTGGGCATCTTTGATTTTTTTTTTCTTAATTTATGCGCGCCGCTCAAATTATTTTATGCATTTTAGGCGTCTATTTATAGAACACATAATTTTATGAGGCCTGCCTTAGGGCCCTTTTTTGCACATCTACCTTTACTTCAAAATTCTTAATAGTCTATTTAAATGTACATACTAGAGAAAAATAATACCTCTCCCTTATGTATACTATGTACGCTAATGCCTCAAGCAATACCCCTTCTTACACTCACGTTAGTTCGTACATGGTATGAAGAGTCCACCCCTGGGGGAGATGCGGGCCTTAAAAACAATAAGAACGTGAAGAGGAAGACCCATAACATTATTTAGATCCATAACAGTGTTTTGTGGGACTGATAGTATTCTACAGAATATTCCATCATTTAGGTTATGCCAACACTAGAAAGGGAAATGGCTAAGTGCCTTAGGGTTGAGGTTTGAATATCTGATAAACAAAATTGAATGCATTCACATTAATTCCTTTGGGTTAGTGAGTCGCATGTCACCCGAATGGGGAATTAGATAGGTAAAGTTAATGATCTAGATCTTGGGGAATGAAATGTACATTTACGGAGTGGAAGTATTAAATTAAGAAGAAGAAATAATAGTATGTGTTTGAGAACTAAGAAGGGTAAACCAAAGGAGCAGTTCATGGTCTTCTAACTCTAATTGTGTGTTGGATTATAGTAATGGTGGGAACATGTGTGGATGCTATGGATGTTATGCAACAAAATACTATTGAGTGACCACAAACTCATAATAAAGGATTAATTAAAAAACATTGCTCACCCTGAGTGGGTAACTATATTGACATTTCAAGTTACATTAAAAATGATTGATTAGCATGAGATAGTTGACTATACCAAAGTGCCCTTGGGTTTGGCAAAGAGATTAAAATGGGATACTATATGCAAGACAATTGTTGATGGCTGTGGCTATGCTTTCGCACCGCACAAGGTCCAATTAAAATGAACCCATTGCCAGATTATTGTCAGGGAAATTAGTGTGAGGTGTGTGACCGTCACAAACGCATGTACCGAGGTCGGGAGATTTCCAAACTCCCTTATGCTTGTATAAATGAATGAATTGTCAATCTAAATTGTGAATAATTTGAAAGGAACCAGTGTTTGCCCTAATTAGACTTATCTGAGACACCTAGATGATACAAAATCACCTTTTAAGTCTTCCCTGAATGTTTCCTTGGATTTTGTCTTATCCAAGATCCTAACTACATAAGCCCTTGAGTTATCTCATGAAGTTCCAACTTAAACAAACGTGTGTTCAAACATAAAACTTACTATTTTTTCTTAACATGATATATTTGTGTAGAATTGGTCTCGTTCAACATTGAATGACAATGCTTTGTTCATAGCCTCGTGATTCAACCATACATGCCAAGTGGAAATGTTGTATTATGATCCGGAAGCCAAGTTCGTCTAATATCTCCTAGCTCCTTTAGAACCCTCATTGTCCGAGTTGCATTGGCTTTCTTGATGGCACTCTCATGAAGATATTCAAGCCTTTGAACAATTCCAAGCACTCTTAAGCGATTGAATGAACGAAAGACAATATATTGCATGAACAATCCCATTGCCGTATCACATGAGGGGTTGTTCTTGTACGTAAATTTTGGTTGCATTTGTTTGAGCTATGTCATTTCTATCAACTTCCTTCATCAGAGGCACATGGACTGGACGGCCTCAAGTTCATCAAGACACCCCAAGTTGTTTTCAGCTAGCAATACAATTGTCTTCAGTCTAACCCACCCTATGTCGCATCATGGTTAATCGTGATTAACATACAGCTAACATGCTCACATTCATGTTGGTACCTGGATGCATGCGTTACTTTTATTTTATTCTATTTATTTATCTTTAGTCTAACCCAAAAGACTACTTATCCACACCAATGGGCAAGTAAATATTAACAAAAACTCTTGACATGTATGTGACTATAGAGAAAGCGTATCCTTCTCAAAAAACACTTCACTACTTTTGCACTTACCCCTACTTGTGGACTTACACGCAACCCCCTTACTACACTAAGTATGATATTTAGTGTTGTATAGTATTTTATGTCACTATGGTAACTTTCCCGGTGACAGTCCTTATGAATAAGTGTACAATTACTGTCATGGATGATGGATGATAAGTTCATTCATTGCCCAAAACCCTACTTGCGGATTGGTTTCTTCACTTCCATCTTCTTCCTTAACGAGACTTCCTATATTGTGCACCCTAACGTTTATGTGATGAAATATTGTCATGGATGATTGAAATTTGGATGAAAAATCACTTAGTAAGTGACAGTAAATTCAACACTGTGAATCTAGAATCCCCCCAAAATTTTACAAGGAATGACAAATGATGTTGGGTTAACATTTAGTGTTGGTGACACTACACTGCAGTTTACACTTAGTATTGAGCAAGACAATTAGAATTGGTGACACTAAATATCATATTTAGTGTAGTAACTGCTTCACTAAACTGGGCGGAACAAATATGCTCGATGGATGTTCCAACCAACCACTTCCGCTTGTGATTGAGTGAACGCAACACCCAAAGGATATTGGCATCCATGTGGCTATGTTCACTAGGAGAAAACTTGTCCATTCAACATCTACTGCAACTTACCTACTGCAACTCATGACAAGAAAATGCATAATAAAACATTTTGGTTGTCCGCTAGAGGTTTTCAGTTGTTGATTCTCCCAATTCTACAACTAACACTGCCGGTTGAATGCCAAAATGTTCATTTAGGCATTTCCTTGCCATGAGTTGCAATGGACAAGCTGCAATGGATGGTTGGAGTGAACATGTTTTTCTCCTAGTGGCTGCCCTAACTCCTTGAATGGCTCCACAAGCAAAGGTCATATGTGGACACCTACAACATCATTGGGTGGGCCCATGTATCACTATAGTAGACATTGGTTGCATCAGTGCACCATTTGTTGAGATAGAGGAATTTTGATGAAGTCCCTATCGATCACTAAAGAGGGGTGGAATGTACAAGGAGCTACAATAACTCCCTCAATGAAGCAAATTCTTTTATAAGTTGAAAAATGTTGCAAATCGCACACTCGTATGACCAAATTCGTTAAGGGAGTTGAGGAGTGGAATAATTTGGGGTCTTTGATGCCACTTTCTCAAGCAAACTTGGTTACAGACAACAATCCCTGGGATATATAAAATAGTTCGTTGCGTTGTCGCCTTCCCAATGGAGGAGTTTACTTTGGCGCCGGCCTTTTAGGGCTAGGGATTTGTGGTGCCTTCTACATAAACTCATCCATTAGGAAGGTGAAAATGCAACACATTATTCATTCATAACATGAAAACGGCTATTCGACTACAAAAATGCCATCAGATACCCTCTGAAATTAGTCTCAACTGGAGTCCGGTTGGAATGAATTGGCATTTAACCTTTGTAAATTATAGGGACGTTAGAAAACAAAATTCGGAGCCGCCTCTTCATCCACTATGAATGAGTTTCCTTGGATGCCATGAACCCCAAGCCGCCTTTTGGAGGCTTGGGCCCGGTGAATGTCAAGGCAAGAGGAGAGTAATTTTAACTTATGTGCATGGGCCCGATGGGCCTCCTTTCTTACAATTATCATCCTCGTCATCCATCATTCATCCGCTCACCATTATTTCGAAGAGATTCGGACTTTCAAATCCTCGACTGGACAGTTTACAACAGCCTGGTTTTAGAGGGTGTGCCGTCCTTGTCTCTGAGTGGGCCCTCGTATAATAACCAAAGCAATGTGGGACACAAACTTAATGCATTTGTGTACCCTTGGATGGATGGATGGATGACTTTCATTGCATGTCCTAGATGCGCTATGTGGTCCCATATTCCCGCCCAATTTTCACATCCAAAGACACAAGATTCCAGCCACTCTTTTCAAAATCGAGATCAATCAAAGATTAATTGTCTGTAAGTACTTAAACATAAAGGTGGATGGGTCTTAAATGGTTACTTTTGCTGACTAGCCCACTCCTCCTAGGATATGAAACACGCGATTAGGACACTCAACTATAGGTGCTCAATTAAGAAGAGTAACCGAAACAAGCACGTCTACCATACTTCTTACTTCTCTATTGCACAAGCTTACATAGGAGACAAATTTGTGGCAGCCATGTCAATTGAAGCTGGAAACATTGAGAATTTCTTATAGAGAAAAATTGTTTTAAGTAACATGACTTCAAAAATAGTATTAAAAACAATGATTTGAAATTGAAAAGTGTTGACACACAAGTCAAAATGATTTAAAACGAGAGATATAGTCCACATCAACAGCTACAACTTTTGCCAGTTCTATCATAAGACCCGCCAATACAACTGCATGTATATACAAACCTCATTATGTCCAAGAATTCATGTACACGTTTAGATACACTTAGTACCTAAGATAGATTTGCCTAATTTGATTCACGGTCTTGAACAAACACCTATATTTGATTGGCATATGGTTGGTGTGAATCTAAGAACAGACACCAAAAAGACTCGTGTTGAAAAAAAATCAAACTGTGTGATCAAAATTCCCTCACCATTATGAACAAAATAGTCAACATGATTGAAATGGGGAGGACCTATGTAACATATCAATGAGCATGAGGAATCTTCACTTTGACAAATGATATGAGATTCATATGAACTCTAAAAATCACGAGGAAGGTGGCTATAAGTGTGATTTGGATTTGCTAATCACCTCGTGACACTAAATCATATGTTTCATCGTCCTACGAGAAGTGGGTGCATAGAGAGAGAGGGAGAGAGAAGCGTGTCCGTTTAAGACCCGCTTACCTTTAAAGTTTTTGCTTAGTAAATATGTTTTGGGCTTTGCCAAGATCGAAACGGAGTCGTCTTCTTGCTTTCAACGAGCCTTTGCCGGTGCACTCCACCGGTGAAGTTAAAGCGCCAGGTGAAGTGATGTGAAGGCGGGTACATTTGGCCGGGTCGAAGCCTTTGTTTGGTTGTTCAGTGACAGAGTGGCCCAAATAATAATGGCCTGCGAAGTGAAGTGAAGTGAGGGGGAAACAAGCATGCCCGAAAGTCGTCAATTATTTTGGAGCACCCGCCCATGATGCGGGGCCCAGGCGGAAGGGGCCATACACGACACATGTGGGGCCCATTGACTGCCTTGGCTAATTTCCTTATTACTCCTCCTGTCGGGCTGCCCGCCCATCCGGGCAGCACTGTGAGTAAAAGGGGAAAAAGGAAGAAAATAATAACCATCCAACCTGACAAAACCTGGGTGGCTTTACTACGGCGACTCCAGTACGTATATAATAAATGATTGGCTTCCTGCTTGCAACCTCAGGTGAAGCAGCAACAGACACTTTGCTCGGTAAGTCATAATATATATTCGAGCCGAAGAATCGGTGCTTCAATTCGGCTGCCACACTTCCTTATGTGGTAGATGGGGTCTTCAATGGTTACCTTTTTCCGACTACACTGCTTATCCCAATTACTGCATGTTATTATGTGGAGTTACGCGGGAGTTCAATTTTTACTAATGAAAGGTCAATAGGTTGTTTGGACATTATAGAACATAAATGACTTTTCTTGGTAAAAGATTATACTTTCATTAAGTAGTCATAGCACTGCATAACTTCAAATAGGAACACGCACTAATTTGGATAATCAATGTAGCTTACTTCGCCTAGGATATGTAACGCGTGAGTAGTACGTGGTGGTTGGCAAATTCATGTCAGGGCCATGGCATGCTTTCCTCATAATTTTCAGAGCTCATATGAATATCTTACTCATTAACAAAGCGAAATATTGCAGACCTTTCATAGGCACTAACAACTTGTAGTTTTTGACTAGGCAAAGCGCCTGCCTAGTCGACTGTCGGGAGTTGACCTTTTGAGAAATAAGTGACTAGGCAGACTGTCTACAGTTGCCATCTGAGAAATAAGTGCCTAGTTTGCCTAGTCAACGCCTAGGCAAAGTGCCTATCTAGGCTAGTAGACAACACATGTTCAGAATATGAATATTGATTTGTACATGTACCAGTACACTAAATATGATATTTAGTGTTTGATTTTATTTAGTGTTGTTACCACCCTATCATGCTCAACACTAATTTTCAATTCTTTGATAATTAGTGTTAGACATAAATGTTGACTAGTTAAAGTTTTTGACTAGGCAAAACGCCTGCCTAGTTGACTGTCGGGAGTTGACCTTGTGAGAAATAAGTGACTAGGCAGATTGTCTACAATTGCCATCTGAGAAATAAAGTGACTAGGCAGACTGTCTGTAGTTGCTATATGAGAAATAAGTGCCTAGTTTGACTAGGTGGGCGTCTATAAAAGGTCTGAGATATTGTCATGCTCATTGAGTGGTCATATAGGGACCCCTCCCCATCGCCCCTCCGAATTATGTTGGCTATTGAGTCTAGAATGGTTATCATATTTTGAGCATGTTGTTCAATCTCTTTTTGCTATCCGTTCTTGGGGGGCACATCTAACCACATACCACTCAAATATAGGTGTCTTGTAAAGTGTAGTGACCAAATTAGGCAAATGTACCTTAACGAGTCGCGCCCCACCACATTTATGAGAGGAGGGAGTGTTTATGAATTATATGGTCTTCATACCAATTTATTCTATAATTATTGATAAAATAGTACTTAGTCTATGCTATTATATTCTATTTGAATGCAACTATGGACCAATAGGAAGCAACACTATGATCATATGTGACAATGGTGATTGGATGTACTTACTTTGTACGTTTTGGCAAACAAACCGCATATTTCACACAAGGATGTGTAGCCAAGGATACATGGTGTCTACGTAAACTCATCCATTAGGAAGGTAAAAAGCATATCAAACTATTTTAAATGTAAATGTCCATTTTAAGGAAATTTCACTCCGGAAAAAGCATCAAAGAGGCCCCAAATTAATCTACCGGGGCCCAGTTGAAATGATACGGACCTCAACCTCATAGGAGAGTTTTTCTTCAACTCGAAACTTTTTATCCGTGATGAATGAGAAGAAGAAGAACTCCGGTCTTGGGGTGAATGACGTGTCTATTTGTAAAACATATGTGGCCATGCCCATGGGTAGTGACATTGGATGTAGAACTATTTCACCCTCTATAGGGGATAAATACTATGTGGTTACCAGTAACCGTAACATGCTTCTAGTAAAGCCATGTGTGATGATCTACGATGGGTCGTGGAGGTCTGCAACAAATTGTCGGCTTTCTAGTCGTCTTTTATGGATAAGTATAGACTATAACTATTGTGTGGCAATTATGTTAATATGTTTGAATGTATTTTTAGTTCTAGTAATTGGGTTTTTAAAAGTTTTGTTTGCTTAGGAATTCATTGATGGTATGTGTGTGGTTGCTTGTGCGTTGGCTACAATTACCATGAGGGGGGATACTTTCCATCCTTCTGCATTTATTCATTCCATCTGTGGTGAATATATTTACATTGGCACCACGAAGCCCAAGCAATGGAAGTGTCTAGATCTCTATTTACATATGGTAACCTCCTCTATTTGTTCCTTTAAAAAATTTGAGCGCAATTTTTGTTATAAGCTCATCTTTATATTGTTGCTAGTTGAACAAGGACTCCAACACATTTCAACATGTCATTTTTCAACATCATATGAATAAACTATGAGTTTCAAAGCGTTGATTATAGATGTGCCCAATACCAACCCTAGGTTGTCATGTAAATCATGTTCACTTTAGGGAAGAATCTATAGGGGTCACTTTTAGAGGAAGTGCCACAATTTTGTGTGGTCACCATATACATATTGGACTTAGAGAGGGCACTCAATGTAGCCCATACAGTATCACGTGGGTGTACAAAATGCTCGGGGAGATCACTCCATTGTCAAGTTGAACACCACGTGCGAACAAAGTTTGCTACCCCTATATTACATGCCATAAATAATTTTAAATTTTATGATATTTTTTCTACATATACACAACCATTGATGGTATCTTTTGTATATTTTTTTGAAATTTTTAGTCATCTTCATTTTTGTAGCAATTTTTTTAGTTCAATTTTGCGTCATTCTAGTTAGAAACGGTATGTTTTATTGAAAAAAACAAATCATTAAATTTAGTCACCATTATTTACTATGTAACAGGTACCATTTATATCTACTCATGAAAAAAAAATGTTAAAATTGTGACCCATTTTGGTGATGCTTTTTACATTTTTTACATTTTTTACATGTAAAATGATCGCACGTGGTTGTTCAACTTTACAATGGAGTGATCTTCCCGAGACAAAATGATGTTTATTGAGAATTTGGCCTACAAAGTATACATATGGGATCTGCATTGTTCCATTTAATTTTGTAGAAATAAATAGGGTAGTATAAATTATGGAGGAGAGGTAAGGGTGTCCTACGCACCCCCCCAATGAAGATTCTTACAAGAGGAGTTTATCTCATCCAAAGATACCTTATACTTAACAAAAGTTCATATATCTTCATCCATGAAGCAATAGTTTTCATTTTTTTCTCATACTTCAATGACTTTGCCAATAAAAAGTGATTTATGAGCACATATACAAGGAATATCTTTCTTTTTCTCTCTCTTCTTAGTTGCTTATATTTTGTCTACATAGTTGAGTCAATTTATTCTAGAATTCAAAATATGCATATACATTCGAACGTAAATGAGACTATTATATGTCTACCACTGAGTCTAAATCCAAAATCTATGTATCACAACCATACATTTGGGGGCTTCAAATGCATGGTTTGATCAATTTGTTTTTAGGATCACTTTTACACTACATGGGCAGAGGTCATGATCATGAAGATTTGAGGGGCCTTGAAACTCATTCAAAAGGCCATAGTATAGACAAATTGGAAAGGAAATTTGGGAGGTCATGGGCCTTCAAGTGTAGTGTAAAGTCATATATAACCTAGCTTTGAGTTGGTTGCTATTTCATTACCATCCTACTTATGTGAGCCCATTACACAATAAGTTAGTTAGAATGATAGATAGGAACGCCAGCCCTAACGGAGCAAGTGTGAATGAAGATTTAAACTCCTTTGCCCGCCGACTATTGTCCTCTTTCAAGGATACGTTCTATACTAGGAACAACACCCAACCAACCATGACATCAACACAAATGTGGGGTGGATAGAAAGGTGTATGTGGAGCTTTAAGGTGTTTAGGTGGTGAGGCTGAGGCACGTTGGAGCTGAGTAAGTTGGTTGGTTTGTGCTGTGATTTATCATCTGGGAGGTTTAGGTTCAACACAATAAGTTATAATAGAGTTATTTGTAAACTCTTGGCATCAAACCCCCATTCCCCTCCCGTTGAGTTGGCTAGATGTGAGTTTGAGAGCGTAACCATAGAGTCCCAAAGTTTTCTTAAGGCTTAAATGAATATGTCCAAAATGTAGTGGTGGGGCAATCAAAAATTGAATTTGTAGCTTGTGTCATACTAGGTTGGGTGAGTCAAAGCTAGCCTTGCATAGGCCAATCCGGGACTTAGGGTGGCGGGTCCCATTAGAAGACCCTATTTTAGATCCTAAAAATTTCTTCAAAGTCTTAAAGATAGCAAGAGGAAATCCAAGGAGTTTTTGTTGAAGGTGGAGCAGTAGATTGCTTGTAGTCATAGAAATGTAATACTAGAAGGAATAAGGTTGTAATAAGCCTACAAGGCTACTGGTCTGTAGCAAGAGAGGAGTTATCCCATATTGGTTGTATGAACCAAGTTGAAAATGAGCAATAAAGGCCAAGGCAAGGGGTGGAGGAGACCATCTCACTCCAAGCATTGTTCATATGCCTTTGTATATGTGTTCTTGCTTGTGCAATCACATCTCTAGTCCTATTGAGTTCCAATAGTTTCACCCAAACTTTCAAAACAAGCTCCAACACACATCGAACTAACAAACTCTTGATAGAAAATTCTCTCAAGTAAGGATCAAACCCACAATTTTATCCCTTTGTAAGATAGTTTACACATAACTCTAATAAATAAAAAAATTGTGAGAATTTGGAATGGCATGAGTCTCCCAAGGTAGTTTGGGTTGGGCTTAAATCAAGATCGGATTGACCATGCAACAACTTCTATTGCCTACCATGTGAGACTCCATGTAGGTTTCTCATCCTTTTAAACTTAATCCATGAGGCCCTCAAGTTCTAGTGTACAGTGAAGGGTGCAATGTCCAGGTAGATTTTTGGGCATAATTGGTCGAGATTCTAGTGCTTCCAAGACCAACCAATTAGAACGTCCCCACTAGACCGGGCATGGGGCATGCCAACACCATAAATGGGACATCCCGGGTTCTTAGGTGGCGGTACTAGTATAAAGTGAGCCCCACCAGTGGCCAGCCCCCCATAATTTAGAACCGGCCCGGGTATAGTAAAGACCTTCCCTTGCCATAAATGGTTCATATAGCGGCCCTCCTCCGCCCCACCAAGAGATTATTTTAAGAAAAAATACTCCAATATCCTACTTTATCCCGTGTCAGATAATAGGTGTTGTTGTCTTATTGATTGCTTCCTAATTATGGCGGGGGTATGCCTAGGCTTTGGTGGGCTTTGACTCAAGATGAGCTGCCCCACCCAAGATGGAGGGCTCCCCAAAGGTATAAATTATTATGTACTTTATTTGGCGTGTGCCTAGTCTGGTGGGGATGCTCTTACATGTTGCCATCTTTTGGATTTTTTTGTAGTAAATTTGAGGACAATTATGTAGATTCCTCTAAATGGATTAGTCATTTTTCTGAAGTCTTCAATTTGAACCAATTATTTTCTCAAACTCAACCGCTTTATATATAACTACAATGATTATCCAATTAGTGTGTGTTACAATTCAGAGTTACGCAGTGGTTAACTATTTATCAAGTATGTAATAATTTACCAAGCAAAGCCATGAACGTTTTATAATGTCCGAACAACCCATTGAACTTTTGTTAGTAAAAATTGAACTCATTAGTAAGACGTTATTGCATTGCGTAACTCCAAATAGAAACACGTACCAATTGGGATAAACAATGTAGCAGTTGATTCACCATGTAGTAGTTGAAAGGGTGATGGTCTCAGCCTTTTCCACTACACCATTTAATGGTATTTAGTGTGATGTACACCGTTTGCGAAGGGCCTAAACCAGATGCCTAGATGTCTCAAAGTGTCACGCTTGCTAATTGCCAATATGATTCCATTCATCAACATATGTAACTTCTATAAGTGAAAAAAATCTACATTATGACACTTGGAGTAGCACATTGGAATACTTTAGATGATTGTCTCTATGTGTTTTAGTATGCAAGGAGAAGACATTTTTTAGCGTACTAATGACAAGTATCATGTGTTTACATTTTAATATGCAAGAGGAAGATATTCTTGAGCATACTAATCTCAAGTGTCATTTGTGTACACTTTAGTCAACTTGTAGGCCATTGTGTAACATAGGCATGCACCTCGACACACTATTGAACATACTCATACCAAAATAAGCGCACTTGAACGCCAAGTGTCATCAGGTGGCACTTCTGGTGAAGATGTTAATCATCAATGTAATCTTGCATACGCCTCAAAATAGGGTAAATGACACTATTACGCATGTGACACTATTACGCATGTGACACTAAATACCATAAACCAAGGTTGGGGAAGAACCGGTGGTTAGTTACAGATGAACCGGTTGAGTTTGAGAAATAACTAGTTGAAGTTGGAGACTTCAAAAGAATTACCGATCATTTTAGAGGAATCTATAGAATATACCTCAAGTGAATAAAGCAAAACCAGAATATGTCAACATGTAACCGGTTGGATTTAGAATCACTAGGATCTTCACCGACTATGCCCAAAAACTTCCCGGGCGCTGCCATAAACGATGTAATGAAAGATAGTTTTAGAACTCAATTGTCATGATGGGCCCTATAGCTTGGGCATAAAGTGCCCCCTACATCACCACAGGACTGCAGTGGAGAAACTAACAACATTGTTCCCTATCCAGCCTGGACTTTTTCCAGTAGTCCCGAGTTCTGTATAGTGTATGTTGCATTTAACACACCATCCATATATATATATATATATATACACTACTCACTTTTTTTTATGGTACCCATGTGTTGTTCGGTTGATTTTTCATTCGGGCACCTAGATTTGATTGGTTCGTGGTTAAGTGAGGATCAAAGAACAAACACCATAAAGACATGTGTTCAAAACAGTTTGGACTACGCTTTCAAATGATAACAACAACTTTGATTATCCTTATTAGTGTGTGTTACTATTTGGAGTTAAACAACGCGCTAACTATAAATGAATGAGAACAGTGCTATTTTAGCAAGAAAATTCATTTATGTTCTATAATGTCCAACCAACCTATTGACCTTTTGTTAGTTAAAACTGAAATCATGAGTAAGACATTATTGCACTACGTGACTCTGAACAGTAACGCGCATCAATTGGGATAATCAGTGTACTCCGCACTCAATAATAGCGAACACAATTGGGAGGACCTATGTATTTAGTTAAAAAATCAACAAGCATGCACTTCCAAAAACCATAACTAAATCAAGGAGGGGGGGTCGATTTTCAAATCAAATTTTTTTGGCTGATGCTTCATCATTGTAGATGTGCTGATCATGCCACACAAGTTTCGCTATAGTAAATATAATTGGTAGAAGTTGGAGATTCACATGAAAAATAAACTGAACAACACCGTCCACATACCTTTCTTAGTACTATGGTCCGAGATGACCCTAAACTACCGGGTGATAGTGGAGAGGTACCCATTTTCCAAATGGAGTGGTTGGCGGTTCAATTCCTGCTGTGAAATCTTCTCTATACTTGACGGAAGGAACTAGGTAGGTAGGTAGGAAGCCAAGAGCCCACCCACCGCAAGGTAGGCAATAAACCCCACCTTGCACCAAGAAGATTCTTGAGCAGGGTAAAGCCAACGGGCTCAAATTCACGTCGGATTGCCCAACACACGTTGATTATTTATTTATTTATTTATACCGGCTAGTTCTGAATTGTCACTCTGCAGTTTAGGAGAAACTGAGACAGAGAGAAGCCTCAACAGGGAGAACCGACCGCTAGTTATAGTCTACAGATGAACTGGCTGAAGTTCAAGACTTCAGAAAAGTCACCAATCATTTAAGAGGAATTTAGAGAATATACCTCAAATTAGCAAAGAAAAACCGGAAGATGTGGACCTGTAACTGGTTGGACTTGGAAACACACTAGGGATCTTGACTGATGATGTCCAAAAATCTCCCGGGGACATTGCCAGCCTCAACACCAACAACGACGGAGTGTATAATATATGTTCATGGAACTGTGGTGTCAGGCGTGTTGTCGGACGAATCGATCGTTCTGAAATGCAAGAAGACCAGAGTCCTTGGAATCTCACAGGCCTCCAATCATGGCATCCCCAAAGTGAAGCAAAGACAGGGAAGGGCTTTGAGAAGTCTTGGTGGGTCATACAGCTGCAGTAGTTGTTGTAAGTTGGCTAGGTTGTCGTTGCATCGATGTCAAGCAATCAGCTTCAAGTTGTCAAGTTGTAAATGTCACCTCGGTTCGATCCAATCTCCTGCATTATCAAGCAATCACTGCAGCTGCTTCTTTTGGAGTTGTGCACATATGCCGCCTCCTTTTGATCCGATCTCCAATAAGGTGATATGGGGCGCCCCTTTTGTCGGCACTTTCAACTCCACAAACAATTTCGACCCTCGGGGATCAAATTAAGAATCCCTTCCCTCACTACAAGCATATGTGTACTGTGCAAAACTATTAATGATTGCCATGGTGGATCCTATGCGGTGAAGAAAAAGGAGTGCTACATTCTTCATCTGCAAGCATGCCCAATTCACATACTCCAAATGCAAGGTGGCTAGCCTATTGTGGTTTGCACATTTTGGCATGAGAATTTGTGGAAGTGCTCAATTATTGAGTTGTTCCCATCAAGTGAATCTCACAAGCATTCCGCTCATTTTACAAGTGAATTTGATGGTCAAAGGTTGTTTGGGGGGCATAAATAAGGCATTTTCTAGTGCATCCCTTCCTTCCATTGTCATAATCTAAAAATCCAAAGGTTTTTTCATGCTCATTTTCTCCCCAAAATAGCTCATCTCCCATATTTCAAGATCCTATGGATAAATCCCATTTCAACCTCAAGATTTGTCCATGAAATTTCCACAACCAACATTGAGTGAAATGCAATCAAAACAACCCTGTCCTAGGCTTGGGAAGTTAACCCTTAAAGGTCAAGGGGGGGGGGGTGAGAGGGCCTCTCCCATTAGCCTATGTTTACCCCATTTCAGACCTCCATGTAATTCTTTTAGTGCAATCGGCATATATATTTAGATATGGAATTTTGAGATACACATTTTGGGGAATTTTTTTTTTGCAATTCCGACATGTTTTGACGCTATCTTATGGTCAAATAGTTTAGGGTCAACGAGGCCCCGAGAGGGCCTCTCAGTCATTTAAGGGTTAAGGGTTAATTAGTCACAAACCAAGATTCAACCTTCCAGTAGCAGCAGCTGATGGCATTGGGACTAAGCGAGGCAAGGAAACTCAATGATTCAAAGGCTCTTAAAAAGGCTGGCCAAAGGATGCACATCCTTGCAGCTTAAGTTTAATCAGTGTTACGTATCCTCGCCGTTTAGTAGTCTGGCCGGCTGGGCTTGGAATGCCATGTGGAACTACACTAACTACGATATTTAGTGTCACTTCCTATTTGGATTTTATACAGTGCAGCATCTTTTTATCATTGATGTAATTTTTTTACCTAATTAAGTAAAGTTAATGTTCTATAATGTTCAAACAACCAATTTCACATTTGTTGATCAAATATGAGATATATAATAAATAGATTTAGAATTGTGTAATTCCAAATAGTAAGTGACACTAAATATCATATTTAGTGCAGCGTCCTACACCCTGACACCATCTGCAGCTGCCACCATTCACGAACTCGGGTGAGTTAATAGATAGACCAAAACTACTGGCAATTTGACTGCCCCCCAGGAAGAGAAGGGTCTGCAGCAACTGGCGACAGCAGGTGGTTTGGGTCGACACCTAAGGGCCACTTCACACACAAGACTGAGAGCCCGTGACCATTAGACTTCAAGCACTCTCATTGGTGGAAAAGGCGGAGCCGGTCCAAGTTCGCTTCACACTACGCTGGAGGGACCAACGGAGTACGTGAATGCAAGATGGATGTAAAGTCTACATGGATTCCTACATGGCATCAAATGGATCATGTTTCATGGTCATTTGGACTATTTTCAAGAACCACCTCTTGGAGGTAGGCCTAACACAAAACCGGGAGACCACGGCACTTTGAATGTTCACGACCGTTGATTTATTATATTTTATCATGTGTGAGGACCCGCATGAATAGAAATCCATTGAAATAGCATTTGATTGAGGGCCGGTCATATATGGCTTCACACTACACTTGAGGGTCCGTGACCACACTACATGATTTTGGAGGTGTGTTGAGACGGCCTTCAGACGCTTTCTTTAGGACTCTCACAACTTCATGGTCACGGCTCTTGGCTCGTGTGTGAAGTGGCCCTAAAGGTGGATACCAGTGTTCAAGATTGAAGCCCTCATATGAGTTTCATTTTGAAGGGCTCTCAAATTTCAGCCCTTCAATTGAAGGGATGGTTCAAATCCAAGACGTCAATCCAAGAATATAGAAATGAAATACAAAACTCATATTAAACTTGTGCATGAATTATATGGTACATGTTTCCAGTACAATGTGAAGAATCAAGAATCAACCATCTAACTCCACTTCTTGTAGTGACAATGCCTTGCGCTTGTTGGTTCTTGTGGTGAGCAGAATATATTGAGGACTTCAAGTGACATCTTCATTTTCAATTTGGGGTTGCATTTTGAAGGGTTGTTTTGAGAGAGGTATATTTGGAAGGGCCAAATCGCATTTGAAGGGTATTGAAGACTTCAATCTTGAACACTGGTGGATACCTGCGAGGCCAGTGAAAAGTAGTGGCCACTCACCTCCGTGTTTAGGCCTTCCTATGATACAAAAATAAACCGGCCCAAATTTTGGGGCCCACATAGACACAAGCTACAGCTGAATACAGCAATGTTATGTTCATTGCAACACTCATATAATTGTTGCACGCAGCCCCAGAATCTGGTGGGGGCTCGACTAAACTACTGCAGTTCCCAATCACTTAAAAATGTGAGCAAGCCATTGCCTTCCAACAACCTGGTTGCAGGGCCCCATGCGAATCCAGCGAGACCATGTCGAATTATGTGCCTGAGCTGAGAGCTTAAGTACTTATCCACTCTATCATCTTACATAAGGTCTGTGCTCTATGCTATGCTACAGACATAGCTGTGACAGAGCCAGCAGCCCAAGAGCCCAGCTCCCATAAGCCTCGTGCCAGCTCCCAGTAAGTGACTTAAGATATTAGCTACGAAGAAGCCCTGCTGCCGGGTCTGACGACTGCCCCTGCTGAAGGCTTCAACAGAAAATGAGCAGGCTGCCGGTCGAACCAACTCACAGCTAACTTAACTTCCCGTAACTTAAAAGGGTTTGATGCAGATCTTGGACAGCTAACTAAGTGGGCAACTATTTAGCCAGCTAAAGCTACGCATGAATTCGGTGCCTCAAAAGAATAGCTAGCTAAAACTAAGTGCCATAATCCAGGCGAGGAAAGTTAGCTAGTAGAGCTAATAGTTAGCTGGAATCTAAATGTGATCTCGGTGGAATGAATGATGTCATTGCACCCAAACGGTCATCTCTCAAACCCAGACTTGTTGAAGCAACGATGTTTTTGAAACTAAACATGGGCCAATAGATGTTGCGGAATCTCCTATTAATCCAGCAGGTGTCGCGGAATCTCCGATTTGGAACACCTTGATTCCATCTCATCCTGAATTGCCAAATGACATTATCGATTCCGATGATAATGAAAATGAAGATGATGATGATGATGACGAAGATGATGATCTATCACCAATGCCAATCGAAAGTGAGGAAGCCGACTATACGTGTTGATTTTAAGCCTTTCAATTTCCTTGTGCAACAACATGAAAATACAGAAACACAATATTCAAAATTTTGAGAGAGTGGGATCCTCTCAAAATAATATTGTCCATTTGTCAACCTAAAAGTCATATTAGGTTGATAAATACTAAATTATACTTCAGATGTGTAGTTTCCATTAAAATGAGGGTATGTTGAGCTGGGGAATCAACTCATTTAGGTTGAGTCAACCTAAATGAGGAAATATGTTAGTTAATTTAGGTTGAGTCGACCTAAATGAGGACAATATGTTAGTCAATTTAGGTTGAGTCGACCTAAATGAGGACAATATGTTAGTCAATTTAGGTTGAGTCGACCTAAATGAGGACAATATGTTAGTCAATTTAGGTTGAGTCGACCTAAATGAGGACAATATGTTAATCAATTTAGGTTGAGTCGACCTAAATGGTCAATTTTAGGCAGCACATCACTCCGCAATTTACAGCGGGAAATCAAATGTTTTTTTTCTTCTTGAACTCTACAACTCTCCACTGGTTTTCACTTCATTCTTGGATTAATAATTTGCTTTATGTACTCTCAATTCACTGGAAAAATCTCAAAATTTTGAATATTGTGTTCAGAGCCAACCGAGAGCAATACAACCAAATATATATTTTTTGGTTTTGTTTGAATGGATTTCTCTCTGGTTTAGAATGAATATGCATGTCACACAACTTTTTAGCTAGTCGAAGCTGAGTGAAAATGAGAGTTCCGGAAAAGTTAGCTAACTAAAGCTAAGTAAGAATCTTAGGTTCAGTGAACCTAGCTAGCTAAAGCTAAGTGACAAATAGGACCCCGGAAATTTTAGCTAGGTGATGCTAGTTGGCCAACTATCCAAAGTCTAGATTGATGTACACTCTAAACTATGTCGTATCACACTTGCGGCAACCACAACGCACTTGATATTACGGAGTTTTGTAGTGTTAACATGGATCCATGATAACAAAGAATTAGTGTAGCATGTGACATTATGTAATAACACAAAGTGCAACATTGCAATGTTAAAATTGATGATTTCATACATGGGACACGGATAATCTCCCAAAATTGCACACATACACAAAGCTTATGGTACGATCGGGCAGTCCAAAATGTCGAGAAACACTTTGTACAAAACCTTGGTGCAAGACCCCAACATGGAGCAACTCGGGAAGATTATGAAGAGGGCAGTGGGGAGAATGATACAATTAGGGATCTACTACATTTTGGAGACAATGAAAAATGGTTAGGTTCTCTAGTGCGTGGGCAACCGGATGATCTTGATTTTGGGTAAAGTAAAGATATGGAAACTTTGAATGTAGGAGGGAGGCAGTTGGGTAGCTAGGGTACTCAATGTGGGCTTTATGAAGACAATGAAGAAGAATATTAAGTTGATGATTTTTGGACAACAACAATTGTGTAGTGGACTTTTGTTGTGTATGTGTCCACATAAATGAACCTTTTTGAGAAGTTGAATTTGACTTCTTCTTTTTGCCTTCAAGCAAAACATTTTGTAGATTTGAATCTTAGTAGAAAATTGCAATTGTTTAAATGGTGAAAAGGAACTTGCTAGCATTGCTAATTTATGTCATGAGTGGACCAAAATGAAGTCATGATATTGAAATTTGTGCAAAAATTAGACATGAAAGACAAGAACCTCAAGGTGCAGTAGTTCCAATTTAAGAGAGAAAAGAAGGACTTTACTTCGATCTAATCCATTTACATGAATTTATAGAGTATTCCTCAATTTAGCAAAGAAAAACTCAAAGATGTCAAAATGTAGCCAATTGGTCTTGAAAACACTAGGATCTTGACCAATTATGCCCAAAGTCCTCCTGGACACTGGTAACCCTATATGAAGAATGGTTGAAACTTTGACTCATAGATCCCTTTATAACGAGCCTATAATTTGGCACCACATCAACCCTCAAGCAAAAAAGATTCACTCTTTTCATAGACTAATCGATGATTATGAGGGACATACAGTCTACACATTTTTGGTCACCAGAAAATTCATCTCAAGAAACATACATGGAAAAGAAATATAATCATAAGGAACATAAACCAAATGCAGACATGAACGCAGCTCACCTTGTCTGCCCTTTCAAATTTCAAAGAGATGGCGTTGCAAAGGTCAACAAAGTCTTCCTAGTTGATATGGAGACAACCAACGCATTGAATTCCCGACATGGACGAATCCCAAACATTTGATGATGAATTTCATTGTTTGCTGAGAAGATATTTACAATAATCAAAAATCAGTGTACGAAAACAAACCTTGAAGTCACCACTGTCGTCCAAATGCATAAAGATTGCTTCTATATCTTCATTAGCAATTGATGGAAGTATCTTGCAACAATACCAATTTTGTGGTGCTCAATCTTAGATTCGAAACAACTCAACTTCTAAGGATATGTAGAAAGCATAATGAATGGGGCTTGCATTTTAGATTAGCAAGTGGTGATCTTCACAACGATTAATGCACACACCTATACGTATTCAACTTCTTAAAGCGCTTCCCATATTGGTGGATTGAATTGTCAAGAGATGTACAACATAGGTGAGAGGGAGAAGACTAGGGTTCAAGATTAAGGTTTAGGGTTTAGAAGAAATCCTCACATGGAAAATCTACAATATCATAACTCATGATCCATGTTCACATGTCAACCAACCACTTGGCCTTCCCGGGTAATGTGGCAAATCCATGCACCAACAATTCAACAAGTGGCATAAGAAGAAGAAGAACAAGAAGAACAAGACACTCCACATATTGACACGTGACGCAATGTGAGGGTGTGGGTTGACTTCTTTGATGGTTTGCATTAATGGCAAATACATGTGATATAAGGGAGAGAAATGTGACAATAAGGGGGTGAGATTTGAATTAAGAACATCCGTTCTCTAGGGTTTTGGGATATTAGAGAGTGAGTGACATTGTGGATGTTGATATTACAGAGTTCAGGAGATATTCAAATGCCAATATGTACCAATGCACCAAGGTGATTAAGGTGTGTGGGTGTTTTTTAGTTATTTTCCTTAATCAGCCGTGACCTAAGCTATATTTGATTGGTATGTGGTTAGGTGAGAGATCTAAGAACAAACACCATAAAGACACGTGTTTACATGAGAATGGGCTACGTCTTCATATTTTATTACACTATAAGAAAACAATGATTTTTGTGACGTTCAGCAAAACACGTTGTCACGTGCTTTTGAACAGGTAGTACATCGCCGAGGATATGATCCAAAATCTGTTTTTTTTCGTGACGTGTGGAACATGTCAGAATTGTCTTGAACGTCACGGAGAACACGACCAATTTCGCATGACATCACGTGTAATCAGGGTGTTTTGAAGTCCCCAAAGTGGGACACGTGGAGGGGTCAACAGTGCCAACTCAGCTTTTTTCAGGGCAGAAGAGGCTTTTTTTAAAAAATTTCGGGCTGCCCAAAGAAGTGATGTGGATAGGCGCGAATTCTGACGTGGCTGAGAGAAAAAAGTGACGTGGCGCTTCCACGTCAGTCAGTTTAAGAAAATTGTGTGCGTGTGCGTATGCGTATGTTTTCAGTGGCGTCACCGATAACGGAGCTTTGTTTTCAGTGACATCAAAGAGAACGTCCTCTTCTCATGCGAAATTGGTTTTTTTATAGCACATGATGACAGGGTGTATGTTATTAGTGACGTCACTTATAATGGAGAGTTGTCGTCCGTGACATCAAAGCGAACATCGTTATATGATGCGAAATTGGGTTCGGGTTGTTTCTGATGACAAGGTGTCCTTTTTTTGGCAACTTCCAGACGTTTTCATATACATCCTTACTGACATGTAATTGAACGCGTTATTTGGTTTAGGCATTTCGTAAAACATTGTCCGTGACATTGAATTTGGCAGAAAAGATAACGCAGACTTAGAAATAGATTGTTGGAGCTCCCGTGATGGCTGACATGGGTTTTCAGCCTGTAGGAACATAAGCGTGTCATTGGCAGAGATGTCATATATTCACGTATTCATGGTTCAAATCGACCTTCCACCTATGTATGCGACCATAAAATGAATGCACATACATGTAGCTACTGCATCTATAGGAAGAGACGAATCAGTAATCATGTAATCATTGACTAAATGCAAACATACACTTGAATTTCACACAATAACGGTTTGGAAGAATGTGCACAGTGAACTCATAATCAAAACGATTATGGCTAAGAAAGCAAAAACCTTGCAATGGAATTGACTTGGTAAAAGCTAGTATGTGAGCGGAGACCAGGGAGCGGGGAGCAGGGATTTTGTCTTCAAATTTATGAAAATTCAAGCAAACATGGCGAGGCAGACCTACTACCGTGGGAAATGGGTTTAGGGTTTTTTCTAAAATACTGAAGGTAGCATATATTACCGTTGTAATAAAAGAAGGTACTCAAAGAGAGTAGTAGAAAAATGAACCTACTACCGTGGATGACAAAAGACGCTCTTCAACAGCAAAGCGGTAGAAAATACCAATTTTTATGGAGGGCGTCCACATAAACTGTGATCAAAATAGGAAATTTTTTTGCCCACAACATCTCTTAGTGATACAAAAAATGGCATGCTATACCACAATTTATACCCAACAAGTCGTTTAGGATAATGCAGCATAAAACAATGAAATGAAGTAGAAGAATTCCAGCTCAATAATTGCTTACACCACATGACAGTGACACGGTCATAGAAATCAAAGGTAGTGGCCCTTTTAGTCTCACTACAAAACATGAATGGAATTACAAAAAATAACAATCCCATAGAAACTGCAGATGCAACAAAAACACAATATTCAAAATTTTGAGAGAGTGAGCTCCTCTCAAAATAATATTGTCCATTTGTCAACCTAAATGTCATGTTAGGTTGATAAATACTAGATTATACTTCAGATGTGTAGTTTTCATTAAAATGAGAGTATGTTGAGATGGGGATTCGACTCATTTAGGTTGAGTCGACCTAAATGAGGAAATATGTTAGTCAATTTAGGTTGAGTCGACCTAAATGAGGACAATATGTTAGTCAATTTAGGTTGAGTCGACCGAAATGAGGACAATATGTTAGTCAATTTAGGTTGAGTCGACCTAAATGATGACAACATGTTAGTCAATTTAGGTTGAGTCGACCTAAATGAGGACAATATGTTAATCAATTTAGGTTGAGTCGACCTAAATGAGGAAATATGTTAGTTAGTTTAGGTTGAGTCGACCTAAATGAGGAAAATATGTTAGTCAGTTTAGGTTGAGTCGACCTAAATGAGGAAATATGTTAGTCAATTTAGGTTGAGTCGACCTAAATGAGGACAATATGTTGATCAATTTAGGTTGAGTCGACCTAAATGAGGAAATATGTTAGTCAATTTAGGTTGAGTCGACCTAAATGAGGAAAATATGTTAGTCAGTTTAGGTTGAGTCAACCTAAATGAGGAAATATATTAGTCAATTTAGGTTGAGTCGACCTAAATGAGGACAATATGTTGATCAATTTAGGTTGAGTCGACCTAAATGGTCAATTTTAGATAGCACATCACTCTGCAATCTACGGCGGGAAATCAAATGTTATTTTTTTTCTTGAACTCTACAACTCTCCATTTGTTTTAACTTCATTCTTGGATTGATAGTTTGCTTTATGTACTCTCAATTCACTAGAAAACTCTCAAAATTTTGAATATTGTGTTCAAATCTAAGAAGACATACTACCATCACTGTAGTGTTCATAGATATCACCAGATTTAGAACTACATCCGGAATCTGAGGCATTTAAAGGGAATGAAGTATCAACATCAGCATCTATGTCAAAATAGTTTAGGACCCTAGGATCTACTCCATGGCCAGGTCGAGGTGCACAAGTAGGTTCGCTTCTGAGAGAAGCACGTGCCATTGCATCAGCATAGATAGGGAGGGCAAATGACTTCTCAGGGCTCTGAAGTATACATGCTTGCAAGGCAAAATCCGGAGTTGTGCTCCTCAAGCTCAAGCTGAGTTCACAACAAGTCAATGAATGGATTAGTATATAAAAGGGTCAAAATAGAGGCATTGAGGCTTAACTAAAAGACGAAAGCTTTATATTCAAAACAAGATAAAAACTTACTTATTGAATTTGTGGCATGCAACAATGGAGGAGTCTGAAAATTCTTCATCCACTAAGATCTCAGAGGTGTCTTCAGCATTGAGCTCTGGCACAACCGTAATGGAGAAGGTAGAGGGCGGTACCCCTGGAATGCTCCTCACAAAAAGTTGAATGCAGAATTTTAGGGTCTACAAATGAATGAAACGATATGAAATTAGTAAAAAAACGATCAACGAAGGAAGTACGAATAACAAATGTAACTTCAAAATGCCTGATGTACTCACAGCTTTGGAAGCGTTCCTAGCACTAGTCAGGGGCAAGCGATTCACTCCCATGAATTCCTTGAAGAGTGAGAAATGGTAAGCCTTCAAACAGCCTCGAATATCCGCCCTCATCTGAAGATCATCTGCATGAAACAGGAGGAGCACCCCGTTGTCATGAACCAATCCACTAGCAATCTCGAAAACCGTCTCCACAAACCTATCTGGAGGTTTGTTCCACTCAGGAACAGATGAGGTAGGAGAGGCGACCGTTGGAACAGGTAGACCTTCAGGAATGTCCATAATCATAAGATCAACCCCAGCTTTAGCGTCTCGAACACCTCTGAAGGCACGGGCCTTGTCAGATTTGTGCTGAACATAACATTGGATAATTAGAATGATAATCATTTAAATACTACAACAATGACATCATGAAGCAATAAAAAACAAGAAACGGAGAATACCTTCTCAAAAAATGTTTGCATTTCCAACCATTCCTTCGGGAAAGCATGATGCTCCTCAAAATAAGATATAACGGTATCCAGAGATGTATATAGGAAAAGCTCATCAAGATGCAAAGTCCTTCCTCTGCAATCCTAGAAGGTTGGTGATGTACACTGCTGCAATCTAGAAGCTGAGAGCTGTACAAAAGAGGAATCCCGCTTGCGAGGATTCTGTGACATAGATCCAGTGGAAGCCTCTGGCAACACAAGCGCTGGAGAGGAAACATCACTTCCATGGGAATTTTTTGATCGCCCAACTTTCTTGAGCTGCCTTTCGGCATGCTTCACTGCTTTGTCCTTGGCCTTCTGGGCTTCTCTATCAGCCTTAGCCTTGGCCCTTACCTCATCCTTTGCTCTCTGGTTCAGAATCTTAATCTTCTCTTTTTCGGGAAGCAAAGAGATGTCCACCTCTACCTCATCCTCTTGCACCTCACCTTGGTGTGGAACAATGTCGTCAGCTTCATCACAAGCCTTCTTTGCATCCTCTTCTTCAACTGGGCAAAAACTCTTCCCACATTCAATGTACCAACAACATGCCCTAAGATGTGCAATTGACCAAAAGCGTACTAACCAAGCATTGTACATGCACTGAACAGAGTTCTTGTCTACCCAAGAGCTCAAGTACTGAGGAAGGTGGGGCTCCTCTATGGCACCCAATGGAAGGAGCTCCCTCTTGAAGTATCTGATGAAGAAAAAACCATGGAAAAAAAGTTAGGCATATATTACAGATCAATTGAATATAAGAAACACATCCCAATTATGTATTGAATTAATACCTATACACGACTCGCTTCACAGCAAGGTATGTTTGCTTCTGGTCCTCAAATGCCTTTGTCTTAGTGTAGGATTCTTTGCCCCTAAAGAAGCCAACAAATCCATGCTCCCAAATTTGATTATGCCAGGCTTCAATATACTGTGAGATGGACCTGGGCTTTTGAACAACATCCATATCAATTACCAGGCCGTCCTCATTCACGCTCTTCGAGAACATATCCACAACATCCTCCTCAAGTTGCAGTAGAGGAGAGAAATGCCACATGGTTAAAATTTTCAATGTCAACAAAGCTTAATCTCTGGATATGAAATGAGGTGAATGAAAAAAAAATCAATACGAAGCTTGAGTCATTACCCCAGCCCAAAATGATGCTTTGTTTAGCCAACCCTTGAAGTCCTTTTCGGTGAATCCTTTACGAGGGAAGTGGACCGCCTGACGGGAGTGAATACTGGAATTCCAATGCTGAAGCCACCTGACTTTAAACTGAGGAGCTACACAAGCCGTTGCAATGAGCTGTAGCTTCTCTAGAGACATCTCAGGCTTCTCATTGTTGCTCCAGTGCTTCGTGATCTACAATAAGGTCAGAGAAGTCCATATAAGATAGTCTTTGAACAAAAACAACTTCCAAAAGAGTCATGAGAGGAAAACTAACCTCTTCAAGGAACTTATCACCAAACTTTGGGTTGGCAATCGAAAGATACTTAAAGAATTGGCCCTTAAATGATTGATGCTTGAGCCTAGCTGCAGCCCTCATTGCAGTAGTTACACCAGCGTCGCTCCTGTCTTCCTTAGGTGTTTCATCATAATATTTTCTTGCAGCATCATCAGAGGCCTCCCCAATCTCTTGCTGGAATTGGCATTGAGTGACTAACATTAGTTTGCATGATCAAGAAATCAAAAGTCATGATGCATATAATTAGGAAAAAGAATCAATATCATGAGTCAATAAGAATATTACCCTGAAGAGAAGTGCAACGAAGACATCCGTTGTAAGAGGATACCAAGTCTTATCGATGTGGGGGCTATTTAAACACCTCCTATACTCCTCCTTAGTGAGCCAAATCTTGAGGCTCACAAGTGGCATGCATCCGACAGACTTCACACGGTATAGTGTGTGGACCATGCTGGTCTTCATATGAGAATGCTCATTGGACCTATACGTGCACAACGATAGTAAGAAACAAGCAATTTTAGAATATTAGAACTTCCACAATTGTAGTATAGGAAATTACTTGTTGATGTCGTGCATGGCATTCATCAAGAAGGCCACCTTGCCCTTGGTGTCGAGGCAGATGTTGTCTACGGAGTAATGCCACTCTCGATCATGACTATGAAGCCGGTCAATGTATCATGTCCATGCCTTGAAACGGTGGTTCCCATCACAAATGAAGAACATACGACCACATAGGACATTCAGATGAGGGTCTGAGGCCAACTTGGCCTCAAACTCATCATTAACTAAAGTCCAGTGAGGGCCCCAGATACTAGTGTCCACGTCCTTCACAAGCTTCTCTTCCCCGTTCTCATTGGTGGTAGACACATAGAACACGGATGCTCCAGGCCTATATCCATGGATGAACTCAACCTCCATCTTTTTGATGTCTTGGGCAAGAGTTGGACGGACCAATGGCATATAAATCATTCGACATAGGGGTATGCCAAACCTGGAGGCCTCCTTTGGTGATAATCTCATGGCTTCGACACACTGTATGGAGTTTGCCTTTTGTTGGTTGCGCAACTCCTCTTCATTGAGCTTGAGTAAGGCATCCTCTGCCTCATCCTCACTAATATTCATTGCATGTACCTATAATAAGAAAAGTGAAGCACTGAATTAGTAACATTGCAAAGGATTAGTAACTCATCTCCAGACCACGTCAACCAGGAAAACTACAAGGTCGATGCCAGAATAATCAAAACAACATCAACTGCAATTGGTAGCCTCTGTGCAACAAAAAGTGAACAGAAGTTAAGACACATTGTCTCTGCTTTAGTGTGTTTCAGATCTCAAGTTCTGAAAAACAAAGGCTCATCTAAAAAACAAAGGCTCAAAATTTGTTAATACCCTCTTAAGGGCATTTTCAGACTCAATTGTAGACAACAAAGTGCCAGCAGATTTAGGTCCTAGATAACATTGTGACAAAAGGAGCTCCTATTCCTACGAGTGTGTTGTTGTGAATGTGATTATGTGATATATGTGTGTCTTCAAACAAGCTTCCTTTCTTGCAGTTAACCTAAGCTAATTTGATCTCTACAGTATAAATAAGCTCTGATACAAGGAGTGGGGTAACGGGTTTTGTAGGTGGTAATCGTGTCCTCTGTACTGCATCGATACAGAACAATTCCAGACCCAGTACATTCTCTTCCTCCTATAGACTACCTAATTTTTTTAATTGTCCAAGATATTAGTACTCAAAAAACCTACCAGTTTACCACATATACTTACAAGGGAAGTGTTTAGTCTACTGTTCAACATTATGTTCTTGATAATCAAGACAATGTGAACCAGGTGCACCGTTGTTGATCATATACCTGTGCAATTGTGAGGTTAGATTTTTTGATCTGGTCAAAAATGCCAGTCGCTTCCTGGTTTTAGACAGTAAGTGATTCAATGTTGTCAAGAACTAAAATTGATTGTCAGAACCTGTTCATGATTTCATAGAGTCTTGGAATCTCATCTACTATATAGTGTCACTGCCATGAAAACAACAAAGTCAAAAGATATAAACGTATTTACTGTTTCCATGTGGAGTTTCAGGAAATGTTTTTGAGGGATTTCGATGCTGGTCGATATCCACAAGCGAAGCTTGCACTTGTATTATTCACTTTTGAACTACAACGGCGATGGCAAAGTATGTGATGATGATTCTCTGCAACAATCAGAAAACCAGATGATATAAGATGATATTCTAAATGAATGGACTTGACAAAGCATTCCCAACACAATTGCACGAGTAATCTGTACCATAAGTAGCAGCCTAAAATGTCATCATAATAGTTCTCCTGCAACAACATAATAACATGACATAAATCACAAATTTACAAAGATATCTACTGTAATACGGAAAAGTTGGGCATACATGGATAACAAAATCTGGCATACAGAATGAGTAGTAAATGAAAGAGGATGTACCACCTCCAGTATTTACAATTAGTGATACAAACTATTTTCTGCATTTCTTCTTGTACAAACTTCTAGCTGGCTTATGCATCACCACCACTACCGCCAACATTGATATCATCATTGTACCTCAAACCTCTGCTTGTGTGCCACCTGATTTATGACAATCATTACAGATGACTGAACTAACAGAGTGTCGATTGGTCTTAAAATAGACTAATATTAACAATTCAGACTCGGTACCTACCAGCTATTCCTTGCAAAATGGGTACCCAAGGCTCTCCTCTCAGTGCATTCGAAGGGCCAATGTACATCAGATGCTCCACGTATCTGCTAGTGTTTTAAAACAGGGTAAGCAATTACAATAATGTACAACTGGATAAGCTTGGAGGCTCCTCCTAACTATTATATCTGTAGCAACCTCATTGCACCCAGGTTATCTCACAACCCTGAATTAACTACTCCACACTCAACAATGGACACGATTGGGAGAACTTGTGTTTTTTAGTTAACCCTTAAAGGATGTGGGATCAAAATATACGGCCATATACACAATTTATATAGGCTTCACCAAGGTCAAAAATCATTTTCTATATATTTATGTGTTTGAAACCTTATCATATACATTGTTTTATGTTGAGGAGAAAATAAGATTATACTCGTATTAGACATAGCAGTATGAATTTATACATGTAAATTTATGCATTTAATAAATACATATTGGACATTTACATCAAAATACAACACATGTATTTGCATCCAAGGGCACTCGTGCTACGTATTTGAACTTAAATGTTCAGCAACATTAGAGTATTTACACAGGGAGGTCACTAGCTATATACTTTTGTAAACCACGTGTAGTCGGGGGTTATTTAAAGGTGGGCTATATATCTAAACTTCTTGAATAATTGGCACCCTATTAGTAGATACAATGGTACTTTGAGGTATTTTTCAAGACCCTATAGGTAAATATAATATACACCATGAACTCATTTACTAGACTTTGTTTTATTTGCAAAGTGTACTATTTATCAAGATCTTGAAAATATTGACATAAATTGACGTTAATCTGTAACAAATGACAACAATACATTATCAAAACTTTCAAATAATAACAATTGTGCTCAATGCCTACATTGTTGCAATTTGGTGTGGTTACCTTCAAAAACATGAACAAAGGAAATAATTAGATGGTTCTCACATTCAAGTAATGTGTTAAAAAAACACAACCGAGTGAACCTACAAGATGAGTCAAATATCCAACATTTATTTTATGCAAAGAATCAAATGCCAACAATATTGTCTATAAGGGGCAAGTGTTCAAGCTTGATCAACAACAATGCAATTCTTACAACTATGATTTTCCCACAAATCATAATTGAATTTGCATCTACCTACTTACAATATGTTTGATCATAGGGGAATTAGAGGTGTCCTGGAGGAGGGGGAAAACAATACATCATGATTTCAAAGGTCGGCATGGCATCTCCCTTTTCAAATGCAGCTTCTTGTCATTTCTAGAGGTTGATGGGTTGCCTGCATAATTCCCATTTTGTGCCAAATTTCCTCCGCATCATTTAAATCCGCCCACTTCACCATGTACCATTGTCAACTCCTTGGAAAACTAAAGTTGGGTGTTGTTCTTGGGCAGTCTCCCTTTGCGGCGTTTCTTGGTAGCTTCAATTGTTGAATTAATTCTAGTTGAATTTCTAGACACAAAAATATGCCCACATCAAATCCCACTCCGACCAACATGGAAGTGGGCAAGGAGGAGGTGTTGATGTAATCATTGTTGTTATTGAAGTAGATTGAATTTTTAACTCGCGTAAGCATGTCCTTAGAAAAAAAATGGGTTGGCATTAAGTTGAGAAATCAAAGTGGCCTTGAAGATTTGATGTATGTCATACTCCACCGTCGGCATAACTTTCATGATTGCAATACTAGATTCTCCAAACACTTCTTCACAATCCAACATATTTGAAATAACATGTCGTGTTTCATCTTCAATAATGGGTAAAGGAAGCACAATCTCCTCCACGACTTTGTCTTCTAGAACACCCTTAGAGTTTCCAATCCCTTCTTCCATTTCAACCCTCAAAATTTTAGCATCGCCATCATCCACCTTCATAGGTATATTGCTCAGTTTGTACTCTTGATGAGTTAACTTGGTTTTTTCTATGGTCCACGGAGTGTGGAACCATGCTTGCTCTGAAGAGGGGGTTACGACTTGTGTCTCAAACTTGGTTAGCGTCATGTCAAACTTGCAAATATGCTTGCAAAATCCAAAACCAGGTCACATGAAACCCCTTCATGATCCAAAACACATCCTCCAATAACACTACTTCCTCAAAAGCACACACAAGACTCAAAGTCCGTGACCATTGCACTTCAAGCACTCTCATTGGTGGGAGAGGTGGAGCCGGTCTAAGTTCGCTTCATACTATGCTTGAGGGACCAATGGAGTAAGTGAATGCAAGATTAATAAAGTCTACATGAATTTCTACATGGTATCAAATGGATCATGTTTCATGGACACTTGGATTATTTTCAACAACCACCTTTTGGAGGTAGGCCTAACACAAAACTGGAGACCATGGCATTCCGTAGTCTTACAATTGTTAAATTATTATATTTTATCATGTGTGAAGACCCTACATAAGTAGAAATTTCTTGAAATAGCGTTTGGTTATGTTCACATATGATTTTCCATTACACTTGAGGGCATGTGACACCACTGTATGATTTTGGAAGTGTCTTGGGACAACCTTTGAACACTTCTTTTGGGCTCTCACGATTTCATGGTCACGGCTCTTGGCTTGTGTGTGAAGTGGCCCTAAACCAAGCTATCCAATGTCAACTTCTAAATTGGATGACTTTTGGTCAATTGAAGCAAATTTTCATCCAATCCAAATACATTCATTGAACCTCACATACATTCTTTGCTTGTCCAAAAATTACATGCCCTACTTTATAAATAAAAATGAAATACCACCTATAATTTTCACCTACCCTATTATAGATATAATATTGTATGGGTCATTTTATCCAAGCTATAGTAATTCCAGTATTTGTATAAGTTAATTTTTCTCTATTGAATTGAAGTTACCCTATATTTTTTCTCACATGGTTTAATAAAATTTCAATAGTGACCTCCCCGTGTGTAGTACTTCTACAAATTGTTTGATGGAAATCCATGTGGCCATTCTAGCACACTTGTGACACCTACTTTGAAAGCAGTCTATCACCAGTGGCAAAATTATGTCCTTGGGAGACTCTGGATCCTTGCAAACAAATACACATGTATATACCCCTAACACATAACATTATTCAACTTCATGTTGGATTTCCATGGCTATAAACACACATTCTATTGTAACATGGATGAAAAAGAAATCATGGCAACGTTGTCAACCCTATGCCCCGTAGACTAGATGTCATTCCAGTTTGAATATGATTTTAGTTGGGAATATACGTTGACATGTCCGGGATTTATCTTGAATTATACTATGCCCACAAAACTTCAACATGAGATTGAATGACACTATACAAAGGACTAGATAACCACCAAGAAGAGAGTGGATGACTCCGCCACTCCCACGGCTCGTCATCCACCTACTCGAGCTGACTATGAGTCATAACAAATCAACTCATGAGAGAAAATGGTTAAATTATGGATGATATCGCATCTTCATGGGTGCAAATGTATGACGCGTTACAATAATCCTTCAGCTCTTGGATGAGTGATCTTGTTGCATCTGCTCATTGGAACAATTGAAAACCAAAAAGTAACTTAAACACTATATTCGTTAAATTGAGACTTTTCGGGTATTTTGAGGCTTTTACAAACATAAGAACAAGGATAAAATGGAACACATATTGGTTGCCAACACTTTCAAGCGGGTGTTCATACCAAGAATTCCATTAATAACTCATATTTGTGATGGTTTGGGTAGGGGAACCCAAACCATAGACCGTATTGCAAGTAAAATGTAATATTGCATGCAAAATATGGTAATTGATATTTGTGATAGTTTGGGTAGGGGAACCCAAACCATAGACCGTATTGCAAGTAAAATGTAATATTGCATGCAAAATATGGTAATTGATATTTGTGATAGTTTGGGTAGGGGAACCCAAACCATAGACCGTATTGAAGGGAAATCTTATAACACTCATATTATTGCAAATAGAATATACAACATATGGCATGTAAGTTGAATAGCATGCCAATGCCACAAATGCATTGGATAGTATCGTCTAAGATTATCCCGTCCACGTGCAACGCTACAAATACGATGGCTATCTAGACTTGGAGACTGCATCTTTCTCTTTTGCCGCCGCTTCTTTTGCTCGCATCGCCGCAATGTTCCGGAAAATCTCATTTCCGCGACTGTAGCCGTGCTTTGGATGCGAGTCTACCATAATACATGTAGGGTTCCGTCGACCGCCCGAACTATAGGAGGAGGAATTCGAAACCGATGAAGTAGATTGTCTGGAGTTCCTCATCATGGCGTACTCTCGCTCCAGCGCAATGGCCTCGAGCGACCGCGGAGGTTTAGGTACCTGCCACCGATTTTAGAAAACACGCGAACATGTGTTAGTTTGGGTAGAAAGACCTAAACATGTCGCACAAATCGCTTAAGGATAGAACGATTGTAACGTATGGTACACCAATGGGAAGGGGGGCCTTACCTTGGCACGACGGGCATTTGCGTCCGAATTCGCGGGTGAAGGCAAGGCGTCCCGCGAGGGAGTAGGTAGGGATGCGCTCTTCGTAGGTCGCGCGTCCATACATAGCCGCTGTTGAGGTGTAATACCCCCAGTTGGTTTAGTGGGAGACGGACGGACAGAGTCGCGATCGACGCCCTTGAGCGGTGACGGGGACGGCGATTGTCGGAAGATTTGCTTGGGCGGGGGGCTATCGACGACACCGGCATCGAGAGGCTCCTTTGAGTAGTCGATGGTAGACGCGGCGTCGTAAACGGTCTCGTAGATGAAGCTTTCCAAGTTCGACTCACTGACGACATCAATAGAGGGCTCCAAGGGCTGGCGCCAAAATGGGGACAAAACAAAACCCAAGGGAAGAGGGAGAGATAGAGCGTGTGAAAATCGAGATACATGTGAAGCATATAATTTACACAAAAGTTTGTGAACGCACGCACATACATACATACAAACATAATAGACAAGTCAAAGGAGCTTGTTATATTTTGCGTGAGTGACCAACTCATTGTACAAATGGTCTTGAGGTTCCAAGCGCCTCTCGCCGAAGGGATTATGCCTAAGATAGTCCTGTACCTCCATTCCACTACCCGTGAGCTCTAGCAGGTATTTACCAAGGTCTAACAAAAATTTGTCCCGGACTTTCTCGATCGTCCACGTAGGGCAGACTATGAAGCTGGCCGTAGGGTTCAAAACGTTTTTGGCAGCGCTGTCGTCCACCATGAGAGTGTTCTCGCGGGTGGGACGGACGTCGTAGGGGACGCCTATCAAAGACGGCCGCTGGTCCCACAAAGCTAGTCTAAGGATCTTGAGGTATTGGGGGGACGCGGGGTTGTTCGGTTTCTTTACAGTCTTGCGGTCCGGTGTGTACAATGTTTTACATGCATCCTGTGCTAGGACTAAGCAGGGGGGCTCGATGCCCTTGAAAATGAACTCCACAACCGCATTGGTGTTCTCGGCCGTCATGGAGCTCCACACGACCACCCACCATTTTCTTTGGATGGTCTGTAGGAAGCGCCGAAGACCCGGCCGCAGGTGGACGAGCTTGCTCTTGATGTACGTGGGCGGCCCATCGTAATTCGCGTCTTCGGGCTTGCAGTAGGGGACCGTGGGGACCCTTGGACAATACACGCATTGCACCAAGACCCCGTTGAGGTCTAGTACGACGAAACGGGTCTTAGGTTGCAAAGGCCGCGCGGGTAAAGGGGGTGGGGCCATCGCGCTACCCTCCTCGCTTCTTGGAGAGGACCGGCGGGGAGCCGCGACGCTAAGCTCCGATCCCTGTGAAGACGAGCGAGATAAGGCGGGGGAAGACTATGTCATTCTATGTCCAATTAGAGAAAAATACGTATATATATTTATGTGCAAAATACAAGAACCACTATACATAGGTGGCCATACAAATCCAAAGGGGGGGAAGGGGGGCAAGAGGACACAATATGCATTTGAACACGAATACAATCATAATGGCACAAAAGATAATTTTATTGTTACAATGCTCTATGTACAAAATCCCCAGTGGGGGGGGGGGGGCGAAGCCGCGTTGAACGAGCCGCTCAAACTATCCTAAGACAATCTACAAAATTGTGTGCGCGCCTCCATGTTCCGAATAAAATCGCGGGGGCCGGGGCGACGGTTGCGAGCGTGGCAGAAAAGGAACGGGGGTGAAGGGATTCGACAGCGGGGTGGACCTGGGTGGGGGCAGTTCCTCCTAGCTAAGGAAGACATGACCAAAGGCAACAAGACAAAGGACCAGGAGTTTGGGTCGGGCGACCGAAACTGGGGAGGTCTCAGTGTATTACCTCGCCCTGGTCATGCCTGGACGCCATGGAAGGCTCCACCGCCACCGCCGGTCCTCCTCTCTCGCCAACGCCTTCTCCGACGTTGTCAGCACCCCTCTCCTGCAAGCGTTCAGTGTCAGGCCCTTCACCTAACCCAACCTCCGCATGTGCAGCATGCATAGGTTCATCGATTGGGATAGGTGTAGAGGTATCACCAGGCCCTTGGGGACCTTCAACATCTGGCATGGGTGAGTCTTTGTCAGACCCATGCTGGTCCACTGAGGACTGAGCGGCCACGGGGTTTCGGTCGTCCGACCCAAACTCCCCCCCCATCCTGAGGTGGGCCTTGTTGCATTGCGAGGGGGGCTGGGTTTGGGTCGGACGACCCAAACATGTGCGGGTCGTCCTGCTGATGAGGGGGTGGCAGGACCAGTGGCGGCCGTAGTGGTGGGGGGGTAAGGGGTCTAGAAGACCCGGCCTGGCGCCAGAGGTTGGGGTCATCTACTTGTTGGACCGGTGCATAAGGATGCACGTGGGGTCCAACCATGTGCTGGAAGCTGAATGACCCTTGCGAACCCGACGGTGGAGGTATGCTCTGAGGAGGGAAGTTGGGGGGCAAGTGTGGAAACGAGCCCGGGGGGGCCATCATCATGCCCTGCGCCCACATGCCTTGGATCACTTGCGTGATCATGTCAATGCTAGGCGGTGGTTGCGCCATCGCTCGTTGACGTTGTTGCTCCAACAACATCGCCCTCAGCTCTGCAACTTCGTTCCGCACCGAGGGTTCTTCGGCAGCGGCCCTTTGCAAGCGGATGCGCTGCTCTTCCTCCCTCAACATCTTCTCGTTCGCCTCTTGGACGGTGAGAACCTCGGGCTTCACCCTCACCATCCCTGCGAAGGCACCGGGAGAGGGAGGGACCGACCTGAGCCGTTTCGCGAGCTCCATGTCGTCCTCGTCCTCGCTGCTGATGGCAATTGTCTCCTCTACAGCATAGTCGCTATAGAGTTTCTTGCCCTTGATCTTCCTCCTCTCCCTGAAAACCTCAGTCGCATCCCTCGAGTACATGTCGCGCGCATCGTCCACTGTGAGGACGGGCACCAACTTACTCTGTGGAGTTGCAACCCGCATTGCCTTCTTTCGTTGAGGGGCTTCAGATTCTTGAGTGAAGCCCGTTGCCCCTTCTTCAACCTCGCCTTCCTGCCTAGGCTCTTCTCCCTCTTCCTCCTCCTCCCCCTCCTCCTCCCCCTCCTCGTCACGAGGCCCTCGAGAAGACTGACCTGGATGCACTTGGACCAGAGGCTCTGGTGCTGCATAAGGAACCATCATGGCCAACTCGGCTGGGTTGACACGCCTAGCCCTATCCTGTGGGCTCTCACCCCCTTCCACAGTCTCCTCGGCGTAGCTCCCAGGAATCCAGTCCAATATGTCCATCTTCTTGGCCAATGATCTCTGGTTCTTGTAGAATTGCAGGTCAGAGGCGTCCACATAGCTGTAGACATTCAGGCCCAGCATCTGCATAACCACACTTGATATGTTAGATGGCATACAAGATTATCGAAAGCTCAAGATATCAATGCAAACAGGAAAGCATGGAGTGCTTATAGTTTGGGTCGAGCGACCGAAACTAGGAGTGCTCATAGTTTGGGTCGCTCGACCCAAACTAGCTCATCAAATAGTGCGAGAGAGCTCACCATGCCAGCGAAGATGGGTTTGGTGCCGCCGAAGATGTTGAATATAGCGTCCCCTCTCCTCGTCAGAGCCCTCATTATTCGCAGATAGAATTCCATCCGCAACTCGTCCGCAGGGTACATTGCATACTTCGCCTCGTCGTACAATGACTTGCTTGCACCCATGCCGTCCCGAACTTGGAACAGTTTCTCCATTCGGGTTAGGGGGTGGCTGGGGTCCTTCAACAGGTTTGCTTTGAAAACAAAGTACAAACACAACAAGCTCAGGACTTTAGTTTTCTTGTCCTTGAGTGTTGTGTACACCCCCTCCGCCGGTGCAGGAACGTAGTGCGACTTGGACACCGCGTAGTCAGGCTGCAACTTCTGAACAAGTTCAAACACCTGCTCTGCTCGCCTGTCCTCTACTATCCACAACCAGACATCAACCTCCCTGAGCCTGGGGCTGGCATAGTCCAAGAACTTAGGCATGAACTCCCCGTAGAAGGGTGTGCTCATTGTGCCCTCAAACTCATGGCCAGGAATATTGCGGAAGTCTATTAGGCCAAAGGGGAACCGTTCCGCAGCGTTTACTCGTATTTGCTTCCTGGATTCAACGCCCGGCCACCCCTGGATTTTGAGTGGCTTGAAGGAGACAGGGTTGAAAAACGCGTCTCCTTCGAAACTAACAATCCTCTTCTCCTTTATGAAGTTGGAGAAGGCAAGCATGGTGTGGGCGGGAAGAGGCAGGTTCTTGTTGTTCTTCACCATTTTTGACTTCAGAAAGTCTTCTCCCGCCTCCCTCATCAGAGCCGCCATTGATGCACTGGTGAAGTTGTATTCAGCCTTGAACGCTCTCCAGTTCACCTCGTTCATCTCGTCCTCCTTGAATATTAGTTTTTCGGGAACTAGCTTGTGCAGCTCCTCGACGATTGTCGTCTTCTTCTTCCTATATTCTGCCCACTCCTTCAATGTGTAGCACGAAGGAACAAAGGACTTCGGTTTGGTGAAGACGATTTTCGGATGGTCCCAAAGTCTTTTTGCAGTCTTCTTGTTGTGCAACATGTGGGTTGCCGCCTTCTCGATCTCGGACTCCATAAGACCCTGCAGACTTCTGAAGAACTCTCTCAGAAGAGGTCTCAGCGGTTTGAATTTGGGGACCTTGTTGTACTTCTCGAGCGTGTCGGGATCGATAAGATCCCCGGTCTCGTGCCTCTCGAACAGGGTCTTCCATTTCTGCCAAACCGCGTCGGTTGATGTGATCAAGTAGATCTCTCCTCTCAGCTCTTTGTACTTCTTCTGCTTGCGGCTTGAATTGTCGATCGAAGAGAACTTGTTGATCATGTGGTACTTGAATTGCTGCATAAGAGCACAGAATCTGTATTAGTTAAGAGTATGGACTGTCCACTTACAGAGGAAATATGAAGCAGAAATATGAAGAAGAAATCCAGAAGTTTGGGTCGAGCGACCGAAACTATGTAGCAGTTTCGGTCGCTCGACCCAAACTATGGGGTGCCTAGGAAATCTCACCTCCCACTTGGGATTCTTGGCTTTTGCATTCTCCCTTTCTCTTTGAGGTCTTCCGTAGAACTCCCACACCTCCCGCGAGGCCATGATGTTGCGAATCCACGATGCCTGGTATGGCCGCAACTTATTCGTTTTGTTGAAATAGCGGGATATGTCGCTGAGCCGCGTTTCGTCGTCAGACCAGACGACTAGCGCGTCCCATACCTTCACTTTCTCCTTTAGCCGATTGGGGTCATCCCAATTGGTCTTGGTCTGCAGTTTCTTAGCTGCCTCGACACTGTGCTGACCGTCAATCAGCCAAAAATCGCCTTTTGCTATGGTGTCCCACATATCTGGTGTGGGCATTTTCTTGTGCCCCTGAGGCATGAGAACAAGAGTCTGCTTGTCGAACTTGAACTGGTCTCCAAGCATCTTGGTGAGAAGCCATTCCACATATGCGTCTTCCTTCGCACGAACGCACATCTCCGGGGGAGCAAGGTGGCATTGGGAGATGTTCACCTTAAACATGAACTCCCTGCCCATAAAAAAGTACTGTAAGCACTTTGTCTCGAAGGTCTCATTGATCTTCGTGATCTCCTCCGGCTCCACCTCTTCTCCGGCCTTAGGCATTTTCAGCTCAGGCGAAACAGGCTCCTCTGTCATGGCAGAGGACGACTCTCTTTGTCTCTTGGACGGTGTAGTCTGCCGGCTTTGGGATGGCGTTGGTGCCTCGCTATCCGCCGGGGTTGCTGTAGGAGTTGTTTTCCTGGAGTCAGCGGGTACCGGACGGGGCTTCCTCAATGTTTGAGGTCTTGACGACCCTGCGCCCTCTTCGACAGTTGATTTGCGCCTCGTCGCGACAGCAGGTTTTGACTTGCTTTGCGCCTCCTTGTTGATCGCGTTGATTGCCTGCTTCAGCTTTGTGAGTCTCGTGGCAATCTTGGTGATTGAAGTGGCTCCATCCACGAAGATGGCCTCCGGTTTGATGACCTCCGGCTCCGCGCACTGCTCCCTCAAGTACGCAGGAGAACAATACAAGGAGAAAGGCTTGAATCTGGAAAACTGAAAACGCTCTGAACAACTATAATTTCTCCAAAACTAAAAAGGAACTGGACAACTGATGTAGTTCTCACAAACACTCAGGAACAAACTTCTCACTCTTCACAATCAATCACAATCAAGCTTTCACAATAAAGCTTGAACAATCACTCACAAACAAGCTATGCGAATATACACTGATTGCTCACAAACAATGTAACCCTGAAACTCGAACACCTGAAACTCACACACCAGAAATAATGCACTCAATTCACAAACACAAAGACATTCTGTTGATTCAAAGCAAACGCTTTGATACAAAAACAAAACTACAAACCGCATGCTACACTCTTAATGCACACAATACACTCAATGCGCACTCAATACACTCAATGTGCACACAATACACTCAATGCTTCACTCTCAATGGACCAGAGGGAGGTATAGGAGAAGAGGAGAAGAATCAGAGAGAACAACAATGAGGAAAAGCGCCGCTTAGCGAGGGCGGCGCTACAAGGAGAGAAGGAGAGAAAGGAGAAGGGGAGAGGGAAGATGCGTCGGGGAAAGGGTGGAAGCTTGGCGCGGAGGTGAGAGAGAGAAAGAAGGAGCGGAGGGAAGGGGTTAGAGAATGTGGGAGGGGAAAAAGACACGAAAGGGTGGGACCCATTCGGGAATGGGTCCGGCCTTTCGTGTTCGATGGACGCATGGCCGCCACGTGGAGCGGCGGCGCTCCATGCCCCAAACGCATACCCAATCTGGGCCATTGGAGCGCCTCTGGCCCATCGACGGTCCATAAGCCTCGCAAGTGGGTGTCCTTTAGCCACCTATCCCAAACCATTATTGAGGACACTCAATAATGGTTATAGCCTAAGGTACTGCACAAATGTAACACCTCCGCCAACTCGAATAATGATGGTTTTTATTTTAATGGTCCCCCGTAAGATTTGCTAGAATCAAACATTGAAACTGTATTAGTTTTATAATTTTAGTAATCTACACATATGGAATGAATCGATAATGATACAGACTATAATCTACCCTCTATAAATGTTAACCCTCGGGAGTGGATCAAAGTTAACAATTAACAATTATGAAATTACTTTTTGAGTAATAAAAATCTTGACATTAATAAATATAAGCAATTGTGAAGAGTCCTTGTGGGAGAATACTATTCATACAATTGCAAAACCAACAAAACTTTATTGAATATCAAGTTCACAAATCACGGGTGAAGTATGGATCAATTATGGTTCTTTGGTGAGATTCATATGCATGCCCAACTTGCAAATATTTCTCAATCTACACCATAAACCCACATATTTGGACACAAAACAAAAACGTGATTGCATGTACCTTCGAATGACACCAAAACTAGATCGCAAGTCATTATAAAATGGAATAGTATGGTTGTATTTCAATAGTTTACATTTATAGAGTCAAAGTTACAAAGACGGGAGTACCATTTTGTTAATAGTTAACACGTTTAACATTTATAGTGTGCAATATGTGGGGAGTAGAAGAGAGTTAACATTAATTTTAAAGAGGGTTAACACTTATAGGTGTAACATTTATTGAGGGTGGACTGCATACTAAGAGGAGTATTTGATAATTATATTGCAATCGTCATAGGGAAGTCCATGATGGTATAATATAATTATGGCAACCATTTACACATTGAATGGTTTAGAATTATGTATTGCAATTATATACGATGGTTGTTAGTAGAGGACATGGCTCTAGCTTGAGATGGTGGATTGTACCATGAATTAGGATACTCAAAAAGCATTATACATAAGGTACTCCACAAAATGAACACATTTGCCAACTCTAATTAAAATGGTTTTTAATTTAATGGTCCCTCATTGGATTTGCTAATATCATAGAACGAATCCGTAATTTGTGTTATAATTGTGGTAATCTACACATATGGAATGGGTTGAGGGTGATACATACTATTCTAAGAGGAGTATTTGATAACTATATTGCAATCCTCATAGGCAATCACAAGATCGAAAATTACAAGTATGGTAACCGTTTACACAATGAATGGTTTAGAGTTATGTATTGTAATGGTTAGCGCATATGGAACTATGCAATATTAAGTCTTGACACCTTAATATCATTATTGTTTGCCCAAAGCAACAAAGATGTTGTTCAATTTATAGCATCAAACATTAACATACTTATTTAGAATAGTACATATTTATAAGATGCACATATTTCGAAGCGGGTGTTCATATCAAACCACATTAAAAGGTCATATTATACAAAGTTGAGACAAGAGAAAGTCCAAAATGAACAAATATAGTGATAGTAAATGAGAGAAGCACCATTTACACAAATATGAAGTCATATTTGTACAAATATGTGGAGTTCGGCATTATATGAAGCCATTTAAGCAATCACTCTGTTGTTGGATGATCCCTCCACATATATTAAACAAGATATCATATTAGGAAATGAGGCACAAAGTACAGTACATGGTGTTCTATATGAAAGCAACCCTTAACAACTACGAGGGTTTAGGGTTTAGGGTTTAGGGTAGGGTTAATGAACATGACTTGTTGAACCCGAAGGCATAAATGAATGGCGCATAGGTCAAATGAGGGGGCCAAGACGCACGTGGTTTTAAGTACAAATGTATATACTAGATATCACAACAAACACTATATTATTATGAAACTGAATGTTGGTTAGTTTTCATGTTGTGTTAAATTATTGTTGGGACATACAATTCAAACTTGTATGTCTAGCTTGCAATTGAAGTGGGCATCATGATAGGTTCAGTTACCATTGAAAGATGGAAGTTGAAAGGTTCATGTGTGATGGGATTCACATTTATGCCTTCTACATAGGTTTCCAAAAGCATACACCATTTTCCTGCCGATGGTTGCCACCTTTCATGTCATCTCATATTGGAGATCTTCTAAGATCTTTGTTTTTTATTTTATTTTCTACTAACACCATATTCAAACATATTACGTTTATATTTAACATTGAGTGCTTCGGTTTACATTTAATGTTAATTACTTTCATAATGGTATTGGTATGTCGTAGATGCATTTGTATATAATGTAGCTAACACTAATATATATCTTATTTAGTGTAGTGACACTAGGACACACAACCATGATTTTGTGGACATGTTCATATCAACTTTCATTGACTAGATAGAACAATATATGATTAGGTTTTTGGTCAAACACTTGTTTAAACAAAATTATAAAGTTGGCTACATTTTATTCGCAAGCCAAATCAATTAAAACTATAGATGGAATACACAACTTCAAAAAGAATGATATTTACTGTTTGATACATTAAACACAACCACATACACAAAATATCAATAACCATAAGAAAGTAAGAAGCATTAAATGCAATCTCAAACAATAAATATCAGTTCTAATAATATGTGGAATACCGTATACATGTATGAACTGAGTGTTAGTAAGGAATGAAACGAATTGAAAATTAATGTTGACCATGGTAGGGTTGTAAGAACACTACAATTAATCAAACACTGACTTCATATTTTGTTTAGTTATTTAATAGCGGAATTAGGCGGTTAGTTCTCCAAGGTCATTTCATGCTTGGGGCCACGAAGAGGCCCTCTAAATATGGAAGATCTATTTACAACAAGAGGCGGGAATGTCCGTCAGAAGGTTTGAACAAAGGATTAGGGTTTAGGTTCGGGCGGGAAAGGGATCCAAAGGGGCAGGCCAAGGCGGAGGCAGGCAGTATAAAGTTCCAAGCCCCCTAAACTTCGGTCCTTTTTCCTCATCTCCCCATTGTGAAACGGTAGAAAGGTCTCTCAAGTACTGCTGCATTGCAAGGTTTGTCTAAACGTCCTTTGCTGAGTACCCAATTTCAACAGCCATGCACGGTGTGATTTACTACAGATAGTGTACAGGGAGGCGGATATGGATTATTTCCGCAATTGTAGGCGTAAATCACGGAGGGTTTGGGTCGCTCGACCGAAACCAGCTGAAGGGTTTGGGTCGCTCGACCCAAACCAATGGCTGTGAGGGTTTGGGTCGCTCGACCCAAACCAGTGCCTCTAAGGGTTTGGGTCGCTCGACCCAAACCAATGCCTCTAAGGGTTTGGGTCGCTCGACCCAAACCAATGCCTCTAAAGGTTTGGGTCGCTCGACCCAAACCAATGCCTGTATTTAACCCTATTGCTTTTGTCAAATTTTTACAAGGTTTTGTGTTCATTTGTGTAGGTACAATGGATGGGTATACTGACAGAGGGTATTCATCATTTGAAGACATGGGCACTTCTCCGTCTGCATCTGAGGACGAGCTAGACATTGTTGGGGAGGCTATCATGGATGGGAGTTCCGATGAAGAACAACTGGCTATACCTACACCTTCCGTGCCGCACACTCCCATTGTGGAGTGTGCAGGGCTTTCGAGAGCTTCATGGGTGAATGAGGATGTCTTACTTCTAAATGAAAGTGGGGTTGCTGTGGCGGAGGGGATTTGTCGTAACACCCATCCACAAGATTGCATTGATGAACACCCCCTTGGCACCGAGGACGTTGGCATTGTCATATTGGAGTCACTCGTTCATTCCGAGGTGGATCCCACTCATAGGTTCTCCCTCCGCAGGTGGCCATTGAGGAATGTCACGATTGATGGAGTGAGCTTGCGTGACCATGAGCAACGTCACATGGAACTCGAAAAGGAACTGCAATCCAACATGCGGCCACGCAAGGGTCTAAGAAAGTACGAGACATTGGCACGTCCTACTCCGTCGGCAACCGATTGTAAACGTCAAAGGTTGCTTGGTGAGGAGTCCATTCGTGAAGTTGCCACAAAGGATTGTTGTGTGCATCGTTGCTGCCAATTGTTTTCGAGGGATAAATTGAAAGCCATCCGCGAAGAAATGTGGCTTGGAGATTTTCGTCTAAGATCCACAAAAAAACTTGATGTCCATAGGGCTATACATGAGAATGGTACGGGGCGCAAGGTCATCACCATTGAAAGCATAGATGTGTGTTGTAAGGCATGGTACACCATTCACGGGGTGTCAAAAGCGGACTTTTATAGACAAGCGACTTATGCTAAGGAAGGCCGCCGGTCCCGACACCACGGGAACGTGGGTTTGAAGAAACCACGAGAAGCAACAAGGCAAGCAACGGCCACTCTAGCGACTATCATTGTCCCCCTTGCTGATGCAATGCCGCACAAAACACGCACACTCACAACCGGTGAGAAGGTTGTGGAGAAAGTTCTTCCCACAGGCACAAAATGGAAAGATATATTGCTCGACGTAAATGCTGTTGGCGAGAAGGTTGGGTTGGATCCAATTTCATTGTCAAAATTGAGCGCAATCAAGAAAGCAAAATTTAACGAATACATTATTAAACGACGAGGGGACAAATTTGCTCGGTGCTCAAATTGTGAGAAGTTGAAGCGCCTTCGGGATGCACACACGATGGGAACAGAATCATATGTTGCGCATCAATTGAACTATTTCAAGCATGTAAACATGCAAGAGGCACACCGGAATGATTACTACACAAATAGAGCGTTGTCAATATCCAGGCCCTTGGAGGTTCTTACGGTCATCCATGACAAAATGGACCATGCCAAAACAGCCTCCCCATGTTTTGCAAATCGGATTAAGGCCACGGATGGATTTTTCAAGCTGCATGTATCGGTTACAGGTGAAGACCGAAAATTGTCGTCAGTTACCGTAATTGTTGTATTGTTTATTTTACCATGATGTACTTGACAACATGGATTCACTTGAAATGGTTTATTTCTATTCAGATATTAATTGCATTGAGTTGCCATCGCAGGAATGATTGCGCATGGACACGGTGATGTCAAGTACGCTCATTATGCTCTTGATTTATATCCAGCGGATTCAAACCACACTATAGGGTCATTTGCAAGGCTTCTACGTGATCTGGAGAAACCGCCGGCCTATTCTTCGGGATTGTTATTTGAAGACACGGGTTCAACTCCTTTGTATGAGGCGGTGTTGGATGGAAAAGATGTGTGTTTGCATTCGTTGCCAGATCCGCCCAGTGAACCTGTGGTAGCGAAGAAGTTGCCCCCCACTTTGCGTGTGCAATTGGATAATTGTGCAAAGGACAATAAAAGTAGATATGTATTTGCATATTGGTCATTGTTGGTTGCGAAAGGCATTTTCAAGGAGGTTTTTGTGTCTTTCCTTTTGGTAGGCCACACACACGATGACATTGATGCATCGTTTGGGCGGTGGAGCATGAAATTGCGAGAGGAGGATTTTCCAACAATCCCATTGTTGATGAAGTCATACATGGATTTGGAAAACGTTCCCGTCATCCCCCATATGATCGAGGAGGTGCCAGACTTTAAAGCCTTTATATTACCTTATATTCGAAGTGGGGCTCACCGATTGATCGGGCATACCAAGGCACAACAATTCCGCTTCTACATGCGCAATGATGGTAAACCCGCTATGCAATACAAATTGTTGTGCACGTCACAAGACTGGAGTCCACCGGAGGGTCTCCTTGTATGGCGTTTGGATGCGGATGGGAAGACGATGTTACCGGCTGGAGAGCCCAAGCCTTGCAAGCCAATAGCCATGAAGAATTTGGAGGATATTTTGAAGGGAATATCTGGCTTCATACAATATTGGGAGAGTTTGAAGGTATCGGATGTTGGTGGATCAGCATGGCATCGTTACGGGAGTTGGATACATTATTGGACACGTGTTCGTGCCGCCTTAGCAGACCTCCACCAAGATAGCCCTGATACGTTGAGGCACGGGTTTTGGCCACAAACTCGTGTCGATGTACAAGCTTCGGATGCGTGCATGTTGGAAAACGGAGAGGTTCGTGAAGAATTCGATACGGACGACCATTATGTTGGGCCCGCTAGAGAACGTCCTCCACCATCTTTTCGCATTGCGGTTGATTGTGATGAAGGTTACATGCTTATTTTACGTCCTGGGGATGAGACATATGCGAAGCCGGTGTGGGTGGCAAGAGCATTGTCTAAACCAAACTTTACAACTTCCAGCGCACATTTTCGACAAATACAAGTGGAGTATTACAAACCCACAGCAAGAAATGAAGATGTGGTTCGGCATTATACAGGCTGGGATACCAACCATAACTTTCGGTGGAAGGTGGATTCTGAGCATGGTCCATCTTGGGTTGATACAGATTCCATATTCATAGCGTGGAGACCACGGAAAAATCAAAGCGGATCGGTGTCCATCCCTCAGAAGTATATAACCTTCGCAAAAGACAACCTTGCTCGGATCGCACAAGAAGAAACCCACGTTGAATGAGAAGTTCCGTAGGATTATGTTAGCATGATTATAGTTTCAAATATAATTCGTGCAATATATATTCAACATATGTGTGCTCATCAAAATTGGGGTAGAGTTTGGGTCGAATAGTTTCAGATATAATTCTAGCAATATATATTACACATATGTGTGCTCATCAAAATTGGAGTAGGGTTTGGGTTGAACGCCCCAATGTTATATTGTTTGGGTTGAACGTCCCAATGTTATATTGTTTGGGTCGAACGCCCCAATACTATATTGTTTGAAGAAATATGCATTTATTACATGCACTTTGTATGTTGGAAACCCTATATTTTATGGACCATGCTAATAATAGAAAGTAGGTTATATGTTTTTTGGGTGAATTGTGTTTGGAGTGCTCTACCCAATGTGTTTTTGTTGTTGTCAAGTGGTCTACCATATGTGCTCATGTCCTAACATTATAGGTTTGGGATGTTAGAACATATAATATTTTTGACATTGTTCACAATATAGTTTCGGACGCCTTCATGTTGTTGGATCCATATATTAATTTGAGACTAGAGAAAGTCTCAATTTAACGAATATAGTGTTCTTAGCCTTCGACTCAACTTGCCGAAACGGTAAGGAAAGGATCGATATCCACACGAGGATGTGATGAACTCAGGGCCCATTTTCTTGTCCTACTTCACACATATCATATATGTGCATTATTATCACATTGCCGAATGTATTGAAAGATGTGCACATATGACTCTATTCTACAATAATAACTTTGCATCACAACACAACACTAACTTACGCAATGCATCCTCGATGATGGTTTCGTTGGTTTCTTTCAATAAGTGGTGGCATTCTATAAAGCACAAGCCATAGCATTCAACGTCTCTTATGTAGCGGCGGTCGTATGTGGGTGTGGCCTGTGAAGCTTACCCATTATTTATAAGTGGGTCCGAAATCATCAAAGGCTAGTTGGACGTGGAAAGTAGGATCTTATTACAACGTCCTTCTTCATGCTTTCGAAGTGAAGTTCGTACGAGGTGAGGCCAAGAGTCAAACATGAACTTGGTACTTTAATTTCAGTGTATGTGATCCTACACTGTACTTTGAGGCGGGAGGGACAAACAGAAAAAGGTCGATCCGTTGCATAGTAAGGTAAACGGGTGTTAATCAGACACTTTTTGCTGATAAAAAAACCTTCCCTTGGTGGGATCTCTGAAATTTCGAATGCACTTGACTAGCAAACCTGCGAGTGCAACCCTCCAATAATAGAATGAATTTTCACAGTTTTCCTGTAATTGCTATGAATTTATAAAGTCCCTGACACCCAATTCCAAAAACGAGATTATAGACCTCCTCAGAAAGGGCGCTCCTCATGCTGCTCTCTGTGGTGACGTCCATGGTATTAGGTGCTGGCATGAGCCTTAAATGGCTAATGAAAGTGGTTAGAAAAGAATCTCACCTGGTGGTATACAAGTGACACTTGCCTTGAAAACTCAAAAAATCAGTTATTTTATGTAAGCACGGCCCAGGCCCAAGGTGACGCCTAGCCAGGCCAAACCGGTACAGCGTTTACATCGCGCCCTGGGCTAGATCACATCTTCATTGACTGGAAATTCTCACATTGGTTCCCAACAAGGAAGAGTTCCCCGCAGGTGCGGGTAGGAAGACCGAGCAATGAAAGAGGCGTGGGAGGGGCGGGGCCCAGCCGAATGAAGATGCGATCTAGCCTGGGGCCTACATCGCAAGTGGTGGGACATCCTCTCCAAGAGACTAGGGTACCTAGACTATAAGCTCAACCCAACGAGCCCCTCAGCTGTGGCAACCGGCGGCTCATTGCGGCAGTCCGCGGCAACATACAATGCCAAGTCCTTCCTGCTCCAGTGCACTTCAAAGCAACCTTTGTGCCTTCCTTGCCTCACAAGTAATTGTTCTACAAATCATGCTTCCTCATACTGCAATCACGATCGCTCTTTAAAACTGGAAATCATATCACACATATCACTTCTAAGGTCATTAAGGCAATGACCTTTAAGAAGAAGAAAAAAAAAAAATTGCTTGCTCAACACAAACTACATGGGTACCATAGTGGTGTCAATCATGAATTGACAATTCACATCCATTGCTAATTACTCGGGTTCTACCTCACACCACGCGAATTCAATTGGTGTGGTCATGGGGTGTGCCTTGTAGCCCCAACTCACCTCCACCATTTGACATTCATCAATTGGCAACTCCACTTTACACATCTTCCTCTTTGAAATAGCTATTATCATATTGTGTTTACAAATAGATGGCATGAATCCACAATATGGGCTACGTAACCGGATAGTGGTACTTGGCCGCTTTTGAGTTGCCCTAATTGCCTTGTGGAGAGCTTCTCCAATCTCCTTGCACTTCTTTACCGTCAAAGCCTCATTGAACTTCTTCTTTGCTTGCTGATCCAACATTTTTTTTCTTTTCTCTTTCTCCTTCTCTAGTTTCTTGGCTTGTCTTTTGAGCCTGCTCCTCTCCATTTCCTCCTTCTTTGCAATTCTCTCCACCTCCGCCTCATCCTTAAACCTTGTATTTTTTCTCTAATCATGCCAAGTATTCATCACTTGTCATGATCCAAGACTTTAAGTAGTCTATGATGGGAGTGGATGTGTTTTTTCCTCCGCATGGATGGGGTTAGTAACAAAAGAAGTGTGAGAAATTTGGCAATGTTGCTTGACTCAACACCTCAACAAGTGCAAGTGTACATGTTATGGTTAAATTTGTTGATTTATTTGCGAGGATTTACTTAGGATTGGAAAGTAAGGTGTTAGGAATTGTGATAAGTTCTAGAAGGTATTGGTGATTGGGCTATCTCTTGCTAATGTCCAAAGATGATAGAATGATGATAAGGCCTTCATCTTATCAAGATGACGGTGATAGGAATGCCTAGATTAGTCACATCTATGTTATATTAGATTTATGTGTTATATCTACGAGTGAGTAGATTTAGGATATTTCGAGTGAAGCTTCCTAATTAGTAGTATTTAAGGGCTCTCAGCAAGGAGTTTGACACCTTCTTTTAATACATATGGTGAGTGATAGTGAGATGTAGGAAGTGCGCTTAAGCACAATAGAGTTGAGTGTCAAAATTATGAGTAGAGCTTGTATTAAGGCCTCAGCCTTGTGGATTTAACAAGGGTGAGAGCTACATCTATTTCCAAAAGCTTTAAACATGTGATTCTCTCTCTCATTATACCATTTCTCTCTATGTCAAAAGGCGTGACATATCATTCCACTACTTGCAAATGTACCAAGGTGACATGGTTGGGATTCACCCAAGGCTGGCCAAATACACTAATACAAAGGCCATACATTTCCTCAAGAGATAGCTACCATTTAATTATTAGTATCCACATCTATGATGCATGCACATCCAATGACCATTTAAGGCTTTTGTCCCTTTAACAAAAAGGACGCATAGGCCCAAAGTACAGCAACTAAATCCTTCTTTATATGGGGGGGGTGACTATGAAGGCATTTCATTGGTACTTCAAAAATTCACTAAAATTTCAAAAATAATTCGACCGACTCGTTTTTAAATCTTGTGGTGGCATCATGGATTTACTAATGTGGTGTGAATTTCCTTTCCGGAAACCAACCATGGACAATAGTGATCAGCAACTAGTGTTGTCATGCATGAAAATTTAATAGGTAGTAGATTACTAGTGGATCGTTTGAGTCTCAAGAAGCCATGGCGAAATGCCCATACTATAGGCATGATCAAGCAACGGTTCATGGGTGGATAGGTTAGTGAGTAGTGTGAGTGAGTAGACTTCTTGAAACACTCCTAGTTGTTGGACCTCATGCACATGGGCCGGTTCTTGGAGGGAGATGAATAAAGGGAGAGATAGCGAGTTCATTAAAGAGGGTGAGAGTTGAGTGAAAGAGGCGAACATGTGGTAGTGTGGACGATGTTTGGCGTAATAAAGTTAGTGAAGAGATTATGTGAATGGTATTCTGTTCAATGTTGGGCCGAGTATGTAAGTGATTTCTATGGAAAGGTCAAGAGTTGAGGATGATAATGAATGGTGTTTGAATTTCTGTAAAGTTCTTAGTGTTATGGCACTCAATGCATAAGTAATCCCGGCGAAATCTTCCGGTATTTCAGTGCCCGTTTAACACACATTTACCTTACCCTAAAAGGTAGCACAACGGAATGTTATGGGAGCTCCGCGAGCCCAATGACCGCACCGCTCTCTTAGGCCAAAAAATTTATGATCAGAAATTTCTCTTTATGAGCTGCTGCATGCAAGTAGCAACAGTTGGTTCACCACTCACACCCACCCGGGTTTGGGTTCGGCTCCCGCTCACTTAGAGTCTACATTTAAGAAAGAAGCATGTGCTATTTCTCAAGTGGCAAAAGCTATAAATTTTCCTAAGTCTACAGGCTAATTTGGATGAAACTCAAAAATCATGGACAAAGACTTTCTCCACAAACACATTTTTGGGTGATTGCTGTCAAAACACACTACTTATACACTCCAAATTCTATAATATTACGCTTGTGGCAACCAAAGTGCACGTGATCTTAAGGAGTTTTGTAGTGTCGACATGGATGCATGACAAAAGAGAATTAGTGTAGCATGTGACATTATGGAACAACACAAAGTCAACTTTGCAATAATGATGATAATTACAATGATGACTACATGATGCATGTGGACGTGTGGTTTGAGTTCTTTGGTGACTTACTTCAATGTAAAAACCCATGATATATGGGAGGAACACGTGACAACAAGAAGTGAGACTTAAACTGAGAACATCCATTCTCTAGGGTTTTGGGATAAGAGAAGGAGTGACATTAAGGAGGTTGGCATTATGGAGTTTAAAGTGTATTGCCCTTACGTTGTGGGGCCCACATCTAGGTGTGTACAATATCATGAGCCCCATTACACTGATTATCCCAATTAGTGCGTGTTATTATTCAGAGGTACAAAGTCCTATAATTATTTAATGAGAATGTAATATTTTGCCAAGCAAAGTCATTTAAGTTCTACAATGTCCGAACAACCTATTGAACTTTTATTAGTAAAAAAAATTAAACTCCTGAGTAAGATGTTATTGCACTGCATAACTCCGAATAGTAACAGTCACTAATTGGGATAATTAGTGTAGTGAACCCGTCATTTAGCTCCTTCCCATCCAGTAGCAACTCACCAATCCCTCTCCCAGCTGGTAGCAAGAGCTTATTGACTACACTCTAACCTCGATAATATCACCCTTGTTTATAGTACACCTTGATATTGTCACACAAAACTTCGAAACCAAATTTTCTAGTGCAAAACTCCCTCGTTATTATCCCTATCACCCTTGGTAATGTCATAATTTTTTTCCAAAATCTACAGTGTAAGTGTGATAATAACAAGTAATATGGATGAAAAAGGCCGGATGGACAACAAATTCTATGGATGACGTCGGCATCTCTGCCCGATGTATGGAAGGTGAAGATGATTTTGAGGTGGAGTATTGTACTGAGGAGCTTGTGCAATTAGTGCAAGATGGCCAGGAGGTACATGATCCCGTAGAAGTAGACCCATTGATTGATGATAGCAATGATGTTGAGTCTAAGGTAGTGAAGTTAAGTGATGCACAAAAATTTGTTAAAGATGTTTGAATTTTATGGGGGTGGAAACACGGTAAAGTGGACAACTCTTGATCCTTGCTCAGGTTTAAGTGAAAGTGATCCAAAACGAGGAATGCAAAGATGTGAGCGTGGAGCTTAGAGCCCAGAGCGTAGAGCGATGTTATGTGAGCGTGGTTTATTATGAGGCACCATTATGGGAGCCTATTACCGTGTATTCTTGCATCCTCTTCCCATTAAAAGCAAACATTTTATTTATAACAATGTGCCCTAACACCGTGCAATCATAATATTATTCATTTGAATTCATTTGAAAAATAACCTCTAAATTTCTCCTCAATATTACAAGGGTCTAAATTTTCAAATATGCAAACCACCTTCAATATCAATGATGTACAAACTATGCATGTTGCAAATCCATATTCAATAACGATGTTGATGCAATAACAAGGAAGATTCAATAAAATTAAGATAATCACACATAGAATTCCAAAGAGGAAGTATAAAATTCATCGAGCTCAATATCCTCATAATCGTCATCGTCATCCTCAAGGTTTTCCACGCCTGCATCAAATGTAGATGGGCCTACCAAAAAGGGTTTAAGAACATCATTGAATAAAGTGATGTCCTTTTCAAACCCCAAAAAATGCCGACCTGATGTTCGACACGCATGAAGTGCAACACCTGTGAGAAACAAACTTTAGAAAATGATTGAAGAAAAATGATGTATAATATAATATATGATGTATGTTTGAGAAAAAAAATTGCAAAGAAATTTGAGTAGAAAAAAACTTGAGAAAACCAGTTTGTAGAAATTGATACTTGTTCCAACAGTCAAATCAACTATCCTATTACCCGAAGCAGAACATGTTTCAATAAGAATTTGCATAAATATGGAGGTTTTCTCCCAAGCACCTCTCCATGGAGTAATACCATCAAAATACATAGTTAGATTATTTTTGTCAATGAAATTTAGAATGGATAGACTGGAAATAGGATCAAAATCAATGTTAACCAGGTCTTTATCATAATGAAGTTGAAAAGAAGGCTTTCATTTCATTGTTTTAGAGGTGGCACGGGTAAGCAAAACGGAGCAAAATATAGGGTCTGCAAAAAAAATTGAATTATTCATGTATGATATGAAATAAAAACAATGGAGGAAAAATATGATTGAAGATGTGAAAGTGAATATACTACCTTCTGATTGAAAAAAATTGGATGGATGAGCATCATTCCATTGTAATATGTCCAAAACAAAGAAATTTCGAGACAAGCCGATTTGAGATATGGTATCAAAAGCTTTCTGGATTCAAGGGGTTGAAAATAGAAAAGGCTCCATCATCATGCATATATTTCTTATAAAATGAAAAAATAGATTGAATGGAATCAATATTTTTTGCATTCCAAGGAAGAATCACATGATCAGTCCAAAAACTCGCAAACCCTCGGGTATGTCCAGAATAAGTATGTCTTACGGCCACGACTAATCTGCACAAGGACAAATTATTGATCAAAAGATGGTTATAAAAATGAACACAAAGAAGATTTGAGATGATAAATATGATATTCATAAAAATATAAAAGTTACCTTATTAAGAAATAAAGACATTTCATGATATGTTGAAGACCATTGTTTGGTGGCTTTAAAGATCTTTTGCATATTGGCCATTGTATCATTGAGGACAAGCTCAAAAACAAAAAAAATTGTAATCCCTTGATATGAGATGAGCACGGAAAATATGAGCATCATGATCGATAATGTTGGAACTAAAAGGGGAATGCTTTGCAGACGCTAGAAATCTTCGTGATTTGGATGTAGGTTCAATAGGAATAGATTTTTTTGCTGGGACATCTCTAGCATGTTTTCTAATAGATTGGGTTGGCCTAACATCAATATCATTTTGAGAAACTCATTGGCTAGATTGTATAAAAACATTTTGAATGTCAAAGGCATCAAGGGTATCATCTAGAACAACAACATCATCATCCATAGATTGATTGGTTTGAACATGAGAAGGGGTAGTTTTCTCTATGTTCAACCGTAAATTTTACTCTGACGTTTTATTTATACGATATTTAATATACCATACACATGACTAGAGATGGAACAAACTTTATAGTTGTAATTGATCCATAATAAATATATGAGAAGGGATGACAATGTCTGTCTAAATATTAAAAAACAAAAATCATCTTGGACAACACTAGCACGTACTAGCACATATTTCTAGTACCTAAGAATACAAAAACCAACGTGAGAATACATATACATATGCAATAAATAAATAAATATATATATATAATTTTTATTAAAGAAAGAATATAAATTAATGCAAGAAACTACAGCATAGAACGCTGCCAAAGCAGTGCCGAAATCTACGTGAAACGAAGATTTTTTACAAATCTTTCCATCGCTGATTTCTGCGACTTTAGAGGCTTGCAGAAAAAACACCAAAAATCCTAAAAATCTGGAATTTTTTCCACAATACCAGAAGGAGGTTTTAAATCCACCAAAAAAAATTCAAGTCAAAAAGTTGAAATGACAAGAAGTTATAGCCCAATCCCTAATGTCTACTGCTGCAAAGGAGCCTCCAAAAACCTGTGTGGTGCCGCACGGGTTTTCAGAGGCTCCTTTGGACTTTTGGTGAGGGGGATCAGGGAGGTGTGCGGCCCAGAGGGGGGGTGTGCGATGCCGCACACCTCCTTGACCCCCACGTGATTTTTGCGACTTTGGAGGCTTGCAGAAAAAACATAAAAAATCCTAAAAATCTGAAAAACTTTCCACAATACCAGAGGGAGGTTTTCAAACCACAAAAAAATTTCAAATCAAAAAGATGAAATGACAAGAAGTTATAGCCTAATCCCTAATGTTTATTACCGCAAAGGAGCCTCCAAAAACCCGTGCGGCACCGCACGGGTTTTTGGAGGCTCCTTTGGACTTTTGGTGAGGGGGGTCAAGGAGGTGTATAGCACCGTACGAGTTTTCAGAGGGTCCTCAAAGGAGGTAGAAAAAACTCGTGCTGCACCGCATAGGTTTTTAAAGGCTCTTTTGAGATACTGGAAAGAATCTTACAAAAACTTGTTTGATACTGTACATGTTTTTGGAGGATCCTTTTCAATACCTCAAACTGCCTCGAAGGTGGTAGAAAAAATCTGTGTGGTGCCGCACGGATTTTTCCTACCTTCTTTGAAGTAGTTTTCAAGAGATACAAAAAAACCATTGCATATATCATCTTCTATTTTTTAACCACATGTATAAATTTCAAATATATTATTATATTTGGTTGATGCAAACTTGGTTTTTATTACGCACTTCATTTTCTTTGGTGTTTCGGAACATCATTGACACTTCTTCATCACCGTCTTTAATGCTAACATTTCTCATTTTTTTCTGATTTATTTTCGGATGTTTCTATTACCATTATTTTTCCAATAATTTTTTTATACATAATACACCATACGATTTCAGTCCACATTCTTAACTTCTAATTCTATCACTATTTTTTACAACCTAGTATCTCACCAAAAATTTCATGACAATTCCTCTCATACATTTTTACGGAGTTAGCCAAATAAACTTCTCCAAACCCTAAAACCATTATATAGTGATTTTTTCAAACTTTTTCTAACCCTAACCACTTCGTATGGTTGCCAATGTTAACACAATTGTAGTCTTTTCTATAACATACTTGCATCCATAGCCAATGGTCCATCTTCACTATTCACATCTTTGAAATCAAGTGTCTTTGTAATTTCAAGCAATGTTGCATCTTTAACTCTTGACAAAACTTGTGTTTTCCTTGTTATTTTTTATCTTTATGATTCTCTTGTACTACTAAAATACAGATATCTTTTCTTTCTCTTTTTTCTTCTCGAAGTCCTAATCGGTGTATTATATATGTCCGTCTTTTCATATATCTGGGAGATATAATCACTCACAGACTACTTATCTGCTACTTCTTTCATTGCATCCTCTCCATTATCTCCCTTTCTCTCTATACGTTTTATCGTTTTTTGTACAATCTTATTTAAAATATTTTATACATTATTATTTATTTTTAAAAATTTTATTACTGTACTATATGTTCTATTATTTTATATCCGTTGAATGTGATATACTTGTCTTTTTCTAGATGATATTATTTTTTTTGTATTATTCTCAATTCAACTGTTTTTCTTTTCTCTCCCAACGTTCAGTTTCCTCCAACGTTCATTTTTTCCAACGTTAATTCTCCTCCAATGTTTATTTTCCTTTAATGTTCATTTTCCTCCAAAGTCATTTTATCTACAATCACTATAATAATTTTATTCATATGCAATTCATGTTCATTTTTTCAATCATGTATTATTCCGTTTCACATATTCAATGTTCTCAAACTATATATTCATGTATTTTATTTTTTATTTTGTTTATCTTTCTATCATTACCATGGCTACATTTCGTGTAGATGGACATCTTGTTCCTATTATGTTGAATATGTCCGCTGATGGTTTTGCTACTATCTCTGAACAACTTCTTAGTTTTCAATTTTATTTTCAATTGTCCTCAATTTTTATCAAACAATAAGTCTTTGATATTATAGGTATTTTGTCTAAGATTGTCTTTCAAATACCAATTCGTGAAGATGTGGGTACAATTTGAAAGATGGTCCACGACAATATAGGATTTTTTGGTGTATTTGGACCTTCATTTTTTCCCACATCGCTTCTAACTCCTATAACTCAAATTTATGTTACAGCCCAAAAATCTCCACTTTTGTAAGTCAATATTGAACTCCTTGGCAAAGTCATTATTTTTTCAACTTATTCCTCAGACACAGATGTTGATGATATTATATTTTCTACGAAATCTATTCATAATGATGTCACCTTTGTTAATTTTAATTTTATTATGTCATTTCAAGCTGTAGGTCCTTCATGTTCTTCATAACTGCCCCTTCATCCGATTTTTTTTTAAATTTCAAGTATATTGAATTTATTGAAGACATTAATACATACTCCAGGCTATAAGAATGTTATTCAAAGTTTAGATTTCTCAATTCTACATGTTCACCGGGTGAAATATCTTTCTTCTATTTTTAATGATCCTGTCATGTTCGAGTTGCATCCACTATCTACAATCGCTAATGTCAAGATTGGAAGATTGTTTGATGAAATGGACAAAAAATTATGATGGCCACATTTGGTGCAAGACTAAAACCACTAATATCAAAAATGATATTGGTTTGATATTTCGCAAAGTTGTTTGTGTTGGTCACATTCAATGTCAAAATGATTTGTGTTTTTTTTTTACCAGATCTTTCAAACGCAATGACACTGAATGGGATGGCTTCGCATTGGATCTTTTTGCTATAGGACAAACAATTTCAACACCTACTTCTTCCACTTTAGTTTGTAAAATTTGTAAGTTGCCTCCAACTTGCATCAATACTTGTGCTTGCAGAATGTACTATATTCTCAACAAAGGTCAAACGATGATAATGACGTGCATTCATTTTGGGAATCATGAGCATCATATATCTGATGGAATGTGTAGAGAAACCATGGATAAGATACATGCTTTGATTGGAGAAGATGTGTCCAAAACACCAAATGCAAAAAAAATTATCATTGCTCTCATTGCAAGCAAATAGTTCTTATCGACATTCTTATTGCAAGATGACCACAATACTCCAATACCGCTGAGAGGTTCAGATTTGAATGTTGTTATGCATAAATTTAAAACCTTGAGTTTTCCAAATGTTTGCAATATCATTTCATTTTTTCGTCTCCATTCACAAAGCAAAGGGTACATTGACAAGATTTTGGAACTCAAGAAAACCGGTAGATATGACTATGTCCAAGAAAGTATATTTCCTAGTCAAGGTTCTAACAAGGTTTTCTTGTTCAAAATGTTAATTGAAGGTCCGGGGAGTAGATTTGATCTTGTAAAACACATGCAACCGGGGGAAGACTTGGAGAATGCATGGATAATGTTTGATCATGTCAAACGCGTTAAAGATTGGACAACCATGGCATGTCATGTTTATGATACCAACTATTTCAAAGTCATGACTATTGCTATTTGTGATATGCAATCGGAAGATATCCAATCTGAATGTCTTCTGTGGAATGCATTGAATCGTGTTATGACCAAACATGGTGTCTCCATGACAAATTTCAAAGGATTTATGGCAGACAACGCTCAAGCAAACTGTAATGTTGTTCGTCAAATTTATGGAACAGGTGATCCCAAGATTCCTATGGAAAATCGTGAACGAACTTGTCTTTTTCATTGGACTAAATTTTTGGAAGCACATACCGTGAAACTCATCAGAACTACAATACAACACCAACACAAAATCTTATGCAAGCAATACAAAGATGCAAAAATTGAAGAAAAGTTCGAGAGAATGCATTTGGCTCTCCATTGATGGTGATTTTCATCTCGTGCTGCAACAAAAGAACAAATTCAAGAGCTCAATGATTGGTTGGGCTTTTGGCATTTTTGATATCAACAATGGGGAGGTTTTATGCAACTGGTAATTTTTTTTCCAATTTTTCGCTTTTGATTTTTTTCTTTTAATTTTTATTTATTTTCTAACAATATTGTTTTATATTATTTTCATATTTTTCCTTATATTCATTATTTTATTTCATGTAGGGCCTTTCATTGGATGAATTGGCAGACATGCCTTCTTGCAACCTTTCAGAGACCATTCACAACAAATGGCTGCAATAATTAGGGAACATGGGTTAGGATTTGTATGTTGCCACCGTGGATGATTATGTCCCTAACTGTTCAACAAATCAGACATATAGGTCTTGACCTTGGCATAGTATGTAGTGTATAAGATGGGAAAAACACCTCCTTTATCATCCCAAAAAATTTCATTGATATTATTCTTATTATTATTATTATTTTATTATAGAAATTAACTAACAAAATTTCAAATATATTTAAATATATTTAGGATATTAACCACGGTTATGGGTCCATAATTTTACTAAATGTGGAAACTAAATTCATTTTGAAGATTTACAAAATATAAAATAATTCAAATATCACAATTATTTATTTGTAGGCTCACAAATCTACGCTCTAGGCTCCTCTGCTCACATTTCTAGGCTCACATGCTTGCGTCGTTGATCCAAAACTATATACTAACTTTGAATTTTATGAAATAGAAATTCATAAACATTTAGAAAACATATGAATCTACAAAGCCAAGCAATTTATGTTCACAAAAAACAAATTCAAACAACGTATATGTATCTTAGAAGACGGTACAAGTGGTGGTGCAAGTGGGTGTCATTGAAAAGATAATTGTCAAAAACTTGTTTAAAATACAATTACATTACATTAAATTGATGAATTTTTGAAGAAAAAATTACAATGACCTCAAGTTTATAATGAATTCAAGGAATATGAAAAGAAATTCCAAGTTCAAAATATTTAAGGTCATGAAATTTACATTCAAAACTATATTTAGTCAGTTGCTTTTACGCGTCACTTTTGATGATAGGTTTTGAAGATCTCATATTGATATTCTATATTTGAGTACCTAACTTAACAATAGAGGTCATCATGAAAAATAATCTATTTTAAACAACATTTTGCTACTACTTATAGGCGTTTGACCAAGAAAATCATGGCTTTCATATACCGGAGCATTTTTTTGGTCCACTTTACTATGCTTGCACCCATGGCTAGTCAAGGTTCTCAAATTTTCAACACTATGGAGTTGTTAGGAATGGAAAAAGTCCATGACAAGCTCATTAGAATTGGTGTTGCACATTTAACATCAATGTCAACAAAACAATGTGACATTAGGAGTTTCTTTGTCTCTAGTGAGATGTCTTTACCTGATCTCAATGACACATTATGAAGTGCTATCTTTGTTATTCAAGCTTTTGAATTTGATTTTATATTTAAAAACATTGAATTCTCATCTTTGTTACTTTCTTTTGAACATTGTAATTTTTATTTGTTTTTCTACCTATTTCTTTGATAATATCACATTATGCATGAATCTTCCAAATGTGACATTATCAAATATGTCACACCTTGTTTATATCACATTTTTTGGTGAAACGGATGGTGTGACATTCTCGAGGTTAGAGTGTAGTTGAAATTGAATCGGGACCAGATTTCTTGGGCAAATGCCCCTATTATTCTTGAGCCCACAAACTAAAAATTGAAGGATAAAGTGAAGGGGAGGCCACACACGTTCGAAAACGTCAGTTTTGGAACAGAGTTTAGTAGGTCAAGGTGAAAGAATGTTAGCCTTGATATGTGTCTAACTTCGAGGAGTTGGGTTGCAAGGTCGGTCCCTCTTTTATTGGTTAAAAATGTTCGTTTTCAACCCCAATAAAGAACAAAGGTTTTAAGTCAACACCTCCGGTTTTTTTATCAAAGTTGAAAACGAACAATTTTAACCAATAGAACTTTTTTTTAATCGGAGTTGAAAACGGATAGTTTTAACCAATGAAAGAGGGACAAACCTCGAAACCCAACTCCTCAAAGTTAGGCACATGTCAAGGCTAACATTCTTTTACCTTGGCCTACCAAACTCCATCCCAAAACCGGCGTTTCCGAAAGTGTGTGGCCTCCCTTAAACCCTAAACATGTAGCTTGAACCCTAAACATGTAGCTTGAACCCTAAACATGTAGGTGATAGGTTTTTGACCAGACCCCTACATGACTGGGCCAGGGCGAACCGACCCATACATTGGTACTTTACCGAATGTCTAGTGATGTCACATTCGAATGAATCGGCCCTCAACCCCATAGGGGGTCTTTTTGTATTGGAGCCACTTCATCCACAATATGTAGGATGGTTGATTTTAAGTGAGTGCCACGAATCCCCAGCCGTTCGCCCTCCCCGGTAAGGTACGGATATATGGGTTGGTTCGCCCCAGGCGTCATGTAGGTTGGGGCGAACCAACCCATAAGTTATATTGGTACCTTACCGGGGAGGGCGAACGGCTGGGGATTCGTGGCACTCACTTAAAATCAACCATCCTACATATTGTGGATGAAGTGGCTCCAATACAAAAAGACCCCCTATGAGGTTGAGGGCCGATTCATTCGAATGTGACATCACTAGACATCCGGTAAGGTAGCAATGTATGGGTCGGTTCGCCCTAGCCCCTACATGACTGCCACAAAAGTGCACACAATATTTTGACATTCTCCAATTGGCGTCAATCTAAATGAAGTTTGAACACGTCAGGTTTGCTATTAAACTTGTCCAGGTCAATAAAAATTTGCAATTATGTCATAAATTTTGTGCACAGGCATTGATTAGTACCGCCGCCGCCGCTGGGGGGGCTTGGGTTGTAAGTTAAGTAAAGTATGCGAGAGTACCTTCATATCACACATGCGATTGCACGTGTGTGATGCTCGCATCACGTGAGATGCAGAAAACTTAGAATCAGTGTCCAGGGAGATTTTTTGGGCATGATCAGTCGAGAACCCAGCAGTGATCGGGGAGATTTTTATGCATAATCGGTTGAGATCCTAGTGTTTGCAAGTCCAACTGGTTACATGTTGACATCCTTCAGTTTTCCTTTATTAAACTGAGATATATTCTATAGATTCCTTTAAAATGATCGGTAATTTCCTGCAATCTTGAACTCAACCGGTTATTTCTCAAACTCAACCAGCTCATCTGTAAGTAACTGCCGGTTCTCCCCGATCGTAGGAACCTAGTGATCCCAAGTCCAACTGGTTACATGTTGACATCTGTTGGTTTTCTTTATTAATTTGAGGTGTATTCTCTAAGTTCCTCTTAATTGATTGGTAATTTTTCTGAAGTCTTTGACTTCAACCAGTTATTCTCCAAGCTCAACCGGTTCATCTGTAATTAGTGATTAAGTTATTCCCTGTTCGTTGCTTGGATTTGAGGTCATCAGAGTTTATGGAGCCAGGCTGCTGACCCCAACCAGCCATTTTGCAGCACATTATTACTTAGGTATCTTAGAACACAACCCAAACAGAGTGAGGCTATGATCGGGGAGGCCAGGGCGAACCGACCCATACATTGGTACCTTACCGGATGTCTAGTGATGTCACATTTGAATGAATTGGCCCTCAACCTCATTTTTGTATTGGAGCCACTTCATCCACGATATGTAGGATGGTTGATTTTAAGTGAGTGCCACGAATCCCTAGCCGTTCGCCCTCCCCGGTAAGGTACGAATATAGGGGTTGGTTCGCCCCAGCCTGATCGGGGAGAACCGGCAGTTAGTTACAGATGAACCGGTTGACTTTGAGAAATAACCGGTTGAAGTTCAAGACTTCAGGAAAATTACCGATCGTTTTAGAGGAATTTATAGAATATACCCCAATCTAATAAAGGAAAACCGAAGGATGTCAACATGTAACCGGTTGGACTTGCAAACACTAGGATCTCAACCGATTATGCCCAAAAATCTCCCCGATCACCGGAGTGAGGTAATGTGATGTGATTATTCTTTCTAAACTTGTAAATCTCCACGTGCAGATAGTATAACATTATTAAGCAGTGCGCGTTTGTTCATGTGGGTCCCGAGAATATAATCATGGGATGTCGCAGCTAGTGTAGATTCAAACCGAACCATGCCATGGTTAATAATGTTATGAAAATCATGTGTGCTAAATTGTGGTTTGGGTTAAGAATGTGCTATGCATTTAAGGATCATATTCAACTTTGCATACAGTATTGAGGCTCCTGGGGCCGCCACACCCATTTTTTACACATGAGTCCTTGGAATTATAAAGCAAATGCGGATCCTTGGGAATGCGCCCTTTACTGCTTGTAGAACTATACGTGAGTGTACACGAAAGAGGTTTTATAGAAACTTTGATGTATAAAATATACTTGGTCTATGATTATTATGAGATGTAGAGATATAGATATATATGGGAAGGCTCAATATGCTCATGCTAATATATATAATGGTATGGTAGGGCTTAACCACCTTCACTACAAATCTTTGTAAGTGGACAAAAAACAGACATAAAAATTTGAGCATAACAAGACATTCACCAAATGGTTGTCCATGACATGCATACAAGGAGGGGGCTATTAGATATAGGGTTGGAGGGGGAAAACAATCTCAGTTGACGTAAGGACCAACCTCCTTGTGACTACACCAAAAAATTGGGGGATCTTTCAAAGCTTGCTCCAACTCTCTCCTATGTTCCAGTGCCAACCCTTGCCTTGGGTCCCCACTCCCTCCCCAAGCTTGTTGTTCAAGGGGTCCTCACCCATCTAAACCTTGGAAGACTTTGAAGTTCGCTTGACTTTAGAGGACTTTAGTTTTTTTCATTGTACATACCAATTTTTATTTTAAGATGCATTTTGGTGTATGTAAGTGCATTCTTTGTGAGGTTTTGTTTCTAAGTGTTTTAAGGGCTTGTATGCATGTTTCTAGGTTGTTTTAAGGTGTGAAAACCCCAGTGGTAGTTGAATGTGGAGTTTTAAATTTTAAAATATGAAATTAAAAAAAATACAAGGCCGGTAAATGTTCAATTAAAAGTTTACAACCTAAAACTAAAAATAAACATAAAATTATGAATCTCATCATTGCACATTAAACATATAAAATATTGGATTAACTCAATGATTGATATAAACAATACCCTCAATGTGACAACCTTACCTTAGACCCCTAGAAACAAATTTAGATCAACGTTTAACAAACATGGGGTCAACACACATTGAACATTTGGGGGCATATCCCAAGCTTTCATTTTTTTTCTCTAGCTTCCTTTTAGATATATTTATTGTTATTTGTATAAAAATTTACTAATACCATCAAGAAACTCGAGTGGTTTGCCCTAGGATCCCTACGTTCAAATAAAAATCTATAATTTAGTTCTAATATCCAAATTGTCCGTAGATGTAAGTTTTTTTTAATCAAATTTGTGTTTTTTTATCCCTACATGTTTTGGCTATTGAAATATTGAGCTTTAAAGAAAAATATGTACATTAATATTTCACTATGATTCATTAGGAGTCATCAAATCCCGCACATTATAAAATGTGAGTTACCACTTCCACTCGGGGTGGAACTTTGAATCCTATTGTGGCCCATCCTATGTGTGTTCTACATGGCACTAACAATTGATGGCCGATGACAACTACACTAAATAGGATATTTAGTGTTTGATTATATTTAGTGTTACTACCCTACCCTGCTCAACACTAATTTTCAATTCCTTGACAATTATTGTTAAACATAAATGTGCCACTACCTTCCCTACTGCTACCTCCCTTATTATATCCTTTTTTTTCATATCCTTACTAACACTAAATTCAAACATGTAACTTCCACATATTACCATAGTTGATATTTAGTGTTTGAGTTTACATTTAATGTTACTTACTTTCATAGGGTTATTGATATTTAGTGTATGTGTTCGTATTTAGTGTATCAAACACTAAATATCCTATTTAGTGTAGTTGTGCAAGCATTAATGGCGATGACTTGACTGTGGGATGTGCCAATGTAGGCATCAATAGTGCCACGTTCTCGGGGAGGTCACTCCCTTGTAAAGTTGAACAACCACGTGCAAACACTTTACATCTAAAAAATCCTACTTTTTACATAAAGCATCATCAAAATGGGTCAAAATTTTATCAATTTTTTTTTCATGAGTAGATATACACGGTATCTATTATATAGTAAAAAATGGTAACTAAATTTGATGATTTGTTTTTTTTTATAAAACATACCGTTTCTAACTAGAATGACGCAGAATTGAGCTAAAAAAATTACTACAAAAATGAAGATGACTAAAAATTCCAAAAAAATATACAAAAGATACTATCAATGGTTATGTATATGCAGAAAAATATCATAAATTTTAAAATTATCTATGGCATGTAATATAGGGGTAGCAAACTTTGATCGCACGTGGTGTTCAGCTTGACAATGGAGTGATCTCCCCGAGGCCACGTTGTTGGTCATTCACAAGGCGAGTATATTGCCACAAATTGTCCAAGGTGTTGGCTTTGGGTGAATTCTTTTCTAGCCAAACACAATAGTTCATGTCATGTTTATTCACTATGAGATTGAAATTCTTGTTACGGAGAGAAAAAACAATTGTAGTGAAAAACAAAGGTATACATATATTTTTGCATAATGGGCTCACATGCATGTGTGTGTACTATCAACAATTAAAATCAATTTTTGTAAAGTTTATTTATTTATTTATTGATAGCTCAAAATATATTTCATTATAATAAATTTTTGTGCTTTTGCAAATTTTATTGGTCTGTCCAACTTCTATTGTGCATGTAGAGTTATAGGTAGAGCATGGTATATGTAGAGTTATAGGTAATTGGAAACTTGCAATAGGTAGCCTACTTATATTTACACAGTTAGTGTGTGCAATACCCCCCAGCCTATGTATATTATAGACAACAATTAATCAAAAACACCCCTTTTGTACTCCCACATGGTTTGATATGTCCAAGAATGTGAAAATGGACGTGAGGTTGTCTTCAGACTACACTAAATAGTATATTTAGTGTTGGATTACATTCGGAGTTACCCACTCCTATATCTTTTTACTATTAATGTAATTTTTTACCAACGAAGGTCGAATTGGGTTGTTGGACATTATAGAACATTAACATCTTTACATGGTAAAAATTTACATTAATAGTAAAAAGATATAGGAGTGAGTAACTCCGAATGTAATCCAACACTAAATATACTATTTAGTGTACTGCAATTAGGACTTTAGTAAATTTCTAAAGTTTTTTGGTCAACTGTTCTAGTCGATTTTTATTAATAGTCAACTTGGAGGGAGGGGGTGTTAACTTAACCATCAAATCTTTTAGCCAACTAATTTTAACATCCTCATTTTTGTGTGAAGTCGATTGCTAATTAGCAATCTATCTCAAAAATAATGAAAATTAATATTTTTAGATCTTGTTGGCTACAAGGTCTAATAAAAGTCATGTTTTAGTTTTGGTTTTTTGAAGTCAACTGCTAGGTGGCAGTTGACATGGTACACTGTTTTTTGCATTTAGTGTTGTGTGGCATTTAATGTTGTTACTAGTCATTTACCTGCAACATTCTTGACCAACCACTCGACAAATAGTGTTTCTTATGCTGCCACCTTCTAGTAGTGGAGATGGTGCAACCATGTGGCAACAAAACAAAAAACATAAAAAGTATTATAACACTAATTGTGGACATGTAAAAATCTGAACATGGCATTTAGTGTTGTGGTTCGTAATTACTGTTTACAACACTAAATGCAAAAAACAGTGTAGTTGATCAAGGGATTGACTATGCCATTTCATTCATGGGTGTGACTGTCAATCCATTCCCCTAATCGACATGATGTATTTCAATATGCCATCACAAGACGTAACAGACGCCCACATGCAATCCTTGGATACGTCTACCTTGAGTAATCAAACCTCTTATAAGCCCAAGCAAAATCCCTTCAAATTAATTCCAAGAAGTTCATCCCATTCAACATCTTATTGAAAAAAATATGTACCTCTGATGTTGCATCTGACTCTATCAATGACATTTTTGTGAAGTTAAGATTGTTCACACTAAAGTTTTTTTCACTCATACAACATTTTCCAATATTTTCATCCGCTAATTAAGCGAAAGGGTTAATTTCCAAATTCGTATTGTAGATTATCATATTTCAAAGATAAATAATTGATTACATGGGCAAAATATTCAGTAAACCATTGCACACTTACATTTGAAGTGCAATATGAAGGCATTGTTGTGTATTCATAAGACCTATCGTGTTCAATGTTGGAAGAATTACACTAACTATCCTAATAAGTGAGTGTTACTGTTCGAAGTTACGCAATGCTAAAACTATGCAATGAGAATGTAGTATTTTACCAAGCGAAGTTTTTTTTGGTTCCATGATGTGTGAACAACCTATTGAACTTTCGTTAGCAAAATTTGAACTCCGGAGAAAGACGTTATTGCAATGTGTAACTCCGAATAGTAACACACACTAATTGGGATAATTAGTGTAGGTAATTTTTATTTTATTTTGAGACAGGAGGCAGTTGACCACCTGGCAAGTTTTCCGTCAGGTAGAGAGGAGATGTAACGTTCTCAAATATTATGAGATTCAAGAGGCATGTTCCACCCAACCTTAGAGCTTATATACAAGTACCACTGGCAGTTGAGGCCACCTCCAACTGGTAGTTAAGTGGTAGTTAAATATATATTAACGAGCTCTCCCCCATGCCTTTAGGATATCTCTAAGTGCAGTTAACTAGTGGTCCCTACTTACGTGGGAGAACTACGTGTAGAACCACAGTCATCAACTAGTAGTTAACTCCCTTTACTTTTAGGACTGTTAGAGCACTCAAGGTAGCGCCTCTAGTTTTATAGTAAAGGAGTCCCAGTTGAATGAGAGGTTGTAAATAAATATAAAACAATAAATATGTAATACACGTTACACACCTCCCCACTTAGGAATGAACGTCCGCGTTCATGAATGATCCCAAATCGTAGTGCATCAAAACAAATATAGTCAAGACCACCACTAATTTAAGCGAGCCATGGGATCTGTATCTGTACCATGCTCCATGCCAATTGGCAGGGTGAAACAAGTTAATAATAACACCCCGTTTACAGGATCTTGTGCAAGCCTGAAAGAACAGAAGGCGCCTACCCCAAAGATACCTTCCGCCTCAAACGTTTTTGCGCAGCTGGGGCTTCGCGGTCACGCTTAACACCATGGCGTGTGAGCTTGTCTTCCGACTTTGCTACCGCATCCCAGTACTCCTTGAGGACTTCTACACTCAAGTTGCATTCGGGCTCCCATGAATTATGCTCAAGTGCATATCCGAGCCATTTGGTAAGATAGAATTTCTTGGGGCGAGAACGAGACCCTCTATCTTCGTGTGAAAGCATGCGTTCTACTTTATAAGATGCATCTTCCTCAAAGACTGGCGGAGGGGGAGGCTGTACCCTGCCATCGGCCACATAAGGCCTAAGAAGTGACACATGAAAGACATCGTGTATCTTAAATGTATCTGGCAGTTGCACGCGGTATGCTACCACCCCTATCCTTTGCACCACCCGAAATGGGCCAATCCACCTTGGTAAAAGCTTTCGAGCTCCTGGGACCTTCAACTTAATGTTGGCAGTACTTACTAGTACTTGCTGGTCCACTTCGAACGAGACCTCTCGTCGGTTCTTGTCAGCATAGAACTTTTGTCGTTGTTGCGCAGCAATGAGATGTTTCTTGGCCTCGCCAATCACATGTGTCATATGCTCGACAAAAGTCTGCGCAGCAGGGACTTGACACCTGCTGTTCCCACTAATTGGTGTCCGGGGCTGCTGACCATAGTTCAGGACAAACGGAGTATTCCGTACAGACTCTTGCCAAGAGCTATTATATGCAAATTCAACCACTGCAAGGAATTCATCCCAATCATCTTGCACTGGGTTGACATAATGCCGCAACATATCCTCCAGGATACGGTTTACCCGTTCCGTCTGCCCATCAGTTTGAGGATGGAATGCGGTGGACATGGCCAACCTTGTCCCCAAAAGACCATGCAACGCATCCCAAAACCTACTTGTGAATCTAGCGTCCCTGTCGCTTAGAATTACCCTGGGTAGACCATGCAACTTATATACATGATCACGGAATAACTTTGCCGTACCTTTAGCAGTAACGTGTGTGGTGGTTGGCATAAAGTGGGCCATCTTGGACAACTTATCCACGCACACAAAGATGGCATCATAACCATTAGCAGATGGAGTCAATCCAGAGATAAAATCCATGCTCACTACTTTCCAATTTCTATCAGGAATCTCCAATGGTTGTAAAAGGCCTGCTGGTTTAAGAGTAGGGGCCTTACTCCTTTGGCAAATCTCACAAGATTTTATATAGCTTCTGATGGACCCTTGCATCTCAGGCCACCAAAAGTTTACTCGCACCCTCTTATACGTCTTAGTTACCCCTACATGACCGCTATACATTGCATCATGATACTCACGGAGCAAAAATGACCTGATATTCGATCCTTGGAATGACACATCTGGAACCACAACCGCCTTTTCATACCACCAGATGTGATTCTCATAAACAAAATGTTTCAGATTGTGCGGGTTTGAGAACCAAGGATCAAGAGCATACCCGACAATGATAGTTTGATATAACTTCTGATCACTGACGAACTCCGGGTACCCCTTCGGATTGTTGTCTTGCTCAACAGGATCACCTCGCCTAGCGTCTGCAGCCACCATTTGAAGGACCGAATTACTTGGAGCAGACCGCGGTGCCATCAAGGCTGGCTGGTCACCCGGGTCTAGTGGGTTCCGACTCAGAGGATCTGCCATATTAATCCTTCCTGGTCTATACACCCATCTATAGACAAAATTTTGCTCCAAGAACTCCAACCACCGAGCTTGACGCCTTGATAACGTCTGTTGTGTTTTTAAATACACCAGAGGGTTATGATCTGTGACGATCGTGCAATCTGTGACGATCGTGCAATCTGTGACGATCGTGCAATCTGCACCCTCTAGGTAACACCGCCAGGTTCGCATGGCGTGCACAACTGCTGCAAGTTCTTGTTCATCAGTAGTGTAATTTCTCTCAGCGGGAGAAAATTTTTTACTCTCAAAAGCAATGGGCTTACCTCCCTGAAGTAAGATGGCCCCTGCTCCGAGTAAAGAAGCGTCGCTAACGACCTCAAATGGCTCCCCTAACTTGGGTAAGGTCAGAACTGGTGCATGTGTTAAAGCATACTTAACATTCTCAAAAGCGCGTTCACACTCGTCAGTCCAAATGTACTTGACTTTGCTTTGCGTCAGAGAAGTCAAAGGCGCAACCAGAGTGGAATATCCATGTATGAATCTGCGGAAGTAATTGCAAAGCCCCAAGAAGGATCGTAATTGTCCGACTTCAAGAGGTCTATGCCACTTGGCCACAGTCTCAATTTTCTTAGGATCCACCTTGATGCCCTCCTTGCCAACAACATGTCCTAAATAATGCAATTCACTCTTTCCGAAATGACACTCAGACATCTTTGCATAAAACTGATTCTCTCGTAGAATTTGAAGTACTTGTGCCAAATGACTGACATGTTCCTCCTCGTTCTTTGAAAAAATTAAGATGTCATCTAGATATACCAAAACAAACTTTCCAATGAACTTGTGAAAAACACGATTCATTACTCCTTGAAAAGTTGCTGGTGCATTGGTCAATCCAAAACTTAATACTTTGAATTGGTAATGACCAAACGGTGTTCTAAACGCCGTCTTAGGAGCATCCTCCTTGGATATCCTAATCTGGTGATAACCTTGTGCCAAATCAAGAGATGAAAATACTGTAGAGCCGGCTAACTGGTCAAAAAGATCATCAATACGAGGCAACGGATAACGATTCTTTACCGTTTGCTTATTAAGTGCCCGATAATCCACCACCATTCGCAGCGCTCCATCCTTTTTCTTGACGAACAAGATGGGAGACCCATAAGGCGATGAACTAGGCTCTATCCATGCTTTTTCCAAATGCTCCTTGATCTGTTTCTTGGCCTCCTGCAGCTCGAGAGGACTCAACCTATAGATCGGCCTAAATGGCGGCTTGCCATCTGGCTCTAAAGGAATAGTATGGGCCATTTCCCGCTCTGGAGGTAACCCTGTAGGTATGGGCTGAAAAACATCAGCATATTCCTCCAACACTGTGGCATAAGGTGTTGCCACTGTGTCCTCTATGTCGTCTCCAACCGCGGTCAACTGAACTAGGAACGACGTTGCTCCCTTCCGAATTGACCGTTTGAACTGCATGGCGGTGAGTCTATGGGGATTTGGACTCTAACATTGCACTGGGTTCACATGCAGTGTCATTTTACGGCGGCCCTTATACAACACGCAACATTCAGATGCAAAATCCAAGCGTGCCTTGTGCTGCAGTAGCCAATTATTGCCCAATATCAAATCAATGCCTTCACTTAACTTTGCCACCATGCAAGTAATTTGGCTTTGATATTGCTGTATTCTAACATGAACTTTAATCTTGCCGTCCGTTTGGACTTCATCACCATTGCCTAATACCAATGTGTTACTGCCATTTTTCACTTTTAACCCGAAGGTCTTAGCAAAACCAGAACTCACAAAGCAATGTGATGCGGCACTATCCATTAATACAGATGCATCCTGATAAGCTACTTGCCCTGAGAAACTCATCATCAGTTGAGAAGACAGAGTGAGCTGATTCAGCACACGTGGCCTAGGTTCATCCAAATAAACATGCCACTGCACTGAGTTTGATTCAAATTGATGGACCAATTTAAATCGTGGTAAAGTTCTCTTAAGACTTTTTGCTTTACGTTTGTCAACAATAAAACAAGCACCGGTCTCATAGGGCGCTCCCTCTTTATCGTGCAAATAAGATTTCAAGAAACTTTGCAAATCATCCACTGATGGTATAATCAATGAGAACGCTCCATAAACTTTGGAGTTCACATCTAACACATCACTGAGTGGGAGTAACGGAGTTGGCAAAATAATGTCTTTATTCAAAATATCAGACACGATTACATTAAATTGCTTATTGACTAAGCCCTGAATCACTTCCAAAGCATCACTAGGCAAATCAAAAACACCCTCCGAAACTTGAACAGGTCCTGACACTAGCCCACTGCCTAAGTGTCGGACTTGTGAAAAGGTTTTTTGCCTTTCTTGGCAGGTTGCTGCTCAGCACTCTTCTTGCCATCAGGACAATCTCTAGCCAAGTGTCCTTCCTTGTGACATTGAAAACAAAGACCATCCTTTTTGTCAGTGCTTCTTGCCGAAGGGGCCTCCCCTTTACCCTGCTTACTCTTCTTGTAAAAGGCGGAAAAGCGGCCTTCAGAGCGGCGAGACTTGTTGTCTCTAATCGGCCCTGTGTGGCCATTGGTCTTGACAACCGGTACATCAGAATGAGACTTATCATTGTCCCGTCCTTTTGCATCTTGTGTGTACGTTGCATCAATTGTCACAGCATAATTGATGAGACGCTTGATGTCCTCCCATGGTCCACCATCGCCCTTAGGATCCACCAAGACCTTCTTGCGGATATCCTCCTTGAGCCCTGATATGAATCTCTCAATCTTATCTTCCCAGGAGACAGGATTTTTAGTAATGTGCGAGCACAACTGCTGAAACTCATTTGCATAGTCCTCAACAGAACCTTTCTGTTTAAGAACACGAAGCTTGTTCCGGGCTACCAACTCCTGATTGACACTGCCATAAGCAGTGAGTAATGTATCATAGAAGTTATCCCAGAGCTACGGATCTTTCTTATCCGCTGCCAACTCCAATGCAAGCATATCCCAATGTTGTGACACATTGGTTTCCAGATATGTTGACGCAATTGTGACCCACCCTCAGGAGCAATCTGGCGTGCAACCAAGAACTTTTTCATCTGGTTGAGCCAAGCCAGAATGGTAATTTTGGACTTATCCTTGAACCGTTCCGGCTTGCCAGCAGCTGTGGTGGACTTAGAACGGTCCCCCTCATTATACTTCTTCAAGAGTTGGACCTGGCATTTCAATGCTTCCAAGCGATTGGAATGCGTGTTCACAATCGAGAAGGTTATTTCACCTTGCTGCTCTACACACTGAAATTGACTTAAGTCATCAATCAATTTCCCATTGCAGTAATCCTGAATAGCTTGGACCACCAAACTACGGATACTTGCATCACTCGGTGAAGAGGATGTGCCAATCGGAAAAACCTGGGGAGGACTATCCTCCCTTGACGGTTCAGAAGTGTCCATATCCTCGATGGCCATAACATAAACACACAAAATACAATGCCAAAATTTTGCGGGACTGCTCACGCGGTCCTGTACAATAAAAACCAAAACAGGAGACAAAACAATTCTACCCCCCAATAGCTTTCCCCAATAGAAAAATTAAGCGCGTCTCTGAGAGCCACAGTTTTCAGATTTTAACCACGAGTAAACAACCTACTCAGAAATCTTGCCCCAAGATTTCGACCCGATCCGATTTTCTGCCTAGGAGTTATACCTTTTTTCATATGCTGCTCTCAAAAGAACTTCAGAATAGGATAGCTTCCTCTGACTTTCTCGAAATGACCTGAAATTTTAACTGTGACTAGAGAGACTAAACACAAATCATCTCACTAAATTTCAAGCCTATCATATTTTCTGTCTAGGAGTTATACCTTTTTTCGTGCATAAATCTACCCAGGTTTCAGAATACTATAACTCCACCCCACTGACTTAAAACATCTTCACATTTTAGCAGTGATCACTAAAACCAATTATTTATGACCCCCTAAAATGAACACCCTCCAGAAAAATTACCAGCATAACAACTACACAGCGGAAGTTAATAGAAACCCAAATGAAAACAAGGTACAAGAGTGCCGGCTCTGATACCAATGTAACGTTCTCAAATATTATGAGATTCAAGAGGCATGTTCCACCCAACCTTAGAGCTTATATACAAGTACCACTGGCAGTTGAGGCCACCTCCAACTGGTAGTTAAGTGGTAGTTAAATATATATTAACGAGCTCTCCCCCATGCCTTTAGGATATCTCTAAGTGCAGTTAACTAGTGGTCCCTACTTACGTGGGAGAACTACGTGTAGAACCACAGTCATCAACTAGTAGTTAACTCCCTTTACTTTTAGGACTGCTAGAGCACTCAGGGTAGCGCCTCTAGTTTTATAGTAAAGGAGTCCCAGTTGAATGAGAGGTTGTAAATAAATATAAAATAATAAATATGTAATACACGTTACAGGAGATTTCACAGCCGGGATTCGAACCGCCAACCTTTTCCTTGAGATTTGGGTATCCCTCCACCATCATCCGGTGTCGTGCAAGAAATGGTTTAATATGTAAATATAGTGTAGAATGGTTTGAGAGTAGGGTTTAAAGAAAACAAAAACAAAATAAAATAATAATAATAATAAAAGTATAGACAAAAGGGAAGGGGGAGATCAAAGGAATGAAGGGGAAAGAGAAAGATCCGTGGTTATAACCACGTAACTTGGAGTCTCTGCGTCTTCTCACATGCTCAGGGGGTAGGTGGCGCCAACTGGTAGTTACCTGCCTAGTTTTCACTAGCAGTACCAAGCCACGTGGCCATTCGCCCGCTCATACAAGTTCAAAGGGTTTCGAACCCGGACCAGTGCTATGGCGCTTGAAGCACTTTACCAGTTGGGCTTCCGCGGCTTGGCGTTTATTAGAGCATGCTGAAGGGATTTATATCCCATCCATTGTTTATACATTGTTTTTTTAATTTTGTTTGAGTGGATTTTGATTGGAAGAAAGAATCACACTTTTGGGAAAGCTTCAAGATGACGTTTTCTTGCTAGAAAGTATTTATGTTATTAGAGGAAGGACCATTTCAGAGCTTCACCGATTTGATGTAGTTATTTTGATTTTATTTGAACATGTCGAATTGAAGAGTTCTTTCCGAGAGTCAAGATGAAGAACTTCATCCAGAGCTTGAGCTAGATTTTTCTCTATCTCAACTGCCGATTCGTACTCTTTTGCCACCTAGTATTGCACCATTGCACGAGCGTCCACAAGAAAAAGTTGGGCCTTCTCGGCCGTCAAAACAACCTCGTGTGGAGCAGCGGTGGCACGGAAACCTTCAACAAGATGCTCGTGCATTGGTGATTTTGTTGCAGGTGGGATGTATTGAACCTGGCACTCGAGATGTGACGTTTGGAGGAATTTTTGAAGGCTTAAATAATGATCAATACTCTTGCTGTCTTAGGCCTATCAAAGGAAGTCGAGGCCATCAACGTTGGCTTGAAGGTCCAGTTAATTCATTGTCTAAGGCTGATCGTGCGGACTACATTGTAGTTATTCTTCGACGCATTTTCAAGTTCTTGCAGTTGGAGTAGAATTTATTTTGGAATTATTTTCAACCTCTTTTTATATATTTCTTTGATGTTATGAGTTTAGTTTTAATGTTTTCAAACTTCATCTTGTGTGTTTGAAGTTTGGTAAATAAAAGGTAGACATAGTTTACCATTTAGGTTGACTTTTGATGCCTTATGGCTAAGATAAGAGAATGACAAGGATTAAAAGATAGATAAGGTTTAAGGGATAGATAAGGATGAAGTAAGTCTATAGGGGTTAGCCAATGACTAGTTGGAGCCCATGTGACATAGGTTTGGGCTAGTGTTGACTTTGATGAGGAGGCTAAGAGGTCGGCCCCTCTCTCCTCAAGGAGGTGTGGAGTTTAGTTTTTTTGGGGTGTGTGTGTGGAGAGAGAGAAAGATCTCATTATGTACTTGAAATTTTTCTATGAAAATTTGAGAGTTGATACATCTTATCGGTGTGGTTCCGAAATGCTATAGCACGCTTCATTCGGACTTTGTATGTGATTTCTATGAGTGTTAGAGTGAAACTATGTTTGTTGTAAAGAAATTTAGAAGACCATGACTTCAAAAGCTTGTAGAAATTTATGTATAGTGTTTTTGTTTATGGAATTTGAGCGAGTGATGTGTTATTGTATCGGCTTTTTATGGAGCTTTAAAATTCTTGATTTAGAGTTTTGAAGAGAGAGTTATGGCTTTCAAAGCACGAGGGTGTTAAGCTGCCAACTAGATTCAACAATGAAAGTGTGTACCAACTTCAACAGAGCATAGAAAACGTTTGGTAAGGATTCTGAAAATGAATTTTGGAGAGAATATGTGTGATGTTGTTAGCTTTCCAGAAAGCTATCACTTGTCATTAGCAAAGCTTATATGAAACCAGAACGTCCTATGAAGTGAAGGGAGGTGCAGCTAACAATGAATTTGGGAGTATGACCTTTGACAAGCTATGAAACTTGGACAGTATTTTACTAACCTTTAATATCTATTTTATTTTGTTAAGCACTTTGATAGCTTTCCAAAATGCTAAAGCACTCTTGATTTGGAGTATTTATGTTATTTTGGTGGTTCTTCAAAGTTTGGCTACAATTTTAGAGAGAGATCCGGGATTTTGAAGATATGTGTAAAACTTATATGGATTTGTATATATAATGTATTCAAAGATGAATATTTCTTACATTATCTTAGTCTCCAATGTCTTACGCCAAAACTAATTGCAGCCAGAAATCCAGTATTTTCCCAAAGCAAAGACTTCTCTACCCGACACCGGTAGTTTAAGGTCATCTCGGACCAGTTAGTGTAGGTAATCATATGCACAGAAACGGGGTTCTGATTGAAGCCTTGTGCAACATTGGGGAATAAAACACTAATGATAGGATCCAACTCGATGACAAAGTGGTAGGTTTATTGTTAGAAAATAGGGTTCCCTTTTATAAGTTACGTGAATCTTGTAGAGTTCATGAAGACATTTAGAACTTCACAAATACGTTCACGTTGGAATGCATAAGGTAGATGGGTCTTAAATAGTTACAATTTCCGAGTAGGCTCACTTCACCTAGGATATGAAACACACAATTAGTACAATATGGTTATCAAATACAAATTGAGGTCATAGCCACTTTCTTGAAAAAAATTCGAGCTCATATGAAAATCTTGATCATTATCAAAGTGAAGATTCTCGTGCTCATTATATGGTTGTTATATAGGTCCCCCCACTGTCAACAATTGGAGCCTAGAATGGCTATCATATTTTGAACTTGCACTTGCATCTCTTTCTAATACATGTCTTTTTGATATATGTTTCTGGAAGCCACACCAAACTACATACCACTCACACTTAAGTGTCCTAATAAGAAATGTAAACAAATAAGGGTTGTCTACCTTTATGCGCATGGGGTTGTCCATTTGGTTGTCCATTGTCATGATATCAAGTTAAGGTGGCATGTGACAATGTGCTAACCATCTCTAATCTACTAACATATGTCACGTCCTCATTGGACATGAGTACACCGATTACAGACTATAGCATGCTATCCTCACAACATGATTGTGAGCCAAATTTTTGGTCATTTAGTGAAACTATGGGCAAATAGTGAAATACTGGATGAAAGAACATCCAAATAGATGAATATAGTGAAACCATAGGCTAGGAAGTTAGTTATAACTATAGGCACGGCCGTAGGCGGCCTAAGTTGGTTACTGTAACCATCGTCCTCTTCCCCGCCGAGCTAAGAGGGCCGGCGAGGGGGAAGAAGGCAAACATTTTCTGATAATTTTTTAGCGCATTGTTGAACTATAGACTTGTCTCCCTCAGCACCGCAAGCGGGCGAGGTTAATAGTGAAACTATCTTCTTTTAATTTGAGTAAACACCGCAGTGATTGCGGGTTATCACTTTCATTGAAGACCATTGTTGATTTGAGTTCTAAGTTATTGTGAGTGACCGAGAGTGGTCGAACTATTTACTTGTTGAAGTGTATGTGTGCAATGTCAGAGAACTATTGACTATTGTTGTAATGGCGATTGGCTGAGTGTGTGATTGTGACAGAAATTGAGTGAATTGAAATTGTGATGAGTAAGCGCTGAGAGTTACTGAGAGTGCAACCGAGGAGGGGTAGAAAATTGAATAATCTATGAGGAGATAAGAGATTCTGGAAGTGTGAGGAAGAAGTCATAAGTGAGGAAATAAGAACCGAATGTCAGAGTGAAAACCATTGTCGATTGTTGAGATCGCCATCGAGGAAGTTTGAGATTGTGAAAAATTGTGAACAATATTGTGCATTGTGAGTAAGGGAGGATGTGAAATTGAGTATGATTGAGCGAATCAGAGCATAAAACAGAGTTGAGGAAGTGGCATGTGAAACTATTGTCTGCATCGAGGCCTCAGTAAAGTGAGAGCGAACTCTTGAATATAGTTGAGCGAAATGGAATATTGAGAACCCTACGAGTGAAGAAGTCAATTAAACTATGGACAGAGAGAAAGTCCAATTGAGCGATGAGCGAATGTAAGATCCTTGGCCGAAGAAGGTGTTAGTTGAGAGAGAAAAAGAACATAGTGAAACTATAATCGGATAGCGTCCTGAGAGGAGCGAATACCTGAGAGGCCGCGAGCGAAAGAATGAAACTATGGCCTTGTAGCGTCGAGAGGACGAGAGTTGAACCCTGTCGAGGAAGACAGAGCATAAAAACAGAGTATTGTTGAATGTGCGAACCCTGTGAGAGGGATGAATCGGGACAGTCAAGGGTTAGTCCGAGAAGGAAACTATTGGCTATAGTGTTACTTACTATAGGATGGGAGGAGGCCGGGAGGCCAAGTGTCAGTTTGAAGTCGAACAATTGACGATTGTTAAGACCTGTGAGAGGCAGTGAGGAAGAAGAAAGAGCATATTGTTCAGCCATATGAGATTATAGTTGAATCATGATTTTAGGCTGATAGAATTATAATTGAGAAGAATATAATTTATGAGAGAATCTCAATCAATTGATATGATGAGGGAAAGATTCTGATCAATTGATTAATGAAGGGATTAAGGAACATAAGTTAGAATAAACTTTGGATTATCAATGAGATTTAGGCATAAGTTATCCTAGACTTGATTGGAGTTTTATATGATTATGTAGTCTAGAGAATTTGATCTTTGAGTATAAGATGTAAGCTAACCAGATCAACTATTGTCTTGTGTGTTACCCTGGTTGTTGTTGTTGTTGTAGGTTGTGCAGGGCCACTAAGACTATAGCTTGACTTGCCGGTTGTTGTTAGTTGCATAAGTTGTGAGTAATGATTAAATCTTGGAATTAATAAATGAACAATTTTGTCTTGTATTGAAATTAACATTGACCAATTAATGAAGGAGTTGTTGTGATTTGAAGATGCATTGGCCAATGGTTACCAAAGACAATTGTGATACTCAAAGACTATTGTTCTCGAAAGACTATTGTTATGCAATCTCATGACGAGATGGTTACTACTGTGACAGACACACGTACCCCACTGAATGAAACACAGTGAGAGGAAACCTTGTGAGAAAAGAGAGAAGAAGATAGATAAGTGATGTTTTAGAGTGAAGATAGCACACCTATTGTCTGATTAATGAACTATAATGTGACAGATGCATGTAATAGACACTAGTTAAGTCTTCCTTGAGAGTCTGTACCCTGGGTTTTTGTTTATTCAGTCATAGCAAAAAACTAACTACAATGATCATCGTTAGGTCCAACATCATACACGTGTCACCTTGCTTCAGGTTGTAGCGAGACTCCTCATGTACAATATCTACTTCATAACCAACCAATGTATGCTAATGGAGGCTCTCAATATGTCCACCACAAGCATACAAAACACTCAAAACCATGCACGCATGAGAGAGCATACACAACTCACAATGACTTTGTAAGAGGCATAATATCCCAAAGATACAATATTGTGTTATAGTGATTGTGCTATAATTGTCATGGTGGTGATGGGAGGTACATGGTAGAAACTAACTTTGTGTAAGTATCTTGGTTCAAACTAGGCGTCAATAATGATACATGAAAGTGTATAAAATTTCCAACCTAGATAGTATCACATCTTCCAATTCTAATCCGTATTGATACCCACTTGACATTTACACATATTTTAATTGCAAAAATGCAAATTTACCATACATATAATGTCTCATACATTGTTCACTTCTCAAATATGAATGTGAATTATACTTGAAGCAACCATTGACACCACCACAACCCAAGATCATTGTTGCTTACCACACCTCGAACCATAGACTTGCCATTGAAACTAGACGGTGGTCCAGTGTCCCTATGTTCGTGATTAATAGGTTATGCCACTTTTGCTCTTATGTAGTTGAAAAGGAGGCACACTTTGTATTGGAGTGTGCCCTATATAACTCATTAGAGATAAGCTTCCATCATTATTTAAGAATTTAGTATTAGGGAACCTCATGACTTTCTGTCAATCGGACTAGCAAGTTGACATTAACCTCTATCCCACGGAGGCTACTGCATTTTGCAACTCTAGGGAATTAGTTGTTTTGAAACCATCATGATGTACTTTCAGTCCAATTGGCATTTTGCCTTCATGGACTTTAAAATCATTTCATTTTCATTAGAATGTAAAATGGTTCATATCTTCCTTCAAGAGTGTAAGCTTGATGATTCCCTACACTTGGAAATGGTACCATCAATTGGTGAATCCATGACCTTCACTTATGTTGGAGCCTCCACGCACTTGTTTATGTGACCATAGCGTGACCTTGCTATGTGTGCACATTATTCATCATATGTCTTTCATTTTTTTCGAGAAACCATGTAACATTATATGTTTCATGCCCACTATACTCATAATTTTAGGTGTTCGTAGTAATTCATAAACTCAATTTATAGTTACATGTACCTCAAGCTCTCTTCACAAACCAACTTTCATGGTGTTTTTGTCGCCCTTTTGTCGCCATTGATACATGTGGTTGTGTGGTTAGTGTGTTTTGGGAAAGATATTTCGCCATGAAAAATAAAGTTCAAGAAACAAGTGTCAAGAAACGCAGACCGGCCACAAACTTTCAAGCCATCCACCACAATCTCCAATCATTCGAACTTTTCCTTCTAAGAAATTGATGACTTCGAAGTGTGGTTGAAGCACAACCAATTTACACGGGGGGTCACTCTATAGGATTTTTGTGCACCACGTGTAGTGGAGGGGTATTTGTTTAGGGGCTATTTACCTCCAAGGCACGAATTAAAAGCTCCCTATAATTATTTAATTTTCTAAAATGGCATTTTTTTGCACCCTACCATTATTTATAATGTCCATGTCATTGCAATTTTTGTAGTCCTTTTAATTAAAAAAGTTAATTTAAAAGTGTATGCATTGCAAAAGTGGTGGGAAAAAGCATGGCAACAAAAATGTATAAAGAATAGAAACCATTGCAAATACTAAGTACAAAAACTTAAAGTGGAAACACAACAAGAAGGCTTGGGATGGAAACACAACAAGAGTGAGTGTGTGTTCACAAACACAACACCCGCTTTGTAAAAATCCTTCATTCAAAGTCAATTTACATACTAATGAAGACCAAAACCATAGTGTACAATACTTACATAGTGTGAAACACACCAAGCTTGGTCATGAACCCTATATAGTTCGTTCTATCACAAACTTGGACAGTTGCTCTGAATCATTCCTATCTAGAGTGTACACTTCATTTGTAGAATTGTAGCTCATGGTTACAGTAGATATAACGCAATCTACATCAATCCATTTGCTATCCGTGTGATCATACTTAAATTTGTTATGGCCTGGATATTTTCTATAATATTGCAACATTACTTCGATGTGGGGATTGTTAGGATTTCTCCTCCCTGATTCTTCCGTTCGGACAAGGAGGTCAACCGCCTACCTTAGTACCTCAAATTGTTTCCCATTGCACGATGAGAGAGAGAGAGAGCTTGGAGTAATCAGAGATGGAAGATGGATTGAAGGCAACGTCACAATGATCTCGCAAAAAAATTGCAAAATAAAGAAAACTGAACAATTGGGCAAATATGGTAGGGGCAACATGCAAATCACAAAGACTCCAACATTGAATAAAATGTGTGCTATGAAGAAGCGGTGGTGGAAATGAACATACATGTTGGAGATGACGTTGTCGGAGTAGAGAAGTCACCGAAGAAAAATGAAAAATGAGAGGCCACCAAGAGAAGGGAGAGAAGCCACTGAGAGGTGTCGGGAAGAGAGTTAGGGTTAGGCTTATAATTTCATTCATTTTTGGGTGAACGATGAGTCATTTTTCATCCATCCCTTGTGAGGCATGCGTACAAAATTGATTCTACTAAATATACATCCTAGGATCCTTATTCTCAGCCCCTATATTATTTTTACAAAAAAAGAATGGCCCATATTTTATACCTATCTATCTTACTTGTAATGGGATTGTCTACTTTTAATGGACCCTTCATTATTTGGAACTCTTTTATAAATTTTATGTCAAACGAATTTAATCCACCCTATATTATGTTGCACGTCGTTTTTAAAATGCACTGAGTGACCCCCTCATGCCAATTTAAAAGGGAGACCGTGTAAGTAATAACTCAACCCTTAAGGTATGTGGGTGTTATTTGGTTCGTTTTTCATGTTCTCCAACTTCTAACATTAGATTCATACAACAAAACTCATGTTGCATTAGCAAATCTACAATGAAACATCTGCAAAAACCGGATTGAAAACTGGACCTCCCCTAATTCAGTAACGGTTATCAAAAGTACATGATTGTTGATTTCCTAACTTCATACATAGGTCCTCCCCACTGTGTTCACTATTGAGTGTAGAGTAGTTATTCATATTTGAAGACATAGTCCAATCTCTTTTCAACATGTGTCTTTATTGTGCTTGCTCTTTGATCCTCACCAAACCACATACCAAACAAATCTAGGGGTCCGTTAAAGCAAACAAGTTAATTAAGACCTATCTATCTTAAAGGATGTGGGGTCTCAATATACAACCGTAGACACAATTTATATGGGCTTCACCAAGTTCATAAATCATATTGTCTACATCTATGTGTTTGACACTTGATTATATACATTGTCTTATGTCAAGGAGAAAACATCCAAGGGCACCCAAGCTACATATTTGAACTTAAAAATCTTCAATAACATCAAAGTGTTTAACATATTCAGTTAGTGCAGTTGAAGGGTAAGTAGATTCTAGATGGGGTCACTTTTGAGTCTTGACATGATGAGCTAAAAATGAAAGTATGTATCTCTATTTTATTTTATTTTGTTGTTGTTGTTGTTGTTGTTGTTGTTGTTGTTTGGAGACATTGAGTTTGGTCTCTTAGATGCTTAGGGGTTAACTTTGAAGATCACCTATGCGAAAGAAAACCTCAGACCTACAATGAGGTAGACGTGCCTAATTAGGTTACTTATCTTAATCAAAAGGCATGCATTTGAATGGTATTTGGTTAGGTGCAGCTCCAAGAATGAATATCAAAAAGACATGTGTTTAAAAGAGAGATTGGACTACATGCTCATGATATGATAATCATTACAATAGTCAACATAATTGGGGGGGGACCTATATGACCATTTAATGAACATGAGAATCTTCACTTTGATAATGAATAAAAAAATTCATATGAGATCCAAAAAGTACGAGGAAAGTGACTATGGAATTGATTTGGATTTAATAACCATCTCAAACTAACGTAAAAAAACCGGCGTACAGTGAGAATAAGTTGATTCGGCCAAAAAGAGTGGCTTGAAATTTGTGCAATGTTTCCGTAGATGGAATAGAGAAAATGATGAGGATTGTAAGTTTTTTCGCAATTTTATTTGTTTAAACAAATAGTTACATTTTCTCCCAAAGAGGCAAGTTTGTCGAAACCCCTACTTGTACAGTAGAGTCTCCTTAAGTTGAGCATGAAAATATCCTACTGTGCATACAAATGCACACAAAACGGTTAACTCAATGGCACCCAAAAGTGATCCCAAGTGCTGTGAAACAGGACGTATTCAACCAATCACTGTACCCGCCCTATCACTACATCCTTTTTGGGCCATCACTTTTACAATTAACCATTTTGAGTCCATACACGAATCATTTTACTCCTAGTCTAGTGCACCATTAGCGGTCATCCATCATTTTCCGTTTTTCTACCTTGATCGCATGTGTTTCTTCATTGCGTGGGCTAGTTGGATAAAGGAACCATCAAAGGACCCAACTACCTTATACATATATATTATTGATGAGGGGATATGAGAATGCGGTCTTTTGAAGAAGGCAAGAAGAGGGCCAAGAAGAGGATATAGATTCACCAACTTAAATTATTGATGCCAAATGGCGCCCGTGGGTTGGTCGGGACGGGTTTTGCTTCGAACACAATCAAAGTGCCAGCTTCTCCTCCATTCCAGCTGGACAAATGTGGGATTTCAATTTTGTCTAGATGGCTCAGCTGGCAACAATGATTGGAGAAATGAAACCACATGTGGATGAGATTGTCAAGTTTCATCCACATATGAGCACATTTATCTCAAATTTGACAGAATTCATCCAATTCCAATGCTGTTTTGGAGAGTTTTTGGGCGAATACATCCAAGGGAAAAAGAGAATAGTTTGTTCTCAGTTTCGAGAATCACTGATACCTACATGTCCATAAATGAATAATAGTTGGTGGTCACCCAAATAGGTCGTTCAATTTGAAGGCGATCGTCAGAAGGAAAATGAATAACAAATATAGTCACATTATTTATGGAAATTCAGTTTCAACATCAAAACACTACACTAAACGGTCCTATTAGTGTGGGCCACAATACTTCTTTAGAGCCCGCATTAATTTTTAGCCCATGTCAAATCTCTAGTGTTAAAACAGTGTGGGCCACATTAATTGTTTATCAAGGAAAACAATGTGGGTGAATATTTTTTTATGCTACTTTTGATGTAAGGTGACTACTTTACGTTATGTAAGGAGTTGGTCGAGAGTCTCAAGGAAGAATCAGGAGAAGACCCACGTTATTTCCACCCCAACCACACAAATCAAGTGGCCCACGCTAAATAGTTACAGTTTAGTTATGCTAAATTTTCCACTCTAATTTTCCACCCACACTATAGGAATATTTACTATACATCCGGTCGAAGTTCGCTCCATACCATGTCCCATGACCACGTCTTTTGAGGATGATTTAAGATTTCTTGCGGCCCTCAGTCATGTGAATTTCATGGTGGTACCCTAGGGCACCGCATAAATTTCATGGAGTCATGGGTTGAATTATTTAATTGGTCCCTGACCTCTGTACACTTTGGAATTTGTGAGATTTGGGTCATTGTCATGTCGAAGCTATGTGAGGAGGAAGCGAATGATCTTAGTGCTAATGGGGACAACGTCATCTCTGAGATCATTATGAGAGTGGCCAGGGATAAGGAAGAGAGTCCTTGGTTGTGCAGCCAGGTCAACAATCCATCCTCTCATTCTTCCAAAAAAATTGGGCAATAAATTCTTATGTTTTGGTCAGTGATGAGATTGTGCTCATCGAATGCAATCCACTGACACCCTTCCGGTCGAAATTGGAGTTATATTGAGTGAGATTTCAACTTTATGGGAGAGTCGGGGTGTTGTGGTACCCCAGGGTACTACCCTAAGGTTCATGTGTGTAAAATGGGGCTGGGGATTCGTGGCACTCAAGTAAAATCATCCATGCGGATGAAAAATGTAGGAATCATCTAAATGACTATTTTTAGGCAATTTGATTCCGGAAATAGAGTCAAAGGCCCCAAATTAGTCTAGTGATGTCACATTCGAATGAATCAGCCCTCAACCCCATAGGGGGGCTTTTTTTATTGGAGCCACTTCATCCACGATATCTTGGATGGATGTTCCTTAGTGAGTGCCACGAATCCCCAGCCGTAAAATGGCCCTTAATACACTAAATATTGTATTTAGTATCACGTGGCATTTTATGTCATTGTGGTAACTTTTTTAATGACACTTCTTACGAATAAGTTGACAAGTACTATCATCCCAACTTACATTTTTGTAATGAAATACTTACAAAGTTCGGTATATTATGCATCCTAACAATCTTGTCATGAAATATTGCCATGGATGATTGAAATTTGGAGGAAAATCCACTTAGTGATTGACGGTAATTGCAACATTGTAAATCTATGATGCCCACATTACGTTTTATTACAAGGAATGACAAATGATGTTAGGTTTACATTTAGTGTTGGTGACACTACACGGGCGGCTTACAAATAACATTGAGCAAGACAAATAGGAACTAATGACACTAATTATAGTATTTAGTTAAGTATACATATAGTGTACACTTACATACAAGTGAATGACCATGTCAGTAATTATGGGGCATCTGGGGCCTGGATAGAAAGAATATTCGTACACAAAGATTCTCTCATCCATCCAACATTAAAAAAATTGACTTCCTTGGAGGTTTGTTGCCGATTGTCATGGGGATTGGACTCTTCATACCCTGTATAAACTAACGTGAGTGTTAGAAGGGGTATTATTTGAGGCATTAGTGTACATAGTGTACATAAGGGAGAGGTATTTTTTTTTGTAGTGTGTACATTTAAAAAGAATGTTGAAGTAAAGGTAGATTATGAGCCCAAAATGGTTGCTCATATTTGTTTTATGTTTAGGATCTACTTAGAATTGCAATTGGAGTGTTATTGAAACAATCAAAAGTATAAAAAGAGTGAGGCTTGGTGTGGATTTATGTTTAGGCCTTAAGCCATTTTGTGTGGTTAAGTAGAGGATTAGTGGCATTAGGGAGTGTTTTGATTAGAGGAGTAGTGTTTGATGAAGCAAGAGGAAGGTCCTTGGATTTAAATGTTTGAATTAGAACGTGTTCTTGTTGGTTTAGGGGGTAAGGAGTTAGTGGATAGGATAAGGTCCTACTTAGGAGAAGGTTGAGGGACTTGTGGTCTTGGGTGCCCTCCCCTCCTCTTCTTTTTTTCTCTCTTCATTCTCTCCTCTCCCTCTCCTCTTGCTCTCTCTCCCTCTTCTCTAGGAATTTGAACTCTTAGAGCTAGAAAAATGTGGGAATTAGGTAGGGGCTTAGTGGAATTAGTGGGTTTGGTTAGGGTAATTAGGTAGGGGGCTTGGTAGAATTAGGTAGATAGTTAGTGAGGCTGTTAAGATTTGAGACTGTGGGCTTAGGCTGCTGGGATTTCAAGCTGTCGGGCATAGGCTGCTGGAATTTGAAGCTGTGGGCTTAGGCTGCTGGAATTTGAAGCTACCAGGCTTAGGCTGCTGGAATTTGAAGCTGTGGGCTTAGGCTGCTGGAATTTGAAGCTGCCGAGCTTAGGCTGCTAGGATTTGAGACTGTGGAGTTTAGGCTGCTGGGATTTGAAGCTGCTGGGCTTAGGCTGTTGGAATTTGAAGCTGTGGGCTTAGGCTGCTAGGATTTAAGACTGTGGGCTTAGGCTGCTGGGATTTGAACCTGCCGAGCTTAGGCTGCTAGGATTTGAGACTGTGGGGCTTAGGCTGCTGGAATTTGAAGCTACCGAGCTTAGGCTGCTGGGATTTGAAGACTGTGGCAGCTTAGGCTGTTGGGAATTGAAGATTGTGGCCGAGTTAGGAGCCGGGTATGGACCCTTGATGGGCCCGGTCGTGATTGAAATGGGTTAGGCCAGCTGCGACTGCAGCTGAGGCTTAAGGAGCTCGGATGGTGGGCTAGCTATGTCTATTACCCCAAGTTGAGAGGGATGGTTTGGTTAGATAATTAGATATTCATATAAGCTGGTGTGTATTTGTGTGGGAAGTGATAGGGGTTGTTAAAAGAGCACTAATAGCAGAGTGTTTTTAAACACTTGTAACCTTGTTATGGAATAAATTGGTGTGTACGAATTAATGAGGAATGTAATGATTTCCAATGAAGTTGGTAAGAGGGAGCTATGCAAAACGAATGTGACATCCATTCCCTCACCCGGACTAGGACGCTTAAGGGTGGGCGGTTTGGCCTCACATAGATGCACAAAATGGGGATTAGGGTAAAGAGAAAATCGACAATAGATGTGTTAGTTTCATCCAATTCAAGTTTACATTCATTTTTGTTATATGGTAATAGTCTTCAATGACGACCTTGTCCATTCATGTTGGGGTTTACATTGGGGTTCTAGGTTTCTACAAACTGAAGGCTCGTGGAGCGCTTATGGGCTCCCTTGAGTTTTGCTCTCTGGGTTGCGACTAAGTCATTGTGCTCTTGTCTTTGTTTGCTTGATGCAGTCTTTGAGTTACATGCTATGGATGAAAAAATGTCCAATGACTTTCTCACTTGGGGGGTGGACTCTTCATTGGATACCTAAATGATGTGCATGGGGTCACTATGAAATGAAACCCCTATATACGGGAATTTCATGGAGAAAAACAAATGTATACGTACTAATGGCATGCTAGAAAATGGATTCATGTATTTATACTAAGCTTTTCAATTGAATGTGATAAATGCCCTCCACTACATATACGAAATACAAAATATGACTTAAATAGGCCCTTATTACTTATAAAATCCACTTTCACTTTATAATGAGAAAGTTGTTGAACAAATTTTTGTCCATAACATGTAACTCAACAATTGCACCAAACAAACAAAGATTAGAGCACAATAACTTAGCCACAATATGGAGAGAAAAACTCAATGGAGCCTATGTTTTCCAAGAGCCTCCAATTTGTGAAACCTAGAACCCAAATGCAAACTCCAACAACAATGGACATGGTAACAACTACCATATGACAACAATAGATGAAAACATTAATTAATTGAAACGAACATATCTGTTGTCAAATTTTCCTCTAAATCTTAGGGCCCCCTTATGTACATCTACCTTTACTTTAAAATTCTTAATACCCTTTTTAAATGCACACACTAGAAGAAAAAAAAACAAGTACCTCTCCCTTGTGCCTCAAATAATACCCCTTCTTACACTCATGTTAGTTTGTACATGGTATTAGACCACATTAACTTAGCCACAATTTGGAGAGAAAACTCAAGGGAGCCTATGTTGTCCAAGAGCCTCCAATTTTGACCTAGAGTAACTTAGTTGTCACTTGGATGGGCAGATGGGCACTATTTCTTGATTTCGCTTGGGTTGCGCTGGCTTGCCCGGGTTGGTTGTATTTTGGGTTCTTTCTTGCAATTGAATTTTCAAATTGTGCCCAAAAAAAAACCAAGAACATCCAATTTGTGAAAGCCTAGAACCCAAATGCAAACTCTAACAACAATGGACATGGTAGTGATTGAGGACTACTACCATACTACAACAATGGATGAAAACATGAATTAATTCAAACAAACACATCTCTTGTCAAATTTTCCTCTAAATCTTAGGGGCCCCCTTATGCACATCTACCTTTACTTTAAAATTCTTAATACCCTTTTTAAATGCACACACTAGAAAAAAAAACAAGTACCTCTCCCTTACACATATTATGTACGCTAATGCCTCAAATAATACCCCTTCTTACACTCATGTTAGTTTGTACGTGGTATGAAGAGTCCACCCCCCCCCCCCGGTGGGCTTTCTCATTGGAAAGTGAAAGTTTGTTTTATATGTAATAAATTCTTATTTTAATTCAAGATTTATATTTTGTATATGTAGTGGTGGCATTTATTACATTACATTGAAAAGCTTGGTATAAATACATCTATCCATTTTCTAGCATGCCGTTAGTACGTATACATTTGTTTTTCTCTATAAACTTCTCGTATATAAGGGATTCAATTCATAGCGACCCACACATGTCATTTGTAGTAGAGGCGCCTATTCCCAATAAGGACCCCGTCGGCAATCTATAGGGCGTTGGAATTTTGATAAGGTTGGGATTGAATTTTGATCAAGCCAGAACCATTAGTGCCATAACACATGTGCTGGTTTTGAGTATTAAAGTGAGGAAGAATGAGCAATTATGGTAGACTCTAAACATTGGTAATATGTTCAGGCCAACTTTTGGCTTAAAAAATTCACAAAATTTCAATTCCAAGAATAAATTTACCAAGTTTTTTGTAGTCCTCCTAATTTCTATCTTCCTACATGGGAAAAATTTGCACTGATTTATACTTCTCCAGATTTGGTGCATATTCTCTTAAGTGATTGGTTATGGGTTGTAGTACTAAATTTTTGGTTATCAAGCTCAAATAAGAAGTTAGTGGAAATAGGCCCTCATAAGAGCTAGACTTTCTAAATTTAGCAGGTGTGAATATGACAATGCCTCGAGATATCAAAAGAGGTAAGTTGGGAAGGACCATAGCCTGTTAGAAATGGCCATGTTGGTTGATATCTATTGAGGCTAGGTAGAAGATATATAAGGGGGCAGTTTTTACAGTAGGGGCCCCAGACTTTATTTTGTGCGACATACCGAAACTCTGACAGTTTTTTTTATCTCCCTTTATGAATGCATTGCTTAGTGTATTTGGTGAACTGTAGCATTGATGTGTGATGCATCCTTGCTTGACAATTGTTTGTGGTGCCAAATTCTTGAAGTTTGCTCCGGGGTGAATGTACCGGAAGTTATCTAACTTTGAGTTATTTCTGTGCGACCATTTTCTGGGTTGTATAATTACTTGAATCTGTCAGCAGAGATCTTGAGGTTGCACCTGTATGCATTAAGGTTAAGTCAATACGTGCGCTATTAGTTGTATCTTTTTGTTGCAGAAAATGGTTGAATTGATAAGTAAGGCTATTGATTAGTTGTGTATGATTCCAGGGTAGTCTATGTGAATTAGGCTATGGTTTGGTCAAAATGGAAGTAAGTCTCAATTTCAGCAAGCTGTGATTTGGTAATTGAGAAAGAGAAATTTCGGTAACGATAGAATAATCATTCGAATTTCAATTAGACAAGAAACATTTAGATCAAGGCCTGTAAGATTTTCAGGCAGCGTCGGCTAAGAATCTGGTGGGATTAAATGCAGCCGCTTTACATGTTGACATTTCTTGGTTTGGCTTTATGAATTCGAGGTTGATTTCAGAGTCGTCTCTGCAAAACAATTGATAACTGCCCCGACGTCGCGAACTTCAACCGGTTATTTCTCAAACTCAATTCGGCTGTCGGTAAATGCTTGCTGTTTTCTTTTTCCCCTGCACCACACATTGCAATATCATAAAGCCAGGTAATGTGATAATTTATAGTTCTATTTTGAGACCATGGCCGTAATTGGATATTGTAATGGAAATTAAGTTCCATATCATCTGAAAAGTACGAACTATGAATGATGGAATTTACCTTATTTAAAAAGCTAGAGTAATAACCTTGCATGATATGGTCTGGTTGTATCATTCCAATTAACTGATAAACCAGTGTGAGCAATAACGAGGCTATGGTCTGTGAGGGGGATGGCCATATTAAATCGGCTTGGATTTTGATAGTCATTTGTGAGACTCAAACCAGAGAGTTCGGGTTGGTGGGTCTATCGTTTTGTGCATACTGGAAATCATTTATCTGATTAATTAGCCTACTCGAGAACGGAACGGAGTCTGAGAATGATCGGGAAGTGAGAATCTGGAGATACTCCAAGTACAGAAATTACAGACAATTGACTGTTTCGTTGAATTGTGATTGGTTAAGGATTAATGATTCTAAGTATGCAACTTAAGCAAATTATTATTCTCAATTCTGAAATGAGTTGTTATTGCCTTATTTGAACTCGAAGTCCATAAAACAAATCAACTTCGTACAAATCCATTTAACTTTTAGAGGTCATGATTAGGAAGCACGGAGGTTGAATCTGTCATTGCCTATAATTGTTTGATTGAGCAAATAAGGAAGACTATGGTCGTTATAGTGTAAATGGAGAAATTGCTTATAACCTTTGATGGATGATGAAGCGTCAACGGGACGAGACCATTGACTGCGAAGTGTTACTCGTGTGCGGAGAAGCCAAAAGGACGTGCCGCTTATGATATTGGTAAGTCGTGATTGCTAATTAAAATCTTAAGGGAATTAAGGCTAACTTGTATTTTTACCATCTTTAAGAATTGAATTGATTAACCATTATTTGTAATAATGGTAAATGAAAGGAATTGATGAACTAAATGTTTTAAGATCTAAAATTGTGGAATTGGAACGCTAAATGAACCCAATGAGTTTATGAGTGATGTGAGAATATGTTAATGTGCATAAGTGGTTTTGACCTATGGCCTTGAGGGAAGAGATTATGATTGCCTTGGCCAAGACCAGGTAAGAGACTATTGTCGGACCGCATAATTAAGATTGAATTTAATCAAAGAAGACTGACTATCCTGAAAGGATTATTGCACTGTCTTTTCAAGTTACATTAAATGGGATTAATGAATGAAGACTATGGACTACGCCGGAGTGCCCTTGACTTCAGTAAAGAGACAAAAATGGGTTACTTTTGCAAGACCATTGACTATGGTTGTGCCTATGCTTGTGCACCGCACTTGGTCCAATTAAAATGAACTCACTGTTAGACAATTGCTTGGGAAATTAGAGTGAGGTGAGAGACTGTCACATTTGCATGTACTGACATGGAGATATTTCTTAGAGTTTTTATCCCTTACCCGTAAGCTAATTGTCAGTCATAATCCAAAATAAAGTGAATTAACCCTGTGTTTTCCTTAATAAACCTTATCTAAGACACCTAGATGTTGTACAAGTCACCTTTTAAGTCTTTCCTGATTGTTTCCCTCGGTTTGTTTGTGACCAAAAATTGACTACATGGGCACATGTACTCTAGGTACATGTAGACCTTCGGATCCATGTATCTATCTCCTATTGAACACAATATTCAAAATTTTGAGAGTTTTCCAATGAATTGAGAGTACATAAAGCAAACTATCAATCCAAGAATGAAGTGAAAACCAGTGGAGAGTTGTAGAGTTCAAGAAAAGAAAATAACATTTGATTTCCCGCCGTAAATTGCGGAGTGATGTGCTACCTAAAATTGACCATTTAGGTCAACTCAACCTAAATTGATCAACATATTGTCCTCATTTAGGTCAACTCAACCTAAATTGATCAACATATTGTCCTCATTTAGGTCGACTCAACCTAAATTGATCAACATATTGTCCTCATTTAGGTCGACTCAATCTAAATTGACTAACATATTTCCTCATTTAGGTCGACTCAACCTAAACTAACTAACATATTTTCCTCATTTAGGTCGACTCAACCTAATCTGACTAACATATTTTCCTCATTTAGGTCGACTCAACCTAAATTGACTAACATATTGTCCTCATTTAGGTTGACTCAACTTAAATTGACTAACATATTGTCCTCATTTAGGTCGACTCAACCTAAACTGACTAACATATTTTCCTCATTTAGGTCGACTCAACCTAAATTGACTAACATATTGTCCTCATTTAGGTCGACTCAACCTAAATTGACTAATATATTTCCTCACTTAGGTCGACTCAACCTAAATTGACTAACATATTTCCTCACTTAGGTCGACTCAACCTAAATTGACTAACATATTTTCCTCATTTAGGTCGACTCAACCTAAACTAACTAACATATTGTCCTCATTTAGGTCGACTCAACCTAAATGAGTCGAATCTCCAGCTCAACATACTCTCACTTTAATGGAAACTACACATCTGAAGTATAATCTAGTATTTATCAACCTAACATGACTTTTAGGTTGACAAATGGACAATATTATTTTGATCGAGGAGCCCACTCTCTCAAAATTTTGAATATTGTGTTATCGGATTATTCTGTATGTATTGGGGGATGGGGAACTTGCTCTGACAAACGCCTAACAATATTTGACAAGGTCCATCAAAAACCGGTCATGGACCTTCTGACCATCCCCGTAGGGCACACTATGTAGTGGGAGGTGAAGATTAAAATGTTCTTGGAGAGGTTGTTGTCCACCATGAGGTGTTCTCACGGGTAGGCCACAAATCGTAGGGACACCCTATCATGGTGGGGCGTTGGTCCCAAAATATGGGTTTCAACACCTTTAAGTATTGGTTGATGGCGGGGTTTTTGGGCTCTTTAACATCTCTCCCGTCCAGGGTCAACAACATCCTACATGACTTCTGCCCTGGGACCATGCAAAGGGGGTCGATTCCCTTGAAGATGAACTCTATGACAACCTGGGTGTTCTTCAAATTCATGGAGCTCCATATGGTTACCCACCATTTGGATTGGGCAATTTGAAAAAAACGGCAGAGTCTGGGCCGCAAGTAGATGAGCTTGCTCTTTATGTATATTGGGAGCCCGTTGTAGTCCATGTTCTTGGGCGTAGAGAAGGGAGCTATTGGGGCCCTAGGACAATGCACACATTGGACCGAGACCCCGTTGAGGTCCAAAACCAAGAACCGTCGCTTGACATCAGTGCTAGGGGTGGGCCAAATTAGGGGAGCAACCACGCCATGCTCAATGTGTTGGGGACAGAAGCAAGGGAACGGTTGTGTTACGCAACGTCCATTTCACACATTATTCGAGCAAAAAAACCAAAATTATGCCACAAATTGAGGGCAAATTGTTCATGAAGGGAAAACAAACGCATATTGGAAACCATTCAAGTAGGAAAGAAGCCAAATTTCACACATGGCATTTGAGAACATGCAATCTATATATTTATATTCACACACACACACACACACACACACACACACACATAAGAGAAGAAAAAATGAAATTTTTATTAACAAATTCTCTATGTATAATTGGTCCAATATCTAGTTTGAACAAGTGGTTCAAAAGTTCCTAAGTCGGGTCCTACAAAATTGATTTCTCTTGGCAAAGGTAACTTGAGCCTAGCCTCATGGAGGAGAATCTCGGTGGTGGACATTGGGGGGTCGAGGCGAGAGCAAATATTTTACAAACATACACTGACCATACATGACAAAGGAGGTTTCGGGCAACCAACCTAAGTTATGAGTACCCATGGAATTACCTCATCATGGGTCATGTCTAACAATCGTAGGGCCTCCACAACTAGCGCCTCGCCAACACTATCACCAACCTACTCCTACATAGGTTGAGGACCAAGCCAATGTTGTTTATTCACAATCACCTATTGCTCTTACCCAACTACAAGGGGGGGAGCCTCCTAACCGCTTGCAAGAGGGGGTTGGTTTTGGTCGACCACCCGAAACTGCTCCGGAAAGGATGAGGTGCCATCCTTGATGGGAAGGGTGTTGATGGCGACATGTAGGGTGTCATTAGGTACATAAAAAGTCGTTGCCATCTAGGGCACAGGTATTGCCTGCACCAAGAGGAATGTCGGGAGCAAATAAGTCTTGGGCGGCCACTTGAAACATGGATGGAGCATCCTGCTGGTGGTCAGGTGATGGGACCTCATGTAGAGGAGGGGAGAGAAGTGTTGGGGCCCCGGGTGGCACCCACATTTGCAAGTCATCCATTTGCTCCATTGGGGGGGGGGGGTAGGAATGTGGATGGGGTCGCTCCCAGTGAGAGAACTATTGTAGGGGGGTTGTGGGAACACATAGGATATTGCGGGAATTGTTGCGTTGGGAACTTTGATAGCAAGTGTGGGAACGAGCTAGAGGCGAGGCTGGAGGGAGTGACCATACTACCCTGAGCTAACATGTTTTGAATGACGAACATGATGAGGGTTGCTTGGTTGATTGGTGGTTGGGTCCTTTCCTGCTTTTTGCTCAAGAAAATGCCTTCAACTATGCACCTTCTTCATTCACCAAAGGTTATTCCACGACAGTCTTTTCCCAACTAATGCATTGTTTTTCCTCCTTGAGCCTACGCTCGTTCACCGCCTCGATAGTCAAAACCTTTAGCTTGACCCTTACCATACCCGCAAAGGTTGGAGGGGAGGGTGGGTCCAATCTAAGTATTTTTGCCAATTCTTTGTCATCCTTGACCTTGCTAGAGATGGCGATGGTCTCTTTAGATGCATAGTCGTTCTACAATTTTTTCCCTTTCTCCCTCTTGCGCTCTATGAACACAACCGTCACCCATAGAGTACATGTCCCTTGCACCATCCACATTTAGGTTTTAGATGAGCTTGCTATGAGGCGTCCTAGTCTGCAACGCCTTCCTCCACTGAGGAACCTTGGAATGTTGGGTGCGCCTGTCAGCCCAACATCCTCTTCAAATCTCTCCTCCCCTTGTCCATGGTTTCGTGCACTTCCCCCTCCTCTTCTACCACATGAGACATCCCATCCTGGATGCAAGGTGACAAAAGGTTCCATGTTGTGGATAGGGCAATGGGCGTAGGTAGAGTCCGCCTTGCCCAATCCAAGGGATTCTTCACTCCTTCCATGATGCCCTCTCTGTATCTTCTAGGAAGCCAGTTAAGGACATCCATGTTCTTTGCCAAATTTTGTTGGGTCTCATAGATGTTTGTTTCTTCCATTTAAGAATAGAAGTCAAGCCTACGATCTGCATGAGCAAATGGCTAGGGTGAACATGAGAGGAATACATGCTCGGGAAGAAGACTATCTGAATTTTAGAAAACCACATGAGATAAAAAAAAAATAGGGTCAATTTAATTTGTTTAGGGATTTTTTTTATAATTTCATTAGATCTACCATAGCATTGGAAATATGTCCTCCTGAGGGGTGCACTCCATTGTCAAGTTGAATACCACGTGTGATAAAAAAATCTATTTTTTACAAAAAAAATTGAGACAGAAGGCCGAAAGGCCAACGCCAAAGCATAGGAGGCAATTGACCACCTGGCAAGTTTTCCGTCAGGTAGAGAGGAGATTTCACAGCCAGGATTTGAACCGCCAAATCTACTTTTTACATAAAGGATCACCAAAATGGGTCAAAATTTATCATTATTTTTTCATGAGTAGACATACATGGTATCTATTACATAGTAAAAAAATGGTAATTAAATTTGATGATTTGTTTTTTTATAAAAACATACCGTTTCTAACTAGAATGACGTAGAATTGAACCAAAAATTTTGCTACAAAAATGAAGATGACTAAAAATTTCAAAAAAATAAATAAAAGATATTATCAATGGTTATGTATATGTGAAAAAAATTCATAATTTTTAAAATTATCTATGGCATATAATTAGGGTACCAAACTTTTTATCGCACATGGTTATGAAATGAAAGGGGGTGTGATCCCCCTGAGTATGTCCTCTACATGATTATATGTAAAATAATACGGTGAATAATTCTTCCATTTTAGTAATTAGTTGAAAAAAATAGGGTCATAGACATAGGATCCCCCTAAAAGTGTGTAGTAGAATCAATAAAATCATTATGGGTTTGACTATTTGGATGAAGAAGTGTGTAGTTTCTGTCCAAATTTGAACCAAGCACGTTAATATGGAGGAAATATCGTGGGATTTTTTAGAGGGAAAGAATGTGTTGGCGCTCCTCAACGGCCATTGGGTTTTGCAACGGCACTAAACATGTGGGACCTCATTGGATGCCTAGAACCTAACAACCCCCACCGTCATCCTCAATCGTTTCTTGCGATCGGTTTTGGTTTGTCACAACCTCAATCCTCGATCGTCAAACTCATGTTTTTTTAGCATTTTCTAGGGTTTTTTTCATGCAAATTGATGGTGCATAGTAGTCACTTCTTTCGCAATATTTTCCATGTATATTTGGTCTGGGGTTTAGTTTTTATGATTCGTCTCTTCTTTGTTGGTTTTGGATATGGTTTTGTAAAGTCTGAATTTAGGGTTACAATTTGGCATGGGAATGAAGAAAATCAAGGTGTATATACTCATTGATGAAGAAGCATCTCCAAAGTTCATTGGGACTATGGAGGGAGAGGATGGAGAATCCTTAGCTGACTTAAAAGTGCGCCTAGAAGAAAAAATATTTTAAAGTTTGAATTCTAGTATTGGGATCCAAATGAGAGTTGTAAAGTGACAACCAATTTTAAACCCCTTAATAACCTTGAGGATAAGGTTTTCATGATCCCTGTTTTCTACAAAAAAAAATGAAAATCTGGCTCGTAAACGATAACGCTTTGGAGGCGAGTACTAATTCATGGATATAATTCAGAGTAATGAAGTTGAGGACATGGTGTCACAACCTCCCATTGTTGAGACTAGTGGATACAAGGAAATTTGTACAAATCTATCCTCTTGTATAGGGTCAGTGGTTCAAATGAAGAATATCTACTACAGTTACAAATTGTATCAATTAAGATCATGACAATGGACATGGAAAGAGAGGTAAAATTGTGCAAAGCATTGAAGGATCCTTCTTTGGAGGATCACGAATGAGACCTCAAGTCTTACGATTGTCAAGCTATTGTGGTTCTTTATTGTCGGAAGTGCAAAAAAGACTTTGGAGGGATTGATTGGCAACATAAAAAGAAGAGAATTTTGAATCTTTTTTTCAATTTAAAAAATCACATTATGAGTATTCAACACATCATAAGTTAGTGCTTGAGAAAAATTTAGATTGGTACAATCATCTATGATTAATTGCAAAAAGAAAGAAAATTATCATCTTTATCTAAGAAAATCATATGCAGTTGGTGTTGGAAACTGTAGACATATTGAATGATATCAATGATAGCATTGACCCTACCAATAAACTTTTGAAGTGATTGGAAGAAATATCCAAAATATTGAATTAAAGAGCTTTTGGTGGAAATCAAAGTGTATTTCTTACAATGACATATTTAGTTCATGTACATAAAAAAAATTTAGAAGTCAACTTGAGGAACAATGTTGGAAGGAGTAGATATGTTCAAAAGGTGTTAGAAGTTGTTATAAAAGATTGAATTAATTTTTTTATCAATTAACCTAGTAATAGTGGTTAATATGAGTTAGATCGTAAAAGATTGGGTCGGTTGGAAAAAATTATATTTATAAATTATCTTAGTAAATAAAATCCTAAGATAACGAGCGTCAAATAATTATTAAATAATTTATTAAAATAAATAAAAATAATAAAAATTTAAAAATAATAAAACTTAAGATATTTTAAAAATCTTAGATGATTATACGCCAAACTATCAAACGAATGAAACGAACGATATTGATAATGTCTTTTGACTTATTTAATTTGCCTCAATAATGTAAGATTCATTTTGACAAGTATTTTTTGATATTACTAAATAAAAAATGGATGAAATGTTTAGATGAAAAAAAATCGACGGTGACTAAGTTTTTGGGAAGATGATGAAATGTAAGTAGGATGTAGTTAAGCAAGAATCAACGAAAGAATTTACCTCCCCTCATGCACCACCGCTTGAGGCAATTTTATTTAAGGGCGTCGAATTTTCATCAAATGATCATTTATTCTCCAATTTCGGTCGTTTTTTCAATCTCAAACCTCCAAAGGTCCAATTTTTTTCATATCTAGTTTATTTCATCTTCAATTCCAATTGCTTTTACTTTTGATCGACCCCACCCTTGATCGAAATATTTATTCTTTAGTTTACTTAGTTGTTTTGAGTGATAGTCTTTTGAAGAGGGAGTGAGGTTGTTGACCTCATCTGATAATTTTTTTTATAGTTTATTTAATTATTATTTTTATTGTTAAGGTTACACTCTAAAATTCAAGAGCGCCAAAAATATGCATTCTTTGCATTCACCTATATTTGGATCTTCATATCCTCACTAGGCCAACTAATAACCTAAATGGATTTCATAACCACCGTGTTGAAGTGCGGATTTTCTTAAAACAAACAATTTTTTTCCGCTTAACGAAGTTAAAAAAAACATGTTAGGTGTGCTTGGGAAGTGTATATTTTTTTTTCACCATCTTGGAATTTAGGAAGATATTATCCGCCTTTCTTATAAGAGCTATATGGAGGCGCTCATGAACTTGTATTCTTTTTTTAAAACCCTCTAATTTTCCTAGTTGACCTCCTCGTTCACAATGAGGTTCATGAGGGGCATAAGCTTGTTGAGCTCATGCACAATAATTGTTTTTTTCATGTTGTCTGGCTAGTCCTTCATTGTGTAGCAGAATGGACTTAAGGTTTTTAACTTTATGAAGACAATCTTGGGTTTATTCCATGATCTCTTCATTGTTGGCACAGTGTGGAGGATGTACATCTTTTCATTTTTGAGACCCTGCAATTGCTTCATTTGCTTGAATGTTGACATTGACCATAACCCCCTCCCCATGCCAAGGTTGTTGAGTTCCTCGGTGTTGTGTTTATTACACACTTCTTTCCACTCATTCCACACAACGTTGGAAGAAGTAATCAAGTAAAATTTCACAACAATGTCAACTAACTCTGCCTATGACATGCATTATTAATGAAGCTAACTTGTTGATTTGGTACTTGAAATCATGTACGCAACAATAAAAAAGATTAACACTGAAATTTGAATCATGACACGGTCGACTTAGGTGACAGTGAACACAAAACAAATTGAAGCATGAGGTAAGGATGAGGTTTTGGGTGGTTGCCCAAAACTTTGCCTACCTCTCACTTGGGGTTTCCATCATTGACATTCTCCTTCTTCTCCTTCTCTTTAGGAGGTCACCATAGAACTCCCACACTTCTTAAAAAGATATGATATTCTTGATCCAAAAGACCTAGTACGCCCTCTAATTGTTTCCCATGTTGAAGCACCTAGAAAGATCACTTAGCTTTGTCTCATTGTCGACAACATGACAAAAGCCTTCTAGACTTTGGGCTTTTCCTTTTGCCCGTTGGGATCATCCCAATTGTTTATAAGTTGGATTTTCCTGGTTGCTTCAACACCATGTTGACCATCAACCGGTCATAAATCTCCCTTCTTATTGTTATCCCACATACATGGTGTAGACATCTTTGTCACTCCTTGAGGCATGATAACAATTGTTTTATATATCGTCCTTGAATTTTTCGCTCACGATCTAGGCAATGATCTAGTCCACATACCTATCCTCCTTTGCTTGCATACACTTCTCCGGAGGTGTAAGGTGGCACTAGTTGATGTTAACATCAAACTTGAACTCCCTACCCATGAAGAAACAATCGTTACACTTTGTAGTGAAAGTGGTAACTAACTTACTATTTGTTCTAGATTTCAGCCGCATCCACTCCTTGTCCAAGTATCAACATCTACAACATTGGAGAGACGTTTGCAATAGTCATGCCCAAACTTTCCCTAGTCTTCTTTTATGGTATGTTTTTTTCTTGCTTTTTGAAGGTGTAACCAAGCTAGTATTAGTGGGTGTGTTTGTTGTTGATGTTCTTCTTGATTTGGTTGGGATAAGTTCTTGGTTTTGTTGGGCTTTAATTCTTGAGATCCCATGCCATCCTACTCTGTGCATGTTTTGGCCTTGTCAATTGCGTTTTGGTTTTGCCTAGTTGTGTCTTATTAAGGGCTTTAATGGCAAGTTTCAACTTGTGAAACTTGCTAGCCACCTTTGAGTTAGTAACATTGTCATCTACAAAAGAAAATCTAGGTTTGATAAGGTCTTTGTCTACACAAATCTCTCTTGCATAAGCACCATCAAACGCCTCAATGAATTGGTGCATGAAGATGTGGACATTCTCAAGTGCGGAGTTCTCAAGAACATCATTTACATACTCCCCCAATCCTTGGATTGATGCAACCTCCCAAGTTGTTAGTTTCAACAACGTGACATTCTTGTTAATGCCCACCTTTATACCCTTGGGCTTTCATTACTTGCCAAGACCACCTCATAAAGGTGTCGTCTTTTGTCACATAAGTGTCTTCCTTGGGAGTTTTGTGCTCATTTGGGATATAGTCAGCTGCCAATTTGAACATGTAAGCCATTTTTTTTTGCCATAGCCCGGCCAAAGCGGGCAATTATCAAATTTTGGTGGCTTTCATCCAATGTTTGGTAGTTAGAATGTCATCCATTGTAGGATTAAAAGGCTATTAAAATGATAAGCTGGTAACCACCTTCTCCTTCCCTTTGACTCAATAAGGAGAAGGTTGGCTAAGGTAGAATCAATGCATTTGCATATATAGAAATCTAGCATAGTTTAGTGTAAAAGCAATAGGCTTTTGCATCACCACAGCTGAGAGAGAGTTTGGATGCGTAGATATTAGGCTAGTCCGAAGTGAGATGCTTGAGGACATAAGAATTAGGTAGACAAAGCCGAGTGATTCAGACTCTAAAACTTATTGAAAACTCTAATAATGAGAGTGAATGAGCGGTTTTGGTGGGCAATTAAGTTGATGTGTTTGAAGTGGCATATTGATTGTTGATTGTGTGTATTTTGAAGTATAGGAGAGAGGTTGTATGTGAGAGAGTAGTGGCTATCGCCTTGAGTGTGGACCAAAAGACTGTGAGGTTTTAGAGCCAATTAATCAAAGATTGGGATAATCATAGCTAAGTGTAAGAGAGTAAGTGTTGGCGATAGGCCAAGGAAGAGTGATTACGAGTGATAAATTGGTGTAATTTAGTAGGATAAGACATGATGTCAACCAATGTTGTTATTAAGTGTGTTATCAAGAGTGCAATTGTTTGAGAAGGTTTTGTATGTCAGTGAGAGCAAGAAAGATGAAAGATGAAAGATGTGAGAGCCATAGTTAAACTTGAGTGTCCAATTCTAATGCGATAGCCTTTGAGTGTTGTCGTGAGCAGGTTGAATCGTAGAAGGTTAGGAGCGATTGACTCCAAAAAAAATCTTTTTTAAATTAAAAAAAAACTCTTCAAGACTTAGAATAACCAAGATAAATTCATGGGCAGCAAACATGAGTAAGAGTCAAGCTTGAGATGCAAGCGGTGAGGGAATGCATCTCCCAGTTTGAGAGAAGAATGAGTAAAAGCCAATGGCATGTGAGAAGGTGAGAACATGTAAGAGGGAGCGAGGTGTAACTACCTATGAAGGGCAATAGCTTTTGAAAACCAAAGCAAGTTAGTTGGGAAGCTTGAGATGAAGAACCAGTAAGCTCAAGAAGGGCAATGGCCTTATACAGATTGAATAATGGCACGACCAGTGAAAGGTCGAGAGCAAGTTAACTCCCACCGGGAGAAGGAAAGTCAATAGCCTAGTGATGGTGAGATAACTTATTAAAGCCTCGGATGGGCAGAGTTGATGTCAATGAGGGTAATAGGTCATAGCTAAGCCCTAGGTTGAGTGATAGTCAAGTGAATGAAAGCCATTTCCGGAGGGTAAGAACATTACTAGAATATAGCCTAGTAGGGCTACTGTGCCTTGTTAGAACATGTAACGAATTCATATGTAGAGAGGATGAGGCATAAAGTTATTTTGGGCAAGTTATAGGCTACCAAGGACACTACCTTGGTAGAAAGAAGACTTCATAGCACTGGAGTAAGTTTGTAGCCCATGAAGACTATCTGAGCACACACGACAACCTAAATCATACAAATAAAGGATAGCCTATCTTGTTGATGCGTTTGTTATTGTATAAGCTATGTGAGTGATTCTTGAGCCAAATTGCTAGGTCCACCGAAGATGAAGGTGGTGATTACAATTATCAAGATTTGCACGATGGTTGTAAGTTGATTAAGTGAACATAAATTTGAAATTATTGCAAGCATAATTCAAGGCAATTACAGAGTATGCGGTTACTCAAAAGACATTACCCCCAACTATGTCCTTACCATGAGCCATTGATCACTTGCCAAGCTTTTGAGCCTCGCGATTGACATAGAGGATGGAATTACAGTGATAGGAGTCCACACACATAGGACAAAGCCACACATGTAGATTGCCATAAAGGTTATGTACTCATTTTGAGTCTTAGAGATGAGACATATTCTAAAACAATTTGGGTGGCAAGAGCTTTGTCTCAATCAAAATTTATAGTCCTCATTACGACAAATTCAAGTGAGTACTACCGACCAACAATACGGAATGAAGATGTGATTCGTCATTACACATGTTGGGATACAAATCATAATTTTTGTTGGAGGATGGATTATGAGCATGGTTCCAAGTTAGATAGACACATATTCCATGTTTATAGCCATAGAAACCACGGAAAAACCGTAGTGGGTCACTATCCATCCCTCAAAAGTACATAACATTTGCAGCCTTGCTCGCTTCACAAGTGAATTAGACCAATGAGAACTTGATAGAAGTTAAGTTGTTTGATTATGAACAACCACTAATAATATCCAACATTTATGTACTTAGGGGAAGACCTAGGGCATTGGACCCACGTTAGTTCCATCTTAACTAGAAAAGTATTGTGGCCCACGCTAATTATTTGCATGCAAATTTTCCACCCATGTTCTAATAGGACTATTTAGTGTAGTGGACTTGGAATCAGGGGATTTTGGGGGGAGCTATGTATCGCTCAAAATCATATACATTTTTTTGGGCGAAGGATATTAGGCTATAAAGTCACTTGTTGGGTGGATGATATCACTGATTTTATTTTTCCAATTTTGAAAGGTCACTCTTGACTCTTTTTGGATGAAAATACTCAGATTTGGATGAACAACTATTTTTTCAATCTTATCTTTCATCCTTCATCCAATAATATAGATGTAAATACATTCTTCTCTCCTGAGAAGATTGCTTTCTGCACTCTCTATTTTTTAAAATAATAATTAAAAAAATCCATGCTTTAATGACACCGGTGTGTTTAACTAGTGTGGGTTACCATTTGGTGTTAGATGTTGCTATAAATGTATGCTAAGAATATCATTTCTCACCCATGTAACATAACTAGCTACACTAAATGCTTGATTTAGTGTGTCATGTAAGTTCATTGGGAGTTCAATGGTCTTCGTGATTTGTCATGTAGTACCAAGTGTTATGTGACACCTTTTCTAGTTAATGCAATCCACATAGTGGGGGATGGGGGGCAGCGTTGGCCTACTTGTAATTTAAGTGGTCACGTGCAATAAATTGGGTATAGAAGGGCTATGAAGCAATGCACACATTCATGAGACATTATGTATATTTGGTGAATATTCTTGAAATATAATTATTATATTTTCAAAATGTATTTCGAGTACCCTGCTTTTTATTTTTATAATTGTCACTAATGTACAAGTAATAGACTTACTTGCCTCTTTGGAAAAACTTAACTGATTATTTACATGAAATAAAAATTACGAAACAACTTGCATTCCTCAACATTTCCTCTACTCCATCACTGAAAAATATTGCACAAATTTCAAGCCACTATTTTTGGCCAAATCAACTTATTTTCACCATTCTCCGTATTTCTACCTTAGGTGTCCACTCTACACTTACAATAATAATTTTAATATATAACTTCGGGCAATCCGACGTGAATTTGAGCCTGTTGGCCCTATCTTGCTCAAGGATCCTCTTGGTGCAGGGTGGTGTTTATTGCCTACCTTGCGGTTGGTGGGCTCTTGGTTTTTCCGTCAAGTAGAGAGAAGATTTCACAACCAGGAATCGAACCGCCAACCCCTCCGTTCGGATTTGGGTACCTCTCCACTGTCATCCAGTAGTTTAGGGTCATCTTGGACTGTACTTACAAAATGGACATGGGTCGTCTTTGATCCTAACTGAAGTGCCCAAGATGTCCAAAGGAAGGTCTACGGAATCTCATTTGAATTAAAATTATCCAAGCTATAAAATCAAATAAACTTGACAACACATAACATAACATTATTCAGACTGAATGTGAAAAATTCCGGGAATATTCCCCGGAATACTGTCAGTCCCACAGAACACTGCATGGCTCTGAATAATGTTATGAATAAGGACAATTTGAACAAACCCTACAAAACTAGAACCGTATTAAAACAAAGTCCTAATATTCATTCACCATGATGATGTCGTGTTCTCAAAAAATTCCAAATTTGAAGCAAGAAATCGAATGTGTCATTGTAAATAGGTATCACTTTGAAAAGTCCATTTGTGGCTTTACACATAACGGCAAAGGGCTTGTTAGTAAACAATGTAGAAATAATAGAAGCTCAACATGAATGTTGCTCGGACCTAGTAACTCTCTCTTGAAGATTGGACATCTAACGTACTCGGCTCTTGAAAGAACATGAAGCAGGCCAGGTTACAAAAGGCTCACCTTAAAGTGCTTTATGCTCTCAAATTGAAGTAAAATAAAATAAAAGGGCCGGCGATGATCTAACTGTAACATGGAACTTATAAATGCTCATGAATGTTGTTTGAGCCTGGCCCCTGTCTTCTTTATGATTGGGAGTGAGAAGCAACAAGCAAGTGATGTTAAAAGTTCAAATCTACCTCCCACGCGCAATGTACCTAATGGCTTCATTTTCATTCATATTGGGCACCCACTAGAAGAAAGCTTGTCCATTACAACTATCCGTTGCGACTTGGTCATTGTGACTCATGACAAGAAACTGCATAAATAAATCATTTTGGTTGCGAACCGGAGGTTTTTGGATGATGGGTAACCAAAACCCTCTGGTTGCCAACCAAGTCATAATGGCCAAGTCGCAACAAATGGTTGCAATGGACATGTTTTCTTCTAGTGACCTATGTTATTCGTGGGGGCTTGGAAACTCAACCATTGTCATCTAATTGATCATCCATGAATTCTCTATATTTTTGTATTTTTCTTTCCTTTGGGCTACAACTTACATAGTTGTATCAAGTTCGGGGATGTACACATACATGACATCCCATAGATTTCATTGCTTTAACATGATTATCATTATAACATCTTGTATTGATTGTAGTTGTAATCGACACCTAGCACACTGCTAATAATTGTAATTGACTCCCATCTTACTGTTATTAGCAGTTGACCATGTCAATTTACCCCTTGCATAAACAATTTGACCCTTTCCCCTGGACGTGATGTTTTGGGGTTTGTCATCAGGTCATTATGGCCCATCATAGGATGTGATGGACGCTGACATGTAATTTCCGATCAAGTTTGACAACCAAGGTTAGAAGCATACCATTCCTCAACTTATTGTGCATGTTTCTTTTCCACTTTGGAGATTATTTAAAGTGATGATGTCATGATTATTGTAGATGTCACAATTAAACATTTTGAAGTGTAAATTTATTTTTGTGAGATGTGCCAAGTCTAGTCAAAATTCTTCCTTCCATGCTTTCATGTTCAACATGGGAAATGTGGGATTCTCGAATAATCCTTCAATAATTCTCATGTAGTCCCTTTAGTTTTTGAGCCCACAAAGTAGTTGATCATTGTTGAGTAATGATATGAGTTTGGATGTTAGATCAAGTACAACTTTTGCATCCAACTTCAAGATGAATGTGACATTAAGCACATAAAAATGAACTCGACCAATTTTACATGGAACAGTAAAAGACAACTTGTCCATTACAACCATCCATTGCAACTCATGGCAAGAAAATGCATAAATAAATCATTTTGGTTGTCAACCATAGGTTTTGATTGCAGTTTTTGAACAATGGGTAACCAAAACCCTCCAGTTGCCAACCAAAATGATTTATTTACACTTTTTTTTGGTCATAACTTGCAATGGCCAAGTTGCAATGGATGGTTGCAGTGGACAAGTTTTCTTCTAGTCGAAGGAGCTCCCAATATCATAACAATATTCAGTCATGCTTGTCAGTTCCATGGCCTTGGAGTATGTCAATGATATTGTGTGGGCCCCCTGAACAAATCAAAAACATTCATTTACTATCAATACATTCAAATTGACACTTGGAAATTTGGGTGGAGTTATACTCACAACACTAAATATTCATAGAATTCACTATCCATCCCAATATTATTCACTAAAAATACTATTCATAGGAGCACCATTACTAAAAACACCGACACTATTCACAATATTCATACTGGCACTATTCATTATTTGCACCGGCGTTAGTTTATGCCTATTTTCTAAGTTTCTTCTCATGAAGGCAAGATAGTCGATGCTCATGTCAGATGCTATATATAGAATGGAACACAATTGGGTAGCTAAATAATGTTATGGTCCAAAGCATGATGAGTTTTAGCATGTGAAATGCACTAGGACATGTACAATCTATGGGAAAGAGATTTGCACTGGCATAGATCATGGATGTTGCTCGCCTAAAGTGCTTTAAGTAATTAGAACATGCTTTTAATAATCGCCATCCTAGCACCTATTAAAATACAATAACTAACTCTAAAGATGATCATAACATTATTCAGCCGCATGGTTGTGTTTCATTCTATATTTATCATTTAACATGGATCTCCACTATCTTACCTCCATGAGAAGAAATTGATGCCGGTATGAATAATGAATTATGGCGGTATGAACAGTAAGAATATTTTGGATAGTGTTGATATTGTCAATGATAGTGCTCCTATGAAATAGTATTTTCAGTGAACAATACCGGGATGAACAATGATTCTTGTGAATAGTGCCATGAATATAACTCCACCCAAATTTCCAATTGTCAGCCTAAATGTATGAATAGTCAGGGGGCCCATTAAACATAATTGACATGTTCTAGGGTGATGGATCAACCCATATGGTTGAATAATGTTATGATGCTTGTGTCATAAGGTCTCAGGTTCAAACCCATTCGTGAATGGGTGAAAGTTAACTATGTCCTTTTTATTCGAGGCTTAAATTGGAGGTTGTCTTGCAAAGCCCCAGGCTAGATCACATCTTCATTTGGATAGACCCCGCCCCTCCCATGCCTCCTTCGCTGCCTGGTCTTCCTGCCTGATCTAGGAGTATATGAATGATACGCCTAGTATATTTACAAAGTGAGAATAAATAATACCCATACAATAATCTCCCGCTTAAGTACGCACTTTGAACTAGAGCCGTTGATGCACACTTAGTTGGTAGGTGCGCACTTTACTCATATCACTTTCTAGACCCTTTGATTTGATGAATCGCAATGGGAAACGGATGAAACCTAAGGCAACCTGCTTGACCGAAGCCCAACGATGTGAAATCATTGCAAAGTTGAGCAAGCCGAACACACTGAGCAAGCGGGCGTTGGGGCCGGAGTATGAAGTTAGTGAAGGCACCATCCGGAAAGTCTGGGACAATCGGGAGAACATATTGCAACGAATCATTTGTTGCAAGAGCCTATCGAGACATTTGTTGAATCTGAAAGTGCTACTGACTTCAAAGGCTTTGAAGCTCTACACAACATTGTCCTTGACGTCAACGAACAATTGCTTTGCTCCGATGTTCAAACGGAAGTTGTCAAACATATGTATGATGAACTGCAATGATCATTTGAGACATTTCGGCATATGGTACCTAACCTGGCCTATTACCGAGAGCTGACCTTAAACCGAGCTCTAGGGAACAAATTAGAAATAATGTTCCCTAGGTGGATGACATGTCCGTAGCTCAACTAACCTCACATTAATGCATTTAATGACGTTGAGGGAGAGAGAGAGAGGGGAGGTGAGAGAGGGGGAAGGAGGAAGAAGGAGGAGGAGGCCCATAGGTCTCGGTTCAAGGCCCATAGGTCTCGGTTCAAGGCACATGAGACCTTGCCACAACGTGTTGGATGAGATTAGTTCTTCGTTTAGGATGTCTCTTGACATAGTAAGGTCAAAGTCAGTCTACGGCTTAGTAATGTTGGATTTCTTACAACCTCTTACTTGCTTGTGGATAATTATAGAATGCTCATAAGTTGTATTAGCATTGACATCAAACTTCTTTAGGTCTATCATAAGATACCCTAGGGAACATCTTTAAAAAATCAAATCTAATTCAAAATTAATTTGAAAAATTTCCAATTTTTTGAAATAGACAAATATTTCATTTTACCTTGCATGAAAAATTTTAAATCGTTCATTACCATAGAAGAGGTCATTGTGAAAATTCACCAATGTGTAGCTCTCGGTCATAGGCCAGGTTACCATAACATTAACAAACTGACATTGGATGTCAAACGTAAAAAGTTCATGCATTCGCGGAAAATGGCTCTACATGACATGTTCAAACAATAAAATATGAACCTTGATTTTTGTCAAAAAAATTGCGCACTTAACCAAGATGCGTACTTAAACGGGTGCATACTTAAGCGGGAGATTACTGTACCTTATGTAGTAACCCCTAGGCACAATTAATACCCCTTTTGTGCACTCACGTGGGTCCATACTCTTAACAACAAGTGCACCCCCCGAGGATAAGGAATAGTCTCATGTGGTTAACAGTTGTGAATCACAAAGGTTGTCATTTAGACTTCTATAAATTGGGATTGATTGAGTTACAAAAGTTATAAGAGGTCAAAGTTGAAAAACATCTTTCTCTTTAAATAAGCGCAAAGATCCTCCCAACTGTGTTAAACCATAAAATCTAGAACGGTGTCTATAATTTGGACACATATTCGGATCCCATTGTGATATACCTCAATTTAGTGCCCATCCTTAAGTTTTGACTAGAAGCCTTGCCGTATATTTTAGTGACCACATAGGGCCCACAGAGGTACCTAACCAAGCCATACATTAGAAAATTTTGGATGAATATGATACACATGTGTAGACAAAGAAAAGTGCATCCCACATATGAATGAATGCTCATAAATGCTCATATAGATTGGGCAAGATAAATATATTGCAAATATGACAATGGAAATATCACATCCAGCATATGGATGAATGTACATGATATATAGATCCATGACTAACTCCACCACAATGATCCCCAACCTGGCGATTTTCAAAGATATTATTTGAAAAATGGCGGACCTAAATGCTCACACATGACGGCTTGTGAGTGGGCAAGATGAGTTTGATGCAAATATGTGGATGAAGAAAATTGCATCCAACATATGGATGAATACACGGGGAATGCACACAATATGTGGCTCCAAAACTACACTCAATATGATATTTAGTGTCACTTACTATTTGGAGTTACACAATGCTTTTACTTTTTGGTGTGAATGTAATTTTTTTATCAAGTAAACATGTTAATGTTCTATGATGTCCAAACAACCAATTTGACCTTTGTTGATAAAAATGAGATAAAACAAATGATTATAGCATTGTGTAATTCCAAGTAGTAAGTGACACTAAATACAATCTTTAGTGTGGACAACCAGATGACTCATCCTTACCCCTTGTAGTTTCCTATATATATATATATATATGTGTGTGTGTGTGTGTGTGTGTGTGTGTGTGTGTGAGAGAGAGAGAGAGATGCTCATGAAGAGTGGGCAAGATGAATAAGATACAAATATGTAGATGATTGTTTTTTTGCATCTAAACTATAGCCTACAAATGAATGTACACATACATAACTCCAACACTAACACAACTGCAACAACATAGGCTAGATAACTAATGAGTGGAGAGTGGATGACGAGCTACATGAGCAACAAGTTTTCCACCTACTCGAGTTGGTTATCATTCATAATCGATCAACTCATGAACATAATTTGTAAAATATGGATGATATGGCATCTCCATGGATGAAACATTGTGATGAATTCTAATGACCCTTCCGCTCTTGAATGAGCAATCGGAAATCAGTTATGAACTATAGTAGAGGCGCCTATTCCCAATTAGGACCCCATCAACAATCTATAGGGTACCAAAATTTCGATCATGCTGGGATTGAATTTTGATTTGGATGGATTGAAATTTGATCTACCTGGGACTAAATTTTGATCATGCCAGAACCAATAGTGCCATGACACATGTCTTGGTTTTGAGTGCTCAAGTGAGGAGAATGAGCGGTCAAAATGAATGGTTTTAACAAATGCTTGACATTGGTAATATGTTCAAGCCAACTTTTGGCTTCAAAAAGTCATAGTAATTTCAATTTAAGGAACAAAATTATCAAAAGAATTGCAATCCTCCTAATTTCTATCTTACATGGGAAAAAAATTACTTTGCTTTATACTTCTCTGGTTTTGGTGCAAAATCTTTTAAGTGATCGGTCATAGATGCCTCTACTCTAGATCATCAATGAGATGTGAATGAATGACGAGCTACAGGGGCAACGAGTCATCCACCTACTCGAACCGATTATTGCTCATAACCAATCAGCTCATGGACAGAACCTTAAAAAAATGGATGATACATCCATCATACCTCCTTGGATGAGCAATGGGTTAAGACACCCGCCCTTAACGATCTTCAGCATACTATTATAAACAACAAAATGGTGGAACTACTGTAAATGCTGATGAAGACGAAGCGAATCTTACCTTCCCCGCCAGGGCAGCCCTTTTCCTTTCGCTTCCTTCCGTTTCTTATGCGAAATGAATGAAACAAAGGGCCCCCCGGGCAGGGGGCAGCCGTTATGATTAAATACGCAAGGCCCACAAGCCCAGCCCAGGCAAGCCAGCGCACCGCCCTGCTCGCTAAACTCCCCTTCACTTCACTTCACTTCCCTTCCCTTCTCTGCATACAAAGCTGTCACAGCCTCCAACCCCGCCATCGCCAGTACCTGACCTGTCCCTGGCCTACTCTTCTGCACCCGCCCTGCCATCTCCACGTAAGTCCCTCACCCCACCCCCCACCCGCCCCCCTCGCTTCCTCTTCCGCCCTTCCGATCATGTCACACTTACTCCCTGTGTCTGCAATCTTTGGCTTCGCAATCGCGCTCCAGGCGAGCTGATCTTGGTCCTCTTAATCGCGCAAGTGCAGTCTTCTGCGGCCTGTGGTGTTGGGAGCTGTAAGCGACTCTCTCTCCTCTCCTCTCCTCTCCATCATGTTGTGGTTTAATCTCTCTGTCATCTTGGTTGATTAAGGCTCACGGCATTTGAGCTGCAGTCTGCGGTATGTGGTGTTAGAGCTGTAAGGACCTCCTCCTCTAGTTGGTCATGCTGTATCAAAACCTGCCTGTGGTGTAGTCGAGGTCGTGGTTGGTTAAAGACCGCGGCATTTTAGCTGTAGTCTACAGCCTATGGCGATGGAGCTCTAAGGACTCCCTCCCTCCTCTAGTAATCCACCGTGTTGTACTTTAATGATCTACCGGTGGTGTAGCCGAGGTCTTTTGTTGGTTAAGGCACGCGGCATGTGAGCTGCAGTCTGCGGCCTGTGGTGTTGGAGCTGGTGCAAGGACGCCCTCCTCTAGTCCATCGGATTGTAGTTTTCTACCTGTGACGTGTGCTAGGGGAGGGTCTTGATTGGTTAAGCTGCGCGGCGTTTGAGCTGCAGTCTGAGGCCTGTGGTGTTGAATGTGTAAGGACTCCTCCTCTAGTCCATCATGTTGTAGTTTGGTCTCCTTGTGGAGTAGCCGAGGTCTTGGTTGATTAAGGCACGCGGCATTTGAGCTGCAGGCTGCGGCTTGTGGTGAGGGCTCCCTCCTCTAGTCCATCATGTTGTAGTTTAATCTCCCTGTGTGTGTAGCCGAGCGAGGTCTTGATTGGTTAAGGTATACGGCATTTGAGCTGTAGTACTCGGTCTGTGGTTTGGAGCTGTAAGGACTCCCTCCTCTAGTCCTTCATATCGTAGTTTAAATTTTAATCTCCTGTAGTTCTAATCTCATCTGGTGTATCCGAGGTCTTGGTTGTTTGAGGTGCACAGGATTTGAGCTGTATTCTGCGGCCTGTGGTGTTGGTGCTTTTAAGGACTCCCACCTCTAGTCTGGCATCATGCTGTAGTTTGATCTGCCTGTGGTGTAGTCGAGGTCTCGGTTGGTTAATAAGGCACCCGGCATTTGAGCTGCAGACTGCGGCCTGTGGTATTGGAGTTGGAAGAACTCCCTCCTCTAGTCCATGTTGTAGTTTGATCTCCCTGTGGTATAGCCGATGCCCAGCCGGTGTCTTGTTTGGTTGACATGCGCGGCATTTGAGCTGTAGTCTAGTGCATGCAGTTCCTGGTCATTTTTCCTCATCGCGCGTTGTGGTGGTTTTTCACACACTTGCCATTGTGTAGATGTAAGGAGCCATGAGCCTAGCATTCTTTGCTACTACCTACTCCACGTCCCTAAGATGATGTTCTAGCCGTATGACAGTCCGTCCGTGAGGTCTCGGTTGTCAAAGAACACTCTACAGCGGCTGGTGCTGTAGCTGGCTGCACTTTCTTTTCAGCTTGAGGTGGCGGTTTTATTCTCTCGGTTGGGAATATAGAAATATGCGTCTATTGCTTACGCATATAGTACTTTGGCGCATCGAGTAGTTTCGGCTGGTCTTGCGTGATGCCGGGCTCCTTCCGATCTTGCCGTACGTGCAGATCCGTGTGCCTTGAGCTTCGTACTGTCACGTTGATCGTCGCGGCGCCATTTTGGATTGCCTTCTTGTTCCCAGCTTCTTGAGGTGGTGTCCATTTTGATACAAGCACTCAAGAGAGTCTCCGGAGTTTCTTTAGCTCCTTCGCACTAAGTGATGAAGGTTGCTAGGGTATGGCGAAGAGCTAATGCCTTCTGGTCACAGCTTAGCATTCTAGATGTGGCCTTGTGTTTTACTGTACTTCACTTTCCGTGTTAAGCATACAATGCATCTCTGCGAAGGATTATCCTCGATGCTAGGACAATGAGATTGGATGCGAAAGAGTTAGAACAACTGCGATTGAGGATCCTTGACTCTGTATTGTGGAACAACTCTTTTGTTTCTGTATTTGTGTTAGGAGGTCAGTTTTTCTGTTTGTGAAGAGGTTCCTTCTTGAACTCTTTGACATTTCAGAAGCATAACACTTATTTTCGAGAATGACACACTTCAGTTGTGGCAGTCGTCTCTCTTACATATTTTTGGCGGTTATCAGCACTCGCTTGTAGGATTGTACAGTATCAATGTATAAATCCACAAATGACCTCAAACACGCTGGTGAAAAAACTTACATAATGTCTGTTCAAAGAACCACTAAATTGCGATCAAGTGAGTGTCGCAGTTCTTAAGACTGGTTGTTCAAATGGGAGAAAGCTCAGTAATGAGATGTAGGAAAATTTCACTGCGATTCTTGCCACATTGTTACAGTCCGCTGTGATGCCATCTCCTAGAGCGCGATCGTCTTTGGCCAGTTAGGCTCGCGAGTCGAGGGTCTCTGATACTGCTAAGGTCACCTGTCGCTAAAAAGGGAAAAGAAAAAAGACATCTATTTAATCTTTATCACTAATAGAATATCAAGAACGTGACTCTGGATTAGGGAATATTTTTAACGTTATTTTGTCGTCTATTTCTATCTCCAGTTAGTATTAATAATGAAGCTCTTGTGTGGAAAATCCAGATGTTGTTGGTTATGAATATGTCTATTGTACCTTAGTCTTACATTGGCCACGCCTAGATGCAATAATTGCTTACTGCAAATGTAACAGCTCCACTTCCTCCAGCTTATTTCACCGAACTTTGATTGGTATATGATTCGATGTGAAAACTTATATTAAGTCACTGATCGCTCAGTTGGATATAGACTTATCATACAGTAGCTCTATTGCCAGCCGTCAGGTCACATCAAGTCTTGTTCGTCAGAGGCTATTCTAGATGTCCCTACCTTCAGTAGCATAATTGTCTGCTAGACATTATTTCAGATGTCCCTTCCTCCAGCATCCTCAGATATCAATTCTAGGTTCTTAGCTCTAAGAAACTAAGATATATACCATCTGATCTATCCACTTAACTTTATCTCCGATGTCAGTGGTGCAGTTCATATGTACACCAGGCCTAGTTAGAACTCTTTTGACCGTTGTAACTCTTGATAAGAATTCACGTATATACCACTAAGGCACACAAGCCGCACAAAGCATACTAGATGCTATGTTCCTTGACTATGGATGTCTATGTGTAGTGTCCTTCCAATAAGGGGAGTAATACTTTTTGCTTCTTTTTTACAAGAACTTCTGGTTTTTAGATTCCTCTTGTAACGAAGTCTACGGAACCACTCTCAACCTGCATACGTTGGGAAGACTATGTAACGTTTGTGTAATACATGTGATACTAGGTCTAATCTGCATGTCAGGAAAAACAAGGACACGTGAATAACCAAATGCAGTGCAGCGTCATGTTACTGTCCGTAACCAAATGTCATACCAAATGTCCGTGTGATGTTTTCAGGACGCTTGCAAACTGGATTTCTCATTGGCGTACCTCCCTGTTGCCAACTATAAGTTATATTGACTCAACAGTGCATTTCGCATGTAGGGTGCTGTGACGCTTCATTTGAGTTCTTTATTTAAGTCATCTCATGCCCTTCTCACCGACCTATTTGTTGGCAATGATGTACAGAAGTTTCGGGCATCATCTCCATAGGCTTGCCAATGCTCCTGACCTCTCACCAGGAGCTGCGGAAGCTACGGAAGCTCTTGTGAAGGAGAGGCCGCCCATTTTAACTGAACATAATGGCAGCCAAATTCTCCAGAACCCCAGTCAGGACATTCTTTACGGCATGTCTAACCCTCAGTCTTTGCATCTCTCTTGTGGTTGCCTATGAATCACCAGTACTCGTGGTAGCAGCGCCATCACCAGCGCCAGTAACAGTACCTGCGCCAGCGCCTGCACCGAAAGTTCTTACTCTTCACGAGAAAGTAGTGAATGCATTACGAGCGGCCGGCCATTATGGAGCGATTTCTGGTCTCCTTGACAGCCTCAGTGACGACATTATCAAGCCAGGAATCACCCTGTTTGCTCCCGAAGATGCAGCCTTCAACGGCATGCCAATGAACTCTTCCTCCCTCTTGACGACCACGTTGAACTACCATATTGCGTCGAAGGTGTATACGTACCAAGAGCTGCAGAACCTACCTCTAAATACAACAATCCCAACAGCTGCGCCTGGTGTGAATATAGTGGTCACTAGCGTCGTCAAGGGCGGATTTAAACTTGACAATGCAGGGATTGCAAACCCCGACCTCTACTCCGATGGGCAGGTGGCTGTCCAGGGCATCAACGCAGTGTTCGACACCGCTAAATACAACAAGGGCGTAGTGGCACCTGAAGCTGCACCAGCGCCAGTTTCTGCCGTGTCTCCTCCTGCTCCTGCTGTAGGTACACCAGAAGCAGCGGCAACTACATCGTCGCCTACCAAGAACGATGCAACACATATCGCAGAAGCAAGCACCATCACTGCCGCTCTGATTGTCTCAACAGCTTCATTGGTAATGGCCATTTTGTAGGTTTCCAAGCGCTTCAAGAAACTACAGATTTTTTGTGCATAAGTACTGCGCGCGCTCGAAGAGAATATATGGGTGGGCCCACATCAATCTCTACGATTAAAGCATAACAGAATTAGTCTTGTACGGTAGAGTAATAATCTCACTAGCTTGTTTGAAGCTGGGGACGGCTTTGATTCATGCCACCAAATTGTGTTCCTGAATTTGGGAACTACCTAGTCAACATTGTTTTGAACGTTTTCATCTCTCTTCAAGCAGATTGTCTGTCTGTCTGTCTTGATGCACAGATTTGTGCAGTTTTTCAAGCAGAGCTGTGCTCTCCTTTATACTAGAATGTTGCAACTGGAACTCTCGCTTGGGTGCCACACACATTGTTTCAATTGACTTTTTTCATTCGCTTCTTGGCTATGGATGCATGCAGATGACCCTGTTTGACTATAATGTGCAACTAAGCACAGTGTGCTTCTCGTTGAGGAAGTGTGAGTTGTTACAATTGCTCCACTTTCGAATCTGTCTAAAATAACCAACAAACTGCTGTTCTATGTAGGTACGCATTTATGTTACAAGTATTACAATCGGGTAAAAGGGAGTCGTAGGGTTTAGGTTTCAGCTTACCAGCTCCTACATGTACTCCCAAGTCCTGTGCAATGACTTTAATGAAAACAGCACTGATTGTCCACATTGTGATGGCTGTACCTGATATACTAAGATTGTCCTGCCCAAGTGCATTATCATATGTTCTTCACCCATCATGCAAAATCATGTAGGGTTTCTATCATCGGCTCCCATTATCATTCAGGACGTATCTAACATGGGAGGGAATTCCAACAGGTCGCCAAAAATGAACAAATCAGTATGGCCGGGCGTTCAAGTTCAACTGCACTCCCATCTTACCCTCCTGGCTTTGCAAGTGAAATGAGGTACAATAAAGTTATCCTTTAATTCAACTGGAGGTTTGATTGGGAGTTGGTAGTTTTCCATACAACACTTTCTATGTTCAGTAAGGTTTTGGTGCATGCTTGGAGTCGGTGTTGAATGTAGAACATTTTATATTGGTTCGTTTGAGGGAAACACTCATTTTTGGTATACCAAGAGGTGCAAAAATGAGTTTGGCCCTCAAATGAACCAATATAAAAGGTTCTTTGTTCAAACCTCCACACTGACTCCAAGCATACACCAAAAAACTTACCGAACGTGGAAAGTGTTGTTTGCAAAACAACCAACTCCCGACCAAAACTCCGGTTGAATTAAAGGATAACTCTAATATCATTCAGGAAAGCAGAAACTACAATTATGCGTCTGCACATAGTGGGATCAAGCAAGTTGTCAAAATAGGTAACTGTACCAATTGAATGGTGTATTAATAAAGAACATGCACACAATATGCTTATGTTGAGAACATACCTAATGAATCAAGATCGTGTGACCAAAAATTACATAAATGTAGAGGCAAGATGCCTGAAAATACCTACCTGGCTTACTTGGAACAAATCAAACCAGCCGTAGCATTTCTTTATACTCTTCAAGGGCGCTTGGGTTACTCTACAGAATTTTTTGAAATAACATGTCCATTTACATCTATCTCTAACCAAAGAGGACATGAGAACCAAGGCTATTATGCACTACCAGAGAAGCAGGACGTTCAATAATAAACGCAAGAGAAGGGTTTTAGTCTCGTTTCTGGGTAATAGAATCAGGTGCTGCCCGTGCAGGCTTCGCTTTCCTAGCTGCTGGAGCTGAACTTCTCTCTGATTGTGTTGACACAACGAGCACCTGATCAAAAAGAATATCTCCAACAAATGTTAAAACTGTTTGGAACTATTAGGTATTGTTGGCATCTATCTTCAGACTACAATGATTATGTCCCTCAAAGAGGGGCAAAACCGTGGGTTTGATTCTTCTTTGAGAAAAGTTTTATTTAAGAGCACGTTAGCTCGTCATGCATCAGACCCTATTTTGAAAGTTGGGTGAAACTTTTGGGACCTCCTCTTTCCACCTCAAACTTTGAAAGAATTTTAAGATTGAAAATAAGGTATGTGCATGGGACCCATTGTCCTAAATCTTGGATTGGCCTATGCTTGGCCCACCCATCCTAGTAGGACAAGCTAAAAAGCCAGTTGTAAATAGCCATAAATAGCATGACACCACTCTTTGTATATGGTAATTTAAGCATTAAGAAACTTGGGTGACTTTGTATTAATCTCATAAACTTAGGGTTTGGGACTAAACCCATGGTTTCATCTGCTTTACTTTACAAATAGCTATACTCTTGAGCTAATTTCCACACGATTTACCAACCCAAAAGTGTTAAGCATGAGAGGTTCACATTTTAGTCTCAATATTTTTGTTGGATTGAAAATAGTGCGCATTGAAAGGCTTCCAACCTAGAGGAAGAAGGTGGCTATATATACCACGAGGGCATCCATCTTCAAACTATGATGATTATGGTAAATGTTGTGGGGCACATTATTGAGCTTATTTCCACACTAAATACATTGGGGATGACACTGTGAGTGCACATTATTTACCAACCACAGTATTTAACAACCAGAGGTTCGTGTTTTAGGTTACAATAATTCTATTGGATTGAATATAGTGTGCAGTTGAAAGATTTGCAACCTAGGGGAAGAAGGAGGTCCGTATATCACTAGGGCATGACTATTGTAACTAGGGTTGCACAATATTGTCATGCATAATGGTGTATCCTGTGGGCTGTCTAGGGTAAGTCACACTATACTTCTGTCCCCAATATTTGCAAAAATCAGTGTACTGTGAATGGTAACCAGGGGTTTCGTTTTAAAAGAGAGGACGTAATTGAAAGAAATGCCAACCTGATTAAAGATCATCACAACCAGGAGCACACCAACCACCCAAGCAATTCCACTCCGCGTCGCCAACACTGGTTTCAATAACCACCATCCGGCCGAAAACACAAAGGAAGCCCAGAAGATCACAATCTGCACAGAAATCACCAAATTGTTCATTCTTGAGGCAAATCCAGGAACACCACAGGTGGCAGAAAAGAGGAGGTTCGTAGGTGGGGTACACAGTGTACTCAGAAAACCAACATGAACAGAGTTATCCTTTGACTCCATGGGACATTGTGTTGGGAATTGGTCTAGTAGGATTTTCATTGGTTGGTGCATGCTTAGAAGTAGGGTTTACATTTAAATAAGAGCAACCTATTTTGGTTCATGGAGGCCAAACTCATATTAGCTCTCTTGGCATGCCAACATGAGTTTGCTCCTCAATGAACCAATATAGAATGGTCTTCATTCAAACCTCCACACTACCTCCAAGCATGCACCGTAAACTTACCAAACATGGGAGGTGTCATATGCAAAACGACAAACTACACAGCAAAAGTCATATTGAGTTAGAGGAATACCCTATTGACTGGGAGGAAAAGTTAGATAGATAGACCGATAGATAGAGTTTTCATGAATGCTCAACTTACCAGAAGGGGCAGAAGCGGCCGTGCGAGAGGCTGGTATAATTCCTCCCCAAAAGTGTTATTTTTCTCGTGGTCGTCCAACATTTTATCCTGTCCACCACGCTTTCCCCATGTTAGCACACCTACACGAATTGAAATCGAGAAAAATAAAACCGTTCAGGATTTTGAAAGGTTTTAGATTGTGGAACCTTGATCTCAAAAGCATCGTGGCACCATTTTGTGATTCCCTCGTCGTCTTGAGGCAGTTGTGACATTCGAACCCGCCTAATATGCACATGTACCTGGTAACCGAAAACAGCCAAAGCGTGGGTTAGACTTGTAAATCACAGGACCAAAAGATACATAGCCCAATTTTCAAGAAACTTGAGTAACTTACCACCGATGGCTTCCCTTGGAACATTCGCAACATAGTTGGTGCAGGAGCCACGTTCGAGATAGCAACTGTCATGTCGTATACTGCAGGCACAAATTCACGGAGATTTTGCACTGCTGATACAAAACCCTACACCCAGAGCCAACTTTTAGGTACCTATCCTGTCAAAGGACTGACGTCAATTTCAATTGATAATTTGATCAAGCTGTTGGTGAACACATTGAAAAAAACAACACTCCCTCGAAACTTTTTTTTTTTTCCACAAGTTCACTCTTCATCGCGCAGTTGCCATGATCTTTGTAGACCAACTGACAGATTGAAGGTTTGTTTGCACTACACAGGTGGTTGTGGTTGTGATTGTAGTTAACCACCAAAATCAACCACAACCATGGTTATAATCTATTCATACTTGTGCAAATCCTTGTGGTTGTGGTTGATGGTGGGGACCGGTCTTCCAAGTCACAATCTATCATTGGTTCAGGTCCTGGACTTGAGAAGAAATTCATGTGATAATTAACCTTGTTGGCCTTGGATTGTAGTGTTAAAGGGGTTGCCTCCTCAACTTTCTCCCCATACCATGTGAGCATGAACAACCATCCTAAGGGTGGTTAATCATGCGGAATTCAGTGGGGTTGATGGGTAGAGGGTGGTTGTGGTTAGCAATTCATTATGCCAAAGTACACCACAACTACAACCACAACCACAACCACCCCTAGTGTAAACGACCATTGATGAATCATGCAGGTCTTTGATAGATTGGTAGTGATCCTAAGCTTTCCATGTGGAATAAGGTAAGCAGGTCTTAAATGGACACTTTTAGCTCCCCACCCACTCCTTGTAGGATATGAAACACGAAATTAGTGCAAGATGATTAGCAAATCCAAATTATGCCCGTAGCCATTTTCCTCGTGTTTTTTCGGAGCTCATATGACTATTATATTCATTATCAAAGTGAAGATTCTCTTTCTCATTACATTATCATATAGATCCCTCCCCAAAATATGGTGACTAGTGAGCCTAGAATGAATAACAAATCTTGAGCACGTAGTTCGATCTCTTTAAAACACGTCTTTTTGGTGTCCGTTCTTAGATTCATGCCTAACCATACACCATTCAGATATAGGTGTTTGTTTAAGATGAGTAACCAAATTACGCCAGTCTACCTTCCTACCTACCCTGCATCAAGACATCATAACAGATAGTAGGCATGTGGTCACTCACCTTGGTGCGAGGAACCAACACATTCTGGGGAACACGCATCCCTGCTTGAGCTGCAAATTGCTGGGCTGCCAACAGCTTAGCCTTTGTAAACCTTGTGCCCTCAACAAAGAGGGCAACCCACAAGGTCCTTGGAAAACCCCTCATCTTTTCATACCCTGACTGCACAAGTCGATCAAAGATTTGAGGTTTAGGGTTTCAGATCCCCACCTCCATCATAGGAAGAGAACAAGAGCTAGTATTCATGTACTCTAACCTTGAGAGTCTGCTCATCCACCGTCCAATTCCTGGCCAAGAATACGTACTCAGAGAACCACATTGACCATCCGATCACCGGGAGGAATTGCGTCGACTTCTTCATCACAGCACGAGTTCCACCAAGACAACCAACTCGCTGCATCATCAAGCACATTTAATTCATCAGCTCCAAGGCTCAGACTACACAGCTGACCAACAGACAGCAGAGTATGTCCAGATAATAATGGCCATTATCAAACGGACTTTGCATTAAGAAGAGGTTATGCACATCATTGAAGAAACTTTGTAAAGAATGTGTGGTGACAAAATGAGATGGTGTTTTGAATGATATGGATGTGTTTGAACATGTGGTTCATCCTAAGCAACTTTGGTTGGAGGGCAGCAAGAGAAATGTACAAACAAGTGCTGGAAAGAGGCAGGCAGGGAGAGCATTATTGAAACCTGAGCAATAACCCAGCCCACAAGCCAATCCACGTCACTGCGGTGATTGCTTATTACCAAGGCATGCTCCTTGCCTGCAAAAAAACCAATGCCAACCCGTGAAGGCTCCTCAGAAAAATACCAGAGTGATCTCTCTCTGTATACACACATGATGCAGATGAGGAATTTCAGAACTGACCTAGGAGTTCGAAGTCCTCTTTCTCCATGAAAACCCGCACCTGCGATTGGACGAAGAAAATGAATTCAGCAGAAAAGTTTCAACAGTGCTGATGATGCAAACCTAATTCCCGGTGACATTGCTGACAAATTCAGCAGAAAGAGCTTCAACAGTGATGTGATGATGCAAACCTAATTCCCAGTAACATTGCTGATGAATTCAGCAGAAAAAACTTCAACAGTGAGCTGATGATGCAAACCTAACTCTGGGGGACAGACATTGCTACATGCTTGGTTTGTGTCACCAGAAATGCATGCCTCACTCACCTGCACTGCTGCCCACCAATCAAGAAGCCAGATGAGCTGAGACCAGAGCGACTCCATCATCACCATGTTGGCCACTCGGTACGCTGCCCTTGACACCGGCAGCACAAACAACACTGCCAATAACTGCAAACCACAAATAGCAATCCCCACATTCACAAAGCCATCACCTAATTTACTTAACCCCCCCTTCTTCATCATCATCATCATCATTCCCCAACCAAACCAACACAACTCTAACCCATCCCATCCCATCCCACCCCACCCCACCCCATAGCCTTCCTTTCCCTTTACTTTTCTTCTTTTTCCTCACCTGCAGCACATTCAGGATGAAGCCGGAGATGAAGAACATAAGGCCCAGGGGCAAGGCGACGAAGGCAAAAGGGACCTCCATAGCTCCAAATCCCTCTGCAAACCGAAACCTTTGTTTGTCCCCTTCACCCCGAGCTCCTGCTCCTTCTCCTTCACACACTCAAACTCTGAGGAGCTCCAGCACCCATCTCCACCCGCAGACCAAATAAACAAATTCTTGAAACAAATTCGTTTGCCAAAATCCCTGCCTCACTTAGCTACGTAGGTTACGTGATTGATGGTTTTAAGTTGCACACATGGACGCATGGTATGTGAGAAGAAGAGAGATTGGCGATGTTGACGAAGTTGAAGGTGGTGTGTGCATCATAAGTTTACTTAGGATTGATCATTGATCCGTTGCTTCTTGCTTTTTTTTCTTTCTTTCTGTATTTCTCCCTTGGGTTCAGTGGGGACAAGGAATCTGGGAGGAGGTTGAGTGGGAGAAGAAAGCAAGGGAGCTAATTGGGAGGGAGGACACAGAGTAAATGGTAGACCAACCCCCCCACCTGCCTAACTTTTGTTCTCAAGCTTTTGGGGGGATTTTGTTTTTGTTTTGTGTGTGTGTGTTGCTTTCATTTGAATAACTGACGTTTAAGTAAAACTAGACTAAGTCCCAATCCCGAATTACAACATGTTGAATTGTATGGTAGGATGTTGAATAGTTAATAATATTTGAAGACATAGTCCTATCTCGTTTAAACATATGCCTTTATGGTGTTTGTTTTTTGATCCTCACCAAATCACACACCAATCAAATATTTGGGGTCCAATTAAGAAGAGGAACCAAATAACACCTGCATACTATACACAAATGATGATTTCTACTAGACAATCTCCAATGACAATGTGATTTTTTAAGGCAATATCTACAAATCAACAAAAATATAAAATATATAAATCACCTTATCCTATCTTCTTGAGGCGATCTTTCTACAATACACATACATGGCGAAATAGTTGACATCAAAGGCGGAATTCACACATACATCATCACTGAACTATTTGAACAATGCTACACCTCACGACCACATGCAACTAATCCACGTAATAACCATAAATACCTCACCCTACTCGTGCTCAACAAAAGAAGACTAGAAAACCACCAACTCCCTTTACTCCCCAACTAAACATAACCTCAAAAGTCACATATCCAAGACCTCAAGGTTGGACCCTACAACCAGATGTCCACACTAATCCAAATAGCTCATTTATAGGAACGTGCAACTGGGATTACCCCAACACACGATATAATCAATGTACCCATCTTGCCACCATAACACCCAACCCCAAGGCGGTCACATGAATACACAACCCACTAATTTATCACCCATCGTGAACATGGATATGAGTAGGGACCACCTCCAATATGTGATAGTAGCACTTGTCCCATAGCCTCACTTAGTAATCCCGCTTCGAATTCACATATGAGCTCACGCCTATGATCAAGGTGAGGAATCTCTTAGTCATACTAGCCCTTGGTTGTCGTCATCTCTCTCTTTGGTTCAAAGACCCTCTTCATAGTTATTCAAAGTGTATATCTACATAAGCAAGTTCCAAGCCCATGAAGCCCTATTTATGATGCATCATACATTAGTCTGCTTCACAATCCTATTTATTTGGTTACAAAGTTGTATATTGTAGACTAATTTACATGCCTAAATATACTTACATACATGTCATTTTAACACCAACTATTTCCCCCCTCAGTAGGATAAGGTGTTTTCTAAATGACCCATTCTAACCACTTATTAGTGTAATCCTACAAATTATGATCTAATCCATCATCATGTATAGTGTGAGTATATGACATGATATCCACTACAATATTCCTAAAAATATATAAAATCTTGATAGTAAAATAAACACCTTCTATCTATATAAACATGTTACAAGGTCAGGCACAACTATACTACTACGATCCTGGTGCTCACAACACACTTGGGTTTGACACAATTTAGATATGGTTCGGAGTGGGTCACTACCTTCCTGGTCCAATTGAGGCCCTTGCCACACGAGAGGCCTAGGAAGTTTCCCAACTTCCTCCAACATGGCACTTTGCTTTTGAAAAGTCTCCTTTTCCTTGTTTTTCTCCTTAAACCGGGGTACTTCCGGGCACTATAGTAGTGCCCGGAAGTATTGAACTACATTTATTGTGCCATGTCACTCTACTTTATTGCCAAGTAGATCCCAACCCTAAACCCAAAGCAAAATCCAAAGCTAAAAAGTCATTGTTGCCACTCCCCATACTTCCTCTCATGTGGCAACCACTTGCTCATTTGAACCAATGCTATTCATGCAACTTAGTGCCGTTCATGCAAGTTTCCTCCCGTATGACCAAATTCGTTAAATTGAGACTTTTCATAGTCTCAATTTAATGCTTAATTTTATGTTTTTCATTCATTTCTTGATTGAATCTATATTTGTAAGTGATTTTTTGACTATATATGGGAAGATTATCCTCGAGTCGATGATAGTCTATAATTAGAAAGTCCAAAAATATGAAAATTGTCTCTAAACAATTGTTTGAAATTGTAGGCAAGAAGTCTCAAAATTCTGATATTGTCTCAAAATAACAAATTTGGTCATCCGTGTGGTTTGGGCCTGAGTCACATGTCATCAAGAGCAGACCGTACCAGATTGCATGGTAGAGTAGCCATTTGACACCCATTTGGCACAATCTAAAACTCACATTGGGAGGAGCTTGACGATGCTGACCAACCATTTGTTTGCATGAGGACACAAATACCGGCGAATCAAACAATTTTGTGTCCATCTCTTTTCGACACATCATCTATTTGTTGAGTTGCAACGTTTTCAACAAAAACTTATGAAATCATATGACAACAATGCACACAAAGCCAAAAACACCAATGATAAGAATAAAAGTCGAATTATAATAAAACTTGATTCCCACAATTTCTAGATCACTTGTAAATTGGCTCATCTTTTCATGAGAAAACAAGAAAGTATTTCCTTGCAACCACACTATTGTGTAAGAAATATAATTGTTCATCAATTTAGTCACCTTACTTAGATGAAATGTATTTGCCTCGCAATTTTGTATAAGTCTGCTAATTTTTAAAGTTCATGGGTTAGAATTGAGTGGACGAGTTGATATCCCCCTGTATTGTATTCAAATCAATTCCCTCCAATAATTGTCCGATTTTTGCTCATGTGTTCTCTTGGGTTAGTCATTCAAAAATGTGATTTTCATCATCTTCTAGAGTTAGATCAATAATTTGTTGTCTATCAATTTCCTCTTCGTTAGCATTTTCATCTCTGACAAACAATTGGTCCGACATGGAAGCCTAGTATACTGCACTTAATATACTTCTTTGTAGTCCATGATAGCTCCGCTGATAAGATTTTTCCAGCCTTAATTGTGAAGGAGGTATCATCAACATATTGATTAGTAATTTGTTGGGCTTTGCTAGAGGGGAGGAGAATTCCTTTTAGGGAGTTGTCTCTGATCGATGCCTTAACCACCGTATTAAGGGCATTTGCAACAACAAAAACATGTAGGAAGCCAGTGGACAACCTTGCCTAACCCCTCGATGAAGTTGAAAGTAGTTCGTTGCATAATTATTTAGATTGATTGAAACCTCAACATTTTGAAAATGATGCGAATTAGATTGACAATACACTAGGCAAACCAATTTTCCACATGACTTTGAGCAAGAATTTAATCCTGGGCCACTCTATTGTATGCTTTGTTAAAATTCACATTAAGATAACTTCGGTATTGTTTAGATTTCTCTACCACTCAAAGGTTTCATGGATAAAGAGAGCATTGCGATTTGAAGAGGAGAATGAAAGAATAATACCTCACTCAATCATATGTTAACAAATAGAAACTATGCCCAATAGCACCCGATTTTGAAACAATGCATCCAATACAATGCAATACCCACCGCAAGTGTAAAAACAAAACCTTCAAACCGAACTCATCAAATATTTGAGAATCTTAGCCATGGTCCACATAACGCCATGACTAAGGGCAACTTCACACACGAGCCAAGAGCCGTGACCGTGAAATTGTGAGAGCCCAAAAGAAATTGTCCAAAGGATGTCCCAAGACATCTCCAAAATCATGTAGTGTGGTGACGGACCCTCAAGTGTAGTGTGAAGTCATATGTGACCGGGCCCTCAACCAAATGCTATTTCAATGAATTTCTATTCATGCAGGTCTGCACACATGGTACAATAGAATAAATCCACGGTTGTGAGCGTTCAGAGTGCCATGGTCTCCCGGTCTTGTGTTAGGCCTACCTCCAAGAGGTGGTTTTTGAAAATAGTCCAAGTGACCATGAAACATGATCCATTCGATGCCATGTACGAATCCATGTAGACTTTACATCCATCTTTCATTCACATACTCCGTTGGTCCCTCAAGCGTAGTGTGAAGCGAACTTCGACGGGCTCCGCCTTTTCCACCAATGAGAGTGCTTGAAGTGTAATGGTCACGGGCTCTCAGTCTCGTGTGTGAAGTGGCCCTAAAGCTGGACTTTAATGCTATGTTCTGACATGCTGCTTTATTGTATAATACTGTCTGAGATGTAAAAGCTGACATTGGTGGCCCCACATGTTGATGAGGGGACCTTTTATTCATAGGCCAACATGTAAAGCCACCTCCTTCAACCGGGATTCCATGCGCCATGTCATCCTATGTCCCATGTAAGTTACATATGGTCATGCTTTTAAGAACGCCCCCAAAAACCTCATGTCCCTGCAATTGCCCATGCATGCATGCTTGCTTTCGGCAAGAACGATGGCGTGGGCCTATCCCAACATCTAATTGGTTTATAATGTAAAGTATACGGTTTAGTTACTTGTCAAACTAGTATCTCTCCATTAGGTAAAATTCTTTCAACCCAACTCTAGGGTTGATGTCAACCGGATCCACATGTCGACTCCTAAGAGCTAGGATTTGATCAATTCATTCAACTGCTACACCTTCCACGATTTGGGCAAACCAACCCATACACTTGGTCCTTGTTGGATGCTTAAAACCCTGATTTGGGCGAACCAACCCATACACTCGTTCCTTGTTGGATGCCTAAACCCTTGCCTCCAAGGAACTAGAGTACGAATTGTTTCGCCCCAGCCCACCTTCCACCGTGTGTGTCATGAAAAACAACTGCCTCCTTCTAAAAAATTCATGAAGCCCCAATTGGCCAACTACACTAATTAGTCCTATTAGTGTGGGTGGAAAAGTAGCATGGAAACAATTAGCACGGGCCACACTAATTTTATACTCACAATGGAATTACCATGGGTCCAAGACTCCAGGTTTTCCCCTAAGTCTTCATGAAGACTTTGACCAACATCTTACATAAAATATAATAGTCACCTTACATCAACAATACATTGATTATCCCGATTAGTGCGTGTTATTATTCGGAGTTACGCAATGCTATAACTCTTCAATGATAATGTAATCTTTTACCAAGCAAAGTCATTTATGTTCTATAATGTATGCACAATCTATTGAATTTTCGTTAGCGAAAATTGAACTCACGATTAAGACATTATTGCACTGCGTAGCCCCGAATAATAACACACACTAATTGGAATAACCCATGTCGTACTCAAACAAACAATCATCCGCACTAATTTTTTTCTAGAAAAACAATTACTGTGGCCCATGCTAATTTTTTTACCAGTAATTTAACGTGGGTTGAAAATTAATATGGCCACGCTAATTCTATTTTTAAAAATTAACATAGGTTCTAGAAAATTATTGTGACCCACGGTAATATGACTATTTAGTGTAGTGACCACTTTAGACTTAACACCTAACCCTCCAACCAAAATTGGTCGCATGAACGCTTAATTCCCAACCCAACTCATCATTCAAGACAACGTGGTCCTTAAAATGCTTAAGTTTTTTTAGTAGTTTGTCACAAAGGGGGCACCCATGACATAGCCCCTAAAAGAACATCATAGGTTCAAACCCTACTTCCTCCAACTCTCATGCCATAATCATCTTACAATCATGATTCTTCACCTCCACTATATTGGTGCTAAAATTTTGGCTAAGTATTTGAAGATGTCATCCACCATCTCTCATCATGGTAAGATATGAGCAAGGGGGCAAGAGCGAATTATTGTATACAAGCATACCTCTCGTTCATCCAACATCAATGTTCCAAAACAATATGCAGCCCAATAGTTTCATATATGTGGTTTATTTGACATCGAAATCAACTATAAGAACCCCGAACTACTCTAATCCAAATCATTTGAGATGAATTAACTACATATTTATAGGTGCTCAAGTTTTTAGGTTGGATGGATGAGAGGTAAGGTAGATGTGTCTAATTATGTTACTTATCTTAATCGGTCATCTATATTGGAGTGGCATGTGGTTTGGTGTGGTTTTGTGAACGGTTACCATAAAGACATGTGTTTTAAAGAGATTGGGATGCATGCTTAGGATAGATTGGGGGGGTATATGAACAATTAATGAGTGCGAGAATCTTCAGTTTGGTAATGAATGAGATATTCATATGAGCTCCAACATTTGTGATGGAGGAAAGTGGTCCACAACCATGATTCGGATTTGCTAACCATCTCGTACTAATGCGTGTTTCATATCCTCCGAGAAGTGGGCTAGTTGGAAAGAGTAACCATTTAAGACCCATCTAATGTCGAGGCATTTATAGTTGACCATGTCTATTTAACTACTCACTAGGATCATGTAATGCCAACATGGTGAGATCTATATTTCTCACACAAACGGAATCAAGTTTATGTGGCACCTGGTGATTTGTGATTGATTACTTGTATAAGAGTTTTGACAACTGCCATAGCCAAGTATTCTAATTTAGATGAGTGGTTACAAGTTAACCTATAGATCGACGATTTGGGCAAACCAACCCATACACTCGTTCCTTGTTGGATGCCTAAACCCTTCCCTCCAAGGAACCAGTATACGGGTTGTTTCGTCCCAACCTAGATCGACTATGTGTTACACTGACTTTATTGCTTCAATATTTGTAGCAATTTCCATATTCATGTTTTTTATTTTTTATTCTTTTACAATCTCCTTAGAATTTGTTTCTCTTCGCAAGAAAGATAATTCCCCACTATTACTCCTCCCAAACATATGCAAGCTCTCTTATTTTATTGGTCATAGATGCCTCAATCTTACATTGTGCTCGTATGCAATTACTTCCTCTTGTCGAGAGTGGGGGCCAATTCCCCATGGCCCCTCATTTAGGGTTCTAAGGGTGAGTTTCTATGTACTGTAGGCCACTCAACCACTAGATTCTACATAAAAGTGGGTCAAAGGTGTTTGCATGTAGTTAAGCACAACCACCAATCAACCACATTTTGGCGATCCACTAGACTTCCATGCGCCCACTAAAGAATCTTTAACTTACAAATGCCGGTCACCAATGGATTAAGACCAGTTGAAGACTCAAGAGAACCAATGTTGGTCTAGAACTCCATCCTTGGTAACTAGGAGGAGGAGGTTAGTAAGTGTGCCCAAATTTGAGAAGATGGGAGTAGCTACACTAAATAGGATATTTAGTGTCACCAATTCTAATTTGTGTTGCTCAATACTAATTGTAAACCACGGTATAGTGTCACCAACACTAAATGTTAACCCAATATTATTTGTCATTCGTTGTAATTTTTTTGGGGAATTAGAGATTTACAGTGTTGCAATTTCCGCCACTTACCAACTGATTTTTAATCCAAAATTTAATCATCCATGACAATATTTCATCACAAGTTGTTGACAAGAGAAGGTAGGGTTTTCGCTAATGGATGAACTCATCCATCATCCATGACAATATTTGTTCACTTATTCATAAGTGTCATCCCAAAAATTACCATAGTGGCATTAATTACTATATGACACTAAATATCATATTTAGTCTAGTTGGCACATACGAACCCTACCCCACCAGATTCCCTCTACATTTGGGCAGGTTTGTCCTTATTCACACTAGAATCTGATGGGTCAACGACCTACATGGAAACTCACCCTAAGATATATGGGTTCCACTTTTGGTACTTTTATCATATGAAGGACCTACATATACTACATTGGAATCTAGCCCACCATTAAACAATTATTTGTGTCATAAGACATCTACTATGATAATGTTATGTTGTGGTCCACCTTTGTTTCACAAGCGAACTAACATAATTTACCAAAGGTAGGTACCTATTCTCCCTCTTTAGGATTAAAGAACAAACACCACAAAGAAACATACACTCTGAACTCTGTAATATCAACCTCCTTAATGTCATTCCTTTTGTTATATCCCGAAGCCCTAGGGAACGGATGTTCTCAGCTTAAGTATCACTCCTTGTCATGTTCCATATACCATGGATTTTTTACATTAAAATAAACACCAAAGAACTCATACCACACGCTTGCACGCGTCACATTGTCATCATTGTAATCATTTTCATTATTGCATTGTTGACTTTGTGTTATTCCATAACGCTAACAATACTTCTCTTTTATCACGCATCCATGTTAGCACTTACAATACTCCTTAATATCACGTGCGTTTTGGTTGCCACAAGTGTGATATAATGGAGTTTAGAGTGTATTTAAAAGAGATTGAAACATGTTCAAGTTTTGTTAACTACTTCACACCCAATTATTGTGAAGCATGTCAATTGGGAGGATCTATGTATTTATGTAAGGAATCAACAAACATGCACTTCCAATAACCATAACTAAATCAAAAGAAGTCTACTTTTCGTTGATGCTTCATTGTAGTTTTGCCAATGCAACATAAGTTTTGTTGTGTTTTCTAATCAATAGAAGTTGGAGCAATGACTGGGGAGAAGCGACCGCTACTTCAGATGAACCAGTTGAGTTTAAGAAACAACTAGTTTTTTTTTTGGCACAAATTGAGTAAGAAACAACTAGTTGAAGTTCAAGACTTAAGGAAAATTATCGATCAATTTAGAAGAATCTATGAAACATGCCTCAATTGAATAAAGAAAAACCGACAGATCACAACATGTAACCAGATATAGTATGCCCAAAAATTTCCCTGGACACTGAGTTGGAGCACATGAAAAACAAATTGAATAACACGGGCACCCCACATTCCTTAATGAGAAGGTTCTCTACAGTGCACCTCTTAAAAAATTTATACAGTACTGGAAAGAGCGGCTCTGGTGCAGTCACTACAGTACCTGACAATGGTCAGTCTCCTCGCTTGAATTTGCAGGAGAAAGCTTCAAGTTCCCAGAGCATTGACCAGAGAAGTTTACTTTAAGCTTGCTTATTAGTACATGAACACCAGTGCATCGAAATGAACAGGGAGAACTGACCTCTAACTTATCTAGTCACAGATGAACCAGTGGAGTTTGAGAAATAACCGGTTGAAGTTCAAAACTTTGGGGAAACCACCAATCGTTTCAGAGGAATATATAGAATATACCTCAAATTAGTAAAGAAGACCTGAAAGATCGCCACATGCAACAACCTGTTGGACTTGAAAACACTAGGATCTTGACCGATTATGCCCAAAAATCTCCCCCCACACTGGTGCATTGACTTCGATGTATTAAACCTAAAGTCAGTTGTCTACTGCCATCCATGAACCTAAACCAGAGGATGAGATCAATTCTGAACTTGCAGAGAGAATCTTCATTTTTGAGCTGCCCAAGTTTGCGGCGCAAAACATGTGAGCCACATTCATGAGCTCAACGAAGGCAGAAAGCTGCAGGCCTCTACGCACTTAAGTCTCCGAATTGTGTCCAAAGGCCAGATTTGACCAATGCCCGGGGAGAAACTGACCGCTACAACTGTTTTGTCTAATCAGTGTGGGTTACGATTTGGAGTTACGCATTGCTATAACCTTTTGCTGAGAGTGTCGTTGTTTCACTAAGAAATGATACTCTCAGTAAAATGTTATGGCAATGCGTAACTCCAAATGGTAACCCACGCTAGTTAGACAAAACAGTGTAGTTACAGATGAACCAGTTGAGTTTGAGAAAAAAACGGGTTGAAGTTCAAGACTTCAGGAAAATTACCAATCACGTTAGAAGAGTCTGTAGAGTATACCTCCTTTTCATAAAGAAAACTGAAAGATCACAACGTGTAGCCAGTTGGACTTCGAAACATGGGGATTCTGACCCAACAATCTCCCTGGACTCTGGATTTGACCTGCACTATTGCTAAATTTATGCACAAGCTCTTGTGTGCTCTCTGAGAATGAAGGAGAGTAGAAGAGGCCAAAAGTGTGCCGAAGGAAGTGTTCAAAGGGAGCCTGAGAATAGCAAGCAGGGACATGGGTCATGGGCTGGCTAGTCAGCCTCCCAGCCAGGCAGCCACAAGGTCAACTTGCAAAGTTATAGTGCCGTGGGCCAAGGTAAAAGGAATTTGGACCATTATAATAAGTGCCTGAGATAGTGGAGTTTTGGTTCCCCATTTTTTGGGCTTTATTGTGAACTTTTAACCTCAAGATGAGCCACACTAGGACCAACGGTCCACATTAGTGGGAGAGTTTTCCATCTTGATAGGAGTTTATGTCTTGTATGCATGTAGTGAAGTGAACAGGCGAAATTGATTTGGGCAAACCCAACCCATACACTCGTTCCTTGTTAGATGCCTAAACCCTTGCCCCCAAGGAACCAGTGTACAGGTTGTTTCGCCCCAGCCGGCGAGATCGTAGTACATAACATTTACATCATTTATGATATTTAGTGTCACATGTGTAATAGTGTCACTTACCTTATTTTGAGGCGTATGCTAGGTTACACCAATAATCAACAACTTCATCATTAGAGTCACCTCCCTACACTTCGCGTTCAAGTGCACTTACTAATATATTGGCATGAGTATGTTTATGTCCGTAGTGTTATGAGGTGTATGCTTAGAGCATCTCCACCCTTGCGCAGAAAGGCAGACTCTCGAAATGTGCTTTGAAGGGCTCCAAGCATGCACTAAATTTTTTTAGGGTGGCACTCCCCCACCCTTACCTTGCATACCGGCTCTTCAACCCGAAAAACCGTCAGGAATATTCCCTGTAAAGTGGCTTCAACCCAAAAGTGGCACGATTCAAAGATCGCAAGTGGATGAGCTCCCGGAATTTGGGCGCAGCAAGAGCAACGCTCACCCGGGAGGATAGTGAGTGGAGTCGAAAGTTTGAAGAGCCCTGGCAAGTTTGAAGAGCCCGGGCAAGAGGGGTGGGGCAGATTTTTCTGCCAAGCCGCGTCAAAGGGCTTGCCAAGACCCTTTGACGCGCAAGGGTGGAGATGCTCTTATGTTACATAATGGTTGAAGTTGATTAAAAGTGCGCACAAACGGCACTTGGCATTAGTATGCTCAATAATATATCTTCCCCTTGCATACTAAAATGCAAAACTATCATCTCAAATATCCCAATGTGCTACACTAAATGTCATAATGTTCATGGTTTTCACTTAAAAAGTTACTTATGTTGACAAATAATATTGTATTTGGCAATTAGCGGACATGACACTTTGAGACCTCTAGGCACCTAGTTTAGGCCCTCCGCAAACAATATACGTGACACTAAATATCATAAACGATGCAGTGAGGTGACTGTGAGTGGTTGAAAAATCCTTACTAAAAGCAACAAATTTTGGAAAGAGACGAACTTTCCCTATCAAGAGGGGCTCCTCGTGTTGCCAAGGAGTAGTGACTGGCCCTATTGAGGGGGCTGGGGCGAACCAACCCGTATATTGGTACCTTACCGGGGAGGGCGAACGGCTGGGGATTCGTGGCACTCACTTAAAATCAACCATCCTACATATCGTGGATGAAGTGGCTCCAATACAAAAAGATCCCCTATGGGGTTGAGGGCCGATTCATTCGAATGTGACATCACTAGACATCCGGTAAGGTACCAATGTATGGGTCGGTTCGCCCTGGCCCTACTGAGGGCATGCTATAAGAAGCCAAAAAATACCCTTGCCACGACTCATGAGCATTTCCCATGCATGTGACCAATGGGTAGAAAATTCGGCCAATTAACAAGGAGAACCGGCCACTCATTTGAGTTTGAAAAATAAACCTCTCAAGACTTCAGAAAAAAATTACCGACCATTTTAGAGGAATCTAAAGAATAATACCTTCAATTAATAAAGAAAAGCCAAGAGATGTCAACATGTAACCGGTTGGACTTGGAAACACTAGGATCTCGACCGCTCTTGCCCACAAATATTCCCGGACGCCGACTTCGACTCATCACTACGGGTTTGTAGCTTTAACACGCCCATTACCTTATGTCCCTTTATGCCTTCTCCCCCGCACACGCAAGGCACCTTTGCCAACTTGGATGTGTGTAATTACGTACATTCAACGTTGCATGCCCATTCGGTAGTCCAATGCTCATTCTTCGAGGAATATCACAGTTGGCAAAGGTAAAGTGGCTCCTCGAGTTTCCGGATATGGAATTCTTACATGTAGAAAACAAAAAGAACCAAAGAGAAACAAACCCAAACAACGTACATATGACTCCTTTTTAGAACCATCCCCTATAGGAATATATTTCTTGCGACAAGGATTTGTTTTACCTTAAGTTTGAGAGTGCAAATTTGATATTTCACGGGTGGAAGGTTGTCATTTCTCCTACTATGGGAAATTCTATTTCATCAATAAAGCCATGGATTGTGAGTTGTTAGGGCCATTTCACACACGAACGAAGAGCCGTGACCATGACATTGTGAGAGCCCAAAAGGAAGTGTGCAAAGGCCGTCCCAACATGCCTCCAAATCATGTAGTGTGGTCACGGACCCTCAAGTGTAAGTGTGAAGTCATATGTGACTGGGCCCTCAACCACATGCTATTTCAATGAAATTCTATTCATGCGGGTCCTCATGCATGATAAAATAGAATAAACCAACGGTTGTGAGCGTTCGGAGTGCCATGGTCACCCGGCTTTGTGTTAGGCCTACCTCCAAGAGGTGGTTTTTGAAAAAAGTCCAAGTGATCATGAAACATGATCCATTCGATGCCATGTAGGAATCCATGTAGACTTTACATCCATCTTCCATTCACAAACTCCGTCGGTCCCTCAAGTGTAATGTGAGGTGAACTTGGACCAGCTCTGCCTGTTCCACCAATAATAGTGCTTGAAGTGAAATGGTCACGGGCTCTTAGTCTCTTGTGTGAAGTGGCCCTAAGGGTGACTTCACACCCACCATCTATGACATTCCAAACATGTTTATTTATTTTGAGACAGAAGGCCGACAAGCCAACGCCAAAGCACAGGAGGCAGTTGACCACTTGGCAAGTTTTTCCGTCAAGTAGAGAGGAGATTTCACAGCCGGGAATCGAACTGCCAACCTCTTCCTTGAGATTTTAGTACCTCTCCACCATCATCTGGTAGTTTAGGATCGTCTTGGACCACATTCCAAACAGGTTTGACGAACCATATATCTAAATCGTAAATTTACAAATCTATAATTAGCTCCATTTTACACACGTTACCAACAACCATGAGAAAAAATGATCTATGATTTCTTTGCGGTCATGGTTGGCGGTCCAAAGACCATGACCAAGTGATATTCACATCACATTTTAAGTGTCTTGGTCACATGATATAGTGTAAAGCAAGTTTAGACCAAAACATAATTTTTGTTATAAAACTCAAAGTACTAAATACTCAAAATAAACATGTACTAATTATTAAAAACATTAAAACTATTTTTGTTATGTCAAAGTAACTTTTGTTTTCTGTTGAGACAACCTAAGGGCCGCTTTACACACGGACCAAGAGCCGTGACCATGAAAACCTAAGGGCCCTTGAAAATCATCCAAAGGTCGTACCGTGGGAGTTATATTTGCAATTGATGGCCCTCAAGCTCAGTGTAAAGTAAAAGTGGACCGTGTTGAGGAACCGCAACATATTCTATGGACACTCCGAAATCGTAGGTAGACCATGTGTCTATATCACTTCTTACATTTTCACCTCATGGGGTTTCACCACTAAAGGCCCGACCCTTTTCACACAGTAACACACATTGTTCATTTGCTATTAGAATAGTTTTGCAAGAAAGTAAGAACTAATGAAAGAATACAGTTACTTGTTGCTAAAGTACTTTCTCATGGTTTTTGTGTCTCCATTGTATTTCGATGCATGCAAATTCTACACATTTTTGTGGTCTTTAGATTAACAAAAAAAGTAAAATCAGCCCGTTGCTATGATTGTTATTTAAGTTTATCTCACAAGAAAATCCATACGTCATTTATTACCACAAAATTTCAAGAATAATGGATTTTATTTGCATCCCACCCACTCCTCCAAAAAAATTACTTTGCTAAGGAACATTAAGGGCTCCATTCCTACATTATAGGAAACTATTTTTTTATAATACTTGTATGATGGAGGCCTAAAAATGACACGTGTACAATAAAGACACAAATCTTGGAAACTACACTTTTTACCCACAAAACTCCAAAAAGGTTAAAATATGCATTGAAAACGAGATGGACAACATAGTAGACATAGTGAAACTAACTAACTTTGGTTTAGTTGTATTATTGGCAACTCACTCCTCAACATGGGAGAAAGCGGCTTGGTGGTCCAACTAAACCCCTCTTTAATGGGATTTCGTTGGGATTTGGAGGTCCTAGTTCGGATCCAATACTTTCAGTAACCAATGGCAGTTTTCCGTCATACCCACCTTTTTTGATGGGCATGACACAACATCCGATAAACCATGAAACATTATCCACTCGGTGCCATGTACATTTTTCATCCATTTGAATTTCTTTGGTCCCTCGGGTTCTCATGGTTTAGGGTAAAGTTAATTTGGACTATCATGGCTTCTCGACCAATCAATTTGTATATCATGGGTGTAAAGCCCTCGAGCTCTAGTGTACAGTGACCCTAATTGGCTTTTCTCGTTGTGAAATTAAAGTGACCACCGCACAATATCCAATTTTGGACATGTTAGATTCCATATAATTTCTCATCCTATTTCTAACATGATCACTCTTATTGATGACATTGTGTAAAACAAAGTAGGACTACCACTCATTTCTCAACCAATGAGAGAATTCAGAAAGCAATGATCATGGTCTCGGTCACTAGTGTAATCAAGCCATTGCTTACTCCTTGTATTTGGATGATGGCTCACCAGGTGAATACATATTGGCAAACTATGAGCTATAGATGTTAAACATGAACTTTTGAGGAGATACAAACGAATTATCAATTATTGTATTTTCAAGTGCTTTGGTTGCCACTTAATTGGTTTTTTTTCGTTCAATCAATTCTTGGGTGCAAATTGAAACAAATCCAATTGCAAGGGAAAAGTACAACCACCAAGGGGAACCAACGCAACCCAAGGGGATTCAAGAAATAACCTTTCACTAAATCCTTAAGCACTTAATGTCAAACACATGCTATCATGATGACCACAATCCAAAAAACGATCATCATTGAGGAATTTGGAATCTCTAGCTTGTATGCAGTGTTCAAGATTGAAGCCCTCATATGAGTTTCATTTTGAAGGGCTCTCAAATTTCATCCCTTCAATTGAAGGGCTCGTTCAAATCCAAGACGTCAATCCAAGAATATAGAAATGAAATACAAAACTCATAGTAAACTTGTGCACAAATTATATGGTACATGTTTCCAGTACAATGTGAAGAATTAAGAATCAACCATCTAACTCCACTTCTTGTAGTGACAATGCCCTACGCTTGTTGGTTCTTGTGACATGCATATTATATTGAGGACTTCAAGTGACATCTTCATTTTCCATTTGGGGTTGCGTTTTGAAGGGTTGTTTTGAGAGAGGTATATTTTGAAGGGCCAAATCACGTTTGAAGGGCATTGAAGACTTCAATCTTGAACACTGCTTGTATGTACAAGGCGATGCTAAGGTTTTGACGTGTGTTAATAACCCTAGTGGCACTTGTTGGCCAAGACTCATGTTTAGTGTATAATTCTAAAATGCAAACATGCACCTAGTTAGAAGTATCTGCAAAGTCCCTCAAAGAGATACGAAACCATGGGTTCAATCCTTCATTGAGAAAACTCTTTATTAAGATCTCTTTGGCTTGTTGTGTGTCATAGTCTATTTTAACATTGGGTGAAATTTTTGGGACTTCCTCTTACCATCTTGAAACTTTGAGAGAAGTCCCCAGGGTGGGGGAGGGGGTTGCAACTTTCATAATAAGCATGAGTATGCATGAGTGCACAAAAGGGGTATTACCTTGAACTTTTTTTGTACTACGTATACATATGCTCCACAAATTGTAACTCGTAGCTATGTACATGTATGAAGGACTTCTAGAAAATATATAACATTTGTGCTTGTATGGTAGGGTCACTGGACTTTATGGAATAAGTATTTAAAGATTAACAAAAAAAAATTAGCTCCAATTAAGGTTTGGTTTATTGGGAGGGGTTATAGAATGCATAGAAAATTGGTAATTCTTGGGTGGAGTATAGGATCCAATTGACTTGATGGATTATCCATCAAACATGGAGTTCCAGAGGTCCAAGACGACCCTAAACTACTAGATGATGGTGGAGAGATACCCAAATCTCAAGGAAGAGGTTGGCGGTTCGATTCCTGGCTGTGAAATCTCCTCTCTACTTGACAGCAACTTGCTAGGTGGTCAACTGCCTCTTGTGCTTTGGCGGTGGCCTGGTTGCCTTCTATCTAAAAAAAATTTGATATTAAAAAAAACATGGAGTTCCAGTTATTTTCTTGTTGCATTTTGTCAACATTGTGAGGTCACTTCACCCCCATGCATTTAAAGAGAATTTGGGAAAATGGTAGCAGTAGTGAGGCTTTGGTTGGCTTTGTTATGGTGGAGGCAAAAAAGTGAGTGAAAAAAAGGTTGGTGATAGAGCAGGGAACAAAGTTGCCAACTCAATCACTAACTTATCTTTACTTCTTTGTGGGCCGATCGGCTATTCACTGGCACTTTGTGGTTATCCTTGAAGTGCGGGAACATTTTCAAATGTCCATGATGAAAAGGAAATTTTGGCCTCAAAGCCTATCCCATGCTTTTGTAAAGTTAGTGGCATGATCCCTACAGTTAGAAAGTTTACATTCTTGTAGAAGTTCCGTACCACACCTAGTTTACAAGCTCTAACATCAAATAAACAATTTTAACATAATAGCTCAAGGTGATGTTATGTAGCACCTACCAAAGAAAAAGGTGGAAATGTTGATCGTTATGCTATACCCACAAATTTATTATTTAAAGTCAAATTAGCACTTACATTGGAATTAAAGACCTCAAATTAGTCTAGTGAAGTTAAATCATGATGAATCAACAACAAATATTTAGAGCGCAAGATTTTACTGCGCCTTCGGGGAGGTCACTTCCCCTTGTATTTTGTAACCACGTGCGTTAACCGGGTATTTGTTTGGGGGCTATTTACCTAGTACTTGTGATTTTAAGAGACCCTTTTAGTAGAAAAAAAGCTACTCGGTCTTAATTTCCAGCACCCTATAGGTAATTCTAAGTCCAAATGTAGCTTGATTCTTGGCATGCTATAGTACTTATAAAACTTAGGCATTTGCTTAGATGGACATTAAAGGTTTTAGGGTAAGTGTTTGGCGTGGATATATGCAATATACATGAGCATATTTGAACCAAACTAGAAAGCAACATAAAACAAACGAGCATAGCAATTGAGCAAAATTTTCCCTCCTGCGAACGTGATATGCTTTTAGTGATGATTTCATCACTATATTGTATTGAAAATGTATTATTTTTCATTTTTCTACTAGAAGGACTAGGGATTATACTCATCCTAATATTAATTTTTTTTCTCCCATGATTTTATTCATACTAATTTATATCTACTATTGAAAAAAATGAGGGTTTATCCAATACCCTATTTTACATATAATGACGTTTCAAGCGTTAATTGAAGGCTATGGTAGATCCAAGTCTTATATAAAATTTTCCTCCAATGAATAAAATGAACCCTATAGTTTAACTCACGTGGTTTACTACTTTTCGCATGGTGACCTCCCCGAGACTGTGCCTTCCCCCCTAATAGGTGGTGGGAAACAAAATCCATTTACTTCATGGTTGATTATAATTTATAATATAATACTTACAAAACCCACGTGCTTCCTTTTTCTCTTTTCTTTTTGGCACAAATTGAAAAATTAATTGCAAGAAAGGAACCAAAATACAACCACCTTGGGAGGACCAGTGCAAACCGAGGGGAAAATCAAGAGATAACACCCATCTGTGGCCTAAAAACCCATGTGCCTTTCATGCTCTATGTAGACTAGATCATTCCAACCAAGCTTCCACTCGTGAAAAGAGTGGAGCCAAAGCAAGAAACTCAACTTATAGTATAATATCCAACAAGACTCCAACTCGCTTTAGGCTTTTTGTGTATAATATCCACACACTTTTCCTAAACCATTGTGGAGAACCATTGCCATGTCAAAAACAAACAAAATAACTTTTCCGAGTGCGATGAGACCCTTCCCGAAAGCTTCATGGGGGATGTATGTATTCCCAATGTATTTCCAACGTTATTCTAGATCGTCCACCAATCAAAATACACTAATTATCCCAATTAGTGAGGGAGGGCTAATAGTGAGTGTGAGAAATTAGTGAAGGTGATACTAAATTTATTTACGCTACGAAATTAGTGTCACCATAAGATCTAGGAAGCATTGTTCATCCTAGCAATGTTCACTGAAGAATATTGTTCATAGGAGCACTATTCACAAATAGTACCAACACTATTTTACAATATTCATACTATTCATACTGGTATTAGTTCCTTCCGAGAATCTAAGAGCAAGAGCATTATGTTGTTATGGTTAGAGGAGGTAGAGTGAAAGATTTGCCATGTGTAAAATACCATTGTATTCGAGGAGTTAAATATTTGCAGGGAAGACCGAGTTGACGTCGAGGCAGATGGTATTGGTGTCATCGATCCATGTTTTGTTCTTTCCCATAAAAGTAAGATGGCGGAGGCCCATGTTAGATGCTAAATACATAAACGGAACTCAACTATAGGAGTGAGTGATGTTATGATGACAAACATGTGTTTGTTAGAAAGAAAAAAATTAAAAATTAAAAAATCACTCTACAAACACCTTAGAATACACATCGATTTTCTTGAAATGTATGCTAAATGAGCATGTGTTCATGAATCTAGTATCCATTCACTAAAATTTCCAACAATCGCTAATTTCAAACTTAGCAAAATTGTGTGTGTTTCAAGAATTAGTACCACATGCACTACAGTCTAACCTCGATAATGTCACTCTTGTTTATAGAACACCTTGATATTGTCACCCAAAACTTCGAAACCAAATTTTCTAGTGTAAAACTCCCTTGTTATTATCCCTATCACCCTTGATAATGTCACTATTTTTTTCCTAAAATTTGTAGTGTAAGTGTGAAAATAACAAGTAATATGGATGAAAAAAGGCCGGATGGACAACAAATTCTATGGATGACATCGGCATCATTGAATTTGGGCTTTGATGTCCAAGGCAAGCCTCTAGAGAAGCTTTCTTCATTGGAGTACGTAAACATGGAAGGTGAAGATGATTTTGAGGTGGAGTATTCTACTGAGGAGCTTGTGCAATTAGTGCAAGATGGCCAAGAGGTACATGATCCCGTAGAAGTAGACCCATGGATTGATGATAGCAATGATGTTGAGTCTAAGGTAGTGAAGTTAAGTGATGCACAAAAATCTATTAAAGATGTTTTGAATTTTATGGCTAGTCAAGGTTCTCAAATTTTCAGCACTATGAAGTTGTTAGGAATGGAAAAAAATCCATGACAAGCTCATTAGAATTGGCATTGCGCATTTAACATCAATGTCAACAAAACAATGTGACATTAGGAGCTTCTATGAGAGGTCTTTACCTGATCTCAATGACACATTATGATGTGCTATCTTTGTTATTCAAGCTTTTGAATTTGATTTTATATTTAAAAACATTGAATTCTCATCTTTGTTATTTTCTTTTGAACATTGTAATTTTTATTTGTTTTTCTACCTATTTCTTTGATAATATCACATTATGCATAAATCTTCCAAATGTGACATTATCAAATATATCACACCTTGTTTATATCACACTTTTTAGTGAAACGGATGGTGTGACATTATCAAAGGTTAGACTGTAATTGGAATAATCAGCGTGCTGGAGCTTGTAGGGTCACCACAGCAATTTATAGTAGGGGTGCTCCCTGCACTTTATCTTGAGCTGACTCGAAACTCATGGAATATATATTAGTGAACTGTCTATGTAAGGTAGAGAGTGCTTAAACCAACACTTTAAGCTATTGCACATACATATGGCTACATGGTTGATATAAAAAATATATATATTCATATTAGCCTTTGTTCTAAACATAGTTACAAAGAAAGAAAAATATTTTAGCCTCAATTAGATATTTGATGAATATTTAAAGTCAAAACCACTCGCTTCCTTAAACCAATATATAGGCCCTGTGTATGACGACCTTGGATATGATGAGGACTCCCACCTTCATTGCCTAGAACCAACACAACATAGTTGGGTACTAGACCCAAGCTAGATCAAAGACCAACTAGTAACAGTGCACAAAGTCACATGCCCACCGCCGTGATCCCACCTAGTTCGCTTGCAAACGCATCACCTTGCATCCTGGGTACCAGCCCCCTTTGTGCTTTGTGGGCCTACCTTTGTGACTTTGTGAATAGAATGGCTATACCCCCCCCCTACAATGTATAGAATGGCTAGAATAGGCATTGACAAGCCACCCTAAACCCACCTTGAACCAACCCGAGATAGAGTGGAGCATGTTACCTACCCTACATGGAGGTAGTGGAGGTCGCTATGAGGTGGCACCACTAATCGCACCTAAAAGCGTCACTATGTGGGCCCATATACTCCTACACCATGGGGAACGCTTCAAGGTAGTAGAGCGTTGGTGATTGGGAGGTGTTTATAGGTGTTGGTTTTGGGTGGGGTGTTGGTTTTAGCACCCTCTCTACCTTAGATAAATCGGGCCATTGCAGCGATTTCGAAAATCGAGCGGGCTCGTGCGTAACTATGTAAACTATGTAACTGATTATGGTAAATGTTGTGGGCCACAATAATAACGATGAATCCACACTACAAATAGTGTTGATATTGTGTGGTGCACAATGTTTATCAACCCTCACTACATAACACCGGAGGTTCAAAAAACAAATGATGTTATTTTCTTCAAATCTTGTTTTTTTAGTTTATGAACTAGCAATTTATCTTGTAGAGCTTCTCTCTTTTCTTTTCTTTTTCCTTCTCTTAAAAACACCAATATTGTTTCCTTAACCCTAAGTCATTTGGCTGCAATGGCCATTCAAAGATCATTGACATATATCTTCAAGAAACACATTGTTTCTTCCTCGATTTATGGACATAGGAAATGAGCTTATGTTCTTTGGAATTGCACTTTCGATGGCTTTCAGCTGATACCTTCCAACAACTAGAAGTGGGGGAATAAAAACATAATGAGTGGTTGAAGATTCGAGTGTAACTCTGCATTGCACGTTATTTTCATACGTGATGGTGTTTATTGTGGGCCACACTATAGGGATGCGAAGGGTATGTCGACTATATGCATGCCCATAATATTTACCACAACTAGTGTACACTAAATATTGTATCTAGTCATTTACTATTTGAAATTCCACAATGCTATAACTATTAATTGTACATATACCTCATTTTTTTGTCAACGGAGATCAAATTGGTTGTTTGGACATTAGAGAACATTAACATCTTTACTTGGTTAAAAAAGATTACATTGATAATAAGAAGATAAACATTGTGTAACTCCAAATAGCAAGTGACACTAAATATCATATTTATTGTAGTTGTATGCTCTCTTTGTTCGTTGAGGGGCTGATCACATCAGCCACTTATGGCACCATCCGTCAACATCTCCGGCTGTAATGGTGTGAAAGATGGTGGGCCAACATCTATTTCTCAACATAATCCCCATCAATTTCACGGCTGGAACTGGATGAAAAGTTTGGTGTGATCGGGGCATGAGAGACGGCTTTGAACAAGTGAACCCTAGGCAAACAAACAAAATTTGATCATGTGTCTTATTTGAGTGGTTTGTAGTTGGGTGTGGATCCAATACAACGCACACATGAAATACATGTGTGCAAAAGACACTAAAGTATGTGCTCAGAATTTGTTAAGTAATGTAAGGTCAATAGCCAACACAGTTTATTGGGGAGGCAGTAGGCTTATACAACGATTGTAGCCATTTAAGGGGGTTGGAGGTTAATAAGACATCTTCACAGATGAAGTTTAATACTATGAAAAATATATACGTCTATCTATCATATACAAGACCCACAAATGAACCATTATGTTCTCACAAAAGTTGACAATTGTATGGGAACGGTGGTGAACATCATCCAAACCTTGTAGTGAAGAACTAATGGGCAACAAAGTTAACCCAATAAAGTAACATCAAATCTCTTTATATTCATCATGTGCATCCGACCTCCTATAAAGGTTTCTAATTTGGACAATACATTTCTTGTGAGATGTGAGCTTTTATGGTAGGCGTTCATGATGAATAATACACAAACGGCTCCAGTTGCATCGCTGCAAATGAATTGAAATGAAATGAAATTGAATTTAAAGCTCGGGAGGCCAAAAGGCTAATGGGACTGAAAGTACATGAGGTTGGTTTCAAAGCGGTTGATTCCTTAGTGCTAGGTGGATGATATGCAAGGGTCTCCTAGCAAGTTTTCGTTTAAAAAGACCTCGAAAGGTGACTTGGGCTTCAAGGATCCGAAGATAAACATTGGAGACCAATTTTTAAAATTTTGGATAGCCTTTTGAGATAGGAGTGGGCCTAAACCATGCCGTGAGACCCCATTTGAGGCTTAAATACGATATGAATTCTCTTATACCAACATGCTTAATGTCGCTCCTTCTCTTATATACCAAAACCTTGGAGAACGGATCTTCGCAATTTAAATCTCACTTGTTGTTGGCACATTTCCCTCCCAAATATCATGGGTTTTGATATTAATGCTAGAATAACTCCAATTGCCTTTCTCTATTCCATTGCATCATATTACGAGACCATGTTCAAAGTTCCCTAGTCCTTTCCATGTCAACAATTTGAGTTTATTGTGATTTACTTACTAGAGTCTTTGTGTGTTGGATCATCAACGTTGGGTTGTCGAGGTTTTAAGCTACTTATTACTTACTTCGGGAGTTACTCACTTAGCAACCAACACAACACAAACAATAATACAAGGTCATATTGCTTTCTCTTCTCTCAAATTTTGGCATGCTCTCGTGTTCCGTGAGCGGTCGGTGGAACCACAAGTTGCATCCGAGTGTCGTGCATGACTTTAAAGCTTGCTTCACTTTTGCCTACCTAAACTTGGTTGGCTAAAGAGTAGTCCATGTTCATGATAGTTTTTATTTTTATGTTTGGCTACGGTGTTGCGTGGTAATTTGGCCACGGGCAATTACTTACTTGCATTGTGGATCTTTCTTTACTTCCACTTGCAACGATGTGAAGTACAATGATTTGAACTGATGCGAGTGGCAAGATTCATGGTGGATGTGTTAGGGCTGAAGCATATTGGGTGTTTGGATTGATTTGGAGTAGTGTGTGTTATGTTGCACTTTTGGAGCAACGTTGTACTTTGTGTTATTCCAAAATGCCGCATGCTACAATAATTCTCTTTTATCAGACATCCATGTTAACACTACAAAATTCCTTCATATGGCATGCACTTTGGTTGACACATGCATGATATTACATAGTTTAGAGTGCACACTATTTGGCATGCAAAGATGCCAGCCTCGTGAATTGCAAGATCACAATATTGTATGTAGCATGATGGTACACTGAATATTATATTTAGTGTCACCAATACTATTTGTCTTTGCTCAATACTATTTGTAAACCGCCCATGACATGTAGTGTCACCAACACTACATGTAAACATAACATTGTTTGTCATTCTGTTTAAAGACATTGAATTTCGGGCATTATAAGTTTACAACATTGCAATTATTGTCACTTACAAAGTGATTTTTCACCCAAATTTCAATCATTCATGACAATGTTTTATTATAAAATATTAAGATGCACAATATACCATAGGCATGAGACTGACACTCTCCAAAATTAGAAACTACATGCAGCCAAAATAGGGTATTCTTTTATAATGATGATATCAAAAAAATTGAAGTGGTTTCAATATAAAATAGGCCCCACACAATATGTGGCTTTGAGTTCAAAATAATGTAGGGTGTTATAAGCTCTATGAGATTGGGTTTATATTATTTCTAAGATACCATGGCATAAAAAATTGCGAAAGGGTTATATTGTATACATTTCCCCATCCCGCCCACAATGGATGCAAATTTGTCGACGGATAAAAAAAATGGTTGAAGAACATTGGATGACGGGTTTAGGTAAGCAATGTGGAATCAATTGGTTTAGGTCGTGGCTTTGCATTATTAGAGTTTGGTGTTTTTCTGGCATCTATAGAATGTATACCTTCTAGTAGTTCCGTGTTGGCACATTTTTATTTATTTTTCACATGAATAAAAATGTAGTAGGATTTCCATCACTTTGATTGGGGTGTCCTCAATTCATGCTTCCACAATAAATGCATTTCATGTTGCTCTTGAGTGCATATTGATTTTGTGTATGCATGTTTTGTATTGTGGCTTTATGAAATTGCTTTGAGGCTAAACCGCATTGCAATGAGTTATTGGCTCTGCCTTTTGAGATAGTTTTTGAAATGAGCCAAAGTTTGGTCTCAGTTGGACAACCAACTAGAATTGGCCATGGTTGAAAGATAATTATAGGGCATAGCACTCTTATGACCAACCACTTGTTGATTATAATAAACATATGGTACTGAAAATGACTAACCCCATCCTCTCAAATTAATTGACATGTACTACAAAATATGCACAATTAGAAAATCACTTGATTGATTGGGTCATTTAATTGATGGTGAGCAAGATAATACCCCCAAACAATTATACCCTCACCGCATGTGGTTCCCGTAAGTCACACTAAGTGTCAACCCTCTGACCACAAGTGGACGAACTAAAGTCGGGATGGCAACATTTGTAAACCTGTTCAAAAGAAATGTCATTAGAAACGTTACCACGATGACATAAAATATCATATGACACTAAATACAATATCTAGTCTAGTCACTTGTTATGAAAGATACCACCGACCATTGAATCACTATCATCCTTCTAACCATTCAATGCCCTGGGTTTCTTACTAAGGTATGTGGGCATTATTTGGTTTGCTCTCCATGTTCTTCAACTTCTACAAATTAGAATTATTACATAACAAAACTTGTGATGCATTACCAAATTGACAATGAAACTCCCCTTGTTTAGTTATGGTTATCATAAGCGCATGTTTGTTGATTCTTCAACTAAATACATAGGTCCTTTTGTATTCACTACTGAGTGTGTAGTAGTTAATAAAAATTGAAGATGCCATGCAATCTCTTTCAAAAATGTATTTTTATGGTGTTTGTCCTTTGATCCTCACTGAACCACATACCAATCAAATACAACGTCCCCGATTACAAAAAGTTTCCGATTAACACATGCATACCGTGACCTTATCCATAGAGGCAGTAGAACAATCGAGTTGCATCGTCTTCATTGTCATCGATTCCTATTGCAAAGTTATAGGTTTAAATTAGACCACATCCATACGGTTGTTATTTTTTCATTAAATATACAATACAAAAGTAATGAACATTTTGAAAAAATAGACTATTGACACAATATTCTAAAACTTGGCAAAGTCCTCATGAACCCATTTGCTATGCATATTGCACCAAAAAAAGTACTCTACCATTTATGGTATTTATTGGATTGGAAAGAGGTCTGGAGTTTCTATCTATTTATCTATCTATTTATTGGCACTTTCTATTCATAATTCCAGCAAGCTATAAGTTTTTACTTAGAATGTAAGTATTTACCAAAGAAAGTCATTTATGTTTTATAATGTTAAAACAACATGTAAGGCCTTTGTTGGGAGAGGAACTAAAATCCATGTAACCATTCATAGAGCATTTGTAGCATCACGTAATTCCAAATGGCCTAGCGACACTAAATATCATAAAAGGTGTAGCATAAGATTTAGAGCAACAATTGCTATTTTAAATAAAAGTATATTGAATCCTGACTACCCCTTCTCATGATCCATAGGAGACGGTGGATGGGCTTTTGAGTTTCACATGCATTTTACCCTCTAACGATTGAGACAAATGTTTTGTGATGGCAGTCACCATTGCACAGCCATACTAACACACGTGTTTACATTATAATCTTATGATTTTAGATGTATAGACAACCAAATGTTTTCGTGAACAATCCTAACTCCACAAAGATGCCATCCGTACGATATGATCAACCTTAAAAAGGCAACGATGTTCATTGATGAGCTTATGAATTGGAGTGAATTATTTTAAGCAGTTTGACAACAAAAAAAGTTGCTTCATTCTTTAGAGGTTAAGTATAACATTCATGTCCATTATCATTATTGTCATCTACAATACATGCCAAATAAGATGTTTTCATTTTAAATCAACTTTGCAAAAAGAAAATCGTGACCTTTATATTTGTTAACAAAGTGCACGGTGCATAGCATCCAAGAAAGTTATTAGTAGATTGTTGACGTTGAGGCTTATATGACATCAAGTGGATAATGGTCAACGGTGACCTAGACTTATCGCTCTCTCTCATACTAGGGGTGAGCGTGATGATAAACACAAGAGACTAAATTCTATCGAGATGGAGTTTAGGATTGTAGCAAGGGACATGTGAGCCCATTGGTCGCACATTAAAATGTATAATAGTCGTTTGTACCTACTATTGAGCGATCTATCACGCCGACCAATGACAAGTCGTCTAGCTTATGGGCAAGATGGTCATTCATTGGTCCACATAGGGGTCACTCTTGTAGGCACGGTTACCGATATAGGTCTAGTAGATACATGACAATCGAATGGGTGAGTGGTCCCTCACAAAATTATCCCTTCCTTTACTCATGTAACTTATCGCTCATTAAACTTGGCGTGGGTTTCACGACAAACTCGGGGGACTAAGCTTAGTGGCCGGTTTCCCTTGTGAGGTGGCATCGGGGATGATACGTGGGCCCCACACGTGGCCATCCATTGCTTCCTATTGGTCGGTTTAGTGCAAAAACTTGGGGGCATGACGTGTGAGATCACATTCTCCATTGTGACCCCACATTAATAGTTGACACTATTCGAGCCGCAAGTCAAACCCATTCCACTAATTTTAAGAAGCGATATTCTCCATTGGACCGTACGTAAGTTAGCCCACCTACCACAAGGTAGGCAATAAGCCATGGCATGTACCAAGGGGGTTCTTGAACAAGCCACACATGCCAACAAATTCCAGATCACGTTAGTAGTATTTATTTATCTATACAACCCATCTCCAATTATTCTAAACAATTTAAATGTACAAGGCAAATAAGTTATATTTGCATGTTCATTATGTTTCACTGCGATTAGTGTGGACCATGGCATTTCTGCAAGCTTTTACCAAGAGTTTAACTTTTGACTCCGGAGGCAACTTGTACATGTTGGGTGCAATAAATATGTGATTTACTGTGGCATTCAAACACATGGAACGCAGGGGGGGGGGTGACTCCTTGGGGAGGGTTGTATATCATGTGCGATTGATGGGTGTTATTGTAGGGGGCGTTTTGATGGCCTGGACTAATTAAATGGATCATTCAGTTAACCTAATTATCTATTTTTTTGTTTTAAGGGTCCATGTAATTACTTACAAATTGCGAGGGAGGTATTTTTTAGCCCTTGATTTGTTATAATAGATTGAAGTAAATTATAAGACTCAAATCCAAAGACTAAAGACAAAGATATTTCTAACAATTCCAGTGCCAAAAGTAAGACTAAGTTATCAAGGAATGACACCATAAAACATTGGGTTTCAAATAGCAGCTGCTTTTGTATCAATGACCAAAATTTTTAAACTTCAATATTTTAGGTTTCATAAATGTTGCCATTACACACTCAATGGCACAAAGAACACACAAACGTTCCATTATCAACATGATGATGATTTATCCCACACAATATTTTATATCTAAAAAACCAAATTGGGTATGTTATATAGGACCTTATATTAGTTATAGTCAAATATGGCATATTCTTTCCATTATATATTACCTCTAAAAAAATCATTTTTTTGGTACAAATAATAAAGTACACCATATCTTTGGTTGCACCAATCCAACTGTATTTTTCTAAGTCACCCTCCATGCATTAAAATTGGTGTGCTATGATGCTAAAGTGGTCTTTGCGACTTGTCATATAACATCCCAAATGTCACATGACACCCTCTCTAGTTGCCATCCACTAATTACAAGCCCATTAGTGTATAATGATGATGAATAATGTGGGCCACACAAAATCAATGTTAAGTGTACTAGCATTATGTAGCCATTTTGGAGAGAGAGAGAGAGAGAGAGAGCCCCAGGCGTTGGTGTGAATGAGGAATGCTTCACCTTGATCATAGCCGCGAGCTCACATGTGAACCCAAAGCAAGTTTATTGAGCATGGCATAGATACTTTCTTTTTTCGTTTTTCTTTTTTCTTTTTCCCTTCTTCTGGCTAGCAATTGCACACTTGGATGTGATACGTGGGCTAGATAAAAACAACCTACCAAAAAACGATTTAAAAAAAAATCCATCTTATTTGAAGTGTAGATTCGCAGTCATCTATCTGCCATGTCATTGTTGGTTGAAGAAGCTATCAAGTAGATAATCAGATAGATATAAATGCCAACTTCCAAGGGAACAAGTATGAATGAGGAGCTTCTTTATTGGCAGGCAACTTGAGATTATTATAATTATAATCATATTTATTTATTTATTTATTTGACACAAATTGAAATTTCAATTGCATAAAGAACCCAAAATACAACCAACCCGGCCGAAACAACGCAGCTCGAGTGGAAATCAAGAACAACTTGAGATTCTCAAGTTGCCAAAGCTCGTGTGGCACTTGAGATAATTGGGCATTGTGTTCAATACCAAGGCACATTTCATTTCCACTCGTTTTGAACGTAACAACAACAACACACTTTATGGAATTCAGTGTGGATAAACAGGAGAAAGAAGCATGTGAGTTTCATTCAAACGTAGCCTCATGTTAAGTCAACTCCTGATGAGTTTCAAAGCACCCGTTGAATGCTGAGACTTATTCACACTTTTGTGCTAGAGTGTAACTTATTATTCACACTAATACTGAAGCTACAACCTAGCATGTATCCACCCCCTGGGATTAAGCAGAAGAAAAAACGAGAGTCCTTTGACATCTTATTTATGAAGAAAAACTCTTACAGATTGATGCATGACATTATAATGATATTAACTTCAATGAACGCAATATACCTGGACTTGGTTGGGATGTGTGATGTACCCGGATTAAAATAGTTGATTTTGGATTATGCAAGGAAGGAAGACTAACCATATCTTGTTGTACTTAGCATGTGAGCACATGGTGATTGGAGTCAGACAACTTCAAAGAAAGAATTGGGTCAGATAACCCGATAAAGAATGATGCACAAGGGCTAGACAACCCATGAAGGAATTGTGCAGGGGAGTTAGACAACTCCCGATCGAAGATCTTTGCGTTGGAGTTAGACAACTCCAACTGGGAGTTAGACACCTTTCTCTTGAAGATCTTTGTGTTGGAGCTAGACAACTTCAACTATAAGATATGATATGGAGTTAGTCAACTTCTAGCGGATGGATGTTATTCATTGGATCTAGACAACTCTCAATGAATAAATATAGTTGGAATTAGATAGTTCCAACTAGAATAATGGATGAATGAATCATCAAGCTGGGATTAGACAGTTCCGACTAGAAGAATGGATGAATGAATCATCAAGTTTGAATTAGACAGTTCCAACTAGAAGAATGGACGAATGAATCATCAAGTTGGAATTGTCTAACTCCAACTAGAAGAATAGATGAATGCATTAAGTTGGAATTAGATAATTCCAATAAAATTAAAAATAGATGAATGCATCAAGTTAGAATTAGACAATTCCAACTGGTGGATTGTAGGATAAAAGATTCATAGTAGAACCAAAAGTAAATCTATAAATAGAATTTATTTACTATATGAGAAATAGAAAGTAAAAGAAGTATTTTGGCATAAAAGGGAGCTCAGAGGAGGAGGATATTTTTGTCTTTCCTATGGTCGGGTGGTTTGAGCTCATAGCAATCACAATATTGTCATCAAGTTGTAAATCTTTTTGTAATGTACAAGGTTTGAAAGCACTCAACATTGGTGTCTCATGTGCATTCATGATTGTATTATTCTTGCGTAGAAGAGGAATGTGACAAGATGAAATTGTGATTAAAGGTGGTATACTTAGGGTAGGTTGGGGTACAAGGGCCACATGGTGAAATGCACGAAACAATTCCCATGACTCTTCAAACAGTCTTCTATAATTCAACAATACATGAGCCCCTACATACATTATATATTACATAAGCTTAGAGTGTGCCCACCAAGCTAGGCAAATTGTTCTATGTACCATCTATTATTTGAGCTTTACATAATAAAGCAACATCCATAACATTATTCAACTACATGGTTGTATTCCATTCTATATTTATCATATGACATGGGCCTCTGCTATCTTACCTTCATGGGAAGAAACTTAGAAAATAGGAAGAAACCGATGCTGGTATGAATAGTAAGAATATTGTAAATAGTGTCGGTATTTTCAATGATAGTGTTGCTATGAATAATATTTTTCTGGAATAATACTAGCATGAACAATGTTTCTTGTGAATATTCTTGGGATGAACATTAATTCATGCGCATAGTGCCATGAGTATAATTCCACCCGAATTTCCAAATGTAGCATGAATGTATGAATAGTGTTAGAATATTCCCAATTTGTTCCAAGCCTCATGGAATATAATTGACATACTCCAAGGTCATGGAACCAACCCACGTGGCTGAATAATGTTATGTGGTTGCATCACCATGTTTAGGCAATTTTGCTCATTACCTATTTTTTGTTCTAAGGAGGGCCTCTCTTTGAAGGCATTGGTCGAACATATATGATAACATCACCCGGTCAAAACCTCCAAAAGAGAATCCCTTCATAGTAATCAACATACAATGAACATTTATTTGAATACGATTGGAAAGATGAGCATGTCATCAAACCTTCAACCAATGACAATAACAAAATTATTTGAAGAGATTGGTCGGCACACTCTTAGGTGCATTTAAGTGTAACAACAAAACTAACTTGAACAACCTTTTCAACATTTGCTAAGTAAGAATTGAACTTTAGGGCAAGAAGTTGTTGGATTGTGTAATTTCAAATAGTAAGTGACACTAAAAACAATAAAAACATAATGGTTTATGATTTAAAAAAAAAATTGAGACAGAAGGCCAACAGGCCAGCGCCAAAGCACATGAGGCAATTGACCACCTGGCAAGTTTTCCGTCAGGTAGAGAGGAGATTTCACAGTCGGGATTCGAACCGCCAACCTCTTCCTTGAGATTTGGGTATCTCTCCACCATCATCCGGTAGTTTAGGGTCGTCTCGGACCAACTGGTTTATGCTTTCCATGAGTGAATCAAGCCTATATGTGTAGACTTACTTAGCCCTATGGTTGATATATGTTTCTATATATAGCATCCGACATGGGCCTCCACCATCTTACCTTAATGGGAAGAAATTAGCTAATAGGATGAAGTTGACATTGATATGGATAGTGTTGGTACTTTCAATGAACAATTTTATTATGAATAGTATTTTTCAGTGAATAGTGGTAGGACGAATAGTGCCGGTACTTTCAATGAAATAGTGCTTCTATGAAGAGTGTTATTTTTTTGTGAATGGTGTTGGGATGAACAATGCTTCCTAGATCTTTTGGTGGCACTAATCTCATAGCATAAAGAAGTTTCGTATCACCTTCACTAACTTCCCACACACACTATTAGCCATCCTTTACTGATTGGGATAATCCATGTACTTTGAGGCAGTTTATGTAATCTCTAAGTTCGAGGTTGGTTCAAGCAATCGGTTACATTTTGAAAAGATATATGAGTAAAATACCGTACCTTACTCTTCAATCAAAAGTTTATGAATGAGTATGCTATTGATATTTGCTTAAACACACCAAAACACTCAATGGTTATGGTAACCTGGCCTATGACCGAGAGCTACACATTGGTGAATTTTCACAATGACCTCTTCTATGGTAATGAATGATTTAAAATTTTTCATGCAAGGTAAAATGAAATATTTGTCTATTTCAAAATTTTGGAAATTTTGGAAATTAATTTTGAATTAAATATGATTTTTTAAAGATGTTCCCTAGGGTATCTTATGATAGACCTAAAGAAGTTTGACGTCGATGCTAATACAACTTATGAGCATTCTATAATTATCCACAAGCAAGTAAGAGGTTGTAAGAAATCCAACATTACTAAGCCGTAGACTGACTCTGACCTTACTATGTCAAGAGACATCCTAAACGAATAACTAATCTCATCCAACACGTTGTAGCAAGGTCTCATGTGCCTTGAACCGAGACCTATGTGCCTTGAACCGAGACCTCCTCCTCCTCCTCCTCCTCCTTCCCCCTCTCTCTCCTCCCCTCTCTCTCTCTCCCTCCACGTCATTAAATGCATTAATGTGAGGTTAGTTGAGCTAGGGACATGTCATCCACCTAGGGAACATTATTTCTAATTTGTTCCCTAGAGCTCGGTTTAAGGTCACATATTGGTAATAGGCCAGGTTACCATACTAGGAAGTTAACCTAGTATAAAAACAAAAGCAGTAACAGATAGATGTAGAAGCAACAATAACACACTAATGTATGTGTTTCAAGTGTGAAGAGCATGCCTCACCTGCACTCATAAGATCAACCATCATTGCAATGAGGTCAATTTTTGCATGCGAGGTGAATATTAGCAAAGGCCAGTTGTTATCCATATCGCCCACTTATTGACACACTTCAACTTCATTGAAACATCACAACTATCATCTCTTGTAGATCACACAAGTTTTTAAACATGTTCATTTGTCATTGTGAGCTCCCCCCCCTCCCACGCCCCCCTTGGATACAATCCTCCTTGTTGGGTAATCCTAATAGCTCCCACACACTCAACTTGTATCTAATGAGCCACCATGGTAACAAACTGTACATTTTACTTTGACAAGATGGGAGTAAAATGAAGTTTACCTTCAAGTGTGTAAGGATTCAGTAGGTTTAGATCATCTTTGTATGTTTAGGTCATCTTCATATCCTTAACCATGGGTTTTAAACCTAATAGGATTGGAGTAGCTTATCTTCCATGTCCAAGGTTTATTGTCACACGGTTTTTTTTTAACATTTGGGGCAATCTCTTGGTAGATCATACATCTACTATCAATGGTAGATTTGTATCTCTTAGTCAAAGGGTCTTAGAAGCTAGGGTAGTCCATATTTTATGAACATTCCTTATTTGACTATTTTTATTCTATTTAATTTTAAGCCACTCTAACTTTCAACCCACGCTAACTTTCAACCCACATTAATGGATGTGAGAGGTGTAGATGGGAGCAATTTCATATCTCTTACATCATACATAAGTCAAAAATCATGCAAAGCTTTACAAAGAAAAACTAAAAGATATTTGATCATGGATCGTGAGGAATCGATAGTCAATTCCTTATAGAGGAGTTGAAATCATCCCCTCTATTTATGAGTTGCATATTTCAAGGGTCGAAAGAATTCTAAAAACAAATATCACCTCTAAATAAGTGACAATGAATAGTGACAATGAACAACAACTTTGTGAAATTCGACCTTGAGATTGATGGCGTGAGGTTAAGTAATGAAAGGTGTGTTGTAATGGCAATGTGTAGGGGTACTCAACCTATCATAGTGAGTTATATCTTTGACATGTTTGATTATGTAAGGTATGTTGGTGTTATACATTTTTTTCTTCATGTTCTCCACTTTATGCCCAATTAGATGTACGCAACTAAACTTGTGATGCATTAGCGTACCTCCAATGAAACATCGATAAAAACCGGATTAAAAAATGGACCTCCCATGATTTTGTTATGGTTATTAGAAGTGCATGTTTGTTGATACCTTAACTAAACTTTACATAGGCTCTCCCAATTGTGTTTGCTATAAAGTGTGGAGTAATTAACAAAACTCAAAGACGTAGTCTAACCTCTTTATGATTTTTGGTTTGATCCTCACCAAACCACACACCAATCAAATATAGAGGTCTGATGAAGAAAAGTGACCAAATAACACCCGCATACCTTATGTGTAATGGCATTTGACATGCTCTCTTTTGTGAAATAAGTTCACCACTTAAAAAAGAAAAGAAAAGAATATGCATGTACCTAGGTACCGGCACGAATGTGAGCCCGTTGGCCTTATGCTGATCACAGACCTCCGTGATGCAATATAAGGTGTTTTGCCTCCTTTGGGAGGTGGGCCCTAGTAATGTCATAGTAATCCCATTACATTAGGGTGGGGGATAGGGGCTTGTTTGTTTTCTAATTTTCTTTTGTTTAGGACTAAATATGTGAGATACTTGATGGCATTTTAATGTAAGTTTTTCATGAAGGTTTTGATGTTAGTTGTTCACCACTTACAACAAGCAGCTGAACCTGAGCATCCGCCTCCGCCGGTGCCCCTCCTCTCCTTTTGTGGCAGAACAGACACCAAAAGGTCCCAAGGCAGGCCAACTAAGTTAAGTTACGTCCTGGCCCACACTCCCGGCCAGCTTCAACTTTGTCATGGCAACTCTAAAGAATATGGTCTCGAGAGGGAGACTGCACTTTATAGCCTCGATTCATCAGCCGTGCAGTGAGGTGTTTAACAATCTCTCCCTAACTTACCACATACTGAAGCTTCTGCATGCACTGATAGCTGACAATCGAGAATGCACGTGCTGCAGCTTACACAAATCGCAGTGTAGGACAACCAGTAGACACACCTGCACCAGCACCTACTAACTCTTAACCCTGGACATTTCTGTCCTACCCGGTAGGGCAAATCAAAAACTGCGATTCCACGGAGCGCGATCCATTTTGCCCTACCGCTTCAATGCAAACTTACTGGGTAGGGCAAATCCGTCTGAACAAATTTCTCTATGTAGCATCCAGCCGTCCGCAGTCACTCCAACCGCAAGTCACTGCCGAGTTGCAAACGCAAAGATGATGATGATGAGGAGGAGCAGGAAAGCCGACCAAGAAAGCGAACCCCTGTCATCAAGCACCTGGTGACTTCTTTTGTCAGACGTTCTGAAAGGAGGCGCATTCAATGAGCAATTATTTTGAATAAATCGTTTTGAAATTTTGCCCTACCGCGGATGTCTGGGTAGGGAAAATTTGTAGGAACAATGCCGCGCTGAAATGGCACTTTTGCGGAATTGTTACATTGTGGGAAATGGCTATTTTTAGAATATGCTAGAAATTTGGGTACAAAATGAGCAACTCTTCGATTTCTTTTCCCGCTGGGGTATCCAAAAGTCAGTCACTTTAGCACAAAAAGTGGTCTACTTTTGGTCCTTTTTTTTTGCCCTACGGAGTTTCAGTCCAGGGTTAAGTGCATGTGGGGGTAAAACGTCGAAAATGGGTCCCATAGTCTCCACTAGCATTGTAACAATTGAGATTGATTTTTTGGTAAGTATTTCAGTGTCCAAATGTATAGATGGTTAACATACCCCTTGTTGTATGCCCAGAACAAAATCAGGGTCAATCTACATGATTGTGGGCATGTTTTTTTCCATTAGTTTGGAGCTGCCTAGTATTCAAGTTGTGACCTAGTACACCATCAGAGCCCACCTCCCAAAGGAGGCATAACACTGTAAGTTGCATCATCGACAACTGTGATCAACATTAGGCCAATGGGCTCACATTCATACCAGTACCTAGATACGGGCATTATTTTTTCTTTTCTTTTCTTCAAGTTGTGAACGTTATGGCTGCAACTATTTCCTTATCGCTTAGAATTTTGAATCTTCTGGGTCTAGAGCGTGGGCATCACTGCGAGCTCGGAGTGCCTTTGCTTTGCAATTTGGTGACAAACTCACCAAACTAGAGTTGCGACTCTATCAATGCTCACACAACCTCCGTTAGCTCCCGAATTCAACCTTTGCTCACTTAGCAACCGGAAGCCACGCCTACTCCGAGATCCCTAAAGTCATAGCCTCCTACGCTCATGGGCACACCCATGGGAAAAATGCCATGCTTGATTTGGCCTTGTGTAGTGTCTAGGAGGGTTGATAGGACATCATAAGACTTCTTCACTCCTTTGCCAATAGGATCCTATGCTAGGTTTTTTTATAATAAAGATAATTATTTTTTAATTCCCATTTGAAGATTGATGCTCAAATATGCTTTCAAATCTAGCACCTCTAATGTCATCCATAACTTAAACCTCTTGTACAATCTTTCCCCTCACCATGCCACTAGCATATCAATTGGTTTCCATGGGAATTGACTTTAGCGTGTTGTGTGTCCAAAACAAACCAAAGATGTGGTTGAAGGAGGCAATCTAGAATGTTCCTTTATGGGACCACTCTTAAAGCTTTGAATAGAGAAGGAGGAGGATCATAACTATATCCACTGCCCTCCCATGTAAGGTCCCCATACATGTTCCCTTCAATGTTCCTCCTTCTATTGTTACTTGAGAGTAAACCTTATATGCACTAATCTTCTACTCTACAATCACCCCCCTTCCCCCCCCCCTTCCACCCCCCCCCCCAACTCAAAACCCCTTTCCATTTTCTCATCAATTGGAGCATCATCCTCTACATCTAATAGTACTTGTTCCTCATCACAATCTATGCCGTCACTAGAATAATGCCTATCATCCAAACCCATGGATACATCTTCATTGCAACACACCCTCGTAATCAATCTCATTTGGCAAGTGCACTTCATTTGTGAAACATCACCCACTTCAAGCAAATGAACTCACATGCACCAAATGGAAGAATTCTCTACATGCCATCTCCAAAACGCACTCATACCATTTTTAGTTTATCACACACATCAACTTGACATTCTAGTGCTACCCCACACACCCACACCAACTCCTCTCCCTCATCTCTTGAACACTCATCATAAACAAAGTATTGGGGGACCCTCACATGTTTCGCAAATATTGCCTCATTGCACTCCACTAATTGACAATGGTTTCCCATCACCTCCACGCATAAGTGACTAGTCTGGAGGTTGGTGAAGCCTCTCAAGTCATTAAAATTGGGTAATGAAGAGTCAACACATCCAATTTGGCAATCGTTGTTTGCCTCTTGGAGGGGTATTATGGATGGAATGTGCTTGCTCATCTTCCCAGCCCTTGATGCTTCCACCCAGTGTTCAAGATTGAAGTCTTTAATGCCCTTCAAACGCGATTTGGCCCTTCAAAGTATACCTCTCTCAAAATAGCCCTTCATAACGCAACCCCAAATTGAAAATGAAGACGTCACTTGAAGTCCTCAATATAATCTGCCCGCCACAAGAACCAACAAACATAGGGCATTGTCACTACACGAAGTGGAGAACCTATCATCAAAAGTGACGCGTAAAAGCAACTGACTAAATATAGTTTTGAATGTAAATTTCATGACCTTAAATATTTTGAACTTGGAATTTCTTTTCATATTCCTTGAATTCATTATAAACTTGAGGTCATCGTAATTTTTTTTTCCAAAAATTCATCAATTTAATGTAATGTAATTGTATTTTAAACAAGTTTTTGACAATTATCTTTTCAATGACACCCACTTGCACCACCACTTGCACCGTCTTCTAAAATACATATACGTTGTTTGAAATTGTTTTTTGTGAACATAAATTGCTTGGCTTTGTAGATTCATATGTTTTCTAAATGTTTATGAATTTCTATTTCATAAAATTCAAAGTTAGTATATAGTTTTGGATCACTTTCACTTAAACATGAGCAAGGATCAAGAGCTGTCCACTTTACCGTGCTTCCACCCAGTTAGATGGTTGATTCTCAATGCTTCACATTGTACTGGAAACATGTACCATATAATTCATGCACAAGTTTAATATGAGTTTTGTATTTCATTTCTATTCCAACATGCCATGTCAAGATTTTGCAAACATGGCCTTTAGTTGTTGCTCGAAGGGGCCATGGGAATGCGATCCCTGAGGTAATGGTTGCTTGAACATGGCCATGTAGGCCAGAGCTGAGGTTGTTTGCGGCATCTCTAGCCACAAAACACCTCCACAAGTACCTTGCTTGTGGAGCTCCACGATTAAACCTTAGCCACACCCCAAGACTTGGCTCTACTAGTTGTGAAGAGCACCTCATGTGCCAACAAATTCAAGAGCCTTGCCAAAACTTGTTGCGAGACTCTAACATCTGCATGGAGCTACCTCTAAATCCTCTCTCTCGCATGGGCATGCACATCATTTGAGGGTGATTGCACGGGGGGGGGGGGTCACTCCATTGTCGAGTGAATACCACGTGCGAGACAATTTTGCTACCCTATATTATATGTCATAGATAATTTTAAAATTTATGATTTTTTTTCTACAGACACATAACCATTGATAATATCTTTTGCATATTTTTTTGAAATTTTTAGTCATCTTCATTTTTTTAGTAATTGTTTTAGTTCAATTCTGCGTCATTCTAGTTAGAAACGATATGTTTTATTAAAAAAACAGATCATCAAATTTGGTTACCATTTTTTACTATGTAATAGATACCGTGTATGTCTACACATGAAAAAAAATTGATAAAATTTTGACCCATTTTGGTGGTGTTTTTAGAAAAAAGTAGATTTTTTTGTCTCGCACGTGGTATTCTACTTGACAATGGAGTGACCCCCCCCGTGGGTGATTGTGATTGCACATGTGTGGCCATTTCGAATATATGACTCAAGCTTGTTTGTGAATTATGGCTTCACACATGGCATTTTTGTACCATCAATCCTTGGTGCTTTAATGTGCAAGCGGGAGAATTATGTGGATTGCTAAAATTTTCTAGATGCCGTTTTCAATTTTTGATTCTACATTTTAAAAAATTATAAATTTTTATTGTTGTTGATCGTGGATAAATCTTTTATAATTGCATTTCTACATTTGGGCTTCGAGCACCTTTTTTATTCTTTGAATTTGTAATTATGCCCGTGCAAAATTCATAGTTTGAGTAATTTGGCCTTGGAGCTTAGAAGACATAGGAGGTTTGAATGCAAGGCTCCAAGGATTTGACATATGCCTCCCTGTGGCCCTGATGACACAACAAGCATACTACTTGTTGCCCCCCTAATGGTATTTTAAGTTTTGGGGTTGTTTTATAATTGAGTTCATAAGATTGGGTAAGTTGAGGAATGTCCGCTAGCACGTTCTTAGTGGTTGAGGAGTAGCCACTAGATAACAATATGCACAATGTCACACTAATAAGTGGCCATAAACACTTGGATGTATAGAGTGAGGGTAGCCAAAGGTAGGTAACAAGCAAGGTTATCGTGTCATTTAAAAAAAAACAAAAAAACATTGGTTGATACTCGGAGCTAGGATCGTACCCCAATTAGCTAGCGACCACTTTTTGATGCATGGCCTTTTAGGGGTCAAGTAGTGATACTTGCATGTGCCAGCCATTATGGCGAAGAAAAATAATATTTCACCAATGTTGGCAAAGCTTTAGACCAAATTTGTCACAACTTGTCGATTGACACACTCTTGTGTGGGTTACGAGTATGAGCAAAGGGGGGGGGGGTTCAACATACGAGGGAGTAGATTTTTCTTGTTGTTAAACATGTAGGTTGGAGTGTGGTTGTCATTTTGTTTATCCATGTTGAATGTTGCACAAACTTTGTATCTTTTAATTTCATACAAACGCCTATAAGTAGTAGCAAAATGTTGTTTAAAATATATTATTTTTCATGATGACCTCTATTGTTAAGTTAGGTACTCAAATATAGAATATCAATATGAGATCTTCAAAACCTATCATCAAAAGTGACGCGTAAAAGCAACTGACTAAATATAGTTTTGAATGTAAATTTCATGACCTTAAATATTTTGAACTTGGAATTTCTTTTCATATTCCTTGAATTCATTATAAACTTGAGGTCATCGTAAATTTTTTTTCAAAAATTCATCAATTTAATGTAATGTAATTGTATTTTAAACAAGTTTTTGACAATTATCTTTTCAATGACAGCCACTTGCACCACCACTTGCACCGTCTTCTAAAATACATATACGTTGTTTGAAATTGTTTTTTGTGAACATAAATTGCTTGGCTTTGTAGATTCATATGTTTTCTAAATGTTTATGAATTTTTATTTCATAAAATTCAAAGTTAGTATATTGTTTTGGATCACTTTCACTTAAACCTGAGCAAGGATCAAGAGCTGTCCACTTTACCGTGCTTGCACCCCTTTAAAAATATAAAGCATTAAATGAAAATAAGAATAATATGAATATGTCAATCTATTTTCCATCATTGTGGGTGTTCTGCTGACTTGGAAGGCAAATGGAACTATGCCCTAAAACTCATCAATTGACCCACTCTAACTTATCCATGGTATCTTCGGATGGATAAAATGAAACTCATTTCCATGTGGATGGGCGGGCCATCTATTGGGTTTGTTACTTGATTGACACGTGGACTTGATTGATCCATTCTAACTTCTTGTTTCTCATCTAGTGTATTTCGCTAACGACCGACACACGGAGATGCGCCCCTAAACTTATCAACCGACCCACTCTAACTTATCCTTAACGTAAGCCACTTGAAACTTCCATGTAAATGGAGGGGTCCAAATTTTGTCATCTCATAGGTTAGGCCGACTTGAGTGTGCACACATGAAATGTGGCCTAAACTTATTAATGGACCCATTGATCTAACTTATCCATGTTATCCATGGTTGGAAATGAAACCCACTTCTAAGTGGATGGAGGGGTTACACTCTTTTCATCTAATGGGTTTTGTGGACTCGACAAACACATGGAAATGTGTCCTAAAACTTGTTGCCCACTCTAAATCCATGTTGAAACTCACAGAAACATTCCATGTAGATGGAGGGCCAAGGGGTCAAATTTTTGTCAGCTAGTAAGTTCCGCCAACTTGACCATTACATGAGAAATGTGCCTTAAAACTGATTAATTGACCGACTCTAACTTAGCCATGCTGTCTCTAGACAAATATGAAGCTCACTTCCAGTGGATGGAGGGGTCAAAATGTTGTCATCTACCAAGTAGATTCTGCCAACTTGATTGGCACACGGAAATGTGCAATGAAACTCATTGATTGATCCACTCTAATTCATCCACACCACCTATTTCTACTTAGAAAAAAATGAAACCCATTCCCATGTGCCATCTAGCAAGTTCACGGAACAGTCAAGATTTTGTCATCTAGCTAGTTCCGCTCACTTGACCGGCCCACAAAGATGTGCGCTAAGGGCCATTTCACACACGAGCCATGAGCCGTGACCATGAAATTGTGAGAGCCCCAAAGACTCAATGTCCAAAGGCCGTCCCAAGTCACTTCCAAAATCATGTAGTGTTATCACGGGCCCTCAAGTGTAGTGTGAAGTCATATGTGACCACGCCCTCAAATGTTGTTTCAACGAATTTCTATTCATACATGGTCCTCATACACAATAAAATATAGTAAATTGACGGTTGTGAGATTTCGGAATGCCATGGTCTCCCGGTTCTATGTTAGATGTACCTCCAAGAGGTGATATTTAAACATAGTCCAAGTGACCACGAAACATGATCTGATTCATGCCACGTAGGAATCCATGTAGACTTTACATCCATCTATCTTGCATTCACTTACTTACTCCATTGGTCCCTCAACCGTAAGTGTGAAGCGAACTTGGACCGGGCTCCACTTTGTTCACCAATGACAATGCTTGAAGTGCAACGGCCACAGGCCCTCAGGGCCACTTCACACACGAGCCAAGATCTGTGACCATGAATTTGTGAGAGCCCAAAAGAAAGTGTCCAAAGGCCATCCCAACACACCTCCAAAATCATGTAGTGTGGTCATGGACCCTCAAGTGTAGTGTGGAGTCATATGTGACTGAGCCCTCAACCAAATCCTATTTCAATGAATTTCTATTCATGTGGGTCCTCACACATGATACAATAGAATAAATCAACGGTTATGAGCATTCGGAGTGCCATGATCTCCCGGTTTTGTGTTAGGCCTACCTCCAAGAGGTGGTTTTTGAAAATAGTCCAAGTGACCATGAAACATGATCCATTTGATGCCATGTAGAAATCCATGTAGACTGTACATCCATCTTGCATTCACATACTCCGTTGGTCCCTCAAGCATAGTGTGAAGCGAACTTGGACCAGCTCCGCCTTTTCCACCAATGAGAGTGCTTGAAGTGTAATGGTCACGGGCCCTCAGTCTCGTGTGTGAACTTGTGAAGTGGCCCTGATGAAGCTCATACTGCATTGACCCAGTCTAGCTTCTTATCCATGCTGACCCACCTATCTTCAGGATAAGACAAAACCCACTCCCACCATCCATGTGGAGGGGGGGGGTGGGAAGCTTGTCATCTAGTGCATCTCGCCGACTTGGCCGGGCGCACTGACGGAAGTGCGCCCTAATAAAGCCCCATTGAATGACTGACCCCCCTGTAGCTTTATCCGCTGCCTAAATCCGCTGCCAGCGCTGTGCAGCAGTCGAGTAACTTCTCCCGCCTCGCCTTGGCTGCCGGATCCGGACTCGACTCGCCCTCGACCGTGGGCCGCGCTCGCATCGCAAGTAGCCAGCTGGGTGCTCGCGGATTTCGTCCTCCTCCGTCCCTCGGATTCCTCGCCTGCATCCACGGCCCCCCTCTCGCCTTCCCATCTCCACACAAACCCACGGAGTGGTGACGCGGCCGGCCAATCTACTTACGCAGCCATCCAAGTTCATATCGCCACACACCGCACCACCCACCTCATCACGGATCTCCTCCCCTCCTCTCCCGCTTTTAGCATCCTTCCTAACTACTCACATGTAGCCTTCAATCCAAGCCAGACCAGTCCTAACTTACCCATCGATGATCAAATCTCGGCTTGTACTAATTTCACTTACGGCCCACAACAACAACAACAGCCACAGTCACATCATATTAGAGCGGAGGGAGCGTTCCGGACTCTGCTAATCTCGAGCGAGCGTCATTCCAGTGTGAGCCATCTTTCTACAGATGTTGAGCGACGCAGCCAGACGGTGAGTGGGTATTCTCCGAGAGAGAGAGAGGGAGAGAGAGAGAGTAGCGACTTTCTAGTGATCTTGTTGAGCAACGCCAGACGCGCGCTGGTGGGTGATAAGTTGGCAAAGTCGACTGGGGGAAAGGCTTCCCTTCCGAATCTGCTAACTTGGATAAGAATATCGTTCTTGTAGTGTCCAAGGATTAAGTTCTTCTAGCGATCTTAAGCAAGGACGGCCAGACGGGTGGTGTAGTAGGTAGAGTTCCAGGTGATCGGCGACGTGACGACTGGGTCATTCCGACGAGTCTGGTAACATAGTGAGAGCGTTCTTCCAGTGAGCAAGGCCGCAACATTCCATCGAGCTTCAACAAGGACAGACGGCTGGCGGGTAAGAGGTAGTGAGCAAGGAGCGAATCTTGCAGTGAGATTGAGCAGGGTTACAAGGGTTGGGGATCGAGTTGGTTTAGACAACGACTGGGTCCTTTCTTTCCGAATCTGTTATCTTAGAACATCGTGGAGGTCAAGGAGTTGACCTTGTAGTGAGATTGAGCAGGGTGGAATTGAGTTGAGGTGAGAGTTGCGGGTTGTGGAAGAAGCAGAGGAGGAAGGATGAGTGGGTGAGAAGGCGGGGGTCTGCAGGTGGTTGCATCAAGGGTGACGCTGGTGGAGGCGGAACTTGGGGGTTGAGTAGTGAGTGATGGCGCAAGGAAGCATGAAGGGGCGGCAGGATTTCCAGGCGATGTTGGAAAGTAAGCAGGATCTGATATGTCGATACCACACGCATGAGCTGGAGGCGCATCAGTGCGGCTCTATCCTGCTACAACAGATCGACGTGCCCGTGGAGACGGTGTGGTCGGTAGTGCGGCGGTTCGACAAGCCGGAGGTATACAAGCAGTTCATCCAGGCTTGTCAGATCGTGGAGGGCGATGGCGGGGTGGGCAGTGTTCGCGAGCTTCACTTGGTGACCAGTGTGCCAGCCACCACGAGCCTGGAGCGGCTGGACGTTCTGGACGATCAGGAGCACATCATCAGCTTCCGAGTGCTAGGGGGCGGCCACAGATTGCAGAACTATTGGTCGGTCACGTCATTGCACGAGCACGAGATTGATGGGAAGGCCGGGACGTTGGTGTTTGAATCTTATGTGGTGGATATACCTGATGGGAATACCAGGGAGGAGACTCACATGTTCATCGACACCGTTGTCCGGTGCAATTTGAGAGCGCTCTCCAGAGTGTCCCAGCAGCAGAAATCCAAGGCCGCCTTGTTACCCCCGCAGCAAGATTCTTCTTCCAGCATCTCCCAAACTCATCAGGACAATGATCACCAGTTGAATCATCACTGATATACATTAGACCATGCATCGGATGCTTTAAAATCCATTCGGGGCACATTGAGCTATCTGGCGAGATAAATTGATGGGCTATGGCGCATATGACCCTTTGGAATGGATCCTTGTATTTTAAGATTCCCTGGACAAGATCTCCCCAGATCCAGCTTTGCCCTCGAAAAGCTGGATCAATCTTCTGTTGAATAATTGTGTTGGGCGAAACCGGCCAATTCAAGCTCCCCTCCTCTGGTCATCAGTGCTCGCAAGAGTGCTGCATTTATTTTCTGGACTTTCTGTTGGTGACGAGTTCATCAGCCGCACAAATCGCTGTCTCCTCAGCGTGTACCTTAGTAAGTAGCCAGCCAGGGAATTTGTTGCCTCTCTCAGTCTCCTTTCTACCACAGATAAGTTTGTCACTCCTGGCACACCAGGTTCTTAGCTCTCCATCTTGTGACAAACATGACGAGCGTGAAGCTCGTCAGACGATTTCACAACTAAAGAGTTCACTAAATTTGAGTTCTCCTAGGATTGTTTCCAGTAAGTGTAAAACAAAATGACTGGGGAACAATGATCATTTGCACTTTGGATCTCGCTTTCAATGTTCTGCAAATTGTACTAGGCTCATCAAAATGAAGCATTATACTGCTCTTTCTCAAGCTTAAGCCTGTTGACTTGGTCGGATATCTATGTGCACTTTTGTCTCGTGGCCGGATCTGGCACCCTGGTTGGAGGATCCAGTTTTTGTGTTTCAAAATCTGCAAAGACTTGCTTCGCAGCCTCTGTTGTGGAGTTCTGCTCTGGAAGTTGTAACATCTTGTACTTAGCAAGCCAGCCAGTCGCTGTCAGAAGACTATGTAGGAGTTCATATACGGAGTGGACTTCATGAGGTGTAAGCGACTATCAAGGGTGAGAGGCCGTTGGATGAGTATCAAATCCAATTCTGTTCGCAAGTTTGAATTTGGGAAGTCTGTGAATGCATGGCATCAGTAGTAGAGCTTATCGGGAATTTGAAGGGGCGGTCGGCAGCCTTTAAGATGTGACGTGGAGATGAATCTTGAAAAAAAGTGTGACCTGAAGAAGGTGAAGATTTTTTTTGATTCCCCTCAAGGTATCAGACTCTCACCCATTTCCTCCCAAACTCATCCATTGTGATTAATGTGAATAGTATCCTGCTCTTGAGAATATCCTAACAAGCAGGGTTGTCTCACACCATTGTCTCACACTTCCTTCTGTGAGTTCTTACTTTTGTTGACCGCGCACAAATGTGAGGCATCAGTTTCTTGTAATTTCTGGAACGTTCTAGACCATGATACGATGAGTCAATTTCAAGTTTGCGATGATGCTTCAAATCTGGTCTCCATGCTCTACGAGAGAGGCATTTTTCCTTTTGTCAATGCTCCACGGTTCTGTAGAATTTACATCCGGATGAGAGTGCAACTCATACCCTGTTCTCACAAAAGTTACGCATCACTTTAATGCAGGCTGTGTGGTGAGCTGAGATGTAAAATTGAATTCGGTAGAGGCCCCTAACCGGGATCCAAAACTAGAAGAAGAGCAGATGGCGAGATGAAGTAATGAAATCATCCCCGTGGATGGCTTTGGGTTGCACTACACTTGATGATTATGGAGAAGCCAAAGTTACACAGTTGAGCAAGGCAACTAGGTGAACTTGAGCAAGTGGTATGTGTACAAGAACTCGGTCACATGCGCAGGTATAATGCTGAAGAATCTGGAAACACTGTTCCTTCTGTAAGCTCCGACACTTGTGGGGAATAAAGTATGACTATTGTACTTGCCATCCTCTACTCTGATAGTCCTCCATGTGCCCTCTTGGTTCGGTATGGAGTTGAATGGTTTAATTTCTATGTCCCTTTGCATGATACAAGTTTCAATCCATCACCAAGGTTGTCAAGAGTGAGTTTGTGGACAACGATACAAATGGCGACTATATTGACATCAAACCTTGATCAATGTTCTACACATCTTTTGATATCGACTCTGCAAGAGATTGTGTAAGTAGCTTGTGTTGATGTTAACTTCACTTGGGGAGCCCCAACCCTAATTCCTCACGAGAAGGTTAGTGATAGTGCATCAAAAGTCACTTGTTTTCAGAATTTGTTGCAGTCGATGTGCAAACACGTTCGATTTCTATACTGAACAAGTTTTGTCCACCTGTACTATTCCATTGCTATTGGAATTTAGATTCTAGTGCTTTCAAGATTTGTGTGTCAATGAGTGGCATCTACGCATGTACTTGCCACCTTGAAATCCTTTCTCTTCATTTCTCAGCATCGGGTCTGTCATGCTAGCACTTCAAAATAAAAATTGTATTCACAGGATAAATCTCCATGTGTCGATTTCAAAATTGTAATGAACATCTTTGACACTGTTGTTGTTGGTTACAATGGTGACAAGCAGAAAAATTGTGTTTTGGAGCCCATTGGGCCAGAATGCAGTTTGGTTTCCTGACACCTCCTGAAGGGGGGATTCGGGCGAACCAACCCATACACTCGTTCCTTCATGGATGCCTAAACCCTTGTCTCCAAGGAACCAGTGTACGGGTTGTTTCACCCCAGCCCTGAAGGGGAGGCCACACATGTTTGAAAATGCCAGTTTTGAACGGAGTTTGGTAAGCCGAGGTAAGGATTTTGTTCTTGACATGTGCCTGACTTTGAGGAGTTTGGTTTCAAGGTTGGTCCTTTTTTTTGTCTGGTTAAAATTGTCCGTTTCCAACTCAAATAAGAAACAAAGGTCTTGAAAAAACGTAGTCTTGAATTGGAGTTGAAACGGATGATTCTACGCAATAAAAGAGGGATCAACTTTGAAACCAAACTCATCGAAGTTAAGCACATGTCAAGGCTGAAATTCTTTTACCTTTGCTTACCAAACTTCGCTTCGAAACCGGTGTTTCTTAACGTGTGTGGTGTCCACATGAGAGGGAAATGATTCAACCCTATTTAAACTCATTAGACCCCAATTTAGGGGCTAATTTAGCTAAAATAATAATCCTGCTAGAATGGCCACAAATGTTTTGACACAACCTTAAATGGAGGTGACATGAAAAACGTGGCAGCAGAATTCCTACGATGACATTCATTATGATAACCAGTACTTAAAATTATATATATTACCAAATTATGATATGAATTGTGGTCAGGTTGTAAGAGTGCCACACCAGCTACAAGAAGGGAAAAGTGGGAAAGGAATTGGGGATGGGTGATCATAAAAAGCACCAGGTAGCTCGGGATGTGAGTTACGTCTGAATGGTACGCAAGGCTTGATGGATTGTGTGACCTAGATTTCCTTGTTTTTGTGCTCAATTCACCCATCCTAGACCTACTCATGGCTCACAAAGATCTGCTCGTGCTGTATAGGCCCACGTTCTGTGGCTTCTGGGTGATGAAAATCACTTGTTCGTACTGCACTCCCCGCATTCCTTGCCTGTAAAGCTAGGTACAGTTTCTGCCTCTAGTTGGAAGGCGGAGCCCGAATTTCAAGAGAGATTAATCAATGGCCATGGGGGACTGTTCCATATGATCTTTTATACCCCTCATTAAAAACACATTTCTTCCAAGTTAATTTATGATTCATCTCAGCTAGGTCCCAGTAGATTAGGTTGGAGTCCTTAAAGTTGATTCTGGTGTCAAATCAACTAAAAATTCCCCAAAATCAAAAACTTCCACTGATAAACAATCAACATTTAAATGATTAAATCTTTCCCACAAAAACCTCATACAATAGTTTAGACCTTCCCCTCAAAAATTATAAAATCCTTGCTCATTCACAAAGCCTCAACTCAAGATGATTTGGCTACAATTCACAAGACATCAATCAATCCCAAATAAAAACTTACTATTATAAGTCAAGTGATATTTTTGAGATCTTATTATCTATGTTTAGTGGAAAACAAGGAGTTCAAGAAATATTCCTTGACAACTATGAACCAGATTTCGGTTTGATGGCTAGCTTCGTAGTGATCAATTAGTATGATTCGACTCAGATTATTCGGGCCAACAAGAACACATTGTTTGCCATTCTATTTACTTGAAGGTAGGCAATACCCCTCAACCCTACTTAAGAGCAAGGGATCTTGACTGATCTTTGATAAATGGATCAGTTTCACAACAATGTAACTCCCACACCAATGTTCTTGTCCGTACATTGATGTTCCAAACCAAGAAATGAAGCTCAAAGGAGAGTTCATGTTTTGAAGAACCACTTTGGAAAATAGGGTCTAAGGGAGGGTCTAGTTCAAGGGTTCAGTTTGCCTCAAATTGCTTCAAATTGGTGCCCTGTGTTCTTGGACCATGGACCCCCATCTAAAGTGCCCCTTAGATATTGGTGCAAACACATCCTTTGACCATCTATTCTTCATCTATGGCCATATACTCGTGAGAGACGAAATAGATAGATAGATAGATGGATAGATGGGTACACATGCACATATATATTTATATATACATGTATTCACACACATACACATACATACAATAATATATATTATGAGTATCAAATTTACCTTTTCGTTCCTTGGGGTGAATGACAATGAACTTGAAAATTCTAGATCACTCTTGATGCTAAGGAGATCGGAACCCTCTCACTCCAACAAGTTGTTTCAGGCAAGCACTTGAATGTGAAAGCCGACTTCATAATGAAGATTAAGTGGAAAGAATATGTCAATTTCAATTACACCTCTTATGAATTCTAGTTGCACTTTTGAGTATTGCTCAAATCAAAGCCAAATCTTGTGTGATACTCACGTTTCTAGTTTTTGAGCACATAAGAATCTCCATGTGGTGTGGAGTGAAGCTAGGACATGAGCATGAGTATGAGCACGAGCATGAGCATGGGCCTATTTCTGTGGGACAAGAGGGCCTACATATAGACATGTTCATGAAAAAATTGAGGTGACACAAGGATTTCATATTTTCCGGGGCTGTCCAGAAAAAAAGTTGGAGAAGAGCCGTATGATGGGCAACTATCACGTACTATGAGGGAACCGTCCCTCAGTGTGGTCAATACTTGATATTGTCAGGCAACAGAGCTGCCCACAAAATTTCTACGGTTGAGTGCATTGTGGTTGGGAGGTTTTGCAATTTTTCATTCACAGACATCAAAAGACTAGCTATGTTATTACTTGGAGCAGTCTCGGTTACTATGCATGTCTCTTGGCTAGGTGGTATAATATGTTGCCTACACTTTTGACATTTTGACATGTGTCTAAAAGTAAATGGACTTGAACTCAAAATCCTAAGGATAATGGACAACACTTCACGCTAGTTAAGTTACATGGTTAGGGACTTGTTGATGTATGGTTTATAGTCGTGAGAGATTCCATTGTACGCCACATGTGCAACAACAAACAACACACTTTCTGTATCAATCAAAATAATATTCACAGTTTGGAAAGGTGTTGTGTATACATTGTTCGTAGGTGACATTAAATGACACACATAACAAAATTGCTCTACATTCAACATCTCCAACACTAACGTCCAAAACTAAGCTCCCCAACATTGTACTCTAGTAGTGTTCTAACACCCATTTAGGAAAAAATGTCATAAATGCACATTGATTCAAGATGCCCACATACTTCCAAACAAAGAATATCAAGACCCATTTGGCATATGCAAAAACATTGCATGAGCCCCCTTTCTTAAGCATGAGAACATGCGCCAACAATCTACATAAATTCATTTGAACTATATTAGATGTCGTGTACCTCTCCATGAGGAGTGCCCGAAACACCATGGGCACAAGGGGACCCCGGAGTGACACCCGGGACTTGTGGTGCCGTTGGTCAGAGGGCCCAAGTGATCCTAGTATGGGTGAGGGCCCCGGGCGTTGGGAATGCCTCCCACCCACGGAGACTAGGAGGCACGAGGGTAAGGCCATAAGCTATGCGTAGCTTATGGCGTGCCAATTCTAGAATGCTCAAGAACACCTCAATCGGAGGTGTGAGCTAGGAGATATGGCAATTTGAGTGGGGTGCAGTCTCGGGACAGCGCCCTGGGAGTGGCTCTCGGGACTGCGAAGCTTTGAGCAGGCATAACTTCCTCAATACTTGTCCGAATGGGGCAAATGAGTAGTCCATCGGCATCTACGTGAAACATAGATGACGATGGAATGGTTGCTTGTTAGCATCAAAGACCTTATGAAGAAGTTATGGGGTTCTGAAGCTGCTGGGGGCTTCCAACTCCAGCGGCTAAGGGAAAATGTCTACTTGGGCCCAAGTGTTGGGAGAGAGAGACAAAAGGTTACTTGACGGTGGGGTAGGGGCCCTGCCTAGAGTCCTAGAGGCTTATATGGGTGAGGTGGTGTGGCCGAACCCACCCAAGGCCGAACGGCACGGCTTCCATGGGCATTGGCCCAATGTGAGGGCATAGTTGCCTAGTATGTGTAACATGGGCCATTATTGGTACATGTTGACTAGAACTAAGATAACGGTAGTCTAGAATGAATTTAAAGTAAAAGAAAGTTCAACTAAAGGCTTTTTATTTTACCTCGTGGTTGGGTGGTTCATGCTAACGAAACTTTCAACAAATAATTAAAGGTTTGTTACAGTATGGCTCGGGTTGTTGTAGTGTTGCTCCGGCAATGCGATGATCAACATAAGATTGGACTTCCATGGATGGAAGTCCACATCTAAGAATTGGTTACCGATTAAGGGGTGAGTCCCGAAAGCAAAGTAGGAGGGTTGGTTCCCCTTTTATGAACTATAAGGTCCGCGGTATGGAGAGCTAACCATTCGCATGGCGGAATGCGAAGGGTTAGCGCTCGTGACCCTTGCTAGAATTGGAAAAATGATCAAGTTAGTTAAGGGGAGCTAGCGAGGGTTGCGATATTAGTGATTGTAAACTTGACATATATGAACACACGATATTGGTTCTGAATGGCAATACAGCTGTGAGCGTAAACGCAAGTAATTTTCCAGAATTTGTTTTGTGATTGTCAAAATTGCCAATTACATGTTTTATAAGATTTAAACTCACATCGATGGCAATAGTTTCATGAACACACTGCACATCAAAATAGTTAATCTGCATGTAAACTACAAGCTTCCCAACTACACATTGATTCAAAATTCCCACACTACATCACTGGGGTGCGAGACAACAATTTTGCAAGTTCTTCTTCACTCCACATAAGACTGTGGATGCAAATGTTATTGTGTAGATTTGCTCTAAACACAACCATAAACATGTGATAAGAATGCTTGTATGTAATGTATTTACCTCTGCCACCAATACTACCCGAGTGCATCTCCTAGTAATTGAGACAATTACATCTTGGGTATTGATTGATTATCATCACATGCTCTACAGTTGGTGTGGCAATCCCGGGTACGCAACTCTTGTATTATACGGCCCTGATTATAATCACTTATAATGCATTTTAGTCCAATCTCAAGTGATATAATTTGTTTCGATGTAGGAAAATCTTGTAGCCCTTCTAACAAGGAATCCAAAAATGTAATTATATATATAGAAAATAAATATTTCTTGAAGCATATAAATGTATTAATAACCTAAGTATATGAGTTTTTTTAATACAAGTACCATAGGTCAAACTATCCAACTTTTTGGGTTTTAAAAATAAAAATTTAATATTTTTATTATAAATAAAACATTGCCAATGACTTTTGATTTTAATTGGAGGAAACTACCCGTGTGGATCTTTTTAAATTATGCATAGGCATAGGTTAAAAAATAGGTGTTTCAATTCTTTACATACGTTGTGGAGTTTTTAATAAATAAATAAATATGCAACCCAACTTTTTCTACATCTCATTTTATTTAATTTGGTCTTCACCCACCTTTTTGGTCCTTTTATTTTTGCATAACTTGATATAATTTTTACAAAAGCTGTCCTCTAAGCCGTTTTTAATCCAATGCCCCCTGCATATAATATGGGAGTTGCGTACCCGGGGTGGCAATGTTTTGGATGGTGACAATGTAAACTTTGCCAACATTGGGAGGGGTCAGCATCCTCTTCACAATGTTCAAGGACATGAAAAGTCCAAGATTCATCTTCAGAAGTGGAGATGTAGATTCCACCTAGTGGCATTTACATTTTCACTAGAATCTGGTTGGCGAGTGACTTACATGGAACTAAACCTTGGAAACCGTGAAATGTGGAGCCTCAATTTAACCACCCATGAAAAGAAATTACCGAAATCAGTCCCAGCCTAATCGAAATTATGGCACCCTATAGATTCCCGAAGGGGTCCTAATTGGGAATAGGTGATTCTACTCTAAGTTAATTTCTCACTAACAACAACTCAGCCCCTCATTGCTTGCTTGGGGAAAGAAATGCCTATGTAAAGTTGAATATAATGCAGTCCAGAGAAATGTGGTGATCTTAAATATCAATTCTTTCACTATTGTAGTGATTGATGAGTGTAAATAATTAGTAGGCTTTTTCTTCTAAAGCGCATTTTTGGGATGATGACATTGACAAGTTTCAAAGCGTGGAATTCGTTGAAAACAAATTGTTGTTGGACTTTAGTATTACCAAAAGGCATTTAAAATATACTCTACATGGGTGCATTCACAATAAAACAAGCCAACCCCGCCCAATTCTAACGACTCTTGATGAGTGCTTAGAAAATAATATCTTCAATTTATGTAGATATTAGAAAAATTGAAGGACATTTTGCGACATATTTTGAACATTTTAGCACATTTTAGTCGTTATTAACGACTGGTTACGACCATATTTTAGTCGTTTTGGAGTACCAATAACTTCCCAAACATCATCAAACTTTAGTATATTGTATAATGACATATATTATATGTAGTTACTAATTTGTATTGCATTATCAATTCTATATGATAAGATTATTGCTTAACAATCCGTTAAATTAATCATTGGTTACAGTTTCCTTGGGTCGTGTTACTGTGAATGTACCCACATGAATCACACTAGGGTAGTTGAAGTTATCATATTTTGAGACAGAAGGCCGACATGCCAGCGCCATAGCACAGGAGGCAGTTGACCACCTGGCAAGTTTTCCGTCAAGTAGAGAGGAGATTTTATAGCCAGGAATCGAACCGCCAACCTCTTCCTTGAGATTTGGGTATCTCTCCACCATCATCCGGTAGTTTAGGGTCATCTCGAACCAAGTAGTTGAAGATATCATCCTACATGTATTTCCACTTGACTTTGTCCAAACGTTTTCCCAATACAACATGCCATGGCTTTGTGACTATTATGTAAACACATCCATCCACAAGCTGAAAACAGGAGAGAGGGAATAAGCCTATATAAGTGTACCTCTCATCCATTCAACATAAAAACTTGACCCCTATAAGTTTGTTGCCGATTCATCTCAAATGATCTCAAATACTTAGTTTAGGGTCTTTATAGCTAATTCCAATGTCAAATCAACTCAAAAAAGACCTTCGGACTACATACTAATTAAGGGCTTTTATGTTGGAGGAAATGAGAGGTATCCTCATATATGATAATTCCCTCTCTTTGTGTGAAACATAGTGAATTGACCTAACCACAAAATTTTAATGTGCAAATTTTCACCAAAGTCCCCTCATCCATAATGGACGAGTTTAAAATGCATGCCATGAATGCGTAGCCAACACAAGGCCTTTCTACCAACCTCTCTCTCCAAACTACAATATACATTCCTTAGATTTTTAGAGTCACATCTATTGCTATAGTACTAGTAAAGTTTTCCAATCGTCCGTGCCCTTCGAGATACTTCAAAAGTGTTTTCCCCCCCAAAAGTTGAGACCATCTAGTAAAGACCCACCTTTTTGGTAGTGCCGATATTTTTAGTGAAATTGGCAAGCATGCGTAAATGTATTTTGGTGGCACTAATTTCATAGTGCGAAGAAATTTAGTATCTCCTTCACTAATTTCCCACACTCACTATTACCTTCACTAATTGGGATAATCAGTGTAGCGCTGGAATATGATTTCTACATGGGATGCAAGTGGATCTCATCCAATGTATGAAGGAAACATGGAAACATTGATGAGAAGGCTCACATATTTTCGAAGTTACACATTTATAATATGGACAGTGGTTGTCAGCGCGTCAATTGTATACAACTCACTATTGTTCATGTAAAGAATGAATACTACACTAAATAGTCCTACTATTGTGGGTGAAAAATTAGCTTGAATATAATGAGCGTGGGCCACACTAAGTTTCTTGTAAAGGTGGGAATAACGTAAGTCCAAGGCCTTGGGTCTTCCCCTAAGTCTTCATGAAGACTTTCGACCAATACATTGAATATTAGTTATTGGACAAAAATAGCAAAAAATAATCACCCACATTAATTTTCTAGGACAACAATTAATATGTCTCATGCTAATTTCCTACTAAAAATTCAGTATGGATTGAAGGTTAGTGTGGCCCAAATTAATTCACATTATGAGAATTAGCGTGGGCTCTAGGAAGTTAATGTGGCCCACAGTTATATAATGTAGTGTAGCTTGCAATTGGTGTGAAGTAGGTAAAAGCTAATTTGCAGATCACATGCTTAGAACTCGATCGTTTGACAATCCTACAAAGTGACTATAGTATAGTTCATTTGATGATAATATCAAGCTGTTTGTGGTATACTTATAAAAGTGAAGAAATGTATCGACAATATCATTTGCTAGTCTAAGTGATTGGCCACAAGACAAACCTTGTGTTGACCTCCTGACTCACAAGAACAATGATAGATCAAAACAACTGCTTAAGATAATCATGCTTTTGATGCATACTTTTCTCATTGCACCCACTTCTCGTAGGATATTAAACACGCATTTAGTGCAAGATGATTGACGAATCTAAATTGTGCTCGTAGTCATTTGTCTCATAATATTTAGAGCTTATATGAATATCTTATTTATTATCAAAGTGACGATTCTCATGCTCATTAAGTGGTCGTTTAGGTTCTCTCAATAATATTGACTATTGAATCCAAAATGATTAGGATGTTTTGAACACGTAGTTCAATCTTTTTCAAACACGTAGTCCACATCTGAGAATTGGTGCCAATTCTTAGGACTGCTTCACACTATGGCCGTAGGTCGAGAGGCCGTTAATTTCCACCAATTAGATTGCAAAGAAGCTAAGAATTCGGCCTCTCGACCCTTCACACTAGAGGCCAAAGTCCAAAGGCCGTCGCTCTCCAAAATGCCTACATGGCAGTACTTTTTGACCAAGGCGAAGGACTCTCGAAAGAAGTTTGGGTTGGACAGGAATGGAAACCCAGACTATGGTCGAGAGGTTGTCGATATTTTTCCTAAAAAAATCAAACATTGACAAGATCTTGGCCGTTAGATTGGAGGGGTTGTTTGGGGCAAGGAATAAAGTGGGATGCTCCTTCTTCCTTTGGACTTTGGGCGTGGCCTTTGGAAGCTTCACACTATGGCCGTCCAAGTCGAGAGGCCATGGGAGTTCATGGCCAAAGGTTTGGACTTTGGGCTTGACCTTTGGAGGCTTCACACTATGCCCAACCGAAGGCTCCGATTCCTATATTTTATTGGCTAATTTCAACCCACTTTCTTTGGACTCTCAACAAAGTTTGGCCATTCAACCCCATGGCCTCTCGACTTGGACGGTCATAGTGTGAAGCGGTCCATAGGTCCACTCAAATATGGGTTCTAGGTTAAAGGATCCATTAAAAATTGTCCAAGTCAACTGTTTGGATTCCACTTTTGTGATTGAAGAGGCTCAATCTGGACCACTTCAGGACCAATTCAAAGAAACAAACATAAGAATCATTTTTATATGACGACGTTTCACTACTGTAGTGGCCTTTGAGGTTTGGCCCAGCCGTGTTCACGTTGCACGAGGTTGGGGATGTTAACTCTTTATATTGGACAGCTCGCAACCTCATTCAAGTGGTGGGCATGACTCTTGCATATTTGGAGCAACATGATGGTCTTTTGTTGTTGTTGTTGTTTTATTGTTGTGTTGTTGTTGTTGTTGTTGGTCCCAACCCTGATTTTGACAAGGCGGGAACGTCCTCACACTTTGGGTGTGACTAGTTCACATCACACCACTGCACCGTTTATGATATTTGGTGTACATCTGTGATAGGGTCACTTACCCTATTTTGAGACGTGTTCTATGTTACACTAATGGTCAACAATTTCACCATTGGTGTCACCTCATGACACTTGGCATTCAATTGCGCTTACTAATATATTGGCATGAGTATGTTCAACAATGTTAAGAGGTGTATGCCTATGTTATGACAAAGTGTTTGCAAGTGACACTTGACATTAGTAGGCTCAAGAACATCTTCTCTTGCATCTCAAGATATTATGAGTGAGATTGGCTATCATAGATTGTTGAGCTGCACTCGGCATATTCAACTAATGGAAGTTAATACTAAAATGCAAAAGTATCATCTCAAGTATCTCAATGTGCTATCCTAAATGTCATAATGTAAATAAATTTTCACTTCAATAAGTTACTTATTTTGATCAATAGTATCACATTGACAATTAGCGGAGGTGAGGCTTTGAGACCTCTAGATGTCTAGTTTAGATTACATGAACATGAGCAAACCCTTGTAACCATGTTTTCAAGACTTGTCCACACAAGTTTGGACTATATTAAGGGTTTGGGGGGGGGGTTGAACAAGTGACTTGTCACCCCCATTAGTGTAACAAACATTTTGTTTAACATCTCTTTGAAAAAAGTGAACTTGTCTCTCCCATCAATACAACTATACACCCTTTGAGTTTCAAATCTTATTGCATCTTTTGCAAGCATAGCAAGAGAACAAAACTTGATGTCTAGGCTATCGGGATGATGAAATAGTAATAGATTATAAAATGCATGTCCACAATTGCATTGGAATGTGGAAAATACCTATTGTATGTATATTGCTGCACAAATATCTAGGACATATGTACATTGGAGATTGCCTCATTTTGAAAGTACGCATCTTAAATATGCTCACAAAGTTCAGAGTTAAGTCATTGTGGGCACACTTTCAAGATTTCAAAGAGGTTAGACTACTATAACATGTACATGGGACTATGAAAACCAATTACAAGTACATGTAAGAGTGGAAAATGTAACCTGTAGGTACATGTGCGACACATGAGAATTTGGGTTTGGAATCATATGCAATTAGCCTTCGTATTGCAAGTCCTTGTTCCCAAGTCAACTTTCTAGAATGTTTATCCATTCCATTCATTTCCCGATCAAAACTGATTGAGAAAGTTGCTATTCCAAATGTTCTCATTTGACAAATCTATGTATTGTAGGTTATTTTCATGGTGAGCCTAATCTAAAGAGGGAAATTACTATTCCACCAAAGATATGAAATTTGCATGTGTTTGTGCTCTTCTCCACCATAAGAACACAATCCGCCTTTTTGGCAGAGATAATTGTTGCATACGAGTGAACCTCTCATCCATCCATAAAGGCATGTTCAAAAGTGCTAAAATGTTGCAGATAAATAAGGGTTGGTGCATTGCAAAACTCCACTCCACCATGGACAGAGATTGGATGATTACAATTGTATTAGAAAGATAGAGAAGACTAATAACGGAAATTAATAATTTACCTTCAATTCAATATGACACTTTTTCTTTGGATTCCTTTCTAATTTCAAAAATTTCTTCTAATTTCCAGCTTCAATCCAGGCTGTGAACAAGCTAGGGTATCCTAGCTATATGAATGATAGGTAGAATCCCACTAACGACGATAAAGCCTACTACACCATTTATGGTATTTAGTGAACAATCTAGAGGTCTCAAATTGCCATGTCCACTACTTGTCAACATGCTACTGTTCGTCAACATAAATAACTCTTTGAAGTGAAAATTTATTTTCACGTTGACATTTAGTGCAACACATTGGGATACTTGAGATGATAGTTTTGCGATTTAGAATGCATAGGGAAGTTATTATTGAGCAAGCTAATGGCAAGTGCTATGTGTTTGCATTTTAGTATGCAAGAGGAAGATATTCTTGAGCATACCAATGCCAAGTGTCATTTGTGTACACTTTTAGTCAACTTGTAGACCACTGTGTAGCATCTATATATAATGGACAATGTGATGGTGAGACCATCACCCCCGCTGTCTTGCATTGTTCTACATTGTTCTGGAAAGGTGGGGGGAGTGATGTGTCAAATGTATGGGTGCAGGGGACGAAACAACATGGGCCCATACTAGTAGGCATATGCTTCCTAACATTCTCGAACATACTCATGCCAAGATATTAGTAAGCGCACTTAAACACCAAGTGTCATGAGGTGACACTAATGGTGAAGTTCTTGGTCATTAGTGTAACTTAGCATACACCTCTCGACACCATTACGCATGTGACACTAAGTACCATAAATGGTGTAGTGATGTTATAACTTTTGCTATCTCTTCTCATAAATGGGTCCGAGTTCCGATTGAAAAGTGAATCATCTTCTTAATAAATTCTGAATCAATGTCAACGAAGCTGTACATGTGCATCCAATCTCATGAAATTACAAACTGCAGTATGACTTGATCCACCTCTTTCATGTGAACCTCGTCATTCATACCTCTTGTTGCTGTTGACCACTTGCTAGGCTCAGAAACACCTGCTCAAGTGTACTTTGGCTTACACTATAATCATCTAATCCTAACCTCTCTTTCTCCTTTTCTAATGCACCAAACACCTGTGAGAGGGAGAAGTCCTTCACAGGGATGCTGTATTTTACCCTTGTAAGATGTTCCTCTTCTAGCTTTGAATTCGGGAACACGCGAAACATGAATTGGTGTAGAGCCTCTAGTGAATCCATGCTTTTACATCTCAGCTCCACCATATAACCTGATTACACCCAGGAATTCCCAGTAAGAGCTTGATTTAAGTCTGTTTGAAGTTACGGAATTGCAGATGGGGGTAGGATTGTGAATCACAAACTGCATTTCAATTATCAGATTCGTTTAGGTCCATGGAAAGAGACAAAAAGGAAAGAGCAAAGAGGATTATATTTAAGATTGTTTAATTTCTGCCAACACAAACATTTAAAAGATAACTCTAATAGCGATGTAATTTACATATTTCTTTACTCCATTTTCTGAATATGCAAGCGGACACAATTTCGTTAGTGTAGAATGAACTACCTGATCCGAAGCGAGATTTGATGTGTTGTACAGCACCGAGACAAACCAAGCTTCCTGCAACCATCACTCCAACACGACCGCAAAGTGCTTCACACTCTTCCATGCTGTGGGTGGTGAGGACCACACTCATGTCACGGCTGAGAACAGCATCTGTTATGAGGTTCCACATTGCTCGTCTTGCGACTGGGTCCATCCCACTACTGGGCTCGTCCAGGAAGACGACGGCAGGATCACCAACCTGCCAATTTCCAAACAAAATAGATGATTGGTGATGAATAATGCAAACATGGAATTAACAAAGCATTCTCATGCATGTGTTGGGACGTTCCCATTACAATCTAGCTTCAAGAATAAATCCAAGAATCAAGGTCCTTGATTACATGCATGAAGGCCAAGCATAGTCAAGTGGCAAGCTCTCATTATTCGACACCTTATCGTTACCTATCTTTGGACAAAGCCTATTCCCATCTACAAAGATTCAAATTCAAAAGACCTTGCCAAAAAGGATCCCGCCAAGTGTGGTGTGTCCAAGATGCGTATCTAGGGAGAACACCCACTACATCACTTAAAAATGCTATGAAAGTAAGGTAGACGTGCCTAAATCCAACATAGCAATAATTTGGACACCTATATTTCAGTGTTATATGGCTAGGTTTGGATCTAAACACAAACACCAAAAAGACATGTATTCAAAAGAGATTGGACTTCGTACTCAAAATGTGCTAAACATTCTAGGCTCAATAGACAACATGATTAGGGGAACCTGTATGACCACTTAATGAGCATGGGACTCTCAATTTGATAATGAATAAAATATTCATATGAGCTCCGAAAATTATGAGGCAAATGGCCACGGGCACAATTTGGATTTGTTAATCATCTCGCACTAGTTGCATGTTTTCATATCCTACAAGAAGTGGATGCAGAAAGAAAAGTATCCAAATAACACACATCTACCTCATACCCATTTGAAGAATGAGATAGGCCATAAACATGCTTGTTTGTCCCATCTATGGCTCACAAGATGAAAAAATAAATTGGTACCAAGATAATAACAGCACGCAGATATATGTGATGCAATGTACCAGTGCAATAGCCAGTGCAAGCTTGCGTTTATTGCCACCGCTGTAAGCTCCGGAGACCCGATCGACATACTTTTGTAGTCCCACTGCCTGAACCAAAGTGTTCACCACTTGTTTCACGTCGTGCTTTGGCACCCCTTTCAGATTTGCATACATGTGTAAATGCTCTCTAGCAGTCATCAAATCGAGTAGAGGGTTGAACTGTGGGCAGTAACCAATCTGCTTCTGTGCGGCTGCTAGGTTTTGGAGTACTGAGTATCCATTGATGAAAGCCTCTCCTTTTGTAGGTCGGATGTCACCACTTAGTATTGAAAGAGTAGTAGTTTTTCCTGCACCATTCACACCCCTGAACAATCCCCCGCAACACCTTGGTTATGAATCCAGGAAGTAGTACCAGTAGAAGGAAACTAAGAAAGAAAGAAAGACAGAGAAACAGTGAGCAGGTGGATGGACAATGAAGATGAGAGAAATGAAGGATATATTTGTTCCTGGACTGCAGATTATCTTCTGATGCCACTTGAGAACTCAAGATAATTTAGATAACGACCACATATGTGTGAGTTTTGTTTAGAAACAAGAAGAAAAACATTTGTTTTATGTAACATAATACAAATAATAATAACGAGTACTACTCACAGGAATCCAAAACATTCCCTAGGAGGAATGCCAAGTGAGAGGTCTCTGACAGCTACTTTAGCAGGCTCCAAGCCCCGTGCAGGATACACTTTCTGAAGGCCTTGGACTATTACTGAGTCACCACGTGCCTGTCCCCCTTCAACACGCTTCCTTTCATTGCTTACATCCTCGTCCTCATTCAGAGGCATGTTATCTGTGACAAATTACACCTTGAGAAATGAGACTTTATCCAAGTACATGATGAAGGGAAAAAAAGAGAGGATGACGCCTACATTTGCCAGCACTAGCATGAATTATAGAGTATCTTTGTGTGCAGGTCTGCTGCCTGAAATGAAGAGGTAGACCATTGCTAATAGCCATAAATGGGGCAACTTGATCGCTCATTGTTCCTCCCCTACTAGGCTCACTGAGCCCCTAGGTATCCACAACTTTGAAAACGACTGGTTGGCCCAATAACCCCCACAATGATTGGGTGGACCATAGAGGGTAACACTAAGGATGGCTTGGTGGAGAATGGAACTCGCACCAATTGCAAGGCTATTAGAGTTATAAGTCCCTCAAAGAGGGACGAAACTTGGCATATAGTCCCTCTTTGAGAGACTTTTCTATTAACAGCTCATTAGCTGCTTGTGTGGCGGAGCCTGTTTTTGAAAGTTGGGTGACAATCCTTGGACCTCCTGTTACAATCCCATGAACTTTGAGAGAGTTCTCTGGGATCTAGAATGTGGTCTGCCCATGGGACCTGTCACCCTAAATCCCCAATCAGCCTATGCGAGGCTAGCTTGGCCCTTCCATACTAGTATGACAAGCTAGAAAGCTTGTTCTTAATAGCCTGACACCACTCTTTGAGCATGCTAATTTAACCCTCGAAAAATTTGGGGGTCACTTTATGGATTTGCTCTCAAACTCACCTTTTAGCCAACTCACCCGGAGTTTATTCCCAAGACTTTACGCATGACTCTATTGGCCTGATGCTTTAAATTAAGATTGAAGAGGTCACAAGGTTGTAGTGAAGGAGGGAGAAAATAATGACGAACCTGTATTAGGAGCAAGCTTATGGAAGTGCATAGAGGCAGGAGTGACACATGCCCGCCCAAAGGAATAAATTTTGAGTAGTGTGCCATTGTCAATGAGCAGAGTGAGCAGCAGGTATCCAAAAATCTCTGCTACCATGTAAGTAAGTGGTCGACCTAGCACATCCCATTTGTATGGATTGGGCTCCCTTCCCAACATGCGATTCTCTAAATCAAGAGCACTCAGTTGCACAAGACCTCTTCCCAGATTGAAGGGAGGAAACAGGTGGTACAAATATACCAACTTGTCATTTAAAGCCTGCATCCAATATATACACCACCAACAGTGATATACATCCTTGTCAGTCATGTCTCACAAGATACTACATGGCAATCTAGAAATTCATAGGGCCTGTCCACCATCCAATACATTGAACCTAGTCCAACAAGTTCTTTTTTACAAAAAAATTCCAACAATGCACAATGTTTGCAATTACCCTTGAACCTCGTTGTAAAGCGCATTTACCTTCGTTTCATCAATATCACCCATAACTAGACTTCCAACAAGCATGCCAAAGCCCGTCACAAAATGTATTCCTGCAATTGCCACCTGCAAGTAACAAGTCCATTTTAATCAATCCCTCATTCATTGCTTGGACAATACCCTCAACAAGTGCATGCTCTCATGTCATTCACAAGGACTAGGTCACTGACCCGAGGGGCTAACTGGACATAAACATTTGGGACCCATCTCCTCTAGGCCCTCTGATCATGGAGATCTACAGCTTAGTTTTATTTTGAGGGTGGGGGAGGACGAGGGTTATGCTCTAGGGAAGTCATCCTCTTCCCCAACTATGCAAGGCCACCTCAGGCGCCAAATGGTTATGGAACTTGAGTCTTTATGAACTGCACATCTGCCATCCCTCAAGTAGAGTAGCCCATGAGAAAATTACATCAATCTTCTGATAGGTAGAACATAATCTTACTGGAACTCAGTGGGAAAGATACATGTATTATGATTGTATACCTGGGCATTTGCATGATTGGAGAAGCCGAAAGAATAGCAATACGTAAGAGGGATAACGGATGCGCCAAAAGACATCAGAAGCAGCACTGCAGCTCCAGCTTTGGTGGGTGAACCAATAAATGACTGATCTTGATAAGCCACAAAAACCAGCATGGTGATAGCCACTGTAGCTGCATAGATGATCATATCCCATGCATATGTTGCTGCCCAGTATGCAACACAGCTTGCTCCGCTCACCATCTACAAACCAAACTCCCAACTTAGAATGTGAAGAGATGTGGCAACAAACAAAGTACCATAGAGGTCTTTTTATTCTCTATTCCGACAGAAGATAATTATTCTCCCCTGAAACTATGCCACGTGTCATTCTTAACATTAGTTCCAACCCACTAAAATCCCTCATGGAGACCACATCCCAGCACTAGCAAAGATGGAATAGAGCACCTTCTATGAACTAGGTAATAAATGCGAGGAGCCCAACCCACCAAGCCGAGGTAGCGGCGAGATGGATACTGAGTGACTACTACAACCAAATGGCGGGGTGGCATATGTCCATTACCGGAAGTAGTGGTCAAATGATGGCAGGGTCATCTATTACAGGTGATAATGTGCCTCCTCATATCCAATCAAGAATAAGGATTATGGGTGTTATTTGGTTCAATTTTCATGTTCTCCAGCTGCTACCATTTAGATCTACACCAAAAAACTTCTGTTGCATTAGCAAATCTATGATGAAGAATTAGCAAATATCAGACCTTCCCTAATTTAAATTGCATGTTTGTTGATTCCTTAACAGAATACATAGGTCTTCCCAATTGTGTTCACTACGGAGTGTGGAGTAGTTGATAAAATTTGAAGTTGTAGTTCAATCTCTTTCAAAAAATGGCTTTATGGTGTTTGTTCTTTGATCCTCACCGAACCACACACCAATCAAATATAGGTGTCCAGTTAAGAAAAGTAACCAAATAACACTTGCATACCTTAGAAACATAAGCAGAATTGCTTAGCCTGACCACTACAGTAGTGAAAGGGAGGTGAGGATGATCGAATTGTTGAGAGTAAGACAAGTACCTGAAGTAGTTTGGCTTTCACAACACGCTCGCGCACAATGAAGACTGCGTAACTTGCTCCAAGGTAACAGAATGGGATGAGGATAAAGAGTGCAGCCAAGACAGTGAGAACTGTTTGAAGCTCCAGTGATTCAGTCTTGGTGAGGGGGAGTGGGTGGCTGAAAACCTTGAGAGTGGCTGAACTATCATTCAAGTTTGTCTTGAGCCTTGCCTCTGTAAGCTCCTGGATTAGAGCTGGCAGCGCATGATCCGAGGTGGTGTTGAATAACAGAGTAACAGGGGAGAAGATCCCCTGCCCAGTTGATGAATCCACCACTGTGGTTAGGGTTTTGTTGAATAAACTCCAGTTTGGATTGACTCTGTTTCCATAAGGAGCAGAGCTGTTGAACAGCTGCTGGAATTGCGTCACGTTCAAGGTTTGAAGACTGGACGTATTTAGCTCTGGCCACAACGTGTCGTTGAATATGAGAGCACCTGACATTACCAAAAGAGTGTTAGAAAAGTCATTTCCAGGAAAAACTTTGTGTGAAAAAGGAAATTGCACCTAAGAGATCTCTATCCTTCTTCCTTGAATTGAAACATAATGTGTGAGGTTCTTGCATTTGATATAGTCCAATAATATTGATACTTCACTACACCTTTCTCACAACCGTTACAGAACCTAACATTCTGGATCACACATGACAATTTTAACCCATACTATACAGTATATAAACCTATGATGTGCATATAGAGCAGAGCCCACTAGTTGTTGCATCCATGTCCATAATTTTTTTACTATGGATGAAAGGTGGACACGATGCTGGAAAATGTGTTGAGATGGCTCCCACCCATCGTTGTATCCACATTTGAATGCTAAAAGTGAATGCGGCCATCCACTTCTACAATAGTTTAGGGTACTTGAAATTGGTGAGCTCTTAATCATGTCCACAAAGCAAAGCAAAAAGTGGATGGATGTGGGAGGATTTGCAGATACAGATATGGCAACCAGTGCTTGCTCTAAGTCAGAAGTTTGGTTTCTCAGAATTTTATTACAAATATGCGGCATGAAGCCAATATCGGTCTTGGTACTATGGGCAGTGCTTTGCAGCTTACCAAATCTGGCCGGTGCTTGCAAATACGTTTGAAGGAGCTGCTCACTTAGTTTAACACTGTTGTTCAAGCTCTCTTGTGCTTGATACTCAAGGTAATCACTTCCAGTCAGGACGGGCATTGAAACAGGTGACATTCCTGCTACAGGAACGATTGATTTCTGAGATGATGTCTTGAACATGCTAAAATCAAGTTGTAGTGCAGGACCCGCTGGGTCAATGTTGAGCTTCAGAATCAGCATAACCAATGCAATGGCAAAGACTGGGAGAAACACAGAGTTGGCCAAACCCTGCATAAAACAAAACAAGTTTCACAAATATGCTAATCTCCATGGATGACAAAATGTAATGCACACTCAGAGATGAAGATAATTTCACAATCATGAAAAGTGGTCTACAAAAAACACAGGTAAGTATGAATGTTGAGGTAGGACGTGGAATCCATTTGACTGCTACAAATCAAAAACTAGAGAGTGAAAATAACGATAGATGATAATTGAAGACAACAGTCTACTCTTCAATATCATTCTTGAACTTCCTACAAATCTAAATTTACTCAATTAGCATCCATACCATCTGGTCCTTCCATAGTTGACCAGAATAGCAGACTGCTCATATAAAATGCTAACCCTTGAAGGTCCGGGAGGCCCAGAATGGCCCTCAAGATGTCATACAGAGGGGTTTAAGATTACTTCTTGACGTTTTTGGCTGACAGTGTCAAAAGTGGCCCTATAAAAAATTAGCCCATTAATCATATGCATTATTCCAATCGGAGCATACATATATGTAGAATGAGAACTTAGGGAGGGAGGCTTGAGCTTGTAAAATGACCTAGACCATATATATCTAATCATACATGACTTTATTTTCACTCCTCGTTTTGATGAGTTTTGCTAAATATGGAATGAATACCATAGACCAAATAGAATACTATTTCAGAACTTCTTGGGGATTTGTAAAACTCGTCATATTTCCCATGTAAACACACTCCTGGTCCTTTAAGGGTTAAGGTCAGCTCTTAATGCAAGACCAGTTGCAGAACAATGGTGTTGTACTAGAAAATTTTGAGAGAGAAAAGGGTTACCTTGAGATCACGTTTTGCTATCACAAAACGCTTCTTAAAAATCTGGCCAAATGCTCGTGTGAAGCTGCTTTGTGATGTTCTTCTGGTACGCTTATAAGAAACAGGGATGACGACATCATGTGTATTATTATGAGCTCCATTAGCAGATCCATTAGAAATTCCATCTTCATGCGACCCATTTGTTCCTTCTTGCTGTGATCCATTCTCAATCTGCCCAAAATTCTTGGTTGCACCAGCTGCTGCTTGTGGTGGAGCCACCATACCATTATCATCTGCTACAGCACCATCACCAGCTAGGCGAAGGAAAACTTCCTCCAAGGTTGTCATAGACACACCATAGCCACCAATGTGCAACTCATTTTTCTTCTCTTCAAGCTCCTGAAACAAGTGGGTGAAAGCGCCCTTGTTGGAAAGAGGTAATTGAAAGGCCATCTCTCCTCCTGCTGAGCTCAACAGGACAGCCTGAGGAACATGCTTTGTCACTAAACTGGAGACTGTTGCATCATGGCATTCAGCACTACTCCGGGTCATAACCAGGTTGTATCCAACTCCAAACTTTGCCTGCCCCCACCACAACGTTTTGTACATTATCACACACAGAGAAACACATGCAAAGAAAGAAAGAGGACTCTGATGTTGCCACCGTGCATGACTTATGATCTTGCTTCATCTTCGAGTTGGTCTAAGTCTATATGTAATTCCAAAATGGGCATCACGAGAATTGAGGGCCTCTGAAGACTTTTGCCTCTTTTCAAAGGGAGACACCTTGAAAGGGTGCGGACAAGCTGGCCTGCACCTATTTCCTCCAAAGCCATCCGAGTACTATTCTGGTCTTAGGCAGCTTAATCTCATAGTTCCCATGTGATCTAGGTTAAGGCCTTGGGTTTAAGCCACCCAAAGCAAGTGCAGTATTGATTGTTTCAAAGTACATAAAACAATCCTATTAGTGTGGATGATAAATTAGCGTGAAAATAATTAGCGTTGGCCACACTAATTTTCTAGTCAAGGTGGAAATAACGTGGGTCCAAGACCTTGGGTCTTTCCTAAGTCTTCATGAAGACTTCCAACCAACACATTGAGAATCAGTTATAGGACAAAAGTAACACAAAATACAATGATCACCCACATTATTTTTCTAAAAAAATAATTAATGTGGCCCACGCTAATTCTCAAAATGAGAATTAGCATGGGCTCTAGAAAATTACTGTGGCCCACAGTTATGGGCAAGTTTAGTGTATCTACCTGTACTTGAAGCAGACTTACCTCAATAGTAGATTTCAAATGGCAACTGCACGAATCATATGTATAGCTACTCTTTACCAATTTGTAAGACTCTGCTTAGATGTGTTAGCCAACAAGGAGTAATTTAGTCTCAAATGTCCACTACACTATTTATGGTATTTAGTGTCACTTACTATTTGGAATTATGCAATGCTATAATAATTTTTGCTATAGATTTATTATAATTATTTATGTTGTTGGGACATTATAGAACATCAACATCTTTACTTATCAAAACGTACATCAGTAGGTCAAAGTTATAGCACTGCGTAACTCTGAATAGTAAGTGACACTAAATACCATCAACAATGTAGTGGATGTACAGATCCCTAGTCTTTTAAGGCTTAGTAGCCTTTCTGTGTAGCTCTTATCTCAGGAGATTAAGAAGCATTGCAATTCTCACCTTCAGAAAGAGGCTACTTCCACAGCATCTCAATTTCCCTTCGCTCATAATTGCGATTCTATCGCACAGTAGGTCAGCTTCATCCATGTAATGGGTCGTAAGCACAATGGCGCGCCCTTTCTTGAATGTGCGCAGCAATTCCCACACTCCCCTCCTTGACTGGGGGTCTAGCCCTGAGGTCGGCTCATCCAAGAACACCACCCTTGAATTGCCCATCATTGCCAGTCCGATCTACACAATTTCCAACAAAAATTTAAAAAAGATCAACTAAGACACATTATCATTTACAACCTCATTCCCAAGCCATCTTCCTTCTTAATACATGGAGGGCATCTACCTCAGATTATTTCAACAGAGACTCAAATAGTAGTACTAATGTTGGGCAGGCATTATAATTGGCACTAAACCCTGGGCTGGTTATCAGTGCGGTTCCTTCATTTCATAACCGCAATTCTCAGAATTTCAAATAACTCGATTCGATTCATAACCGTGGTCCTCAAAAAATCAAAACCCAGTCAACTAACGCTTTATGAAAACCACCGATTTTCACCCGGTTCTATGTAGTATGAACTTAAAAAACCCCACAACTGGAGGTTCTTCTTGAATACTAATTTATTAAAATAAAATCATTATCATTTATTAATAAATAAATACATAAATAATTAATTAAAACTGGAACGAGAAGTTATTAACAAAATCAAATACCCGCCTGACACTGGTTAGTACCTGTAGCTTGCGTTTCATGCCTCCAGATAGGCTGGAAGCAGGTGAGTTCATCTTATCAGACAAACCAAGTCTTGAGACCATATCTTGCACATCCTGGTCAACATAGAGCTTGGGGACGCCCTTCAGTGCAGCAAATAGCTCCAAATGTTCCTTCACAGTCAGGTAGCTGAACAACACATTTTGCTGTGGGCACACACCGATAGTCCTGTTTTGGAACAGAGAATCATGCTTACAACATTAGAATTGCAACAGTCAAGTATGCACTTTCTACAATTTACCTCAAAGCTCAATTACCTAATAGAGTTATCTGTTAAGTCTCTAGGTCAAACTCCAGGTGAGTTGACCAAAACATGAGTTTGAGAGCATATGCATAAAGTCACCAAAGTTCCTTAAGACTTGAATTAACATGCTAAAAGGGTGGGGCTGGGCTATAAAAACCGGCTTTGTAGATTGTCAAACTAGGATCGATGGTGGTCCAAGCTAGCCTTGGATAGGTCAAGCCAGGATTTAGGGTGGCGGGTCCCATGGGTCAGACCCTACTTCACTCAAAAGTTTTTAGGTTGAAAGAGGAGGGCCAAGGGAAGAGAGCTTCACCTAACTTTCAAAATTAGGCACTGACACAAGACGCTCTAATGATCTCTTGATAGAAAGGTCCCTCAAAGAGAGACCAAACTCCTTCCTCTTACTTCTTGCAAATAACTCTCATGCAAAGACAAACATGGTCGACTTTGAAAGGAACATGGTTACAAATATGATGATTTTGAACTAACAAAACGCTGACCATGACTACCAATTGCAATAACAACGCAAAACCTTAACATTCTCAGAATTCCAAGGTGTTCATTCATGTCCTAGCTAAGCTTATTGGCATTTTTAGGAAAGAAACAGAGTAATCAATGCAAGAACCTGCGAATATCATTCATGTTATTTCTTATACTGTGGCCCCAGATGAACGCATCTCCCCCAGTGGGTCTGATGAGGCCAGTGAGCATGGATATAGTGGTGGATTTTCCAGCTCCATTGTGACCCAGCAAAGCTGTAATTTGATCATCAAAAATCTCCAGTGATAGGCTTTCAACTGCCACTTTTCTCCCAGGATACACCTTCCTCAAATTGCTGATTTTGATTGCGGGTTGCTGTCCATTTGACACGTATGGTTCACTGTAAGTAAACCCAGTTTCTTCTTCCTCCTCAAAGTTTGTTGACAGTTTCTGGAATAAAAGAATCAAAACCATTTGGTTAATCTTTCCCATGTTGCATGGAGGATCCTTTCTGCTTACACAGGCAACACTGACAAATAGATTAATACACTGCAAAATAATTTCCTTTGACATAGCTGTGGCACACAAATAATCCTTAGAGTGTCTCAACAATCACTGGAAAATTATCCTCTCAATAATCAGCTTTCTATGTTTCTTTAAAGCCAAGTTGCATGCCCAAATGTGATCGAGACCTTTATTGGCCACTGATTTAGTGAGAGAGAGGCAACCCTCTAAACCCCTATGCACCCTCAAAAATCAAGTGACTGGGGACTTTAGAGGGTTGTCTCTCTCTAAATAATCAGTGGCCAATGAAGATTTATGATATATATGGACTTCATGGGTGGGATGAGGATGCAGCATTGACCCAACAAACTTTGAAAGCTGAATATATTGTGAGAATCGTTTTAAAGCGACCATAGGAGTTGCTCTTATATATATGTATATATCTTGGAATTTATCTACGTTTCCATAAACTACAATATTAGGTTCCGAACAAATTATACTGACCTGGTATTTAGCCTTCCCAGCTATTTGCCCTCGCCAGAAAGAAGGTGTCAACAAAAACAAAGGTGGTTGCGGGGAGCCATACTCTGATGGCAGGACTTGCTCCAAGTACCTAACCACATAATTACTTTATGAGATTCACAAGAAATGGTGGAGACAGAGCAATCCATGCAACAGTTTTTTTTGTTTACAAAGAGATAAAGTTGAAAATTTAATCATTGATAATACAAGTGCATAAATAAGCATGGGATTCACAAGAGATGCATACCAAGCTACGGCAGCATATAAAAAAGTATCTGCCAATAGAAGGATGAGAATCCATGCCATTGAAAACTCATCCTCGAAAATGCTGCCCCATGTCATACCAAATCCAGCACCCTCATAGTGACCCACAAGATCCGCTCCTATGTACACACAATTAGTGTGAGATGATTGCTTATTCCAAATCGTGTCAACAGCCAATTTCCTCACAATTTTCGGAGCTCACATGAATATCTTATTCATTGTCAAAATGAAGATTCTTGTGGACATTAAATGGTCGTATAGGTTCCCCCCCCAATTATGTTGATGACTCTCTTGAGCCTAGAATGGTTATCATATTTTGAGCATGTAATCCAATCTCTTTTAAACACCTGATCTGTTCTTACGTCCACACTGAACCACACACCACTCAAATATAGCTATCTGATTAGGAAAAAATGACCATGAAAGGCCCGCTTACCTTATCATCTTTACTAACTAAACATTCTAAGAGCTCCACTCTGAAGTAACTTTACCAGATTCAGGATTTGATATATTTGTCAAAAGGGGTATGTTGAGAAAATCAATGTGAGAGTGCTTGATGGAATTCAAAACTGCAAAGAAATACTGAACTGGAATCAGAACTTACCAAATGTGAATGCAGTAGGTGGCAACAAGGCTGCTATCGACTTGCCATGAATTGCTTGGCCATCACTTGCTCGGAAGAAGATGTATCGAGGCATAATAGCAGCAAAGTGTACAAAGGGTGCAACAATTGCTGCCAGCTTTGCCTTTGAGAAGAAAACAGACAAAAAAAATCCTGCAAGGGATATATTTATAGAGTTAATCATAAATTAAACCTGCACTTTTGACAGACATTTGTTGTAAAACATGCATTTTTCAACCAAAATTCAGCCAGCGAGTATCTCCAGCTTGCCTATGAGCAAACCATTGCATTCATTTCAGGACATAAACAATTATTCAGTACATCCAGAGAAAAAAGCAGATGAACTGAATTTGCAAGCCCAGCACCCATATTTCCACCAAAATGGTGATAACTTACCGAAGGATATAAGGGATGTTGAGAATAGGAAGAAGAGTAGGAATAACAAGCTTGGGTCGCTGCACATCCATTGAATCCAGCACTGTAAGCCCAAAGAACAATGACCCACAAGAATCACATCTACATAACTACAATTCTCAAGAAAAAAATTTCATTGATTAGTAAGATGATATTAGACTTATCCTTTCACTCAATGTAACTTTTGGTCAGAGTTCATCGTTTTGCACACAATGCCTTCCATGTTCGGTAAAGTTTCAATGCATGTTTGGAGGAAGTGTGGAGGTTTGAAAGAAGAACATTCTATATCGGTTTATTAAGGGTCAAACTCATTTTGGCATGCTAAGAGGTGCCAGAATGAGTTTGGTCTTCAATGAACCAAAATAGGTTGCTCATCATACAAATTCAAACATGACCTCCAAGCATGCACCACAAGTCGAAATTATTTATTTATTTATTTTGTATGCAAAACATCAATGGGGCATCATAGGGGACCAACTCCTCACAAAAAGTGCTATTATTAAAGTTCAAGGTTACCTCTCTTGATTTATAAGCCTCAACACAAAAAGTTTCCGATACACTTTGTCATTGTCAAATTACTCGTCAGCTGTATCAATCCTAACAACCTAACCAATCCTAATAACCTAACCAATCCACTGCAACTCTTAATTCGACATAACCTTTAACCATAGCATGATGGAAGGCTTGTACTCATGGAAATTACAACACAAAATTGCAGAGATCAATAATTAGTAGTAAATATAATATATTAAATGAACCAATTCAAAGAAATATAACATATTCAAAGAGTTATCCAATCTCACCTCCTTGGAAACACAGTCGTAGATAGCAACAAAGTGACAGACAAAGAGATCAAAAAGAAGACCGCCTGCATGGATAGAGAGTAATGAGAAACTCCAGAATGATGATTAAATATCCAAATGTCTTGAGGTATTCCTCGATGGTTCATTGAGCCTGAATAACTGCAATAATTACTAACAAACACCTGGTTCACCAGTTTTTTTCCTTGGTGATGTTGAGTAATTTAATTATTTATAAAGATATGCAGAAATTTCAGGGTAGAAACATACCATATATGTCATCACCCAGGAGAGCGAGAAAACCCAGGACTTCAACCCCATGATGTACATTGTCTCTTTGGCGCGTGTTTCCTTCTCCTCCACCAAGGCCTGGGGATTCAACAGTAATGAAATTAATTACGTTACCATATGCACAAGTCTTGTAGCAATTCTGATTTAAAAGTGGCAAAAAATCCTGGCAGTCATTTAAGCATAGGGAAGTACCAGGTTTCTTGTCAGAATTAGATAATATAGGCATCTCCTCAAAACCAAGATTGTTCATTATTTGAAGCACCTCAGCTTGAAAGACAGTTGGTACTAAAACATCCGTTGTCGTCACACCCAAGACTATTACAGCATCTAAGTGTATAATGCATAAACAAAACCTGATGTTTCATCCTAATTACTGTATTTGACACACAAAATTCCTCCTTTGTAATGTGGCTGGTATACTAAAATTCATGCCAAATTACAAAAAAATACAAACAGTCTTAAAAGAAGAAACAGACATTGAATCATAAGAACATGCTACATATATTATAAAACTAACCTTTACTAGCATGCCCAAAGGATAAAGAGTGGTAAGGCACATCAACAAGCCCAACATAGGTCCCACCTGCCAAAGCACACTTCCCACATTAGACTTTCACTATCTTTACATCACGGCAATCAAGGACTAACCAATTTGATGAAATTTGAATATATCAACTTCGAGATAGCTTCTCCTTGCCATGAAGGTTAAAATATCAAACCTAGGTTTGAGTCTTGAGTGAACTCCTGGGTTGACCATTTTTTGGAACCATTGCAGTCCCAAAGGCCTAAATGACTCAATTTTGCTGTTAAGGGAGGACTTGCACAACATACTATTTGACAACCTGATTGAGAAATGAGAAACTTACTGCCTGGTAAAATCTGTTGCGAGAATGAGCAGCCACTGGAAAAGGAGAAGCCCACATTGGTTTATGAGATAGGACATCTGCTTCTGCTCTTTTTGGAGCAAGCTTGAAGACGTATGAATTGACAGCATCCTGCTCACATGGACATATTTTTACTTGTCATATCATTAAATAAGTGGAACATACACACCAAGCATTTTAACCCTTAAGGTAGATGGGTCTTAAATGGTTATTTTTTCTGATTAGCCTACTTCTCCTAGGATATTAAAGACATTATTAGTACAAGATGGTTATCAAATCCAAATTGTGGCCGTAGCAAATTTCCTCATGATTTCGGAGCTCATATGAATATCTTGTTTAGTGTCAAAGTGAAGACTCTCGTGCTCATTAAATGGTCATATAGGTCCCCAATTATGTTGACTGCTGAGCCTAGAATGGTAAGCATATTTTGAGCATGCAGTCCAATTTCTTTAACCACATGTCATTTTGGCATCCATTCTTGGAGCCAAACCAAACCATATACCACTCATATGGGTGTCCAATTAAGATAAGTAACCAAATTAGCACGTCTACCTTAGAACATTATCCAATACTTGTTAATAGTTTCTACAAATCATCACGTATCCCGTATAAATATACTCCCGGTCCTTTAAGGGTTAACAATGTCACCAAGCATTTCAAGAAGAGATTTCTGACCTGCAGACTGAGGAAACCAGAAGTATAGTAATTCTTATAGTAGGTAAGGAGACCCTTCCGCCGTTTATGCACTGCTTGCTGAGTACGAGGAACTGTAGTAAAATTCATCCGAATTTTGTAGTCCACATTTCCCCCAGCAGGATCCATATTATTGATCACAATGATGGCCCATATTGGCTTGTCATTCTCAGTGTTGATTAGAGCAGAGTTCACAGCATCCTGCATCACAATAGCCATATCAAAAAATGCAAGTTGTACATTTGCGGAGCTTCAAATTAAATTTCCCTAAAATTGGGCAGCTATGAGAAACCTTCCAGTTGTTCAGAAAACTGCTTTACCTGCTCACTTGAAAACGTCCCTCCATAAACTTCCTTGAAGAGCTGCACCCAGACATAAACCTCACAGTCAGAAACAAAAGCACAAACACAACACAATCACTTGACAGCGGGAAACATCCTAAGGTAAGATATGAAACCTTAGAACGGACCTTAAAACAGACACTTTTAGCTCTGCATCCACTTCTTGTAATATATGAAACACACATTTAGTGCAAGATAATTAGCAAATCCACATTATGCCTGTAAAAATATTCCTCATAATTTTTGGAGCTCAAATGAATATCTCATTTTTCATAGTGAAATTTTTCTTTCTTCTTGAATGATCATAAAGGTCTCCCCCCACCCACATTTATGTTAACTACTGAACCTAGAATGGTAAACAGATTTTGAGCACATAGTCCAATCTCTTTTAAACACGTGTCTTATTGGTGTGTGTTCTTAGATCCAAACCTAACAATACACCAATCAAATATAGGTGGTTGTTTAAGATGAGTAAGCAAATTAGACCCACTTACCATTATCAATGTCTCTGGAGAAAAATATCTACACAAGTACAAAGATGTTCTAAACCCATAAAAGTACATATTGCCAATATAGTTATCCTTTAATTCGACCAGATTTTTGGTCAGTTGTTGGTTATTTTGCATACAAAACTTTCCATGTTTAGTAAGTTTCTGGTGCATGCTTGGAGTTGGTGTGGAGGATTGAACAAAGAACATTCTATATCAGTTCATTGGTGGGCAAACTCATTTTGACATGCCAAGGGGTGCAAGAATGAGTTTTGCACCTAAGAATAAATTTGACCAAAACTCCGGTCAAGTTAAAGGGAAACTCTAATATAGTTGTTCAGTTTGATCCACATTGTGCCATAATGGTCAAAGTAAATCTTGACATTCAGTACTTTTACAAGTTGATATGAGAAAAATGAGGCATCAAAAGATGGGTGGATAATTCAAAACCTCAGTTTCAGTCAGCAGATGATTCACGAGGCCTGCCACCTCTGTTGTGTTCGGTGCAAATGTGATTCGACCAAGTGATAGAAGATTCCCCAACTGTAAGAAGCACATCATACCCATACATACAACAGTCAATCCTGTGAACATTTTCCATATTGGATGGTGTTAGAACAGAAATGAAAGTATGATAAGATCATTGACACCATTTTTAAACTTATGCGTATGGGAAACGAGACTACATCACTATTACTACAGTTTTTCCAATCTCTTATTTTCTGGATCACCAAAGCACTGTCGACACAATAGAGTTATCCTTCAATTCAACCATGGATTTGGTCAGGGTGGTTGTTATCCATACAACACTTTCCATGTTTGTTATGATTTTGGTGCATGCTTGGAGTCTTGTGTGGAGGTTGGAAAAAGCTCATTTTATATCTGTTTATTGAGGACCATGCTTAATTTAGCACCTCTTGGCATGCCAAAATAAGTATGGCCCTCAATGAACAGATTTAGAAAGCTATTTGTTCAAACCTCCACACTGACTCCAAGCATGCACTGAAAACATACCGAACATGGAAAGTTTTGTATGCAAAACAACCAACTCCCGACCACAACTCCGATTGAATGAAAGGATAACTCTAATGTCAGAAAGACTTCCATGCTTGCCAATGAATATCCTATGGAATTCAGGAAGAGGATGAAAGTTTCTTTGGCATGATGTGCTTTTTGCAAAAAGAAATTGACATATGTGCCTTATCCACACATGGAGTAGCACACCAAACTACACAAATGTTTGTGAACGAAAAAATTAAAATTCCAGAAGAACTTACTAGCCAGCTGAACATATCTTTGAAGCGATTGACTTCATCGGCCTGTCCACTTTGGGCTTTACACAACAAGAAAAGAGTCAATAACGGCATGTATATGTAATTCATCTCTTGTGTGCAGTGCATCCCAAAATCCAGAACAGAAAGAATTAAGATAAGTTGGCCTTAAAGGGACACTAACAGCTCTGCACTGGCTTCTTCTAAGATATTAAACACGTGATTAGTACGAGATGATTAGCAAATCCAAATCAAGATTAACCATTTTCCTCATAGGTTTTGGAGCTCAAATAGATATCTTATTCATCATCAAAATCAAGATTTTCTTTCTTCTAAACCGATTATGTAGATCCCCCCAATTATGATGCTGACTATTGACCCTAGAATGGTTAACAGATTTTGAGCACACAATCCAATCTCTTTCAAACACATGACTCATCGGTGTCCATTCTTAAATCCACACCTAACCCACACACCACTCAAATGTAGGTGTCCCATTAAGGTATGTAATCGCATTAGGCCCGGTTACCTGAAGTAAATGATACTATCTGGCAAAGGAAGACAATCAAATAAGTAAAGATAACAAGGTAAAAATCAAGTGACTCGATAAAGTTATCCTTTTAACTCCATGGGACTTTTCGTCAGGAGTTAGTCCCCTATAATTTCCCATTGATTGTCTTGCATACAATATCAATTTCTCTCTACTTGTGGTGCATGCTCGGAGGTATTGTTTGTATTTAAATGGAAAGCAACCTATCTCAGTTCATTGATGGCAAAACTCATTTTAGCACCTCTTGGCATGCCAAAATGAGTTTGACCCTCAATACACCAATATAGAGTGTTCGTTGCTCAAATCTCCACACTACTACTACCTCCAAGCATGCACCAAAAACTTACTGAACATGGAAGGTGTGGTATGAAAAACAACAAACTTTCATCCAAAAGCTGTGTTGAGTTAAAGGATAACTCTAATATGGTCTTGCAGTCAACAAAACCAGAAATAAGTCAAGTTTGTAGTAAACTCCAGGGTTAAATGTACCATACCAATGACTTGCCGAATCAACTTGCCAAGCCCTACAAAAGCATCCAAAGAAGGCACAGGAAGAGGGCCATGATATGAATTGAAGGCATCCAGAGCTGTTGTGAGTTGAGATGCTGAGCCCACACATTTGAAAGCAAGGGATAGCAAAGCCGGAGACATTGGAATTCCCCCAGCCATTTGCTCACCCTTTTTGAGGGCATCCCCTAATGTCAGATTTCCTGTGTTATTAAGAGCTTGAACTCCATCCAGTCCCTTAAGTATATCTTCCCTTATCAGGTATGCAATAAGGGCCAGTTCTTCAGATGTCATGTGCTGTTAACAAAGAATGCCAACAAGCTGTTAGTGGGTTGAGAAATTTTTTTTGATGTGGGAGATTGATTCTCCTTTTAACTCAATGGGACTCTTCGTTGGGAGTTGGTCCCCCATGATTTTCCATTGATTGTTTTGCATACAAAATCGATAATTTCTTTCCACTTGTGAAGATGTATGTTCAGAGGTAGTGTTTGAATTTGAATGAAGAACAACCTATTTTTCTTCACTGGTGGCCATACTCACTTTATCAAATGAAGTTGATTTGACACTTTTGTGTGTATTGGACACTTTTGTGTGAAACTTTTCAATCAATAATGTTATCCTTTTAACTCAACAGAGGGAGTTGGTCCCCTATAATTTTACATCGGTTGATTTGCATACAATATCAACAACTTCTTTCCAATTGTGATGATGTATGTTCAGAGGTAGGGATTGGATTTGAACAAAGCGAAACCTATTCCGGTTCACTGCGGGCCCAAACTCATTTTAGCACTTCTTGATTGCATGCCTGAAATGAGTTTGATCTTCAATAATAAGATATAGAATATTCTTCATTCAAACCTCCACACTACTACCTCCAAGCATGTACATGGAAGGTGTTGTATGCAAAACAACCAACTCGCAACCAAAAGTCAGGTTGAGTTAGAGGATAACTCTATTGACCAATTAATAGTGGGAGCTTCAAAACATCCCCCATATTGTTGCAGTCATCGACAAATGACATTCTTACAGTGCAAGTTGTCTACCACAAATATCTGCAATCTGTACACAATAAGTGGAGTTCAACATCTGATTTACCTTAGAAAGAAGCCTATCAGGTGGACAGAGCTGTAATAGACTATTTGCTGTCCCAAACTCATTCTTGAGGATTGTAGCTAGTGGAAGTGTGGAATTCACTGGAAATTCCATGGGAAAATGTTGTTCTTCACTCTTGGACCAACCCCATACTATAAGAGACATCATCAACAGAGGGCTTATGAGCTCCATAATAGTTTGTGCCCAACCTCTTCTCTGCAGCCACCAAGCACTTGATAGGTCAAAAAACATTTTCTCAACAAAGGAGAAGGGTGACTGGAATCTACACAACTAGAAACCTCCAGAAAATAACGCTAACACAATTTACACCTCTAGAGAAAAGGAACCCTCAATTAAATAGAGAAACCAACAGATTGAACAAAATGTTGCAAAGATTCAAGAGTCTGCAGAAATTTTTGGTTAGGTTAGTTTCCGCGAGAATCAAATGAGCTAGCTTTCTAGGGACAAGATTCTAATCAAAGCTTCACTCTTCTGTTGCTCAGACAACAAATACTTGAATGATCAATCATCAACCCAAGTTAAACCTGTACATTGTGGTTTGAACTGCAGATCTCATTCAATACCAAATTTAATATACAGAGCAAATTTAAATCATCACTGTGTGTAATCTACACAAATGGAGGCCTTCCAGAAAATACTGCTTACAAGATTTACACCTCTTAAAAAAGAGCCCTTACTCAATGCGTGTGTTCAAGGAAGCACCGACGGAAATTTCGTATGAGGAAAATTGCATAATAAACGAACAGAACGTCCAAAATGCTGCAGAGCTTTAAGAGCCTGGAGAGTTTTTCAGTTTGTTCCCACGAGAATCAAACGGGCTAGCTTTCTAGGGACAAGATTCCAATCAAAGTTTCACTCTTCTGTTGCTCAAGAAACAAATACTTGAATGATCAAAGATCAAACCAAGTTGAACCTCTGGTATGAAACTACAGATCTCGTTAGATACCGAGTTTATTATACTAACCAGATTAAATCATCACATTCTCATGCAATCTGGAATTTTTTTCAAGCTCAGATCCTCCCGAATTTCTGAGTCTCAGAAATTGGGTTGACAACTGACACCTCAAACTTGAGTGATAAAGAGTAAGAAACAATAAGACAAGTGTATGAATGGATACAATCAATTTACAAGTATTTTGAGACTAGTGAGGGTTTGATACCTTAAACAACCACTGTCGTCGCAACATGGCTCGCATCTGATGCTTGCCACTAAAGGAAGGAGGCAACACAAAACTTTCATCTTGGTTGCCTTGACTACTGCCCTCTTCCTCCAAAATAGTGTCTTCATCGTCACCATCCAAGTCCAAATCGCGCTTCAATTCCAAGCTGACTCTCTCCATCAGCTCCACATTCGTCTCCGGGGCCATCATCTTTCTAGGTTGCCGATAAAAATATCCACAATTTCTATTTCGACACCCTGATGAATTCTACCACTGCTGCCAACAAGCAACCAAAGACAAACGTTGATAAATTTGAGGATCATATCCTTCGTTGCCAAATTCTGACACCTAAACCTGTCATCCTCACACTAAATACCCATGTGCATTACAATATTGCAACATCTACTACACAATCTTCGTCATAACATTCTTAAGATAAGCAGCCTATTTAGGTTCCTCTGCAAATGGAATGACTCGTAGGTAATCCAGATAACCTAGGAATGATTCCATTCGGGACTCATGCAACTCTTCATTGAATCTTGGTAGATGGAAGAATTCTAAGTTGCCAATAATGATACCCACAATTTCTACTCCGACCCCCTGATGGATTCTACCACTGCTGCCAACAAGCAACCAGAGACAAATGTTGTTGAATTTAAGGATCATATCCTTTCTTGCCAATTCTGAAACCTAAACCTCTCATCCTCGCACTTAAATGTGCATTAACAATATTGCAACATCACCATCTCCTACACAAGCATCCTCATAAAATTCTTAAGATAAGTAGTCAATTTAGGTTCCTCTAAAGTTGGAATAATTCTTAGGTAATCCGGATACCTAAGAATGAAACCAATGAAGACTCAAGCACCTCTTTAATTCACCTTGATGGTAGATGGAACAAGGCTTTGTGTCTCTCAGAAGATCAAAGGCATCAACACTGAGATTGGTGTCGATGACTAATGAGAGGTTAATGCAACTTGACTATGCTCGATTGCATCCAGCATGTACTCAAGGCACCTTGATTCTTGATAATAAACTACTTTTGAAGCTAGAATCATAGAAAGAGGACATCCTTACAAATAATGCCTTAAGAATGTTAAGTTGCTAAGATGATGATACTACTCGTTGGAGCAATCATAATGTCAAGCCCCAAAGTCTACTAAATTGGAGGGTTAACCTCAATTCCAAGTCTGACCACGAAGTTCAAAATGTACTTACCCAAACATGACCTTACGGTCCGAAGATACTTGACCAATTTCAAAGCACCTATGAACTATTGCTCCCCGATTTCTCTTCTCCTTAAAAGAGTCCTGGGAGAAGTTACTCAAATTTAGTTACAAATTCTTAGGACATTGAGCTGTTTCGCCATTTCATCCGATAAAATGCAGAGCCATCCGACTCCCAAAGACCTAATGACGCCATGCAGGACAATTTAATCGAAGACTTTGCGGTGACCCTGTAGATTTGACAAGGGATTTTCACTCAGGAAATTGAGAGAGAGGGATGATGGTAGCTGAAACGATCGAAACCTGGAGTTTATGATTTCTTTTGTTAGTGAACCAGAAATCAAATTCCAGCTGAGGTAGTGATGCTATATATACAAACTGACCAAGCCTCGGTGAAAAATATGACCCCAGAAATCAATCGAGTCCATAATCTTTGAACTGAAGGATGAATTTCGAGAGGGTGACAGAATTCTTCAGGTTTCGAGGGAGAGAAAAAAAAACAAAAACTCACCGATTCATCTGGGCCGCATCACCGCCAATCGAAAAGAAGCTCTGGAATTCTCGACAAGTTCAAGAAAGACAAACGTCGGCGAGCTCTCAAAACTTGAGCTGTTCATTCGATAGACAGAAGATCGCTTTTGAAGCACACAAAACTGTTATTGCCTCCCAAACTTCACCAACATTCTTCTTCGGCTGAAAAACTTTCCGAGGATTTCTCTCGAGAACATAAAAATAAATCTTGCAAATTTAATCGCTCGGAAGGAAGAGCCAATCTCGAAAGCACGATGGCAGTTCGCGGACAGAAACAAAAAAACTTACACCCACCGACGAGTGCAGACCCGTCCGAATTCGCTCAAAAATAGATCAAAAAATTTGGGGAAAAATAATCAAACACAGCTCACATGGTTAGGTATATGTAGAGATGAGGAAATTGAATGAAATGGTACGATTTTGGGGGAAAATTCGGCCTCCCGGAGCCGATAAATCGGTGGGGGCGCGAGCGAGGGAGAGAGTGAGAGCGAGAAAGTCTTCTGGGCTTCATGAGCTTCCTTCCTTCCTGCTTCAGAGCTTAGTGAGAGTAAGGTACTAGTAAGTGATTAGTAAGTGGTGTGTTGCCCTGTTGCTGTTGAAAGTGTTCCTCCCTTTGAAAGTTTCCTTCGCAAGTTCCTCACTCCCTTCTTATGCATGAAGATGAAGTCCTTGGAAGCTCAACTCTAGCAACTTAGAAGTTAGCATCAGGTAACTTAGATGGGTCTTAAATGGTTACTTTTTTCCAAGTAGCCAACTTCTCTTAGGGCATGAAACACACAATTGCTACAAGATGGTGAGCAAATCCACATCAAGGCCATAGCCACTTTCCCCATAATTTTTGGAGCTTGTATGAATATCTTATTCACTAGTAAAGTGAAAATTCTCGTGATCATTAAACGGTCATACGTGTCCCCACTTATTTATGCTAATTATTGAGCCTAGAATGGTTATCATATTTTTGAGCATGTAGTTCAAACTCTTTTAACCACATGATGTCTTTAGGGCATTCGTTCTTGGAGCCACACCTCACTTGATGCCACTCAAAAAACATGTGTCAGACTAAGATAAGTAATCGAATTAGGCACGTCTACCTTAGGTGTGCGTCTTTCAAGACTGAGAATTTCTAGCCTCATTTCTTAACCATGAAAGGTATGGGGGGTGGACCTTAAAAGGTTTTAAAATGAATAGAGTAGAGGCGGCCATAACCGATCACTTAAGAGATTTTGCACCAGATCCGGAGAAATATAAGGCAGTGCAAATTTTTTCCGTGTAGGAAGATAGAAATCAAGAGGACTGCAAACTTTCAGTAATTTTATTCCTTAAAATGAAAATCTTGTGAAATTTCGAAGCCGAAAGTTGGCCCAAACATATTACCAATGTCTAGAATTTGCCTCACTTTAGAACTGCTCAATCCTCCTCACTTTAGCACTCAAAACCACGACATGTGTCATGGCACTATTAGTTCCGACTTGATTGAAATTCAGTCCCAGTCTTATCAAAATTCCAATACCCTATAAATTGCCGATGGGGTCTTGATCAGGAATAGATGCCTCTACTATAGTAGGGGTCCGTTTTTGGCTCCATTACTACATAGTGGAGATGCCCTTACTATCCGAAGAGCAACTCTTATGGTCATTGCAAAACCATCCTCTCAATGATCAATTTTGAAAGTTTTTTGATTGATACACTCTAAACTCCATAGTATCACACATGTGGCAACCAAAGTGCACGTGATATTACGGAGTTCTGTAGTGTTAACATGGATGCGTGATACTAGTGAATTAGTGTAGCATGTGAAAAAAGTGCAACATATTAAATGGTGTGGTGTGGTCCACTCCGCTTCGCCTTCCCGGGCGATGTGGCGGATGCATGCACCAACATTCAACAAGTGGCATAAGAAGAAGAAGAAGAAGAAGAAGAAGGTGACACTCCACATATTGACACATGGCGCAATGCAAGGGTGTGGGTTGACTTCTTTGGTGGTTTGCATTAATGACAAAATTCGTGATATAAGGGAGAGAAACGTGACACTAAGGAGTGAGATTTGAACTATGCACATCCGTTCCCTAGGGTTTCTTGATATTAGAGAGTGAGTGACATTATGGAGGTTGATATTACGGAGTTTAGGGTGTACCACATGTTCATCCCATTTTTATTGAAGTGAACACATATCATAAATCTTCGTTGGCCACCGATTATTGAGAGAACATCGATTCTCCAAAGTCCTCGGTCACTCAATTTTTGAAGTTGGGTAGAGGTCCGGGGAGATTTTTGGACATAATCGGTTGAGATCCCAGTGTTTCTAAGTCCAACCAATTCCGTGTTGATGTCTTTCGGTTTTTGCTTTCATTAAATTGAGGTATATTCCCCAAATTCCTCTAAAATGATCGGTAATCCTCCTGAAGTCTTGGACTTCAACCAGTTAGTTCTCAAATTCAACCACTTATAGTTCATCTGTAACTAGCGGTTGGTTCTCCTCGTTCATTGATGCACAAAATGAAACAACTTTCACACCAATAAGACATGATGTGTAACTTTACTTTTGGGAGTGGTGGGTCATTCTCCTTCTTCCACATGGACTTTGACCAATCATGAGTGACTGTCAGTGCCATGCTCTTGCCAAGCAATTAAGCATGTAGAGTATCATGGCAATTTCGTCAACGCTTTTGCATTTCGAACTTTCCAAAACTTCCAACCGTGTAACCAAGTTAATGCTTTGAGATTCCACCTCATAGACCATGATGTGTAACATGATCATGTGATAATTTGATTTGTTGTGTTTCATATCAACATCTTCCTTAGTAAGTAATAGTGTAATGTGACATGTAATAAATGAAGACATAGAAATAGCATAAATATCATGACATTTATTGGGAAGGTGTACAATTTTATTTTATTTTTAATTTTTTAAGCATACATTTTGGTTTTGGAAAATTTATGAATACTGATGGCTTTAGCAACAAGGTAAAATAATTTATTAAAAAAGTAAAAGATAAAAATAGCAGACACCTATCCAATTGTCAACTAAAAATTCCAATTTGGTTCTAAATAAGCATCCAAATATATACATGTGTGTCATGATGAGATTGGACTGAGTATGTGCTTAGATGTCATTCTAAATCAATAGGTAACACAATCAAAAGGGTCTATGTAATCATTTAATGAGAAACTAAAATAAAATGACACTGACCTCGTAGAATTTTTACATTTCAACTCGGTTTTGGAATTTGAATTGACAATCGTCATGCTTCGCGATTCAATTTGGCCACCAGATAGAACTAGAAGTGCCCACAATAGGACCACATGCCCTAGCTAAATTGAGGGATTTGTAAGATGTTGAACTTATTCTAGAAGACGTCTTGTCCATTGCAACCAACTATTGCAGTCCGGCCATTGCAACTCATGGCAAAAAATGCAAAAATAATTCATTTTGGTTGGCAACTGTAGAATCAAAAACTATAGCCAATATTCGCCTCCGGTTGACAACCAAAATGATTTATGCATTCTCCTACCTTGAGCTATAATGCTACAGATGGTTGTAATGGACAAGTTTTCTTCTAAGTGTTAGTTGATGATCAGTATCTAGCATTCCCCACTGTACTTTGAAGCATCGGTTTTCCGCACCTGATTCGTACACATTCTAAGACACAAGCTCTCCATAAAAGTCAACATCATAAGCATACATTCCATTGCTACAGACTCAAACTTTCACCAACTTGCCGGGCCTTCCACCAACTTCCAAGCACGGGGAGGTCACTCCATTGTCAAGTTGAACACCACGTGCGAACAAAAAAAAAACTATTTTTTCTAAGTTGCATCACCAAAATGGGTCAAAAGTGTATCAATTTTTTTTCATGAGTAGATATACACGGTATCTATTACATAGTAAAAAATAGTAAACAAATTTGATGATTTTTAATTTTATAAAACATACCGTTTCTAACTAGAATGACGCAGAATTGAACTAAAAAAATTACTACAAAAATGAAGATGACTAAAAATTTAAAAATATATAAAAAGATATTATCAATGGTTATGTAGCAAACTTTGTTCGCACGTGGTGTTCAACTTGACAATAGAGTGACCTCCCCGTGCTTCCAAGATCAAGTTTTGTTTTTGCAAAATCTCTCGCAAGAATTTAGAATCGTTGCTTCAGTCTTCGTCCAGATGAAGCTGCATTGCTACTGAATACTGTAGTCGTATCCATTGATTATTATGAATTTTTTTTGGAGGGTGTGGTAAGGGGAACGTTAACTCTTCCTCTACGAATTTTTAGGAAAAAGGGGTTGAGCTGGTCCCCCTAACCCTTGGGCAGCCCTTGAAAATAAGTTTAGGACCCGACCGAAAATTGTTGCCTGTCCCAAGCCCTTCCCGCCCAACTTCGAAAAAGTTGCCCTTGCTTGAAGGCCACCTTGTTCACAAATTCCATGTTGAGCGCACTTCACCTTCAAGGTCCAAAATCAAATATATAAGTTCACTTCCACTTAGTATATAAGCAATTCATTGGGATTTCGTTCTTGAAGTAAATTGTCAATAAAACATATAAACAACTTTTGGATGTTAAAAATATAAATGATCTTCATACGCATCAAGGTTTTATTCTGTGCGACTTGCCATTTGAAAGGGTCTTTGAGGGATTTTTGTCATTTTAAAGTTGAACATAAAATAATGTGCTAATTTTAGCATTTTCATTTTCATAATATACTAATAATATTAATATATTGTTCTTGTTGTTGTTATTATTACTAATGCCTACTCCTATCACAAATATTCATACACATTCAAACTAATTAAATGTAATTAAAAGTGATTGAGAGTAATTCGGTGTCTACTTCAGTATCTTGATACACTTGATTGCGTAATATTTACACTTTATGCATACTTATTATAATAAACGTGCTTAAATTAGCATATTATTTTTTGTTCACCTTTAAAATGAAAAGCATGTTCAAATGGTAAGCTTCAAAGTTTATAACCTCAATGCTAATGGGAAATTTGTCCATATTTTTAACATCCAAAGTTAATTACATGTTTCATTGACGATTTCACTGTGGGAATAAAATCTCAGTCAATTGCTTATGTCAAATTTCCATATAATTGTCACGACAAATTCCCTACCACAATTCAAATACATCAATTGTAACTTATCCATGGTCACCTCTAATTTCATGGTTCAATGTTTTTGAAAGCGAACCTTAATGAATCATAAAGGTATATTTCTCTTACATATTAACATGTAATGTCAGGTGGTTATATTGTAAACCTTAATGGATATAGAAATGCATTATAAGATGTTATAGTATGTAGCAGATGATTATGTTCTTAGTCATAATGCAGATAGTACCTCCAATTGAATTGTGGTTCTATTGAATCGAGAATGATTCGAATAACAGTTTAGAATTAGAAGTTAAGCACTAATATTAAAGACAGTCAAGCTTTCTTAACCCCTAAAGGACCAAGCATGATTTGGACGGATTTAAAGGAAATTCGAGCCACTATCATGTATGGGATGGTGCATAGAGCGTAGCAAACATTTGATGGTTTCCAACCTTATGGAATGGTTGCTAGCTTTATCAAGTATGATAGGGAAAAATATCCATCCCTTTATGTAAATTTTGTCCATTAAGATTGATATGTCTTTCGATGGTTCGATGGTATTCTTGAGTTGCCCGAACATTGCATGACCACTTTGAACATGTCTTGCCATTATTTTTTATTTTTTTTAGGCAACATTTTGCAACGACACTGAAAGTCGCGGACTTGGGCAACTATTAGTGCTGACAAACCATCATTTCAATCTAATTTGTTGGCTATATGGGCCTTGCTTTATATACAACTACAAAATCATGAAAATATAGCGATTGTTTAAATAATATACATGTATAAAACTGCATTGAAATCCGTACGGTGGATGTATGCAACAAAAACCAATAAGGGTATGCATAATTTTTTTGCAAATTTATGATGTCATTCTTGAATTTAAATGTAATTTAAACTACTTAGGAAGTTGTGGATGACGGGCACACAAGGAAAAGGGTGTGGAGAATGGAGATTCTTATCCCACCCTTTCGTACCGTGGCCCACAACCATTTATATATTTCATTCTCAATATTGCATGCACCCTTTACATAATAAAAAATGGGGCCACATAAAGGCTGCCCAAGATTCGACCATGGTGCAAGTTCATTGGATACTATGAACAGTTTCGGGCAGTTGTATAGTGCCAAATAGTGCATTTTGAACATTTACATCACATTTACAAACACCAAATTATCGTTTTCTTGAAAAAAAATTATGGGCTGCATTTCTCTATCCATTGCGCATCCATTGCAATTGTTTTCATTCACATCGGTGCAAATCTCTGACTTCTGGCCTACACAAAAATACCAAAAACGTCCAAAATTGGACGCCTAGTCCTTTAGGGGTTAACAACAAATCACCTCACTAAGTAGTATAGTACAAGAAAGAATCATAGGTTGTCTTCTTACGAATACTTTTCTGAAGTCTCTAACCACCTCTTTCTAATTCATCCACACATTGAGTTTCGGATCCAAGGCATGCAATTCTGAAGTGATGCTTATATGACATCAATCTCATGCCAACTCTTGGCAGTCTTCATTCAAAAAAACATTTCTCTTAGATTGAGAACCCAACCTTCAAGTTTGGGTTAATCTTGAGTCCAAAAATAAGGTTCATTTATCCTGAGCTTTGGATGCCAAGTTTCTTGAACCCGGGTTCTAATGCAGGGGCGTTGCCAGCCTTGATTTCCAGGGTAGGCCTGCTTGGGAAATCAAATTTTATATAGTGCAAATTTTTTCAGGAAAAATGTAATTTTTTTTATATATGACCTAGGCTTTCAGGTGGACCTTCGGGCCCAGGGTAGGCCCGGCCTACCCGGGCCTAGGCCTGGCGACGCCCCTGTTCTAATGTACTAGATAATGGCCTCTCTTGAGTGAGCCGGTTTTGCCCAATGAACGTTATCTAATTTGTAATTTCCATCATGACGAGATTATGTTCATCTTTTAAAAAAATTGTAGACAATATGATGGATTATATGGGACAATCCATCGTGTGATGTTTTATATGGTTCACCCTATAAAACATCACGTAGAGGGCATAACCGAACGCTCACCGAAGAGGAGAAGGGCTATCAAAATGCGTCAATTTTTTATTTATTTCATGGAGGCACAACATCATACATAATTCTTGGATTGTGTCCATGAGTTGATCGATTGGAGATCAGTTCATAATCTTCTCCAAATGAAAAAACTACTCACTAGATAATCAATTAGAGGAGAATGGATGACAAGCCATGAAAACGGTGGGTCATTTATGTACTCAAACTAGTTATTAGTCATAACCGAGCAGGTCATGAACATAATCTGAGAATTACAAATGATGTTGTGTCTACACATTGGATGAAAAAGTGTGACTAATTCTGTAAATCCGTTATGCCCTGACTACCTTGTGAGATGAGTGTTGATATATGAATTTAGAGGAACTTGTGATGCGGTGCGCATCATCCTATACATCGGTCGACAGGGAAGGGCGGGAATGGTCAGGCTGCCAGGCATGGCTTTCAAAGAATGTGACCATTTGCTCTGTATTTCTATCCGTCATGCCATCAAAGGCCCCATGAGGAACGTGTCCCTCTGCGTTCTCATCACTTGGCACCGCATTTCGTCGCGTCCCAATCGGTCAAAGATGGGGCAAGAATGTATTGAGCAAGTATAAATATGCAAAATTCTTTGAACGCTGGTATCGGTACTTATATTTCTTCGAAATTAGGTGAAGGTTTGGTACCTCCTCAATTGCAGAGTCTTTGGACATTTTTCTGTGCTTTCGAGGTCGCTGCGCGCGATGGCTGGAAACTACATAGTTGCTGGTAGCTGGTAGCAGGTTACGGCACGGTTGTCAGTATCCAGTTGCAGTTGCGTGTCCACTTTTATTTAGATTAAATCCTCGATTCACGACGTTGCAGGTTGCATCCCACCATTGGCTGGTGAGGAGCTGATAAGCACCAAAATGGCGTTCAGCAATCTGCGGATCGATGTGCCAATCCAGCAATTTCCAGTGCTTTGGGAAACGTCTAGGGTTAGCTCAAACTCGACATGATGAACATCTTGGAGGGGGTGATGGAGAGACGAGCTACCAGTCTAACAAGCAATTACCAAAGACTTCGCAGGAGGATACGGAATTGCTTAGGAGGAGTCTTGAGAATGATGTTATCGCAACTTTTAAAGTAGGGGAGGAAGGGTATGAGGGAAAGGAACATTTAAGAAAATTAATTATTGACAAGAGACATCTAAATCAAATGGAGGCAGGAAACTGTCAAAGGATGAGGCTCCTACCTGGCTTAGCGGTGCTTTATTGAAACAACACAATCGAGTAATGGCAGATACACAAAATGAGCACAATTTAGCAGAAACGTGGTGTCGCCTCTGTTTTGCAACTAGCGGTTCACAAGAGTATATTTGCAGCATACCAGTACAAGCTGGCAATACTACCAGAACGTCTTCTGACCTTTTGATAATTTTCATTCTTGATGCATTATGTAGCTGGTGAAGTTTTTCCAAGAATCTGGTAGACTGGAGACCAATTCTAAGAAAGACGGGCCCTCAGCAATTGGAGATCTAGATTCAGCACTCCGAGTTTCATAATACAGAATGGATACAGATGACTACCCCTCCAGATTCTTTTCTGTAAAGAGAGTGAAGCGTCAGACGCTGAATACAATGGCAAGCGAGAAATCCTCAAGAATCACGTATGTGATGCCCTCGCAATCCCATGTTTCCAATGCTCGCTGCTCTTTGTTCAAAGTTTGAAATAATCCACTGGGATTGTAAATTATTATATGGTGCCAGAGGTTATCTATTCAATAGAGTGTAGAATAGTTCCATATTAGTCTACTACGTACCACTATGAGGACATCTGTCCAAATGACGTAGATTGGTTAGAAGCAGCTAGGTATTGATTTTTGGGTTCAAGAGATATATTGAAAACCTGCAGATGCATTTACGTTGCGCCAGGTTTGTATTAGGGTTGAATATCAATGTTGTCCGGGTTTGAGTTCAGGCCTGCGGATTATGATATTCATGACAGTTCTCATAGTCCAATCCACTATTCTATTATTAAAAAAATTAGTAGCAATGCCATTTCCCGTCATGTTCCAAATCTCCATTTCAAATTTAGACGTCCAAGAACATTATCCAAAGTTGCGGCTGAACTTTGTTCACTTTGTCATCTAAGGATGTATGGCTAAGTGCATCCTTTTGTGAACATCTCCTTCCAGACTTGCAAGCGAGATATCAAATTTAGTTACAATCTTAGGAGTGAAAGTGCACTCATCGAAGTGACGAGAAAAGTCTCATATGTGCATTTAACTCCCTCATCGACGGACTGATGTTATCAAGAACACGAAATCTGCTAGCTAAATTTACTAACTTATTCCAGAAGAATTTGACAGGTTCTAATAGGTTACTACGTGTGCTCGGAGGGGGTTAAGTGCATTCCAATGTGAGAAGGATCTCGTTTTCATCAAGCAAAATACATGACATGCTCATGCGGTTTCCCTACCAAACCATACTCCACTCGTAATAGTTTATTTTATTGCTTAAGGTCTTTGTTGCTTTACGTGCGTTAGTTCGTTGTCATATTAGCATGTTCTTGCATCATACGGCGTGCACTCTGCATTGTGGTGCTTAAAATGTTTCCGATGTCACATAATTTATCTGCGGGCGCGGAATCCTTTTCCGATTTGTTTGCCATAGACGCGTGTCAAGAGGGCCGCATGTGATGGTGCGGAATTGAGCTGCTGAGGGGCCGGGTGAGTACTCTGTTCTTGAGCACAGTTTGCAATTGCAAAACTTAAGTTATCTAGTGTGTTGGCAGGTCGTTAAAGGAAGATGGTGAGATCCGTGCAGTCCACGAGTTTCCTGTGAGAGTGTGCAGGTAATGCAGTCTGTTAGTGCCGCCGTATTCTGTACTTATGAGCTTTTCCTTGTACAGCAAGGTCCTCAATTCTTCTCCAATTTTCTATGATCCCTTTACCTGCATTTTTCTCTCCCTCCTACCATCGCCTCCAACTTGAAACACTGGCCGATGTCACGCCCACTGCGCATTTCGAGTGGTCAAGTCTTTGCCAGCATTTCTTGTGCCATAGGAGAAGTAAATAGAACCTTGGTTTTTTCTGCACAGTTTATTCTAAGTCCAGTTATAGGATTTGTAACCAAACTGCAGGAATAGATTCTAGAGTGGAATACTCTGTTTTTGGTCATTCGCTTCTCTTATATCTGGACGATGGCAACGACTACTTCTGTTTTCCACATTTATGAATCATCCGAGGGTTGACCTTCAACCGAGACATACTTGGAAATTCCTTGAGAATTTTCAACTTGTTGGTGAGGTTGAGTTTATTACATATTTTGTAATGTGTGCTTTCAACTCAGAAATGTCTTTCACCTTTCCGAATTTCTGTCCCCTTTGATTAGTACTCCAGCATCATAAAGAGTTGCTGCAATTTTTCATCAGTACAAATGTACATGAACGCCGCATTAGGAAGAACCAACCTTTTGTGCTGGCACTTTGTCAAATTTCAGAATGGTCGATCAGCGACGAACAATTTCGTTTCAAATTTCGTGGCTGGCGAGTAGGTTTGTTGCTGTAACGTTGCACACCTGTCCATAAAAAGAGAGTTATGAAGAGAAGGTTATTGATGCCATCAAGTAACTATATACAATTATTTCTGCAATTGTAATCTGGGTTTCTTTTGATTCTCCATCACTTTGGCGTTCATCCGAGCTGGACATGGACATGGATGGAAGAAGGCGCAGTCACGCAGAGATTGAATTGGGAAATTCACCTGCGACACATGAGGCAGGCCAAATAATGTCACCGCCATTGCAGCCAAACGACAGGCCTCCTATAGCTGCACCACCATCCACATTCTCTAGAGCTTTCAGTGTCAATGCGGAGACGTCTAACCTGATTATGATACCAGACTGCAGCGAGCAGAGAACTTTAGGCTCCAAGCTTGCTATTCCTTCGCCATCGCAGAGCCCAGTGCTGCAAGGAAGCAAATGGTCCCCTGGTTTCCTAACCCCGATTGGAACACCCATTCACAGGACTTTGCATAATCTGCAGCACTACCTCGAAGAAGTTGGGCACACGACAACTTTGAATGTGAGGGACACATGGCTCCCCCTCACGGAGAGACGCAAAGGGAATGCACTTTATGCGTCTTTCCATAACTTGAATGCAATGATTGGGTACCAGGCCATCTTCCTTCCATTTGCGTTCGTCTACCTTGGTTGGTAAGTAACCACTCCGTCACATTCCCATCGTTTCCACCTCAATTTGAGCTTTTCCTGAACATTCAGGTATATAGGTGAATGCTTGGTATCAATAGTCAAGCACATCAATAATGCTATAAAGAACCCACCCAAGTTAACTATCACATTTGACTATCAAATTTGCAAGACGAGTTAAATATTGATACTGGTGATAGATCTCACAAGGTGAGAGAATCTTTTTATACCTCTCAGTCTTTATTTGGGTCAATACCATTCTAAACCATATTGATACTAGGACAATTTCACCTAGGTATACAAGTTCTTGCATGGTATATAGACCCAAATGATATCAAAAACAATAATTCCCTATCCTATTGCCCATATCCTATTGGTATCAAAAAATGGTGATATCCTCATTATAGATACCTGAATGGTATAAAAAAAAGACGATAGTAGTCCCAAACACCGGTGTAGACCTGATGTATAAAAACATAATCACTTTAATACTCTGGAGATTAGTATGACACATCTGCTTTCTTATACTGCGATGACGATGCATACTCTGCTATAGGCGTGTAAGCACTCTGTCTATACACAGTGGAGCACGTTGAGTCACTATGACTCAGCTATGGGAAAATGTCTGTCATTATGTTCTGGAAATCACAAATTTTCTAGCAAGAAGGAACTGGGGTCCGTTTAACTTCCTAAACCTCATAATCAACATCCATTTTATAGGAGTAAAAATGAAGATTTGAAACAATGAACTGGAATGTTCAAATTTTACTCCAGGAATAGCCATGTTAGGGGCAAGTGCAGCACTGATGCAATGCACAAGCGTGTACATTCAACCTGGACTTTTCAAATTCATTCTCGATGGTCGTCATAGCTAGACAGTTGTATTCCCGTCTTGTAAAAGCGAGAATTTTCACATGAATGTTTGTTCGAAATATACCACAATTCCTCAGTGGTCACAGCAAGGGTGGCAATATTGCATATGTTCACTCTAGTTAATATTTCTCGCAAATTAACAGGACAGAGAGTGTGGTTCCACGGTGTGTGAATCCAGAAGCATGATTTCCGTGAGAAATCCTGCTGCAGAAGATATGCTTCTGGCTTGCATCTTATCAAAGCAGAGCTTCTGAGGTTTTGAAGTACCTCTCATGCCATTGTGTGTGTTGGAATTCGGTGCAGGACATGGGGATTGGTTGTTTTGGTTTTGGCATTCATCTGGCAGATGTATACAAAGTGGCAGCTGATTATGATGCACGAGACTGAACCTGGAAAGAGACATCGCAGCTACATCGAGATTTCCCAGGAGGCTTTTGGTTTGTCATTTACAGTACTGAACATCATGGCTAATATATTTCCAACATCCAGTGCTATTAATTCTGCAATGTCCTGCGAATTGTTGACACTCATGGGGATGAAATCATATATATGCAACTATATGGAAACTCCAAATATATATGTCGAGTCGATACTTATGTTGAGCATTGAATCCCCTTACATCCTTGGCGGACTAGTGTAACTCAAGCAATACCAAGGCTACATGGACTATGATGACCTTCGAAGCAATTTCCTCATAAACAATGGGAATGTGTTGTGCAGGAAAGACAATGGGGCTACACATGACTCTTCCTGCAGTGCTTAACCTGACTGTAGGCACATCAATCGGCCTTGTGGTAGTTGGTGGGAGCGCACTGGAGCTTTTTTACATCACACTATGCCACAAGTGTGTCGACAATCCAATGACAATGATTGAATGGTGCTTTGTATTCTCTGTCCTCTGCCTCATCCTTGCCCAGTTGCCAAATATGTGCTCAATCGCCGGTGTTTCGCTCATTGGAGCAGTCATGGCTGTCTCGTACACCACATTGATCTGGATAATTTCTATCACCAAACCCCGACCACATGACATTTCCTACTCCATGGTCAGAGAAGGAGAATCTGCACTCGTAACAACTTTCGCTGTAGTCAATGCCATTGGCATTGTTTCATTTGCGTTCCGAGGCCACAACCTTGTCCTTGAGATTCAGGTACTCGATTTCCCACTTCCAAAATGTAATTGTTCTACAATGAATACCTGCACAGAAGTTTTGTCCATCCCATGAATAGCAGACTGCTCCACACAAGTTCGTGATGTTTGATGCATATACTTTGCAATAAAAATTGCTGCAGGGAACGTTGCCATCCACACTGAAAGAACCATCATCAATATCCATGTGGAATGGAGCAAAACTCGCATATGTCGTCATAGCTCTCTGCTACTTCCCGCTAGCCATTGCTGGTTACCAAGGCTTCGGAAACACGGTTTGACCCTTCCCTTTCCACAAAATCGAATTACCCTATCATCCCCCATCAAGTTACGATAATTATGGAATCTTGCAATCTGAAGTTAGAAAACATTCCGAATTTTTTTTTACCCTTACCAATAGGATTGCTTGGTAGGTGCATCACGGATGTTGGGTAAATAAGTGGAGTCCCCCATCTTTCAATCGGAGACTTCTGTTTTCATAGATGACGCAAGACACATTATCTTAACAAAAATGCAAATGCCAGTCCAACGTAGCGAGAGATTACTTTGAGCACTGAACATCCTTGACCTTGATTACCTTGTTTTTCTACTTCACGCAGATGCTGGACTCCGGGATCCTGTACTCACTTCAAGCTTCCGAGATGTCAAAAGTATCCCGAGTGTTTCTATCCATCACCTATCTCTTCGTCATGTTCAGCTGTCTGAGCTCCTTCCAAATCTTCTCCATGCCCGTCTTCGATATGATCGAGCAGCTCTACACCGGTAGATGGAACAAGAAGTGCGATCCCTACGTTAGACTAGGGTTTCGTTCGTTGTATGTTCTGGCGATTTTCTTCGTAGCCGTCGCTTTCCCCTTTCTCACGAGCCTTGCAGGTCTGATCGGTGGGCTCAACTCGATTCCCGTCACCTTCGCTATCCCTTGCTTCATGTGGCTCAATGTTCGCAAACCCGACCGCGGCAGCTTCACTTGGTACCTCAACTGGTTCTTGGGGATTTTCGGAATGATTATGAGTGTTGTGGTCACCGCCGCCGGTGTTGCTGTCATCATTCAAAGAGGAATGAAGCTGGAGTTCTTCAAACCGCATGCCTAAAAGTCTCGCAATCGAAGGTGCAAACCCCATCCCGCTGACAAGATGTATATATTCCAATTCCTTAATACGCCCTCGCATTTCCAGTACGTATTTATTTGCTTTCTAGGTAGCATAGCATAACATATCATAGCATAAAATAGAATCCAGTGTCGGTAATAAGGATCGAAACAGAGTTCTTTGTATTAATTTTGAGTTCAATTTGAAACCTCGTTCCCCTCTAGTCTCGTAAAAGAATGATGATAAGTAGGTTGGTGATCAACTTGGTCTCAATTCCGCTCCTGCTCTTGCATTCTTGCTTGACAACTCAGTCGATGTACAAAGAAAGATGTCTATTTACAAAATTGATACAAAGGCTGACTCCCTAACCCCGAACGGCCTCCTAATCCTCCTCTACACATGCACAATTGACATCGAAGATGCCCGACCCGTGTGTCGACAGAGCGGCTGCTAGAAGCGCAGCGCCGACCCCGGACCCGTCTTTGGAAAGCTCGATCGTCACATGGTTGGCGAGACCTCCGAGGCCATTCGAGACTTTGGTGGCCATGTGGCACGCCGTCTCGTCACCCAGCTGCTCCTTGAGAGCTTTCTCCAGGTACCCTCGAAACATGTCATAATGCTCATACAAACTACCGTCTACGGCGACTGTCGTTCTTTTCGCAGTTTCTCCAATCCTGCCCATCTTCGTCAAAATGCCTACGATTCCCGCAGCGGCAAGCCGTGCGCCTCTTTCCGCCACAATATCACACACGTTGTAGACAGTCCTTCGCGTCGCTAGATTTGTGTCTGTCACCTGTGTACGGTATCAATCAAACCTTCACCTTCAGCTAACGATGGATTTGGACAAAAACATGACCACCATAAGAAATACACCCACTAGTTAGGACACCTGCCACCCACATTTAGATGGTTTTACTATCATGAGCATAATGCATCCCAATCTGACGTAAGGGTTTAGATTACAAACCCCGATGACATCCTTGAGCACTCTTGCCACCACTCGCAAGTCTTCTGTCGTGTCACCGTTTATCCTTGACATGTCGGGGGTGCTGCAAATCAAGCCAAATATGAACTTCTTATCAGAACATGTTGTGTTTAAGAAACTGCAGCAAAGATTTGTTCCTTGGAATTCAAGGCTTTCACCATTTGTGCTGCAAAGGTGCGAAAGCATAACGACCTACCTTTATACCGTCTGCGATGGTGAAGCATATGACATGACATTCTTTCCGAGGGATCATGGATTCATATTTCCCTGATATGATCTTTTTCATAGATTTTTATCCGCGAACTAATTTCCTTAATCGTTGCTTCAGAGCGAGGAATTAAATTAATTGCGTTGCAATTCAGCATAAAAAGGTAAGACGAACATACATGACGGAGAAGCTCTGGGTGAGCTTTGTTGGTACTTCCGTTCCGAACAAATCTGTAGTTTGAGCCATCTTGAGCAGCACTCGACGCACAATTTCACCCATGTACATACCGGACATCAACTTCTCAAAGTGCTGCAAAAAGCCACCCCAAGCAATCTCACGTTTCAAAAGAGAGGAAACGTGGTCATAAAGCCAGTGTGAATGACAGCATACATAGATACATACATAGTCTGTATACAAATCATGTCAAAAGTTGTGAGTGACTTGGATATAGGTGGTCATTACTCTCAATCATGCCTCTGGATATATGAATGTCGGAGGCCCAAAACCATTGTGCGCGTACCTGTTGGCCGGGGTTTAGACTATCATCGTCTAGCCCCTCATCGGCAAACGTGCGTGGAAGTGCATATGAGTGGAAATTGCCCCACTCAGTATTGATGACCTGTCACCTCACATTAACATCATCTCCGAGTCAATTTGAGCAGTAGCCAGATATCCTGCTTCCCTTTTAACCTTTTTTAAGTTAATTAGACCCAAGGTCCTTGTGAGTTTCGACCTTGGTAATCTTATTCCTTCGCTGCTCATGCCACAATCGTTTAAACTGGTAAACATTTACAACCATCGAAGGACAATAAGGACATACCGTCTCGCCAAATATTGGTCTTGAGCCATAATTACTTGCCGGCACTGCATTAGCATGTTCAACGTAGCAAGCATTGCTCCCAGTGCCCAAAATGACGCCCACCATTGCATCTTCGTTGTAATACCTACATTGGGCCAATGTGCCCACAGTGTCATTTACCTGCAAACTCCAAATAACGTATCAATGCCTAGTTTAAATATAGAGATGCAACTTCGAAATCTTGTAGCTCGACTACTTCATCTCACCATTTCATAGTGCAAGAAACAATAATAGTAGTTACTAAGAGCTTCATCGCCAAGCACCAAAATCAACATACACTCTGCCAGCACGAGCGCTTACCAAGTAGATGACTTTCATGTCAGAACCCTTTTTCCCCAGAGCTGCTTGTAGCTGTCCTACCACATCTTGGCCAACCTACAAAGTTTGGCAGAAATCAAAGTTAGGGCATTTAGATTTCAAGGAAATAACATTCACAAGAGTCGAGAGTTACAATATGAATCACAGAACAAGTGGAAATCTATGAATTGATTTGCACAACTGTGATTAAGCTTCGCATACATTATGACAACTAAGGTACAGTCAAGGCTAAATATAAGTAGAATCAAAGCACAAACGAACAATATCTACTAACTCTTTGAATGTATTGTAGTTAGGTTGTGGATAATGTGTGGGCTGGAATCGTGTACATACTGCATCAGGAATGTTGAAACCTTTCGTCCATTGAACAATCTCGCCTTCATTGATGCTGGTTTGATGTATAGGAAATGAGAACGTGAAACCAATGTCTCGTTGTTGATTCAGAGCCAAGCACTTGAAACCTTTCCCCTCTTTTGATACAAAATCGATAACTGCCGCAGCAATGAAGTCAAAAAGATCCTGCAATTTTTTAACAGATGCATCTCCAACTTTGGTCATGGAGTCAATAAAGAGTAGTCCATGAAAAGCACAAAGACGTAATTGCACTTCATTGAGACATGTCTCCAATACAATTGTCGTTGCACTCTTCCTACGTTACATCTTTGATACACAAGATGGTGTCATCACGTCAACAAGATTGGTCTCGAGCATATCAACCTCACCATGCCCATCGGGGGTCACTACCTTCTCCATTTATGAACCTTGTGACATGAAGGGATATTTTCAGACGGGTTATGAAGTAATATGCATAATCATAGGATAATCCACATATTCGAAGAAAATTCTCTAAACATACCATATATATTTTCAAATTTAATTTTTGATACCCTAAATTTCTAAGACTTTTACAATTTTTACTTTGGAACATTAAATAGGACCTTATCTTTTATCACACGGCGTTTTAGAGTGGAACACCAATGACCCTCTCTTGCCAGACCATACCTTGCTGCAGCCGACCATGAGCTCACGAGGAATGGGAACCGCCTCTTGTTCTTGCTTCAAGATACGTCCTTCCCTCCCTCCAACTTGTATGCGCAAAACTCGAAAGTTTGTACCTCCCAAGTCTACGGCATAGTATAACCCTCTCTCATTCCTGCAGGGTATTGCGGAAACTCAGTGTCAGCATGCTATTACAGACGGGAACGAGAAAACTAAGAATGACCAAGTCGAAGAAATTTGCCATTCAGAGAATCTGGAGAAAGTTCACTAATTTAGGACTTCAGATGCACACCATTGTCAAGGCAAGATGAGCGCTCATGGATATCACATGACCATCAAAAAGTTTGAGGCAAATTTATCATGTTAGAGACAATAAAATGTTGATATAACATAATAAATTCCTCATTAATACGTTATATTGCATTCTTTTCTTGTCTTCTTCCCAAATATGCCACATTCTGTTGCTACGAAGTGAATTGTTACCTTAAGATAATAGATACATATCATAAGATAATTGCATTATAGACCACTAGGCATAAGTTAGATGTAATAATCACATAATACACCACCCTTTAGATGACAAAAAACCTAAATTTTGTAGTGGAGCATGGTAGTCGTTCAGAATCAAGGAAGAAAATTGAGATACTCTTTCAACTTTTGTACAAAACGTGGAAACTACAAAATGGCCACTGGTTCATTAGAAAACGTCCACACGTTGGAACAACTCAATGGATGTCGCCACGAGAGAGCTTAAGGTATTTGCATCCGATTTGAGAACAAGATGGTGATCTATTCCGACCTGATTCTCGTCTTTCAAGAATCCTGCAATACTCATCTAGTGTTACAACAAAGGGATGACATGCTAAAATGAATAATTGCGGCGTATGGCGAACTTTGTCCTTCAATATTGGCAGCATCTAGATGAGCACGGTTTATATTTTTCAAAGATTTCAAAAAGACGCACTTCTGCGGCTTCCTTGCTTGCCAAAGCCAAATTACAACTGAGTCCATGGCAATGAGGAGATGCAGCACTGTCAGATCAAATGGCCGTTTTACTTACAGAATACTTCAGGCAGGTACAAGTGAACGTTGGCAGCTTGCGAGGTTAGCAAACATATCATCCTTGGCATGCTTAATGTTCCCGCATACAAGTTCACAAACTTGTGAAAACTTTCTCACAAATTGTTATTGAATACTTATCCCACATCAACCCTAATAAACGTAAACTCAAAAGAACCAAGGAATTCTACTTGGATGGAAAACCTACACTGAGTCCTACATGGCATGTAATGGATAATGTTTCACGGTCTACCGGATTCTGCGCCAGGTTGTGCACGATTATTTGCAATCGTGATGACGACCAGATTGGTGCTTTTTAGAACGATGAGTTAGAAACAGGAATACAAGATGATTGAAAACCCAGAATACTGGCATGATGTATTCTGAATGATTGGTTGTCTCCATTGTGACTGTATGAAGAAATAGACAGAGCAGAATGTTCACAGATGGCAAAAAAGGAAGGCGCTGCCTGAAAGCCGCGACGTACCCAGTAGGAAGCTTATCAACAAAGGTTGGCAGCATTTTGAGTGCGCTAGTTCCAGGGGAAGCAAGGCCGGCGTGCATTTCCGTTGCCATAGCTTGAGCGATTTCGCGTAGGAGCGAGAGCGGCGTGGCGCAAGAACTTCGAAACTCTTGAAGAACGGACTCCATGCCATCTTCTTCGGGGCAGTCAGTGGAAGTTGGATCGCACGTGCATGCTGCAATAGGCATCCACAATCTGTCATCGTCAACCTGTCTTCCCTCCACCGCCATACTTCAAACTTTGCACGAACACAAACTGATTGAAAGGTCGATAGGATTCTGAATTTTTGGTCCGTTACAGCTATTTGATGAACCTCGGCATATGACGAACTTCGTTTATTTGATTCTTTCATCTTTTTGAAACTGAAATTCCCATGCGCAGCTAGCCACAAATTGCAAGGCCGTCGATGCTACTGAATTTTTGCAATCACAAAGGCGATCAATGTTTCAACACAATAAATTCTGAAGCTAATGCGAGCTTATTATTACAACGTCAAAATTCAAACTCTGCACATAAACTCGGATCCGAAATTTTGGTCCGTCATGGCTATTCGATGATTAACCTCGGCATGTAGTGAACTCTATAATTGATTTCTTTCGTCTTTTTGACACTGAAAAGTCAATGCACAGCTAGCTAGCCACAAATAACAAGGCTGTCGATGCCGAAATTCTGCAATCACAAATGGCGGTCGCTGTTTGATCAACACATCAAATTCTGAAGCTATACGGTGAAACTCCGAGCTCATTTATTACAACAGCTCAGAAACCAGTTGAAATACTCCCACACAATCACAAACTCCTTGTCGATTACGGGGCAATTGTGAAGTGCAAGTCGTTAACATCCTGAAATGAGCGCTTGGAGCAAGATTTCCGAGAGGATGCTTGATATTCTTACAATGACTTGGCCTAGTATCAAAAGACACTAGTTCGACCTATTTTCAAGAACAAAAAGAATCCAAGACGCATCGCACCTGCAGACATCGAAATTAAACCTGCCGTAAACATTCTTGGCGACCAAAAAATACAGAAAGAACAGAGATCCTCTACTTACATTCTTAATCTCTTACATTTTTAAATGCTTACAACCGCTCTCTTCTTATGGCCTCCTCAAAGATAAGGATACAAATTATCGCCTACAGAATTCAATTCGAAATACTCCTCAAGAACACGAGAGGTGTCCATGAAAACCTTTCACTCACCAAAACAAATCAGGTGTCAAAGATTTAAGCTCCAAGAGTCTCTGATCAAAGTGTTCCTATAAGACCAGAAAAGTCTCCCCCTACCTCACAAGGCTTACTAAGCACTGACGTCATGAACAGGAAATCTGCAAAAGACGTATCTATCAACGCTGACTCAGGAAACGTCACAAATTACTCCAGACTCCCGGGGGAACATGCAAATATATCGATATCGCACCTGGCTCAACTTAAGCTAGTCATCTTGGCGACATAAAATGGCCACAAGTACAGGCAGCCTCACCATTATTTAATTCTTAAAACTGCTCTCTTCTTATCGCCTGCATAATCTGTTCAATTCGAGGTTACTGACTCCTCAAGAACACGAAAGGATCAGTCCACTCATCAGAACAATTTACTCGTCAGGTTTCCAAGATCCAGGGTTCAAGACTCTCTCTGGCCAAATTCCTCGATAGAAGCAGATTCTGGTCCTACTATTTCGTAGAAATTACCTAGTACAGGTACCTAGCTTGCGGCATGAGCTAAAAAATCTGCGCAAGATGCATTAAGACTGACTTAGATATCGTCACAAATTCCAGACTCCTTGGTTCTTTAAGGTACAAAGATACAGAAGAACAGCGAGCCTCTCCAATAGTTATTTCTTACAACGGCTCCCTTGTTACGGCATTCTTAACAATAATGATACAGATTATCGCCTGCACAATAATTCCAGTTCGAAATAATTTACTCCTAACGAACACGAGAAGGATCAATCCACGAAAGGCTCCACTCACTAGAGCCGTTTGCTCCTCAGGTTTCCAAGATTCAAGGCTGGTACAAGACTCTCTGGCCAAAGTTAATTCCGAATTGAAGAAGAGTCTGCCCCTACTGCAAGTTCGTGGCCCTTAAAAGGATTACCTACAAAGTACTTAACTTACGTCACGAGCAGGAATTTTGTGCAAGATGAATCAACACTGACTTCAGAAAATGTCGCAAATTTCAGAATAAGAACAGAGAGCCTCTCCAATAGTTTATCCTAACAACCGCTCTCGTCTGATGGTATTCTTAATAACGATAAATGTTACAGACTATCGCCTGCATAATATTTTCAGTTCGAAGTAATCTACTTCTCAAGAACAAGAGAAGGATCAGTTCACCGGAAAAACTAGCCAGGTGGCTGCGCGCCTCCTGTGTTCCAAAAAAGAGAAGGATCAGTTCACGAAAATCTTCACTTACCAGAAGAAACAGTTACTCCTCAGGTTTTCAAGATCCAAGACTCTGGCCAAAGTTAATATCCAATATGAGCACAATCTAAATTATGCCCCGACTTCGTGGACCTCACAAGGATGACTTACATAGCAGTTAAATAAATTACCTCACGAGCAGGAAATTCCCGAAAGATGCATCAACACTGACTTCAGAAACGTCACAAATTCCACACTCCTTGGCCCTTTCTTTAGGGTTAAACTCCACTAATTTGTACGACTCCGAGCTTCTCCCGGGAGCCCCTTCGTCTGCAACTTCCTACTTCCTTTACGTAGCTCCATATGACATTTTTCCAGCATTTTTTCAGAGCAATGAATGGCAGCTGCACCGTTTTTTGGCTCTGGCCCGGAGACAGAGCTCTTGCGTTCGTGGGCGTCTTAGACCCATACCTTTGTTATTGGATGAACGTGTTCATAATAAGTGGATGATGTCCTGCATTATGCTCCTTTAGTAAGATGAATTCACAGAAGTGCAAACTCAATTTCATGATTTTTCAAATTAATTTAGCAATAGGTTCTACCAAGTTCATTGGAATCATGAACCAATTTCACTATATAGAAAATCAATTTAACTTGAACTTTCAATCAATTTCATTACGTGTTGTGAACAATTTCATGATTTGATACTCATATTGACAACTTCAAATAATCAATTTCATTAACTTTATTTCACAAAGAACAGTACATCATGTATAAGATTCTCCTAATTGTTTTCCTCAACTAGTTCTACCAAAAAATTTGATTAAACTCTTATCCAACCTTGGACCATGTTTGTATGTAGTGATTGCTTGTACATCATCATTATGTAGATAAACCCAGTAAAAGGGTGGTGAGCTTAAGAGAAAGTTATGAGTACATTCAATGCAGCAATGGGGTGGTATATAACCATAATGATATATATCACATAATGATATATATCCCAAAGACAGAGAATGAACATCGTTGAAAGGATTATTTAGGAGGTTCTTATGTGAACTATCCATCTACGAAGATGGTATTCTAGACATGTGCACCTTGTATTCGGTTGAAAACTACTTCCAAATCCTTGAATCGAAAAGGCACAGACCTTTTGGCCATGTCTTTTGTACTTGGAGGCCTTATAGTGATCCTCACGTGTGAGTATGACACCAACAATAATATGTTCCATATGGAATATGATATTGTATCGACAAAGCCGTCGATACATATGGAAAGCAACCGCAAATCCCTAGTTCAAGGAACGCCTTCACATGCTACATTCTTTGTTTCCAATTTATATGTTGCAAATGGAAGGGATTGTGAGTTTGATTATTTGAGGCCACCTCTTGTCCATCTGGAAAAAATGGTACATGGTCCATCTTCTACAAGGACATTGCATTGTGGAAACGGCGAGGATAGTACATTTGTCACCACGTGGAATAAGGAACGACTTTCAAATTACACGACGTGACATGGTTATTGCATGAGTGACAAAAATATATTGTGGTCACAACATTGATCCTCTGCCTTATCCCAGCTAAGATTTGGTTGCATATTCCGGTGTTTTGCATAGAGACATCTTCTTCGATGCCTCCCAATGCAAACATGTTGAAATCAATGTTTTTGCGACAACATCTTATTCTCTCATCCTGAATGGATGCCATTGCGTGAAGATGGATGTGACAAAAGATGACAAGCACCTTACACAGGCCATCCTCGTAGATCACAATGGAAAGACTTGGAATGTGACATCCTCAATGATGTTGGACTTGTTGTTGCAAATAGTAGGATAAAATGCTATTTGCTGGAAGTGGTTATGGAATTCGATGTTCTAGGGAATGATGACATGGGTGAATACATTCTCAACACAATTGACAAAGAACTCTCTAGTATAATGTCCCATGTGGAATCCAGATTGAGAAAGACAAGCACGGGGAGGTCACTCCCTCTTTGATTTAATCCATACACGTGCGCTCAGGACCTATTTATCGGGGGGCTATTTACCTTGCAGAAAAGATTATAAGGTATGGTATTTTTCAAAATAAAGGTAGATGCTTGTATTTTAATACACCCTATCAATAATTATAAATTTTTGGGGGAATCATTTAAAAATACCCTATTTTACTTATACTGCATTTTTTTCCCTTCCCAGCACGTGGGTAGAGACCATTAACTCCACATTGGAACCGTTGGTTCAATAATGTTCAAGCAAGCCAGCCTGCGAAGCATCCATCCAAGCATTTTCAACAAAAAAAATTACCTCTTTTCATCCACTAGCACATACCCTACCCTAGACCCACTAACCCTAGTAATTGTTTCCACGTTATTTTACATGTACTGACTAGATAAAAGAGGCCATTATATGTGATGGTATTTTACATGTAAACATGTTTCATTATTTTACAACCCCCTATATTATCTGTACGTTTTTTGCAAAATTTACCTACAATGAATATATTAGACCCTATTTTTTTATCACACGTTGTTTCTACGATTTTCGCCAGTGACCTCCCCGTGAAGACAGGGCTCACATCAGGTATCATTTTGTCCACGATTGTGAAAAATATAGCAGAGGATGGAGTCATTGTCAATGAGGACAGTGAGGGTTGTAGAGACATCCAGTAAGCACCATGCAAAAACATCAACAGACACAGGAAAATATCAAAGGGTATTATAAATATTCAGTTTCTTTTGTTGGAGCACTCCATTAAAACAATTAGTGTGAAATCATATTGTCCAAAGAGATATTGCCAATTATTTTGTTGGGAAAAAACACTTTGGTTGCACATGAAATACTGGAAGATGATTTTAATAATAAAGGGGAGTATGCTTATTTTATTGTGCATCGGCTCCACAAGGTACAAAGTAACTTCATGAATTTTGTGACTATAATGAGCCAAGACATATGTGAGACTACGTGGTGGATATACATAAAGTTTCTGGGTCATCTTTCATGAATTACAAACAAAAATTTAGAGATGGGCATGTGATTTCCATGCATAGTAACTCCGGAGTAAAGAAAACCACGCCTAAGGACTATTCATGCCAAAGGAACATTTTCTTCAATTGTTAAAGAGCATGCGGACATGATGCCTATTAGATGAAAGACATTGGAAACGGTTGTCACGACACAAGGTTGGTATTAGAGTTATCTATCAATTAATCGTGTGTTTGGGATGAAGTTCAGCCGGAAGTCATCCATCCAGCCCCAGTTTGACAACTAACCGTTAATTATGCCTAGTCAGGGTTGACTGAATAAATGGGCGGTTGACCCTTGAAAATCCAAGGTGAGGCAAGGTCATGGGTCATGGTGGGCCACCCGGTTCCCAGATTTAGACCTGTGTTGGGTGGCAGCGATTCGAGAGTGACATCGTCGGCTGATGTCATTATGCGGGGGGCAAGGCCTAATTATGGGCGTTCCCACATGGTATCACTCTATTCCCCAATACCCGAGGGTGTTCCTTGTGGCTTTTGTAAGGTTTCAAGGTTTGGAGGAGTTCCCGATGATAAAACCAACGTTCCCATTAACAAATCAACATTTGTACATGATAAATCGGGTTAAGGGTGTGGAATTAATACATTTTGTTTGATATGTTTGCATACTGTGATAATCCCTTTCTTCTAGAATTTGGATTGCTTATACCATACTAAGACTTGAACATAAGTTCATGCAACCAAAGAGTTGCAATTACAATTTCATTTGGGTGTGCTAAACTTCATGATTATAGTCTTTGTCTTCGTCTTTGTTGTATCACTTTATACAACACATGTCCTATATGCTCATCACACAACCTCATACGAAGATTTTCAAACTAACTTTAGGTAAGCGTTGGAAAATCAACATATGTGCTCACACAACCTCATTTTATGCAAGGTTTGCAAAATCAACCTTTATGCTCAAAACATAACCTTATTTCAAGACATTCATAGCCAAAACAACCTATATACATACGACACAAACATACTCACAGTACTCAATGCATGCAAAATCAACCTTTATACAATACATGCAACCTCAAGGTACTCAAAAAATGCAACATCAACCTTCATGTGACATATACAACCTTAATTTGCCAAAGAAATGCAAAATCAACCTTTATGTCAAGCATACAACCTCATATTAAGTCATTTGATGCAAAGCATCACTTTATGCTACTCAAACACCATAAAATGATATGAGAAATGCATAATCAGTTTTTATGTCAAACATACAACCTCATATCAAGTCATTTGATGCAAAGCATCACTTTATGCTACTCAACACCATAAAATGATATGAGATATGTAAAATCAGTCTTTTTGTTACCCACATCACTCACATCACTCACATCACTCAAAGAACTTGCTTGCATAAGGAGCTACGATTGTAAACAAACATAGAGGTCTTTCAAGAAAAAACCTTAAAACATCAGATTTGCTCATTTTGGCGACCAAAGATCACACTACACAAAGTGCTTGCTTGCATAAGGAGCTACGATTGTAAGCAAGCATAGAGATCTTTCAAGAAAAACCCTAAAACATCATATTTGCTCATTTTGGCGACTAAAGATCACACTATACAAAGTATTTACTTGCATGAAGGAGTTGCAATTGTAATCCATCCTCGCAACACTTAGCGTTCCTCCTCATAACATTCAATGCTCCTCCTTCTCCTAGCACTCAACATTCTTCCTCCTCGCAACACTTAGCACTCCTTCTCCTCGCACGGACCACAACAAACTGGGCTAGTTCGTGAGGAGTACAACTCCGACCCCTGTCACGTGTGGAAGTCGGGCTTCAACTAGACTAGGTCCCAAAACCCTGACATGCCTGCTCTGTTTGGTGAACCCAGGGTCAAACGCGTTTTGAAGGTCTCCCACACCTTGAAAGGAGTTTGGATTTGCGTTTGTTTTTAGATGTTGTTGATGGGTTGGCTTTTTGATTACCGACGGGTGATTCCCCTAACTCCCCCAACTCAACATGTGTTTACGGGGGTTAGCGAATAATTCTAATATCCATGAATAATGTAGAGGATACTCTCTCTCTCTCTCTCTCTCGCTCTCTCTCTCTATATATATATATAAATAACACTTTATACAATATTGGGATTGTCTACAAGTAACAAATGTTGGTGGATCATTTTGCCACAAATATGGAACTTGGATATGCTATTGGACACGTGTTCTTTCAACTTTGACAGACCTTCACCAAGATAGCCCCCTTTGAGGCATATTTTTTGGCTACAAAATTGTGTGGATGTTCATGCATTGGAGGCTAGGTTTTTGGGCAATGGGGAGATTCACAAGAAGTTCGACGAGGACAACCATTATGTTGGGCCTGATAGTTTGTGTCCCCCACCATCTTTCTGTGTTGCAGTGGATTGTCATGAAGGTTATATGCTCATATTGCATCTTGGAGATGAGACACATGCTAAACCAGTTTGGGTGGCAAGAGTTTTCTCTTAGCCAAATTTTGTAACTTCTATCCTCATTTCCGAAAGATTAAGGTAGAGTACTACTGACCAACACATGTAATGAAGATGGGATCCGTCATTACAAACATTGGGATACAAATCATAATTTTTGTTGAAGGGTGGATTATGAACATAGTCCAAGCTGGATAAACACAAATTTCATATTTACAGGATGGAAACCATGGAATAATAATAATGGGTCATTATCCATCCCTCAAAAGTACATAACATCTGCAAAAGACAACCTTGCAATAAATCAAGCCAATGAGAATTTGGTAGAAGTCGAGTTGTTGGTTGTGAACAACCAACATTTTTGTACTTGGTCTATTCTTATAAATTTATCATTTTTAATAATATAGTATACTATTGGTAAGTCTATGTGCATTGTGCGTTAAATACAATTGGCCTAGACTTTGGGTAACTTACGAATCCTACTGTGTTTGGGTTTGGATTAATATCCAATAAATATATTAT